>CM073951.1:6380000-8780000 GCA_037179545.1 Sesamia inferens
CGCGGCAATGCCGCCAGTCTTTTGGGTAAATTACCAGTCGACAGCCATGTCATTTATTTAGTTTTATAAGTTTGTAAATTAATACAAAACATACGTCAATACATTTTATAATAAATAAATAACTAACACCCTTCCATACCCACAAACTTTCGCATATATTAGTTAGTAGGATTTTAACTTAATCTCAATAGGTGGGCGATTGCTTGTATAATTAGCGGAATTTTCCAGTTCTTAAAGTTGCTTAATAATTTCTAGAGTTCAAGGTTGTTATTTGATGCGACGGCTAAGTGAGTTGCCATGACTCATATGAAGGCTTCCCTTTCACGAGGCGCTTGGCTGGTAAATGAACACGTCGGTGGGGTAACAGCGTCTGACTGTCTGTTGTTTTTTATCACTTTTACTTTAACTGATCTGCGGGGCAATTCTCGTGATTTTAACAATAAAATTCTAAATCATTCTCAGATCTAAGTCTGAATTTGTCAAAAACATAGGCGCAGTAGTAACTGCTGAATCAATTATGCGGGACCCCAGGCCATTAGAGTAGGTACTCAACCAGCGAAAGCAAAAATTTGTAAAAAATATGAAATCTTTACCCTTTTTAAGGGCCCCAAGCAATTTTTTATATGGGGCCCCACCAAAGCACGCTACGCTTCAACAAAAATACCTCTATAATATCCTTTATATTTACCTATGTATTCTTGATAAGCTTTCGACATTGGAGACAAGATTGCGACATTTTTTTTTTTTTATTTATAAACCAGCGCTTGACCGCAATCTCGCCTGATGGTAAGCAGTGACGCAATCGTTGATGGTAAAGCGCACTAGTTTATTAAGAGCCTATTCACTCTAGCCTTGAAGACACTCAAATTGTAGTCCGACGGAAACACCGCCGCCGGCAGATTGTTCCAGTCCCTCGATGTACGCGGTATAAAGGAGAAGGCGAAACGCTTCGTCCGGATCGTAGAGGTGTTAACAACATAAGGGTGGAAACTCGCCGTACGATGGGTCGTCCGATGGTGGAACGGAGATGGGGGAATTAAATCGTGCAATTCCCTCGCACACTCCCCAAAATGTATGATGAATGAACACCGAAAGGCTGCTTTTGTTTCTAATGGCGCCGACTCCGTTGTTCACAAACTAAAATTTTAAGGTATGTGCATCTTTTTCTTTCCATTTCGTTAAGAAAAGGACAGAAGATAAATTGTCAATTTAGACCTGTCAAATTAATGCGCTCCTGACGTAAACTAACCAATGTTCAGTCGCCATGTTTATAATCGCGTCTAAACTGTCTATGGAGTATTTTAATTGGACAGGATTAAACTAAAATGTTATCTTTTATCCTTTTCTTAACGAAATGGAAAGAAAAAGATGCAAATAACTTAAAATTAGTTTAGTTTATGAACAACAAAATCAGTCAATCAGTGCCAATATGTAAGGTCAGAACTAAACTACACTAAAATTTATTTTCTGTTATTTTGTTCCTGAAATAGAAACAGAAAATGCATTGATCGTTAATTTAGTTTAAACCAAAATCAAAGCATTTCTAGCAGTTCCTACAAACACCATAAATGTCACAACGCGCCGTACTGACGTCACATGAATTCTACTTTTTTTTTTTTTTGATATGGCATCTCGTAGTTGACCTTGAGAGGTCGTGACTACTTAACCGGACTATCCTGTGGCTGCCTTAAGTGAATTTAAAGCCTCCAGCCAGGGCTACTAAAAGCTAAGCGACTACACGCTAAGGGCACCCCCTGTGGGGTACGAACCTCGGCTTAGGGTGTCGCTGGAGAGAACAGCAAGGGACGGCTGGATCGAATTATTTTATTTTTATTTCGGTTTGATGAACACGGCGTTTCCTAGTACTAGCTCTGAGAAGAAACGGCCGAAACAAACTCAGAGGTCATAGTCGGGAGTTTATATTTACTGGCTCAGCTGCGGCGCGGGCTGGCCTTCATCGGACAAGGTGAATTCTACTACCTACACGTGCAACTAGCATTATAATTTATAACTTCCCAACTTCAACCGTTAGGCAAGTGCCCGCCAGACATTACACCCAGCTGGTTGGAGGATCCTCCTTTTTCTATGGAGGATAAGTGAACTTTACTCCCTGTTCCCTCAACTTCCAAACTAAATAAACCAATTACATCTACTTTGGATTTTTTTAAAACGTTGCCCCACGCTATCAATTTCTCCTATATCGTGGGTACGTCTACAAACATATAAACTCACATACACAAACATCCAGACCCGGAACAACTACTTGTAGGTCATACAAATATTTGTTCCGTACGGGAATCGAACCCGAGACACGTAGCGCAGCAGTCGATCACTCACTTTAAACTATATAAAAACCAAACTTTGCAAAATGGGGTATTATAAAATAACAGATTTTTTAGAAGACAAAAAACTTGGGACTGAGCTGCTCGCTCTGTTAAGCATTGTTATTAAGCAATATGCGTAATTATAACGTAAATTATTGTAAACATTTTCATTTTTAATGTCTGGGCGGTAATCGCGCTAATTAAAACAGTAGAAGTTCAACTCTTGTTCGTATCTAATCCAGTTAAAGTTATGGTTTAGTTTCGATCACATTTCGTATCGCGCTAAAGTTTTCACTTCGATTGAAGTAAAATCAATGTAGATATGTGTAATACATTTCATCAGATATAATAATTAAAACTAAATCAATTATAAGTAAATCTAATCGTTTAGACGTAAGTTTGACATGGCATAGAAAAAGTTAGCTTTGTTTCAACTTTTTCATTTGACAATGGTTACGTTCCAATTGCGATCCAGTTATGTTTAAACCGTTAGCGCGATACGAAACATAACAAAAGTTATGGTTTGGTTGCGATCCAAGTCTGTTTTGGTTAAATTATTTTAGCGCGATTGCCCTCCAGGACTTGAAAAAAAACGATGATCCCTGAGTTTGTTTCGGCTATTTCTTCTCAGAGGTAGGCAGTTAGGAAATGCTGGCATCATCTAGTTTAAAAAAAAAATGACGTGTAAAAGTGATCAGTGATCCTACTTGCTTAATAAACGATTTCATTTCATTTCTCAACCACTGCACCAACCGTGTCGCCTTTGTAAATTTCAAAAGGTCGGTCATTCAGAAAGATGAAGCTGGCCGTCAATAGGGTAGTTGACTAAAAAAAAACTAATTAGTCCGTCAGTCAGATTTCCAAAAAATACTAGATACGAAGGTATTTTTTCTTTTTTCATATAAACAAAAAATGAAGACGACACAGTGCGTTGAAAACTCGTGTGACGTCACTGCATGCTACACTTTTTAGCGATCAGTGACGTCACCAGCCACCACTCCTGATTTTTGATGCCTTTTATATTTGTCATTTTTTATTGATTTGATAAAACAAAATATACGTATCCAATATATTTCTATAATCTGAATGACGGACTAAATAGAATCAATTTTTTATATCCAGTAAATATCCCTATTGCAAAGCTTAGGTCTCTGTGATGAAGAAAGGGCGGTTTATTTTGTTAAACAAGGGATTGATGTCACCGCCGCAAGAGACGCCGAGGTCGGGAGAAAAAGTCGAACTCTGGCGAGCGAATTGTGGGAGCGGCGAGCATGGGCAGCTCGCCACTCGGTAAGGACCAGGCCCGGGTCGACGGCACGTTGTGTTTCACGCGCGCCTCAAGGAGACGTCAGCACGCAGTGACGGGGTCCAAGACCACAGATGCCTCATGAGCCAGGGTTGTGGGTTGATTAAAAAAGAAACCGTGGCCCTGGCCGTTGCACAGGCAAGTGAAGAAACACGGGTGGGTTTTAGTCAGTAAAAGTCTGACACGCCCTTCCACTCCGCCCAGAGCAGGAGAGATCCAGGTCATCTGATGATTTCCCATTCACAACAAAAAAAAAAGGTCTCTATGGAGAAAAATTCGGGTAGCTTGACCTGCTGACGTTCGTACATGATGAAACTAACAATTTTTATTAATACATTTTATTTTAAATTATACAAAATGGTGATGACAATACGACAATAAATTTAACATCGTGTATCTCAACACATTCTCAGTCTACCCATAAAAAATCATATAAATATATCCATTAGTTTAGTCACAGGAAATTATTTGTCATTTTTCACATTTTCTACATGATGTCCTATGTTGATAAGGAAGCGCTTACAGGTTGATGACCGCCGCATCCAGCGGAACTAAACTTTAATAACAATGGCGCGACAAAAGCAAGTCGATACAGGATCGCGCTGTCGACGATCGGAGTTCAGTGAACCAATATTTTAAAGGTGTTCTATTTTATTCTATAAGAAGTTCAGTGTTGTCAGTGTAAATCAGATGAGCGGGGAGCTGCAGCTGAGCTACAGTTTCAGGGAGCATATTCTCCAGACACTGATACTCAACTTCTGTGTCATAATTAAATAAGTTACCTAAAATCGGTTTTATCATTATTGTAGTAGAGAAAGCAAAGTGTTTTTCCACGTGATTGTTATTTGCTACGAGTTACGACGCATTCAAAACATACTTTTTCTATGGCGGCAACATACAATTTCAGGTTTTTTTTTCGTAATACGCCTCTTAATAACAATACTTAGCAGAGCGAGCAGCTCAGTCCCAAGCTTTATTGTCTTCTAAATAATCTGTGATTTTATAATATCCCTTTTTTCAAAGTTTGACCTTTAAATAGCTTTTAAATCATTTAATGGGTAAGTTTCGAATGTCCATGGGAAGCTTGTTGTAAAAGTGTAGGTATAATCATTGACCCATGAACGAGTTGCCTACTCTGTGGAGACGAGTGTGATGTACTTACAGCAAGATTGTGTTTGTTCCTGGTATTTATATTATGAATATCTCGTATTTTTTATTAAATTCGATTTATTTCTATGCACTACGTACATAAGATTTTCAAATATATATTGGGAAGCTACAGTCAGAATGTTCACCTCTTTGAATTTTTCTCTAAGAGAATCTCTAGGACCACAGTTGTAAATGGCTCGAACATCCCTTTTCTGTAAAACAAAGATGGTATTGATGTCCGCACAAGTTCCCCAGAGAAGAATCCCATAAGTCATAAGAATAGTCTTATTTCATAGGAAAGTAACTAAAATAAACAATTCTGGCTGTATCTACATCAGTTATCTCTCTAATTTTCTTAACAGCAAAGGCGGCAGAACTGAGTCTACCCGACAGCTTCTCAATGTGAGGACCCCATTGTAACTTGGCATTAATAGTTAATCCAAGAAAAACTGTCGACTCAACAGGGACCAACTCTACTCCATTCAGTTGAACGTTGGTACTTACCAATGTTCAACTGAATGGAGTAGAGAGTTCGCACGAAAGAAGAGGAAGAGAAGAGAAGCACGCCAGATGTCAGGCAACTAAGTAGCTGCCTGAAATCTGGCTTATTTAATAGCTTTAGTTTTTTTTTTTTTTTTCATTTAAAAGATGGTTATTTACATTAAACCAATGGACAATTTTAGAAAGTGCATTGTTAACTTCGTCAAAATTTGCTAGCTGACGCTTGACTTTAAAAATAAGAGAATTGTCATCCGCGAACAATACTATGTTGTGATTATCTCTCACGGGATGAGGTAGGTCATTAATATAAATAAGTTGAGCGAGGTGATGCAATGTTAAACCCAACAACACGACCAACGATGCTGCGCCAGAGGGAGATTGATCTGGAGGCACTCCACGACCAAACTCCCGGCACAACAGCATTTGGCGCATCGTATCCGGCACACATCGCAACACAGCTGCTCTACCCATCCTCAGTACGGCTTCACCAAGAGATTCTTCGTGTCACAAAGTCTTGACTTTGTCTGGTGGGTGGTAACTTTTGCCGGCAGCCGAGGTTATGGCCTACCATCGAGGTATCAAGTAGGTTTGAAGTACGGACAACAGCGGGTCAAGCTTCCCTAAACTGTCAAATACTCCCAAGCAACCTTGAGCCTTAATACTATAGACATATAGTTGAAAATCTAATAAAGAAATCTGACAGTTTTTAGTAGCTTGATGTGCTGTCGTTTTATGTGATTACTCTGTGAAGAAAGTCCGAAACAAACTCAGAGATTACAGTCTCTTTTAAAGTCCGGACATAATCTTGAACAGATCATATGAGGATAATGTAGATGAGATGGTTGTTTCATAAATCTACATATTTACAGAAAATAAATCACTCCCCATTTTGGAGGAATGAGGAACAAGGAGTAAAGTTCTCTCATCCTCCATAGAAAAGGGAGGATCCTCCGACCAGACGGGTGTTATGACTGGCGGGCACTTGCCCAACGGTTGATTTTTGGAAATTGTATACAGGGTGTATCTGACATCGACGCACAAACGAGTACCATGAATCCAGTACATGATTCTGAACCCCCTAGTGGTGAAATTTCTCGTCGGCTTTTACATGATTTAAAAAAAAAAATATATGTAGTTTTTTCACTTTAGACCGTTCATAATTGCTATACTTTTATAACCCAATAAGATTTTAAAGTAAAAAATAATTAATTCGCTAATTACATAAAAAATCGCAATGAAAACAAAACTCGAAAAACTATCTTATCAGCTAATTTAATAGAGTTCACATCAAGGATCAACGTCATACCTACAAACCCGCACGGCGGCACCCTTGCAACGTTCAAAGGCCGAGCCGACACTTTTTTTATACATTGTTATTTCTGTAACCGCTCATTAACGACATAAATGTCTATCATAATTTTACTAGTGGCATGCGGTGTAGCCGTTTCACGAAGTTTGCGTTACGATGTCAGATACATCCTGTATATTTTTTTTTTTTTAATAATTATAAACTAGCGCTTGACTGCAATCCCGCCTGATGGTAAGCAGTGATGCAATCATTGATGGTAAAGCGCGCTAGTTTATTAAACCCATTCACTTAAAAAACTTAGTGAATAGGAAGGAAGTCGGCAGTTGAGCGAGGTGGTGCAATGTTAAACCCAACAACACGACCAACGATGCTGCGCCAGAGGGAGATTGATGTGGAGACCCTCCACGACCAAAATCCCGACACAACAACACTTGGCGCATCGTACCCGGCACACATCCCAACACAACTGCTCAGACCCGTCCTCCGTACGGCTTCACCAGACATCATGCCGGAACACGACGAATCGCTTGGCGGCAAGACTTTGTTTGGTGGGTGGTAACTTCTGCCGGCAGCTGATGTGGCCTACCACCTATTAAATTATATGCTAGTAGTACGGTAAACTCTACTTGCTGCTTGCGAGATGTAGAATTCGAGTGATGTCGGTATGACGCATTATTCGCATGTGGCGGTTATAGATACTGCTACACAAATTTCCATTAAATATACAGTATGTTAAGAAAACCCTGTCCGACCCATAAGGATAATAAAGGTTAGGTAAACACATGACCAAATATAATATAAAATTTTACGTAATCATCATAGTACCAAAACAAATGAATTTTGAAATAATCTTTTTTTCCCGCGAATTAATTCCAACTTCCCCGAAATTTGGTAATTTTTAAAAAAGTGACAACACCGGTATCATTATGAGCGAATAGCGATGCGACCACGTGCCGCGTGCCCTGCCGCCCGCCGCCCGCGGAAGCGTGCTTAACGCACATTTATTAAGTTACTTTTTTGCTAAATAATATTTATTTTTAGGGGGATTTTTTTTTTTTAAGTTTAGCCCGGTTTTGTATCCATTAGTAGAATCAGTTATCGATACCTAACAACACCTTCACGGGTCGGACAGGGTTTCCTTAACATACTGTATACATGATACCTAAAACATATCAAACGTAAGTAAGTATTTATAAAAATATACAGAAATAACTCATGATTATCATCGTATATTTTTATAGATAAATTCAACAATTGCAAACATCAAAAAAAGATGTTTACTGAGCGATAGTGTTTTTTTTTTAAATTCATTTCTTAGATAAAAGTGTTACATTATTGTACATTAATGACTTCACGTTTCACATCACGTTACTTGCCAATATCTCGATAAATCTCTTCCATAATAGGCATGTTTCCTGGGTAAAAAAAAATTGATTCTATTTAGTCCGTCATTCAGATTATAGAAAAATATTGGATACGTATATTTTGTTTTATCAAATCAATAAAAATTGACAAATATAAAAAGCATCAAAGATCAGGAGTGGTGACTGGTAACGTCACAGCTCGCTGAAAAGTGTAGCGTGCAGTGACGTCATACGAATTTTTAACGCACTGTGTCGTCTTAATTTTTTGTTTATATGAAAAAAACTTTGGTTTCCAAGATATACTTAGAAAGTAACATATTAACTGGACCTGGAATCGAAACCGCACAGTCATACTTGAGAGGCTGGTGTTTTAACCACTAGGCTACCAAGACCTCATGCTGTTACTCAGTAATTTTAAACAGCCGTTAACTTCTTGCTCGGTGGTACCGACTCACATACCGAACCTATGCATCAGTTTAGATCTATAATACGTAGTCGCACGCGCAGAAGGTTGCGGCGTGCGTGTCACGCAAGTTGACGCACGGTATAATAAACTGAGGTGCTTGACGCGACCCGTTGACTAATATAATTATAATTGTATGTTTAGACACACTTAGTTAAGATTATATCATAACCGGCATGGCGTGACGAAGTTAGCAGATGTAGATTATAATTCATGTGATTGTAGAGGGCCTTAAATTTGACAATAAGCCGATTCGGTACTAGACGCGGACTTTATAGGGTAGTTGACTAAAAAAAACTAATTAGTCCGTCAGTCAGATTTCCAAAAAATACTAGACTCGTATTTTTTGTTTTTTCTTATAAACAAAAAATGAAGACGACACAGTGCGTTGAAAATTCGTGTGATGTCACTGCACGCTACACTTTTTAGCGAGCAGTGACGTCACCAGCCACCACTTATCTTTGATGCCTTTTATATTTGTCATTATTCGTTGATTTGATAAAACAAAATATACGTATCCAATATTTTTCTATAATCTGAATGACGGACTAAATTAAATAATTATTTTTACCCAGGAAACATCTCTATTCATCGTGTTACAAATCGAAACAATACAAATCTAACACCAGTTCTAGTCTAAATCTTTGAGCTAGTATTCAGAATTTTAAAGTTCATTTCGATTTGGGCAAACTCAACTAGTCTGACAACTCAACAGATCTAGAGTCCCGGAACAGTAACTCACACCCAAAAGAAATTCAGACACCCGAAAAAAATCTGGAACATATGTAACTCATGGAACAATTCCTTTTTCTCGAAACAAATTTAGACACCCGGAACAAATCCAGATATCTGGAACCTATGCAGACTCAAATACAAATTCAGACACGCGAAAGAAATTCAGATTACTGGAACATATACAGACTTATGGAACAAATACATATTCCTGAAACAAACCCGGAGTCCCAAAACAAATTCAGACATTCGGAACAAATTCAGACTCCTGAAATAAATCCAGACTCCCGAAACAATTTCAATCACCCGAAACAAATCCAGACACCCGAAACAATACCAGACTTTCTTTTCTTTGTTTTTTAAAAAAACGTTGCCCCACACTAGGAATTTCTCCTGTATCGTGGGTGGGTACATTTAAACTCACATACATAAACAGCAAGACCCAGAACAGCTACCTGTAGGCCATACAAGTATTTGTTCCATGCGGGAATCGAACCCGTGAACGAAGCGCAGCAATCGGTCGCTCAGCCACTATGCCAACAGTGTCGTCAATCCCGAAAAAATTCAGACATTCCGAACAAATCCAGACTCCCAAAACAAATCTAGGATCCTGGAATAAAACCAGACTTTAGGCATAAATTTAGGCTCTGAGCTGCTACATGGATAACTATAGTAAACACAATCCCTCTTATACATAAACGCTGCTTAAAGTTAACCAATGATTAGCGATTCTTTAACCTTATATGTTTGACCTTTTAACGTCACTTAACTTTCATCATCCCTATGAATAATCACCTCAGAGTTTAAGGGGTTTATTCATAAACGATGATTAAAGTTGAGTGACGTGCAAACGTCTAAAATGTATGTTTAAAAACTAGCTAATCACTAGTTAACTTTAAGCAGCGTTTATGAATAAGGGGGATTAACGACACTGGCCGATTTGCCCAGGACCTCGCCCACTCTAAGCCTCAGCCCTTATGAAAATTAAAAAGGAGCTTATAAAAGGAGTACCTTTTCTCGGTGATAGGCCATAACACCGGCCGCCGGCAGAAGTTACCACCCACCAGTCAAAGCCTTGCCGCCAAGCGATTTGTCGTGTTCCGGCATGATGTCTGGTGAAGCCGTACGGAGGACGGGTCTGAGCAGTTGTGTTGCGATGTGTGCCGGGTACGATGCGCCAAAGGTTGTTGTGTTGGGAGTTTGGTCGTGGAGGGTCTTCAGATCAATCTCCCTTTGGCGCAGCATCGTTGGTCGTGTTGTTGGGTTTTTAACATTGCATCACCTCGCTCAACTGCCGTCTTCCTTCCAATTCGCTCAATCTGAGTGAATAGGTTCTTAATAAACTAGCGCGCTTTACCATCAACAATCGCATCACTGCTTACCACCAGGCGGGATTGCGGTCAAGCGCTAGTTTATAATTATTAAAAATAAAAATAAATAAATAAAACCTAATGTTAAGCTATGATGTTAATCCCCATTCGTCGACGTTTCGCTTGGTTTGCCGTACTTAAACACCATAGCCACTGACAGCACTGCGTGTCACACGATATGCTGGTTAATTATAATTATAACTACTAGCTATTGCCCGTGGCTTCATCATCATCATTATTTCAGCCGAAAATCCCACGACGAACGGTCCAGCGCCTTCTGCATCCAGCGGTTTCTCGCGACCTTCACCAGGTCGTCAGTCCATCTTTTCGGGGGTCCACCCACGCTTCGTCTTCCGGTGCGCGTCCGCCCGCGGCTTCGCTCGCGTCATATTCACCTTTCCCAAATATCCATCACCTATTATAGGGGCTAGGGAAAGATATAGAAAAATATATAATACAGTTATTTTTCGTTGGTAACAAAGAGTCTGTGCACCGATTCCATATAAAATTTTCACACCGTTTTTCCAAAAAAAATTATGGCAAGTTTCCACCCTTCATTTTAGAGAAGTGGGAGGGTAGAAAGAGACAAAAATGGCCTATGTCACTCTGCATCGCTTCAATTGTCGCCTCACAAAAATCACGTTAATTCATCAAGTTTTAACGTGAAAAACGGACAAACAATCAGGTTTTGTTTGTTTCTATAATTTGTGCTAACTAAAACTAATGCTTGACCAAAATCCTGGCTGATGGTAAGTAGTGATGCAAACGTTGATGGTAAAACGCGCTAGTCTATTAAGAGCCTATTCACTCAAAAAAACTGGGTGAATAGGCAATGTTAAATACAACGATGCTGCGTCAGATTGAAATTGATCTGGAGACCCTCCACGACCAAACTCCCGACACAACATTTGGCGCATCGTACCCGAGACACGTCGCAACACAACTGCTCAAATGCGTCCTCCGTACGGCTTCACCAGACATCATGCCGGAACACGACGAATCCCTTGACGGCAAGACTTTGTCTGATGGGTGGTAACTTCTGCCAGCAACAGATACGACCTATACTGACCGAAACAATCAGCGCAGCCCTTATGGCTGACAAGCACTCCAGGCCGTATCTGGAGCGGTTTTGCCTCAAGGTCGCGAAAATAAGTATTGGAAGAAATTGCACAAGGTGAACGGCGTAACCAGTGCTGCCATCGGCAAGATTTGTTTTTCGGGTATACTTACAATTACATTATTGAATGTAGATAATTAGACATTGAAAATGTAACTAATAATATAAAAAAAAAGGAGTGTGCTTATGACCACACGACTGAAGTGAAACTTCTTTCGCTCCATCTGTATGTATATATATACAGTATGTTAAGAAAACCCTGTCCGACCCGTGAAGGCGTTGTTAGGTATCGATAACTGATTCTACTAATGCATACAAAACCGGGCTAAACTTAAAAAAAAAAAATCCCCCTAAAAAAATAAATATTATTTCGCAAAAAGAGGTAACTTTATAAATGCGCGATAACCACCCTTCGCCTGACGTCCGCGGGGGACGGGCGGCAGGGCATGCGGCACGTGGTCGCATCGCTATTCGCTCATAATAATACCGGTGTTGTCACTTTTTAAAAATTACCAAATTTCGGGGAAATTGGAATTAATTCACGGGAAAAAAAGATTATTTCAAAATTCATTTGTATTGGTACTATGATGAATACGTATAATTTTATATTATATTTGGTCATGTGTTTACTTAACCTTTATTATCCTTATGGGTCGGACAGGGTTTTCGTAACATACTGTATATGTGTGTGTACAATATATACATGTATATACACATATACATATATTCATTTTCTATAAATATTTAAATTTAGTTCATGGTTTCATTGGTAAATTAATATTTTTAAAAAACTCGTTGTAGACCTTGTAAGCTCGCGCCACGGGCGCCTCTGTGCTTATATCCTCCACTTAACTTCCGTTTGCCTTGCCCGATCACTTTTCGTAACGCTTACGTCACGCGTTCGCCAGCTTACTCCCCAAGTCAAGAGTGCGTAAAGAAGTTTCACTTCAAAACATTCAATTATTACTGAATAGAATATGAATTTATAACAATATTTAATTCATACAACGCCCTCTTTTTGAAAAATTGAATTGATAGTCTTTTATCTCTGTGATAAAGTACATCGGCACTACGGGAGGTTGCTTTTCAAATTAAATATCGTCAATCCACGATAGATGGCCTAGTTTATGTATAATATAGGTTTTGATAAGTTCGTTTTCTGAAAATAGTGTCATTTATAAGTGCCATCTAGTACGTTTTCTTAGTAAATAATATTATACTGACAATCATAGAACTCGTTGTAGACCTTGTAGTAAATAGTACTAAGCTCGCGCCACGGGCGCCTCTGTGCTTATATCCCCCACTTAACTTCCGTTCGCCTTGCCCGATCACTTTTCGTAACGCTTACGTCACGCGTTCGCCAGCTTACTCCGCAAGTCAAGCGTGCGCAAAGAAGTTTCACTTCAAAAAATTAATATTATTTCGCATAAAGAGTTAACGTAATACATGTGCGGTATGCAACCCTGACGCGGGCGGCGGGAGGCAGGGCACGCGGCATGTTGGCGCATCGCTTATAATAATACCGTCAAAATAGTGTTGTCACTTTTTACAAATTACCGAATTTCGGGAAAGTTGGAATTAATTCGCGGGAAAAAAAGATTATTTCAAAATACATTAATATTGTTACTATGATGATTACGTAAAATTTTATATTATATTTCATCAACAATCATGCTATATTTGTGAACTTCTTAAATTCGCCGCATTATTAGAAGCTGTGCTTGTTCGGCCTAAAAATTTGAATGAAATTACACGCCCACGTACGCAAAGATTATGCACACAAGCAAATAATTTTATTCACAGACGCGTATGGAAGAGGCACATTAGTAACTGCTTATGTCGCTACGCGAACTGGCGCGAGCGTCGTGACGAAGTTGAGTTGCGCGGACAGCATTGTAATGTGTGTTAGTAGTTTGCATTAGCCCCAATAGATGGCAGTGTTATCAACAGTCTTTCAGTTTTAAGTTTGTAGTATATAAATTATTTTAATGTAATTATTATATATTTTTTTAGAAAATTATTAGGGTATGCAATGCTTATCTGCTTCTAAGGAGCGCACGCGCCTGCTCGAAAGCAATTTGTACTTTGTGTCCAATTATCGTATTGTGACGATATCTTCAAACTTCTATACTTTCAATTATATCAGAAATGTTCAGCAAAAATATATAAAACAATATAAAGGCCAGAACAGAACGAAATTTATAAATTATTTGTGCTCTTAGGTAATCAATTGTTAACAAATCTTAAAAAGATCCAAAAAATATATATTGCCTTCGGCGAGATGCGAACTCACAACTTCATACTCGACTCAATTGTTAACAAATCTTAAAAAGATCCAAAAAATATACATTATCTTCGGCGAGATGCGAACCCACAACTTTATACACGGCATGTCATGCAATATTTACATGTGCCAACTGCTTCGTTGTATTACAGACGAAATAGGACTATACTTTGCTTTCCGTTCGCCTTGCCCGATCATTTTTGTAATATTTTTCGTAACGCTTTCGCGAGTTTACTCCCCAAGTCAAGCGTGCCTAAAGAAGTTTCACTTCAAAAACATGATTCAAAAGAAAGATGATAAAAGAAATGACAAAAATAAATACACGTGGGAAATGAAATCGTTTATTAAGCAAGTAGGATCACCGAACACTTTTACACGACATGTTTCCTTTTTTTTTTTTTAATTAGATGAAGCCGGCATTTCCTAACTGACTACCTCTGAGAAGAAATAGCCGAAACAAACTCAGGGAACATCGTCTTTTTTCAAGTCCCGACATTAAAAATGAAAATGTTTACAATAACCCACATTACAATTACGCATATTGCTTAATAACAATGCTTAACAGAGCGAACAGCTCAGTCCCAGGAAAGGAATAACCCAGAAAAAAATGACAAGGCCAAAGCCGCGAGAAAGGTACTTATAGCGGAAAAAGAAAAGATAGGAAACAAATGGCAAAAAATAATTCTTGCCAGGCAAGAAGCGAAAGGACGGCAAAATAAAAAAAAAAACTTCTGCCAGCAGCCAATATTATGGCCTACCACCGAATTAAGTTTTGAGAAAGTTCTTTTAACTATATAGGCTTAGGTGAGAATTTCATAATAAATTCCACCTAAGTCTAAATAGTTAGTAGAACACATTTTTAAAATATAGCTCACATTAAATAACAAAAATTTATAAAATCAAAAAAAAAACCTCAATATTTATTTGCCAGAAAATAAATTGTTCGACACGGGAAGATCTATGACACTAAATTACGACGTTGCCAGTAATGCGTAATAAACGGTCGTAACATCACCCGAATTTGCACATGACACGATCTATTATTGCCAACACATAGATGGCCAATATATCACTGTCGAAGTACTCATCAATAGGAAAACAAGAAGGATATTTGTCTAATCACGTCACAGTTAAAACGTGATCAGCTTCTGTTTAGAGGACAATAACTTAGCTCTGTTTCATTAGCCTACGTGAGGTTGGATAACTGTACTAGCCGGCTGTGCAAAGTAAGCTTCATGGGATAAACATCATCACTAAACATTATATAACAAAGTCACTTTCTCTTTCCCTATGTCCCTTTGTATGGGTAAATCTTCAATACTCCGCAACGGATTTTGATGCGGTTTTTCTTAATAGATAGAGTGATTAAATAGGAAGGTTTATATGTATAATAACATCCATTAAATTGCGGAGAAATAATACTATTTTTGAGGTTTCTAATGTGATGTCATAATTACATTTTTTCCGCGTTTGCAGTGAAACGCAGGCTAACGTACGAGATTTGCTGAAATAATGTACCTAGCCTACTAAATATTGTACGCATTAAAAAGGTCCACAAAAAGTCCGCGATAGTATAAATGTCTATCTCTTATGAATATCTTCCAATAACTTTATTTTTTTCATTAATGTTTTGCGACAAATACCGGCTAATTTTCGAAGCGATTTAAACCAATACAGCATTAATCCTTATCCAATTTAATACCTTAAATACATTATTGATTTAATATAGTTCTATATCGCCCTTTACAGCATATTATTTAAATGAATATTGTCGAAGATATTACAGATTTAAAAATTGCCGGACCGATAGACCGGCTGGGGCGGGGCGGGAGCAGCGAGCCGCTATGTTTTTTATACAACGTTAATAGTTTTTCTGTAGTGTATTTATTATCAGCACTGCACCCGTGCGAAGCCGGGTCGGGTCGCTAGTATTTATTATACAGAGTGGTGCTGACAATACGACAATAAATTAAACATCGTGTACCTCAACACATTCTCAGTCTACCCATAAAAAAATCATATAAATATATCCATTAGTTTAGTCACAGGAAATTATTTTTCATTTTTCACAATTTCTACGTGATGTACATGTTGATAAGGAAGCGCTTACAGGTTAATGACCGCCGCATCCTGCGGTAATAATAGCGCGAAAAAAGCTAGTCGATACAGGATCGCGTTGTCGCCGCTCGGAGGTCTGTGAACCAATATTTTTAAAGGATGTTCTATTCCATTTGCAATTTTATGCGATTTAGTTTGTTTGCAATTTTCATTTTTTTATTTTTCGTACTAGGTTTTTTTCTATGGTTTAGGATTATTCCTATGAACTACACACATCAAAAGTGTCTAGGGATCAAGCATTTTTATGCGGATTTCTTGAGATTGAGATGTGGCTTTGTAATAAATTTATGATTTTATAAATTTATATGGATCCTTTTTGGTGCATTTCATAATTTGAATCAGGAACTGTGAATCAAATTCGAGTAAAAGATGAAAATCAGCTGTCAATATTTTCCCTATAAAAACATACAACGCATTGAAGACATTATTAGTGCTACTGTTTCCCTACTACTGATTAAAACCAACGTTATTATGGAGCGGCGACGTCATTTAAGCAGGGAAGAAATGCTCAGAGCCGTGGGAATGATAGAAGCTGGTTCCCGGCAACGTACTGTGGCTTTAGCTCTGAATACAAGTCAGAGTGTTATCAGTCGACTTTGGACACGTTACCGAAGCACTGGTACCGTGGCTGAGCGCCATGGAGGACGGTATCGCTGCACCACACGGAGACAAGACCGATACATTCAAATCTTAACTCGAAGAGCTCCAACAATAACCGCCATGATGTTAGCCGTGAGGCTTCATCACTCTTCAGGGAACTTAATTAGCGACCAAACAGTCAGAAACCGCTTGCATGAAGTGAACCTTCATTCCCGAAGACCGCTACGGATACCACCTATAGCAATGCACAATCGTAGGATTCGATATCAATGGGCTCTTGAACACAGAAATTGGGCAGAAGAACAATGGCGTTTCGTGTGCTTTTCTGATGAGTCTCGTTTTGGTATGAGACCGGATACAAGACGTATACGACACTGGAGAACCCCTGGACGCCAACAGCGATTAAAATCCTGCCAGGAAGTCCATCCTTATAGTGGTGGAACCATCATGGTATGGGCGGGTATTTGGATCGGCGGAAGAACTGAGTTGATTTGGATCAGAGGCAACCTCAACGCTCAAATTTATGCTGAGACGATTGTATCAGACGTCATCGTTCCTCTACAAGTGCAAATCGGTCCCTTATTTCAGTTAATGCATGATAATGCACGACCGCACACCGCAAGAGTTGTAAGACAGACTCTCGCCGCAGCTAACATCAATGTCCTGCCCTGGTCTGCTCAGTCGCCAGACTTGAACCCGATTGAGCATGCATGGGATATGCTACAGAGAAGAGCTCTGCCGAATATGGAGGGTATCCAGTCGCAAGAAGACCTTTTTTTGTTGTTGCAACGAACATGGGCGGCCATTCCACAGCGTGATTTGGATGAACTCATTTTGAGTATGCCAAACCGATGTTCTTGTGTTGTTAGTGTTCGCGGTAGAAACACGGATTATTAATTGTTTAAGTTACCCAATAAAATTTTAGAGAAAACTGTTATTTCAGTCTTTTTTTCGAACTTTTGTGTTAGTGGTTCAAATGTCAAATATCCCTTTATTAGGAAAATGGCAAATTTCTTTATTAATGCAAAGGTGACTTGGTTTATCGTTACTGTGACAAACGAAAACACTTTATTTGATGAATCCTTAAAGAAAATTTTAATTAATATCAATCAGGAGAAAAGTTATTGCAAAAATATATGTTGATCCCTAGACACTTTTGATGTGTGTAGTATTGGTCGTGTTTTCCTTTATTGTCGTATTGTCAGCACGACTCTGTATGGTTACAACGTTATTTTTTCTTAATACGAAACCTGAATATAGTGTTTGTGTAATACATTTAGAAATTGTTGCAGTGTGGTTACCGACAGTAAAACTCAGCTGACATTAGATCATAGTACTAGGCGCGTGAGACAGCTGGCAAACGCCGCGTCGCTGCACGCGCGGCCGGTTAAGCGGTGTGTTGATCATCTTTTGTTGTGACAACCAGGTAAGATAACAAGCTCATAACGCACGACTTCTTTTCGTTCCACGTGGTACCTGTATACATATGTATTTAACAGCAATAACTAGGTAGTATTATTGTTGTTAAATATTTATTCAAACAGGTGAGTTAACAATTATATTTTAAGTGTTTGCACTCCATTAGTCTATCTATACTAATACACACATCAAAAGTGTCTAGGGATCAAGCATTTTTATGCGGATTTCTTGAGATTGAGATGTGGCTTTGTAATAAATTTATAATTTTATAAATTTATATGGATCCTTTTTGGTGCATTTCATAATTTGAATCAGGAACTGTGAATCAAATTCGAGCAAAAGGTGAAAATCAGCTGTTAATATTTTCCCTATAAAAACATACAACGCATTGAAGACATTATTAGTGCTACTGTTTCCCTACTACTGATTAAAACCAACGTTATTATGGAGCGGCGACGTCATTTAAGCAGGGAAAAAAGTTCAAATGTCAAATATCCCTTTATTAGGAAAATGGCAAATTTCTTTATTAATGCAAAGGTAACTTGGTTTATCGTTACTGTGACAAACGAAAACACTTTATTTGATGAATCCTTAAAGAAAATTTTAATTAATATCAATCAGGAGAAAAGTTATTGCAAAAATATATGTTGATCCCTAGACACTTTTGATGTGTGTATATAAAGCTGAAGAGCTTGTTTGTTTGAACCCGCTAATCTCAGGAACTTCTGGTCCGATTTGAAAAATCTTTTTACGTTGGATAGGCCATTAATGCAGGAAGGCTTTAGGCTATACATATAACATCACGCTACCGCAATCCCGCCTGATGGTAAGCAGAGATGCAATCATTTATGGTAAAGCGCGCTAGTTTATTAAGCCTATACACTCAAAAAAAAAACTGAACAAATAGGAAGGAAGACGGCAGTTGAGCGAGATGATGCAATGTTAAACCCAACAACACGACCAACGATGCTGCGCCAAAGGGAGATTGATCTGGAGACACTCCACGACCAAACTCCCGACACAATAACATTTAGCGCATCATACTCTGCGCCTAAAAATAATTCCGTTTACGTCAGGCGTTTTTGACATTTGATTTGACAGGCAATTAGTCTACCGTCCTTTTCATAATTAAATATAAAGAATAAGATGCATTGAAATTAAATTTATAAAGGAAATCGACGTCAATATCTTTTACCCGAGACTGTGTCTGGAACCCGAGGGGATGAAGCATAAATGCCAGGAAACTTATACGAGGGGCATGCCAAAAGTTTTTAGATACTCTTTGCTCAATAATTTGGTACTGGCAAGTAATACACCATCGTAAGCACTGGTTATTTAGTGATAAATTTAAATATTTCCTTTTTCTTTTAAGAGGCTCATTTTCGAAAGAATTCGGCAGGAATTTGCTGGCAAGAATGGAACTCAGTTGACGTGATTTTTGCGCTATTATTTACTACGAGGGTCAAACTGAAAGTTCTTAGAACTGGCCACTTATAAAAAAATAATTCTAAAATTTGAAAATAGAACTCTTTGGCAATATTACTGAGTATATATTTCATTCATTTGTCATTAGTTATACGATTTGGCGGCAAACTGAAAATTGTCTGTGTCACGTCAACATGAATTTAACACGAGAAAATTTTCGTGCAATGATTTTTTATGACTTTCGATGTCATTTAAGTCAACAAGAAAGTTATGATAGACTACGATTGGCCTTTCACGATGAAGCCCCATCTCGTGCGACTGTTTACAACTGGTTTAATGAGTTTAAACGTGGTCGCACTAATCTCACTGATGATTTACGTGAGGGACGGCCTTCTACGGCGACGACTGAAGGTAACATCTGTGTTGTGCGGCGTATGATAGAGACTGACAAAAGAGTGACCTATCAGCAGATTCGGACAAGCTTAGGCATCGGTATGAGTCAAGTGCACAAAATCCTCCACGAACATTTAGCGGTCAGGAAGCTTTGCGCCCGGTAGATACCCCATAATTTGACTGAGGCTCAAAAACACCATCGTGTGGATTGGTGCCGTAAAATTATTGAAAGATTTAACGGAGGTGACTCAAATGCTGTGTTCGACATACTAACAGGTGACGAAAGCTGGATTTACTGTTATGATCCTGAAACCAAAAGACAATCTGCTCAGTGGGTGTTTCCTTTCAAGGAGTTGCCAACTAAAGTGAAGAGAGATCGAAGTGCGGGAAAAAAATGGTGGCCTCGTTTTTTGGAAGGATAGGTCATTTCGCAACAATTGTGTTAGAGGATCAAAAAACAGTTTCTGCAGAATGGTACACTACCAATTGTTTGCCACTTGTCTTGGAAAAAGTTCGAGAGAAACGACCTCGCAGTAGGATCCTCCTTCACCACGACAACGCCTCGTCGCACACCGCCAAGCGAACGATCGACTATTTGGCGACATCAAACGTTGAATTACTGGGTCACCCGCCGTATAGTACCGACCTCGCGCCTTGTGATTTTTATTTATTTCCAAAAATTAAAGAAAAACTTAAAGGAAAGCGGTTTATGAATGCTGAAGAAGCGGTGGCTGCGTATCGCGATGCCATTGAAGAGACCCCTAAGGACGAGTGGGCAAAGTGCTTTTCCCAGTGGTTCCATCGCATGCAACGGTGTATTGACGTGAATGGACAATATTTTGAAAACATATAATAAAACTGGCTAATGTTATCAGTTTTTGATTTTCTAAGAACTTTCAGTTTAACCCTCGTATGACTATAAAAAAAGGGTTAAAACTACAATAATGTTTTGAAGTGTGTGTGGCTACTTTTGGTGAATCAGCAGCCTAATCGGCGAACACATTTTTGTCAAACGATTGCGACTAGTTGGGATCGTTTGGACCGCAGTTGATATAATTTTAGTGTAAAATAATGCTCGTTGTTCACGAGCACCAGTTTTTAATTGGTTTGCTGAGTTCAAGAGAAGGAGGGGAAGCTTGGAAGATGAAGCGAGATCGGATCGCGCGCCAACAGCAGTTACTCAAGAAAACGTTGAAGCGGTGAAAAGTTTATACGAGTAATTTGGAAATTTCAGAGGTATTTGAAAAGAAGTGGACAGAGGCATTTTCCAGATGGTTTAAACGTATGGATAAGTGTATACATGCCGAGGGTGAATACTTTGAAAAAATAGACATAAGTAATATATAATAAATACTAGCTGACCCGGCAAACGTTGTTTTGCCATATAAATAATAGATTAAATTACTAAAATGGCTATTAAAAAATAAGGGTTGATCGTAGAAGGGTGAAAATTGGGGATTGTATGTATTTTTGTATGTTGTATCATAAAAAAAATAGAAATTAAAAATTTTGTCTAAAAAATAAAAAATAATAATTAGGGGTGGACTACCCCTAACATTTAGGGGGATGAAAAATAGATGTTGGCCGATTCTCATAGATACCGGTTAAGCACAAAAAATTTCATCAAAATCGGTCGAGCCGTTTCGGAGGAGTTTAAGTTCGAACACCGTGACACGAGAATTTTATATATTAGATTATAATTTTTGAGTATCTAGTTTTTTTTTGGCATGCTCCTCGTAGGTAAAACTGGAAGCCACACTCTTGACCTTTTTTTGTTTAAGGTGATAGATACCCGTGAGCGTCCAAAATCGCTCAACTTTGGAAGTTTATTCCTCAAGAATGCCTTGTTCAAAAATTTTGAAAAAAATATGTTATGATCATAGATTCAAGCACAACATATTTATTGTTTGTTATTTTCTATACGGCCTATATTTACGTCAAAAAAAAAACATTTCTACACGACGTTTTTAACCTTAAAATCGATATTTCTCTTAAAGCGCTTAGACTTTTGTAAATATTCTTACTCGCAGTAACGTGTACCTGTAAGAACTATAGAATCATAGTTTTATTTTAAAATTAATGAAATATTTAATAAGAATAGTAATAAAAATGAGGTTCCGCACGAGTTTCCGCCTTACGAAGTTCAGAGGGGCTCTATGCGGGACGCGGGCGCGGGTGGCCGGCAGTCGCGCGCCAGCGCTCATGAGAGGAGACTGTGTCACTTTTTGCTCCGCGCACCCTTGGATACCGACTTCGAGTGCAAGGAAATATTTTTAGTGATTTTGTGTATGATTATTGAATTTTTGCATTTATTGCTGCGCTTGGACGCTTTACGTAAATTTATTTGACATTTTATTTCTATATTCTGATCAGTGTAAATAGTTTTGTTACTGCGGGTGTATAACTAGATGTGCCGTTGACTGTACCTATATTTTTGCCTGTAGTGTCATCCGCTTAATTTTCCCGTTTCGTTTCGTTTACTTATAACACGATTATTTTAACTAGGCGCATGATGCTGTCAAAAAAATCAACCGCGCGCGTAACCGGTCGATTTCAAGGCGGGTTGTTGGAGTTGGGGTATACGCTCCTTTTATGAAACGTAAAGAAAAAGAATAAAACAATTTTTGGGAACAAAATTTTTTTTGTTTTTAAATTTTGGAAAAAAAATAATTGCATCATGTAGAGGGCGTCAAGAGGGTAACTTTATTCGGGTTATTTTATAATTTCGGGTCATTTTTATCGGGTGGTTAAAAACCAGACTCGAAATTTCTCCAATTTTTTTTGGCGGCATGAATAGGGGAAGGTCTAAGAAAGAACTTTGTACCCTAGCACTTTTTCGCTGCGACGTACCGTTTTCGAGATAAAACGGCCCACGACGTGGGACCCCCCACACCCTATTCATTCCGCCAATAAAAATTTACCCTTATCGTGGCAAGATTCTTTGTTCGAAGAAAAGCAAATATATATATATATATATATAATAGCTTTTGTGGGCTATAAGGAACGTATAAAAAATAAGGGAAAAAAAATCATAATATGAAAATTAAAAAAAAAAACAAGACGTAGGTATATTAATCTATACATTGCTACACGTACAGTGAATATTGCAATTTTAGTGATGTATATTATGCTATACATTGCTATGTTTAGGGAAAAATCAAAATCAAAATTCTTTAATTCAAATTAACCACCCGTTGGTGCTTTTGAATAGTCAATGTCGGTCAGTCCAAGAAAAGTGAAGCTAAATTGCACGTTCCAAAGAGTAGATCTCTATGGAGAAGAACGTGCAAGAAACTCCATGGACTTCATGGAAAGTTTGAATGTTACTGGTAGTTTTGAACATTTACTAAAATATCATTGTAAATAACATGATTTTAAACAAAAATAACTGTCTTAGTGGAAGAAAATTGATTTAATAAAATAAATCTCTCTTAAACATTTTTTTTTTTATAAATACATATAACATAATAATTCAGATATCCTATTGCTTGCGGTGGTACTCCAAAAACGGTTTCTATTCTTCACATAACAAAGATGAACCTTCCATTTGTGCACATCGTACTTGCCTGGCCAGCTTTGCAGTACTTGCACCTCTGATATCCAGTTATTTGTGACCAATGATCATATTTTTCTTCCCTTTCTACGGTACAACAATTTCGTCGATACTAAAAGCATTCTCTTCTGCTACGAATAAACACTGTGTTGGAATACGATCAATTACAGGACGTAGTTTCTAATACCTATCTGATGTATCGGGTTCAGAATTGTTGGTAAAATGTAAAAATCGCCTGATTTTATCAAATCTCTTTAGGAGCATTATGTATGCTAATGCTTTGCATAACGAAAATACTTTTACCAGTAATATTTGTAGGATGGTATAACTACATTACCCATAATGACATTTATTGCCAAAAAATCTAGTATTTCTTCCCTTGAAACTATTCTGGATCTTCCTGTTCTATGTACGCTGTATAAATTTGTGTGACTGGTGATAATATTTACTAAGCCTTCAGTGAAAAATCTATAAAAATAATCTAATCATGACCAATCGGAAGGCACATTTTCCAAAAATGTAGATATTGCTATTTCAGCCTTGTGTTGAAATTGTGCTTTTTGCTAAAAAAAAGATACGTTTAGCCTTCTGTTACATTGTCTTTTTACTTTTCGTGCAACGATGGCAGAAGCTTTGGGTTTCATTTTTTGAGCGCGCGACAAAGTTGTGCCGACAGGCGTGGATGGAAGTGGTTGATTAGAAGGCAAAGATGAAATTTAAGGTAGAACGCCATAATTACTTTCTGATATATTAGGAAATACCTAAGTAAGAATAGGTATAAGAGGCACTTCGGTTGTATCAGCATAAATATCATCTGCACGCGTTCCTATTTCATGATCAGTTTGTGGGAGGTTTAACACTTGAGACTGGAATTTATCGATGGTGCTGGAAAACTTTCTGCAAATCCAAAGATTCTACTACATCACCGCTACTAGCTCCGTTTTGTGTCAGAGTCTGCATCCTTCATCAGGCAACAAGGCTTAAATGCGCCTAGCTCATAGCAGTCTAAAGCCAAGGCAAAAGAAACCAGCAAAAAACCATCACCATAGCAAAACCAAACCATATTGTAATATAGCTAGGTAGATAATGTGTGTAACGTTATTTGTCCATTACCTTTATTAGGTAGTCATGCAGTAATAATAATATTATTTAGTATTTATTGTGGGAATCAAACCCACAACTTTGTGTCACTTTCTACAACCACTATTTCAACGAGGCAGTCAAACATTAATACACCTGTCTATTCAATTGTAATAAATTTTATTACAATTTATTTTATTTAATTTACATGGTTTAGTATACGGTATGTTATAAAAACCCTGTCCGACCCGTGAAGGTGTTGTTAGGTATCGATAACTGATTCTACTAATGGATACAAAACCGGGCTAAACATAAAAAAATCCCCCTAAAAAAATAAATATTATTTCGCAAAAAGAGATAACTTAATAAATGTGCGTAAGCAACCTTCCGCGGGCGGCGGGCGGCAGGGCACGTGGCACGTGGTTGCATCGCTATTCGCTCATAATAATACCAGTGTTGTTACTTTTTTAAAAATTACCAAATTTCGGGGAAGTTGGAATTAATTAGCGGGAAAAAAAGATTATTTCAAAATTCATTTGTATTGGTACTATGATGATTACGTAAAATTTTATATTATATTTGGTCATGTGTTTACCTAACCTTTATTATCCTTATGGGTCGGACAGAGTTTTCTTAACATACTGTATAAGACAACACACGTGCAATTAAAATTTTATACTATAAACATAACGGAAGGTAAATTACTGCAACTCTGGTGATGTCTAGTATAATTCTCACAGCAACAACAGCAAATATATCAAAATGTGTAGGAACAAACATTCAGGCATACGTATTAGTTAATAAACATACACATACACATATAAAAGTTGTGGTGGCCTAGTGGTTAAAACACCAGTCTCTCAAGTATGAGTGCGCGGGTTCGATTCCAGGTCAGGCTAGTACCAATACAACTTTTCTAAAGTCATATGTACCTACTATGCCCAGCAGTGGGACGATAAAAAGGTTGATGATGATACACATTTAGGGGTATAAACAAAAATAAAATAAAACTTACCTTAGATCAAACTGAGAGTCGCATCTAGACAGTTACTTTTCACAGCTAATTTAAAACTATGACAGATAACCCACTATTTTTATTTTTGACGAGAAATGTCATGTGTTTAATAAAAGTGAAAAATTATTTTATAGTGATCGTATATTTTTATAAAGTTATATGTATGATATACTATACAAAATGAAGATTAAGGACATCTCAAAAAAAAAAAAAATCGGCAAATTTTTGCTAAGTCCAAAACATTTTTTTTCCTTCCTTAAAAATATATATAAATGGTACTTGTAATTTTTTTTTTTAGTAAACCAAAATAAATTCTTTTTTTTTTCATTCTATACGTTCATTAGCCTCAGGTGTTCATTACCTAAAATTTGGTCAGCTAAATTTTTAAACAATAATAATATATATGTCGGAGACAGCGACGGCAGAGCGGTAGGGTCGACAGCCTCCTGGTGTGGTGGTACAGGTTCCGTTTCGTAGGTGAGTTTTGAATTGAAGCACGACGTGTAGATATACCCTCCAATCTTCATAATAACAATTTTTTTTTTTTTTTTTTTTATTCTAATTTATTTATGGAGGGTTTTAATCTATATAGATTATGCCACCCTCATCATTACAACTCCACCTTACTGACTAATGTACAACTACAACTTACATTCTTACATTAGCTCTGCGATGGATACCAATATCCACGAGCCTGTACAGCATCCTGGCTGCTTCCGAAGTAGGAGCAGCAAGGACGCCGTTACATACCCCAGTTTCGCACATATTATTAATAGCTATAAATAGATCTTGTCTTTCCGGCTCATTCCGGACACATTCCATGATTATATGGTAAACATCTTCAATCACGTTGCATACCACACAATTTGGTGACTCGACTTTACCCATTAAAAAAGCAAATTTATTTAGGGGTATGTGTCCGGAGCGAAGTCGCAGAGCAGTTGTGATTGTCTGCCTTCCCATATTGGCACTGTCTATCCATGTAGTTTTGAGGATGTTCGGTTGTATAGTGGCATACCATATACCTTTACTGCGGCTCCTTTCATTAAAATATTCCTGCCAGCTGTCATAACCCAGGCATTTTATCTTCCAGTAAAGTTCAGTATAATACGGGAGACAGGAATACTTTTCACCGTCGGTTGATGCCTCTTTAGCGAACTGATCGACCATCTCATTACCTTTAATGCCAATGTGAGAAGGCACCCATTGTATGACAACATTTTTATTTTTGCTTTTGAGTTTGTACATTAAATCTATTATAACATAGGCAATGGACATCCCTCGTTTGGGTAAGGTGCATCGTCTTAGTAACTGTAAGGCACTGCGACAGTCCGTTAAAATTAGAAACTCAGAACATGCTATTGAGTCTAAATAAGACAGTGCCTCTAAAATTGCTATTAATTCAGCGTGCATTATTGAAATCACAGAATCCACTTTAAGTTTAATCGAGGTGTTTAAATGTGAATCAAAAAACGCAGCCCCAGTTTCATTATTAGACATTGACGCATCAGTATAAATTGTATATAAACCGGTATAATTTGTTTGTAGATATCTAACACACAGGGATTTTAAATGAGTCGTGTTATAATATTTTTTGGCTTGATCAATACCCTCAATGGTTGGAATTATATTATTGTCTAGGTCCACGTTGCTGACCCAAGTGGGTAAACTAAACATTTCTATGATATCCGTGCAGTAGATACGTTCGTTTCTAAATGAGTCATGGATCGTAACTAGAACCGGTTTTGTTTTGTTTCTCCAGTAGCGATGCGAACACATCGCTGACAGTTGTTCAAGTATATCAATAGTGACATTATTATTAAATGATTTGCATTTTAGCCAAAATTTACCTCCAAGATATTGCCGACGGACGTACAAAGGCGCAATACACAATTCATTTTCCATAATATGTATGGGTGTGCTCTTAATGAAACCCCCTATTATACGTAAACACATATTCTGTATCCTATCTAGTTTTATTAAATGTGTACGACTGCCATTGCCATACAGAGCACAACCATAATCCATGCGGCTTCTCACAGTGGCTATATACACGCGTCTTAGGTGGGTAGGGTGCACTCCCCATCCCGAACCGGCTAGCATTCTAAAGATATTGACGAACTTAAGTAGTTTATCTTTTAATTCCGTAATGTGCTTCCTCCAAATAAGTCTGGAATCAAACCATACTCCCAAATATTTTATATTGTCAACTACTTCTAAAGGGGATTCATTAACAAGTAAGTTTACATTTTCTCTTTTGTATCCTCTTTTGAATACACATACCTTACTTTTTGACGGTGAAATGTCTAGACCTAAACCTACAATAATATTATTAAATTTATCCAAAGCCGTCTGTAACTTTAGTGAAGCCGATTGGCAGTTCTTGTCTGCTGTGTATAGAATGAAATCATCAGCATATTGTGCTACATGAACGTTATTTATAATATTACAAATAGGTACAGTAGCAACATTAAACAATAACGGAGACAGAGGGTCACCTTGAGCCAAACCGCGGCCGGTGTTTCTGCTAATTGTAACATCACCCATACGTATACTCAATTGCCTGTCTTGGAGAAAGTTCCACAAATATAAGCAAACTTTTGATCCAATATGTAATGTTTCGCTCATGTACCGTAATAGCGGAATAATTTCGATATTATTATAGGCATTTTCAATATCAATGAAACACCCCACAGTGTGCAGTCCTTCCGAAAATCCCGTCTGTATTCTAGAAGTTAGGTTAGAAAGATTATCTAGACTGGAACGGCACTTTCTAAAACCCACGGTATTATCCGAGAATATCTTATTATGTTCTAGATACCACTCGATTCTGGTCAGTATCATATAGTGAAATGTTTTGCAAATACAAGACATCATGGATATAGGCCGAAGTTTCGTAGTTTCAGATGTACTAAGTGTGTGTTTAGGTATAGGTATAATATTTATTTGTCGCCACTGTTTAGGCACAAACCCGTGAAGGAAAAATTGGTTAAATAAGGATAGTAGAATATTTTTTGCGTTATCCGGGAGGTACCTTATCATACTATATGTTATTTTGTCTTGGCCGGGCATATTATTTTTAGATTTTATCGATTTTAATAATTCATGTTTGGAAAAGGGTGCATCCAGTAATGTATTACATGACGTGAAATGTGGGCTAGCCATACTGACAAAGTCCGGCGTCAAAGATGTGAGAAGGCACTCAATGTCGGTTTTATTAATGTCGGCCCTAGGTGACACGTATCCCTTTATCCACCGAAGTTTATGCCACAAATCTGAGGCCGTAGTCTGGTTATTTAAAGTCGAGCAGAATTCACGGAAGGACGAACGGCTGGCCGAATTAATTAATTTTTCTGATTCCTTAATTCTCTTTTTTAACTCATCATAGTTTTCGGCAATAGGATTCCGACGGAAATTAGCGAGAGCGCGGCGGCGAGCTGCGACAGATTTAGATAAAGTTGGGTTCCAATAGGGTTTCGGACGGAAAACGGAGGTAGGCCCAGTATATACTTTAAAATATGGAATGTGTTTATCTGCGCTTGCGTTAATAAGTTTTTCAAATAAGTCATATGAAATTTGTAAATCTACTGAGTGTGTAAAATTGTTAAATAAGGACTGTGCTAACTCTTTGTATGATTTCCAGTCGGCCGCTTTAAAATTTCGACGTTTTGTTTGGCATCGTCGGGAATCAGCCCCTAAACTAGCTTTAATTTTTATCATTAAGTGGTCGCTGCCTAGGGATTCGTTTGTCACAAACCAGTCCAGGTAATAACAATTTGAATAGGCAAACCGACAGTTTCGGTTCGGAGATGTGCCTTGGTCCGCGTCTCGATGCAAAGTCACCGTTCGACGAACCCCACTTTCCAAAGCGACTCTGTCCATGTGACGCCATCACAAAATAACGTCACAAGCGTTCGCCCCTCTACTACGTAAATCAAATCAGCAACTTCTATTAAAATTAATCGACGATCTCCGACACGGCCAGCCTGACTAGTTGCACGTCCTCGTGCATCATCTTCATCATCATCCCAGCGCCAATCCCGGTCGCATCCGAAGCTCCCTCAGCCCCGGAGTCCAGGATCCGGTTCACCAGGCCAACCGCCGATTCCGGCCAAACTTCGATATTTCCCGTTGCACGTCCTCGTGCATGTCTGTAACAAATTAAAAAAAGGCACAGAAAACCGACTCGGCCAACCTGACAGTCACACGTCACGTTTAGTTACAATGACTGTTATAAAACCAAACAAACTTCATTATTTTAACAACTTAAACACAAAAGCTTCTTTCAAGCCTTATAATTATCAAAATTCAAAAAGAAAACAAAAGGTTCCTCCAAGCCTCATAATTATCAAATCAAAATCATAATCTTCAATAAGAAAACACACCATGGTTCGCTACCACTGTAGCTAGTGACAACTCATAGTTGACACCCATATCGTCATCACCTCTTGTGATACGACCAACTCTAGAGTCCACGACTCCCAGGTCAACACATGACCGTACAACTAATAGTCTCCTCCGAGACCCTGGTCCCCACCACACCACCATCTGCCCATCGTGCCCTGACCAACTCCTCACTGAGTTGCAGTTACGACTACAGACTAGTGCATGCAGTGCGACCATATCTACCAAAGTCCCCGCCACATCACTAGCTGCCCATCGCCCCCTGAACAACTCCTCACTGAGTTGCAGTTACGACTACAGACTAGTGCATGCAGTGCGACCATACCTACTAGTGTCCCCGCCACACCACTAGCTGCCCATCGCGCTCTGAACAAACCCTCACTGGGTTGCAGTTACGACTACAGACTAGTGCGTGCAGCGCGACCACATAGCCATGATACGTGTTCTATTTGCTGGCGGAGGCACCCTCCTCACCATCTTCGACATTTTAAAAATCTAACTCAGCAGACATTACTTGGAAAAATCTTTCGTACCTATACGATCGTGGGGTACTTATAAGTTCTGTTTCCAATCAACGATTTCAATAGGTAACGATCACCATTATCGCAATCAAACAACTCACCATTATTTTTCATTACTTTAGCACACTTCTATCAAATTTAGATTTTTCGTAAATAGCACTCATTTCTATGTTCGTTACCGCTTGTTCTCTTGAAAAGATTTAATAATCTAGCCACACATACTATCAGAAACTCAAGTGAGCTTGAAAGTATAGGCCACAGTGAACTTCAGTTTTGAAATAAAGACAAACCAGACATCATAATTTTAAAACCCTCATTTTAAAATTTCTCAGCCCATTATAATAAAGAATACGGGTAGTACAAAAAATAAAATTTGCAAATAACTCTTATTATCATGTTGCAAAGAAATGGTTCAGTACACAACACACTGGCACAACCTTTTACTCGTACACTGTATCTGGCGCGTGTGTACGTATACCAATGGAATTACAGATTGCTTGACAAGAGAACATTCGGCCACTGAATCAAAATAAAAATAGTACGACTCACCAGATTGTGGCAATTTCTCGCAAACACCTGCCACTTGGCAGCCGTCAACCGCCGCACACCAGACATCTCTGAGCTCTCATAAAATCCCATTACGTTACCACAAACATTTTGGGTATTTTGAAACCTTCTCATCGCCTGCAGAGTAGATGCCGTCCTGAAATCTTCTCATCGCCTGCAGAGTAGAGGCTCAAGTCTTGAAACCTTGGGTGTTCCGCAAAACGCCCGCAGTTCCGGCTGCGCCGCACGCAGCTCCAGCAGTGCCACACGCCACTGATGCGATTCACCAAGCAGCTAGAAGCGCGCTCCGCAAGCGCACCTTGCGGGCTTCGCAAGCGCACCTTGCGCGCTCCGCAAGCGCACCTTGCGCGCTCCGCAAGCGCACCTTGCGCGCTCCGCAAGCGCACCTTGCGCGCTCCGCAAGCGCACCCTGCGCGCTCCGCAAGCGCACCTTGCGCGCTCCGCAAGCGCACCTTGCGCGCTCCGCAAGCGCACCCTGCGCGCTCCGCAAGCGCACCTTGCGCGCTCCGCAAGCGCACCTTGCGCGCCCCGCAAGCGCACTTTGCACACTACGCAAGCGTACCTCCCGCGCTTCGCAAGCACACCTTGCATGTTCCGCAAGCGCACCTCGCTCGCCAAGCAACAGCCAGCACTGTCGCGCGCCAAGCAACAGCCAGCACTGTCGCGCGCCAAGCAACAGCCACAGCCAGCACTGTCGCGCGCCAACCAACAGCCAGCACTGTCGCGCGCCAACTAACAGCCAGCACTGTCCCGCGCCAACCAACAGCCAGCACTGTCCCGCGCCAAGCAACAGCCAGCACTCTTGCAGCGGACCATCACGCGGAGCGATCAATGCGCCAGCAATTGAGCGCACCTTGTGACATGACGTTCACTTCCAGCCTCACTGCCCGTACATCCAGCATTTACAGAAGCTCATGCAAAGACAATGAACAACTACCACACAAGTAATCACACAAGCACTATAAAAATATTGGCAGAAAGTGACTGTTATTCTGTTCCTTGATTTATAACGAGATTGTGAGCAGTGTAGTTCTTTATCCAACTTCTGATGTCGGAGACAGCGGGGGCGGAGCGGTAGGGTCGACAGCCTCCTGGTGTGGTGGTACAGGTTCCGTTTCGTAGGTGAGTTTTGAATTGAAGCACGACGTGTAGATATACCCTCCAATCTTCATAATAACAATTTGAATAGGCAAACCGACAGTTTCGGTTCGGAGATGTGCCTTGGTCCGCGTCTCGATGCAAAGTCACCGTTCGACGAACCCCACTTTCCAAAGCGACTCTGTCCATGTGACGCCATCACAAAATAACGTCACAAGCGTTCGCCCCTCTACTACGTAAATCAAATCAGCAACTTCTATTAAAATTAATCGACGATCTCCGACATATATAAGTTTCCAATGTTTCAATGGGAATTATACCAAAAACGCTAAATGCTAAATAATAACTTTAAATAAAAGAATAAACCGGTTCCCGATTTGCATTAATCATTTTTATAAATAAATATTTGTTTTCCCTTTTTTAAATAAAAAATCCCTGCAATGCGGTATCGAAAACAACATAATAAAAGTAATTACATAATATGTTTCACTTTAGGGCATGAGTTTAGATACCACGTAATTTTATATTAGGTACTTTTTTGGCAGAATACTATGAATTATACATTTGTTGCGAGACTACTGCGCGTGCAGATGAGAATACTTTTTAGACATGTTATGGCATTATACGTTTGTTGCGAGACGTCCGCGCTCGAAGCAAGGGAGTAGGAAATGTGCACGTAAATATGTTGCGGGGTGCGCGGGGGTTTCTGCCTAGCCCCGCCCAGATGCGCAAGGTCATCGTCGTAACTAATCGCCTTAAGATGGGAAATCATCAAATTACCTCTCCCGCTCTGGGCGAGAAGGGCGTGTCAGACTTTTACTGACTAAAACCCACCCGTGTTTCTTCACTTACCTGTAGGCCAGGGCCACGGTTTCTTGTTTAACCAACCCGCAACCCTGACCCAGGAGGCATCGATCTTCGTGGACCCCGTCACGATGTGCTGACATCTCTTTGAGGCGCGCGTAAAACTAACGCACCGTCGACTTACAAAAGTTACATTGAAAATTGTCATTGACGCGCTATCTCTTTCTTACTTTTTCATGGTAATAATTTCACGGTATCAACGTGTTCGGTGTAGCGTGTGTAAGATAGAGAGACTGGTCAACGTCGACTGTTAAAGGTTACTCGCGGTCAAAATTCTTATCTTCAACACAATGTTCTAAGTTTGGCTTCCAGTTTAACCTATAAATTTCTTGATAAATGTCCTTTTCCAGATTATAGTCTACCCATGTATCTAATATCCAATTAGGTGTGCCATTGCAGCGCGAAAGAACAAACAAACGTACAGACGACAGAACATCAAGCTACTAAAGGGTTTTTCAATAGGGACGCTCGAACTTTGACAGCGCATAGCGGTCATCTTGGTAATGCGATAGCTGTCAAATTTGGCATGAATACATACTTAGTCGTGACATTTCACCATGGAATGCTACACGCTTCAACAACGCGTAGAAATTATTAAAATTGATTATCAAAGTCATTGCTCTATTCGCCTAACGTTCCGTGCGTTGCGATGGCGACCGATATCGGACGATGATAACAATTTTTTTGTGGCCTAGGGTAGGTGGTATGGATCTTACAAACATGTGGTTCCAACAGAACGGCGCCACTTGCCATACAGCACGGGAAACATTAAATTTATTGAAAGAGAAGTTCGAGGGCTTCGTCATCTCGCGTGGTGAAGACATCAACTGGCCCCCGAGATCGTGTGACTTAACACCGCTCGATTATTTTCTGTGGGGTACATGAAATCTCTACATAGTGTATGTAGATAAACCACAGTCAATTGCTGCCCTAAAGGCCAACATAACTCGCGTTCTTCGTGAAATTGAGCCCCATTTATGCGAAGACGTCCTTCAAAATTGGTCCACCAGAATACACCATCTACAGCGGAGTCGCGGTGGCCATTTGGCTGATATTATTTTCCACACATAATGTCATTGAATATTCTTTAAAATGTAATAAAAATTGTGGTAATATCACTTAAACGGATTGTTTTATTTCCTTTCAATGTTCGAGCGTTCCTAATGAAATACCCTGTACAATCTGTTGATTTTAAACTTAATCCCTTAAAGGTTAAGGCTCAAGATTGATGTGGAATATTTGACAGTTTCGGGTAGCTTGGCCTGCAATCGTCTGTACTTTCACATTTATGCTATCAGGGAATTAGGAAAAGGAAATAAGTTGGAAAAGGGAAGGGAGAGGAATTCGGCAGATTGATTGAAAACATTGAGATTGGCAGATTGACTGAAGCAGACATTTTAAACAACAGATAATTACCTATTTATATATTTATTAGATAATATTCATATCTGTACTTATGACCTTAACCGTAACATCCGGGTTATTTATAAAAAAATCTGGCAACATTACTATCAGTTTTTTTTTTTTAATTAAGGGTATGCGCTTGGCAGTGTGTATACTGTATTAAGTATATGGTGCTTAAAAACAACGATTTTTAAGCACCATATAAGTATGTATACAGTATGTTAAGAAAACCCTGTCCGACCCATAAGGATAATAAAGGTTAGGTAAACACATGACCAAATATAATATAAAATTTTACGTATTCATCATAGTACCAATACAAATGAATTTTGAAATAATCTTTTTTTCCCGCGAATTAATTCCAATTTCCCCGAAATTTGGTAATTTTTAAAAAGTGACAACACCGGTATTATTATGAGCTAATAGCGTTGCGACCACGTGCCGAGTGCCCTGCCGCCCGGCCCCCGCGGGCGTCAGGCGAAGGGAGGTTAACGCGCATTTATTAAGTTACCTCATCGAGCACCAGGGCCCGATCTAGAGGGGGGGCAGGCGGGCATTTGCCCAGAGCGGCAAAATTGAAGGGCGGCAAAATTGACTTATTCTTATCTAGACAATTACCCTTCTATCAAAGTAAACAGAATTGTTCTCTTGCAATAAACGTATCTCAAATTATTTAGTCTCTTTATACCGTTCGTTCACCGACCTTTCCACATAATCAGCTCCTCTACTCTACGATAAAACAATCGTAGAGTCAATACAGTCTGCTTACGTTTGATGGGAATTTCCCTCAGATTTTCGGGGGAATACCCTTTATCTACATTCGTACAACGTGACATTTTAGGGGAATCCCTATATATTAACTATAAGTAAAAGATTTAACTAGGTATTTGTCCATTACTGATTTTGAAGCCACCTAGTAAAAACGTTCTGCCAAAGAGGCAAATTTTCGTCATATTCATGAGTAATGTAGTGGTTAATAAGTGATACAGAATTAAAATGTTTTATCCAAGTCTACAAGTCGGTTCTATTCTTAAAAGTGACGTGATTTTTGTGGTACAGATTAATCATATAAATATTGAAGTGAAGAAGAATTTACTACGTAAGTACTTATCTATTATATTAAGTAAATTGTAGGAACAACCTTGCTAAAAAGTGTACTTACTTACTTTTTGTTCCTTGGTAAATAGATAACTATTAGTTTTAGTGCCGATTTCACCATCTCCGGTTAGCCTATTCGTCAATTAAATTTTCAGTTTTTTGACAGTTCTTGTATGAGTTTGACAGTTCTTATAGGCTATTCGGGTCTTTAATAAGAGCTCTTAATTTAACATTGACTGCAAGATATGTTAAAAATGTTCTAAATGGTATGTAAATAATATGAAAATTAACATTGCTCCTCTTCCGGCTTGTTAAATTCCACTCGCCCACCATAATTATTATTTTTGTGAGAATGTGTAATTAAAGTAGCCTATGTCAGTGTCCTTTATATCTAGATACCAAAATTTATCCAAATTGATTCATTGGTTTAATCAAAAAAACGTAGCAGTCAGAGTCAGACAAACAGAATAACTCTCGAATTTTAAACATTAGCAATATTATTAGGTACGTCTATTTAAATTTATTACATATTTTTATTTTATTTACCATACAGAATGGCTGACGGTAGATCACGCTTGTCGGGACACCAATATAAAAAACGAAGGCTGGAAAAAGATGCAGAACGACAAAAGCAAGCGGGAGCATTAGAGTCCTTTTTGAAGAAAGGTGAGCTTAACAAACCATCGACACCCATACCAGAAACCAATGCTATAGCTGAGATTCCGCTTAAACCTCGAGAAGAACATACATCCGATTCCAATACAATTTGTGAACCTGGCGCTTCTACTTCTGGGTCAAGCGCTATGGCAGGTGAAGCTGTTATTGTTGGTGAAGGTGCTATTGCAACTCCAGGTGTTTCTACACAATTAAAATCTATTTTAGATTTCGACCCAGCTACGTGGCCCAATAGATTAACAGATGCAGAAAGAATATATTTGGTGAATAGAGGTCCTCCAGACCCACTGCATGAATTTGAATTTCCGCAAGATATCAATGGGCGGAGGTTTACTTCGAGATACTACAAGAGAAAGCTTAATAACGGTGAAGAAATTTTGAGAGATTGGCTTGTATATTCTGTGGCAAAAAATTCATTGTATTGCTTTTGCTGTAAAATCTTCAATACAACTACAACTTCCGGTCTATCTGAAGATGGCTACAAAAATTGGAAGCATGTAGGTGATATGCTTAAATCTCATGAAACATCACGAAACCATGTAGAAGCTGTAAAATCTTGGGTAGAACTTTTACTTAGGCTCAAATCGTGTCGTACGATAGATGCCGATTCACAGAGAATAATTAAATCAGAAATAGAACACTGGAATGGAGTATTGCTACGATTTGTCTCAATCATCAAAATGTTGGCTAAAAATGGCTTGGCTTTTCAAGGTACTTCTGATAATCTGTATCAACATAACAATGGTAATTTTTAAAAACTAATAGAGTTGTTAGCCGAATTTGATCCCGTTATGCAGGAACATGTACGTAGAGTTTTGAAAAAAGACGAGAAACAAGCAACCTACTTAAGTAAAACAATTCAAAACGAGTTCATTAAAACAATTTCAGACGGCATAAAAAAACATATTGTGGAAGCTATCAATACATCGAAATATTATTCTATTATTTTAGATTGTACTCCAGATGCAAGCAAAACAGAGCAAATGACCATGATAATTAGGTATATTTCTATTATTCGATCCCAAAACCATTCAAGAACGTCAGAGATTGTGATAAATGAAAGCTTTTTAGGATTTATACCAATAGAGAAATCTACAGGTCTGGCACTAACAGAAATTATCCTGGAACAATTATCAGCACTTGGATTGTCTTTAGAAAACATAAGAGGGCAAGGGTACGATAATGGATCTAATATGAAAGGTATTCAAAGTGGTGTTCAAGCCAGGATTAGAAACATTAATCCACGGGCATTTTACGTTCCTTGCAGTAGTAATTCTTTAAACTTAGTGGCAAACGACATGGCAAAGTCCTCACTGGAAGCTACAATTTTTTTGAATACTGTGCAAAAAATATATGTTTTTTTTTCCTCTTCAACATTAAGGTGGTCGATTCTTTTGAATAGTGTAAAAGGTCTTACTCTAAAACCACTTAGTGCCACGAGATGGGAAAGTCGAATCGAAGCAATAAAACCACTAAGACATCAAGTAGGACAAGTTTATGATGCATTGTTTAGTGTTTACCAAGACACAGATATGGATTCCTCCACACGAGATGAAGCTTCGAGTTTGTTGAACCAAATTAAACAGTTTAAATTCTTATGTTCCATTATAATTTGGTACGAAACTTTGAATCGCATAAACCCTGTTAGTAAATTAATGCAAAGTAAAGATTTTGACTTAGTTTCCGTCATTAAATTACTTAAAAATACAAAAGATTTCTTTGAAAACTCGCGTTCAGATGAGTATTTTACTCAAGTTCTTGAAGATGCCAAAGCCTTAGCTTCTGAAATTGATTGCGAGGTGTTAGACTTTGAAAATGTAGCTAGACCTCGTGCACGATCCAAGAAAAAACAATTTACTTATGAGTGTATTGACGAACCAATCATTGAGCCTCGTCAAAAATATAAAATTGAAGTATTTTTTCACATTATGGACACAGCTATAAACTCCTTAGAATTAAGATTTTCTCAGATTTCTGAGCATAGTAAGCATTTTGCTTTTTTGTATAACATATATGCTTTAAGAGAACTCCCAAAAGATAAATTGTTAGAACATTGTAAGAACCTCGAGGCTATATTAACTCATGAGAACTCGAGCGATATAAATGCATTAGAACTTTATGAGGAATTGTCAGTCCTTAGTATGTTTTTAAATAGTAATTTATCTCCTCAAGATGTTTTGAAATTTGTAACAGATTTAAGATTTGGTCCAAATATCAGTATTGCGCTCAGGATTCTTTTAACTTTACCGGTAACAGTTGCAAGTGGTGAAAGAAGCTTTTCTAAATTAAAAATAATAAAAAAATATTTGCGATCCACCATGACACAAAATAGATTGTCTGGATTGGCTATGATTTCAATAGAACATAAGGTTTGCGTCAGTATAAATTTATCAAATATTGTTAAAGATTTTGCAGAACAAAAAGTGCGAAGAAAATTATTCTAATTAAGATAGGATTTAATACTTATTCTCCGAAAAACTGTTTAATTTACACAATTTCATTATTTAAAAAAATAACTGTTTTGTTATGTTGTAACATAATTGTTTTTTTATTACCTATTAAATTTTAAAACAAATCTTTTGTTGTGTCTTTTATAAACGTAGGTACCTACCATATGAACCTCAACTTAAATACATTATGAACCGATTAATTCGACAAACTAAATGCTTGGACCTAAGCTTTTTAACTTCTGAAACGATTTTAATAAACAATGTTTATTGTTCCCTTAGTTAAAGGACCATTACAATTTATAGGTACATAAGCAAGATTATACCGAAACAGTAAGAAATAGCACAAGAAAAAAGAGGCCCATATGAAGTAATGAGTCGCAATAGGTGTATAATGATGATAAAGTGGAAAGGTACATAACTATGTCGGTAAAACATATCAATCCATTCAGTAGTTACTGTGAAATTCGTTTAAAGATATACATTATATAGTTACTAACATAGAAACACTTATCAACTTTCGTACAGGTACTTCTTCAAAGGCCCAATAGACTGATGTGAACACGTGAATAATAATATTCACGTCAGTCTATTGGGATGGGCCTTCTGTATACTTAACATCCCCCAACAACACTAGCTCATGACTTATATGGTTTTGTGTATGTAAAGGGCGGCAAAAATTATCTTTGCCCGGAGCGGCTAAATAGCTAGATCGGGCCCTGTCGAGCACATATCCAATAGAGTAGTAATATGAGCCGTCAAATTCCGAAACATATCTGTGATTTGTCCATTATAAATAACAACTCACGATTGCACTAAAACAGTACGGCACCAAGTAGTGACCTGTGCGTATGTGTCCCGATACTATTGAAAATATTCAAAGTTTGGTATTGTACCCCATAATGTCGTGTTTTTCTATTCAATGGTGTGGTAAAAACAGCAGAACATCGAATTATAAAACCGACGGAATCTCGTTTCATCGCCAAGTATCAATAAACTATGATTTAATTCACTTTGCGTCCATTTATCATGGCTCAAATTGAACTGGTCAAGAAAAACCAAACAATAGGTACTTGTCTATGCGTCTTGCTCTTACTAAGTGTAACCGATATTATGTCATCCTTTTCTATCCATTACTGGTTTTACTAGTGTTGCACTGTGCTACTCACATTGTGTATCGATACTAACCAAAAAGGGTAAACAAACAAATTACCTAGTAAATGTAATAAATTGAATACATTTCAATGCAAATTTTAAATATGTTAATTATATTATTATTATTACTTTATATTTTTTTAAGAATCGCGAAAAAATATATAGACATGAGACTAACATTCCTCATGAAAAGAAAAAAATATGATGAGAAACAAGCTTTGAGAAGAATTTATACTAAATTAATTCACTTTAAAAATCAGTAACAGTAAAGCATAACAAAAATTATAATTTTTCCTTTATTTTTAATAGAAATCATGATAAAAAAGTTTTATTTACTTAATACAAAAGTGTTACTTGATTTCAAAACCATAAATGTTCTTATTAAAAGAAAATATTGTTATTTACGAATCCTTGCCTTTCCTAGTAGAGCATCGCTCCATATGCTCCTTACGTGACAGCACCTGACTAGACCACATATAATATCTAATAAAAAAATATATCTAAATCTGTTATGATATGATATAAATATCTGTTATTAGGTCTTCTAGTACAGAAACTGGCTATTTATTTAAATTTTGTCTAATGGACTATGTAGTACTATGAGAAATAAAATAATGTATTTTAATACGCTAAACAAACATTGTAACATTATCGATATCGGTATAAACAATTATATTTCTGTTGCCCTACTCTAGTGCAATACGTGACCTTGAGTCGGCCAATCAGAGTGCAGCGGCCGGCGCAGCGTTTTTGCGTAATTTGTTTTCGAACAAAACTAGTGGCATTACCACTCTATTGGATATGTACTCGATGAGTTACCTCTTTTTGCGAAATAATATTTATTTTTTAGGGGGATTTTTTTTTTTAAGTTTAGCCCGGTTTTGTATGCATTAGTAGAATCAGTTATCGATACCTAACAACACCTTCACGGGTCGGACAGGGTTTTCTTAACATACTGTATACAATATGTAATGAAAACCCTGTCCGACCCATAAGGATAATAAAGGTTAGGTAAACACGTCATGACCAAATATAACATAAAATTTTACTTAATCAATAATCATCGTAGTAACAATACTAATGAATTTTGAAATAATCTATTTTTGAAGTGAAACTTTTTTAGGCACGCTTGACTTGGGGAGTAAGCTGGCGAAAGCGTTACGAAAAATGATCGGGCAAGGCGAACGGAAGTTAAGTGGGGGATATAAGCACAGAGGCGCCCGTGGCATGAGCTTGGTACTACAAGGTCTACAACGAGTTTTTTTTTTCAATAAAAATAGAAGATCTATGCAATTTTTTTTTTTTTTATTTTAGACACGGATACACTTATTTATTTACACTTAACACTATACATTAAATTTTATGTTGACTGACAACCATTAAGGGGGTCAGTTAAGGTACCGCCTACTTCACAGTCCCTCCTGTATCCCCCCTCCCTTACTCCCCCCCCCCCCCTCACCCTTAATATTCCTACGAAACTACCCCCCCCGACCCCCCTCATTGATTACCTCACCCCCGTGGATTATCTCGGGAACCAGAGGTCGTGGACTACCCGAGTTTGGGGTCCCCTGATTCAGGAGGAAGAGCCCGACCTTTTGGCCTCGAGGGAATCCACTACCCCCTCCCCCCCGACCCCCTTTAGTTACCTCACCTCCCTGTGGATTATCTCGGGAACCAGAGGTCGTGGACTACCCGAGTTTGGGGTCCCCTGAATCAGGAGGAGGAGCCCGACCTTTTGGCCCCGAGAGAATCCACTCACCCCCTCTCCCACCCCCTCCCCCCGCAACCCCACGACAACCCCCCGACCCCCTTTACTTACCTCACCCCTCCGTGGATTATCTCGGGAACCAGAGGTCGTGGACTACCCGAGTTTGGGGTCCCCTGATTCAGGAGGAAGAGCCCGACCTTTTGGCCCCGAGGGAATCCACTTTTTTTTTTTTTTCAATAAAACTAGAAGATCTATGCAAAAATATTAATTTACCAATGAAACCATGAAATAAATTTAAATATTTATAGAAAATTAATATATGTATATGTGTATACATGTATACAGTATGTTACAAAAACCCTGTCCGACCCGTGAAGGTGTTGTTAGGTATCGTTAGCTGATTCTACTAATGCGTACATAACCTGGCTAAACTAAAAAAAAAAATACCCCCTTAAAAATAAATAACTTAAATAAAATAAATAGGTAATTTCATGGCAACACAGGCACAGGTCATGACCTCAGTTGACCTCATGCATGTAGGTATTGGTAGTCTAACCACGTTTATCGACTCTAGAAAGAAACAATGATACCTACTTAGGCAGCTCGTGAAAAGAACTTTTTTTTAAGTAGAAAGGTCGTCTGACCCTCCGAATTTCATTCGATGAGCACAATGGCTGTGGCGGAGATGTTGTTCCATATTTCGTTCACTAAGAACGATACCGGCCTGGCACCGTCCCACGAGATTAGCACAGTGTTTCACAACGTTAGTCCACTCCTACCAATCCACTGCTCGCCGAACTGATAGTGGAGGTACTCACGTACAGGTCGGCAAAAATATGGTGGGGCACCGTCATGCTGGAACCACATTGACCAAGAAGTAGGCACATCCGAATCGTTCAACACCTGATCACAACACAACACAATTGCAGTTTCACTGGTACCTTCCATCAGCAGGTTACATTACGTTAGAAAACTATGTGATCACACAATAAACGATACGTCTACACGGACGCCATGTCTACGCGAAACTAATAAATTTAAAATAAAAATGATTTTTATTTCATAAAAATAGGTACTCTAACTGCACGGCGGTGCCCTTTGACTAGAGGTGTGAAAGTATTCAAAATATTTCTCGTATCGATTTTTGGTATCAATTTTGTATTTCAGAATTTCACGCATCGATTCAACATCGCATGGCATTCTTTAGATTTTAGAACTTTCACATAACTTAAATCAGGTGAACTTAAATGCTTTACATTGTTTATAATATTCTCCTAAAATCGTATTTCATAAGACCTTTCTAGTTCCTATTTACTAATAATAGGTACTTGTGTTACAATATTGTTATGAATAATTAATCGATAATCAAAAAAAGTACTTTTACCATTAGGTAATCTGTGTTTTTACAACAAATCATTCGGCCAGGTACAGTTTCGAATAATAGCGACAAAAACAAAACGTTATTACGCAAAAATTAGTACAGCTCTAATTATTCCTTTGCCGCCGTCGGCGGCTAGACACACTGACGCCGCTAAAGAACCTAAAAAAATAATCAAAAGAAAGCCGACAATTATAAGGTCTAAAATGGTGTTTACACTTTTTTAAATTTCCCGAATTTTGGGGAAGTTACAGGGTAAAAAAGATTATTTCAAAATTCATTAGTATTGTTACTATGATGATTATGCAAAATTTTATATTTTATTTGGTCATTTGTTTACCTAACCCTTATTATCCTTGTGGGTCGGACAGGGTTTTCGTAACATACTGTATATTGTACACACATATATATATATATATATATATATATATATACATACAGATGGTGCGAAAGAAGTTTCACTTCAGTCGTGTGGTCATAAGCACACTCGTTTTTTTCCGCGAATCAACTCCAACATTCCCGAAATTTGGATTTTTTTTAAAAAAGGAACAGCACAATTTTGACGGTATTATTATGAGCGATGCGACCATGCGCCGCGTACCCTGCCCCCCGTCGCCCGCGCATGGATTGCCTATCGCACATGTATTAAGTTACCTGTTTTTTTTTTGCGAAATGATATTAATTTTTTTAGGGGGATCATTTTTAAGTTTAGCCCATCTTTGTAGGCATTAGTAGAATCAGTTATCAATACCTAACAATACCTTCACGGATCGGACAGGGTTTTCTTTACATATTGTGGGCTTGAAATACGAGGTAAAGAAAAGAGCGATCAGAAACCTAATTGCATAACACCCTTTTATTATCAATGGGGTTGACTAAAAAAACTAATTAGTCCGTCAGTCAGATTTCCAAAAAATACTAGACACGTATTTTTTTTTTCATATAAACAAAAAATGAAGACAACACAGTGCGTTGAAAACTCGTGTGACGTCACTGCACGCTACACTTTTTAACGAGCAATGACGTCACCAGCCACCACTCCTGATCTTTGATGCTTTTTATATTTTGTCAATTTTTATTAATTTGATAAAACACAATATACTTACGTACCTACTTATCCAACATTTTTCTATAATCTGAATAACGGACTAAATAGAATCAATTTTTTTTACCCAGGAAACATCCGTATTGCAATCATTTTGAAACATATTGCCAATCCATTGCTTCGTTTTTATTTTATCAATGATACCTATTGTTGAATTGATTCTTGCCGTAGGTGTGTTTATGACTACACATGCCCCAGAATTTTGGTTGTTTTTTTGGTTACATTGTGTTTTTTGTGACTTGTGTTTTTGTTTTTGTGTTGTTACTAGGTGTCAGGTATGTTGTGTATCTATTTTTAGTTAATTTATTCCTTTTTTATCTTATTTTTTTGAACCATAACCTCAAAAACGTTTATCCAGGAATATGGATACACACTAAACCTCCGGACCCTCCGGCTATCCGGCTTGTCCCGTTCTAACCTAAGTCCCACCTCCCAACCCATTAAGCCAGTCCCTAACCTTTACTTCGCAGGCTAACATCCGAAAACGTCCCGGAAAGGATGAGGATGTTTCTAATCGCCATACAAAACAACCTAGATCCCATATAGGCCGAGCTAGATACTCAGTCACTGATAAAGGACCTTTCATTATCCACGTTTCCCGTCTGGAAACGCAAACTAACTCTGGATATACTTTACATCCGGTAACATTTGGTCGCTTTTTAGCTAATTTAAACCTAAACAATATTGTTGCCGTGAAGCGGGATGGCCAAAATCGTGGAATTTAAATCGCCTCAGGACGCCAATGCCTTCTTGTCTAATAGTGTTTTGGGTTCAAATCACTATGAAGCAACTATTCCATCTTTTAACATAACCCGCATGGGCGTTGTCAGTGGTATCCCTACAGAATTCTCGGAGGATGAAGTCCTGGCGTATTTAAAAGTACCAGCTGGCTGTGGACCTATTTAAAGTTAGGAGGATAAATCGAAGAGTTAATAAAAACGGTTTAATAGAATACAGGCCCACTGAAACTTGCGTCATCACATTTGATGGCCAAGTTCTACCTTACCGCATTTTCTGCTTCTACACATCCTTTACCATAGAGCAATATATGTACCCTACTATCCAATGCCGAAAGTGTTGCCGATTTGGGCATGTAGAATCCCTGTGTCGCTCCAAACCCCGCTGCAGCAAGTGCGGCAATAATCGGCCCTGGTGTTGGTTGCAGCATTGCTGAAAGTGATGCCTTCTGCGTGTTGTGCTCTGGGGGTCACTTTGCTAATAGCAAGTCCTGTCCGGAGTACAGCAGGCAGAGGACTATTAAAACCATTAAGGCTGAGAAAGTGATTTCGTACGCTGAAGCAAGTAAAACAGTCCCTAACTCTACTGTAGCTATGCTGACATTACGACGTCACAAACCCAGTTATACCGCAAAACTGTGTGAACCTTGGGTCTTAAGCCAAAGACCGAAGCTTCTCTTTCCCCCTCCTACAATAAATCTGTACGTCTGCAGCTTACTGGGACTCCTTTATCTTCTCAGCCTAAGGCTGTGCTCTCAATACTCAACCTACACAATCTCCTGAAAACTTGTCCTCAATAATTTAACTTCACAGTAAACTCCTTTTAACTTTAATGTTTTCTTCTAATAAAACTAAAACTCAATTACGGTCCAACGTTGCCTCATCACTTATCAACTTTCTTCAATCTTACAACAATGCCTCAACTAGTGTTTCTTCAATGGAATATGAGGAGCGTGCTGCATAAGAAGCACAAGCTCACATTCCTTTTAAACAAATTCAAACCCTTAGCTTGTTCTCTCACTGAGACTTGGCTTGTTCAGAGTCTTAGTTTCCGTTTACCTATTCTCAGATATGACCGATCTGATGGCTATGGCGGGTCGGCTCTCTGCATGAACAATCGTGTTCCACTTGTGGCTGTATCGTTGCCTTTTGTAGGGGATGATATTAGCATTGTGGCCGGCAGGATGGAGGGTATAACCCTCCTATCATATCTATATTGCTCATCCTCACCAAAGTTTACTCCCAGTCCTGAAGCGTACCCTTGAATACATAGAAGGCCCTGTACTTGTTATGGGGGACTTCAACTGCCATCACTTCAAATGGGGTTCTGAACATTGCGACTCTTTTGGGGAAGGTTTAGTGGAAATCTTAGATGACCTTAACTTAGGTCTATTAAACAATGGTTGCCCAACTCGTAGGTCTCTTCCCGGTCAGCATAAGAGTTGTGTTGACCTTACATTTTGTTCACTGGTTATCGCAGCGTCGTGTCACTAGGAGTGTACCAGTTTATCACATGGAAGTCACCTAACCTAACCAATTTTAATATCTTTAGCTGATAAAACATATTTAGAAAAATCGACCCCTCCACTCTTGAGGTTATAATCTGTCTAATCCTGATTGGACGGAGTATTTACAGACGGAGTTTTTTTTTTTTTTTTTTAATAATTATAAACTAGCGCTTGACCACAATCCCGCCTGTTGGTAAGCAGTGATGCGATCGTTGATGGTGAAGCGCGCTAGTTTATTAAGAGCCTATTCACTCAGAAAAACTGAGCGAATAGGAAGGAAGACGGCAGTTGAGCGAGGTGATGCAATGTTAAACCCAACAACGATGCTGCGCCAAAGGGAGATTGATCTGAAGACCCTCCACGACCAAACTCCCAACACAACAACATTTGGCGCATCGTACCCGGCACACATCGCAACACAACTACTCAGACCCGTCCTCCGTCCTCCTAAAATGTATTATCGACTATTCTCCTTAAATCAAAATACGCAGATGTGCAATAATAAAAACACGTAGATGTATTTATCGTTTGTTTAACTTTAAAACAACGTGTTATTCGTGATATTAGATAGATATGAAGAATTTATTGTAAACACAACTACCACAGACGACAGTCAAGCCACCCGAAATTGTCAAATATTCCCAATCAACCATTCAACCTTGAGCCTTAATATTTTAGTAATAAGGGTTAAAGTCTAATAAAGAAATTTGACAGTTTGTAGTACCTTGATGTGCTGTCGTCTGTACAAGTACATTGTTTGTCTATTCGGTTCTGTGGAAGCTATCGGTTAAAAAGAGAGCCGTGTGCCAAATCATACCCAAACGCGTTTATACATGTATACGAATAATACAGTATGTTAAGAAAACCCTGTCCGACCCGTGAAGGTGTTGTTAGGTATCGATAACTGATTCTACTAATGGATACAAAACCGGGCTAAACTTAAAAAAAATCCCCCTAAAAAAATAAATATTATTTCGCAAAAAGAGGTAACTTAATAAATGTGCGTAAGCACCCTTCCGCGGGCGGCGGGCGGCAGGGCACGCGGCACGTGGTTGTATCGCTATTCGCTCATAATAATACCGGTGTTGTCACTTTTTTAAAAATTACCAAATTTCGGGGAAGCTGGAATGAATTCGCGGGAAAAAAAATATTATTTCAAAATTCATTTGTATTGGTACTATGATGATTACGTAAAATTTTATATTATATTTGGTCATGTGTTTACCTAACCTTTATTATCCTTATAGGTCGGACAGGGTTTTCTTAACATACTGTATATCTAAATGCGACATATATATTTTTTAGGGTAAAACTGATCCCATCACTAAGACGCCAGGGTATCTTATGAAAGAAATAGGAGAAAGCTTTTTTTTTAATTCATTCATATTTGCTAACATTTTTGAAAAATTACGGTATGTTGGTCAAAAATGTAAACAAATAAGTATAAATGGAAAATCAATTTTGATTCCTACACAACGAAGTTTAGTTTTTACAACTTCAAACATTTTTATATCGTTTCGTTAGCACTATCGAAACGTTAAAGTGAAAAGTCCTTTTAAAATTAACGTAATTTTCATTTAAATAAAGTCGATATTTGTATACTTGAAATTTTTGTGGCGCAACGCCCGTCTTCTTTCACTAGGTCTTACACCTTATGCATTGCCTGTGTCAAAAGCTGATTAAAATATTATTTGGTATTTTTAAACATTACCTAAGCATAATTAGACTATAGTGTTCCCACTGGGACACATGCCTTCTCTCAACTAGAGGTAGTGATGCGCCGCTGAACTAACGCTTGCTTAGATGTCACATGACGTCAAATATTGGCGCCGATTCTGTTATTCACAAACTAAAGTAATTTTAAGTTATGGGCATCTTTTTCTTTCGATTTTGATGAGAAAAGGGCAGAAGATAAAATGTCAGTATAGACCTGTCAAATTAGTGAGCTCCTGACGTAAACTGGCGTATTTTTAGTCGCCATGTTTATAATCGCGTCTAAACTGTCTATGGAGTATTATAATTGGACAGGATTAAACTAAAATGTTATCTTCTATCCTTTTCTTAACGAAATGGAAATAAAAAGGTGCACTTAGCTTAAAATTAGTTTAGTTTGTGAACAACAGAATCGGTACCATTTGCTTCTAAGCTATGTTAACTTCTTTGGACTATATCGCTTTCTTCGCGGTATTTCCTTTCATCATTTTGAGAGCTGTATAAATTATGGAGCCCGCGCAATAAAGGACAACGTTTGCACAGCTTAAAGTGCGGCTGCTGGTGCGCGTTAGGCTTAATGAAAACATAATTTATTCATTTTCTTGCTATCCAAAAGGCTTTTGGGCTACACTCGCCGGTGAGATTCGTACTTTACAAATAATACTTCTCAAAATCCTTCTTATTCACATTTCTATGTGTATCCAGCGTATCCAAACATAAATAAAATCGCATCAATCGTCAAACGTCAAACGTTCAAACTGTCACTGTCAAATCAAATCCCAACCCGTCGGTGTACATCCGGGAATGAAATCATTACACCGAAAAATGTTATTTATTCAATAAATTGCAAAATCTAAAACAAAATAACATGTAAATATGGCAGAAAAACTCAGACAGATAGCGCAAAAGCTGAAAGACAGAGTGCATTTAGGTAATGTTATAAGTGGCCGTGAAAAAGTTGATCAAATTATTACAAGATATGTACCAGCTACAAAAGTAACTGAAATAGCAGAAAGACTAAAATCCGAGACTGTAACGAAGAGAATACGGGACATAGTTAGTAGATATGAGAAATTTACAGGTGTCGCAGAGATTATGGCTCTGCAAAACACAGTCGTTGATGCACAGGTTAGAGACTACATCTATTTATTTTTTAATTTATTTAGGTTGGAGAAAGGTCAAGGTTTGTTATGACTGTTTTTTTTATGAGTACTGTCATGGTTAATATACATACAATGTTCCCACAAGTTCCTTAAATCAATTCATTTAAATTTAGAAGTTAAAAATTTATAGTCTCTTTTGTAGATGTAGATTAATGCAAATGGCAAATAATGCTTATTCATTCTATGCATAGACATTAGACGTTTTTATCAGATAACATCTATGTAGAAGTTTCTGTGCACTATCTCACAGAGATTTAATTTTATCTTTTGAACCTTATTATGCATACTCCTTAGAGTAATGTTAGTCTATAAAATAATTATTACCAGCTGCAATAAATCCTGTAGATTTGTGTAGTTATTGCCTTGACTATTAAAGTTAGTGACATAAAGACATAGCTAACTAATGTACATATATCTAATGGATATATCTTTTCTGAATTATATTTAGGTCAGCTTCGAATTTTACCAGATGAAGCTGACCATTATACATATATGGCATATATGGTAGCTGTAAGTCTTCCATAATTCTCTCTCAGTAGTTGTTAGTAGCAAAGTTGTATTTATTGTTTTATTTACAACATAATAATAAAAAATGAAGGTCCAGTGACAAAAAACAATTGCCATACCTATATTCAATGATGACCACTTCTTTAGAATCATAGTAATAATTTCATTAATTAAATAGTTTAAGTGAAACATATTGGTTTAATTTTGCATCCCCTATTCAGCGGCACATAATCAACACCCACAGATTTCCTAGTGTGGGGCAACATTTATATTATATTTTATTTATGATGTTATGAACAGACAACTGTGCTGCTGGGGAGTTTGTTCGCCACTTTTTCTTCCCAGTGAAAGCACAAGGAAGTGGCGAAAGGCAGGTGTTTTGGGGGGACTGTCTAATGTAATACTGACTTTCAAAATCAGCTGATTATCAGCTTAATTTGAATAAATGAATTTGGATTTTGATTAAAAAAAAAACAACTTTCAGGAAAGATTTATGGCAGCACAAGACAGGAGACGTGAACTTGGTCGTCAATTAGCTGATATCGAAATGAAGCTTAAAGAATTGCATTCGGAGATGCAGAACACCATGAAAGGAGACGACAAGTACTTACATCTTTGTACAGAAGAACATAAGGTATTATTTGCTATGTTTTCCTTATGACTTTATATGTGAAAAATATATACATTTTCACATATAAAGTCGTAAGGAGACCCCACCATCGAAATCCATAAACCATTCACCACTTTCATTCAAATACTTAAAAAGATATATTGATTTGAAATGTCGCATGACGTCACGACGTAATACAAAATATGCCACGGCGTGACGTAGTTAGCCCCCACACCGTCACTTTAATACGCTATATCTCACTAGTTTTTGGTAATTTCGACAAAATAAAAAATACGGGTCTTAATTTTTTTTATTATCTATAAGACGGACTAATTATTTTTTTGATTTTCATACCTTGGATACATCCCTATTGTGGGAGCCCGAAAGCAATAGAGGAAACAAAGTTACTGCAGATTATACGCATACAGCATGTCCATTATTATATGTATATTGATACAGCCCACTTAACTACACTACATCCTCGCTCCACATCGCCTACCCGCGCCATTACATCTAATTTCCTTAGATTTCTTTTTGCTCTGGCTATAGTGTGATGATGCCTTATTAAGAGCAAAAAGTATTGTCTAAATCAGATAGGTAGTTCCATAAAATAGATACTTGCAGTTAAATATATCCAAAAAAAAAAAACAGTCTAAATTCCATTCACATTTTCTACGAGTTTTTGTTTGATAACTAGCCTTTTGGAATCAATGTTACCAGTTTAAAATGTTCTCACAAAATGTGGGTAAACTACAACCCAAAAAAAAGCACTTCTAGTTATTTTTAGCCTGAGAACTCTTTATGCCAATACTTGTTTTTCAGTATATCGTACAAGAGCGCGCCCTCCGCGCTGTATTCGGTGACGCCGAACGCGAGGAACGGGAACTGTTTGCGACCATGTCTGCCGCTGTCAAACTTGGCCACGAGCGAGAAAGAGCGCATGCTGAACGGAACAAATATTGGTATATTGTCGCCTCTATTTTTGGTAAGTGCTATATTATATTGAAACTCATTAAGATTAGGTACTGGATCGAATACGCCCTAAGGTCATCACTTATTACCGCACCGCTCCAACGCAGAAACGGCCGAGCGCCCCCTTTGGCGGTAACACACCGTCTGCTCTAGCCTCTACGTGCGGACGGAGACAAATATTTAATTTGAATCAAAATAAAAAATGGCGGCTCTACAAATATTAAATTTTTTTGTCATGGGTCGTTTTCATGGTTTTGAGGGTGCAAAGCCGATAACAATGTCAAAATAGCCAAGAAATGAAATCGTTTACCAAGCAAATAGGATTACTGATTACTTTTACACGTCATGCTTTTTTTTTTAAGAAGGCGTCGTCTGCATAAAAACTCTTGAAAATTTATACTAGATGATTCCATGGCCATACCCAGCTTCTGACCTTGGGGGGGGATAAATGCTAATCGCTTGCAACCTCAGCTTGCAACTCCCTTTTTTTTAATAATTGTAAACTAGCGCTTGACCGCAATCCCGCCTGATGGTAAGCAGTGATGCGATCGTTGATGGTAAAGCGCGCTAGCTTATTAAGAGCCTATTCACTCAGAAAAACTGAGCGAATAGGAAGGAAGACGGCAGTTGAGCGAGGTGATGCAATGTTAAACCTAACAACACGACCAACGATGCTGCGCCAAAGGGAGATTGATCTGAAGACCCTCCACGACCAAACTCCCAACACAACAACATTTGGCGCATCGTACCCGGCACACAATGCAACACAACTGCTCAGATAGCTAACTGCTCCCTACCGAAGATTACCTATTACCGCAAGCGCGCTCGGCTGAATTCGGTAATCAGGGGCGTAGCTACCGCCGTATCTACCGTATCAATTATACGGGGCCCCCGGGCAATGGGGGCCCCCAACTCGCGTAAGCAAAATTTTATAAAAACTGTGTTCATTCAACTTGTGTTTCATTTTACAAATGACAAGAGTCAAAAAAGCAATTTCTCTTTTTCCCACGTAATGGCCTCTGCATACTGCGCGCTACGAGCGATATCCAATGAGATCTCTGATTTTCCGAACGGTTCCGGGGGAAGCGAAGTTCTCAAATTTTGGAAAAAAGTGACAGACATAATTATGATGAATAAATATTTCTATTAATTTTATGCATTTTTTTTTTCTTTTGTGAGAATTCTTTACCCTTTCTTAGGGCCCCCCAAACAATTTTTTATACGGGGCCCCGCTAAGGCATGCTACGCTTCTGTCGGTAATCTTTGTGTGCTATAGTCGCACGCGGTTTTTTGGCAATTACACCGTACATTTTGCCAGTGTCTACTACGTGGTTTATTTAAAAGTTATATAAGTCCTGGTTTATACTTTAATTAGTAATTATTGAACATACATGTCTTGCGAGATTTCCAGGGGAGGCAGCTGCCCCCACCTGCCACCGTTCACCCCCTCGCCCAAGGTACGCTTATGGATCGCTCTGTATTAAAAGGCGTATTAAATTCAGTTTTTCTCCGTCTCTATTATACAGGGTGTATCTGACATCGTAACGCAAACTTCGCGAAAAGGCTACACTGCATGCCAGGAATAAAACTTATATCGTTAATGAGAGGTTACAGAAATCACAGTGTTTAAAAAAATGTGTCGGCTCGGCCTTTGGACGTTGCAAGTGTGCCGCCGCGCATGTTTGTGGGTATGACGTTGACCCTTGATGTGAACTCCATTAAATCAACTGATAGGATAGCTTTTCGAGCTTTGTTCTCATTACGCTTTTTTGTGTAAATAGCCAATTAATTAATTTTTCTTTTAATATTTTGTTGGGTTATAAAAGTATAGCAATTATGAACGGTTTAAAGTGAAAAAACTTCATGTTATTTTTTTTAAATCAGGAAAAAACCGACGACAAATTCCAGCACTGGGGGATTCAGAAACATGTACTGGATCCATGTTACTCGTTTGTGCGTCGATGTCAGATACACCCTTTATAAGTCTGTGCGAGTATCACATAAGACGGAGTGTCTTACAAATTATTTTTAATAAACTGGTGCTCATACCCCTTTCACAGGCACAGTACTAGGTATAGCCGGCTCAACAATCAATAATCACTTGAAAATGTCAGAATTTCGCGAGATGATGGAACAACAGATGGCTCGAAGTGCCAGCGTCTTATATACCATCGCAGGTGGCGGTACTGCTAGCAGAGCTGATATCACGGAAGCTATGAAAACGGAGTTTGCTTATCAGGTCAGTAACGTTACCTGGAATCTTCGAACATTATAAACAGAACCAACTTTTGCTCGCGTAATCGCCGCCCTTATGTATTCTTTTTTTCAAATGCTAACATTAAAGCAATCATCTAGTACAGTCAATATGTCGAAAAAAAAGCCGTGAGCTCCGAAAAATGACAAACCGGAATTTGACTTGATGAATCGTTAGAGGGGCGAGTAATAAACTTAATGTTAGATTTCCGAAGTCCCTCCTCCTGCTGTTTTTGAGAAAATCCAAAAATATTTTGAAATTGATTTATCTCAGCAACTATAAGGGCTAGCGACCTTTTTTTTTTAAAAACTGTTAAGGACACTTAGGACTACATTTTCTTTCATTGAAGTGACATCGTCCGACTTAAACTGCAAAAGCTAGATGGCGCTAAAGTTTGAAAAAATTGGTTTTTTGCCATTTTCATTATGAAATAACAATTTTTTTACAATAATGTAAATGAGAAAGTTGTTTGTCACAAAATTAGCTACAACTTTTGTTTAAAACATTTTTTCGTAAAACTCACCGTTTCCGAGCTGAAGCTTGTTGAAGTGTACAAATCGTACATTATGTGCCTTGCTGTAGGGTGTTTGTCACACAATTCATGGATAGATCAATGAATTGAAATGTTTACATAATTTATATATTTTTTTTTTTTTTTTTTTTTTTTTTTTTTTTTTTTTTTTTTTTTTTTTTTTTTTTTTTTTTTTTTTTTTTTGTACGCTTCTTAGAGCATCTGGCAGATGTTAGAAACCGGTCCATTGTCCAAACTATGCCCACGTATTCGGTGAAAGTGACAAAAGAACCGTTGTTCTGCTCACTGCACTTCTTCACCTATACAGTATGTTACAAAAACCCTGTCCGACCCGTGAAGGTGTTGTTAGGTATCGTTAGCTGATTCTACTAATGCGTACATAACCTGGCTAAACTAAAAAAAAAAATACCCCCTTAAAAATAAATAACTTAAATAAAATAAATAAGTAATTTCATGGCAACACAGGCACAGGCCATGACCTCAGTTGACCTCATGCATGTAGGTATTGGTAGTCTAACCACGTTTATCGACTCTAGAAAGAAACAATGATACCTACTTACGCAGCTCGTGAAAAGAACTTTTTTTTAAGTAGGAAGGTCGTCTGACCCTCCGAATGTATCTTCGAATTTCATTCGATGAGCACAATGGCTGTGGCGGAAATGTTGTTCCATATTTCGTTCACTAAGAACGATACCGGCACCGTCCCACGAGATTAGCACGGTGTTTCACAACGTTAGTCCACTCCTACCAATCCACTGCTCGCCGAACTGATAGTGGAGGTACTCACGTACAGGTCGGCAAAAATATGATGGGGCACCGTCATGCTGGAACCACATTGACCAAGAAGTAGTCACATCCGAATCGTTCAACACCTGATCACAACACAACACAATTGCATTTTTACTAGGTACCTTCCATCAGCAGGTTACATTACGTTAGAAAACTATTATGATCACACAATAAACGATACGTCTACACGGACTCAATGTCTACGCGAAACTAATAAATTTAAAATAAAAATGATTTTTATTTCATAAAAATAGGTACTCTAACTGCACGGCGGTGCCCTTTGACTAGAGGTGTGAAAGTATTCAAAATATTTCTCGTATCGATTTTTGGTATCAATTTTGTATTTCAGAATTTCACGCATCGATTCAACATCGCATGGCATTCTTTAGATTTTAGAACTTTCACATAACTTAAATCAGGTGAACTTAAATGCTTTAAATTGTTTAAAATATTCTCCTAAAATCGTATTTCATAAGACCTTTCTAGTTCCTATTTACTAATAATAGGTACTTGTGTTACAATATTGTTATGAATAATTAATCGATAATCAAAAAAAGTACTTTTACCATTAGGTAATCTGCGTTTTTACAACAAATCATTCGAGCAGTTAGTATCGACAAAAACAAAACGATATTACGTAAAAACTAGTACAGCTCTAATTATTCCTTTGCGCGTCGGCGGCTAGACACACTGACGCCGCCGACAGTTTCAAGGTCTAAAATGGTGTTTACACTTTTTTAAATTTCCCGAATTTTGGGGAAGTTACAGTAAATTCGCTGGTAAAAAAGATTATTTCAAAATTCATTAGTATTGTTACTATGATGATTATGCAAAATTTTATATTTTATTTGGTCATTTGTTTACCTAACCCTTATTATCCTTGTGGGTCGGACAGGGTTTTCGTAACATACTGTATAGCTCGGAAACGGTAAGTTTTACGAAAAAATGTTTTAAACAAAAGTTGTAGCTAATTTTGTGACAAACAACTTTCTCATTTACATTATTGTAAAAAAATTGTTATTTCATAATGAAAATGGCAAAAAACCAATTTTTTCAAACTTTAGCGCCATCTAGCTTTTGCAGTTTAAGTCGGACGATGTCACTTCAATGAAAGAAAATGTAGTCCTAAGTGTCCTTAACAGTTTAAAAAAAAAAAAGGTCGCTAGCCCTTATAGTTGCTGAGATAAATCAATTTCAAAATATTTTTGGATCTTCTCAAAAACAGCAGGAGGAGGGACTTCGGAAATCTAACATTAAGTTTATTACTCGCCCCTCTAACGATTCATCAAGTCAAATTCCGGTTTGTCATTTTTCGGAGCTCAAATTGCAGATTGACTGTACTAATCTATGCAAGAGGAAATAATGAATTAAAAAAAGGTTCTCACGTGTTCAACTTATACGTTAAAATATCGGAAGTGTTTCTTTACGGGGTTTTTTGGTCTTATTATGTTTTCTATTTACTTCGATTTATTCAACGTTATTTTTTGTATATCCCAAACCCGAAACACGTTTCCAGTATTTTTAAGTAAAGAATCTATGTACAAAATTTCAAAAAGATATCAAGAAAATCCACCAAGTTATGAGCTTGGTATTCCACTTGGTTGTCCCAACAAAAATATGGTCAGTGGATCATTATAGGCGCGTGGGGGCTCTGTCCAGCTATGCGCACGTGCCTAGTACTACCTTCTACCATCAACAGTGTTGTGCGCTTGGTAACCACACTGCAACAATTTCTAAATGTATTTGGGAAAAAATATAACACGGTGCAGAAATAATTCTAACATTCAGGTTTCGTATAAACAAAAAATTACGTATAATGTTTCATGTGTGGCAATGATTTTAAAAAAGAAGCAATATGGCGGACATTATTTATTTATTTAAACTTATCGCACAAAGGTACAAAGGCGAACTTAATAAGGCGAACTTAATGCATTAGGCGTTCTCTAAAAGCTCTTTGAATTTCGTGGGTTACCTTATCGCATCTCGTGAGGCGTCATTAATTAAAATAGGTTAATAGGATCGAGCAGCAGCAGCAGCGCTTCTCCTATGGAATATCAAATTACTGCGATCCCCGACCCGCCTGCCAAGCGTGGGGATTATGGCAAACCACCACAAAGCAATGAAAGCCTTGGCGGAGGCCTTTGTTGGCAGTGGACCTCTATAGCCTGAAAAAGAAAAAGAAGTAGGATCGTTACTAACACTTACTTCTTTACGTTTCGTTATCTATTATAGGAATCTTCTCAAAAGGCTGGGCAAGTTAGGCTGTTGTCCGGAGAAGCTTTAGACTCATATTATGTATGTAACATGAATTTTCTCATCAAGTTAATAAAAAGCTTAAAATAATAGGGATTGAATATTTTTATAGGAGTCTGGCATACCTACTGACACTTCATTTTGATCTTAGACCAAACCCCATAAAACATCACTTTTCCGTAGGAGTTATTATATTTTCAGTTTGAAAAGATATCAGCTATGGATTTTTGTAAGTTTCATACATGACCGTCATTTTGTAAAAAAAAAAAAAAAAAAAAAAAAACAATGGCGGACAGGTAGGCGTAGACATATACAAATGGACATGCCGTACGCGTAAAATCTGCAGTATTTTTTGGTTTAAAAAGAGTGAGAGATGGCCTATGCGCTCGATCTGGTACTATCTCTTTCCTCATAGCTGATTGATGATTTTGAAAGAGATAAAGGTAGACGAAACCTCTTTCTTTCGGAGTGCCACAGTTCTCATCTCTTAGGCATGTCCATTAGTACCTATATGTCGATGCAGGTAGGTATGCCACAGACATTCACAGCTCTTTAAAAAAAAAATTCATTCCATGGGTTGGCCGTTAGAATTCGTAGTAAGGATTAGAATTCGAAACTGAATTTGCTGAAGCATAAAATTCCATTAAATGGTTGTTTTATTAGAATGAATTCGGTTTATAGTAAGTAGTTTTACAAGTCTCTTTTTTGTTTTCAAACATTTTTCATATTTTTTTTATTTTATTTTTTTCAGGAGAATCTCGCGAAAAACTTAGAGCTAATGCAAGAAAACATAAACAATCTAGTTGACAAACAGGAATCTTTAATAGGTAAATATGTGACAGCTGGGACCAGACGGCTTAACTTGCTTTTCAAGACGGAAGGGTCTTGGTGTGTGAAGATGGTCATGTATACAGTATGTTAAGAAAACCCTGTCCGACCCGTGAAGGTGTTGTTAAGTATCGATAACTGATTCTACTAATGCATACAAAACCGGCCTAAACTTAAAAATGTGCGTTGACCACCCTTCCGCGGGCGGCGGGCAGCAGGATGGTCGCATCGCTATTCGCTCATAATAATACCGGTGTTGTTACTTTTTTTAAAATTACCAAATTTCGGGGAAGTTGGAATTAATTCGCGGGAAAAAAAGATTATTTCAAAATTCATTTGTATTGGTACTATGATTACGTAAAATTTTTTATTATATTTGGTCATGTGTTTACCTAACCTTTATTATCCTTATGGGTCGGACAGCGTTTTCTTAACATAACTGTATATAGAACTGCGTCAAGCTCAGCTTAACCCGAGATCTGCGGCTGTTATAACCTAGCTCCTACGTAAACGATGTCATAATTTTTCTTTACTTCCAGAACATCTTCAACATCGCGAGAAAACTGTAGACACGCAACTCCGCGATTTAACACGCGCTATAATGAACGCTTCTGCATCGAGCATACAATCTGACAAAGAGATCACCAAAGCATTATCCGCGGTTCATCAAGACCTAGAAGACGTCGACCAAATTAAAGATGTTGGCAAAAATAAGGTTCTCCTAGAACCTAATCAGATCTTGACTGGAATAGGGATAATAATGGCCATGGCAATTATTTTTGGCAATTTCATTGGCAGGGTCAGTTGATTTTGTCGCAAAATAACGTGTACGAGGTTCCTGCTTTTTTTTTATATCAAAATTAGGTGGAATCATCGAAATTTTATTTGTAGTTGTGGAATTATTAAGAATGGTGTATATTAGTATTTATTGTTATATTTAGTAGTTTTACGGAAGCATGTTACAGACTGTATTGGTGATAATCTTGAATAAAGCCAACGGCTCTACAAACCTCTAAATTCATCTAGATTTTAACTAAATTATTTTGCTAATCCGCTGACTATACCAAAGTTACCTAAGAAAAATAAGAATAAAAAATATTTAAAACACGGTTCTAGCTGTGTCAGGGCTCCACATGGTGGTTATTTTGACCCACAGCTTATTTTATATCGGTAAACGTAGCCAAGCCAGTCCTAATTCAGCCTGGCGACTTTATGGCAACGTCAGTTATCCATGCCTTGAAACAGTGTGGTGTTGCCAACATAGTCTGTCAATTACGCTTATAAGATTGCGCTCCATTGCACGTTGGCAAACCTTGTGTTTGGACTTTAGAATGTTTATCAAAAGATCAAGTCTGGGATCTAGGTGTGGGTCGTAACGCCTTTTTCAAGAAACGAAACGTAACCAGTTACTTGATCGGCTTACCTGTTATAAAACAAGTTATTGTTGTAGCTAGTTATTTTAACTCAGCTACTGTGATTGTTAAATATAACCACCAACTATACAGTTACACGCGAAACGAACTAGACGTGGTCCTTATTTCACGTAACTAGTTACAATAACCAGCGACGCGCGCCGCCGGTGTGATGCACGATACGGCTACCCGCTACGGCATAACGTGTGTATGAAATAACGCATTTACAAAAATAACTAGTTTTTAATTTGACTCGTAACTAGTGATTCAGTTACACATCGCGTCGCTGGTTATTGTAACTAGTTACGTGAAATAACAACCACGTCTACTGGGATCCATTGGTTAGAATGGGAAGATGTGTATGATCCTAATCTTACGCTCGAATGACAAAGGCAGATTGCCTTTGATAAGCTCGTTCATTGACCAGAAGCTCTTCCAGGCATTTTCAGTTCGTGTTAAGACTTCCTTGTCATATCTGGACCGGAAAGGGACTGGTACTTCGAGCAACAAAGGAAGGGAGTAGCCTTAACGTCTGTTCTCCGTACAAATTGTTCTGGCATATTTTGCGGGGGGAGTCGAGCACACAAGTGCAATTACTAATGCATCTGCACACAAAAGCACGCCTGTCATGACGACACACAAACATGGAAAATAAAACAACACATTAACAAAATCTGCACACCGCCATCTGTTTCTTTGTACAGATGAGACACTACCTACACATTGATAATTTTTAAATGGCCGATTTTATTGCTTTTTTAGTGTAGTGCCAATTGTCGATACAGCAATAACGATAGACTACTAAATGAGGCGCAAGGAATAAAAGGTAAGGAACTGAAACAATAGACTTCTTAGAATTTCTTTATTATTTGCAAGTACTTTAAAATCAGATAGCCGGAAATGAGTGGAGCAAATTACACCTGTACTCTTGGGATCCCAGGTTTGCTTACTATTGCAAAAAAGTTTCCACACATTCTTCAATTCAGGATTTTTAGGAAAGCTGTAAACACAAATAGTTTTGACTAGAAATTACATCATGAAAATTAAAATATTATCGCAATATCCATCAAAGATATCGGTAACCGTTTGATTATTATGATACCTTAATAGGCACAGATTTCGAAGCAGTTTAGCCTACACTTATAATTTCCAATACACGGCACCCAAAAATATCAAAATGTTATAAACAAATTTCTGTCAAATACATTTTTTTTTATTAATCTCATTAAAATCCTAGATTATACTTTATACCGCCACTTTGATCTTGTAACATGATACACAATAACAATAAAATATTTCATATAAAAACATGTTAATATTTTGTTAAATCGAATGTATCGCTTTAAAATAGGGATGTATCCAAGGTATGAAAATAAAAAAAAATAATTAGTCCGTCTTATAGATAATAAAAAAAATGAAAACCCGTATTTTTTATTTTGTCGAAATTACCAAAAATTACTGAGATATAGCGTATTAAAGTTATGGAGTGGGGGCTAATTACGTCACGCCATGGTATATTTTGTACGACGGCGTGACGTCATGCGATATTTCAAATCAATATATCTTCCTAAGTATTTGAATAAAAGAAAAAATAAAAAATACGTGTTCAATATTTTTTAGAAATCTATCCGATGGACATTAAATTATTTTTTAGGATACAAGCCAATTATCGACACATTATTATGTGTATAAGGTAACATCACTACGTTGTCTATTGGCGGCGAGAAGTCGGATTTGTTGCTCAACTGATCCGAAATTTGTACCGAGAGAGCTAGAGCGTGCGGACTTTATGTTGACAAACAAATCCGACGATTACGATTGCACAAAATATCAGATTTTAGTGTTTAAATGATAATGAGTCACAATAATATGTAAAGAATTACTTACATGTGAAATGTAACACCATCATTTTGTAAATTTGAAGTACCAGACCTGTTTTTACAGCAGAAAACAGAACAATTCGGCATTTTGATGACAGCAGCGTTCTCTCGCACGACTCGACTCGGTCTAGTTTGAAGTCCAAGCGCAAGTAGTTTTGTTACTTGGGCTAGCTTACTTGGGCTTGTACTTCGACAGAGGGGAAACGCTGCGTATGCCCACTCCCTTCCTTTGTTGCTCGAAGGACTGGGACTGGTACAAAGACGGGTGCATTCATGTAGGTACATATTGCAATTTCTTGCCATTTGTGTGTGGTTGTGTTTGACATCAGCTTGATCGTAATAAAACTGCGAAATCACTGGGTTAGCAATTTATAGAGACGATTTCTTTCATGACAAAGAAATTGATTCTAGTCAAAGCCGACGGTTTTTAAAAGTTTCTACAAATAAATAAATAGATATTACTTCGGACTTAAAAGGGATATTTTTGATACAATATTATCTATTGCAAATCTTGGAATAAATATTCTGTGGATATTTTTTGTTAAATATTATTCAAGGTTATATTTAAAATATAACTTAAATTAAAGAACCTGTAAAACCAATTCTCTCACTCCAAGACTGTTAGCCGTCCTTTTTATTACAATAGTGAGCTGTATTCCTTTCGGTATATTTAGGACTTTTTACAAGAAACTACGGTGTGAAGTTCATATTCAATTTGCAAATTTAATATCTCCACAGGTGTTTATTTCAATTTGTATTAATGCAGGAACCTCTTACTATTTATCCTGTCACCGTAAGCAAAAGAGCGCATCTGAGGAAAATAAACAAAAATACCTAAGCTGAACTATACAAATAAGAGTCATTTGGTAAGGTAATCTTTTTTCCCCACGAGCGTTTTTGTTAACAACTGCGGTATTGTGATCGCTGTAAACTTAAACATAAATCGTTAAACGCAGAAACATCATGAAAATAATTACTTATCTCTGGTCACTAACAGGCTATTTAAATTAAATTAATCTGTGGTCAACAGTCATGTCCAGCTAATTGTAAAATCCTTGATTCAACCTGCATAACACTCGGTTGCAATCGGTTTCATTTTGAGAGTTCCTCAAAATCATTGCATTATTTACATTGTTGAACACATTGGTTTTTCAATGATACTATATGAAGCAATTGATAAATAATGTTCAAAATGATTAAGCTTGAGATAGGTGTGTTGGTGCTAAGAACCAGCATTTAAAAAAAAAGTAAGTAAAGACGAAAAGGGTTATTATTATTATTGCCATATTTTCTTCCTCCACTAGTTTTCTTTAATTTTGATGATAACTGCTCATCATAAGCTTTTCGTACGCTTGAGGAATTTTTGTTTTTATATGCGATCTCGAAACTAATTGTCTCGGGGTAAAATTAATTTAGTTTTCTTCTCTTGGTTTTGATGTGGTATTGAAATTTGTAATATTGTTAATGCTTGTCGCTAACTCAAATAAATTTTCGAAGTTTTACAACAAAACGTTAGTTTATTGCATGTTTATTTGTTTGTGTCTTTCAGCACTTAATCATCTCGTTAAAATATTTTTGTTGTTGGCTATACCAAAATGTAAACACATACATTAAAATATTCTCAAAGTTGTATATATGCAATACCTACAGTTGAAATATTTCGTACTATGAAGATACAAGTATAATAACGCCTTGATTAGGTACTAGAGTTGTTTGAGATCGCTTTTATACAATATGTAAAGAAAACCCTGTCCGATCCGTGAAGGTAATGTTAGGTATCGTTAACTGATTCTAATAATGTCAACAAAGCCGGGCTAAACTTAAAAAAAAATCCCCCTAAAAAAATAAATATTATTTCGAAAAATCGAGGTATCTTAATGCATGTGCGGTAGCCAACACATTAGGGGTACATGCGCGGGTGTAGGAGGGCAGGGCACGCGGCACGTGGTCGCATCGCTATTCGCCCCGTCACAAATGGTGTTGTCACTTTTTTTAAAATACCCTATTTTTGGGGAGTTGGAATTAATTCGCGAAAAAAAAAGATTATTTCAAAATTCATTACTATTGTCACTATGATGATTACGTAAAATTTCATATTTTATTTGGTCATATGTATACCTAACATTTATTATCCTATTGGGTCGGACGGGGTTTTCTTTACATATTGTATATTGAACTCCAGACTATTTAGTCATACAGCATCCAATTTTAGAAGACTGCAGTCTTAATGCATCGCTTTAGAGTAACTAAATATTCCAATACGTATGTACATTTTTAATAAGACAGTGTTACTAACATAAATGTGATTGTTGTATGAGGTTTGTTTTATTTGTCCACTAGCTTTCCCCCCGCGGCTTCGCCCGCGTGGAATTCGGTTATATCACGCTTTTTAGTTTTCCCTCAGGAATATCAAATTTTTCCGGCATAAAAAGTACCCTATTATTTAATCTGTACTTCTAACTTTACGTCTGCAAAAGGAGGTGGGTTGATAACGAGCCACTTTTCGCCCACCATACGCTCGAGAAAAAAAAGTTCGAACTCCGGCAATCTTTAAATGTATTTCTAAACTTTAAAGATATGTATTTTCTTATAATATAAGATTGGCGTGATAAATAAAATAGTAATTCAAAGAAATGATTGCCTAAAAAGACAGTGTTTTGGGTTTTTTATACATTTTGCTCGTTTTTTTAGTTTTCCAATTATTGTACAGTAGAATCCCGATTATCCGGATCAATTGAAACCACGGGTATTCCGTATAATCGAAAATCCGGATAATCGATTTCAAAGCAAATCAAACAATATTAAAACTTTCATATATTTTTTATTATGTAACGGATTTTACATGTGTCATTTAGAAAATACGATATATAAAAAACGAGCTTAACGATAGATAATGAATTACATAATATCTTTATGTAATTTAGAATTTTGATTGGAAATAACTTGTTATTGATGATTATCTTTGACGTAATGAGTCACATCTTTTCATTGCGGCCAAGTCCCTGATGCGCTTCAATTGTAGCAACTGTATAGGATTCGATTCGTCCTATCTTTCAAGCCACTTAAAAGCCACATCTAGAGCTTCATAAGCTTCTGCGTGAGATGGTACTTGACATTCTTCTCCAGTTTCAGTTTCTTCTTCATCTTCTCTCTCGTTACTGTTCAAATCCTCAATGATTTCTTCATCAGTTAAGATTTGGAATCCAGGGTCTTCACCATCGCAGTTCAGCCACTCCTTAATGCTCTCTTCATTGCACCCTTCACCAATGCTAAGAATTTTCATTGCTTCTGTTATTTCTTTAAAATCGTCGTGCAGATCAATTGAAGAATTAGATACGAGTTAATTTTAATAATTTATTCCACGCCCTTTTTAATGTTTGCGATTCCACAGAGTTCCACGCTTCTACTAGCATATAACAACAATCTTTTAATCAATCTTAGTATTAAAAAGACACAAAATAGAAATTCGGGAGATTAGGGTGCGAAACCAGCCACTAAAAACTAATTTTCGCCACTAAAAGGGGGGCCTAAACCACCAGTTTTAGTGTAAAATCAACCAAGTTGGCAACACTGACCAACACTATCCCGCAAACAAATGAAGAAACTTGTCGTAACATGTCGCGTTACACCGTCAAAATATTTTTAATTGACAAGTAGAGCCGAGACGACTGAGTCCGGATAATCGGATGTCCGGATAATCGATGTTCGGATAATCGGGATTCTACTGTATTAAGAAGTATTAAGAAGCGTTCCATGAACCAAAGTAAAATAATACTCGTAAAAAAGCTTATGAAGAGTAGTATCTCAAGCAGTCATAATTAATATGGTTCATGGAACGCTTCTTAATACAATAATAATTCGAAACCTAAGAAAACTACTAAAATTGACAAAAACACAAAACACTGACTTTTTGGGCAATAATTTCTTTGAGTTACTATTTTATTTATCATATCAATCTTATAAGAAAATACGTATCTTCAAGTTTACAAATACATTTTTTTTTTTTTTTTTTTTTTTTTTTTTTTTTTTTTTTAATAATTTGGCTCGCACGGTTTGTGCATTTGCCACTACAAGTATAAAGGTAGGGAAACCAAATAAATTCATTGAAATGCGTAGGAACGGATTACGGAATTTTGGAACAAAGGATAATAGGATCAGGTTTGGTGGTAATATAATAAATAAATAAAGATATACCAAACATATATATTAAATAGAAATTAAAATTGGGAGTTGGGAAATAAAAAAATTTATACTTTAATATTATTAATAGTTATAAAGGTAGATATTAAATTATAAATATCAAAATTTAAGGAGCTTAACAATGTAGGGATTGATGTAGGAAGAGGGACAGAGAGTTCATTAAGGGAGTTAATGAATGAAGAAGAGTCACGGTTGGGGCATGCAAAAAATATATGATTCAAATCTTCCTCACAACCACAACAACATAAATTATTGTGAATAATCCCAAGTCTAGCAAGGTGAGAGGCTGTGCAAACATGACCCAAGCGCATTCGTATCAAACTGGAGGTTGCAAGCTTGGAAAGTTTTAATTTGGAAAACCATACTTTGAGAGGTATTCTTTGTTGTATACGTTTATAATATTGACCTTTACGACTACTTGAAATATTCCATAAATTTTCCCAGGCTTCATACAGATGATCTTTAGGAAGAGAGTGAAGGTCAGATACAACATTATTATATGGAAACTTATCACCATCATCTACAGCGTCTTTAGCAAATTTGTCTGCTATCTCATTGCCGCGAATATTGTGATGGCCAGGTATCCACACCAAAAAAACATCAAGATTTTTAAATTTGCAATTTAGTAGGAGCTGTCTGGACTCTATAACATAGGGATGATTTGAACCTGACCAAGGAAACTTTTGTAGTGCTTGTAAAGCACACTTCGAGTCAGTGAAAATAATAGACTTGCTGAGTTTCGCAAGAAGTACGTATTCTAGGGACTTTAAAATTCCAAAACATTCTCCAGAAAAAACTGATGTTTCAGAAGGTAATTTTATTTTTTGATGAATGTTATATTGTTCATGATATACAGCTACCCCAATCGTGCCTGAAACTGGGTGCTTGGAAGCATCACAGTAAATGTAATGCCTATCAGCCCAGTCTCTTTCGACTATGAAGTTTAAGTTAGAGTTAGCATAACGATCATTCTTTAGCGATATAAAGTTATAGTTTATTTGAGGGGAAAAAATAAGAGCTTCGTAACAGACAGAAAAAATTGGAAGATACTGAGAGCGGTGTGTGGGAGCTTGAAGTGAAGTAAATTTACGGAAACTTATAATAGAGCATGGAAGAGATTTATTAGACCAATAAGACGAACATTCAATTTTTTCTGAAAGATACAAAAGTTTTTGATAAAGTGGGTGGTTGGAAAATTGAAGAGTTCTGAGAATGAATTTATCACATAAGTACTGTCTACGAAGTTTTAAAGGAGGGTTCAAAGATTCCACTTGGAGTGCGTTAATTGGGCTAGACCTCATGGCACCAGTTATAATACGCAAGGCTTTTGATTGAATTGAGTCTAACTTTGTCAGACCTACAGCACTACAAGGTTCTAAGAAATATGTCCCATAGTCTAAGATACTTCTAATGATAGCGTTATACAATAATTTTAACACGAATGGATGGGAACCCCACCAAACTCCAGAAAGACAGCGCATAATATTTAATAAACGTTCACATCTAGCCAATACATAATAACAGTGTGGTAAACCTGTAAGTTTACCGTCTAGAAGGATACCCAAAAATTTTACTTCGCTATTTTCAGGTATTTGTTGATTATCATACACAACTGAATATGGAGGAGGAAAACGCATTCTAGAAAATAAAACAGCGCTACTTTTGTTAACACTAAGACACAAAGAATTATTGTCCAACCATGATTTAAGAAATTTTAGAGCGACGTTTAGAGAGGAACTTAGTTTTTCAACAGAGCGTCCTGATACATAAAGAACTAGATCGTCTGCATACTGTAAAATATTGGCTTTACCAGAAATATGGAATTCTAAATCAGAGGTATATATATTATAAAGAAGTGGGCTCAACACCGAACCCTGAGGCAGTCCTTTCCAGGTTAATCTTGTTTTCATTTCGGATTCACCTATGTCAACTTGTAATTGTCTGCCTGAGAGAAGATTAAGAATGAAATTGCAGAATATGGGAGGTATTTTTAGTTTATAAAGTTTAGTATTCAAAACATTTAAATCAACATTGTCGTATGCAGAAGAAATATCTAGGAAAACAGCAAGCATGGATTCATTATTTGAAAGAGCCAATCTCGCATCTGTAATGAAAATCCCTAGACTGTCCATGGTACTTTTTCCTTTCCTAAATCCATACTGACTCAGAGATAGTAAACCTTTACTTTCTACATACCATTCTAAACGGTTTTTAACTAAATGTTCAGCTAGTTTTGAAAACACAGTGGCAAGGGCTATCGGTCTGTAAGAGTTAGGATCTAACGGTGGTTTATTTGGTTTTAGAATGGGGATGACTTCGTATATTTTCCATGAGGAAGGGATTATACCAGAACTTATTGTGGAGTTGATTATGTTTAAAAAGTAAATTAGACTTGAGTCGCTTAAATTTGCAAGGAATGAGTAAGGAATACCATCATGACCTGGAGCAGAATCTTTTACGTAGGATAAAATACCTTTCAATTCTTTAAGGGTAAAAGGACTGTCAAGGCCCGTTACATCATCTACGGGAGATTGGAAAGGGAGATGAGATGAAATGATGGACATTTGTGGAACAAAAGGAGGAGCTATCTTGTCTAAAAATTTATCTGCAACGGATTCATCTAGATAGTGAGGTATTGTTTCCTTAAATGCTGATCTGAATCGACGTATATTTTGCCATATTAATGACGGAGAAACGTCAGGCGATAGCGAAGTGCAGAAACGACGCCAACCATCCCATTTCTTCCTTTTAAATAATTTACGAGTATTGTTCATAATTAATGTGAGGTTATTAAAATTTTCTAATGTTGTACACTGTTTATATTTTACTTCAGCCTCTTTCCGTTGGCGCACTGCTAAAGAACATTCATTGTCCCACCATGGGGGCGACGGAATGTTATTATTACATCGTTTAGTTGGGAATGTTTCATTAGCAGCGTCCAACAAGAGTGATGCAAAAGAATCAGCCCGGATTGTCGATGAATTTAATGCATTTTCAGGAAGGTTGGATAGTCTCTGCTCAACTCGCTCACTAAACGTTCTCCATCTGTCACTGTCAATACTGTCATTAGAAGTTTTAATTTTGTATGCTAATCTTGGTGGGCGTCTGGATAGAGATTTGATAAATTTTGTCATAGTTATTATTACGGGATAATGATCGCTATCAAAAGTCGAAGGCAGGGTATTCCAGGTCACTGTAGGCGCAAGACTAGGACTGGCTATCGTGAGGTCTGGGGCACTGATCCCTTCATTAGGTTTAGTGAGGCGTGTTGCAAGACCTGTATTCAAGATACAGAGGTTATTAGAATCCAAAATGTCTAATATCCTTGACCCGTAATAACTAGAGTTGGAGCTACCCCAAGCCTGGTGCTGAGCGTTGAAGTCACCCATAATTAAAAATGGTTTAGGTAATTTTGCTACTATGGTTTCTATTTCGTTGTATAATGATGATGAAGGGTGGGGAACATAAACAGATACAAAACATATTTTATTGATAGATACAGCTATTATAGAAAAATCAACACTATGATTTGCAATGGGAATGTGGTGAAAAGGTATTGTGTCATGAATTAACAGAGCAACACCAGCATAGCCATCTGTTCTATCTTCTCTTAAACATAAATATTGGGAGACTTTAAAGTTATAACCTGGCTTTAACCAGGTTTCTTGCAATGCGACAACAACAGGTTTATACACATTAATAAGATGTAGTAAATCGCTTTTTTTAGAGTTAACACTGCGACAATTCCACTGAAGGATTGTTGACAGCTGATCCATTATTGATATTATTAAAAAGTTGACTAATACTTTGTATAGCAGCGTTGGACGGTTCAGACATATTCTTTGTTAGCAAATTAATTAAAATGATAATTAAATCTCTAGTTGACTTATTATTTATAGAATTATTACTGTCAATATTTGTGCCAATGGATGGTAAAGGAATATCATAATCTTTTGTTAGGGCAGAATGAGTATATTTGTCATATCCTGTACTATGTTTAGGAGAATTATTGGGTTTATTAAAAAATACAGTTTTTTTATATGAACTTGTTTGTTTGTTTCTAGTACCTTTGGAGGAGGAGTCAAATGTTTGCCTTAAAGGTGGTGAAGGAACTGCAACAGAAGTTAAAACTTCTGAATATGCTTTGTTAACAGGAGGATGCAACTTAACTGCTTCTGCATATGAAATGCAATTGTTAGCCATAGTTTCCTTAATGGCTTTTTGGCGACTAAACTCTGGGCATTTCCTATTTGTGGCAAAGTGGGATCCGGCACAAAGAAAGCATACAGCCTCATCCTCATCTACATTGCAACTGTCCCCAGTATGGTTATTACCGCATCTAAAACACCGTGGAGCTGAGCGGCACTGTGATTTGATGTGTCCATATCGACAGCAGTTGAAACACTGGACTGTTGGGAAGATATAAAGCTCAACAGGAAGAGAGTTGTAACATAAGAATATTCTTTTGGGTAACACCTGGCCATCAAATGTTATTACAACAGTTTCAACAGGAATGTAGTTTGGTTTACCATCCACAATATGTTTTCTATTGATGCGTCGTACTTTTAAAATTTTTCCACATCCAATAGGCACAGATATGTTATTCAGTATATCCTCCTCAGACCAATCCTTAGGGACTCCTCTAACCACACCCATCCGGGTGACTGATGAGGAGGGTATAAAGGCCTTATAGTTGTATTGTTCCAATGTTTTATTTTCTAGAAAAGAATTTGCATCTGTGAAATTGGTAAATGAGATTAAAACCCTGTTTCTGCCTATTTTTTTCAGACTACCATTTACTATATTTTTAATGCAATTCTTTTTTAGAAAATGACCAAAAGAGACTGGGTGAATAAAAACATTATCATTTGGACTTGTTTGTATCTTTTGGATGTGGATTGTGTAAGGAGCTGCATCATTCGCCTCATATAGTTTTCTACCTACCAATGTGCTTGGGTCAGATGATTGTTTATGAGCATTGGGTTGTTGGGAGGATTGTGGTTGTGAAGTGATAGTTGAATTAGGGGGTATAAATTCGGATTGAGCATTCTTAGAAGCACATTGACAGTCATTTTCACATATTGTTTCAGAAGATTTATGGCGCCTGCGTTTTTTATTACAGTGCCTGCATATTTTACGAGAGGAAATACGTTTTCTCTTAATATTGCTTTTGGTCTCGGAAGCATCTGTATCTAGAAGAGAGCCCTCTGTATCCATTTCTGAATGTGGAACCGTGACTACAAGCGAAACCTCCGGAGGCGAGCCTCCACCAGGGTCGTCTGGGTCGTCGTCCATCACGAAGAGAAAAAGAAAAAACTTACCTAAATCAGCAATATAGAACTACTAAACTATATATGTCAAATTAAAATTAATTATATATATACAACCACCTAAATGAAACTATTATTTACACTTTTTACCAATAAAAACTTAAAGAAGCAGAAAAAACTCGCCCGCCACGTTCAAGGTTTCCCGCGCTTTTTCACAAATACATTTATACATTGCCGGAGTCCGAAACTTTTTTTTTATGTGTATGATGGGCAAAAAATGGCTCTTATCGACCTCCTTTCAAAGTAATCTGTTCAGTACTTACGGCGTGAGGATGTTTTTAATATCGTGCAGATTTCATCACACGTGCGCGATTGCCCCGCATGCAGAAAATTTCACGTTCACAAATTTCCATCCCGCGTGCGTATTCCACGCATTAAAATAAATACCTGTATGAAAAGGACATTTGCGTGGCAATGGCAATCTCGCACGCGTGATGAAATCCGCAAGATATTAAAAAGTTTAAAAACACCCTGAAAGCGGAAGAAACAAACTCACTTTCCGATTTATAATATTATTAAGGATATTTTATTAACGTTTGGGTAAGGTATATTCTTTTCTATTTATGATTAATAAATGAAAAAGTATCTCTCATTCACAAAATATCGGGGTAACTATTATTTTAGGGTAGTACCATTGGCTCAAAGGCCAAATATTTGAACAATGATTGATGAATGCCATTGTTGCAAGGTTGCAACCAGAGACGGGTATGGGGTTTTGGCGGGAAAACCAAAATGAGTGCCACACTCATTTTTCTACGGACTTTTAAATTATTTATAGTGTCGTTAACTAAATAAAACCAGGCCATAACATCGGCCGCCGGCAGAAGTTACCACCCACCAGACAAAGCCTTGCCGCCAAGCGATTCATCGTGTTCCGGCATGATGTCTGGTGAACCCGTACGGAGAACGGATCTGAGCAGTTGTATTGCGATGTGTGCCGGGTACGATGCGCCTAATGTTGTTGTGTTGGGAGTTTGGTCGTGGAGGGTCTTCAGATCAATCTCCCTTTGGCGCAGCATCGTTGGTCGTGTTGTTGGGTTTAACATTGCATCACCTCGCTCAACTGCCGTCTTCCTTCCTATTCGCTCAGTTTTTCTGAGTGAATAGGCTTTTAATAAACTAGCGCTCTTTACCATCAACGATCGTATCGCTGCTTACCATCAGGCGGGATTGCGGTCAAGCGCTAGTTTATAATTATTAAAAAAAAAAACGCGTGATTTATGTAGTAAAAAGTGCATTCAGTGAATAATTCATAAAGAACAGTGAAATATTGTAGCATAGTGGTCACATCATATCTTTACCCCAAACCCCTCCTGGTCCGAAATGAAAGGAGATAAGTTATGTTAAGTTAAGCTAGGATAAATTAGGATGCAGATGACACTCTCCTCACTTCCCGCGGGAGCAGTTGTAGGGAGGCGGCCAGTTTGGCCTCGGCGGGCGGATCCTTGGTGGCGGGGAGGATCCGCCGCCTGGGTTTGAGGGTGGCGCTGCACAAAACGGAGGCCGTGTTATTTCACGGCCCCCGGCAGCGCCCCCCACCTGACGCCCACATTTTTGTGGAGGGCGTCAGAATCGGGGTCGAGGCCCAGATTAAATATCTGGGCCTAATGCTGGACAGCAGGCTGCGCTTCGGCCCGCATTTCAGCGGGCTGTCGACGCGCCTGCTGAAGGCTGCGGACGCCCTCTCATGGCTCATGCCGAACATGGGAGGGCCGAGCATGCGGTGCCGGCGTCTGTACGCCGGCATACTGCGAAGCATGGCCCTATATGGGGCCCCCATTTGGGCGGACTCCCTCCATAGGAGGGAGAACGTCACCGCTCTTCGGGCGCCCCAAAAGGCCATCGCCCAGCGGGCAGCGCGGGCCTACCGCACGGTAGGCTTCGCTTCGGCATGCGCTCTGGCGAGCACCCCGCCTTGGGAGCTCGAGGCCTGGGTGCTCGCCAGAGTGTACGAGTGGACGGCGGGGCGCAGGGCGCTGGGCGAGCGTCCGGCCCCGGAGTTGAGGGAGGCCGTCCGCCGGGAGGCGAGGGACGCCATCGTCCAACATTGGACGCGTGACCTCGCCTCCTCGGTGTTCGGCCGTCGCACCCTCGACGCCATCGGGCCGGTCCTGAAGGACTGGCTCGACAGGCGTCACGGGTTCTTCTCCTTCCGTCTGGACCTGCACCACTCTCCGGTCACGGCTGCTTCGGCAGGTACCTGCACCGGATAGGATGAGAGGAAACGCCGTCGTGCCACGGTTGCGGCGCGGCGGAGGACACGTCGGAACACACCCTCGCGGTGTGCCCGTCGTGGGCCGTGCCGCGCCGCGATCTTGTCGCGGCGGTAGGAGGGGACCCCTCGCTGCCCGCCGTCGTCAGAGCGATGGTGGGGAGCGAGGGGGCCTGGGCGGCGACGGCCTCCTTCTGCGAGGTCGTGATGTCGCAGAAGGAGGCCGCGGAGCGCGAGCGGGAGGAGGATCCCCTCGCTCCGGCGCTCCGCAGGCGGCGTAGGGGCAGGAGAAGGCGGGATTTCGCCCGCTTTCTCCCGCCCTGAGGTGAGCGGCGGGCGTGAGGCATGGGGTGCCCGCGCCCGCCTTGCACCGCTCACCACGCGGGAGCCGCGGTTCCTCTTTAAGAGGGGCAAATGAGGGCCCGCCTTAGTAGGCGGGGTTCGCCGGCGGGGGAGAGGTAGCTCAGGCTCCGCTAGTTTCCCACTCCCCCGCCACTATGGCGATGCCGGAGTAGCGCTGGGGTTTTTAGTGGGTATACCGGGAGGCTCTCTCCCGGGGAGTCCCACATACCCCACCCGTCCCCCCGACGGGTGGGGATGCGTAATTGTCATTTTCCCCAGCGACAACAAAAAAAAAAAAAGGATAAGTTAGGATATAAACTGAAGAAAAAATGTTACTTAAGACTAGGCTGTATGGCGTACTATGCCTTTGCCTATTCCGTTCCTCTGAACGGAAAAAAATAAACCAAAAAAAAAAACCGAGACGGGTATGTCAAAAAAGTATCTGTCAATCAATTTGCATTAATCGCATTTTTGATTTTTGTCGTCGTATTGCTGTAAAATATTGTTTCTAAACATCAGCAATAAAGAAAATAGTGTAAATAATCCGCATAATTCTCTGTAAAAATGCAGGAAGGTAACTATCAAAACCAGTAATACAACACAGTCTGCTATTCGCGATCCAACGAGTTCCCTCCAAAATTGATAAATTTTGTCGAAATTTTCAGATTTGGAAGTGACTGGAATATCCCGTAGCGGACGTGTGAGGAAGAAGAGTTCAAAATTGATGGACTTTGAGTCCCCAGACGATATTGAGACTCGGTTCCGTCGCCAGACGCCTGTTAAAACCTATGGATTTAGGCCGGATGAAACTCCAGAATTTCAAGCGCAGGAGAGTATTCCATCTCGGCCGGTAGAGGAGGCTGGCACTGCATCAGGCAGTGAGTCTGATTACTATGATAATCCTGGAGAAAATGCTGACAGGTAAATTTACAATTTCAACTATACCAAGTCTTAATCAAAGCAGACTGAGAATCAGTGTAACGTCCACTATCGCTCTTACGAGAGTACAAATCACTAACTACAATGTAACAACATCCCTACACCGGTATTGGCTCGCTGTACGGGTCTTGCGTTTTTTCCCGCGGCGGTTGGTAAACCAGCCCTTGCTCGGGACCCTGCACGGACATTGCTCAAGACGACAGAGTTAGTCTATACATAACAATCAGCACTTTTAGATCATCAAAATTATGTACAAGACAGTTTCCCATAACTAATTCATCAGATGATAATAAGTAATAAAGAATTTACAGACAGATCTTTATAAAATTTCCCTTAATAACCTTAAAGTAAAGCTAAGAAGTGAATATAACACCAAATTAAAATTGAACTTTTGTTCAGTTTATGTACTTTCAAACTGATAATGACATGTGTTTCAGTAAAGTCATATAAAAAATGAAAATTTCAAACAAACTAAATTGCTTAAAATTTAACATGAAATACAACATCCTTAAAATATTGGTTCACTGACGTCCGATCGACGACAGTGCAGTCTTGTCGTGACTTGCTTTTTTTGGTCAGACAAACTCTGGTGTTCTCATACCTCTGTTAGTATTTCTGTAAAGTCAAAGCGGCATTACATTGACACTCGCTGTAAATTAAAATCATGCCCGTGTACCTACTCAGAGGCTGTGTAATTATAACGGGGTAAATTATTATTTCCATAAAAGAAAACACTATGAATAAAACTATTAATTTAAGCGTCAATTTTACACTATGAATAGAGTAAAAGACAAAAATATATTTTTTTTTTATTAAAATATAAACCAGCGCTTGACCGCAATCCCGCCTGATGGTAAGCAGTGACGCAATCGTTGATGGTAAAGCGCACTAGTTTATTAAGAGCCTATTCACTCTAGCCTTGAAGACACTCAAATTGTAGTCCGACGGAAACACCGCCGCCGGCAGATTGTTCCAGTCCCTCGTTGTACGCGGTATAAAGGACGAGGCGAAACGTTTCGTCCGGATCGTAGCTCCTGTGCTCTAGGCTTTGGAGACCAACTCGAGTTAAATCAGGGTCACCAATCAGCCTCTTCGCACGCCTCTCCACTGAATCCAAAGTGGCCAGGTGACACTTAGCAGCACCAGCCCAAATGTGGCGGCAGTACTCCACACACGAACGGACCTGTGCTTTGTACAACATTAGAAGCTGCCCTGGTGTGAAGTACTGCCGGACCTTTGCGATTACACCAAGTTTTCTGGCAGCCACCTTGGCCTTGAAAAAAAAATCATCAATTCGGAAAGTGAGAAAAGTTAGTTGCGCTAGATACAACTTGTAGTTACTACTCGGAAGGGACATGAAACGGCTTCAAAAGAAAGCAATGCATTTAATGTTCAAACCATAATAAGCTCCCGCGCATAGTGATACAGCATAAAATAGCTTGTAGGCAACAATCTACAAATTCACCGCCATGCCGACAAAAGAAAAAATGTTCAAACCAAGAAAATCTGTCATGTGCGTGTTATACGGTATAAAATAACTTACAATATATTACCGCTAAGCGTTCAAAAGCGAAAGGCCGCTTTATAAATGTTCAAAGTAAAATAAGCTCTCGACTCTAGTGATACGACATAAAGTAGTCTGCGCGTAAAAATTACAAACAGTTATCTTAGATAATAATTATATTTTCGTTTTCAGTAAATTGCAGCTAAAAAGTATTTATGATAGTCCTAAGCCCGTAAAAGTATGAATGGATAATTGATGAAGCACGCGGGTTAGTGGCCCCGCCATTCAGCTGTAAATTATCAGGAGGTTACTATTATTTCCTGCTCACTTTCGAGTTTTTCTTGTCACTATGTCAAATCTCCTATTTCATGTTTCTAATATTTTATTTATTGATGAAACGATTGTATTACTAAGACAAAACCGTTTCGCTGCGGGGAAAAAACCATTAAAATTCCGTGCTGTATGATGTTTTATGGGTAGACTGAGAATGTGTTGAGGTACACGATGTTTAATTTATTGTCGTCACCTTTGTATTGATGTAAAAAATGATGTATATAGATATATCTAACCCGTCTTTTCTTATAAGGAGTTTTCTATACTTATTTTAACTATTATATGACACTAAGTATCCTGTTATTTCACCAGCATAAGTTCCAATGCCTTTGGAACATTGGGATAAAAAATATTCCATGTTTAATTCCTGGTTACATACAACATTATTGTTTGTTTATACGTAACCTGAATATAGTTTGTTCAGAATAAGCAACTGAATTGACCCGTAGCGTCAGCTGAGCGCCCGCGTAAACTGCATTAATGCGGGCCCATGCTCACGCTCAGCTGACGCCACAGGTCAATGCCCCCGACTCGCCCGCCTGAACAGGGCGTGGATCATATTTTTGTTGGGACTACCAAGTAGGATAACAAAGTCATAACTCTGTGGTTTATCAGAATATCTGTTTGCGCGACTGCAGTCTGACCTCCACAACCCGAACGCGATATCGAAGCATTGCAGTTAGACCAATTGTTCGACTTTTGAGGGCTCTAACAACCCGTAACGACTGCCATTAGATGTTCGTATGGCAACCGGGACCAACGGCTTAACGTGCTTTCCGAGGCACGACCAAATCAGTGCAAATATTCATATTCATGCGTACAAATATTTGCACTGCGCGGGGATCGAACCCGCGCCTCCTTGTGCAGCGCCCGCGTTCGCTACCGCTACGCCACAGAGGCTGTCACTTAAGATTTTTGGTGTATGTGGTATAAAAGATGATGCGAAACCCTTTATCTGGATCGTAGCAGTGTCAACAATGCAAGGGTGGATACTCGCCATACGACAGATTTTGTTTTTTATAATTTCTGATCCTTCAAAGTCCTTTATTTCCCTGCATAACATAACAACCTCTCTTTGTCAAAAGCGGAGAACCACAAAACTGCAGCATGGAATCGGACAGCTCAGTGTCTGATGAGGGATCTACCCGGACTCCTGCTAATTCCCTATACATGATGGAAAAGAGCAGCAAGAAGAAACTCATTGTCAAAGATGGACGAGTCGTTGGCAGAGCGAAGGCCCAGAGAAAGGACAAAGGTATTTATTTTTTTCTATTTGGCAACAGCCCATCTCAACTATTCATTTTTTTTTATCCGTTTTTGGCAACTGAGTCGGTTTCGACTATTTTGTTAGTGTTATGTAGTGACGGCAGCAAATAAAGGCAGGCCGTCGAACTTTTCCCTTTGTGGTAGGTGTTAGTGTAGCTGCATGGACAAACACATGGTTTAGTAAAACAAAAAATCTAATTTACTGTGGAGATAACGATGCCGTAATAAATGAAACCACTATTAATTATGCTTAAAAGTATATAGAACTATTAAATATACATATCGTCACAGCGGCGTTGTGTAAGGATCAACTGGGCAAAGCCAACTCTGAAGTGACGCGCGCGAAAATGCCACGCCACGCCTTGAACGCACTAGTGGTGCGCATAATAAAACTCGCCTAAAACTTAGTGTTGGGATTCCAACATTTACAGGGACACTTTAGACAACAATTAAACTAGTTTATACTATATACAGACTATTTACACACAAACTACGCACCAATTAAAATTTTAACTCGTTCTCATTTAGGAATCTGGCCAAAAAATATATTAATTTAGGGGAGTCAATTATTCTGCCAGGATCATGTAGAGACAGCAGCCCAGCAAGCTGTCAAAATTGTTAGGTATATAACAATTTTCGCAAAACTTCTTTAGCCTTGTTATAATTTAAAAATGGATGAAACAAAAAAGCGACACTAAAAAAACGGCTAAAGAACAAAAAAATCAGGAAATCGGCATGTCCTAGAGCCAGTTTTTTTTGAAGTGAAACTTCTTTAGGCACGCTTGACTTGGGGAGTAAGCTGGCGAAAGCGTTACGAAAAATGATCGGGCAAGGCGAACGGAAGTTAAGTGGGGGATATAAGCACAGAGGCGCGAGCTTGGTACTACAAGGTCTACAACGAAGATCTATGCAAAACTTTTTTTTTTTAATTTTGGGACACGGATACACTTATTTATTTATTTAGTCCCTCCTGTATCCCCCTCCCTTACTCCCCCCCTCACCCCCTAATATTCCCACGAAACTAATATGTGTATACATGTATATATTGTACACATATATGTATATATATATATATATATATATATATATATATATATATATATATATATATATATATATATATACATACAGATGGTGCGAAAGAAGTTTCACTTCAGTCGTGTGGTCATAAGCACACTCGTTTTTTTCTTACTCCTCCGCTATTCTTTCTGATTAATTTCGTTGCGGGACCCAAGACAGTTGAATCGTTTCTCCGGGACTCGTCGAGCTTCATTGCTCGGCGTTTTTCTGGCGGTCGCCACTGTTGATTCTAGCTTTCAGGAGTTGCAGTGGTTGGGAAAAATGTGGCGGGTTTTGTCCCAAAAAAAAAATAAATGTCCTAGAGCCAAAAACTTCGAAGACATGTGACATCTAACAAAACGCACCGGGCCCGCGTGGCTAATAACGGCCCACTCCCTGTCACAAGGGGAGGCCTGTCTCCCATGAGTGGGGACAATATAGGCAGATTATGTATGTTATTATGTAAAAGAGGTAGACAACAAATTCACGAGTTTTAAAGCGGGGGAAAATGTGATAGGAAGCATTATACTTGATCAGAACACCATCTATATAAAAGGTTGTCTGCAAAAGATCGCTCTTAGGCCCCTGCCTCGAATTTTGCGGGCAGCGGGGCGGCTGCGGCGGCGGCGAGTGAGCGGCAGGTTCTCGAAAACAGCGGGGCGGTGGCGGGCAGCGAGCGGTGTACTTCTCGCGCTCGAATCTTGCGGGCAGCGAGTGGTGATCGAGCGTTAGAAATAAATTTGAATCAAAAAGATGTTGCCGCCATTATTCAGACATTTCTTTCGCGAATAAAAACAAATATTTCGTCGACACAATCATGAACACAACACTACGCGGCTATAGTGACGCGCGATCTGCCCGCTAGTTTCGAGAACGGGTCTTCGATGCCCGCCCGGCTACCGCGCCGCTGCCGCCGCCGCCCCGCTGCCCGCAAGATTCAAGGCAGCGGCCTTAGCGATAAGCCCGCCCATTGTGTCACCCTTGGTAATTTATGTTTCTTTAATCTACATGGTGTGCAAAAATCAAAATCAAAGCATTTATTTCAAATAAACATCGGTCAGTCAGTAAGGTGAAGCCAGTCGCCCATTCCAAAGAGAAGGTACCTATGGAGAAGAACGGGCTAGAAAGTCCATGAACACTCTTTTATATTATCAAGCTATTGATACAAATATATGATTACATCATTCATTTTGAAATCAACCGTATGACGACGATGCAGAAATACGAGTTTATTGTACGCTAAGAGCGTCCATTATGGAAAACACACAAAAAAAACAACAACAACAACAAAAACACTAACCCAACAAACAGATGCTTTACAGCAAGTACATTGTGCTCACATATGCATAATAAAGAGTATTCTATTCTATTGAAAATTTAGAGAATTACTAAGGCTTCTTGTCCAGAACAAAAACGAAAGCTGTATCTTTGTTCAAATAAACAGTAGGTACAGGGAGCGGTGGTGTCAGGTTACAGCTTTTAAAATGGAATTGTTTTATTAGTTTTTTTATATCGAGTAAACGTTTGAGCATTGTTTTCGGAATTCGCAAGTATTATGTACCATTGGAAAGTACGTTAAATAACGAAGAAAATGGTGTATAACCCGAGATAAAATACAGCTTATTAATTGCTGTAGTTTTCTTGGTATCATTCATTATCGAACATTTAAGCTCTGAATCTGAATAAATCTATGTAATATACCACGTTATTTTTGTGGCGGCCGTCTCACTGTCCGCCTAGTACTATGATCTACCGTCATCTGAGTTGTGCGCTCGGTAACCACACTGTAACAAATTCTAAAGTATTTGGGAAAAAATATAACATGGTGTAAAAATTATTGGAATCGTTTCTAAACTATATTGAGGTTTTTCGTATAAGAAAAAATAACGATATATACAGTATGTTAAGAAAACCCTGTCCGACCCATAAGGATAATCAAGGTTAGGTAAACACATGACCAAATATAATATAAAATTTTACGTAATCATCATAGTCCCAATACAAATGAATTTTGAAATAATCTTTTTTTCCCGCGAATTAATTCCAGCTTCCCCGAAATTTGGTAATTTTTTAAAAAGTGACAACACCGGTATTATTATGAGCGAATAGCGATGCGACCACGTGCCGCATGCCCTGTCGCCCGCCGCTCGCGGTAGGGTGCTTACGCACATTTATTAAGTTACCTCTTTTTGCGAAATAATATTTATTTTTTTAGGGGGATTTTTTTTTAAAGTTTAGCCCGGTTTTGTATGCATTAGGAGAATCAGTTATCGATACCTAACAACACCTTCACGGGTCGGACAGGGTTTTCTTAACATACTGTATATTAATAAAAAGTAAAGTAATTATCTAACTGTGCATCACTATGATCATTACTAAAACCTACAATTACCCTCTTCCCGAAATTTTTCATTCGTCTCATTTTTTTGTAAATCAAAATTTTTGGAGGTTTACACTTCTACCACGTGTTAATTAGGTACTTTTTTTTTTGTTAATTTCAATAGTCACTAATTGGTATATATATATATATATATCTTCTATTCTTTTCTTAATGAAACAGAAAAAAAAATGCACTCGTCTTAAAATTAGTTTAAGTTAATAACAGAATCGGCCCCAATATCTGTATTTAATATCTTAGGTAAGACGCGCATTACTGCCTATATGATGTGGGCTAAAGAGGCGCGCAACGAACTCCTGCGCAAACATCCCGATATGGACTTCTCCGCTATATCCAAACGGTTGGGGGAAATGTGGTCTAATGTAAGTACTACTTTCTTTCTTTCTTCGCACGGTTTGTGCATTTAGCCAATGTCACGTAATGAATTGTTCATGTCGAAAAAGACGGCGTGATCCGTCTTACGATGGAGATTTGAGACAAAGTCACGATGTGGCCACTATGCTGCGATATTTCACTGTTCTTTATGAATTATTTACTAAATGCACGTTTTACTACATAAATCACGCACTTTTATTTAGTAAACAACACTATAAATAATTTTAAAAGTCCAATGAAAAATGAGCGTGACACTCAGCTTGACTTTCCCGCAAAAAACCAAATGTAAGTACTATTTAATACGTATGATTTAGAACTGATATACAGGTTGTATCTGACATCGTAACGCAAACTTCGCGAAAAGGCTAGACCGCATGGCACTAATAAAATTATGATAGTCATTTATGTCGTTAATGAACGATTAAAAAATTCAAAGGGCTTAAAAAAATGTGTCGGCTCGACCTTTGAACGTTGCAAGCGTGCTGCCGTGCGGGTTTGTAGGTATGACGTTGATCCCTGATGTATAGAGTATAAATAGAGTTTTTAAATCAGCTGATAAGATAGTTTTTCGAGTTTTGTTTTCTTTGCGCTTTTTTGTGTAATTAGCGAATTAATTAATTTTTACTTTAAAATCTTATTGGGTTATAAAAGTATAGCAATTATGAACGGCCTAAAGTGAAAAAACTACATATATTTTTTTTAAATCACGAAAAAGCCGACGAAAAATTTTACCACTGGGGGTTCAGAATCATGTACTGGATCCATGGTACTCGTTTGTGTGTCGATGTCAGATACACCCTTTATACAATTTGTAAAGGAAACCCTGTCCGATCCGTGAATGTATTATTAGGTATCGATAACTGATTCTACTAATGCCTACAAAGCCAGGCTAAACTAAAAAAAAACCCTAAAATAATAAATATTATTTCCCAAAAGGAGGTAAATTAATACATGCACTAGGCAATTGATGCGCGGGCGAAGGAGGAAGGGCACGCGGTACGCGGTCTTATCGCTATTCGCTCATAATACCGTCAAAAATAGTGTTGTTAGTGTTAGCACTTTTAAAAAAATACCAAATTTTGGGAAGTAGGAAATGAAATGAAATCGTTTATTTAAGCAAGTAGGATCACCGATCACTTTTACACGTCATATGTTTTTTTTTTCTTTTTTTTTTTTTAACTAGATGAAGCCGGCATTTCCTAACTGACTACCTCTGAGAAGAAATAGCCGAAACAAACTCAGGGATCATCGTCTTTTTTAAAGTCCAGACATTAAAAATGAAAATGTTTACAATAATTTACGTTATAATTACGCATATTGCTTAATAACAATGCTTAACAGAGCGAGCAGCTCAGTCCCAAGCCTCTCTATCCTCTAAATAATCTGAGATTTTATAATACCCCTTTTTGCAAAGTTTGGCCTTTATATAGGTTTTATATCGTTTAATGGGTAAGTTTCGAATGTCCATGGGAAGCTTGTTGTAAAAGTGTATACATTGACCCATGAACGAGTCGCCTACTCTGTGGAGACGAGTGTGATGTACAGGAATTAATTCGCAGAAAAAATCGTTATTTCAAAATTCATTAGTATTGTTATTATGATAATTATGTAAAATTTTATATTTTATTTGGTCATGTGTTTACCTAACCTTTAGTATCCTTTTGAGTCGGACGGGGTTTTCTTTACATATTTTATAATTAAGGTTAAAAAAATATCCAAAAAGCACAATTGCAATAAGCAGCACAAAAAGCAATGCTGACCCATTGGTCACGACCGCGTCTTTCGGGTTAGAACCCAGAAAAAAGTGCCTAAACCCACGTATCAAAAAAGTACGTGGAGCTTTGAGGTCACGGGCGCATAGAGTGGGAACTCTGTACACCCATCAAGTGACCCCCAGGGAAAACGATGGCACAGTGGTCACGTGCTGCCGTACACAGCGAGACCTAGGGGAGGCCCCTTTACAGTCTCCCCAGACATGTGCCATACAGACATTGCGCTGTGCCGAAATTTGCGAAGTGGTTTTAGTGAGAGTCCCCAGAAGTCTGGTGCCTTTTGTAAGTTCCCTTTAAAAAACGGTGAATCCTGAGGAAGTGGTCCGGTGGTAGGCCATAACATCGGCCGCCGGCAGAAGTTACCACCCACCAGACAAAGCCTTGCCGCCAAGCGATTTGTCATGTTCCGGCATGATGTCTGGTGAAGCCGTACGGAGGACGGGTCTTAGCAGTTGTGTTGCGATGTGTGCCGGGTACGATGCGCCTAATGTTGTTGTGTTGGGTGTTTGGTCGTGGAGGGTCTTCAGATCAATCTCCCTTTGGCGCAGCATCGTTGGTCGTGTTGTTGGGTTTAACATTGCATCACCTCGCTCAACTGCCGTCTTCCTTCCTATTCGCTCAGTTTTTCTGAGTGAATAGGCTCTTAATAAACTAGCGCGCTTTACCATCAACGATCGCATCACTGCTTACCATCAGGTCTAGTTTATAATTATTAACAAACCGGCATGTCCTAGAGCCAAAACTTTGACATAGACCAACCCACATTGGGCCCGAATGGTATTAAGGTCCACTCCCTCTCACTGAACTGAGTCCTAAGTCTCTGAAGTGGAAACATTATAGGTTTAGGGATTATGTAAATTAACCATGCCCTGTCTTATTTCTGTTACCAGGTCAACTACAATGAGCGCTATCTTTGGAAGCGTAAAGCTAAGCGCTTTGCCATGCAGAAGGAGCAAAGCAATCAAGCTACATCTAACAAGATCATCATTTCTAACCCATGTGAGTATGACTCCCAAGACCCTGAAGGCCAATTTTCATCTTCTGAAGGCAAATCAAAAAGCGCGCTAGTTTATTAAGAGCCTATTCACTCAGAAAAACTGAGCGAATAGGAAGGAAGACGGCAGTTGCTGCGCCAAAGGGAGATTGATCTGAAGACCCTCCACGACCAAACTCCTAACACAACAACATTTGGCGCATCGTACCCGGCACACATCGCAACACAACTGCACAGACCCGTCCTCCATACGGCTTCACCAGACATCATGCCGGAACACGACAAATCGCTTGGCGCAAGACTTTTTCTGGTGGGTGGTAACTTCTGCCGGCGGCCGATGTTATGGCCTACCACATCCATGTTATGGCCATTCAATTAATGTATTACGTTTAGTTTAAACCTTGGGAGACCGAGAATGTTTAAGTTTTTTTGGACGTTATTATAAATGTACGTACTTATTACGTAGATTTGGTGCCTTGCAAACTTCATTTTATGCTTGGTGCTGGGAATTGTAAGGTTACGTTACTTTGCGTTGAAATGAAACCATTCAGGTTAATAAAAAGATGATAATTATAGGTTTTGGTAATGATCATAGTGATGCCCAGTTAGGCAATAGGGTAGTTGACTAAAAAAATCTAATTAGTCAGTCAGATTTCCAAAAAAAAAAAAACTAATTAGTCAGTCAGATTTCCAAAAAAGAACTAGACTAACGTATTTTTTCTTTTTTCATATTTCAAAAAATTAAGACTATACAGTGCGTTGAAAACTCGTGTGTCGTCATTGCTGGCTACACTTTTAACGACCAGTGACGTCACCAGCCACAATCCCTAATCTTTGATGCCTTATATATTTGTCAATTTTTATTGATTTGTTAAAACAAAATATCCAATATTTTTCTATAATCTGAATGACGGACTAAATAGAATCATTTTTTTTTTACCCAGGAAACATCCATATTATTTTACATTTTAATCGTATATGTCCTCAGAGCTTATATTTTCTAAAAATGATACAAGACTATGATAACTAAATTATAAAAGAGTAAGTGAATATGAAACACTGTATAATGCTTCCTATCTCATTTCCTCTCACGGTATATCTTATGAATTCATGTCTCTGTCGCTTATTCGTTTCAACTTTTTTTTTTTTATTTTTATTTTTTTATTTTATACAAATAGACCAGCAACTCATTGGCCATCTGATGCCAACTAAACACCTGACCTCATCGATTTCTTTGTTACCAAAGGAATGTCAGGATTATACACCAAAGTCTAATCATGCCCGGACGGCAACTCTGATCATACGCCAGTAATATGCACACTGAGTACCACAATTATTTATAAAGAGCCCCGCGAGACTCTATACAATTGTTGAACTGATTGGGCCTCATTCCTCTTAAAACAGAGGACGATGTAGAAAATACAGCGTGGTATACAACTAACCTGATCCAAAAAGCCGCTTGGCTGTCCACTCCAAGTATAAAAGCCAGTCCTCAGAGACAGGGTACATTAAAAATAAGGGAGACGTTAGCTGCAAAACGGAAATTGAAACGACAATGGCAAGCAAGCAAGCAAGCAGGAATGCACATGACAAAAGAGCCCTCAATAAAGCGCAAAATGAATTAAAGGTCATGATTAAGGGATACGAAAACATCACTCTGCAAGAGAAACTATGGACTTTATCACCTTACAAAGCAGACGACTATTCCCTATGGAAAATAACCAAGTCACTAAAACGTCTAAAGGAACACGTGCCTCCGTTAAGGCAGCCAAATGGTGGATGGGCGCGAAAGCCCGAGGATAAAGCTGCGCTATTTGCTGAATTCCTCAAAGATGTATTTAAGCCAAACGAACCCGACATCATGCATCCATGCGAGGAAATTGACGAAATCCTTGACAGCGATCAGCAAATGTCTCTGGCTCTGCCATTGTGTACCCCGTCAGAAGTCTCGAAAGCAATTAATAACTTGAAGAAGAAAAAGGCGCCGGGATTTGATATGATTACATCTGAAGTCCTCATTCAACTACCGAGAAAAAGAATAGTCTTGCTAACCATACTATTCAATGCAGTCTTGAGATTACAATATTTCCTTCACATCTGGAAAGTCTCTATCATAAACATGGTAGCTAAACCTGGAAAGCCACCTACTGAAGTTTCCTCGTAAGACCAATTAGTCTTATCTAAACTTCGAGAAGTTACTACTGCGGCGACTCCTACCTATACTTGAGGAACAAGGGACAATCCCGGAGCATCAATTTGGTTTCCGAGTACAACATGGAACCATAGAACAAACTCACAGAGTTGTTCCTACAATCCGACAATCCTTGGAAAGAAAGGAGTTCTGCTCTGCTGCTTTTCTTGACATACAACAAGCTTTCGACCGGGTATGGCACAGGGGCCTCCCGTGTAAACTAAAGACCTGCTTACCACACACCGCATACATGCTGCTAAGGTCTTACTTAGAAGACCGATTGTTCCAGGTTAGGTCTGGAGACTGCCTATCTATCTAGACTCTATCCCATAGAGGCTGGAGTGCCCCAGGGTTCTGTGCTGGGCCCTGTTCTGTATACAGTCTTCACCGCTGACCTGCCTATCTCTCAGAAGGAATTGTTACTGCCACCTATGCTGATGACACCGCAGTCCTATCCTGCGACAAAGACCAGCTTAGAGCATCCATGAAACTCCAAGATCACCTGAACGAGATCGGATTATGGCTGAATAAGTGGAGAATCAAAACTAGTGCCGCCAAGTCTGTCCATATTACTTTCGCCCTAAGTCCCCTCGACTGCCCACAAGTGAAACTGGCCTACCGCCGTGAAAAAACAACATTTTTTAACATACAGTTTTCTTTTTTTACAAACGGTAGGTACCGTCTGAATAACGTCACAGAGGGAGGTGCACAGTTAACTCGCGCGAGTTTTACTGAGTGTGTTTCGCAATTACTCTGCTGATTTTGATCTTCACAATTCTTTGTCCTAGCTCGTCCACTGACGTCTGTTGGACCGGGTCGCCCGCCTCGTGCGCAACCCAAGCCGCAACCCGCTCCGGCCACTCCACCCTCGCAAGCCATAATGGTAAGTCGCTAACTTATGATAAACAATATGTAAAGAAAACCCTGCCCGATCCGTGAAGGTATTGTTAGGTATCGATAACTGATTCTACTAATGTCTGTCTCAAAACGAGGTGACTTAATACATGTGCGGTAGGCAATACATGCGCGGGCAAAGGGGGGCAGGGCACGCGGCACGCGGTCGCATCGCTCATAATAATACCGTCGAAATGGTGTTGTCAGTTTTTAAAAAATTACCAAATTTTGAGGAAGTTGGAATTAATTCGCGGAAAAAAGAGTTATTTCAAGATTCATTAATATTGTTATTATGATTATGTAAAATTTCATATTTTATGTGTTCATGTGTTTACCTAACCTTTATTATCCTTATGGGTCGGACGGGGTTTTCTTTACATATTGTATATTATTTCTCAAGGCCTTTTTTTAAATAATAATAATAAACTAGTGCTTGACCGCAATCCCGCTTGATGGTAAGCAGTGATGCAATCGTTGATGGTAAAGCGCGCTAATTTATTAAGCCTATACACTCAAAAAAATAAAACTGAATAGTAAGGAAGACGGCAGTTGAACGAGATGGTGCAATATTAAACCCAACAACCACGACCAACGATGCTCCGCCAGAGGGAGATTGATCGATATATTTTCACTAATCCATTTCTTTCTTCTATAGCCCAGTTCAACTGCAGTAGCTACCAGTGCGGGAATGTATCGTGTGACAGGCTGTGGAGCAGTTGAAGTAGCAGCGCATCTGCGTCTGCTGGGAGAGAGTCTCGCTATAATAGGAGAGAGATTGAAGGAGCATGAGGTAAGTTAATCTCCCTATAATAGGAGGAAGACTGGATGCTAAGGAGACGAGTCTCGTTATATATATATTTTTAACAGTGCCCCACAGTAACAATTTCTCATGTACAAGTAGGTGCAGTTATATAAACATTTAAACTCATACGAAACAGCCAGACCTGGAAAGTACTTGTAGGATAAACAAATATTTATTCCGTGCGGGAATCGAACCCGTGAGAGTCGTGCAGCAGTCACTCGTTTCACCACTGCGCCAAACATAAGAGAGACTAAATCACCATGTGGTATGACTCTCGCTAAAATATGAGGAAGATCAAAGAGCAAGAAGCTTAAGAGTCTCGCTATAGTAGGAAGAAACTGAAATAGCACGTGGCCTGCGGGTCTCTCTATATTAAACGAGGACCTTAACGAGAGTTTTTGACATTTAAGGGCCTGCGCAGACGACCGAGTTTTCTCTAGAGATGTGACGGATAGCAGTTTGGCCGGATACCGGATGCCGGATATTCGGCCGACTATGAGGCCCGATAGCCGGATATCCGGCGAAACTTAGCTCAGGCGGCGATAACTTATGAGCTGGATTTTTATCTCTAAGTCAGTGCGGATTGATCGCAATTGCGACCCTTATTCTTGGTGGGCAGCTAACGCCAAACAGTACCCAAATATGCCCAGTACCCAAAGTTTGCTAAAATCTACCTTTCTGCACCTTGCAGCAGAATTTTTTCTGAAGCTGGCCTTATTTATGAAGAGAAACGCAACCGCCTGCTACCTCCCAATGCAGAGAAATTAGTATTCAGTCACCATAATTTGCCCTTAGTGCAGTATGAGTACTAATTCATTCATTTTCTTTGTATTACATTAATTTACCAGTGTGTGATTAAAAATACTTAAACTAATTATATTAAAGTGATACTAACTAAATAAAGCAAATAATTACTCAAAAATATGTCTCTATTATCCAGTTTATTTAATTATTCGGCCTGATAGACATCCGGCCGAATATTACTTATCCGATATTCGGCCGGGTAGTATTAGGACGGCCGGATAGGCCGGATACCGGATACCGCCGCTCTCTGCATGTCCACGGTTATTCGGGGGACTTTTTGTACGCGGTACTTTTAATCCCTCGTTTGCGTTACTCGATAAAGGGCCTGTAGCCAATGTAACATCGCTTCGCGAAGCAAAATCGAATACCAAACCAACCAATGGCGGGAACGATTGACCACGTGATTTATCGCGTCACGTGGTCAATCGTTTTCGTTATTGGTTGGTTTGGTATTCTATTTCGTTTCGTTGTAAAGCGATGTTACAATGGCTAGGGCCCCAGTTGTAAGAGATCTATTTTAGCGGACAAAAAAGTTCGCGAACAAAAATTCCTCGTAAGCTATTAAGGTCCAAAGGTAAACAGTCACCAGTGGCGCCAATTTCCATATTCGATGAACTAAACTTAATTTCTTACTCTTTCTTCTTTTTTCTTAATTTCTTTCTTAAACTTAAGTTCACTGAATCTTTTTCTTTCTATTTTATTAAGAAAAGGACAAAAGATAAATATTAGTTTAGTCCTGTCAAATTTGTCGACACCTGACGTATTTTTAGTCTGAGTGTTATAATCACGTCTATGGACTATTTTAATTGTAAAACTGATTGATTGTCTTCAGTCCTTTTATTTATGAAATAGAAAGAAATCATGCACTGAATTTTAATTTACTTTATGAACAAAATAATCGTGGTAACGTTAATGAATAAAGTGGTTAATATTTTAAGCCACATCTAATCAGACTGGTCAGACAGCCTCCGTGGCGTAGCGGTAGAGAACGCGCAGTGCAAATATTTGTATGTATGAATATGAATATTTGTACTGGTCTGGTCGTGCCTCGGAAAGCACGTTACCTAAGCCGTTGGTCCCGGTTGCCATACGAACATCTAATGACAGGCGTTACGTGTTGGAGCCCTCAAAAGTCCAAGAATTGGACTTAACTGCAATACTTCGATATCGCCTTCGGGTGTTTGAGGTCAAACGGCAGTCGCTTCACGGAAAATATCGAAGTTTAGCCAAAATCAGCAGTTGACTGGTAAAGCGGAACCCAGACTCCAAAGCTGAAAAAGCTTCGGATGCGACTGGGATTAATACCGAAATGATTATCTAATCAGACTGTTTCTCTCTCCAACAGGGCCAAATTGCAGTCTCCGGCTCAGTGTCAGTACTACTGGATACATTGCTTTGCTCGCTCGCTCCCCTCCTGAGCGTTTGTCGCGCTATCCCCGCCATCGCTCCACCGGCTCGTCTGCTACAAGATACACTCCACAACATAGCTTATATTATGCCTGGATTGTAACGATATTTTACCAAAACAAAAGCATGCAAAATAAAATATGGTTTTAAACAAAATGTTTTTTTTTTTTAATCTCTATGATGCAATAGATTAGCAATGACCCCGATCTTGTTTATAAACTGAATTTAATTTTAGTGCATATTTTTCTTTCTATCTCCTTTAGAAAAGGACAGAAGATAACAAATTAGTTTAGTCCGCGCCTGAACTAAATCGACGTATTTTAGTCCCCATGATTTTTATTACGTCTAAATTTTTCTATATAATATTTTAATATGAGAGGACTAAACTAATATGTTAACTACTATCGTTAAATAGTAAGAAAAACACTAAATTTAAAATTTAGTTTTGTTTGTGAAAAAGATCTTCTCAAATGATCATCTTTCAAAACGTAATCAAATGGGGATGTTTCCTGGGTAAAAAAATTAAGTCTATTTAGTCCATCATTCAGATTATAGAAAAATATTGGATACGTATATATTGTTTTATCTAATCAATTAAAATTGACAAATATAAAAGGCATCAAAGAAGTGGTGGCTGGTGACGTCACTGCTCGCTAAAAAGTGTAGCGTGCAGTGACGTTACACGAGTTTTCAACGCACTGTGTCGTCTTCATTTTTTGTTTATATGAAAAAAGAAAAAATACTTGTCTGGTAATTTTTGTAAATCTGACTGAGGGACTAATTAGTTTTTTGTTTAATCAACTACCCTATTGTGTTTGATAGTGTTTTAAGGAATTAGGATATAGCCCCAACAAATGTAGATACTCTATAGACGTGATTTAAAACATGGCGACTAAAACTACGTCAATTTACATAACGCCCGGAATAATTTGCCAGGACTAAACTAATACACTTCTCATCAAAAAAATCGAAACAGCTTACGAGTTTATATTATGTAAGGATTATCAGACAGATATACATATTTGAAAATATATGTCATATGTCGTTTAACCCATTCCTCCCCACTGTCCTATTTTTAGGACACTATATTCAACATTTTTTTTTTCTATGTTAGGGTTATTATTTTTATTGGTTTTGATGAAATTCGTATTTTCACACTATTTTCCCAATAAAATATATTTTTTTCGCTCTTAAAAAAGTTATCGTATTTATAATATACATATTTTTAAATTGAGGAAATTCGTCAGCTTAAAAAGAGTATTATGATTTGATTATAAAAAACCGAAAATAAAAAGTTATCAGCTTCAAAGTCCATCAAATAGATTTTTAGATCTCTACTGAATCTATTATAATTAAAAACTAAAACAAAATATTATTTGGAAGCTTGTGATACTAATTCAAAAAAAGGCGTACTATAAATATGACACTGGGAACATGTCTTTACAAGTAGCCGTGAAAGCGTGTTCGATCCTGTTACGCTCGCTATAAGTTCAAACGTGTCTATTGTTTTGTTTCTTGCAAGTGTTTCGTAAACTTTACTTTAGTCGATAAGTCTTCGTCAAGCACAACACATCTCGTAATATAAAAAATTGTGATTTTTTTATAAGATTGAGGAAAGCAAAGGAGGTAAGCAAAAATATTAGATTTTGTTTCTTATCAAGTGGTTAACGATATATTTGTTTAGTTTGGGATGGTATATGTATATATATATTTATATATATATAATATAATTTTTATACTTACTATATATGTATAATTATTGTTTATAGATCATGGATGCAGTGAGAAGAAAATATAAATGACCACACGACTGAAGTGAAACTTCTTTCGCACCATCTGTATGTATATATATACAGGGGCGTGCACAGAGATTTTGTTGAGGGTAGGCATACATACACTACCCTAATATCTGTGCTTATACAATATGTAAAGAAAACCCTGTCCGATCCGTGAACGTATTGTTAGGTATCGATAACTGATTCTACTAATGGATACAAATCCGGGCTAAACTTAAAAAAAATACCCCTAAAAAAATTAATATTATTTCGCATAAAGAGTTAACGTAATACATGTGCGGTATGCAACCCTGACGCGGGCGGCGGGAGGCAGGGCACGCGGCATGTTGGCGCATCGCTTATAATAATACCGTCAAAATAGTGTTGTCACTTTTTACAAATTACCGAATTTCGGGAAAGTTGGAATTAATTCGCGGGAAAAAAAGATTATTTCAAAATACATTAATATTGTTACTATGATGATTACGTAAAATTTTATATTATATTTGGTCAAGTGTTTACCTAACCTAACCTTTATTATCCTTATGGGTCGGACAGGCTTTTCTTTACATATTGTATATGGTAAAACTTAAAAAAAACGTAACGTAGACTTAGTTTAGCATAGTCGCGTACTTTTTCGCATGTCAACATTGAATTGATGTTTTCCGTGAAGCGACTGCCGTCTGACCTCCACGACCCGAAGGCGATATCGAAGCATTGCAGTTAAACCACTTGCTGCCACTACATGTTCGTATAGCAACCGGGACCAACGGCTTAACGTGCTTTCCGAGGCAAGACTAGACCAGTGCAAATATTCATATTCATGCATACAAATATTTGCACTGCGCGAGGATCGAACCCGCGCCTCCTCGCGCAGCGGCCGCGTTAGCTACCGCTACGCCACGGAGGCTGTCAAAATACAATGAAATGTTATTACTAACTCAACTGTAAATAAGTAATAATTTATTTCTCAAAAAAACTAAAAAAAATATTTTACTATCTATAAATTAAAACAAACGCGCCTATTCTTTAAATAACTCTGTAAAAATTAAATATACCTATATAAGATAGTTTTAAAATCGCTAAAAATTCTTTTTCAATGGAAATATAGACAAATCTATGAGTCTACTTTCGCCCTGTGTGTTTCATAAATATGCGTGATGGAATCATAACTATTAAATGTTGCCAATTTGTAAACATCAGGAAAATTATTACAATATAAAGTATAGTATTGAAATTCAAAAGCAAGTAGGTTAAAAAACTTATGGTCTTTTAAGTTTTTATAACTACGAACTGTCAATGTCGCGTTTTAAAATAATATACCTACACGAGAAACAAAACAATTTATTTGTACACACTACACAGCCTGCTACTACATATAATTAACATAATACTTTTTATTAAGACAACCTTTCTTTTGAGTTCAAACCAAAAACTCTAAAATAAATGAATAATCAATTCCGCTTAAAACAATCAATATAGGTACATATTATTAACCAAATACACCAATAACGAAACAACATAAGCTGATAAAATAAAAAGGTATTTGAACGAACAACAATCATGCTATATTTGTGAACTTCTTAAATTCGCCGCATTATTAGAAGCTGTGCTTGTTCGGCCTAAAAATTTGAATGAAATTACACGCCCACGTACGCAAAGATTATGCACACAAGCAAATAATTTTATTCACAGACGCGTATGGAAGAGGCACATTAGTAACTGCTTATGTCGCTACGCGAACTGGCGCGAGCGTCGTGACGAAGTTGAGTTGCGCGGACAGCATTGTAATGTGTGTTAGTAGTTTGCATTAGCCCCAATAGATGGCAGTGTTATCAACAGTCTTTCAGTTTTAAGTTTGTAGTATATAAATTATTTTAATGTAATTATTATATATTTTTTTAGAAAATTATTAGGGTATGCAATGCTTATCTGCTTCTAAGGAGCGCACGCGCCTGCTCGAAAGCAATTTGTACTTTGTGTCCAATTATCGTATTGTGACGATATCTTCAAACTTCTATACTTTCAATTATATCAGAAATGTTCAGCAAAAATATATAAAACAATATAAAGGCCAGAACAGAACGAAATTTATAAATTATTTGTGCTCTTAGGTAATCAATTGTTAACAAATCTTAAAAAGATCCAAAAAATATATATTGCCTTCGGCGAGATGCGAACTCACAACTTCATACTCGACTCAATTGTTAACAAATCTTAAAAAGATCCAAAAAATATACATTATCTTCGGCGAGATGCGAACCCACAACTTTATACACGGCATGTCATGCAATATTTACATGTGCCAACTGCTTCGTTGTATTACAGACGAAATAGGACTATACTTTGCTTTCCGTTCGCCTTGCCCGATCATTTTTGTAATATTTTTCGTAACGCTTTCGCGAGTTTACTCCCCAAGTCAAGCGTGCCTAAAGAAGTTTCACTTCAAAAAGCATTGATGGTGTCTGAAATCACCGAGTATCTTCAAGATATTGAAGATTGTAGTGACGAGGAGTTCAATGACTTGGAAGTTGCGATATTGCCCCCGGATGAAGTGGATGAAATGACTGATATAGAAGAAGGTAATGACGACGATATGGGAGTTCTGCCAGTGTCAGATGTGGCTGGTCAAGTGGAATTTTCATGTACAATTGATAACGTCGAGGAAGATCTTCCTACTCAAACCACATCTCGGACCAACAAGACAGTCATTTGGCGTAAGTGTGAACCTGTATATTCTGAAATTCAGCCGGAATCTAATACTGCTAAACAATGTTTAGAAAATATGATTACGGAATTGGAAGGAAAATCTGCGGTAGAAATATTCGAACACTTGTTATGTGACCAGATTCTAGAATATATAGTGCATGAAACAGTAACCTATGCCAAAAATTATAAAAATGATTTGAACTTCAATCTTACCGTGAATGAGCTAAAAGTATTCATAGGAATTTTGTTTTTCTCTTCGTATCTCCACTTGCCTCAAAGCAAACTATATTGGTGCAGAGATGATGATGTACACATTCCATTTGTTGAACGAGCGATGTCTCTGAATCGTTTTGATAAAATTAAATCATATTTACATTTCAATGACAATTCAAGAATTGATAATAGTGACAAAGCTTTCAAAATTCGCCCATTTATCGATAAAGCTAATAAATCATTCCAAAAGTTTGGTGTTTTTGAATCCAACTTAGCTGTTGATGAAATGATCGTCAAATACTTTGGTCACCATGGTATCAAACAGTTTATAAAAGGTAAACCAGTAAGATTTGGATACAAGCTTTGGGCACTGTGTGGAGTAAGCGGATATTGTTATAACTTTTAGCTTTATACAGGAAAGGATCCTCAAATATCTTGTAATACTGGTGATGGCTTGGGTTCAAGAGTGGTAAAAAAGTTGCTTACAGTATGTACTGATCCTAGTGCACATGTAGTCTACTTCGATAACTTCTTCAGCAGTATGCAATTGTTGATTGACTTGAAATCTGAAGGGTTCAGAGCTACAGGGACAGTCAGAGACAATAGGACTAAGAAATGTCCAATCATGACCAAACAAGAAATGAAGAAGCAAGAACGTGGTTATTCCGATCATCGTTTCGATAAAAATAATGAAATATTATGCGTGAAATGGCATGATAACAATGTAGTATGTCTCTTAACTAATTTTGATACTGTTGAACCTTTTGTAAAAACTAATAGGTACTCAAAGGTAGAAAAGGCCAAAGTTGCTGTGAATCAGCCAAAGCTTATTCATAATTATAATAAAAACATGGGAGGAGTGGATAAACATGATTGGCTTATTTCTAAGTATCCAATCCGCTTTAGAGGTAAAAATGGTATTGGCCTCTAGTAATCCGTGTTTTGGACATGACTCTAGTCAATGCATGGATTATTTATAACCAGGTAAATAAAGATGAGACAATACCTCTGCTTGATTTCAGAAGAAGGGTATGTTTTTCTTGGATGAAAAAATCGGAAGGCAAAGTAAATAAGCTTACATCAGGTACTTCAGAAGTTCTTTTACAACCTATAAGATTTGACAACTATGGTCACTATATGACCAAGAGGGACAAACAAAGACGTTGCCAAGGACAAGGCTGTAAAAAAAAGCCTTTAACATTTTGTTCTAAATGTGAAAAAACACTCTGCAGTGATTGTTTCATACCTTATCATACAAAATAAGCTTTTATTACATTATTTCTGATACTGTTACTGGTCCTATTTTTAAATAAAGCTGATTTCCATATAATTCTTATCTTTACTTTTTCCTGACCATATGTTCCCACTGTCCTATTTATAGGACATGCTGAGTCAGCGAAACCGTTTTTTTTTAATTTATTTTTTTGCCATATTATTTTTTCTTAACATATTAAGAGCCCTAATACAAGATTTCATCAAAAAAATCCAATATTTTCAATGCTTGGGAAGTAATGGGTTAATAGTGAATAAAGTTTGAAATCGCCAACCCGCATTGAGCAAGCGTGGTGATTACACTCAATCCTTTGTCTGAGAGGAGACCTGTGCCCGGCTGTGGGACGATAAAAAGGTCGATGATGATAATAAGTCTGTTAGGGTGAAATCACATCGAAACTCGAAACAGCGGCGGCGCGACTGCTCGCGGAATCTCACAACTGTTCGAACGCGACTTGCGTCGTGCTATTGCTATGCAATGTTTACACATACTACATTTAACAAGCAAACCCCCAGACGCTCGGCGTATGAGCGGGGACCCGAACGCCGGGCCTACCGGATACGCTGCGTCGGAGTCGCCGGAGTGTTCACGGCTACGACTTTTCAAATTTCTCAAGTCATACTACTCGTATGTATTATTATAATGGATATAAAGTTTGAAAATTATAATACAATGAAACTGATCTGCCGCTGAGATCTCGGTGTGATTTGGACCTTACGTAATTGGGGTGTAGTGTCGTGGGCATTATCAAAATAAAACATATAAACACTTGTAGCAGATGCTACACATGTTCTCTTACCCGCTGGGAAGGGTCGCCTATAAATCACACCAGGACCGCGGAAGTCATGGCGCGCGTCGCTGCGACCCTGATCCCCACAGCGAGGGTTCCTATTAATCTTACCCCGGAAGACATCTGTTGACCATCGTCGATGCCGCGAGAACCATAGCGAGTTATCTAGCACGTGAAGAGTGAGTTGGCGCGCTTTCTACACCAACCAATCACGCGCCGCGGCCTGCCTCGATCAACGAATCAACATCAAGAACGCACGTAACACCGCGTGGAGATCCAGAGGACAACAAGCTGATTTGCTATTGGTTATCCCACTATTGTTTAGAGATAGTTAGTATTTAAGTGAGTGCATAGCTTGTAAGAGAGTATATTCCATTCCATTATTAACAACATTACATTACAGTCCATTCCTGTTCACACTCTTGTATATGTCGGAGATCGTCGATTAATTTTAATAGAAGTTGCTGATTTGATTTACGTAGTAGAGGGGCAAACGCTTGTGACGTTATTGTGTGATGGCGGCACATGGACAGAGTCGCTTTCGAGAGGTTCGTCGAACGGGCACTTTGCACCGAGACGCGGACCAAGGCACATCTCCGAACCGAAACTGTCGGTTTGCCTATTCAAATTGTTATTATGAAGATTGGAGAGTATATCTACACGTCGTGCTTCAATCCAAAACTCACCTACGAAATGGAACCTGTACCACCACACGAAGATGCTGTCGACCCTACCGCTCTGCCGTCGCTGTCTCCGACATATATAATTATCTTACATCACGTTATTGTACACGTCATATACATTGTACCCTTTTACTTTCGTGCATTACACAACGTTCGATTTATCTGAGTTTAATTACGTAACACGACCTACGCGCTACATTGGTGACCCCGACGTGATTCCAACCGACGTGATTCCAACCGACGTGATTCAAGACCGACGTGATACAAGACCGACGTGACGATACTCGTGATTAGCACATTCTAGTGGCTTCCCACAAGCGGGTCTCACCACTAGGATTTCAAGAGGCTATATTCACGGTATTGCTGCGTGATATACAAGAAGAATTTATTCAGGATAGCGACCAGCAACGCACCACAGGTAGGAGGGCGAGTCGACACGCTCACTCTACAAGCACAGCTGTCTGACTTTTGGCCGGCGTACCCCAGACTATGGTTTACCCACTTCGAAGCAGTAATGGCGCCACAAAAACAAGGTGATGACGCGCGCTATCAGCAGCTATCGCCCGACTAGGCCTGGACGCACTTCAGCAAGTAAGTGACATTATAACTAACCCGCCCACTGAAAACAAGTACGAAACCCTGAAGGCCTGACTCATCAGCGTCTACGAGGAATCCGAGAGCCGGAAGCTGCAGAAGCTGATGGATGAGATGGAACTCGGAGATCAAAAATCCTCGCAGCTGTTTCGAAAATTGCGGGAACTAGCGGGACAGAAAATACCAGACGGTACACTGCGCATCATGTGGACCCGGCTACTTCCACCCTCAGTACGCGCTGTCCTCGCCGTGAGCAACACAGTGGACTTAGATAAGTTATCGCAAGTAGCAGACACGGTAATGGACAGTATCGCGCAATCTAACCAGGTCGCGCAGATTTCACGCACGAGCGATATGGCTGTCCTACATAAACAATTGGCTTGTATCCTAAAAAATAATTTAATGTCCATCAGATAGATTTCTAAAAAATATTGAACACGTATTTTTTATTTTTTCTATTATTCAAATACTTAGGAAGATATATTGATTTGAAATATCGCATGACGTCACGCCGTCGTACAAAATATACCATGGCGTGACGTAATTAGCCCCCACTCCGTAACTTTAATACGCTATATCTCAGTAATTTTTGGTAATTTCGACAAAATAAAAAATACGTGTCTTAATTTTTTTTATTATCTATAAGACGGACTAATTATTTTTTGATTTTCATACCTTGGATACATCCCTATTGCGGCAGCTGTCGTTGGAGCTAGCTGAGCTCAAGAACAGGCAGGAATCCAGACCAAGATCACACAGACCATTGGACAGACGGCGTGCAAGATCGCGTTCGACAAGCAAGGATAATAGCAACCGCAAGTATTCAGAACAATCACTTAACTGTTATTATCATCGCAAGTTCGGCACAGAGGCGCTACACACTTTATGTACTTATTTAGTTCATTACTAAGACACACGAAGAATATTAAATGAAATTAATCTTAAGAACTCTCACTTGACTATAATATTCCAGAATAGTACTTTTTATAACAATAATTCGTTAAGAAAAGTACAGAAGATAACATTTTAATTTAATCCTGTCAAATTAAGATAGGTACTCCATAGACAGTTTAGACGCGATTATCATGGCAACTAAAAATACGCTAGTTTACTTCAGGAACGTACTAATTTGACAGGTCTAAACTGACATTTTATCTTCTGTCCTTTTCATAACGAAATGGAAAGAAAAGGACGCATATAACTTAAAATTAGTTTAGTTTGTTAACAAAAGAATCGGCGCCACTATCAGTAGCAAAGGGCTTAAATTACGCAGTGAATTGACTTCATTTTGACAATTCAACATAACTGTCAAATTGAAGTCTATTCATTGCGTAATTTAAGTCGTCGACACATTTCTCCAACATTTGCAGCGTTGAATTAGCAATACTCTTCGAAATAATGCTAATTGATAGTAATACATAGTATGTAAATCAAATCAAAATTCATTTATTCAAATTAGGCTGAGAATCAGCACTTTTTGAACCTCAATATTATATAAGACAGTCCCCCGAAACGCCCACCCATCGATACTTCCTAGTGCTTTCGCTGGGAAGAAGTGGCGGAACAAACTCCCCAGCAGCACAGCTGTCTGTTCATTTAAAAAAAAACACATGACTTTAGACAATACTATGTAAAGTGATGAAAACAACAATGAAATTATTTCTTCTTCTTCAGCATATAGAGGTCCACTGCTGCACGACCCCATCGGCTTCCCGCGACCTTCACCAAGTCATCGGTCCACCTTGTTGGGGGTCTCCCTACACTGCGTCTTCCGGTACGTGGCCGCCACTCCAGAATCTTACTGCCCCATCGACCATCATCGATTTTACGAGCAATGTGCCCTGCTCACTGCCACTTAATTTTAGCGACTCGAAGAGCTATGTCGGTGACTTTGGTTCTTCGGCGCATCTCATTTCTGATTCGATCACGCAGAGAAACTCCGAGCATAGCTCTTTCCATCGCCCTTTGTGTAACTCTGAGCCTTCCTATGAGGCCCATTGTGAGCGACCACGTTTCAGTTCCGTGATTCATCACTGGCAACACACACTGGTCCTTTGACCAGTCCAAGATAAAGTAAAGACTTTAGTCTTGAGACACTGTGGTATCTTGGACGACGACAAGATGTAGCGTAGCTTCCCGAACGCTGCCCAGCCGAGCTGGTTTCGACAAGACACCTCTTTCTCGAAGTTGGACCTACCTAGTTGGACTGTTTTTCCCAGGTATATATATATACTCGTCAACAACTTCGAGTGCAGAGCAACCAACTAGAATTGGTGTGAGTGCGACATGAGAGTTCGACATGATCTTCGTCTTATCCATGATCTTCCTTAGACCCCTTGTTGGGAAGCTCTGCTGAGGTCATGAAGCATTTTGTTCAAGTCTTCCAGGGTCTCCGCCATGACCACGATATCATTTGCAAAAGAGAGATTAGTGATGAACTCGCCGTTGATGTTGATGCCAAGTCCTTTCCAGTCCGGGAGCTTGAAGATATCTTCCAACGCAGCAGTGAACAATTTGGGAGATATGACATCTCCTTGTCTCACTCCACGCTGTAGTTGGATCGTTTTCGAGTCCTGATCCTGGAGACGGACTGACATGGCGTTTTTGTACAAACACTTTATCACCTCAATGTATCGATAGTCAATTTGGCTCCGCTGGAGAAATTGTAGCACCACCCAAGTCTCGATCGAATCGAAAGCCTTCTCATAGTCCACAAACGCTAAGCATAATGGTTTGTTATACTCCGCAGACTTCTGTATAACTTGCCGCAGCGTATGTATGTGGTCTATGGTGCTAAAGCCTTTTCGGAAGCCTGCTTGTTCGGGAGGCTGGAAGTCGTCGAACCTGCGAGCGTGACGATTCGTGATGAGCCTAGAAAACAGCTTATAGACATGGCTCAGGAAGGATATCGGTGTGTAGTTTCTCAGGAGGGTATTGTCACCTTTTTTGAAAAACAACACCACCACGTTCCTGTACCACGCCTTAGGCGTTTTGCCTTTAAGAATGACGGAATTAAATGGCTTCTGAAGCGCTTTAAGAATCGGTTTGCCACCCGCTTTCAGAAGCTCAGCCGTAATAAGCGTAAGCTGCGCCGTAACTCCAGTCGCCTTATCGTTCTTGAGCTGTTTCAGGGCCATACCAATCTCGTATAGGCTGACGTCCGGAATATCGTCGGCGTAGTGTCGGGTTAATCTGGCTCTAGGATCATTGGTGGCACTCCTCTTCACGGCACTGTCGTAGTGATCAGGATTCAGGAAACTCCTAAGTCGCTCCGCAATTTTAACAGCCGCGGTCCGGCTAGAGCTTTGGTTAGAATATCTGCCTCCATATCCTCGGTTCGCAGATACCTGACCTGAGGGCCTAGACAAAGTACACACGCTTAGTAGCGTTTCTAAATCTACGATCGATAACGAAGTAGCGTTATTGTCGATAGAATGCTTGACAAAGTCACAAGTTAACGCCAATCGCTGATTCTATTCGTATCGGAGAAATCTTGCTCTGTGGTTAGCGATCATTCACTTAATTATTCGCTCTTCGACGACAAAAAACACTTGACATTGAAAAAGCGCGCGCGAAGTTATTTTGATAATTGTGATTTGTTTATATTTTAAGTGTTTGCGGTGTTTAATTGTAAAGGATATTAAAATGTATTAAAGGATATTAAATTGTAAAGGATATTATCTAAGGATATTAAAATGTCACTTTGCAAGTTTCTAAATGTTACAAAACTAAAAGTTATTTCAAAATCATAATGATATTCATTATTTGAGTGACCAAATTTGTTTTAAGTTTGTTTATTAGTTTGTAAAAGCAATTTTTAAATCCTTTTAAAGGATGGAGTTCTATTCACCCCATTTTACGGTAATATGTAAAAATAGAAGTGCCACTTACTTTTGTCTCAAAGGGCAGTTCTCGAGACCCCTCAAGTTGGTCCAGCGGCGAAGATCACGACAAAGCTTACGAAAAGAACGTTTATCAAACCGATATCGGTTTCGGAAACTAGTGTCCGTGATATCCTCAATTCTTTCAAAACCTCGCCCGTTATAATCTATCTTGTCACCGGAGCCATACTTCTTCCTAATATGTGCAGCCCATAATAATCGTAATGTATGCATATTTCACAGTAAACAGAATGTAATCACAAATAAAATAATTCAAATCTAATAAAAAAAAAAAACTCGCACAAAACACACCTCAAACAAACAGCTGACCGACAAACCGCCATTTGCTAGCGTTATCTACAAGGTCCACCCGATAGAAAGAAAGCGTTCGTAACGAAACGCTCCCTAGCGTCAACGATTATCAAAATAAGCATGTTGTCTAGCACATTTCTATTAGTTTTCGATGGTCACGTGGTTTTTCTCCAGTCTCATTCATTTTTTTCGTTTTCTACTTTCGTTGACGCCGATAGAATGTTACTTTGTCTAGGCCCTCTGTATCGCTCCTTCCATTATGCAATCTCATATAAAGTGCATTTTTAAGTCAATGTGTTTGGACTTTAAAGTGACCATTGTGTTCTGACTTAACTTGAGGGCAGCTTGGTTGTCGTTTAATATGACTATGCTGTCGGAACATGGGCATTATCAAAATAAAACATTTAAACACTTTTTTTACTTATTTATTTCATTACTAACACACACGAAGAATATTTACATGAAATTAATCTTAAGAACTAACACTTGACTACAATATTCAAGATGCAAGATGCAATATGCAAGATGCTTTTTATAACCATAACCACTATTTGATTTGAGTATACTTTAAATTGCGGGAAATTATTTGTCAAATTGATACACTAAGGGACAATAGCAATAGGAATGTTTCCTGGGTAAAAAAAATTGATTCTATTTAGTCCGTCTTTCATATTATAGAAAAATATTGGATACGTATATTTTGTTTTATCAAATCAATAAAAATTTACAAATATTAAAGGCATCAAAGATCAGGAGTGGTGGCTGGTGATGTCACTGCTCGTTAAAAAGTGTAGCGTGTAGTGACGTCACACGAGTTTTACCAACGCACTGTGTCGTCTTCATTTTTTGTTTATATGAAAAAAGAAAAAATACGTTTCTAGTAATTTTTGGAAATCTGACTGACGGACTAATTAGTTTTTTTTAGTCAACTAACAACAACCTATTGTGAATATTAAAAGTTCTTGAGGAAGGGTTCGTAGAATGTTGGGTATAATATAGTTTGTACAGAATAAGCACCTGAATCAATACCAATCATTTTTACATCATGTTATATTTTTCCCAGACACATTTAGAAATTGTTGCAGTGTGGCTACCGAGCGCGCGACACTGCTGGCGGTAGAATATAGTTCTAGCACAGTGAGAATGTAATAACAACAGTACAGTAATAACATCCTTCTCTGTATGAGAGGAGATCTGTGCCCAGCAGTGGGACAGTAAAAAAAAGGTTGATAATGATGATGATGATGACAGTGAGGCAGGACGCCCCGCGCCGCTACAGGAGCGGGCGGACGAGCGGCGCGTTGACCATATTTTTGTTGGGAAAACCAGGTAACATAACAAGCTCATAACTTAGTGATTTTTCATGATAGGTTTTAGAAATTTTGTACAGATGACTGCACATCAAGCTACTACAATTTGTCAGATTTCCTCATTAGATTTTCAACTTTGTCTCTGAAGCATTAAGACTCAAGGTTGATTGGGAATATCTGACAGTTTTAGCTTGACCTGCCCCCTAATCAGCGAACACATTTTTGTCAAATGATTGCGACTAGTTGGGATCGTTTGGACCGAACGGACCAATGGGCGGTCCGAACGATCCCAACTGATGCCAACTAATCGCAATCATTTGACAAAAATGTGTTCGCCGATTAGGGGGCTGCTGTCGTCCGTACATAGATTCTTTCCTAAAAATACTGGACACGCGTCTCGGGTTTCGTATAAACAAAAATAATGTGTAAATTGGCATTAGGTGCATCCGTTTAGAGTAGCAAACACCCGCACCAACATACACTTTATTTAAATTAAGAATAAACACTTAAACAAATCTTTTTTACAGTCCATTCAACAGATTTTGTCTTCAGATTTTTAATATAAATCTATACTAATATATAAAGCTGAAGAGTTTGTTTGTTTGAACGCGCTAATCTCAGGAACTACTGGTCCGATTTGCAAAATTCTTTCAGCGTTGGAGAGCCCATTAATCCAGGAAGGCTTTAGGCTATATAACATCACCCTGCGACCAACAGGAGCGGAGCATAACAAACACCACGCGAACTAATTCGCTGGCGGCCGCTAGTGTTAAATAATTACAAATTGTATGAAAGGGAAAGTACAAGTCTTAATATTGGCCACATCAAGTATCGTAACACATTAATGTCTATGAATAAATAATGTAAATATCCCCCTTATTACATAACGAGATCTAACTTTAGTTCCGACTTAACATTTAGAGTCAGTATTTGTATTTCGAACTTTATTGAGGTTAAGTTAAAGTTTTAATACAAAAGTGAACTAACCTGTCATTTTTATACAATATGTAAAGAAAATCCCGTCCGACCCATAAGGATAATAAAGGTTAGGTAAACACATGACCAAATAAAATATGAAATTTTACATAATCATCATAGTAACAATACTAATGAATTTTGAAATAATCTATTTTTTCCGCGAATTAATTCCAACTTCCCCTAAATTTGGTATTCTTTATAAAAGTGACAACACCATTTTTGACGGTAATATTATGAGCGAATGGCGATGTGACCGCGTAAATAGATGTTTTACAGCAAGTACATTGTGCTCACACCCTCAACTGACCTTAGGAGTAGGTTGTACGTGTGGGTCGCGGGAATTATACATGCGACCTAATGCTTTTAAGGTCGAGCTATAGATACTACCTAATGCTTCTATGGTCGAGACATAAATATTTAACCTTTTTGATTAAAACAACTAAAAGGTTTTTTCTATAATTAAAAATAATACTGCTGATCTAAATAAAATCAATGTTTTGTAATAAGGGGGACTGAGTCTTTTCAGGCGCCGAGGTCAATTTAATATGTAACAGGACTAAACTTAATATGTATCTTCTGTCCTTGTCTTAATGAATTAGAAAGTAAAGGATACGTTGAATATTAATGCTATTATGGATATCAAACTCGACTACTGATCGTAGACTGAAAATATTCTTAGCAACATTATTGAAATATTAATTATTATTATCACTTGTAATCTCAAACATTCCTGTAAAACACAGTCGATACCAATTTTCTTGCAATTTTATATCACACTTTCTTCACCTATGTTTTCAGAGTGAGGTGTTTATTGAATAGGGTATTTGACTAAAAAAAACTAATTAGTCCGTCAGTCAGATTTCCAAAACATACTAGACACTTATTTTTTGTTTTATCATCATCAAAGATCAGGAGTGGTGGCTGGTGACGTCACTCGTCGCTAAAAGTGTAGCGTCTAGTGACGTCACACGAGTTTTCAACGCACTGTGTCGTCTTCATTTTTTGTTTATATAAAAAAAGAAAAAATACGTGTCTAGTATTTTTTGGAAATCTAACTGACGGACTAATTAGTTTTTTTTAAGTCAAATACCCTATTGCAATGCAGTACTCTTAACCATTGTGCGTGTATGACCAGAAGGACAAATCTCCTTTAGTCTAATCTCAGACTAGATCTCTCAAAAATACCAGAAATTTCCATACATTTTTGACATTAATTGTAGCTGAAATGAGATTCTAGACTAGATTTATAATCTCATTTCAGCTCATTTAGATCGTTATGGATTTCATTTATCGGGATAAGCAACTAACACATTTATTAAATTAAGATATTATTTTCATTTTCCAGAAAATTACAACAGTCGTCCCCTACAGTTAGCAGCTCCACAATAGCAGTAAAGTACCTTCCCGGGAACCGAACCCACGTCATAGTTGTAGTTCCAGGTGAGCTCGGTGCCTGCTTTTATGTGTGACAATGCAAAAAATGCTACCCAGGGGAAGCGAGGATCGTGGGTGTCCACGAACACATTTTGTACGAAGACATTCGGGCAGCAGGAGTGCTGGAAGAGAGAACATTAATTATTTATAGGCTTCGATAAGACATTCGGGTAAGGGATGGCTATCTGAGATCGATTAATCGAAAAATCGATGTTTTAGTACAAAAATATCGATATCAATACTCAATACTCAATATCTTTATTGCTTTACCATAAGTTCATATAAGGGTGGTAACAATTATTTATGTGAGATCAATTATGGACCCTTTAGGGCACAGCAAAATAGGGTAACAGGAGAGAGGAAGCTCTGTTTGAATATCTTAAAATAATATAATTATATTGCAATTTAATTATATTATTTAATGATATTATCCGCCGTGCTCTTGTCACCGCCGGCGTGCCAGCTGTTTTAGAACCTCACGGCTTGACACGCGACGATGGGAAGAGACCAGACGGAATGACTATAATGCCTTGGAAGTTAGGTAGGCCTTTGGTATGGGATGCAACGTGTGTCGACACCCTTGCGCCATCCCATCTTCCAAATACGGTGAGTTGTGCTGCAGCGGCTGCTGCAAGTGCGGAAAACCTCAAACGGCGGAAATACTCCAATCTCATTGGAACCTATATGTTCGAGCCGTTTGTGGTTGAAACACTAGGGCCATGGGGTCCGAGTGCACATCTGTTATTCCAGGATATCGCCAAACGTCTAATCGACTGTTCACGTGACCATAGGGCTGGGTTATTTTTTGGCCAAAGAATCAGCATTGCCATACAACGTGGCAATGCTGCCAGCCTTTTGGGCACGTTTCCTGTTGACAGCGATGCGGATGAATTTTTTGATGCCCTATAGTTATTTCCATTCCTCTTTTATACATATACTTGTACATATTTTTATTTTTAATTTATAGGTTAATCTGTATTAAGATAAATTTGTATGATATTAAATAAAAAACTATTTAATTTAAATAAAATATAAACGGAGATTATTAGCATCATTTTACTTAATCTACAATTTATATATTATTTTATCTTTGGTATCTGACTAATTTTACTTAATTTATTTATTTCCTTATTTGTATATTTGTGTTTAAATTATGAATAATTATAACATTGCAGACGGTATTTTTGTAGTATGTTTAAGACAAGTATAATTAATTATATATTTAATTTTAATTATTTGTTTTTATTTCAATTTTATTTCATATGCTATGCATTAAATCGATCTCAGACATCTTAAATCGAGATACGTTTTTTTCTGTTTTGGTATACCTAAACCAAACAATTAGTTGAAGGCCGGTATTAGAACAGTCCTGCCAGTTAATTACTCAAAACTTGCGAGATGGCTGTATGTTTAGTCTAATTTGGCTCACTTCACCTTCAGTCTGACAATGGAACTGGACACTGATGGAAAATCACCAAATGACTTCTGCCGCTCTGGGCGGAGCGGCAGAGGTCATTTGGTGATTTTCCATTTCCAAAAAAAGGGTGTTAGAGTTTTTTACTTACATTGAGATATCTGCCAATGTTGCCTTGAACCTTAGCGTCCATGATGTAGCATGCCTCGTCCTTACCGTATAACGTGCGGACAGACCTGAAAATACAAATAATATAATAAATAAACATAAATTCAGGTCGGTCGAGTCACAACCAAACGTATGTATACCCTCGACTTTATTTAAAAGTATGTTTTACACTCGACTTTATTTAAAAGTATGTTTTACACTCGACTTTTTTTAAAAGTATGTTTTATACTCGACTTTATTTAAAAGTATGTATACACTCGACTTTATTTAAAAGTATGTATACACTCTATTTAAAAGTATGTTTTACACTCGACTTTATTTAAAAGTATGTTTTACACTCGACTTTATTTAAAAGTATGTATACACTCGACTTTATTTAAAAGTATGTATACACTCTACTTTATTTAAAAGTATGTTTTACACTCGACTTTATTTAAAAGTATGTATACACTCTACTTTATTTAAAAGTATGTTTTACACTCGACTTTATTTAAAAGTATGTTTTACACTCGACTTTATTTAAAAGTATGTATACACTCTTTACACTCGATTTTATTTAAAAGTATGTTTTACACTCGACTTTATTTAAAAGTATGTTTTACACTCGACTTTATTTAAAAGTATGTATACACTCGACTTTATTTAAAAGTATGTATACACTCGACTTTATTTAAAAGTATGTATACACTCTACTTTATTTAAAGGTATGTTTTACACTCGACTTTATTTAAAAGTATGTATACACTCTACTTTATTTAAAAGTATGTTTTACACTCGACTTTATTTAAAAGTATGTTTTACACTCGACTTTATTTAAAAGTATGTATACACTCGACTTTATTTAAAAGTATGTATACACTCTACTTTATTTAAAAGTATGTTTTACACTCGACTTTATTTAAAAGCATGTTTTACACTCGACTTTATTTAAAAGTATGTTTTACACTCGACTTTATTTAAAAGTATGTATACACTCTTTACACTCGATTTTATTTAAAAGTATGTTTTACACTCGACTTTATTTAAAAGTATGTTTTACACTCGACTTTATTTAAAAGTATGTATACACTCGACTTTATTTAAAAGTATGTATACACTCGACTTTATTTAAAAGTATGTATACACTCTACTTTATTTAAAAGTATGTTTTACACTCGACTTTATTTAAAAGTATGTATACACTCTACTTTATTTAAAAGTATGTTTTACACTCGACTTTATTTAAAAGTATGTTTTACACTCGACTTTATTTAAAAGTATGTATACACTCTACTTTATTTAAAAGTATGTTTTACACTAGACTTTATTTAAAAGTATGTATACACTCTACTTTATTTAAAAGTATGTTTTACACTCGACTTTATTTAAAAGTATGTTTTACACTCGACTTTATGTAAAAGTATGTTTTACACTCAACTTTATTTAAAAGTATGTTTTACACTCGACTTTATTTAAAAGTATGTTTTACACTCAACTTTATTTAAAAGTATGTATACACTCTACTTTATTTAAAAGCATGTTTTACACTCGACTTTATTTAAAAGCATGTTTTACACTCGACTTTATTTAAAAGTATGTTTTACACTCGACTTTATTTAAAAGTATGTATACACTCTTTACACTCGATTTTATTTAAAAGTATGTTTTACACTCGACTTTATTTAAAAGTATGTTTTACACTCGACTTTATTTAAAAGTATGTTTTACACTCGACTTTATTTAAAAGTATGTATACACTCTACTTTATTTAAAAGTATGTTTTACACTCGACTTTATTTAAAAGCATGTTTTACACTCGACTTTATTTAAAAGTATGTTTTACACTCGACTTTATTTAAAAGTATGTATACACTCTTTACACTCGATTTTATTTAAAAGTATGTTTTACACTCGACTTTATTTAAAAGTATGTATACACTCTTTACACTCGATTTTATTTAAAAGTATGTTTTACACTCGACTTTATTTAAAAGTATGTTTTACACTCGACTTTATTTAAAAGTATGTATACACTCGACTTTATTTAAAAGTATGTATACACTCGACTTTATTTAAAAGTATGTTTTACACTCGACTTTATTTAAAAGTATGTATACACTCGACTTTATTTAAAAGTATGTTTTACACTCGACTTTATTTAAAAGTATGTTTTACACTCGACTTTATTTAAAAGTATGTTTTACACTCGACTTTATTCAAAACTAAGTATTACACTCAGCTTTATTCAAAAAATATGTATTACACTTAGAGGTGGGCAAAACAGTACTTCAGAAAGTACTGCCATATGGCATGACATTTCGTCCCGCGTACTGTGGCACTTAAGCAGTACATAGTACCCTAAACATGACCTGATGCATGAGGTACGCAATGCAAGGTTTAATATTCGACAAAGTTGATTTCCCTTCAAGCCTTATTAAGGTATATACTAGAAAATACATTCACACTGGTTGAGGGAACCGGCTGTGCTTCGTCGGAATCGTTATCAAAAGTTGCAAGGTGTCTGCTGCTGTTAATGTCTATTGTAGGATGTACAGACTTCATTCATATGTCGATTCAGGCTTCCTATTGAGCTGGAATGAATTGCTACTATACGGGAGCAAAAACAACATTTCGTCTGTTTTTTAGGTGTTACTTCTTAGAAATGATTCCAAAGATAACTACTTCTTCTCTTTGACGCCATATTCAAATAATTATAACTTCATAAACGAACAATTCGTGTCGAGTGAACAATGACATGAATGCGCATCACACAAGGTATGGCTCACCCGCGCAGCGTTCGTGAAATAAAACAACTGTACGGGGCGGTACCAAAAAAATAATCCTTATTAAGAACGCAATAATGCTTAGTTCTAAAAATTCTACCATAAACGAGTGACAGAGTCTCCCTCGCACAATAAAGCGAACATTTACTATGTTAACTGACGAAACCCGAACATGGCGAGCGAGCGAACATCGACAGTTCGCTCGGCAAACTGTCGCCGCCACCCGAGCCAAACCGATAAACCGACCGCCGTCGCTGACCCGTTCGTTCCCTCTGCGTACTGTTTTGTCAGGTGTCATGCTAATTTTTTCCGGGTAATACGTACTGTTCAGTTTTACTCACAGTACTTACCCACCTCTAATTACACTGAGCTTTACTGAAAAGACCATATACACAAACAGCGATACCCGGAAAACTACCTATAGGCCACACAAATATTTGTTCCGTGTGGGAATCTAACCCGCGGCACGCAGCGAAGTAGTCGATCGCTCAGTAAATGTGTGTGAAGGCAAATCCGACTCGTTTCAGATGTATAGCTGACGTTTTTCCCCGCAATAGACGCGACAATACCTTGCTATGTCAGGAACCAGCTAAGACAGCACTAATGCGCAAAAGTGTCTACTGCATGGCTCCAGTTATTTATAATAAGTTGCCAAAGAGCTGGAAAGAGCTTCCTTTAAAATTATTTTAAGAAAGACTCCACAGCCTTTTAGTCGTGAAAATGTACTATAATATAAATGAGTACCTTACTGAAAAAGATTTTTCTTTTAAGTTAGAATAATGTAGTTTTGAACTATTTTCCTAAACTGTATTTTCTAGTTTTAAGTTGAATGTTTGAAAAAAAATTTTGCATGCCTAAATGGTAAAACATGACTGAACCTATCATTATACAATATCTAAAGAAAACCCCGTCCGAACCATGAGAATAATAAAGGTTAGGTAAACACATGACCAAATAAAATATAAAATTTTACGTAATCATCATAGAAACAATACTAATGAATTTTGAAATAATCTTTTTTTCCCACGAATTAATTCCAAGTTCCAACTTCCCAGAAATTTGGTAATTTTTAAAAAAGTGACTACACCGGTATTATTATGAGCGAATAGCGATGCGACCACGTGCCGCGTGCCCTGCCGCCCGCCGCCCGCGGAAGGGTTGCTTACCGCACATGTATTAAGTTACCTCTTTTGCGAAATAATATTTATTTTTTTAGGGGGATTTTTTTTTTAAGTTTAGCCCGGCTTTGTATCCATTAGTAGAATCAGTTATTAATACCTAACAATACCTTTACGGATCGGACAGGGTTTTCTTTACATATTGTATATACATTTATTTTTTGTCATCTTTTTTACCCATGTTTGCAAAATAAAATTATCTTTATCTTTATCAGTCACTGTATAGACCTGAGTCGATCACGACTGATTGAATCATTTTGATTCGATCGCAACCAGTACACGAATGATCGAATCGCGGTTCTTAAAAAGATTCGATCATTTGACCCACGTACTAAGCATACAAAAATGAACTTTATTTTTATAGTATTACATTACTTAATTGCTTATTTGTAAAATGATCGAGTCTGTTTCCTAGTGAAGGAGCGAGTCGTAACAAACAACATGTGTCTAATCGGATCTTAAAAAGATTCGATCATTTGACCCACGTACGAAGCGTACAAAAATGAACTTTATTTCTATAACATTACATTACTTAATTGCTTATTTGTAAAATGATCGAGTCTGCTTCCACACTGTTCCAACCTTGTCGTAAAAAACACATAAACAAACTCACGTGTCAGTGAGGGCTACTTCATACTTTAGAGCCGCCATAAAGTTTGAATCTGATTATAACACGGGACAAATGCAGGAAGATGTCAACTTACTTGTATTTAGATACATAGTCCATTGGATTCAATTCGTTTTCTCCCATATTCGCTTGCGCCATGAATCTTGACGGTTCACGTACTGTTAAATAAAAAAAAACAGATAAGCAAAAAAAAACAGATAAGCAAAAAAAAACATAGCATAATTCGTGGTAGCCTAGTGGTTAAAACACCAGCCTCTCAAGTATGAGTGTGCGGCTTCGATTCCAGGTCAGGCAAGTACCAATCTAACTTTTCTAAGTTATATGAACTTTCTAAGTATATCTTGGACACCAATGTCTGAAGGTGAAGGAAAACATCTCGAGAAAACCTGGACTTTAAGTCTGAAATCGCCAACCCGCATTGAGCAAGCGTGATGATTAAGCTCTCCTATTCTGTATGAAAGGAGACCTGTGCCCGAAAGTAGGGCGATAAAAAGGTTGATGATGACGAATTCACCACCAAAGTCAAAATCAAAGCATTTATTTCAAATAAACCAGTTACAGGCACTTTTGAATTGTCAGAAGGTCGGTCAGTCAGTAAGGTGAAGCTAGTTGCCCATTCCAAAGAGTAGGTACCTATGGAGAAGAACGAGCAAGAAACTCCATGGACACTCTTTTAAATTAACAAGCTATTGATACAAATATTTGATTACATCATTCATGTTGAAATCAACCGTGTGAGAACGATGCAGAAATATATTGTACGCTGAGAGCGTCCATTATGGAAAACACAAAAAAAAACAACAATTCAGAAATTAAAATGACCCAAAAAATAGATGCTTTACAGCAAGTACATTCTGCACACACAACATTAGCCTATAGCATTCGCATACCATACTCCGCGCGGCGCCTTGCATTCGCCGTAAGTGCTGAGTAGCGACAGCATCTTTGTTACAATTGTCTAAGTACAGTTTAATTCCCTGTTGTTATTACTGTTTCTGTAGAGTACTTGCTTTGCTAAGTTTTTTTTTTTGTTAATATTGTTTTTGTTTCTTACATTTTCGACGCAAATGCAAGGCGTCATGAGTAAAATGATTTAGTATTATGACGCTTTATCAGAAAAATATAAAAAAATGTAAATTATATTTTTTTAAATATAAAATACATTTTAATTGTGCACAGTAACTGGCGCGAGTTGTAGTATTCTAGTTTTTTAATTTTACCCATTGCTATGCCACAGGTAAGGCTCCGTATATTGCAACCATTTCCAACTCTCGAAAGGACCAAACCAGGAGAATTTTGTTTAAGAACTTTATCGAGCCCACATGCCCGCCTCAATAAAGGAGCCATTTGCCAGCGGCGGTGTTTCCGTCTGGCTACAATTTAAGTGTCTTCAAGGCTAGAGTGAATAGTCTCTTAATAAACTAGCGCGATTTACCATCAAGGATTGCATCACTGCTTACCATCAGGCGGGTTGCAGTCACGCACTAGTTTATAATTATATGAAAAAAAAAAAAGAAAATGATACTGGACAGCAAAATTTTAACATACCTTCTTCATCATCACTAATCGTGATACAATCCTCTTCAGCATTCGGATCTTTAGCCGGATCTTTTGCTGGATCTTTTTCTTTAGTAGCTTCTTTACTCGTATCTTTGTCCTTTTCCTTATCATCACCCGTCCCGTTTTCTTTATTTTTCTTTGATTTTTCGCGTATACGGAGGCGTTTGCTGCAAAAGATATTATATGGGTAAAAAAAAAACGTATTTTTATTTATTTCCCGTGGATAAGGATAACATTTTGATAAGGGTTGCTCATTTGACTTATGTAGTAGTTGGGCAAACGCTGTGACATTATTTTGTAATGGCGGCACGTAGACAGAGTCGTTTTGGATTGTCGAACGGGGACTCCGCTTTGAGCCGCGTACTAGGGCTCTTCTCCGGGGCGAAACTGGTCCTCTCACCTAGAGGAGGTCTTTGTGCAGTAAGAACATTTTAGGCTAATTATGTTTGTATGTATTGTTCTTAAAATAACGAGAATCACTCTTTGCTGTTCATTTGCATCCGGTAAGACTAGAAGCTGACCTAGTTGAGAAAAGGCTAGGCAGATTGATTTAGACTTACCTGAACTCCGTAACATCAAGTCCGATGTATCCTGGTCTGAAGTCATCATCTTCTTTGTCTTCCTTATCTGCCGTGTCCTCATCCTCGGAAGATGATGGCTCATCCTCGTCACTTCGTTCTCCATCCCTGCCTTCTCTCTGTAGAACCAATGAGATCATTCAGGAGTTAAACGTACAGTCAGAAGCAAAAATACGTATACATTGCCAAGGCTCCAAAAATATGTAAACATCTTCGACTTTAAGACGAAGTGCTCAACTTGAAGAGCATAAAATTGTAGCCACCGGTTCACGTCATAAATATGTATACGCTCATTGCTTCATTAAATTATGTCCACCACGAAAGGAATAATAATTACAAATTATAATTAAATTATATAAACAACTTAAAACATTTCCACAGCATAGCACTAGAGAGATTATTTATATTCTATAGCATGCATAATCTATTTCACGCAAGAACTACTAAACGGATTTCGATGAAATTTGGCACACAGATGGTTTAAAACCAGAATTAACATATTGTACACCTAGTAATATATTGACACATCTACGTTTTTTAAATTTTAAAGAAACAAGGATGAAAGATCTTGTAAATTTTTGAAATAAATTTATGAATTGGTTTTACGTTTTTTTAGATTCATGTCTATCTCTATACCAGTAACTAAACGCAGTGTTCAACGGGTTCGAGATACTAGTATAGACGATAATCAATATTGATAACCTTTACTGAAATATAAAGCTGAAGAGTATGTTTGAACGCGCTAATCTCAGGAACTACTGGTCCGATTTGAAAAAATATTTTTGCTTGAAGGCTTTAGGCTTACGAGGGTTAAACTGAAAGTTCTTAGAAAATTAAAAACTGATAACATTAGCCAGTTATTAGTTTTATTATATCTTTTCAAAATATTGTCCATTCACGTCAATACACCGTTGCATGCGATTGAACCACTGGGAAAAGCACTTTGCCCACTCGTCCTTAGGGGTCTCTTCAATGGCATCGCGATACGCAGCCACCGCTTCTTCAGCATTCATAAACCGCTTTCCTTTAAGTTTTTCTTTAATTTTTGGAAATAAATAAAAATCACAAGGCGCGAGGTCGGGACTATACGGCGGGTGATCCAGTAATTCAACGCTTGATGTCGCCAAATAGTCGACCGTTCGCTTGGCGGTGTGCGACGAGGCGTTGTCGTGGTGAAGGAGGATCCTACTGCGAGGTCGTTTCTCTCGAACTTTTTCCAAGACAAGTGGCAAACAATTGGTAGTGTACCATTCTGCAGAAACTGTTTTTTGATCCTCTAACACAATTGTTGCGAAATGACCTATCCTTCCAAAGAACGAGGCCACCATTTTTTTTCCCGCACTTCGATCTCTCTTCACTTTAGTTGGCAACTCCTCGAAAGGAAACACCCACTGAGCAGATTGTCTTTTGGTTTCAGGATCATAACAGTAAATCCAGCTTTCGTCACCTGTTAGTATGTCGAACACAGCATTTGAGTCACCTCCGTTAAATCTTTCAATCATTTTACGGCACCAATCCACACGATGGAGTTTTTGAGCCTCAGTCAAATTATGAGGTATCCACCGGGCGCAAAGCTTCCTGACCGCTAAATGTTCGTGGAGGATTTTGTGCACTTGACTCATACCGATGCCTAAGCTTGTTCGAATCTGCTGATAGGTCACTCTTTTGTCAGTCTCTATCATACGCCGCACAACACAGATGTTATCTTCAGTCGTCGCCGTAGAAGGCCGTCCCTCACGTAAATCATCAGTGAGATTAGTGCGACCACGTTTAAACTCATTAAACCAGTTGTAAACAGTCGCACGAGATGGGGCTTCATCGTGAAAGGCCAATCGTAGTCTATCATAACTTTCTTGTTGACTTAAATGACATCGAAAGTCATAAAAAATCATTGCACGAAAATTTTCTCGTGTTAAATTCATGTTGACGTGACACAGACAATTTTCAATTTGCCGCCATATCGTATAACTAATGACAAATGAATGAAATATATACTCAGTAATATAGCCAAAGAGTTCTATTTTCAAATTTTAGAATATTTTTTTTATTATATTGTTTATAAGTGGCCAGTTCTAAGAACTTTCAGTTTGACCAATAGGACCGAAGCATATCAAAAATTTCAAATGTATTCTGTATATCATGTGTTTACCTAACCTTTACATAATTATATTTTAAAATGAAATGAAATCGTTTATTAAGCAAGTAGGATCATTACACATCATGTTTTTTTTTTTAACTAGATGAAGCCGGCATTTCCTAACTGACTACTTCTGAGAAGAAATAGCCGAAACAAACTCGGGGATCATCGTGTTTTTTCAAGTCCAGACATTAAAAATGAAAATGTTTATAATAATTTACGTTATAATTACGCATATTGCTTAGTAACAATGCTTAGCAGAGCGAGCAGCTCAGTCCCAAGCTTTTTGTTTTCTAAATAATCTGTGACAATAAGAAAATCCTCTGTATGAGAGGAGACCTGTGCCCAGCAGTGGGACGATCAAAAGGTTGATGATGATGATGATGAAGAAAAGAATACCTTATCTAATTTCTTGTCGGCTTCAGGAATATCCTCTTCATAACCCTCTTTCATCTGTTCCACAACCTCTATATAATCCAATTCAGCCAAATATTCGTCACCTTCGTTCAAACCGTCCTGAAAAAAAAAACATGTATGCAATTACACGTGGAAGAAGTGGACATTAAGCAAGTCATCGGTAGCCCAATATCCATAGCTCGAAGGTTGAAATCCGGCTCGAAGGACCATGTGAAAGTTTGGTTATCTTTCTGCGCGATACCAACTTTCTAGATTGAATGATGGTTTTGGTTTGATATTGATTTTGACAGACAGATGGTTTATAGACAGGGGCTGAGGGGGCTCGTGGCATAATAATAAGAGCCGGACAGGTAGATCGATCAAGTTAAGCTATGCTTGCCGCGGTCGATATGTGGATGGGCGAACCTATTAATATACCGAGACCCCTGCGTACCTCGGAAAGCACGTTGAGCCGTTGAACCCGGCTGCCATTTGAAGATCTTTGAGAGTCATTACGGGTATTCAGATGTTCGAAAGTCTGACCAGCATGTAGTATTACATTATAGAAAGTGGTGACGACAATACGACGATAAATTAAACATCGTGCACGTCAACACATTCTCAGTCTACCCATAAAAAATCATATAAATATGTCCATTAATTTCGTCACAGGAAATTATTTTTCATTTTTCACATTTTCTACATGATTTTGTAGATGTTGATAAAGAACCGTTTACAGGTTAATGACCGCCGCATCCAGCGGTACCAAACTTTAATAATAATAATAATGGATCGATACACGTTCGCGCTGTCGCCAATCGGAGGTCAGTGAACCAATATTTTTAAAGGATGTTCTATTCCGTTTGCAATTTTATGCGATTTAGTTTGTTTGAAATTTTCATTTTTTTTATTTTTGATGCTAGGTTTTTTCTATGGCTTAGAACTATTCCTATGAATATTGTCGTATTGTCAGCACCACTCTGTATACAGTATGTTAAGAAAACCCTGTCCGACCCGTGAAGGTGTTGTTAGGTATCGATAACTGATTCTACTAATGCAAACAAAACCGGGCTAAACTAAAAAAAAAAATCGCCCTAAAAAATAAATATTATTTCGCAAAAAGAGGTAACTTAATAAATATGCGTTAAGCACCATTCCGCGGGCGGCGTGCGGCAGGGCACGCGGCACGTAGTCGCATCGCTATTCGCTCATAATAATACCGGTGTTGTAATTTTTTTAAAAATTACCAAATTTCGGGGAAGTGGGAATTAATTCGCGGGAAAAAAAGATTATTTCAAAATTCATTTGTATTGGTACTATGATGATTACGTAAAATTTTATATTATATTTGGTCATGTGTTTACCTAACCTTTATTATCCTTATGGGTCGGACAGGGTTTTCTTAACATACTGTATATCCAGTATTATGAGGCGCTGTTCTTCAAAAAAATTAATAATGAATCTTGGTGTAGTAGAATATAATCAGAACAGCGCCTTACAAAACTGAAATGCGTATTACGATCTGTAGGAATGAGATGAGATACAGGTATGAGTATTAAGTAAATATATGTAGGTATATAATGTAACACTACAATCAGTCTTGCCAAGAGAATTATCTACAACTATTTCCTAACAGTCTCAAAGCCGTGATTGTGAAACCTTTTCATAAAGAAAATAAGAAAGAAAATATGTCAAATTCGTTAAACGAGACACAAAAGAGGTCAAATTGTATGAAATCTCAATATCAAAATTTGTTGCACGCTGTTAAAAAAAGCTTTATGTGTATGGGACTAAGCGTACCTATACAATAGGATTCCTAACGAAATTAAAGAGCAACCATTAAAAGTATTTAAAAAAAATCTTACTGACATATTGTTAAAAAAATGTTATTATTCTGTTACTGATTTCTTCACTGATGTTTTATGATGCGTGTATTCTATCCTTATTGACGTGACATTTAATTATATTTGACCTTTTAATAATTTAACTTTAGACATTAATTGCTTTTTGACTTTATTGTGACCGAATCGACTTTTTTTTTGTATTTAATAGGCTATTTGACAGATTTATAATTTCTACCTTGAATTACTTGGTTGTGGTTAAGAAGTTCACCAAAAGTTTTTTTTTTAATTTTAAATACGTATTTCGTAAGAAACATGCAAATTCAAAATTCAATTAAGCTGCCGAAACGCTTTTTTCAGCAATATGGCGTCGCGCTTTGTAAGTGACGTCACAAACTTAAACGATTTTCGGTTCCGCGGTGGTTTTCGTGTTTATCTGTTATTTGTCACTCAGAAAAAATAAATACCACAAATCGCTCCAAATATCGTTAAAAATCTTCTAAAAACGCTAAAACACCTGAGAACATACAGAACGACAACAAGTGTTTACGAGCGTATGACGTCATCGTGGCATTAGCCAATCCGGATCGTTTCACAATATGTGGCGCGAGTAACAAAATGACAAACATATTTTTATGTTTTTGGATATATTAATTGTTATTATTTTCATTAAAATTTATGTAAATAAGAAAGAACCCTCATTTTATGCATTTAAAGCAAATAATCACAAAAATATTCATACTGTCAAATAGCCTATTGTTGTGTTTTTTCTTTATCTGATTAATGATTATTGTTCTTCTCTGTAGCTTCATATTGACATAATTTAAATTTTGCATGTCCCATCTTGGACAGAATGTATGGCTCCAATTTATTTTCTGACAACCATATTTGTATACCTGCATTCTATCAAATAAATAATTTGATTTGATTTGATTTGACAATAACTGGGTTGTGGAGTTCAGATAGGAGTCCGGTTAGACTGGAAGCCCAACATAGTTTGACAAGGCTAAGCAGATAAGATGGTTTATATAACTTGGATCCTATACTTTAATCCCGATATTTCCACAGGAACAAACCTTATTCGAGCGAAACCAGGGGCGCAGCCATTGTATATATATTTTTTATTGGAACATAACCCGCCACACATTTTCCCACCCACTGTAATTCCTAAAAGCCAGAATCAACAGTGGAGACCGCCAGAAAAACACCGAGCAATGAAGCTCGACGAGTCCCGGAGAAACGATTCAACTGTCTTGGGCCCCGCAACGAAATTAATAAGAAAAGAATAGCAGAGGAGTAAGAAAAACGATATTTTTCCACTTCCCTCCATAACAAACAGGAGACAGAACAGAACTAGGTCAATCGGCACAAAGGGACATTATTGCAACTGGGAGAAGCCCAGATTGCCAAGCACCACAGAATAAAATTTGATCAAGTTAATGGGTCCTAAGTAGGTATGTGCTGTTACAATTGATTCCAATAATAGGTATGGCAAAAGCGCCTGAACGCACGGAGATTGGTTCTAGTTTCTACAAGGTCCGTATAATAAACGACTCCGGATGTAACTTGTACACTATCCAACATAATGTTGCGTTCATTTATTAGCTATTGTATGTATATCTTACCAAGTTAGCCGTAGCATCAGTCAGTAGATTACCAGCGTACACGCATAAAAACGACCCTTTGGGCACATCGTTCAGCGCCCGGATACCCCAACCACGATTTGGAGTTTTAAACACCTGTAATATAAATTTAATTTAATCATACATAATCGTCTGACAATCATAGTGGCCTAGTCGTTAAAACACCAGCCTCTCAAGTATGAGTGTGGGGGTTCGATTCCAGGTCAAGCTAGTACCAAAGTAACTTTTTTTAAGTTATATGTACTTTCTAAGTATATCTTGGACACCAATGACTGATTACCAAGGTGAAGGAAAACATCTTGAGGAAACCTAGATTTTAACCCCCTTATTCATAAACGATGTTTAAAGTTCACATTTTAGACGTTTGCACGTAACTTAACTTTAACATCCTTTATAAATAAACACACCAGTGTTCAAAGGGTTTATTCATAAACGATGATTAAAGTTAAGTGGCGGGCAAACGTCTAAAATGTACAGTTAAAAAATCGCTAATCACTAGTTAACTTCAAGCAGCTTTTATGAATAAGGGGGTAAGTCTGAAATCGCCAATCTCTGTGCTTATATCCCCCAGTTAACTTCCGTTCGCCTTGCCCGATCACTTTTCGTAACGCTTACGTCACGCGTTCGCCAGCTTACTCCCCAAGTCAAGCGTGCGTAAAGAAGTTTCACTTCAAAAAAAATTTACTTTTTTGTGCCAATAAATATTTGTATTTGTATTGTATAAATCTATCTGATGGACATTAAATATTTTTTTAGGATACAACCCAATTGGGATCATGTCGCAGCATATTGCAAATCCAATGCTCCACATGTTCGAAAGTGTGTCCGCTCAACAATGTAATTAACGCAATGAATGTTGTTGAACTGTCAAAATGAAACCCATTGCTAATGGTAATGTGTTACATAATAGGGTAGTTGACTAAAAAAAACTAATTAGTCCGTCAGTCAGATTTTCAAAAAAAGACACGTATTTTTTCTTTTTTCATATAAACAAAAAATGAAGACGACACAGTGCGTTGAAAACTCGTGTGACGTCACTACACGCTACACTTTTTAACGAGCACCAGCCACCACTCCTGATCTTTGATGCCTTTTATATTTGTCAATTTTTATTGATTTGATAAAACCAAATTTATGTATCCAATATTTTTCTATAATCTGAATGACGGACTAATTACGAATCATTTTTTTTTTACCCAGGAAACATCTCTATTACACTGCTGATCGAGGCTCACCTGCAATTTTAATTGTAGTGGATGTTGTGCCACGCGATTCAAACACGTGTTCTTGCATTTACATCTGTGGACAATTAATTTAATTAACTAACCATTAAGAGGGGACTCTAGTTTCTCTTTCTCTATATAATCATATTCTGCTGTTTTCTGAGTGGATAACACTTTTAGAGCAATTTTTTTTTTATACAATTTTACACCTTGCCACCACCACTTTTCAGATGCTCTATACAATATGTTAAGGAAACCCTGTCCGACCCATAAGGATAATAAAAAAATTACGTAATCATCATAGTACCAATACAAATGAATTTTGAAATAATCTTTTTTTTCTCGCGAATTAATTCAAACTTCCCCGAAATTTGGTAATTTTTAAAAAGTGACAACACCGGTATTATTATTGGCGAATAGCGATGCGACCACGTGCCGCGTGCCCTGCCGCCCGCCGCTCGCGGAAGGGTGCTCAACGCACATTTATTAAGTTACCCCTTTTTGCGAAATAATATTTATTTTTTTAGGGGATTTTTTTTTTAAGTTTAGCCCGATTTTGTATGCATTAGTAGAATCAGTTATCGATACCTAACAACACCTTCACGGGTCGGACAGGGTTTTCTTAACATACTGTATATCGGCCAAATTGGATAAAGAATAGAGGTAAACAAACCGTTGCTAGGCAACGACTTGATTACACCTTGAAGAATAGGGGTAAACAAACCGTTGCTAGGCAACGACTTGATAACACCTTAAAGAATAGAGGTAAACAAACCATTGAGAGGCAACGACTTGATTACACCTTAAAGGGAGATGTTAACATTTTCTAAAAAGATCAAGAATAATCCTACTTTCTAAATGTAAACAGTTAGTATTTATGATTTGCATAGAACGCTTAACCGATTTGAATGAAATATGACACACATGTAAGCTAATTTCCTAATAGGTTAAATTTTTGGTACATATAGGTACCTAGGTATATATATTTATACGTAGTCCATACGTGTAAGTATTATAATGCATGTGTTATGCAGTTGATTTGAAAAGTAATTAAAATACGCAAAATTGCACCTAAACATGTTGACTTTTATGGTTTGTCGAATTAGCAAGTTAATATGCATGTTATTTTAGTGATTCCATTGAATACAATAGGAATTGTTAATAAATAGTTAGCATGTAAAAGTCGATACTGATGTAAATAACAAGAGATTTGTAAAACGTGAGTTGTGATAACCCTAAATTGGTTTGTTTACCTCTATCCTTTATCGAGCTTGGCACAAATATAAACTAGAGCTGAACTTACCTAGAATTACACTCGTAAATCCCAGAAGGCAGCGGTTCAGGCAATCGCTTGTATACATAGCCTAAATTAGACCCGCGTAGGCCTATGGTGCGAGCGCCCTCTAGCGTCATCTTCCAACAAGCGCATTTTGATTTATCCTGAAACATATTTAATGACTTTGAATCTTACCAAGGGGTGTTGTGGAGGACAGATAGACATTCGCATGTCAAAGAATAGTATTCAACTGAATTCGGTTAGACTATATACAGAGTGGTGCTTACAATACGACAATAAATTAAACATCGTGTACCTCAACACATTCTCAGTCTACCCATAAAAAATCATATAAATATGTCCATTCGTTTAGTCACAGGAAATTATTTTTCATCTTTCACATTTTCTACATGATGTACATGTTGATAAGGAAGCGCTTACAGGTTAATGACAGCCGCATCCTGCGGTATCAAACTTAAATAATAATGGCGCGTAAAACGCAAGTCGATACAGGATCGCGCTGTCGCCGATCGGAGGTCAGTGAACCAATATTTTTAAAGGATGTTCTATTCCGTTTGCAATTTTATGCGATTTAGTTTTTTTGAAATTTTCATTTTTTTTTTTATTTTTGATGCCAGGTTTTTTCTATTGTTTAGGATTATTCCTATGAACCAGCATTATTCGTGTTTTCATTTATTGTCGTATTGTCAGTAACACTCTGTATAAAGGCTGTATCTGACATCGACGCACAAACGAGCTCTTAATAAACTAGCGCGCTTTACCATCAACGATCGCATCACTGCTTACCATTAGGCGGGATTGCGGTCAAGCGCTAGTTTATAATTAATAAAAAAAAAAAATTAAAAAAAATATATAACTATCGTAATTTTATTAGTGGCATGCAGTGTAGCCTTTTCGCGAAGTTTGCGTTACGATGTCAGATACACCCTGTATATACATATAAAGATAGTTGAGAGAAGGCTAGACAGATTACTTAACATAGTTATTATTTCTCAAGGGCTTTTTTTTATCGGTAGGTCATAACTATACTCTGTCTATAAAGTCGTGAAAATAAATGAGGGCGCTGTAGTCGTGCATTTAGCAACCATGTTGACTTGTCTGAAATCATTTTGATACTAGCACATTATTTTCTACTAGAAGCAAAACTGGTTTTAATGAAAACACAAATCTATGGTCTCTGGCGTTTAAATAAATTGAGTAAAACAAAAAATAAAATCATACATAATTATTATTATATATTTTAACGTGTTTTTAGCAATGAAAGGTGTTCCAAAACATAATAATTGCTTTCATCGTCTGATAAATAGAAGAAATATTCTTCGTTAAAAAGTATTTTCATTGTCATCAGCCTGCTATCGTCGCTTAAGCATGTGACTTCTTGGTTGAATGTTGTAATATTTTTGGATGTATTGATGTTTTTGATTTGAGTGTTGTATGTTTAATGTGAATAGAATAGAATAGAATACTCTTTATTGTTTTATTTATTTATTTAAATAGAACGGCATATAAACACAAACTACACTAAACATTAATAAAAGGAAGAGAAACATATAACAAACAATAAAATAATAACATTAAACGGACATTTTAAACATACACTTATTAGATTCAGTCATGCATTCTTCTCACAAAACTTCAAACGCTCTGACAGTATCGTCTTCCATAGATCCACAAAAATATCGAGATCAGTGTTTGAATTCAGGAGAGCGTTAATAGCTGCTAATGTTCGAGGAATAGGCGACTTGGAGTGAGCAATAGTTTAGTTATTATGTACACCATATAGATTACAGAACATAAATATAAAGATTTTACAAAGGGTGACACAATGGGCGGTTTTATCGCTAAGAGCGATCATTTACAGACAACCTTTGGATGGAATACTAAAGGGAAGGAGAGAGAAATAGTGTAGGTAGTCTACAGTGTACTATTTACATAGAGTATACAATATATATGCACGTTAAATGTATCATACTATTTTAACTAAATATATACATCTAATTAATAAACATTATACAAGAGCAGATAAAATATAATGACATGTTTAAAGAGAGAGGAAGTGCTTTCTTATCATAGTTTTAAAAGTGGACAGAGTTTGAGCACGCCTTATGGACACGGGCAAGTCATTCCATAGCCGAACTGCTTGTACAGTAAAGGATTTATCGTAGAAACTAGTGGAATGCATCGGCATCTCCAATATCAGGTTTTCCGATGACCTCAGACATCTATTATGTGTGTCATGAAGGAACTTAAAAGGTTCTTTATGACTGTGTGTATTAATTGTATATGAGACAGTGTTACTTGAAATAAATGATGATTATTATTATATTGGCCCATAATAGCCCAATGACCCTTCACACACTGCACCATATTGGTCCATAATGGGCCATGTTTTTCTATAACTCACCTGACAGTCATCGGTACAGTCGCAGCCGCACAGGAATTCTGGCTCCAGATTGAGCGGTACACCGGCTGTGGGAGTTCGTTCGGTATTATAGGAACAGAACTCCGGTAGTGAATCATCGTAGCAATTCACGCACGGTACTGGGACGTTCTCCTTGCCGTGCGAGAGATCCTGAGAAAAAAGTTATGAGAATTAGCCACTTGAACGTCCCGATGTGACAGCTGGGAATGCGTTGTACGTCCGAGCACGCGATCGGTATCAAGCCGCGCCGAGCGCTCGTAAAATCCTTGTTATTTTCTTCTTATTTTTTAGCAGAAGTCTATTTAATGACTAAATATGAACTATTTTTCCTGCAGGGATTACTTTGTCATATTTTAAGATATTATATCAAACAAAAACTTAACGAAAATCCGGCACACAATGAGCAATGAGCAATCATTTCATCGTCCACTTTAACACTCGTAAAGACAACTTATCAGACATGGATTACAAAGTATTTATACATATTCAGAAAGAATAAATCTTGACAATTATCGGTTATTAATGAAAGAAAAAATATTTATTGTGACTCGTACAAGAAAATCTTAAAACTAAACTAAGTAGACACAATCACTACATATTTTCAAACAAAGTCACTTTCTCTTTCCCTATGTCCCTTTGGATGATTAAGTCTTTAAAACTCCGCAACGGATTTTGATGCGGTTTTTTTAATAGATAGAGTGATTCAAGAGGACGGTTTATATGTATAATAATATCCATTAAATTGTGGAGTAATACTATTATTTTTGACGTTTCTAGTGTAATGTCATAAATAATATTTTTTTATCGCGTTTGCCGTGAAATGCAGGCTGAACCCTATGAGATTTACCAAAATAATGTACTAAATATTGTACACATTGAAAAGGTCTACAAAAAAGTCTGCGATGGTATACAGGGTGTATCCGATATCGTAACGCAAACTTCGCGAAAAGGCTAGACCGCATGCCACTAATAAAGTTATGATAGTCATTTATATCGTTAATGAAGGGTTACAGAATTCACAGTGTTTAAAAAGTGTCGGCTCGGCTTTTGAACGTTGCAAGCGCGCCGCCATGCGGGTTTGTAGGTATGAGGTTGATCCCTGATGTGAACTCTATTAAATCAGCTGATAGGATAGTATATTGAGTTTTGTTTTCATTGCGTTTTTTTTTTTTTTTGTAATTAGCGAATTAATTAATTTTTACTTTAAAACCTTATTGGGTTATCAAAGTATAGCAATTATGAACGGTTTAAAGTGAAAAAAAGTACATATCATTTCTTTTTAATCATGAAAAGCTGACGCAAAATACACGATTACATACATGAAATACATGATTCTGTCGTTATACATGATTAGTCGATCCATGGTACTCGTTTGTGCGTCGTTGTCAGATACACCCTTTATGTCTATCTCTTATGGATATCGCATAATAACATTTTTTTGTCATTTACTTTTTACGACAAATACCGGCTAATTATCGAAGCGATTTTAACCAATACAGTATTAACCCTTATCCAATTTAAAACTTTACATACATTGTTGATTTAATATAGATCTACATCGCCCTTTACAGCATATGATTTAAATGAATATTTTCGAAAATATTACAGATATAAAAATTACTGGGCGTGACGCTTACGGCGCTACCGGACGGTGGGGGTGGGTCAGGAGCAGCGGGCTGCTATGTTTTTTATATAACGTTCACAGTTTTTCTATAGTGTACTTAGTATCAGCATTGTACCCGTGCGAAGACGGGGCGGGTCGCTAGTTTAATATAAAAACAGGTTACACATAAAAAAGCGCGTTAGTTTATTAAGTCCACTTAAAAAACTTAGTGAATAGGAAGGAAGATAACAATAACACGACCAACGATGCTGCGCCAAAGGTCTGATCTGAAGACCCTCCACGATCAAACTCCCAACACAACAACATTAGGCGCATCGTACCCGGCACACATCGCAACACAACTGCTCAGACCCGTCCTCCGTACGGCTTCACCAGACATCATGCCGGAAAACGACGAATCGCTTGGCGCCATGTTACCAACCACCAGACAAAAGTCTCGTGGGTGGTAACTTCTGCCGGCAGCCAATGTTATGACCTACCACCGAGGAAAAAAAAAATACCAAAATGAGCTATTTCGTAATTACGTTAATGCACATACCTTCTTTCCAACTATACACTTGGTTAGCACAAACTCGGCGAGGCAATGCGTTGAATGGTGGAAATCAAACAGGTCTACAGGCAAGTCGCTGTCTATGGAACGTAAGTAGTGATGTAGCTCGCGCATGTTGCGCAAGCGTCGTCCGCAGGGAGCGCGGTACATCACTTCCTTGTGGCCTTTGAACCGAACTATTTGTCTGGAACAACAAGACGATACTTACTACTTCAGCGAGACTGCAGTGTGTGTGTGATATACAAAATGGTGATGACAATACGACAATAAATTAAACATCGTGGACCTCAACACATTCTCAGTCTACCCATAAAAAATCATACAAATATATCCATTAGTTTAGCTACAGGAAATTATTTTTAATTTTTCACATTTTCTACATGATGTACATGTTGCTTACAGGCTGATGACCGCCGCATCCAGCGGTAGGTATTAATCTTTAATAATAATGGCGCGAAAAAGCAAGTCGATAGAGGACCGCGCTGTCGCCGATCGGAGGTCAGTGAACCAATATTTTTAAAGGATTTTCTATTCCGTTTGCAATTTTATGCGATTTAGTTTGTTTGAAATTTTCATTTTTTTATTTTTGATGGTAGGTTTTTTTACTATGATTTAAGTTTATTCCTATGAACCAGCATTATTCGTGTTTTCATTTATTGTCGTATTGTCAGCACCACTCTGTCTATACAATATGTAAAGAAAACCCTGGCCGATCCGTGAAGGTATTGTTAGGTATCGATAACTGATTCTACTAATGCCAACAAAGCCGGGCTAAACTTAAAAAATAACACCCAAAAAAAAAAATGTTTTTCGCAAAATGAGGGAAATTAATTCACGTGCGGTAGGCAATACATGCGCTGGCGAAGGCAAGGCACGTGGCACGCGGTCGCATCGCTATTTGCTCATAATAATACCGTCGAAAATGGTGTTGTCACTTATTAAAAAAATTACCAAACTTTGGGGAAGTTGAAATTAATTCCCGAAAAAAAAGAGTATTTCAAAATTCATTAGTATTGTTACTATGATGATTATGTAAAATATGAAGTTTTTGTCGTTTAGTTAAATTTTTAGTATTAAAGAAAAAACTACCATAAAAACAATTAAAATATGATTATTAACACTTTTCTTTAAATATCTCCCAAGAAGTTAGACTGGATTTATCAGAGTTTGAAGTTAAGCGACACAATTCTAAGTTCATCAGGCCAAGTTGGTCCATTATTACTTCACCCAGTTGCCCATTGTGATCCATGCTGGACCATAGCCCCTTTACACGTTGGACCATTGTGGACTATGATAGCCAACAGTGGCCTTGTCATATTTATAACTCACCTTTCCCATCCGCTGAGCAGTGGTTTAGCTAGGGGGTTGTAAGTTCTCAGCTCTTTAAGAGACAGGACATCGCTCCGTTTACATCTCGGTCCACACTTGTGTGGCACCATCTTTAAAGGCTTCACCGCGTTCTTTGGTGTGTAATACTGCGAAATAAACAGATAAATTATAGAACAACTAGCTACGCCTCGCGGTTTCACCCGCTTAAGTATTTTTTTTTAATCACACAGATTGATCTAGCCCCAAAGTAAGAAATGAAATGAAATGAAATGAAATCGTTTATTAAGCAAGTAGGATCACTGATCACTTTTACAAGTCATATGTCTTCTTTATTTTTTCAATTTTTTTTTTTAAACTAGATGAAGCCGGCATTTCCTAACTGACTACCTCTGAGAAGAAATAGCCGAAACAAACTCAGGGATCATCGTGTTTTTTAAAGTCCAGACATTAAAAATGAAAATGTTTACAATAATTTACGTTAAAATTACGCATATTGCTTAATAACAATGCTTAACAGAGCGAGCAGCTCAGTCCCAAGCCTCTCTATCCTCTAAATAATCTGAGATTTTATAATACCCCTTTTTGCAAAGTTTGGCCTTTATATAGGTTTTATATCGTTTAATGGGTAAGTTTCGAATGTCCATGGGAAGCTTGTTGTAAAAGTGTATACATTGACCCATGAACGAGTTGCCCACTCTGTGGAGACGAGTGTGATGTACAGCAAGATTGTGTTTGTTCGAGACTTGTGTTCATCATCATCAACTCAGCGTTAATCCCAGTCGCATCCGTAGCTTTTCAGCTTTGGAGCCTAGGGACCACTTTATCAGTCTAACTGCTGATTTTGGCTAAACATCGATATTTCGATAAGTTCGAGACTTGTGTTATGGGATACTAACTCAACGATACTATATTTTATAATAGATACATATATATGGTAGATAAACATCCAAGACCCAGGCCAATCAGGAAAATATCGTTTTCCATCATGACCTGTCCCCTAATCGGCGAACACATTTTGGTCAAATGATTGCGACTAGTTGGGATCATTTCGACCGAACGGACCAATGGGCGGTCCGAACGATCCCAACTGATACCAACTAGTCGCAATCATTTGACAAAAATGTGTTCGCCGATTAGGGCGCTGGCCGGGGATCGAACCCGGGGCCTCCACATCGCAGGCAGGCGTGTTGACCGCTGCGCCATGGAGACCGACAAAAACTAGTAGTAGTACTTTCAAAATCAAAAGTCATTTATTCAAATTAGGCTGAGAATCAGCACTTTTTGAACGTCAATATTACATAAGACAGTCCCCCAAAACGCCCACCCATCGACACTTCCTAGTCCTTTCACTGGGAAGAAGTGGCGGAACAAACTCCCCAGTAGCACAGCTGTCTGTTCATTAAAAAAAAAAAACACATGACTTTATACAATACTACGTATAGTGATGAACACGATAAAATACAAAAACAATGAAATTATTTACCACATGCCAGCTACCACGCCAAAATACCAGCAAAGCAAAACAATATATATATATATTTAAATGAAAATGTAATTAACTAAAAACTTATTACTTAAATAAAAGCCCCAGGTATAAAGGGCGTGACAGCTTACATATTTATGTAATGTAAAAAAGTAAATTATATGAAAGAACACAGACATTGTCCTGAGTTATTCAGGGCTACCAGCTATTCTTATCATTTAAATAATCATTCACGGAATAATATGCCTTTGAACAAAGCTTGGATTTGATTTGAGCTTTAAATGCATTGTAAGGCAAGTCTAGTAAAGCAGAGGGTATCGATTTTGATTTTGAATTGACTAGCAATAGTCTTAATAATGTTTCCAGGTAATAGTGATAGTGGGTTAGGCAGTTAGGGTGCCGATGTATATTTACTTTAGATGTATTCTGTGTATTGTGCTAAATAAATGTATTTACTTTCTTACTTTCTTTCCACTTACCACAACTCTGCTAACGTAGGCATCCGTAGCCGATGGCATAACCTGGGACGGCGGGAGCACCTGAGGAGCTGCTGAGGTAGATTTCTTGGCGACGGCGCGTTGACGACGTATCTCCTATGAAATCGTGAAATGAATGAATGTTTGGAAGTATGAGGAACAGTGTTCACACAATGTTTTATTATCTGTTAGTGCATCCAATTACATATTTTTTCTACACGGTAATATTTATTGATGATGTACATCCCTCCTTATCTCTCCTACTCCGTTTCTATACCGTAAGGAAAGAGACGGCTACAAGTTACGTGAGTGTTATGCTGTGAATTCGACAATCAAAATTTCAACGTCAAGTGTCAAGTGATTATCTACGAAGATTCTACTTTCGAAAAAATTAAATAAATATATACGGACAAATGACACAGAATGAGCTAGCCCCAAATTAAGTTCGTGACTTGTGTTATGGGATACTAACTCAACGATACTATATTTATAATAAATGCATATATAGATAAACATCCAAGACCCAGACCAATCAGGAAAATATGGTTTTCCATCATGACCTGGCCGGGGATCAAACCCGGGGTCTCCATGTCCAAGGCAGGCGTGTTGACCGCTGCGCCACCGCTTAAAACTTATAATTAAACCGCAAATGCTAGCTGATTACTCAAAAATATCAATAAATTTACGCGTTACGTTGTGTTGTGAAGGGCGTGTCAGACTTTTACTGACTAAAACCCACCCGTGTTTCTACACTTGCTTGTGCGCCAGGGTCACGGTTTCTTTTTTAACCAACCCGCAACCCTGACCCAGGAGGCATCGGTCTTCGTGGACCCCGTCACGATGTGCTGACCAAGCCGGGTAGACCTCCACCGTATGCTCCACCGTGTCCTCAGGGCGATCCACACAATGATGACACCCTGGCGTTTCCCCCCGTCAATAACGGAACAGGAACCTCCCGAAACAAGCGTGTCCGGTGAGGACCTGCGTCTGGCGGCGTGGCGCTTCTCTAGCCACTCCTCAAAGAAGGGATTTGCCGCCGCTATTGTGGCGTGCCCAGGGAAGACATACCTTTACCTTTACAATAGGAAAGAAATCCTTACCTCATTTTGAATCTGTTGCTGCTGCTGTTGTTGCTGTTGTTGCGCCTGCGCATCGACTTGCTTGTTCGACTCCTGCTCATCCGACCTAGTGTACTCCACATACGGCATATTTAACTGTTAATCAAAAACAAAATCACTTTTAGTACTTATTCAAATTATCACATAGAAAAAACAATGGCCCCGATATTCGTGACCACAAACTAATCTTAAGTTAAGTGCATCTTTTTCTTTCTATTTCATTAAGATAAGGATTTAAGATTATATTTAGTTAAATTAAGATACTCCATAGACAGTTTACACACGATTCTAAACATGGCGACCAAAAATAGGTCCCCCATCTCCGTTCCACCATCGGACAACCCGTCGTACGGCGAGTTTCCACCCTTATGTTGTTAACACCTCTACGATCCGGACGAAGCGTTTGACCTCGTCCTTTATACCGCGTACATCGAGGGACTGGAACAATCTGCCGGCGGTGATGTTTCCGTCGGACTACAATTTGAGTGTCTTCAAGGCTAGAGTGAATAGGCTCTTAATAAACTAGTGCGCTTTACCATTAACGATTGCGTCACTGCTTACCATCAGGCGGGATTGCGGTCAAGGAAGAGACACTGAACTTAAATTTAGTTTAGTTTGTGAACAGGGCCAATGTCAGGAATTCAATTATTTAGTATTTTTGACATATTTATCTACATTTCTGTATTTACTATTCTTTTGCAGGTATGCTGGAAGAGATTTATTATGAAATAAGTGTCACCTCTGTACCTTTTTTAGTTCTGTTTTTTCTTGTTATTAGAAGAGATAGAAATACTGATGCATTCCACTAATTTCTAAGATAAATCCTTTACTGCACAAGGAGTTTGCCTATGGAATGACTTATCAGTGTCCGGAAGGCGTGCTCAAACTATGTGCACTTTTAAAATTGTGACAAAAAAAGCACTAACCTAAAGACTCATAAAGTTCAGATCATCATCATCATCATCATTATCAACCTTTTTATCGTCCCACTGCTGGGCACAGGTCTCCTCTCATACAGAGAAGGATTGAGCGTAATCACCACGCTTGCTCAATGCCGGTTGGCAATTTCAGACTTACAAGTCCAGGTTTCCTCAAGATGTTTTCCTTCACCTTCAGTCATTGGTTTCCAAGATATACTTAGAAAGTACATAGAACTTTAGAAAAGTTACATTGGTACTTGCCTGACCTGATTTTTCAATGACTGCTTACCATCGGGAGGGGATAGCAGCCATAGTGATCCATGCTAAGCCGCAATGGCCATGCTGGTCCAAGATGGTATATATTGGGACATGCTGGAGTATCTGATGGTCCAAGCCTTTTTTTTGTTTCCAGGTGAAAAATCCTCATGGATGTCCACCGCCCTGGAGCGGCGGGGTCTGTCAGACTCTTACCGACTGAAAACCTCCCCGGTCTTCCATCTCACACCTACACCGGGGGTTGCGAGACCGAACAGTGGGGGTCAGGGGAGGGAGTGAGGTGTATGACTCCTCCGTGACGTCCAAGGGTGGCGCGCGTGGAACACTTCCCGCCGCCACCTAGGGTCCTAATGTTTGAGGGCGACAGATGATCTAATGGTACATGCTGACCTAAGACAGTGAGACGTACCTTAGGCTGCGCCTTGCTCCTGGGCATGGGTCGCGGCCGATGTCGCTCGGCGGCTCGCAGCTCGAGGTAGAGCGGCGCGAGGCGCGTGGAGCCGCGGTAGATCCACTCGCGCCTGCCGTCGCCCACGAACATCACCTGAGCAAGCGACGCGTCCACGCGGGTCACTCGGGATGACCACCATTTTCCTGAAAAAATGCTCGTCATTTTTAGAGACAGTTTTCGAGAAGTATTTAACTTAAATGGAGACATTAACAAAAATAAAGACTTTTGGAGGTACATACAGTATGTTAAGAAAACCCTGTCCGACCCGTGAAGGTGTTGTTAGGTATCAATAACTGATTCTACTAATGGATACAAAACCGGGCTAAACTTAAAAAAAATTCCCCTAAAAATAAATATTATTTCGCACAAAGAGGTAACTTAATAAATGTGCGTTAACCACCCTTCCGCGGGCGGCGGGCGGCAGGGCACGCGGCACGTGGTCGCATCGCTATTCGCTCATAATAATACCGGTGTTGTCACTTTTTTAAAAATTACCAAATTTCGGGGAAGTTGGAATTAATTCGCGGGAAAAAAAGATTATTTCAAAATTTATTTGTATTGGTACTATGATGATCTGCGAGATTTCAGGGGGGGGGAAGCAGCTGCCACCACCTGCTTATTAAGAGCCTATTCACTAAAAAAAAACTGAGGGGATCGGAAGGACGACGGCAGTTGAGTGAGATGATGCAATGTTAAACCCAGTAACGCGACCAATGTTGCTGCGCCAGAGGGAGATTGATCTGCAGACCCTCCACGACCAAACTCCCGACACAACAACATTTGGCGCATCGTACCCGGCACACATCGCAACACAACTGCTCAGACCCGTCCTCCGTACGGCTTCACCAGACATGACGGAACACGACGAATCGCTTAGTGGCTAGACTTTGTCTGGTGGGTGGTAACTTCTGCCGGCAGCCGATGTTATGGCCTATCACCGAGTAATGTAATTTAATTTCTCAATTTTCTCTTTTATTATCATGTGATTTCAGATACAATTATTGTTAATTAATTAATGACTATGACTATTCGATTTATTTAAGGTTCGAATAAAAAGTCTACATTTCGCGGGTTTTTTAAACATCATCTCAAGGCTTTCGATTATAGTAATAATTACTTACCAGAAACTATTTTCATCCGATCCGATCAAGAAGATCCAAGCAATGTTTTTTTTTTTTTTTACTAATAAGTAATATCCCAATTTAAATAAACTACAATCATTTTATACAGAAATTAAATTTCGTTTGTAAAGTCTGTAAGTAATATCTGTATCTTTTTAAGCATCACTGGATCGATTCCCGCACGGAACAAATATTTTTATGACACAAGTAGTTGATCCGTGTCTGGCTGTTTGTGTATGTTACTTTTACCCCCTTATTCATAAACGCTGCTTAAATTTAACTAGTGATTAGCGATAGGGTACGTTTGTACGACACTTAACTTTACTCATCGTTTATGAATAAACCCTATAAACTCTGTGGTGTTCATTCATAAAGGATAATTAAAGTTAAGTGACGTTAAAAAGTCAGAAATGTATGGTTAAAAAATCGCTAATCGCTAGTTAACTTTAAGCAGCGTTTATGAATAAGGGGGTTAATGTTTGTAAACGCAACAACGATACAGGAGTCATAGTGTGGGGCTAAGTTTTTTAAAAAAGCATGTGTTAAAACCATCGATCACTTATATATTTGTTGTTTTGTTCGAGACTTTGTATCTAGTATACAAAGTCTCGAACAAAACTCTTATCAAAAATGGCGATAAGTATTAAGCAGTCTAAAGTAGTCAAAATAAATATACATTAATTTAAAATCAGCCTTAAGTGCAGTGTAAAGTTCTGATCACAAAGCAGTACAAAAAGCCATTATTTTTTACGACCGAGTCTGTGATGTACAAACATCAAACCAAATTCAACCTTACAGGCATGCATTAAAGTCAGAATTATAAAGTACTAAATGAAAGAAGCACCAAGTGCTGTGTTGTGCGCTTGTTCAGTTTAACAATTTTTTTGCTCTGATTGTGAATTTAGTTTATAAGTGATCGATGGTTAATTCCCTTTTCACTCACCATTCCACTCAGTCTTCAGATTCTGTCCCTCATGCAACCTGACCATGGGTCTCTCTGGATATTCCGTTAGGTACTTGCGGACGAATTCCCGCGAGAATGGATGTACTTCCTCCCAGACTAAGGGGGAACTTTCGCAGACTAAACGAGTATGTTGATGTTGAACGTACTGGGCGTAGCCGTCGTCAAAAAACACTAAATATCTGGGGAAAGACAGATTCAAGAGTCATTTATTGAAATTAGCCTATATTATAAATGGGAAAGTGAGTTTGTATGTTTGTTTGTTCCGCTTTCACGCCGTAACTACTGAACCGATTGCTTTGAAATTTCGCAGACGTAAAATTAGAAGACCGGATTAAGTAATAGGGTACTTTTTATCCCGGAAAATGTTGATATTCCCGAGGGAAATCTAAAAACCGCCGTTGGCTCCATCTATTATCGTTTATAAACGGAATTGTCGCGCAGAATCTCTTGGCTGATTCCAACCCAAATACCCTCCATTTATGTCATGTACCTACCGGCTACCGCTAAGACAAACAGTACCCAGTTGGAACTGAAGTGGAAGTGATGATACATATTCGCTAAACCGCGTGGATCCTATGTAGGGATTGCAATCCAGCGGCGTTTTCAATCGAGCGGAATTTTTGCTGGGTCGACCTGAATCCAGCTGGATCCAGCGCGGATCCAGCAAAACGTATAACGAAAATAAAAAGACGACATTTTTAAGACTTTTTTTATTAATTTGTACTTCTTACGATAATCTTTGAAATCTTCCACTCATTTGGTGATATCTTATATTAATTTGCTTTGGTTTTTTAATAATTTGAGATCAAAATAATCAACATAAAATTAAATAACAAACATATCCTTATATTCATATAACATTTAAGATAATGTTTCTAAGTAAGCACTATATTATTAATTACGCTTATGTTTAATGATAGGATGGCTAATCAGTAGCAATCAGTCTCACAAATTCTTTTAAAATTAACTTAATTAACATTCTTTTAAAAAAGGACCGGGCGGGCGGGCGGCGTTGCCTTTCCTGCGATACGTGCTATGGTGACAGAACGGCAACGTTGCCGCACCGATTCGAAAATGGCGGCAACTCAAAACTAAACAATAGAAATTGATACGTTTGCGGATCCGCATCGCTGGATCAAGATGTATGCTGGATCCAGCATGTTTAAAAAGGCGCTGGATCCAGCTGGATTGCTGTATGGTGGATCCAGCAATTGCAATCCCTAATTCTATGTGATCTCCCCGCTAATCGCTTCCCGCTGGTCTTGGTGTGTGTGTAAAAAGAGCTGCACTCGCCCGCTGTATTTTTCAACGCCTGCAATCACACAGTTCTGCCGTGTGAATTTTTCGCTAAACAATATAATCAGTCGATTATAAGTTATATCCAACCGCTCAATTGGTGGCGTTGGCTAAAGTGTTGAATTGTGGAGAACTTAATAACCACGTGTGTTTTTGCTGAGCTCATGCTGAACCGTGCCGCCGATAAGAGTGTGAAGAGCCGTCGAAGACCTTTAAACTGCTAGAATTCCTACCGGATGACGGAACAGCTCGTGGAAGAGGTAAGGTGCATGGTATTCAATAACCCAACTTTTTTTTTTTTTTTTTTTTTTTTAATAATTATAAACTAGCGCTTGACTGCAATCCCGCCTGATGGTAAGCAGTGATACAATCGTTGATGGTAAAGCGCGTTAGTTTATTAAACCCATTCACTTAAAAAACTTATTGAATAGGAAGAAAGACGGCAGTTGAGCGAGGTGATGCAAATTTATAAACCCAACAACACGGCCAATGATGCTACGCCAGAGGGAAATTGATCTGGATGGACCATGACCAAATTCCCGACACAACATCATTTGGCGCATCGTACCCAGCAAGCTTCACAACCCAACTGCTCAGACCCGTCCTCCGTACGGCTTCACCAGACTTCACGCCGGAACACGACGAATCGCTTGGCGGCAAGACTTTGTCTGGTGGGTGGTAACTTCTGCCGGCAGCCGATCTTATGGCCTACCACCGAGTGCATCATTTTCTTTTCTTTTATTCTTAATTATAGTTCACGATCGAAGGAGGGAATATTTTTCCCGAAATATACGCGAAGCCACTTGGCCGCTCCAACCGCGACATAACCGAACTCCACGCGGGCGAACTCGCGGCCGGAAAGCTAGTATTACATAAGATGGACACCAAAAATTATTATTATTATTTCCCAAAAGAAGGTAACTTAATACATGTGCGGTAGGCAATACGTGCGCGGGCGACGGGGGGCAACAGCGGCACACCGTTACATCGTACAATTTCAATAGCCTATAATTTTCCCATTGCAAATGGTCCCCTATTCCCGAATAGGGCACCTTTTCCGGTGATAGAAAGTGGGCCATAATCCACCACGCGAGCCCAGTGCTCGTTGGTAGATGTCACATCACTTGCCTTCAAACATTTAGTCCTGGTATATACACGCCGGGTTCCTAACAATGTTATCATAGATCTTATTCATACAGTATGTTAAGAAAACCCTGTCCGACCCGTGAAGGCGTTGTTAGGTATCGATAACTGATTCTACTAATGCATACAAAACCGGGTTAAACTTAAAAAAAAAATCCCCCTAAAAAAATAAATATTATTTCGCAAAAAGAGGTAACTTAATAAATGCGCGATAACCACCCTTCGCCTGTCGTCCGCGGAGGGCGGGCGGCAGGGCATGCGGCACGTGGTCGCATCGCTATTCGCTCATAATAATACCGGTGTTGTCACTTTTTAAAAATTACCAAATTTCGGGGAAATTGGAATTAATTCGCGGGAAAAAAAGATTATTTCAAAATTCATTTGTATTGGTACTATGATGATTACGTAAAATTTTATATTATATTTGGTCATGTGTTTACCTAACCTTTATTATCCTTATGGGTCGGACAGGGTTTTCGTAACATACTGTATATCATTCTTCTTCAGCCTATAGGGCCAGGTCCACTGGTGGACAAAGGCCTCCCCCAAGGCTTTCCACAATGACCGGTCTTGTGCTGCCCACATTCATCGGCTTCCCGCGACCTTCACCAGGTCATCGGTCCACCTTGTTGGGGGCCTTCCTACGCTGCATCTTCCGGTATATAAGCGGGGCACACTACTCGTAGAACCGATGACCGATGAGGCAGTAAGGTTTTGGAGTGGCGGCCACGTACCGGAAAGTCGGAAGATATATCATTCACTTACCTATAATTATTGACTGGATTGGGTATTTCTGCGACAACACCCGAATAATAGGATTCGCGCTTGTTCGAGTCTTTGAACAGGGCTATTAGGCGAGTACCTGTGGAATGACAATGACAAATATTGTAATGTTATATTAGATGTTAAGCTAAGTACAGGTCTCCCAAAGTGATAATGCGCATAGAAATTTTCGTCACTGTTCGGCAACGGTCGTATTCCCCGAGCGTTCGGAAGAAAATATGTATATAGAGTGGTGCACTTAACCACTCTATATACATATCTTCTTCGGAGACCTGTAAGATGCTTTATTCATAAACGTTGCTTAAAGTTAACTACATTGATGTAGGTTATATGTTCGTTCACTATGTATTTCAATTTCTTAGTATTGTATAATTGCATGGAACACGTGTGAGCACAATGTACTTGCTGTAAATCATCTATTTGTCGGGTTAGTCTTTTTTTGTGTATTCTATAGCTCGACCTTAAAAGCATTAGGTCGCATGTATAATTCCCACGACCCACACATACGACCTACTCCTTCTAAGGTCAGTTCAAGGTGTGAGCACAATGTACTTGCTGTAAAGCATCTATTTGTTAGGTTAGTAATTTTTTTGTTGTTGTTTTTTTTTGTGTGTTTTCCATAACGGACGCTCTTAGCATACAATATATTACTGCATCGTTCTCACACGATTGATTTCAAAATGAATGATGTAATCAAATATTTGTATCAATAGCTTGATAATTTAAAAGAGTGTCCATGGAGTTTCTTGCCCGTTCTTCTCCATAGGTACCTACTCTTTGGAATGGGCGACTAGCTTCACCTTACTGACTGACCGCCTTTTGACAATTCAAAAGTGCTTGTCACTGGTTTATTTGAAATAAATGCTTTGATTTGATTTGATATTATACCTTAGCCGACTATTAATATTGTAACATACAGATTAAGTCGACCTAGATCCTTTAAGAGGTTTTTGTTTTCATCATTCCTAGCTGATTTGACCATGAAACACCCCTCCCCAAACCTAACCCATACTGAGATACTGGATTTTGATTATGTTTTAAATAAAATGAAGATTTTTTGTATAATAATTCTCCTTTTTTCGGATTTCGTGCCTCTAATTTATAATGTTTTTGCTAGTTTTGTGTTCAATACAGTCGACGATCGAAAGATTAAAAAATAAACAAATTTGTTGAAACATTTTTCTTCTTTTAAGAATTTTTAAAAGAAGTCTATGACAGGTATGCACCCCACCCCAAATCTAACCCATACTGGGTTATATTTGGGGTGGCGTGTTTCATGGTCAAATCAGCTAGGAATTATGAAAACTAAAACATCTTAAAGGATCTAGGTCGACTTGACGTGTAAACCTGTATAAATGTTTTTTGTCCCAAATAAAAAAAATAAATAAAAAAAAACTTACCAATGGTCATTCTGACGTCAGCGGGCTCTGAATACGCGATGCATCTCGCATGCAAATATTTCCCATTCATTCTGGCTTTATGGTCGAATTTCACAAGACACACAGAGAAGGGGCTAGACTGAAATATAAGACGGAAATATTTATATTATTAGAGAACATGGTTTATATTTTTTTGTGTTTAAGTACGAGGCTTTTGAGTGTTATGTTTTGGCTTTTTTATTATTATTTACTTGTTAGTGAAATTTGTTGATGACCTTCTTTTAATTCTTTCTATTAAAATTAACGCACATTTTTTTAACTATTTAGCTTCTTTTTAACTGTTTGAACTTTTAACGCAGTTACTTAGCTATTGAGTATTTTAGGGCCCTAAATATCAATTATTTGAGATTAACAGAAGACGCAATCATTGTAAAGGGTTTGGGTATCTGACATCGACGCACAAACGAGTACCATGGATCCAGTACATGATTCTGAACCCCCCAGTGGCGGAATTTTTCGTCGGGTTTTTCATGATTTAAAAATATATATATTTAGATTTTTTCACTTTAGACCGTTCATAATTGCTATACTTTTATAACCCAATAACATTTTAAAGTAAACATTTTACTAATTCACTAATTACACAAAAAATCGCAATGAAAACCTCGAAAAACTATCCTATCAGCAGATTTAATAGGGTTCACATCAGGGATCAACGTCATACCTACAAACCCGCACGGCAGCACGCTTGCAACGTTCAAAGGCCGAGCCGACACTTTTTTTAAACACAGAATTCTGTAACCGTTCATTAACGACATAAATCACTATCATTTTATTAGTCGCATGCGGTCTAGCCTTTTCGCGAAGTTTGCGTTTCGATGTCAGATACACCCTGTATATTATATAAAAATAATTAGGAAAAAAATATAACATGGTGTAAAAATGATTGGAATCTATTCAGTTGCTTATTCTAAACAAACTATATTCAGGTTTCGTATAAAAAAACACTTAGATAGGATGTTAAACATTATGAACATAAAATACTAACCCCAGGTGTAGTCTTAGGCTGTATTTCCGTCACCTTGCCCTTAAGCCACGGTCCGAAGGCATTCTTCATGGCATACACCGGCATGCCCAAGCGCAGGGGAGGGCGCGAGATCTCGCCGGGAGGGGGCAGGTCGGCAGGGGCGGCTTCCGCTGATAGCTTCACTACTGATATATCTTTCTGTGGGACACCGAACCGAAAATATTCATTACTACTTATACAATATGTAAAGAAAACCCTGTCCGATCCGTGAAGGTATTGTTAGGTATCGATAACTGATTCTACTAATGCCCAGAAAGCCGGACTAAACTTAAAAAAAAAATCTCCTAAAATAATAAATGTAATTTCGCAAAAAGAGGTAACTTAAAGCATGTGCGGTAGACAATCCATACGCGGGCGACGGGGGGCACGGCACGCGTCACGTGATCAAATCGCTTTTAATAATACCGTCAGAATGGTGTTGTCACTTTTTAAAAATTACCAATTTTCGGGGAAGTTGGAATTAATTCGCGGGAAAAAAAGATTATTACAAAATTCATTAGTATTGTTACTGTGATGATTACGTAAAATTTCATATTTTATTTGGTCATGTGTTTACCTAACCTTTATTACCCCTATGGGTCGGCAGGGGCGTGCACAAAGATTTTATTGGGGGTATGCATAAATATACCTACTATCCAAATCTCTGTGCTTATATATGGTAAAACTTAAAAAACGTAACTTAGACGTAGTTTCAATTTAACATAGTCGCGTACCTACTTTTTCGCATGTCAACATTGAATTGATGTTTGTGCGTGGCTACAATGAACATCTAAGTATGTGATTGATGATAAGAACAAGTCAAATAAATGATATACGTGGGGTATTAGGTATTTTTTATTTGCCCAAATGAATACAATGAAATCATCATCATCTCAGGGTTAATACCAGTCGCATCCAAAGCTTTGGAATCTGGGGTCCGCTTTTCCAGTCTAATTGCTGATTTTGGCGAAATTTCGACAATTTCCGTGAAGCGACTGCCGTCTGACCTCCACAACGCGAAGGCAATATCGAAGCATTGAAGTTAGACCAATTGTTGGACTTTTGTGGGCTCCAACAACCCGTAACGACTGCCACTAGATGTTCGCATGGCAACCGAAACCAACGGCTTAACGTGCTTTCCGAGATACGACCAGACCAGTGCAAATATTCATATTCATGCATACAAATACTTACACTGCGCGAGGATCGAACCCGCGCCTCCTTACGCAACGGCCGCGTTCGCTACCGCTACGCCATGTAGGCTGTCAAAATACAATGAAATGGTATTACTAACTCAACTGTAAATAAGTAATAATTTATTTCTCAAAAAACTAAAAAAAAATATTTCACTATCTATAAATTAAATCAACGCGCCTATCTATTTTTAAATAACTCTGTAAAAATCAAATATATATAAGATCGTTTTGAAATCGCTAAAAGTTCTTTTAAAATGGACAGATAGACAAATCTATGAGTCTGCTTTGGCTTTTCATAAATATGCGTAATGCACTACTCATTGGAATCATAACTATTAAATTTTGCTAATTTGTAAACTTCAGGAAAATTATTACAACATAAAGTATAGTATTGAAATTCAAAAGCAAGTAGGTTGAAAAACTTAAGGTCTTTTAAGTTTTTATAACGTCGAACTGTCAAAGCCGTGTTTTAAAATAATATACCTATACGAGAAACAAAACAATTTATTTGTACACACTACACAACCTGCTAACCACATATAATTATCATAATACTTTTTATAAAGACAACCTTTCTTTTGTGTTAAACCAAAAACTCTAAAATAAATGAATATTCAATTCCGCTTAAAACAATCAATACATATTTAACCCAAAAACACCAATAATGAAACAACATAAGCTGCTAAAATAAAAAGGTATTTGAACGAACAACAATCATGCTATATTTCTGAACTTCTTAAATTCGTCGCATTATTAGAAGCTGTGCTTATCATGGGCTTTAAACCCAAAGAAATTTCACGCACACGTACACAACAGTTTAGGCACACAAGCAAATAATTTTATACACAGACAGATACGGAAGAGGCACATTTTGTTTATGCTTACGCCGTAAGAGGCGTGGGTGTCGCGCCTAAGGCAACTAATGTGTCTCGTTAGCACTAGCCACTAGGCCCAATAGATGGCAGTGTTATCAATAACTGATTAACAAAGTCTTTTAGTTTTAACTTTGTAGTATATAAATTATTTTACAGTATATTATAATTTTAGAAGACTATTAGGGTATGCAGAGCTTTTCTGCTTGTAAGGAGCGCACGCGCCTGTGGGTCGGACAGGGTTTTCTTTACATATTGTATACATTTGTTTGTTTTTTATTATACTTTTTTATTTGGTTTTTTATTTTATTTTGTTGCTACCTGAAGTATGTTTATTTTAGATGTATTGTGTGTCTTTAAGTCTGTGCTGAATAAATATATTTTCTTTCTTTCTTACTAGCTGTACCTCGCGATTTTACCCGCATAAGTACCGATCCTGTAGGAACATCGGGATAAAAAGTATCGTGTCACCTGGTTATAAACTATATGGGTGCCAAATTTCATCCAAATCCGTTCAGTAGTTTTTGCTTAAAAGAGTAACAAACATCTATAGTCACAAACTTTTACATTTGTACTATAATAGCGGCCGCCAGCGACTTCGTTCGCATTGAGTTCGTTATGCTGCGCTCCTATTGGTCACAGCGTGATGTTATATAGCCTAAAGCCTTCCTGGATTAATGGGCTATCCAACACAAAAATATTTTTACAAATCGGACCAGAAGTTCCTGAGATAAGCGCGTTCAAACTCTTCAGCATTATATATTTGTATAGAAGTATAGATTAGTAGGATTGAACAGTTATCAAATTAGAGTTCTGGAAATAGAATATAGACATAGATATTAAATAGTATAGAATATAAGAATATATAGTAATAATATTTGCACCAACGACAGTCCCATTTGTGGTTCGGGAGTGTGTGTGGTTCGGTGGTAGGCCATAACACCGGCCGCCGGCAGAAGACAAAGCCTTGCCGCCAAGTGATTTGTCGTGTTCCGGCATGATGTCTGGTGAAGCCGTACGGAGGACGGGTCTGAGCAGTTGTGTTGCGATGTGTGCCGGGTACGATGCGCCCAATGTTGTTGTGTTGGGAGTTTGGTCATGGAGGGTTTCCAGATCAATCTCCCTTTGGCGCAGCATCCTTGGTCGTGTTGTTGGGTTTAACATTGCATCACCTCGCTCAACTGCCGTCTTCCTTCCTATTCGTACAATCTGAGTGAATAGGTTCTTAATAAACTAGTGCGCTTAGGTGGGATTGCGGTCAAGTGCTAGTTTATAATTATTAAAAATTAAAAAAAAATGCCTGGAAGAGATCGCATTAGCGATAAGACCACCCATTCTAAGTAGGTTTTGTTGCGTTGAATGGATTTTGATCGATGTAGGTTTTTGGTGTACGATAAAGAATATACAATATGTAACAAAAACCCTGTTGTTCCTTCAACCTACTAAGTAATAAAGCAAGTAATTTATAAAAATTGTTCAACAAAAATAAGTAAAATAAATGTTTAATTATTAATATCTATAATCTGTAACTGATTTCTTAGCTCTGCAATTCTGCATGAAGAAACTAGACATAAGTAGAACGTTCCCGCCAATTTATTTAACTTATAAAATCAGATATTCTAAAAAAAATTCTAATTTGTCGGTTTTAATTGGTATTTGATTGTGACCCTTCGACTAGACAATGATTACTGTTCTCTAATTATGACTTCATTAATGATGTGCTTGTAGGTAAAATTATATGTCCCTGAAAGGAACAACAGAGTTTTTGTTACATAGTTTATAAATAGATAAAACTATTTCAATGGTACAAATATGAAAGTTTGTATGGTAAGTCCATACAAACTTTCACATGCTTGTTACTATTTAAAGCAAAAACTACTGAAAGGATTTGGATGTTTAGCACACAGATATTTTATAATCAGAATTACCATACAGGATACTCTTCATCCAGATACTCCCATGGGATCGAATTTTATGCGTTTTTAAAACAATTTTAATAGACGCATAAGAGTCGATCCTATTTTGGGACTAATTTATGGTCATATTACAAATCTTCGCACGCATACTGACACACACATATCAAGCGTAGAGTAAACCTAGTAGACCCTTATTGTACACGCTTAGTAGACACTTTTGACACTTATTGTTAGAGCAATAAAGTTCAAAAGTGGTAATGCACTTTTGACCCTTACTGTACATGTAATACGAAAAGTGTATGTCGACTTTTGTTGCCGACTGTAACGTGACAAAATGGCGTCGAGAAAGATTCGGATCAAAGAATACAACTTACGTCATCGTCAAGTTTATTATCTGGCGCGGGGATTGCTGCTTTTTCCTGTCGAAGAAAAACATTCAATATAAAAGAAGTAAATAGATGAAATATATTAGCCATAAAATCCGGCAGCGAAAAGGGGCATTTAACTTAAAATTAATTTAGTTTATGAACAAGAGGTTTATTGACTTTAAGGGGTCGTTCAAGTATTACGTAAGCACTATTGGGGGGCGGAGGGGTCTTTGTTTCATTTATTTTGGATGACATGGGGGGTAGAGATTACGTCATCCGTAGTTATTTACTTTTTTACACGAAGTGCAACCCTCACATTATCTATTCTTGAAAATGTTGTTCATAAGATTATAATATTTTTGTCCCTTACTCTATGTTGAATACTGTATAAATAAAATCTAATATTCATCTTAAATCTATTTTCTTATTTTCAAAATTATAAATATTATATAACATTATAATTATAAATATAAAAGATACATTTATAATTGAAAAATGTTTACGTAAGCATAGGGAAAGGGGGTAAAAGTTTTGCTTACTTTTGCTGACATGGGGTATGGGGGGGGGGGGGGGTAAATAATTGTAATAAATCTGCTTACGTAATATTTGAACGACCCCTAAGGTATTACTCCGGGGAAGCACTGCCTCCTTTTTTAAATGGAATGACACATCACCTCACATATCTATTGTATATAGGGGTTTTGGAGAAATAATACGACTTCCTTGAATGCAGTATATGGTCGACTGACGAACCGTTTATTAAGAGGACAGCGATCGATACACACATAATGTTGAGGGTACAATGTTGAAACATTTTGTAACACTACCTACTTACAACATACATTACATCCTACCACTTATTCTAAACTGCTCTTATACAACTAATTTACAATTAAGTATATTATTCATGGCTGGTACCTTGTGACCGGTTTCCTAACACGTTTACTTCGGGTCTCGGATGCTGTTGCTGGTGGTGGTGGTGGTGTCGGTGAACTTACTCCACTATCAGGTTCGCCAACGTCAGTTGGGAGTGGACAAGTTAACATAGACCGTGGAGACTTTCTCCAAATTTGATCTATATGTCTTTTTAAAGGTGGACCATTTTCCCTACTAACTAAGTAATAACGAGATCCTAAATTCCCGTCAATTTTACCTCTAATCCACTTATCCTCCCTTCCAAAACCTCGAGCCCACACGTCATCCCCTATCTCTAAGGCACGCATTATACCACCCGCACTTTTGACCTGTTTCTGTTGAGCCTCTTCCACTCTTTGTTTAACGCCTTGAACCTTATTGCCCATATTCAACAGATCTAGGCGAGACCTTAACGTTCTATGCTGCAGTAACCTCGCCGGTGACTCTCCCGTCGTGCTATGCACGGTATTCCTATACATAAATAGGTACGACTTCAATGCCGTATCAACCTCTATACCGTCCCTAAAAGCCTTTTTTAACGCATTTTTACAAATTTTAACGGCATTCTCTGCAGCTCCATTCGATGCAGGGTGATAAACAGGCGTAAAAATATGTTTAATACCGTTAACACGCATAAATTCTGCTATTTCAACACCTGTAAAAGGAGGTCCGTTGTCCGATACTATCTCTTTTGGTAACCCAAACCGAGCTAAAACATCCCTTAATACCTTAAGAACTTCCTTTCCGGTCGTTCTTTTCATTTCAAAAGCTTCGATCCATTTAGACGACGAATCCACTATGACAAAAAACGTCTTACCCTGAAAAGGGCCTAGGAAATCAACGTGTAACCTACTCCACGGCTCTGAGATATAGGGCCAGGGTTGAGGGGGTGCTTTCGGTGGAGCTGGAGCTTCCAACCGACATGTATTGCATTCCTGGCAAACGCGTTCAATGTCTGCATCGATACCAGGCCACCAAACGTAACTACGAGCCATTGATTTCATTTTAACAATGCCCATGTGACTGATATGCAACTCTTTTAATATAATACTTCGCAATTCCGTTGGTATCACAACTCTATAGCCCCACATTACACATCCCGACTCGACATACAACTCATTCCTTCTAACAAAATAAGCTTGTAGCTCCGCATCGGGACATGAAGGAGGCCAACCTGACCTTATATATATCATGACTTTTCTCAAAACACTATCCATATTCCCCAGTTTACTGACATCTTGACTGGTTATCGGTAAAAAATCCTGTACGAAATTTATATATGTGATTTCGTTCTGTTCTTTGTTCCTTGTACCCACTGGCAACCTAGACAACGCATCTGCACCATTCTTATCGGTAGGTACGTATTGAATTCGATACTGATAACCAGAGAGGACTACCGCCCACCTTTGTAGCCTACTTGCTGCCATCGTTGGAATGCCCGTTTTATCCCCAAAAATAGAAACTAGTGGTTTGTGGTCCGTTTTGAGAACAAACTCTCGCCCGTATAAGTACTGATGGAACTTCCTTACTCCAAAAATAATAGCAAGCGCCTCCCTTTGAATCTGCGAGTAGTTTGCTTCCGATGCGTTTAAAACCCGCGACGCGTAAGCGATCGGACGCTCGGTTCCATCGGGCCACACATGAGCTATGACCGCTCCCACCCCCTGCGCACTCGCATCCGTCGTCAGTGTTACCGGCATACGCGGATCATAATGCGCGAGTACCTCACTAGAAGACAACAGATTTTTAATGCTGTTGAAAACTTCCGTACAATCTTTTGTCCAAACAAACTTATTATCCTTCCTTAGTAACTCGTAAAGGGGGGTTAGCCTCATACTAATATTCCTAACAAACTTGGCATAGTACATAACCATACCCAAGAACGATCTAAGTTCGGATACATTGGACGGTATAGGTACCTTTTTTATAGCTTCTACTTTACTTGGGCATGTCTTTACTCCATCTTTACTAATTATGAACCCTAAATAAGATACCTCATCCGCAAAAAACGTACATTTCTCTTTCTTAACCTTTAACCCGTACCGCTGTAATCTATCGAAAACTTTAAATAAAGTATCCATATGTTCTGCCTCGTCCCGGCCTGTCAAAATGACATCATCAAGAAAAACTCCTACCCTAGGCATACCTTCAAAAATTTGTTCAATTTTTCTTTGAAATATCCCTGGACTTGATGACAAACCATATATCAAACGATTGTATTTATATAACCCCCGGTGTGTATTGATTACAGTATATAATTTCGATGGTTCATCCAGACAAAATTGTGCGTATGCTTGAGATAAATCAATCTTTGTAAATTTATGCCCCGAATGTAATTTACTTAATAAATCATCTATTCTAGGTAGGGGAAAACGGTCAACCTCTAAACACTTATTTAAGGTAAGTTTATAGTCACCGCACAATCGTAGCGAGCCGTCTTTCTTAATGACTGGTACGACCGGGGTCGCCCAGTCTGACGTCTCGACAGGTGTGATGATACCGTCCCTCTCCAGCTGATCCAGCGCTTGCTCCACACGCTCCCGCAGCGCGTATGCTAGTGGTCGCGCTCGCAAATATATCGGTCTCGCATCGGGTCGTACACGCAAACTCACTTCACCACCAGTAAAACAGCCGAGACCGTCAGAAAACACCTCAGAGTATCTGTAACGCAATTCATTAATATTAAAAACTTTAGTACTAGTCATATTATTTATACATTGTTGATTGAGTTTATCAATAACTTCTAACTTAATTTTCAATTCGTATAACCATTCTCGACCCAATAACGGCTCTTTACCGTGGTCTATTACAAATAAATCTAACTCTTTGCAAGTATTACCAAACCGTACATAGGGTTTAATTCTGCCCCGTGGATACACCTTTTCGCCAGTATAATAGTTAAGTACTAAATTGCATGTTATTAAAGGCAGGGTACTTAATTTTTTTTTATAAAACTCGTAACTTACACACGAAATTCTACTACCTGTATCTACCTCCATACAAACATTTTTTTCATCTATTGAGACGCCAATATAATAAGGTTTATATTTCACCGAGTTATCTAATTGAAGTACATTTAAATTTACCTGTTCTAGGTTATCGAAATAATCATTATTACTGGCTGACTCCTCCCCTTCGTCCCTCACTTGTGTCCACATAAGATCTCTGTCCTTTTTCAGTCTAGGACACATCTTCTTTAAATGACCTTCCAGATTACATACACGGCACGTATATCTTCTAAAACGGCACATACTCTTCTCGTGGTATGCTCCGCAAGCGGCACACGGACTTGCCGCTAGTTGCGTTTGCCTCGACTCGGCCGGCGCCGCTCGTGCACCGCGGCCCCCACGCTGACTCACCGCTGGCGCGCACTTTGTGTCTTGCTGCGGGTTATGTTCCGCTGACCGACGGCCGCGAGCCCCCGACCGCCCGCTGCCTCGCCCGGCCGCGCCAACATAGTGCGTCGCTGCCCCTTGCGCCGCGTCTCTGACGTCACTGCACTGACCGCGGTCCCGAGCCCGAGGTTCTACCATCGCCGCGTCAGACTCCGCCGCCTCCATCGTCACTGCCAACTGGAGCGCCTTACTGAACGTCGGTACCTCTCCCTCGAACAAGCGTTGCCGAATGACGTCATTTTCAATACCGCAAACAAATTGATCCCTGAGATTATTATCCAGAGCTTCCCCAAAATCACAGAACTTCGTCAACTTTTTCAGTTCAGCTACATAAGTTGCGATATTCTCCCCTTTCAACTGTTTCCTTTGTCTGAATTTAAATCTCTCGGCCAGTACATTTGGTTTCGGTTGAAGATGACTTTGCAGTATCGTAACAATCTCATCAAATTTTAATGTAGAAGGCTTCTTCGGCGTACATAATGTGACTAATAATTCGTAACACGCACTTCCCATGACCGTTATCAATGTTGGTACTTTTAAATTCACTTTCACATCATTCACTAAAAAGTACTGCTCCAACCGCTCAATGTACAAAGTCCAATTATCAGTTTCGACGTCAAAAACTTCCAATTTTCCCAAAGGCATCTTGTATTAACCGCAGTATAACACGCTATGGTCCAACTCGTCGCCAAATATTGTATATAGGGGTTTTGGAGAAATAATACGACTTCCTTGAATGCAGTATATGGTCGACTGACGAACCGTTTATTAAGAGGACAGCGATCGATACACACATAATGTTGAGGGTACAATGTTGAAACATTTTGTAACACTACCTACTTACAACATACATTACAATATCAGGTTCAGTTAAAAATCAGCACCTGGCTCTAGTTGTCAGGAATTTTTGGCGAACTGGGCCTTTTTGGTGCAGCCTGGAGGCATACTTTCTGGCTAGTTTTCTACATTGATCTTTCACCCTTTATTTGATCCTTATTTTTTGTCGTTATCTAATGTGTCTGCTGTATTGTGTCTCTTTTATAATAATAACAATACTACAGCGTTATTACATTCCACAATTAATCAACTAATATTAATATAATTCCATTTTTAAATCAATTCATTAATTTTTTTAAATAAATACAAACATTTCAAATATATAAAAGCTGTATCTGACATCGACGCACAAATGAGTACCATGGATATATGATTCTGAACCCCTCAGTGGTGGAATTTTGCGTCGGATTTTTCATGACTTAAAAAAAATGTAGATTTTTTCACTTTAGACCGTTCATAATTGCTATACTTTTATAACTCAATAAGATTTTAAAGTAAAAATTAATTAATTCTCTAACTACACAAAAAACACAATGAAAACAAAACTCGAAAAACTATCTTATCAGCTGATTTAATAGAGTTCACACCAGGAATCAACGTCATACCTACAAACCCGCACGGCGGCACGCTTGCAACGTTCAAGGGCCGAGTCGACACTTTTTTTAAACACTGTTATTTCTGTAACCGTTCATTAACGACATAAATAGCTATCATAATTTTATTAGTGGCATGTCAGATACACCCTGTATATATTTGTGCAAGACATTGTTATTTTCATTGTTTGAATTCAGATAGTGTGGACCCTCTTAGGGTAAAAGCGTCCTCCAAAGAATTCCTTAATTAATTTTTTCTTAATTTCTTTAATTTTGTCTCTGGCGGTGGATATTCAGTCTTTATCTGCGGTGCCCACAATCTCATCCTGCCACCGAGTGCTCGAACGACCCCTACCTTTCCTACCGTATAGTCCTTCCCAGTTTGTGATGTGTTTTAAAACAGAGGTAACCATGTTGCAAATTACAAGGACAATCGTTGGACAATTAACATCACAAACTGGAAAGTTGTGTACTTTAGTGTGTGCTAAATCAATATATGTTCTTCATTTCTTTCTTGACAGTTTCCATATTTAGACCCCAGCAATGGGGGTGATTCCGGGCTGAAATAATCATCCCTATAAAAATGGTCTATTACCTTAGACTCGCCGCCATCCAGAGGAGCGTAACCAAGCGGTATAGCAGGACGCTTGGCCGGAGTCTCACTCGTAGACGACAAACGACGCTTGGCCTGACGAGTCTGCAAATAATTTTAGAGTATTTTAGTTGTTTTACGATAAGGATACCAGATTGTGCAATATAGCGGTGTGTGTACTGTATTTGCTTGTGGCTCCCTCTGCCCAGAGTTTTGCGTAATGTTCCCTATTAATATAGTTTACTATCTGCCCACTGCGCACGTAGGTTTCGATATGTTTGTTTTATATGCTCCCGCTCCTATTGGGCGCAGTGTGATGTTACATAGCCTAAAGCCTTCCTGGATTGGCCGAAAGAATTTTTCAAATAGGAACAGCAGTTCCTGAGACTAGCGTGTTCAAAGAAACAAACAAACTCTTGAGTTTTATATCTAATATATAAAATTCTCGTGTCACGGTGTTCGGCTTTAAACTCCTCCGAAACGGCTCGACCGATTTTGATGAAATTTTTTGTGCTTAACCGGTATCTATGAGAATCGGCCAACATCTATTTTTCATCCCCCTAAATGTTAGGGGTAGTCCACCTCTAATTTTTTTTTTTATTTTTTGGACAAAATTTTTAATTTCTATTTTTTTATGATACAACATACAAAAATACATACAATCCCCAATTTTCACCCTTCTACGATCAACCCTTATTTTTTAATAGCCATTTTAGTAATTTAATCTATTATTTATATGGCAAAACAACGTTTGCCGGTCAGCTAGTATTAGTATAGATTATAGCTTAAGCAAATAAAATAAAACCCATGGCTAATAAATTAACACATTCAGTGCTACCGACTCGCCCGGAGAGTTTACGCGAGCACTCGGTGCGAGTCGGTGGCACTGGACGCGAGGGCTATATAGTAATTTCCTTTGGACTTACTAGGACTATATAGTTCTTTCCTTTTTTTCCTTAAACGAGAATGCAAAATAATACGAAATATTTGTAATAATTCAAATCAAAAATATTGAGTTTAAGGAAAAAATACTTTAATCCAAACCCAATGAGGTTCAGTTTACACTACACAACAAGTCCGGACATTTTTATATCTTTTTCAATATTGCTAGCCACTCTGAAATCAACTTCACCACTATCAAAATAATTTTGAAATTTGTTTAACTTGAAATAACGTCAATTTGTAACGTAATTTAAATACAGGTACACGTAAATATACACAGAACCCTAATTGCATAATACACTATTGTAGCGATACTTACAAATACCACAAATAAACAACGCGTCATACTGACGTCACACGAATAATTATATATCTCGCAAGCAGATTTTGTCGTGCAATTAACATACATACAACTACCCAACTTCAACCGTTGGGCAAGTGCCCACCAGACATAACACCCGTCTGGTCGGAGGATCCTCCCTTTTCTATGGAGAATGTGGGAACTTTACTCCCTGTTCCATGTGAATTTACACTATAAATCGGAATCATTTTGAAGCCGTTCGGAGGACGGGTCTGAGCAGTTGTGTTGCGATGTGTGCCGGGTACGATGCGCCTAATGTTGTTGTGTTGGGAGTTTGGTCGTGGAGGGTCTTCAGATCAATCTACCTTTGGCGCAGCATCGTTGGTCGTGTTTTTGGGTTTAACATTGCATCACCTCGCTCAACTGCCGTCTTCCTTCCTATTCGCTCAGTTTTTCTGAGTGAATAGGCTCTTAATAAACTAGCGCGCTTTACCATCAACGATCGCATCACTGCTTACCATCAGGCGGGAATGCGGTCAAGTGCTAGTTTATAATTATTAAAAAAAAAAAGCATATTCCTAATACATTGCTCGATATGTTCGAAAAATGTGTCTGCTTAACAGCGTAAATGACGCAATGAATATTGTTGAACTGACAAAATGACACGCATTGCTACCGATAGTGTGTTACACAATTATCCTGTTGAATTGAATTCAATAGAAGCCCTGCTAATAGTAAAACTTACCCCAATTGTCTCTGAAGGTGTTGGTTGAGGGTTTTCTGGTCCGATATACTGCAACAAAGAGTGAATATTTTATACAATATGTAAAGAAACCCCTGTTCGACCCGTAAGGATAATAAAGGTTAGGTAAACACTTGACTAAATATAATATCAAATTTTACGTAATCGTCATAGAAACAATACTAATGAATTTTGAAATAATCTTTTCTTCCCACGAATTAATCCAACTTCCCCGAAATTTAGTAATGTTTACAAAAGTGACAACACCGGTATTATTATGAGCGAATAGCGATGCGGTCACGTGCCGCGTGCCCTGCCACCCGCCGCCCGCGGAAGTGTTGCTTACTGCACATGTATTAAGTTACCTCTTTTTGCGAAATTATATTTAATTTTTTAGGGGGATTTTTTTTTTAAGTTTAGCACGGCTTTGTATCCATTAGTAGAATCAGTTATTGATACCTAACAATACCTTTACGGATCGGACAGGGTTTTCTATACATATTGTATAACTATATTTATTTATTTAATTTAATTGCTGTGCACAGGCCTCCTCTCACTCAGAGAAGAACTGAGCGTAATCACCACGCTTGCTCAATGCGAGTTGGCGATTTCAGACTTAAAAGTCCAGGTTTACTCAAGATGTTTTCCTTCACCTAGTAATTAGTCATTGCTGTTCAAGAAATACTTGGAAAGTACATAACGGAGAACGTCGGGAGGCGGGGCATGAGCATCCATAGTGGGCGGTATTTCGAGAAAATATTGAAAAAATAAGTATAGTGTGATGTTAGATATTATATTTTAACTGTACAGACACTTAGTTCAAGTCAATATAAAGGGATGACAATGGTAATCTCAGATTAAAACAGATAAGAGCCACTGGGTTTGAGTATGACCAAAAGACTCGATGGAAGCTTGAGCATAGACTGCCCGTGCTAACGGTCGCTCGTTATGTCAAACGCAACTCCAGTCGGGTGTTACCCACTCTCAGTAAAAAAATCATAATTTATTCAAATACCGACAAATTAATCGACTTCAAAAAATAGAGTAATTAACTTATGAAAAACAAATCACTATATTCAAAATTAGCCAGTCACGCGCCGTTATACATATAACTTAGAAAAGTTACATTGGTACTTGCCTGATACCGAACCCGCTAGGCCACCACGACTCCTATGGTGACGACTTATTATGGTGCACAAAATAAAGAGTATTCTATTCTATTTAAAAAAACTAATGCATTTACAGCTTACCCTGGACTCAGGTGTGTCGTATATGGTCATGGGTGGTAGATTCTGTCGCCTACACTCGAAAGTAGCATACAACTCGCAGCGAAGCTTGTCAGTTGCTATCTGGCACTCGTTCAGCATGGCGTCAATTTCTTTGCTGTCCTCTGCCACAAAAAAAAAAAACAATATTCTAGTAATTTACTAGTGTGGGGTAAGGTTTCAAATAATAATAATAATAAATTTAACAGCTATTAGTTACTGAGGCGCCCATGATCCATCCATCATCATCTCAGCGTTAATCCCAGTCGGATTCGAAGCTTTTTTTTCAGCTTTGGAGTCTGGGGTCCGCTTTACCAGTCTAACTGCTGATTTTGGCTAAACTTAGATATTTTCCATGAAGCGACTGCCGCCTGACCTCCACAAAACGAAGGCGATATCGCAGCATTGCATTTAGACCAATTGTTAGACTTTTGATGGCTGCAACAACCCGTAACGACTGCCATTAGATGTTCGTATGGCCACCGGGACCAACGGCTTAACGTGCTTTCCGAGGCATATTCATGCATGCAAATATTTGAATTGTGCGGGAATCGAACCCGCGACTCCTTGCGCAGCCGCCGCGTTCGCTACCGCTACGCCACGGAGGCTGTCACTGAGGCGCCCATGATCATTTCAACCGAAATATGTCCATAGGACATAGGATAAGCCTCCCCCAAGGATCTACGACCGGTCCAACGCCTCCCGCATCCAGCGGTACCTTCACCAGGTCGTCGGTCCACCTTGTCGGAGACCTACCCACGCTACGTCTTCCAGTGTGTGGTCGCCCGGCTAAATAATAACAGCGGCACCGGTCAATCGATCTGGTTAAGCTACGCTAGCCGCGGTTGGTTAGTGGATGGGCCGTTAGGATTCAGGGGCGCAGTTAATATAAAATAGCGAATGTAGCGGTACCTACAAACGCCACAAATAAAACAACGCGTCATACTGACGTCACACGAATTCTACATCTCGCAAGCAAATTTTACCGTGCTTAGCATACATACAACTTCCCAACTTCAACCGTTAGGCAAGTGCCTGCCAGACACAACACCCGTCTGGTCGGAGGATCCTCCCTTTTCAATGAAGGATGAGTGAACTTTATATCCTGTTCCTCATGCCTCCACAGCGAAGAAGAAGGAAGAAGGGAGAAGAAGGGTAACATTGATAAGAATACTCACGTTCGAGTTTCTCGATCTCGTCATCTAACATAAGCTGTGTCTCTTTGAGGCGCGTGTCCATATCATATTTCTTCCACGTTTCGTTCAAAAACTGGGCCAGATTTTCTTCTATAAATCTGTGGACAAATATAATACGGTTATATTAAGACTGTTGGAGACAAACCGTAGCACCGCTGCCGGACGGTACGACCTCAGGAGGACGACAGCGGAGTGCGGGGACCAGGGGAGGAGGGATCGGTTTCGCCGGTGCCCGCTGCCCGCCTGCAGCGCATCTATCGCCAACAAATCCACGGACCAAGCACGCGTTCTAATAGCTGTCCTATATAATTACAAGCACCTATTTCTACAGTCCGCTATTTTATTTATAACATCGAGAATCTCCAACAAAACTTATAAGCTGCCATAACCATGCCCTTTATTAAAAAAAACTGCTGTCGTGAGACTGACTGACACAAGTGAATACTGCTTTTTTAAATATGTAAACTATTGTTAATGTCAACAATCATTAATGGTAAAGCGTGCTAGTTTTAATGAGCCTATTCACTCTAGCCTTGAAGACACTTAAGTTGTATTCCGACGGAAACACCGCCGCCGGCAAATTGTTCCAGTCCCTCGATGTATGCAGTATAAAAAACGAGGCGAAACGCTTCGTTCGGATCGTTGTAGTGTCAACAACGCAAGGGTGGGAACTCGACGTAGGAGGAGTCGTCCGATGATGGAACGGAGGAACGGATATGGGGGAATTGAATCATGCAATTCCCTCGCACATTCTCCGAAATGCATCCTATAGAAATCATTAAAATCAGCCAAGAGCGCATCAGGTCGTGCTCAGTGTAGGGTTTGGTAGTTTCCCGTACGTCACAAAACGTTTCCACAGTCAAGAGTTAAAAAATGGACTATTTGTTACATTGAGTTGAGATACTAAGTACGGAATTCTAAAAACGGGTCCACAAAGGATGGTTATAACTAAAGAAAGAGCTATAGACTTATAGAATATAGACTCGCAACTGTTTTGTAGCTCATACCCGTTTTTTTTTTTCTTTATAAGTCTGAAATTGCCAACCCGCATTGAGCAAGCGTGCTGATTACGCTCAATCCTTCTCTGTATGAGAGGAGACCTGTGCTCAGCAGTGGGACGATAAAAAGGTTGTTGATGATGATGATGATGATGATGATACCCGTTTTGACCTCATCAACTCAGAAAAAATCTTAAAAGCGCCAAGTAGCCCAAAGTAAAGCGATCCCACGGATCCATTTGTCGGGAATTTGAATTACTAATTTATATAAACTAGATGGTATGTATGTTGGATTTTTGGTAGTGTTTTTTTTAGTAATTATAAACTAGTGCTTGACTGCAATCCAATCCACTGTCTGGGTCTGTCAGACTCTTACTGACTAAAAGCCACCCCGGTGTTCCATCTCACACCTACCTACACCGGGGGTTGCCAGGATGCATACTGCTTCCGCAACCCCCGATTGGTGCTGGCCCGCCACTGTGGGGAGTCCCACAGTGGCGGGCCAGCACCAATCGGGGGAATACCCCGAAACAAAAAAAAAGGAGGACGGCGCAGGGGTCAGGGACTGAGCGCATTGCACTCTCCCCTCCACTAAGCTCACAGACGCGCACCACCACGGGCATTTCATTGTTTCTTATTCGTGAAAATTGATCATGTGTATTATGGTATTACACCTATTTTAATACAGTCCATTTCTCTTCTTTAACCGATTAAGCCCATTCAATAAACAAATATTTGTTCCACACTAATATGACAGGACTAACCTAATATTTATCTTCCTTAATGAAATCAGAAAAAAAGAAATTAACTGAACTTTAGTTTGTGAATAAGGTGTAAATACCACCTGGCTATTTTGGACTCAGCGGAGAAGCGTGCGAGGAGGCTAATTGGTGACCCAGATTTGGTTAGGAACAATCTCCAAAGCCTGGAACACGGGATAGCCCGCTTTTCGGTGTTCTATAGGATGCATTTTGGAGAATGTGTGCGGGAATTGTATGTCTTAATTCCCCATCTCCGTTCCATCATCAACGACCCGCTGTACGGCGAGTTTCCATGCTTACGTTGTTGACACCACTACGATCCGGACGAAACGTTTCGCCTCGTCTTTAATACCGGGTATATCGAGGGACTAGAACAATTTGCCAACGGCGGTGTTTCCGTCTGACTACACTTTAAGTGTGTTCAAGGCTAGGGTGAATAGGTTATTTATAAACTAGTGCATCAAGGATTGCATCACTGCTAACCATCAGACAGGATCGTCGTCAAGCATTACTTTATAATGTTTAAAAAAAAATAAGATTTTTTTTTTTAATAATTATTAACTAGCACTTGACCGCAATCCCGCCTGGTGCTAAGCAGTGATGCGATCGTTGATGGTAAAGCGCGCTAGTTTATTAAGAACCTATTCACTCAGAAAAACTGATCGAATAGGAAGGAAGACGGCAGTTAAGTGAGGTGATGCAATGTTAAACCCAACAACACGACCAACGATGCTGCGCCAAAGGGAGATTGATCTGAAGACCCTCCACGACCAAACTCCCAGCACAACAATATTTGGCGCATCGTACCCGGCACACATCGCAACACAACTGCTCAGACCCGTCCTCCGTACGCCTTCACCCGACATCATGCAGGAACACGACAAATCGCTTGGCGGCAAGGCTTTGTCTGGTGGGTGGTAACTTCTGCCGGCGGCCGATGTTATGGCCTACCACCGAATCTCTCTAAACATTCAAGAAACAAAATAACTTACTTGGCTCCCTTCTCTCCGATACTCTCCTTGGGTTCCTCATTACTCGTGACCTCATCTTCAGACTCCGAGTCGGATATCTCCACCAAGTCTTGTGATAACTTGCCCATGTCCAGGTCTACCAGTGGAGTCAAATCCTTGATGCCTTGAATTAGTTTCTGCAACAAAACATAATTGTTCTAATATTTCATACTAGCGATCCGCCCCGGCTTCGCACGGGTGCTATGCTGATACTAAATACACCTCAGAAACACTGTGAACGTTGTATAAAAAGCCGCCGTAAACGCCACACCGTGTACCGCCGCAAACGCGACACTACTGGTAACTTCTGCCGGCAGCCGATGTTATGGCCTACCACCGAGTGAAAGTAGAATAATATAGTTGGTTATAATGGTTACCTTAGTTCTAGCAGTGACCACATCGGCACATGGCTGGCACACCATGGAACGTCTCTTCCTGCCAGCGTCGAAGTAGGCGATCTCTGACGGCTCCGCCACTTTGTAAAGCACTTTGTTATCGCTCGTACAACAGTAGTTGATACACTTGGTTGTTTCTCGAGCTTTCTCTGGTTCCAAGGCTGTCGTTTTGTCAGGGGATATTGGTGATGGTTTTTCTGGAAATAGAAATTTACCGCCTTATTCATAAACGCTGCTTAAAGTTAACAATTTATAATAAATTACCACCTGCGTTCAGAATTTTACCATTTGATAAATTTAAACATTTGCCCCCTTATTCATAAACGCTGCTTAAAGTTAACTAATGATTAGCGAATTTTTAAACATACATTTTAGACGCTTGCACGTCACTTAACTTTAATAATCAATTATGAATAAACCCCCTTAAACACTGTGGTGTTTATTCATAAAGGATGATTTAAGTTAAGTGACGTTAAAAGGTCAAAAATGTATGGTTAAAGAATCGCTAATCACTAGTTAACTGTAAGCAGTTTTTTATGAATAAGGGGGAAAATGTTTGCTTGGCTTTTAGACATGTGTTTTTACTCTGTTAATGAGTTTTTAAATCATACTTTTTGACATTGATAATAGTGACAGTAATAATATTCTATGTAATTGGATTGGGGCAATATTGGATTGTATAATTATGTTTTTCTTAATTTATTTGACATTATATTACATGTATAACACATTTAATCTTTAATAAATTTAATTTTAGTGCTTGAAAATGTTTGTACGCTGAAAGATAGCAGAATATTTTGGACGTGAATTGTATGTAAGACCTTGTAACTACAATATTCTTACAAATAAATTCTATTACTATTATTATAACTATAAATTCTATTATTATTATAATAACTAGTGGTTAGCGATTCTTACACCATACATTTTTGATCTTTTAATGTCACTTAACTGAAATCATCCTTTATGAATAAACACCATAGTATTTAAGGGGTTTATCCATAAGCGATGATTAAAGTTAAATAACGTTAAAAGGTCAAAAATGTATGTTTAAAGAATCACTAATCACTAAGTAACTTTAAGCAGCTTTTATGAATAAGGGGGTTTGAGCCTAGTGGAAAGCCTCAAGAGCCTCAAAGAGTCTCACTAAGGGGTTACGTTGAAATTGTCAATGTAAAATGTGATATCGTAAATTCGGATATCTGGCAAAAAGCTACATTTAGAGTATTCTAAAATCTATGTACACGCCCCTGGCCAACGACTTATTAATACCTAAAAGGGAGATGTTAATAACTTTTTCTAGATAGCTGAAGAATAATCCTACTTTCCAAATGTAAACAGTTTAGTTATGTTTAGACATTTATTTATTTTGTTTTAGTAATGTTGTGGTCAAGTATGGGTGCGCGGGTTCAATTCCAGATCAGACATGTACCAATGTAACTTTTCTAAAGTTCTATGTACTTTCTAAGTATATCTTGGACACCAATGGCTGAAGGTGAAGGAAAACATCTTGAGGAAACCTGGACTTTATAGGTCTGAAATCGCCAACCCGCATTGAGCAAGCGTGGTCATTACGCTCAATCCTTCTCTGTATGAGAGGAAACCTGTGCCCAGCAGTGAGACGATAAAGGGGTTGTTGAGACATTTATGATTTGCATAGAACGCTTAACCGAATTTGAATGAAATTAGAATTACATGTGTGTCATACACACATGTAATTCTAATTTCCTAATACACTAGCGACCCGGCCCGGCTTCGCACGCATGTATTATACATATAAACCTTCCTCTTGAACCACTATCTATTTAAGAAAATCTCATCAAAATCCGATGCGTAGATTTCAAGATTTAAGCATACATAAAGATATAGGGACAAAGAAAGCGACTTTGTTTTTAAGTACATAGCGGATGTCGTTTACCGCTGCAAAACGCCTACCAGGAAAGACACGGTCAGTAAAATGATTCCCAAGTCAGTTCACTAACGTCGACGACGTAGTCATTATCCGCAGGCTGCATAGATTGTCTTTATGAGTATGTTAAAGTTGTTAATGATGAAAATAAAATTTAGCCTATGTTACTCGTGAATAATGTAGCTTCCGAATGGTGAAAGAATTTTTGAAAATGGTCCAGTAGTTTTTGAGCCTATTCATTAATAATAATAATAAAGCTTTACTTATTCCACAAATAGTTATATGTTTTAAATTTATATGTTTTAAATTTATATGTTATTTAATTTTTTATAAATATGGACCCCCTTAGGGTAAAAACCTCCTCCAAAGAAATCCATTTCTTTCTATCTTTAGCCGTGGTCATCCAGTTTCTTCCTGCGTTAGCCACAATCTCGTCCTGCCACCGGGCGCGAGGACAACCTCTGCTTCTCAGGCCATGCGGTCCTTTTTGTTTGGTTGTAATGAATAGGCTATCGCCTATTCGTTACAACCAAACAAATAAAGTTTTCCTCTTTATAATATTATTGTATGCAGTTGATTTGAAAAGTAGTTAAAATACGCAAAATTCTATTGACAATTGTCACAAATTTATTCATAGTCTGAATTGCACAAAATGTGTTCAATACCTGGATTTCATCCGTCTTTCTTTTTTTGTAGGGTTATCAGGTTAAATTTATGTCGACATTTTTATGATGTTTCGAAATAGGATGTCAATATGCATGTTAATAAATACTTAGTATGTAAAAGTCAATAATCATGTAAATAACAGGAGGTTTGTATAACGTGATGAGCTGTGATAACCCTAAATTGGTTTGTTTACCTCTATTCTTTATCCAGCTTGGCACAAATATAGTTACACTGGAATCCGATCCCAAAATAGTTGATAAGAGGCTAGGCAGATAACAAACCTAATTCGAATAACTCAGTCTTACCTTTAGCAGCGCTTTCATCATCATCAGAATCCAGACTGAATATTTCTAAATTCAGTTTACGCTTAGGCTGTGTTTGAGCTGGTTCATTGATCTGAAAGCAAGATTAAGCATTAACAAAAGAAATACTCTTCGTCTTTTTTTAATTATTATAAGCTTGACCGCAATCCCGACTGATGGTAAGCAGTGATGCAGTCGTTGATGGTAAAGCGCGCTAGTTCATTTAGCCTATTCACTAAAAAAAACTTAGTGAATTGGAAGGAAGTCGGCAGTTGAATGCAATGTTGAACTCAACAACATGACCAACGATGCTGCGCCACAGGGAGATTGATCTGGAGATCCTCCACGACCATACTCCTGACACAACAACATTTGGCGCATCATACCCGCACAACGAATCGCTTGGCGGCAAGACTGTCTGGTGGGTGGTAACTCCTGCCGGCAGCCGATGTTATGGCCTTCCACCGAGAAAGTCTTCTTCCAGTGCCTCTTCAATCCTGAACGATGGCCGTCAGCTTCATGTATTCGGTCTTGTCAAGCGCGAGTTGGAGCAGGTTTTCGACGGAAGTAATACTGGTCCACTCCCTGATGTTTCGCAGCCACGATTTCCTCTTTCGTTCAGCGCGCCTCTTCCCTTCTACCTTACCCATCATAATCAGTTGTAGTAGCGCATATCTATCGTGTTGACCGTAATCGATGGTAACCAGTGATGCGATCGTTGATGGTAAAGCGCGCTAGTTTATTAAGAGCCTATTCACTCAGAAAAACTGAGCGAATAGGAAGGAAGACGGCAGTTGAGCGAGGTGATGCAATGTTAAACCCAACAACACGACCAACGATGCTGCGCCAAAGGGAGATTGATCTGAAGACCCTCCACGACCAAACTCCCAACACAACAACATTAGGCGCATCGTACCCGGCACACATCGCAACACAACTGTACGGACAGACTTCAAAAACAAAGGAGGTTATCAGTTCGACCCATATGTACGTAAGCCAAATTTCAAGTGTATGTATGTATGTTTTTATGTTTGTGCGCGAATATTTCCGGATCTACAAATCCGATTTAAGAAATTCATTTTTGTTGTACTATACAATATGTAAAGAAAACCCTGTCCGATCCGTGAAGGTACTGTTAGGTATCGATAACTGATTCTACTAATGGATACAAAGCCGGGCTAAACTTAAAAAAAAAATCCCCCTAAAAAAATAAAAATTATTTCGCAAAGAGGTAACTTAATACATGTGCGGTAAGCAACCCTTCCGCGGGCGGCGGGGGGCAGGGCACGCGGCACATAGTCGCATCGCTATTCGCTCATAATAATACCGGTGTTGTCACTTTTTTAAAAAATTACCAAATTTCCTGGAAGTTGGAATTAATTCACGGGAAAAAAAGATTATTACAAAATTCTTTAGTATTGTTACTATGATGATTACGAAAAATTTAATATTATATTTGGTCATGTGTTTACCTAACCTTTATTACCTTTTGGGTCGGACAGGGTTTTCTTTACATATTGTATATTGTTCAACTTAGGGAATACTAATACTTAGAAGTCGGTGTCTCGAGGTTTCTGTTGTTTAGCTCGCCACCGACTTCTAGAGCTGACAAAAGTAAAAATATTTTTTTCCTAAAATTGTCTTTTTGAAGTCGGTTTCTATTTTTTTGTAAAAAGTTTTTAACAACTATGTTTTGTTGGGATTGGGCGAAAATAATATAGGATTAATTTGGTATAGATTTAGTCATAACACATCTATAACAGTATAACACAAGAAAGAGTACAATAAATAAATATATACGGACAAATCACACAGATTGAGCTAGCCCCAAAGTAAGTTCGAAACTTGTGTTATGGGATACTAAATCAACGATACCATATTTATAATACATACATATATAGATAAATATCCAACACCCAGGCCAAACAAGAAAAGATCGTTTTCCATCATGACCTGGCCGGGGATCGAACCGGGGGCCTCCACGTCGCAGGCAGGCGTGTTGACCGCTGCGCCACGGAGGACGACTATACGACCGAACAAAAGAACAATATAACGGAATAGACAGTGGCTCCAACTAGTGAGCTATCAAGAGAACTCTCCTAAATAATACACACATAAAATAAGTTGACACACATATTTTTTTACTATAATTTTTTTTGGAAAAACAACCTATTTTTATCACATCAAAAATCAATACCGACCGATGCTATGTATGAACCTATCTAATAATGTTGTTAGACGAAGGAGACTAGTCTCCACGACACAGGGAATCCTAGTGTGGAGGCTAGTGCTATTTAAATATTGTAATGTTTTTCTGAAGAATAAAGTTTTTATTATTATACACTAGTTGCGCCTCTTTTTTATATGCTCGCTCCTATTTGTCGCAGCGTGATGTTAGATAGCCTAATGCCTTCCTGGATTAATGGGCTATTCAACGCAAAAATAATTTTTCAAATCGGACCAGTAGTTCCTGAGATTAGCGAGTTTAAGCAAACAAACTCTTCAGCTTTTATTAGTATAGATGATAACAAGTCGTGGTGGCTTAGTGGTTAAAACACCAGCCTCTCAAGTATCAAAGACTTTTCTAAGTTATATGTACTTTTTAAGTATATCTTGGAAACCAATGACTGATTAAGGTGAAGGAAAACATCTTGAAGAAACCTTGACTTTAAGTCTGAAATCGCCAACCCGCATTGAGCAAGCGTGGTGATTACGCTCAATCCTTCTCTGTATGAGAGGTGACCTGTGCCCAGCAGTGGGACGATACAAAGTTTGATGATGACATGACAATCTAAATTGTTTGGTTTATACCTAAGTTCCAACATGTTTTACAAATAAATATTTTGACTTTGACTGTTTCACTTACTTACCTTAGTTTCGGGTATAATCAATGGTTCCGTAATAGTAGCAGTTTTGATTGTAACTTCACTTGTATTTAATCTGGCCTGAAAAATAAAAAAGTGTAAATAATTTGACATCTAATAGTAGTTTATGAAACTGTTACATAATGAGGAATATTATGCACGAGTGTGAGTTTAAAAAACGAGCAAAGCGAGTTTTTTAATAGTATCACACGAGTGTGTAATACCAAATTATATACAGTTTCATACACTACTTTATCTAATCTCATACATTTTAAGAAATAATAATAATCATGTGTCCAGCGCAACACAACAACGACTCGCAATGCAAAGAAACATATTTGGCGCCAAAATTCTGTACCCTGCATCAAAGCGCACGCGCCAAAGCGCGCGCAGCCACAGATAAAAAAATGAAATAGTGCTATCTATGGTTTGTAATCTGTACGGTAATGAAAAAAAATTTTATTATAACATTATTTTGTTAGAGAAATAATGTTATAATTTATTTTTTTAATTTCCTTTCGATATACTATGGGTAAAGTACGTCAATATAAACTCCTTTTTAGTTTCATATTTTTAATTTTTTGATATGAGAGTAGATAAAGTTATTTATGCCACTGCCAAGCAATGATAGCTCTAGTAATATGAGTGATAGTTAGCACAATAGATCAGCACGAGTATTACAGTAGCTGTTTGCGACAGTGGCATACAAAACTTTTTCTACGACCTTGAAATCAATAAATACAAAAAACCGTCAATGTTGAGAAAATAGCGCGGCGCGCGCAATCAACGCAGTGTTGTTTTGTTGTTATAATCCCGCAAATGGAAGGCAAAGGCAATTCATCCATACAGCCTAATAACATGCGATGATTAGTCGTGACGCAAATAAGCGCGCTTTTTGGCATAATGATATGTTGATTTTTTGATGCCACAGCCATAAAAAAAAATTAAAAAGTTTCATTGGAAATGGTCATTGTAACATGACTTGGCAGGAATGAGGACCTACTATTTGTTTTATTTTTGTCTCTCCCTTCTTGCTTGGCAAGAATCCTTGTCTTTCTTTTATTTTGTTCCAACTTGCTTTTTTTACCGCTTTTTCTTTTGCGGGGTTGGCTGTCGTGGGTTGCTTTTTTCCACTGTGTCTATTTTTCTTTTGTTTGTCATCTTTCTTTTTGACTTTTTATATCATTTTTTATATACATTTCTTATACTAATCTTATTTGAGTACCTACTATTGAGATATGACTTATGGTCTATATTGGCCAAATTACCAAACGGTCAAACGGTGTAAATAACGCAATGAATGTTGTTGGAACTGTCAAAATGAAACCCATTGCTACTGATACCAATCAATGCCCATTTCATTGCAAAGGAATTTGGACTTTATCATGGAAGTTATTGAGTCTGTTATCCCAAAACATGAAATTTTCTATGGAAACTTGGATACTTACAGGCTTATGCGGCGGCGGCTTAGGCACGCCACTGATAACAACCTGAGAGAGGTTGTCTTTGGTCGTTATCTCTGACGTACTTCCGCCGGAAGTACACATTATATCTATGCCTGGTGGTATGTTGACGTTCGTAACATCCGTTTCCGGAACAGAGTCTTCCTTTTGCGTTGCATCCGGTTCTGGTTGCTTTTCTACTTCTTCTACTTCTGTAATTAGTTTAAAAAATAAAGAATTAACAAAAGTGCCCCGACTCCCTTTTCCACAAATTAAACTAAAATTAAGCAATAATTTAATTTTCCTTCTATTTCACTAAGAAAAAGACGTCTGCATGTCACTTAACTTTAATCATTGTTTATGAATAAAGCTTTTAAATATTATAGTGTTTATTTATAAAGGATGATTAAAGTTCTAGCCTTAGGACATACCGGTTTCCTCACCATGTTTTCCTTCACGAAATATGCGATTCGTAGTTAAGCGTATACAGCTGTTTAAAACTGCAAATGAAATATGTCCACGGATTAGACGAGATCCTTTTAGATTAGTACAGAGTGTTCTACCAAGACTGACCATTGACCAAATATAATAAAAACTGTCTTGCAAGATGTGCGGATATATAACAAGATGCCAAGTCATTTCAAAGTATTAAATATATGATTATTGAAGACTGCATTCTATAAATGGTAAAATGAGTGTAATTTTTATAGTTTAAAAGAATTAATGGATCATAAATGTTAATGCCTTAAATAGTTTACCTTAAAATTTTTGCGTGCTATGTTCATCTTAGCTAAACATGCCTGTACCTACTGTATTCTTATTGAACACCTTTGTATACCTATTTATTATTAATTATTTACATAAAGTAAAGTGCCTGATGGGGTTCGAACCTATGATCAAAACTTGTAAGTCGCGGGCGGTACCACTGGGTCACCGCTGATCGTAACCCCTTTAGGCCGCTGCCTCGAATCTTGCGGGCAGGGGGGCGGTGACGGCAGCGGCGCGGTAGCCAGGCGGGCATCGAAGGCCCGTTTTCGAAACTAGCGGGCAGATCGCGCGTTACTATAGCCGCGTAGTGTTGTGTTCACGATTGTGTCGACGAGATATTTGTTTTTATTCGCGAAAGAAATGTCGGAAAGAATGAAGGAAAGAATTTGCCGCCATTGTGGCGGCAAATTCTTTTTGATTTATATTTATTCCTAACGCTTGATCACCGCTCGCTGCCCGCAAGATTCGAGCGCGAGAAGTACACCGCTCGCTGCCCGCCACCGCCCCGCTGCCGCGCCGTTTTCGAAAACCGGTTCGTTTGATTGACGGCCTCACTTGAAAATGTATGTTAAAACCAAAAAAAAGTGTTAAAATTCTTCATTATTAATATAAAATTTACAAAAAGAAGTCTGTTTTTGTAGCGCTCCCTCTAGATGGCGCTAGCATTGACTAGCCGACTGGTGCCTCTATCTCAGTATATACAGGGATTTTTTTCCAGTGCGCAAAAAAAATGGGTGGCTCAGAATCAATAACAGAACAAATCTGCATCATTAGTTAAAAAAAAACATGTTTTTATCCGCCCTAAAAACAGCAAATGATAGACACCAATTATTCTTATCAATATCGTAGTATTAGCGTCGCGTGCGTGTGCGCGGTTTGATTGTTACTATGCACTGTATTGTGTGTACTGTGTATATTTTCATTATGCTCATACTGCACGCTGCCGCCGCCCGCGCCCCGCGCGCCCTCGTAGGGCCCGTTGGCCATAGCTCGTTACGCCACGACAGTGACTTACGCGCGCGCTGACCTGACGGTGTGTTTCAATATTTTGCGCGCATACTTCGCTGCCACAGTTAACAGGCTGCGTTTACGAATTGTGAATCTCTTAAAAACTTGTGATTTTTATTTGTGTGATGAAGTCAAACGTCGGGTGTATGTGGAAGAGGCTCAAAGCCTAGGTGGCCTAAAATCTAGGATTATAAACGCTTTTGACGAAGTGAAAAATGACACTAGTGTTTTAAATAAACTAAATGATAATTTATTTAAACGTGCACGTTTATGCCTACAAAGAGGTGGAATACATTTTGAACAATTATTCCTGGCATGATGTCTGGTGAAGCCGTACGGAGGACAGGTCTGAGCAGTTGTGTTGCGATGTGTGCCGGGTACGATGAGCTTAATGTTGTTGTGTTGGGAGTTTGGTCGTGAAGGGCCTTCAGATCAATCTCCCTTTGGCGCAGCAGCGTTGGTCGTGTTGTTGGGTTTAACATTGCATCACCTCGCTCAACTGCCGTCTTCCTTCCTATTCGCTCAGTTTTTCTGAGTAAATAGGCTCTTAATAAACTAGCGCGCTTTACCAACAACGATCGCATCACTGCTTACCATCAGGCGGGATTGCGGTCAAGCGTTAGTTTATAATTAAGTATTAATAAATACAGTGATTGATTTAAGATTAAATGACATTATTTAGGGGTAAGGATTTTTTTTAGCTGTTTGTGATTGAACATTATTGTACATAAGTAGTTGATTCCATTTTTTTAAATACGCCTTAATGCAGAAGTATGAACGCCAATAGGTCAAACTACCCGAAACTGTCAAACTTTCCCAATCAAACTTGAACCATAATGCTTTAGCGATAAAGTTTAAAATCTATTAAAGAAATCTGACAGATTGTAGTAGCTTGATGTGCGGCGACTGTACCTACGCGTTGACGTGATGCCAATAATTTGAATTCATTACGTTTTTATTAAAAGTGCACTAACTAATTTTTTCGATAAACGCCAATCGTTAACGCGTTGTTCATAAGGCATAGTTTTTAAAATACATTGTAGTTTCTAATTTTGTATTCATAACATTGTGCCTTATGCGCTACACTTTAAGGGAAAAAATTAGATTAGAATTGCGTAAATTGAGCTCTGAGTTGTTCAGCCGTTTCTTATCTGTTTTGTTTATTGTTAATCGAAGCTTTATTTTCTGCATTTCGATGGCCCATAAAAGTATGAAGGAAAAATTGGAATTACTCTGCAAATAACAGCTAATTCGAACCTTATAAAATAGCAATATCTTGAATGAAAAATAAAGGGCGTTGACCTATGGTGATAGGCCGCGTACTGAACATGCGGGCGGCGCGGCCGCGCAGGGGGCTTGTGAAGTTTCCACCGTCCGAACTCCGCCGAACAAGAATGGCAGCGCGCGCGGTGAGCATAACATCGATTTCAAAATAAATATCTTTCGTTGTCAATAACTATTTTTTTTTTTTTTACTTAAACATATCAAAGTAATAATATTTTTATCTATAAAACGTATTTAACTAAAAGTTGTCAAAATTTGCGCATTGGAAAAAAAAATCCTGTATAGGTAAGTTACTCTATGACAATAATGACAAATTATGGAAGGGGGTAGCGTTGGCTGACTGTTTTTTTTTCGGGCACAGACAAACAAGCTGGCCAACTACACAAAAGTAAAAAAATAAAAATAACAAGCAAAAAATGGATGCGTTCATAATGACTTAGGTTTGGCATATACTGATACTAGTACTTTTAACCGTTACATACCCGATACTTAATTTCAAAGTATTAAGTACTAAAAATACTTCGTATCGGTCAAAGGTATCGAGTATTTACTTGTATTTACTGGTATCGTTTTAACCCTACTTCGACTCGCACTGTGCTTCTCGCACCAATCCATCAATCAATCTCTTGGAGGCCTTCAAACAATACCTTCTTTCGCTGACAGTGGACATATTAATGAAAAAAAACCCCTAACTTACCATCTTCAGAAGAGCTGCTTTCCCCTAGAAACACAATGTTGACAACCGAGCTTGGTCCTTGAGTGCTGATGGCCAAATTTTTCATCTTGCTTGGGGATTGTTGACAGGGCGACTGGCTGGACTTGCTCGGCGATTGCTTGGGCGAGATAGATGTTAAGCCCTTTTGTTTTTCTGAGGATAGGTAGTTCGCTTTTACAACAAGCTTCTCATGGTCATTCGAAACTTACACATTAAACGATTTAAAAACTATATAAAGGCCAAACTTTGCAAGAAGGGGTATTATAAAATCACAGATTATTTAGAAGACAAAAAAGCTTGGGACTGAGCTGCTCGCTCTGTTAAGCATAATTATTAAGCAATATGCGTAATTATAAAGTAAATTATTGTTAACATTTTCATTTTTAATGTCTGGACTTGAAAAAAGAGGATGATCCCTGAGTTTGTTTCGGCTATTTCTTCTCAGAGGTAGTCAGTTAGGAAATGCCGGCTTCATCTAGTTTAAAAAAAAAAAAAAAACATGACGTGTAAAAGTGATCAGTGATCCTACTTGCTTAATAAACGATTTCATTTCATTTCGTTTCATTTCATTTGCTTCATAAAAATCTTAAAAAAATTTTAATGTCAGAAAACAGGTTACACTGCTGCGTTTGGAGGCATGGATTTTTTGCAGTAGAGTTAATAGGTGTACAAGAAAGCTTCTGCCTAAACGGCATTATCACCTCGCTCAACTGGCGTCTTTCATCCCATTCACTCAGTTTTTTTTAAGTGAAAAGGTTCTTAATAAACTAGCGCGCTTTACAATCAACTATTTCATCCCTGCTTACCATCAGACGGTATTGCAGTCAAGCAATAGTTTATAAACATTAAAAAAAGGTGGAAAGATAGTGTTATTGCACTCATCATTTAAAAACACACTGCCAGTCTCTATGTGTCAAAATTCTGACATGTGTCAAATCCAGAACATTCATCCATGCAAATATCCGCGTTTATACCATTTATAGAAATCTATACTAATAAAGGGTATCTGACATCGACGCACAAACGAGTACCATGGATCAAGTACATGATTCTGAACCCCCAGTGGTAGAATTTTGCGGTGGCTTTTTCCCGATTTAAAAAAAAAATACAGTTTTTTTCACTTCAGACTGTTCATAATTGGTATACTTTTATAACCCAATAAGATTTTAAAGTAATAATTAATTTGTTAATTACACAAAAAAGCGCAATGTTAACAATACTAGAAAAACTATCCTATCAGCTGATTTAATAGAGTTCGCATCAGGGGTCAACGTCATACCTACAAACACGCACGGCGGCACTCTTGCAACGTTCAAAGGCCAAGCCGACACTTTTTTTAAACACTGTTATTTCTGTAATCGCTCATTAACGACATAAATGACTATCATAATTTTGTTAGTGGCATACTGTGTAGCCTTTTCGTAAAGTTTGCGTTACGATGTCAGATACACCCTGTATAAAAAGCTGAAGAGTTTGTTTGTTTGAACGCGCAAATCTCAGGAACTACTGGTCTGATTTCAAAAATTCTTTTTGCGTTGAATAGCCCATTAATCCCAGAAAGGCTTTAGGCTATATAACATCACGCTGCGGCCAATAGGAACGGCAGGAGCATAAAAAAAAATAAAAAATTATCGATACCTACGCGGGTGAATCCGTGTAGCGCAGCTAGTTATACTATAAGATGCTTGCTTGACATACCTTCATCTTCCTTATTTGATTCAACCACAGGCTGTTCCACTTTAGTAGGCTCGACATCCACCTCGTTGTCAGATGTATCTGACAGTTTCACCGTCTCTATGTCCATTGATTCTGTGGTTTCCTGTTGGTCCTGTGAAGAAAAATATGTACTAAATTACTTTTCTAATAACAAATAATATAATTGACGACGTCAGCGACGTCGAAGCGATAGGGTCGCCACCATCTTGGTGTGGTGGTAAGGTGGTCCATTTTTTTTTTTTTAATAATTATAAACTAGCGCTTGACCGCAATCCCGCCTGATGGTAAGCAGTGATGCGATCGTTGATGGTAAAGCGCGCTAGTTTATTAAGAGCCTATTCACTCAGAAAAACTGAGCGAATAGGAGGGAAGATGGCAGTTGACAACAACAATGCTGCGGCAAAGGGAGATTGATCTGAAGACCCTCCACGACCAAACTCCCAACACAACAACATTTGGCGCATCGTACCCGGCACACATCGTAACACAACTGCTCAGACCCGTCCTCCGTACGGCTTCACCAGACATCACCAGATATGACTTATGGTTATGTATTAAGCAAATTACCAAATGCTTGTAGAAAAATATTTTTCCCCCATTGAACAGAAGCCCTTGGCCTCGGTTAAATTAATCCTAGGTAAGCATGTCTAAATTCATTTAGAGTTATAGTGGCATATTTTTATATTTCTTTCTGTGCTGTGTAGTTGTTGTGTGTTCAGTTGTTATATTGTGCTAAGTTAACGTTAATGTGTATGTGTTCTGTTGTTGTTTCGTGTATTCAGTTGTTATATTATGCTAGGTCATTATTATATTTTAACCTTAATGTGTGTATGTTCTGTTGTTGTTTTGTGTAGTTTTTGTTTGTTCAGTTGTAATATTATGCTAAGACGTAGGCATATTTTAGCTTTAATGTGTGTTGTTGCTGTTTGTGCGTTCTCTAGTAGTACGTGTAGTTGTTATTGAGTGTGTACGTTGATATATACATATAAGTACCTGAACTTGTTCAGTGGGTGGGTTATCAGCATTCAACAAAGCATCAACAGCCGACTCTGCCTCTTTATTAATTTCATTTATTGTTTCCGCCTCTAACTCCACCTACAAAAACAAAAGAATTAATATACAGTATGTTAAGAAAACCCTGTCCGACCCATAAGGATAATAAAGGTTAGGTAAACACATGACCAAATATATTATAAAATTTTACGTAATCATCATAGTACCAATACAAATGAATTTTGGAATAATATTTTTTTTCCGCGAATTAATTCAAACTTCCCCGAAATTTGGTAATTTTTATGAGCGAATAGGGATGCGATCACGTGCCGCGTGCCCTACCGCCCGCCGCCCGCGGAAGGGTGCTTTAACGCACATTTATTAAGTTACCTCTTTTTGCGAAATAATATTTATTTTTTTAGGGGGTATTTTTTTTTAGGTTTAGCCAGGTTTTGTATGCATTAGTAGATTCAGTTATCGATATCTAACAACACCTTCACGGGTGGGACAGGGTTTTCTTAACATACAGTATAAAGTTATTTTTGTTTATGCGAAACTTGAATATAGTTTGTTCAGAATAAGAAATTGAATCGATTCCAATCATTTTTACACCATGTTAATTTTTTTTCCAAATACATTTAGAAATTCTTGCTGATAGTATACCGAGCGCGCGTGGAGTTACGCGGAAGGACAGCATCAGGACCTCCCGCATCCGTGGCGGTCTTCATGTCCGTGACATAGCGGAAAAACTGCAGGATGGTCGCCTACGTTGGTACGGTCACGTCTTACGAAAACCGGCATGTTACGTGGGTCACAAATGTCTTGCCATGGCGCCTCCGCCGGGCCAGAACAAGCGGGGTAGACCAAAGAGGTGCTGACTTGACGTTGTAAGAGATAACATGCGTGCCAACAATCTCACACCACAGGATGCTAAAGATCGCGCGAAATGGAGGAAATTAAGCAAGAAAGCGGACCCGGGGCTCCAACGCGAAAGCCGCAGATGCAACCGGGATAAACGCTAAGATGATGAGTATACCGAGCGCGCGCACGCAGCTTTACGATAGATTGAATAGTCCTCCCGCGCGCAACAGCTGACGCTAGAGAGCAACGCCCCGTGCTCGCCCGCACGAGCAGACCTTTGAACGAGAGATACAGAACCAAAAATATGGTCATTATTTTTGTTGGGACCAAGTTGAATAGCAAGCTTATAACTTTGGTGTTTTTCATTATATCTTTTTGAAATTTTATACATAGATTCTTCACTTAAAAATACTGGACAGGTGTTTCGGGTTTCGCAAAAACAAAAAATAATGTTGTACAGGGTGTATCTGAATTCGTAACGCAAATTTCGCCAAAAGGCTAGACCGCATGCCACTAATAAAATTATGATAGTCATTTATGTCGTTAATGAGCAGTTACAGAAATAACAGTGTTTAAAAAAAAGTGGCTGCTTGGCCTTTGAACGTTGCAAGCGTGCCGCCGTGCGGGTTTGTAGGTATGACGTTGATCCCTGATGTGAACTCTATTAAATCAGCTGATAAGAAAGTTTTTCAAATTTTGTTTTCATTGCGCCTTTTTGTGTAATTAGCGAATTAATTAATTTTTACTTTAAAATCTTATTGGGTTATAAAAGTATAGCAATTATGAACGGTCTAACTAAAGTGAAAAAAGCTACATATATATATTTTTTTAATTCATGAAAAAGCTGACGAAAAATTCCACCACTGACAGAATCATGTACTGGATCCATGGTACTCGTTTGTGCGTCGATGTCAGATACACCCTTTATTTAATTTTCACGACTTCGTCCGCGTCCATTTCTGGTATTATGATCGCGATTAAGACGATTGCTTGGCGGCGAGACTTAGTCTGGTGGGTGGTAACTTCTGCCGGTAGACGATGTTATGGCCTACGATCGAGAAAACTAATTATGATTAAATCTCACCGTTCCAAATTCACCTTCCACATCCATCTTCTCAGCCTTATCCTGGGAAGGGCTGTCACACATCATAAACTCTTCATCCTTAGTTTCTGGGATCTCCAACTTTTTGTCTCCTTGGTCTCTTACTTGTTCAGAGTCTAAGGTTGCTGGGTTTGAGTCCTCCGACTGTTCTGCTGAGATTTGGTTACTGCTTTCTGGAATTTATGTAGGTTAATATAAGATTATTCCTATATTAGTGTTGTAGTATTAGTAACTAGAGATGAAACGGATATTCGTTAACTATCCGGTATCCGGCGTAATAAATACTATCCGTTTGAATACCGGATAGTTAGAGCCTATTCGATTCTTCGTGTTCTGGCATGATGTCTGGTGAAGCCGTACGGAGGACGGGATTGGACAGTTGTGTTGCTGTGTGCCGGGTATGATGCGCCAAATGTTGTTGTGCAGGGAATTTGGTCGTGGAGGTTCTCTATATCATTATTGGTCGTGTTGTTGGGTTTAACATTGCATCACCTCGCTCAACTGCCGTCTCCCTTCCTATTCACTATTCACTCAAAAAAAACGCACTTTATCATCAACGATTGCATCACTGCTTACCATCAGGTGGGATTGCGGTCAAGCACTAGTTTACAGTACTTAATTAAAAATAAATATTTAAATTTTGTGTTGATGGTTTTCTCCCTGCTTTGTTGTATAATGTAAGTGCAGCATGCAATTGTAATATAAATAAATAATGTATCAAAATTCATTCATAAATACAGTATGTTAAGAAAACCCTGTCCGACCCGTAAGGATAATAAAGGTTAGGTAAACACATGACCAAATATAATATAAAATTTTACGTAATCATCATAGTACCAATACAAATGAATTTTGAAATAATCTTTTTTTCCCGCGAATTAATTTCAACTTCTCCGAAATTAGGTAATTTTAAAAAAAGTGACAACACCGGTATTATTATGAGCGAATAGCGATGCGACCACGTTCCGCGTGCCCTGCCGCCCGTCGCCCGCGTAAGGGTGAATGCACATTAATTAAGTTACCACTTTTTGCGAAATAATATTTATTTTTTTAGGGGGATTTTTTTTTAAGTTTAGCCCGGTTTTGTATCCATTAGTAGAATCAGTTATCGATACCTAACAACACCTTCGCGGGTCGGACAGGGTGTTCTTAACATACTGTATGTATGATGATATTACATAAAAAAAAAAAATGTTCATTATAACTAAAAAAATTTCTCCTATAGAAACATTCTAAAATTCTATAACTCACCATCTTGATCAAAATCATCATCATCGTCACCATCAAAATCATCCTCTGGCTCTTCATCATCTTCCATCATCCGTCCCGCAGACTCAGCCAACAGACCCAGAGTGTCATCTATCTCTGGAACCTCATCCGATGTGTCTGGAGTCATACGGGTTATGGATGCTGGAGGCTGTTCTGATGGTACTTGAAGCTGGCTTATGGATGCTAGAAAGAGACAAATAAAATGTAATTTATTCAAATCAGCATTTTTTTAATGTCATAATTACAAAAGAGGTTAGTTAAACTTTATGGACCACTGAATTTTAGGGTTTTTTTTTTTTTGAAGTGGGGGAGGGGGGCGAGGGCCAACCACCCCCCGAAGGGGGGATGATGAAAACTTATGTTTATAGAGGAATTGAAAATTGTCAATTTTGAGGTTAGGTCCAATGATTAATGGATGTGGCGAAGCAATTTGCGTAATTTTTAATTTACTATGGTAGATTTATTTATTCAAAGTAGATTTTAATAAGAAATAAAAGCAAACATTTTGTTTTTCTGGCGCTTAACCCAACCTATGGGTGGACATTATAAAATTACAAAGAAAGAGGCATTCATTTTTATATACAGAGTGGTGCTGACAATACGACAATAAATTAAACATCGTGTACCTCAAAACATTCTCAGTCTACCCATAAAAAATCATATAAATATGTCCATTAGTTTAGTCACAGGAAATTAATTTTCATTTTTCACCTTTTCTACATGATGTACATGTTGATAAGGAAGCGCTTACAGGTTAATGACCGCCGCATCCTGCGGTACCAAACTTTAATAATAATGGCGCGAAAAAAGCAAGTCGATACAGGATCGCGCAGTCGCCGATCGGGGGTCAGTGAACCAATATTTTTAAAGGATGTTCTATTCTGTTTGCAATTTTATGCGATTTAGTTTGAATTTTTATTTTTTTTTTATTTTTGAGGCTATTAATTTTTTCAATGGTTTAGTATTATTCCTATGAACCAGCATTGTTCGTGTTTTCATTTATTGTCGTATTGTCAGCACCACTCTGTTTATAGATGAGATGATGATCCACTGTTCATTTAATTTACTTTTTTTACATAAAATGTGATAGAAGAACTTGAAGAACTGCTCGACCGATTTTGTTAAAACTTCACATAAACCATCTACTAGTCACAATAGTGATTACTTACTCCGTGGGTGGACATACGATGACTGGCGTCAAAGAGTATAAAGTGACGTGTCTGACGTAATGCACAATGATATTGTCTATGATTTCCGTCAAATGAAATATTAATTGTGATAATAATAATCGTAATGATGCACAATGATGTTGTCTATGATTTCCGTCAAATCAAATAATCATTATCAACCTTTCTATCGTCCCACTGCTGGGCACAGGTCTCCTCTCATACAGAGAAGGATTGAGCGTAATCACCACGCTTGCTCAATGCGGGTTGGTGATTTCAGACTTACTAATCCAGGTTTCCTCAAGATGTTTTCCTTCGCCTTCAGTCATTGGTGTCCAAGATATACTTAGAAAGTACATATAACTTTTGAAAAGTTACATTGGTACTTGCCTGACCTGGAATCGAACCCGCGCACTCATACTTGAGAGGCTGGTGTTTTAACCACTAGGCCACCACGACAATGAAAAAATAATTGTTAATAAAATGAAATAATAATTGTTAATAATTTAATGTTTCACATCTTTTTGTTGAAATAATATGACTTTAGACTAATTAATTATTAGTATTAAGACAAAAATATAATAATAATAATTTCAAATAAATAATTTGACAGGTCTTCAACAACAAGTGTAATGATGATGAAGATGATGACGGAGAAGATGATTAATGTATATATATTTTTAAATTATTTATGATTTATTATGAGTTGTAATAAATTGTTTAAATAATTAAATGTGCCAAATTTTAGTCATAAATATTTTTGTGGTCGTAAATCGATACTTCTGCCTTATGTGCGCTGCCTATTACAGTTAGAATATATTCTAACTCTTGATGAAATGATCTACTGGAAGGAGCCGAAACCAACGCCGTAATATAGAAAATACCTCCTTACACACCTACCAGCTCTCTCTGTCAAATAAATTATCATTTATCAAAACCTATTTAGCACTCCAATTAAATAATTCACTATCTTTCATTTTTACTGAAGAATTTTTTAATATACTTTAAAATTCTTCAATCTACCACTAACACTTCAAATGTTTGAAAAACTTTAATCTTTAACAACATAAACCATGCAATGGATGTTGTTAAATTGTCAAAATGAAAGGCATTGCAATTGTTGCTGTATTCGCAAATGGTCCTTTTTTGGGTTGGAAACCATTATTCAATACATACTTAATTATATTTCTATTGTAATTTTTTGTTTTTGCTTTTCTGGTACATATTTTGGCATGGCTAGCTGGCAATTAATTTAATGGTCTGTGATATATAATATTAGTTACTTTACATGGACAGTACTGTATAAAAACAAGTATTTTTTTAACAGAAAACACAGCTGTGGTTTTGGGGAATTTGTTCCGGCATTTATTTGCAGCAAAATTACTAGGAAATGGCGAAGGATGGATGTTTGGCGGACTGTCTTATGTAATATTGACATTTAAGAAATGCTGATTCTTAGCCTATTATCAATAATTGACTTTTGATCAAATGCCTTTTCCAGCTTTGGACGGAACAAAAGGCTGTGTCAGATTTCACAGATTTCCCTGTGTCAGGATTTTCGAAAGACGGTATCTCTTTCGAACAAACCGCTGCCATGGCAGGGCGCCAATTACCCCTGAGATTACATTCTTATGCAATAACTCACTAAAGGGAATTGGTTACACATTAAAAAAAAAAAAATTTAAGTGCAGTCACCATATACCTCACTGCTAGGTTATAGGCCTCCTCTGTGTAAGCTGTGTGAGGGAGTGGGCCTTAAATCACCACACAGATTGGTAGATCTTGAGATATCACATGTCTTCTAATATTTGGCTCTAGGACATGCCCACCCATCTCCTCACAACTCCTCCATTTTAAGGGCTGTTGTGATGTAGTAATTAACAGAAGGTAAAGCGTCTGATTGTGTTCGAACCCATGACCATATAAAACATAGTTCACACAAAATGACACTGTCAAAATAACAATTACTTAAATGAAAAAGTTTTATTTTGTGTATGTCTCCCCAATTTAAAGCACTCCTGCTTATTACAAAAAATAACTTGGATTAGCTTACCAATGCATTCTGAAACTTCTTTAGGCACTTCTGGTTCATCAACTGCAAACAATCTTTCCATGTTTTCTTCAACAGTTGCTTCAGCAGCAACAGTATCTTCAATTTTCTTGTCACTTTCCAGAGTATTACCAACTGTTCGGACTTCACCTACTGTTAATTCAGCTTCTTGAGTATCTGATTTCTCTTTTACTGTGTGTTCATCGGGGATGTCTTTATCAACAACTCTTGTTTCTTGATCTAAGGATTTCTCTTTTACACTGTCTTCGTCAACAACAATTTTATCATTCAGACTGATTTGAGTATCCATGGCTTTTTGATGTACTGGTTTCTCTGCATCATCTTTAGCTATAATTTTATCAGTAACAGTTGATTCAGTAACTAAAGCTTTTTGATCTACTGGCTTCACTTTCACTTTGTCATCATCAGGTTTAGTTTGTTGAACAGATTTCTCACTGAGAGCACTATCAGTAACAATTTTATCACTTCCTATGACATCATCAACAACATTTACAGCAATTGTTTCCTCGTGCACTATATCACTATCAATATTTTTGTCATCATCATTAAGACAGTCAATCAATATAGAATGGTCTAAATTCATAGATAAATCTGTATCATCAATGTCAATTAATTCTTGGGTAGGTATTTCTAACATCACATCTGGTTTATGAACTCCGTGGTCAGTTATAATTGGACACAAATCTTCTAGAGAGTTGTTTGGTGAAATTTCATCAACCTCTTCTTTTATGTCTAAATTAGTGGCTGTATTGACAGTTTCTCTACATTTTTCTGGTTTGTCTAAATAAGAGTCATTGTTTATATCATAAGTATTTTCTTCAAGTTCTTCTGGATCTGTTTTAATTTTTTCTACGAGAGTAGGTTGTTCTGGTATAAGCATCCCTAGATTTCCAACAAGAATATCAAGAGCATTAGAACCAGTAACCATATCTGTTTCTACAAAATTCTTAATAGACTGTTCTTTTGTATTAGATTTAAGAATTAATTGATCTTTATTGCTTACTTTCATTTTTGTTTTATCATCAATTTGTTGATTATCTGTCTCTTTTTGAGATACAATTTGATTGTCAACCTGTTGATCAATTCTCTCTTTTTCAGTTTCAGTTTGATCTACAATATCTACTGTCTCATATGTATCAAGAACTGGTTGATCAATAACTTTGTCAATTATTCCACTTTGATCATCCGATTGATCCATATTTTGAACTTCATCTATTGTTTCATCTACTTTGTCTATAATGGTTTGATCTTCTATTAGCAGAACTATATCTTTCTTTACCACCTCAAGTTGGTTGATTGTTTGATCTGTAATCTTTTCTTCTGTCTCAACCTTATCTCCCATAGATGAGTCAGTATTATCCACATCCATTGAAGTACAGGCATCTTCTTGATATTCACTATCTTTTAGTAACTTACTTTCTTCTTCATCATCAACATCCATTGTCATTTCACTTTCAGTAATGACGTCAGCTGTTTCTGTATCTTGTAATAGCCTCTCTTCTAGCAGAGCATCATCATTATCTTCATTATTTATTGGGGCCTCTTTTACAGAAAGTGTTTTAGATACAGTATCTTTCCCAGAAATAATCAGAGAACTTTCATCCTTCGAATCAAATTCTTCTAACAGCTTTTCTTCTGACAAAGTACCACCATTATCTTTATCTAAGATGGCACCTGTAAAAGATTTTAACTTCAGCATTGAAGACTCTGTTTCACTATTACTTACATATTCAGTTAAACACTGAACGTCATCTATAATAGCAAATGAAGCTTCTTTTGCCTGTTCATCATGAATAGCCTCCTTTAAAAGGGTGTTTTCAACAGATTCTGTCTCTTTCATTGGTTCATACATACTTTTATCTTCAAGAATCTCTTTCGCTGGAGATGTTACTGTTTCTTTAGTAACAATTTCAGATATATCAAATAGTTTCTCTTTTAAGACATTAATACCAAGATGATCCATAGTTAAATCTGCGGAATGGTCTATTTCAGTGCTACATATTTCTTCAGTACTTAAGCAGTTTTCATTTAAACACTCATCTACCAAGTGTTTTTCATCTTTAGTCTTATGTGTAGGAATTATTGAACAAATTTCCAATTCATTAGTTTTAATTTCTTTAGAACTGTTATCTAATGTAAGACTATTTTCTTCACTGTTGATTTTTAACACATCACTATTAAGACTGGCTTCTGAAACTTGGAGATTCCCACCAAAAGACCTTTCAGTCTTATCTTGAATTAAAGCATCTGAAGAATCTTCTAAAAGTTGGTCTTCAGACAGAATATCATCATTATTAGTATCTGAATTTCTGTTATCATCACCCATACCATGATTGCTAGCATCATCATCGTCTTCCCATCTTAGTTCCATATCATCATCTTCAATTTCATCAAGATCGTCAGCCTTTTTAATATCCTTTTCATCACATTTATCAAGAAAAGTATCACTGTTTAGATCTTCATCATCAATTTGTTCATCTGTTGCACTGTTCTTTGCTACGACTTGATCTGTATCTGCATCTTCACTTGCATCAGTACCTACGACATCTTTTAACAATTCTTTCAACTCAAGTTCTAAGTTATCTTGTAAAATACATACTTCATCATTTCCAGCACTATTTCTATTAGAACCTAATGTTTTATTAGAGTCTGATGATACAATACCCTCAGTTATTATTTTTGGGTGATCACCACCTTCGTCTTGATTTGATTCCATTTTTTCTTCATCATTACTACTTTTTTCTTCTTTATCACTCATTTTGAACTAAAAGAAATAAAATTAACGGCAAAACCAATTACAATGTAAACAATACGTTAATATATCCCCTATTTTAAACGAAATACTAAATAAAGTTATTGAGCTTGGATTATTGGAACTATTATCATAAGCAATAATTTAACAACGGTATTCACTTCACTTGTATAAAATAATGCACCGACAGCAACAATGCATCTCCATCTTTTCGATTTGACATCTTATAATAATGACAGCTTTATCTCAGTATTGCCATAAAATACCCGAATTTTGTAAATATTAGTTAATTATACTTTAGTTGATTTATTATACCCTAGTGTACCATTCATCCTCCACACACAACGTATTGATTTAAAAATGTATACATACATATTGATTTAAAAATGTGATACTAGGTGGCCGCGACATCATCGGTTTGTTATCACAACCACTTGCAAATATTTTTTGGCAGACATACTTTATATTGGCATTCGCAGTAGCTAATTCGTAGTACCTATATGTGAACCATAGTTAGAGGAGGTACAAGCGAGGAACTTATACCTAAACTGGAATGTGCACTATTGACCAAAACGCGGTCCGAGGGAGGTAGCTTCACAGTAGCCCTCTGTCCTTATTGTGTAGGGTATTATAATGGAATTTATAAGGAATGTACGCAAAATATTTTGTTTTACATAAATTACATGAGTTTTTTATGAATTTAGGTATGGATGGAAACTTTTTATTTTTATTATTGTAATAATGGATGAATAAATTGATGATGTATGGACGACAACAGGTCAATCTACCCGAAACTGTCAAATATTTCTAATCAATCTTAAACCTTAACAAATTAGAAATTTAGTTTAAAATCTAATAAGGAAATCTGACAGATTGTAGTAGCTTGATATACTTCTTTACTATTTTACATTCAAATAAATAAAATGACTACAAGAAAACACAATTTAATATTATTGTAAATACCTAATAAACACCACTTCCTTATTACGTACACAATGACTAAGTGCACATTTATTATTTATTCCGAAATTTATGGTCACCCTACATACAAACAAAATAACTTGTATATGATTACCGGAAAAAACTTACTTAAAGAATGATGTTCCGCATCCAGGGTACGACTCACTATTGCAGCCAATAATGGCACCCTTTTTTACCATCATTTTCTAATCATAAATAAATTGTTGATTTCAAACAAAATTACGAAAAATAAATAAGGGTAACACTTAGAACGAGTTTTATATAGGCTGTTTGAAAGTTATGTATTGAAGTTATATATAGGCTGTTTAATGTTATGTATTGAAGTTATACAACGTGCCGGGATAATAGTGAAATTAACTGAAAACACATATACTTTGTTACATTTTGGCTTCATGAAGAGATTTTATTTTCATAAAATGTATGTAATGTATAAAATGTAAATAATTAACGAAGTTACTTAATTTTTTAGAAACTACCATTCATTTACCATTTAGAGCAACCTGCCGGGGTCATGGATCATAACATTTCATCAATGAAATTAAAATGAGATGAGTAAATTATTAAATATTATTTTTTTGTTCTTTAGTGCTAGCCGAACCCGTGTCCTTGACACGCTTATTACCCGCTGTGTGCATAACTTCGTCGAATACAATTTTTGTGAATGTCTTTGTGAAAAATCTATTGTTTTATTAATTATTTTTTGTGTAATTGGGATAGTAATTAGATTATGGTACCGCGATAAAGACGCTTTGTTTTATTTTAATGTGGTCGTTTTACTTCTCTTGTGTTACGAACTTCATTTGTGTTATCTTATTTATTAGTGTTGCTTGTGTCAACTTGTGTTTATGATGGCGAGTACACATCCCAACTACACTGTAGCTGAATATGCGGACCTCCTGCCACTCGATTTTTTTTTTTTTGTGGGGGTGCGTAATACCATGTTTACTCGGAGAACGTGGATTCGGTGGAACAATTACGCTATCGAATAACAAACGCGTTTGAAAAAGTGAGGGAAATAGCTTTACACTATAATTTATTATCAAACGTGCGGGAAAACATGAAACGTCGTTTAGCTCTCTGTGTCCGTCAACAAGGTGGACTCATTGAACATAAGAAAATTTAAAATAAAAGCAGTGAATAGTGATGAACTGATGATAGTTACTTATAAGTAATAATAACAGTTAAGTGGAATATGATTAGTGTTTGACTATAACTAGTTCCGTTATAGGTACCATTAGTGCGAAGAGCGCGCGCGCCGCCAGATTCATTGATGGAAAGCCGTCAAAGAATCATATTACCGATTACGAATACGTAGGTACGGACGACAGCAGGTCAAGCTACCCGAAACTGTTAGATATTCCCATCATTCGCTTTGAAAATCGGATAAAGAAATCTGACAGATTGTAAACTTAGCTTGATGTGCTGTCGGCTGTATGATTTACGCTTGTGTGCCAGCCCGCTACCAGTTCGGTACGCGAAGCGACGCTTTCCAGCTCCGAGCACCTCCGAGGTAAGTAATTGCATTAATTATTTTTTGCAAGGGTGATCCCAATTTTGGTTACTTTTATATTATTTGTTTTGTTTGATAATTTTTTACCCTACTCGTGTGTTAATTTAATGTCACCATTGGGGCGCCACGTTGTATGCAGGCTGTTTGAAAGTTATGTCTTGTAGTTTATACAGATGATTAAAATTTTATTTTGAAACAATATCAAATTCAGAGGGGATTTTGAGGTTGAAATTTGATATTGTCTCTGGCTGATTACAAACGCTAATAAAGAAATTAAATATATTTAAGTTTGGAAGATAGATTTGGTAGACAGGAGAAAAATGCAGTAGTAAAAGAGTAGCCAAAAGGAATTGGAGTATGTGCAAAGAAATTAATATGATGTGATCTGGTGTAATGTATTTTATAGAGATTTTATTAAAAATGAACATGTGAGAATAAAAGAAAGAACGATTTATATTTTATTTATTTTTGAAGCATTTACCACAGGATCCCAAGAGGTACTGCATCCTTTTTAATTTCATGGTAACAACAAACACTTAGAAGGAGACAGAGGGCTACTGGGGTGCTTTCACCCTCGGACCGTTTTCTCTTCAAAAAAGGTTTACGATTACGAAAGAAAAAATACGTGCCTAGTATTTTTTGGAAATCTGACTGACGGACTAATTAGTTTTTTTTAGTCAAATACCCTATTTCAATGTTCTTTATAAATTACTCACTGAATGCACTTTTTACTACATAAATCACGCGCTTTTATTTAGTAAACAACACTATAAATAACTTTAAAAGTACAAGGAAAAATGAGCGTGACACTCAGCTTGACTTTTCCGCCAAAAACTCACTTGTATTTACTGAGATTTAGTGTTGCCCTACTTTTAAAATTGTTAGTTCATGAAACATCCATTTTCACTACTTTATAGACAAGCTATAACTACGGATATACAAATACGGATATACAATCACACAGATTGAGCTAGCCCCAAAGTAAGCTCGTGACTTGTGTTATGGGATACTAACTCAACGATACTATATTTTATAATATATGACTATTGACTATTATGTATGCCCTGTATTGTTGTAGTATGACTATTGTATGCCCTAAGGGCTGGACATAGTTGATCCATGTAATTATTTAAGACCTATATTATGTACAAACCTATGATCCACAATAAAGAAAGATTTAATTTGATTTGATTTGATTCTAAAAGGTTTTTAAGATGGACAATAGTAATTTACGTAAAAACTAAATTGTTTTTTTAGTTAGAAGTGTTATAAATTCAGAAGATAGATAATTTAAATGAGTTGATTGAAGTAGGTATAACCGTTTCTATATAAGTTGATTATAATAAATTTAACATCTATCTTAACTGTAACAAAGCACAATATACATAAATTATACTTCTATTATAAAGTGTATCCTAAAAACAACCTTTTTTAATTTCTGTCTAATGCTATCGCGAATAGATTTATAGAAGGGTTCGTGGAATAACAAAAGTAGCCGTACGGGTTAATAATCGTACGCGAAAATATCATGTTTGCTGAAGTCTGTTCGTAGATTCAGTACTCAGAAACCACGTTGTCTTGTTTAGTTATTTAGATCTCTGACAATCGTTACGGCTGTAAGCCGAGCCCGAAAGTCTGACGACCAGTGATATGAACGAATGGGTATCGTTTACCCAGGGTTTGGTTGTGGAGGTCAGGCAATCGATGTGAATGTAAAATCAGCTGCATCCGATTAGAATGGAAGCCCCCATAAGATAGTTCGGAAAAGGCTAAGCAGATAATGATAATATTCTTAAGGAAACCAAAAGTGTTATTATTAGTGGTAAGCGATGACACGTTATATTTAAATTTTATTTTATCTATGTTATTTTTTATCTGTGTATTTAGCGTTCCAAACTACTAGATTCTTTATTTTAGACATGATTATTATTAAAAGAGGTTATTCTGGAGATATCTTTGGTTCACTCTGATACATAAGAATATCTCTGGAACCCTGGAACGTGATCACGATTAGAAATATTTTGTAATTTGTTAATTGTTTGCATATTGCTTTGATTGACTGCTAATGCCGATTTCGCTTCAAATATAGCGAAATTATGTGGAATTTCTAATTACTTTAACGAATTCCAATTAATTTGCGACATCTAAATTTATTCTAAAACCTATATTATCGCAGTCTTTCGCTTTAAATTACATTCCAGCGTATTTCTTTTGCGTTAAAACTTTCCAACAATTAATATTTTTTTACTACTATCATCGTAAATATTGCTACGAAACACCATTTGCTCGCTTAGTAAACGTATTAGCTTCGTTTTGGTGCGTCTACTCGTGCTTTGTAGTGTTACAAATATTTAAAATCAGTTTTGTATTTGGGGAAAAAATAATTGTGGTCTAAATATGAATAGTAGCAGCTATATTTCTCCTCGCCTCATGGTTGGGGCTGCTATTGTAGGCATTGTTGGAGCCGCTGGAGTCTTTATTTATGAACAGATTTATGCTGAGAAGCGGAGATCCATGTTGGGTTAGTAGACACCTTTTTTCTTACCTGAAAAACATTTTTGCCTACAATTTTAACAATATACTGTAGATTGCTATTCTTTTCAATTCAATTTCTACTCAATCAATCATAAGCCAGTTATTTATGAGATATAAGTAAATTTATGAACTGTGCAATGTCATAAAAGGTTATGTTTGTGTATAGAAATTATAACTAGGTATCTCATAACTTATCGTTTATTGAACTCAGTCTTGTAACTTAGTGGATTAGATTAGCAACACTGATCTTGAATGAATTTCCCATTAACATTTATTGATATGTTAAATGTAATTTTAACTTACAACATGTGTTTACCATGCGCTTACAGCAACAATAATTATTGTTGCATTCAATTTTGAAATTTGAATGCATTATATCCACAGCTGTAAAAGTGTAAAGTCAAGAACTCATTAATCCTGTTACTAACAACATTTTTATTCAACTTTTAAAATTTAATCTCAATTTTTGAAGTACTCTTGAACTCTAATAATCAAGAAGCTTGTATTTTTTTTAAGCTATTATCATTTAAGTTAAACAATTAATGTTGTGATTATGTAATGATATAGTGAATCTGATTAATTGGACTGAAATATATGCATGTACATGTAGTATGTACAATACGGATGTATCCAAGGTATGAAAATCAAAAAAATAATTAGTCCATCTTATAATAAAAAAAATTAAGACCCGTATTTTTTATTTTGTCAAAATTACCAAAAACTACTGAGATATAGCATATTATAGTTACGGAGTGGGGGCTAATTAAAAGTGATGTCATGCCGTGGTACAAAATATACCATGGCGTGACGTCATGACACGTTTCAAATCAATATATCTTCCTAAGTATATGAATGAAAGAAAAAATAAAAATATGTGTTCAATATTTAAAATATGGGTTCGGTCTTGGGGCCAACACTTTTCTTAATTTATATTAATGATCTCTGCAATTTTAAATCTAGCAATACTAAAGTTTTCTCATATGCTGACGATACTGCCATGGTAGTAACAGGAAATTCTTGGGACTCCATAAAAAGGGATGCTGAATCTGCTCTAGCTATCACTGCCCTGTGGCTAAGGAAAAATATGCTTACTTTGAATACCTCAAAGACCAACTACATTTGTTTTGCAATTAACGGTAGAACCCAACCTCGCCCCGGTTATAGTCTTCAAATACATGATTGTGTCAGTATTAACAACAACTGTGATTGCCCTACAATAAACAAAATGGATACTACAAAATACTTGGGAATTATGATTGACGAAAGACTGTCTTGGCATTCTCAGATTGATCTAATCGTTGGTAGAATTAGGAAGTTGATATGGATTTTCAAAATCCTTAGACACTCGGCTAGCATTGAACTACTAAAAAATCTATGTTGCCTTGGCTCAGTCGATCATGATCTACTGCATTCCAGTATGGGGCGGCGCATCAAAAATTAAATTCCTGGAGGTGGAGCGTGCTCAAAGAATACTCTTAAAAGTAATGTTTTTTAAAAAACTAATATTTCCTACAGCCACTCTTTATTCAGAAGCCAACCTTTAAAGTATACGCAAATTGTATATTTTACATACCACTTTAAGGAAACATAAGTTCCTTACAGTTGATCCTACTATTTTAACAAAAAGACGAAATTACGAAGTAACTAAAACAAGTGTATGTAGAACTTACTTTGCTAAGCACCAATTTTCAAATCAATCTTCGCATTTATACAGTATGTTAAGAAAACCCTGTCCGACCCATAAGGATAATAAAGGTTAGGTAAACACATGACCAAATATAATATAAAATTTTACATATTCATCATAGTACCAATACAAATGAATTTTGAAATAATCTTTTTTCCCGCGAATTAATTCCAATTTCCCCGAAATTTGGTAATTTTTAAAAAGTGACAACACCGGTATTATTATGAGCGAATAGCGATGCGACCAACGGATGCGGGTGGTCAACGCCCATTTATTAAGTTACCTCCTTTTGTGAAATAATATTAATTATTTTTAGGGGGATTTTTTTTTTAAAGTTTAGCCCGGTTTTGTATGCATTAGTAGAATCAGTTATCGATACCTAACAACACCTTCACGGGTCAGACAGGGTTTTCTTAACATACTGTATAACTCTATTAACAAAATTCTTAAAATATATACAAAAACTACTTTGGAGTGTAAACGGATGGTGACAGAATGGCTAAAAACTTTAGACTATGAAGATACTAAAAATATGATTGTCCATATTATTAGCTAGTTTTGTTGTTATTAATAGGTAGTAATATTTCAGACAGGTGTACGCTTGTTATATAAATATAATAAAAATAATAATAATAATTGAAAAGTAAACAAATAAAAGTAAAAGTAAATTCAAATATAGGTATGTCCATGTGTATATTAAAACATAAATAAATAAATAGTTACACACACATACACACACAGTCCAATACACAAATACAGACACACCATACACACAAATACTTACTCACGCTTGCACACACACATGCTTACTTTTAGTTTGCGCTCACATAGATTTAGTTCACACCTGTATTTCTTAATTTAAAGGTTTCAATTTAATTAAGTTGATAAGAAATATGTAATATGTTAAGGGAGAGCGGCCTCTCCTGGCACAAGTGTTTTCAAACTTAAAAGGAGAGATCAACCTCAATTTTGTTTGTATCAACTTAGTTTTTAAATAAAATATTTTTAATTTTTTTTTTTCAATATTTTTTATAATCCTATCTCATGGAAGTTATTTTTTAGGATACAACCCAATTGGCTTGTATCTTAAAAAATAATTTAATGTCCCTGAGGAAGATTTTGAAAAAAATATTGAACACGTATTTTTTATTTTTCTTTCATTCAAATAATTAGGAAGATATATTGATTTGAAATGTTGCATGACGTCACTCCGTGATACAAAATATACCACGGCGTGCCGTAATTAGTCCCCACTCCGTAACTTTAGTACCTACGCTATATCTCAATAGTTTTTGGTAATTTCGAGAAAATAAAAAATACGGATCTTAACTTTTTTTATTATCTATAAGACGGACTAATTATTTTTTTGATTTTCATACCTTGGATACATCCCTATTGTACATGTATAATATAAGTCCAAAAAACAATTAAAAAAAAAAAGACGTGTGGCACTCGGGGACTGCTGCATGCTATTGCATAGCATTTTGTATTTCTTTTTTTTTTTTCTTTTTTATTTATTTATTATTATTATTTTATTTTAATTTTTTAATTATTTATTATTTTCTTTTTTTTCTTCATATTTATTTCTTATCTCTTTTTTTTTTATTATTATTTCTTCATTATTTTTTTTTTATTTTCAGCTATTCGATGTTGTACATAAATACCTATACACCTATATACTTTCTCATAAACAGCTGCTTATGTATTCGTCCGATTTCGGAGCAGCTCGTCTCGATTCGTGCGAGTTTCGTAGAGTCGTACAATACGTCTAATCGCACGCACACAACGCCGAAGACTGCCGAACTGAAACGACGTTAGACGATGTACGGCCTTCAAGCCACACCTCCGTGCCCGTCGGAGTGGGGAGCGTGAGGTTTTTTCGTTACGGAATTTCTGGATTCGGTTCCCGCGCTCAAGGCCCGCGATAGAAGCTATGCAATAGCTTAAAAATTAATGTCGAATAACAAGAAGATCACTCCCTATTATTTTATTATTATTGAAGCCTGTGTTATGTCAATGCAGAGCAATGACCACCCAACCATTCTCGAAAATGCACTTTCTAGCCTCCCATCAGAGAATGACTACCCAAATAGTGTTGATTGTGATATACTGTTTGTCCCATTTGTATGGATAAGCCATGGAAACGGTTTTGTGGGGCATAGTTAGTTTAAGTCAAATTATTTTGTAAATTTGTATATTTAAAAAATTGCTTCTACTTTCCTGGTCTACTGCGATTGTGGGCTAGTCCTTTATGGTGGCTAGCTCATTCTGCCATCTCTTTCTGTGCCTGTTGTGCAGTTGTTTTCTGCCAATTGGGTTCCACTGAGTGTGGTCTTTCTCATGTTCCCCGTTCTGACGTAACAGATTAGGTTATTATTCTACATACAATATTTAAAGAAAACCTTGTCCGATCCATGAAGGTATTGTTAGGTATTGATAACTGATTCATCGAATGCCTACAAAGCCGGGCTAACCTTCCCCCTAAAAAAATAAATATTATTTCGCCTAAAGGAGGTAAATTAATACATGTGCGGTAGACAATACATTCGCGGGCAAAGGGGGGAATTTCTTATAAACAATTTTAAACACCGCAGCCAATTTTAAGTCTACCTTCCCGATATCTTCTATTTCTATTATTTTCTGTTTCAGTAAGGGAAGTAGCAAGATTAGACAAGCAAGTTTCTTCAATGAGGACAGAACTTGAATCTCTGAGAGAGCTACAGAAGGAAACGTAAGTGTTATTTATTTACATATTAGCTAGCGTTAAGCCGTTGGTCCCGGTTGCCATACGAACATCTAGTGGCAGTCGTTACGGGTTGTTGGAGCCCTCAAACGTCTAACAATTTGTCTAACTGCAATGCTTAGATAGTTGTGGAGGTCAGACGGCACCGCTTCACGGAAAATATCGAAGTTTAGCCAAAATCAGCAGTTAGACTGGTAAAAGCGGACCCCAGACTTCAAAGCTGAAAAGCTACTGATGCGAATGGGATTAACGCTGAGATGATGATGATGATGATTTACATATTAGCTTCGTCCCACTGTTTCACCTGCATAAATTTCGATCCTGTGGGAATATTGGGATAAAAAGTATTTCGGTTATAGAACATTTGTGCCCTTATCCTGCCCTTATTCTGTCCCTTATCTTATATCAAATCCCTTAAACACTGGTATTTATTCACAAACGATTACTTAAGTTAATTGACGTTAAAAGGTAAAAATTGTATGGTTAAGGAATCGTTAATCACTAGTTAATTTTAAACAACGTTTATGAATAAAGGGGCCTGACGTAGACTTTCGCACTTATTATAAAGGGTGTCTCTGACATCGACGCACAAACGAGTACCATGGATCCAGTACACGATTCTGAACCCCCCAGTGGTGGAATTTTTTGTTGGCTTTCTCCTGGTTTTTTTTTAAAGTATGCAGTTTTTTTTCACTTTAGACCGTTCTTAATTGCTATATTCTATTCTATAACCCAATAAGATTTTAAAGTAAAAATTAAATAATTCACTGACTAAACAAAAAAGCTCAATGTGAACAAAGCTTGAAAAACTATCCTGCTGATTTAATAGTGTTCACATCAGGGGTCATACAACAAGCACGGCGGCATGCTTGCAACGTTCAAAGGCCGAGTCGACACTTTTTTTTTAACCGTGATTTCTGTAACCTCTCATTAACGACATAAATGACTATCATAATTTTATTGACGTAAAATTTGGCGAAAAGGCAAAAAGCCTATGTGTTATTATGACTCGTACAGGGAAATTTTAAAATTAAATTACGAAAGAAAACAAGTTAAAAAAAGTAACGAAAATCAGAAACTCCTTTACGAGGCCAAACCACAAGGTATCAACTTGCTACCTTGTGGTACATGCCTGTCAAGAGCTTGCCGACCGCTGACTTAAACCATCGAAGTATAGAAGAAGACACTCTTTTCTTCAAGTGGATTTAGACATGATATCCAACTAATATGATAAATATGATAACGCCCCGCTGCCGCGCTGCTGTTTTCAAGAACCGGTCCGTTTGATTATACGCACAAGATCTTGCCACTCACTCGCCGCCGCCGCCCCGCTGCCCGCAAGTTTCGAGGCAGAGACCTTACGCGGGTGGTGCGGGGTGCAGCTGGTAACAAATAAGTTGAAACTACACTCAATGAGCATTACACAAACACAATATTTTGGGCGTGCTCCATATTACCCATTGTTCTTCATACATTGTTATTTCGCGAGCAACGACCGACCTCGTCAATGGCCGTCACGGTTCAAATAAAATTAGCATATTTATCTTTGATTTGAATAGTTAAATAAACTTCTCTCTGGTGAAACTCCCATGTTTTATTCTAAAGGCTAATTCTCGTAATTTCATCACCATCAACCTTTTTATCGTCCCTCTGCTGGGCACAGGCCTCTTTTCATACAGAGAAGGATTGAGCGTAATCATCACGCTTGCTCAATACGGGTGACCATACAATAATCCAATGTAAAATAATGATGGATCGGTAATATAAAAATACCAAATGTAAACATTAATTATCATTTTTTTTTTTTTTTTAATTAAAATATAAACCAGCGCTTGACCGCAATCCCGCCTGATGGTAAGCAGTGACGCAATCGTTGATGGTAAAGCGCACTAGTTTATTAAGAGCCTATTCACTCTAGCCTTGAAGACACTCAAATTGTAGTCCGACGGAAACACCGCCGCCGGCAGATTGTTCCAGTCCCTCGATGTACGCGGTATAAAGGAGGAGGCGAAACGCTTCGTCCGGATCGTAGAGGTGCTAACAACATAAGGGTGGAAACTCGCCGTACGACGGGTCGTCCGATGGTGGAACGGAGATGGGGGAATTAAATCGTGCAATTCCCTCGCACACTCCCCAGAATGTATCCTATAGAACACCGAAAGGCTGGCTACTCTACGCCTGTGCTGTAGGCTTCGGAGACCAACTCGAGTTATATCAGGGTCACCAATCAGCCTCTTCGCACGCCTCTCCACTGAATCCAAAGTGGCCAGGTGACACTTAGCAGCACCAGCCCAAATGTGGCTGCAGTACTCCACACACGAACGGACCTGTGCTTTGTACAACATTAGAAGCTGCCCTGGTGTGAAGTACTGCCAGACCTTTGCGATAACGCCAAGTTTTCTGGCCGCCACCTTGGCCTTGGACTCAATGAACCGCCCAAAGTTTAGGTTCGAGGAAATCTCAACACCCAAAAGCTGAAGGCGGTCGGTACACTCCAAGGATACATTCCGAAAAGTAGGAGCCAAGGTGAACGGGCTCCTTTTGGCGGTGAAAAGACACGCCTGCGTTTTGGCGGCATTGAATGCTACAAGATTGGCATTGCCCCATTCGGAGACTGCCTGAAGTGCAACACTCGTTCGCTCTACCATGGCCTCTCTTTCGGACTGGATTGATTCCCTACTAGCCCGAGCATCCGGCAGGTATCTCTCCACAACTGTGCTGTCATCTGCATACCCATAGATACCGGGCATCAGCAGATCGTTAATATGCAGCAGAAACAGAGTTGCAGAGAGAACAGACCCCTGAGGAACACCGGCATTAGTCGACATGGGCTCAGAAGAGCATCCGTCGACAACAACTCGGAGGGACCGTTCAGTCAGGAAGTCTTTTACCCAGCCAGTCAGGCTAGGGGAAATGCCGTACGCTGGAAGCTTACTCAAAAGGCCAGCGTGCCATACCCGGTCGAAGGCCTTCGAGACATCAAGGGAGACAGCAATCGCTTCCCCATTTCTCTCGAGGGCCTCGCCCCACAAGTGAGTGGCATACACTAGTAGGTCCCCAGTTGACCGATTGCGGCGAAACCCGTACTGTCGGTCACTGAGGAGATCGTTACCTTCCAGGTATGCCAAGAGGCGCGAGTTCAATACACGCTCCATAATTTTGCAAAGTATGGAGGTGATTGAAATCGGCCGATAGTTGGTAGGATCGGCACGACTACCCTTTTTGGGCACGGGCTGCACGTTGGCAAGCTTCCAGGACTTGGGCACTATACCAGTCCCAAATGAGAGGCGATACAAGCGTGTCAATACAGGAGACAACTCGGGTGCACATGCTTTTAGAACAATCGCTGGTATACCATCCGGACCACTAGCCTTATTCACGTCCAGACGACACAGTGCTCTCAGAACCTCCTTGTTCCGAATGCGAACCCCAGGCATTGAAGTACCGCAGTGGGGTAAAATAGGTGGAGTAGCACTGCCAGTATCAAGACGCGAATTATGGGCAAAGAGAGATGCAAAGAGACCTGTAGGCCTAGTATGAGTTTTCAATACGAAACTCGTTCGATCGTATCGAGCGCGTTTGGCGCTCTCATTGGTTGAGATTTCTTACGACCTTGAAGCGGGCCAATCGCTGAGTCAAACGCGCTCGATACGATCGAACGAGTTTCGTATTGAAAACTCATACTAGGCCTACTGCTTTCTCTCTCGCCGTATGAGCCAGTGTTCCATCAGGCCTAACCAGCGGAGGCAGTGAGGGCCGACAGAAGTTCGCCTCGACCGATTTGGCAAGGGACCAAAAAGATCTGCTACCGGAAGGCTGCGCAGATAACTTGTTGCCAATATGGGTAATACGGTCGAAGCGAGCCTTCTTTAGCGCCTTTTTGTAGGACTTGGCAGCACGGTTAAAGGCTCTCTTCTTTGAGCTTAGATCCGGAGCTCCGCGGTCACGGGCGTCAACCCAGGCGAGAAATGCCGTCTGCTTACGCTGTTCGGCTTGGGCACAATCGGCATTGAACCATGGGCGAGCCAAGCCACCGACGGGCACGTCATTATAGGGAATAAAATATTCCATAGAGAAGCAGACTAGAAGAGAAGCAGACCTGCTGCCAAGGATAAGACGCAAAGAAATGGCGCATCTCATCCCAGTCTGCTGACCTGTATCGCCACATTCGCCGTTCACCACGAGAGTCGTGATCTGGAGGGGAGAAGGTCGACACAGACTTCACCAGACAGTGGTCTGAAGTTCCCAACGGTGAGGAAACTGTTACAACACACCTGTCCGGATCAGTGGTCAGCAGAAGGTCCAGACAATTGGCAGTATGACCAACTACATCAGGCACCCTAGTCGCTTGCTTTACCAGCGTTTTCTCTCCCAGCGTGGTCGGTCCTCTGGTACGGGAAAAGCCAGTCCTGATGGCAGGCATTGAAGTCCCCCAGAGCGACGATCGGTAGACACAAGTGTAAACAATTTTGTCCACACCAGTGTCAACCAACAGCCATAGGGACGAGAAATGAGGGTCTTCGAGGTGACGGAGGCGCCGGCAACAAATGTCATTGCGGACATACACACAGACCCCGGCACGCTGCAGGAAATGGTGCTCCAATGCGTATCCCGGGTAGCTGAGGTATGCCGCATCAGACGGACATCTGATCTGGGTCTCCGTCAAGAAAAGTAGATGGGGCTTCTCAGTCTCAAGGTGGTGATGTACTGCAATGAGATTGGAGTGCAGACCTCGAATATTAGAGAGGTCCACTTTGAAAGAGAGGACGTGCGCCCGCTGTACACACCTACTTTTCTTTTTAGACCTTTTCATATAGAGAAAATAAAAAAAATTGAGTGAATAGGAACGAAGACGGCAGTTGAGTGAGGTGATGCAAAGTTAATCCCAACAATGCGACCAACGATGCCGGGCCAGAGGGAGATTGATCTGGAGACTGCGGGGACGCCCGAACCCCCCCAGGGATCGCCATCGGGTCCTCTCGTCCGGTCGCCAACCGGCACGATGGGGCCACCCTGGGATTTTTCGCAGTTGGCGGGGCAGCCTTTCGTATGTGGCTGGCACACTACTTGGGCCCCCAACTACCTGCGGTCGGCCAGCGGAGCACCGTGCTTCGGATCCCGCTACCCTCCACGACCAAACTCCCGACACGACAACAATTGGCGCATCGTACCCGGCACACATCGCAACACAACTGCTCAGACCCGCCCTCCAAACGGCTTCACCAGACATCATGCCGGAACACGACGAATCGCTTGGCGGCATGACTTTGTTTGGTGGGTGGTAACTACGCCGGCGGCCGATGTTGAGGCCTACCACCGAGAAATGAAATGTAAACAATCATTATCAAATGTAAACATATAATTTTTTATGTAAACATTCTTCTTCACCAGGTCACTACGTCGTTTAAAGCATAGGAAGGTTCGTAAGGGGAAGCCTGTGAGGAATGCCAGCGGCGACGCGGCTGAGGTGACTGAACAAAGTTACCCGTCGGATTCAGAGTATTTCACAGACTACCAGTCTGTGTTAGGTAAGAATGTACAGACGGCAGCCCATCAAGCTACTACAATCTGCCAGATTTATTAGATTTGAACTTTCCCCCTTATTCATAAACGTTGCTTAAAGTTAACTAGTGATTAGAGATTGTTTAACCATACATTTTAGACGTTTGCACGTCACTTAACTTTAATCATCGTTTATAAATAAACTTGTTTATTCATAAACGATGGTTAAAGTGACGTTAAAAGGTCAAAAATGTATGGTTAAAGCTTCGCTAATCACTAGTTAACTTTATGAATAAGGGTTTTTTTTTATCTCTAAAACATTAAAGCTCAAGGTTGCTTGGGAATATTTGACAGTTTCGGGTAGCTTAACCTGCTGTCGTCGGTATTTTGTTAATATTATGTACAAAGACCCATCGCACACAATCGTCAATTAAACTAAGTAGATTGGAGAAAAATGAATACTGGAAAACAACTCTTGGTGTTTATGTAGAAGTGGTTTACCAAAGACCGATGGCGTGTGGAGCAGATGAGTCCGCAGTGAGCAGGGTGTAGAGACCGCGTATCAGCAAGTGTACTGTGGGGCGCCACAGCTAGATAGATGGATGAATAAAGATGGCTACAGGATAGGCTGTTCTGGAGCAGCATGGGAGAAGTCTTCGTTCAGCAGTGGACTCCAATATGTAGAGTTGATTGATTGATGTTTATGTTCTATGTATTTTTTTTTCTCAGGCACAGACGGCGAAATGGACAGTGAAGAGTTCTACGATGTACCTACAGATGACGACGAAGACGACACTCTCAAAGAATCTCTGCGCAGCGGAAAAGCGAGCAACGAGTTAGATGACGAGGTACTAAATACATACAATATGTAAAGAAAATCCCGTCCGACCCATAAGGGTAATAAAGGTTAGGTAAACACATGACCAAATAAAATATGAAACTTTATATAATCATCTTAGTAATAATGCTAATGAATTTTGAAATAATCTTTTTGTTCCGCGAAATAATTCCAACTCCCCCAAAAATTGGTAATTTTCAAAAAAGTGAGAACACCATTTTTGGCGGTATTATTATGAGCGGATAGCGAAGCGACCGTGTGCCGGGTGCCCTGCCCCCTTCACCCGCGCGTGTATTGCCTACCGCACATGTATTAAGTTACCTCTATGCGAAATAATATTTATTTATTTAGGGGGATTTTTTTTTTAAGTTTAGCCCGGCTTTGTGAGCATTAGTAGAATCAGTTATCGATACATAACAATAGTTTCACGGATCGGACAGGGTTATCTTTACACATTGTATATCAGTAGCGTAATTGTGTAACACACTATTAGTAGCAATGGGTTTCATTTTGACAATTCAACAACATTCATTGCGTTATTTACGTTGTTGAGCAGACAAATTTTCGAACACATGGAACAATGGATTAGAAATATGCTTTGAAATGTTTCCAACTGATGGTAGGTAATAGCGTGTTACGTAGTTAGGGTGTTAAACTACTTCGTGTTCAGAACGGTATATAAAAACTTCGATCATATTTTGAGATCATAGAAATGAGTATTTTCGGTTATGGACATATTTTTATAGAATACTAGCTTTCCGCCCGCGGCTTCGCTCGCGTGGAGATCGGTTATATCGCGCTTTTAGATTTCCCTCGTGAATATAATTTTTTTCCGGGATAAAAAAGTACCCTATTATTTAATCCGGACTTCCAACTCTACGTCTGTAAAATTTCAAAACAATCGGCTTAGTAGTTACGGTGTGAAAGCGGAACAAACAAACTCACTTTCCGATTTATAATATTAGGATATTTGGTGTACACATACAAATATTCCAGTAATCTCCCTTGGGAACTTGATGTTTTTAGGACCAAAAGTAGCCTATGTTACTCTCCATCTTTTCAACTAACTGTATGCCAAAAATCAGGTCGATTGGTTGCTTAGCTACGGCGTGAAGGAAGGACAAACAAACAAACAAACACACATTCACATTTATAATATTAGTATGGATCTCTATAATGTACACCATATAAATTACAGTAAGTACATAAATATGAAGATTTGACAAAGGGTGACACAATGGGCGGTCTTATCTCTAAGAGCGATCTTTTAAAGACAACCTTTGGATGTAATAAGAAGGGGAAGGAGAGAAATAGTGTAGCTGGTCTGCGGTGTACGGTCGACAGCAGGTCAAGCAACCCGAAACTGTCAAATATTCTCAATCATAGTTTAGAGATTAGAGAGCCTTAATAGTTTAGAGGCAAAAGATGAAAATCTAATAAATACATCTGACAGATTGCAGTGGCTTGATATGCCGTTGTCTGTAAAAAAAATATAAATATAAATAAATCCAATGAATTAAAAAAAAAATCAACCTCAAAGCATTTATATTAATTAATCCGATTTCAAGCATTGAAAACATGAAGCTGGTCGCCCATTACAAAGCGTAGGTCTCTGTGGAGAAGAACAGGACAGAAAATACACGGAAACTCTTTTAAATCATGAAATTGTTAAAGAATATATGAATATATCATTCATGTTGATGTCAACCATGTGAGAAAGATATGTACGTGAAAAGAAAAAAAAAACATAAATAATTTAATTATATTTGTTCCCAGGAAGTATTAGAAAACGATAAAGTCGAAACACATGGCAATACCGTAAAAAAGGCGACATAGCTGTGGACTACTAAAAATACAGGTAATTTTTTTTTAAGATTAATAAGAAAATCATTAAAAATGGAAATGCTTAGAAACAAAATATGATCACCTAAATAAAAGTCCCAGACATAAAGGGCGTGACAGCTCACATATTTTTGCATTGTAAAAAGAAAGACAATTATATGAACTCATATAACGTGTCAGTAAGCTAATTCTGGAGAAAGAACACATAAATATATTATAGTAATTATATATTAGCTATAATTAGTTTTTAGCTATTAATACCATCATTTGTTATTTGCTATAAATACCATAATTTGTATTTTTTCTGTATTCTAGTGCGAGTCAACGCTTGTGGGAGGTTAGTAGTCGAATAGTCGGGATTGGGGTCAAACCACCGTAACTAAAGTTGAAGACAGATAAAGTAGTACCCAAACGTATGACAATATAAGTTTATATTATACATGTTTAGTGTTTTTAATTCTTGTAAGCTGTTGATTAGAGATTTACTTCATCATATGCCTAGTGTTTTTCCAAGTATGTTATACTTCCAGCCTTACCGTTGGCACCTGGATATACATGAATGAACCGCCTGACTTACCTCCTAAATCAAGGTTTTTGGTATCACGATATACCTCGATAAGACTTGTTGGACATCCGGGCTACAGTTCAGACCCGTTGTGACTGTCAAAGATCTGAAAATTACAGTCGGCCCCTAAGGTTTAGGCGTGCTTTTAGAGACATGGAGGTGTCTCAATATCTAAAGATAGTCACCCATCCTCGGACCGACCTCTGAAATCGGCCAATGGTACCTACTGTTATTTTTTAGCAATGGCGCCTTTACTTTCCTATTACTTACCGCTAGTTTTGAACGGTAAAAATTTTATAGTAAAATAATTTATAAAATTTTGAAGTGTACACTAAACTTCTTTAGCGACAGTGAGCACTTTTGTTGGATGATAAAAAGCATTGAATTTGCGTGAGCGTGACCGACACGACACCGTGATCGCTACAGCGTGATATACATACATATACTGTGTAAGAATAGTGTTTACAATGGCATAGATTGCGTCACCACCATAACGTTTTTGTTCATTTTTCTTTCTGTTAACATAATAATGGTTTCAGTTTTCATTTCTATTGGTCAGACCTACGACTGCCTTTTTTACCAAGTGATCTCTAACTAACAGCTAACTAGACTGATAAAATTCCAAATAACAATTTATTCCATTAAAGAAATGTAATCAATTGTAAACAATAATATTAATTGTAAACAATTATTTGGTTAAGCCTATTTAAATTCAATGTGACTTTCAATTAATTGATATTTATAATACTTTTGGTGTCAATGCTCATGGCATTGTCTAGTCATTATGAATATTGCACTAATTACAGAATGGGTATAATGTTCATAATAAAAGTTTTGATCATATGTATATCTGATAATAATGTTGTTAAATTATGAATTATTTAGTCGATCAATGACATTATGAGCTATTAAGCACTATCGACTGGTCGCCAGCGACTGTCAGGGACAGCCAGGTTAGGATCGGGAGACCAAGTCGAGCGACAGCATTCCAAGAACATTTGTGCGGAATAAAATAATACAATTCCGACGTCCGATCGTTACGTCAGTTGCTCGCAGTGATTGCTTCCATTTTAAGCCGTGCTCCTATTAGATGCACTACTAGTAGCCTTAATAACTTTGTTGATGGAAATTCAAGCTTACATCTATAGAGAATACATTTTTAATTATCAGGTTTATTTTTTTGCGGCTGTCGATTGCGTACCAAATGATCCCGAAGCATCCTCACAGCCGCCGATGCAGTAGCCTCAAACATACCGAAGCGGTGTTTTTGTTACTACGATCACTTATCATGGAATTTTCTACTTTATTGCCATGGAGTTAATGTATGATGTTTTTTATCACTAAAATCCTCAGCCGTTCTGATGCCGATAATGGGCGCGGGTTCTTACTCTACTAAATGCAGTTTGATATAATATATTATTTACAGTAAGGGTCAAAAGTGGATCACTTTTGACACTTATGCTTAGTGCAATAAAGTTCAAAAGTGGTAATGCACTTTTGACCCTTAGGCCTCTGCCTCGAATTTTGCGGGCAGCGGGGCGGCGGCGGCGGTGAGTGAGCGGCAGGATCTTATGCGTAAAATCAAACGGACCGGTTTTCGAAAACAGCGGTGCGGCAGCGGGGCGGTGGCGGGCAGCGAGCGGTGTACTTCTCGCGCTCGAATCTTGCGGGCAGCGAGCGGGCAACGAGCGGTGATCGAGCGTTAGGAATAAATTTGAATCAAAAAGATGTTGCTGCCATTGTTCAGACATTTATTTCACGAATAAAAACAAATATCTCGTCGAAACAATCATGAACATAACACTGAGGCTATAGTGACGCGCGATCTGCCCGAGAACGGGTCTTCGATGCCCACCCGGCTCCCGCGCCGCTGCCGCCGCCGCCACGCTGCCCGCAAGATTCCAGGCAGCGGCCTTACTGTAACTACACACTTTGGCAAGAAATTAAAGAGGGTGCTTTCAGAAACTTACGGTTGAATTGTCAATAGAGGGCTGGGCTTATCATTGTTACCACCTGGAATCTCTCACTACTTCGAATAAGCTTACTTTATATTATGCCATCAGCTCTTATATTATATCAACCTGTTTTATTAATTTTATTATAATAATATGGTTTTTGGGGACGAGAATAAGCCATAGTAGTATTGTTAAAGACTTGTGTAGCTAAAAGGTTTGTAAATTATAGTAAAATTGTTCTAAAAGACACTATAATGTTAAAACTATATGCGCGTGGATGACTATATTCGGTACATCGATTATTTATACACAGATTCAAAATCAGCGTAAAAAAAAAAAATGGTTGAACTGAACAAGCGCACAACACGGCACTTTGGTGCTTCTTTCATTTAGTACTTCTTTATAATTCTGACTTTAATGCATGCGTGTAACGTTGAAGGTGGTTTGATGTTTGATGTACCACAGACTCGGTCGTAAAAAATAATGGCTTTTTGTACTGCTTTGTGATAAGAACTTTATACACTGCACTTATTTATTTTGACTGCTTAATACTTGTCGCCATCGATGGTTCTGTAGTGGAGACTGGAGCAGGCGGCGATCAGTATGCCTAATATAGTACTCGTTTGTGCGTCGATGTCAGATACATCCTTTATATGTAAAATTTCATATTTTATTTGCTCATGTGTTTACCTAACCTTATGGGTCGGACGAGGTTTTCTTTATATATTGTATAACTCACTCTGCGACTCTCTGCCTCAATCTCTCTTTATCGTTGATTTTTTTTAGGAAGATTCACTTTTATCACGTGTACAGACGACAGCACATATGTAAAGAAATATTTTTGTCTGAGGATTTTTTAAAAATTTTTTTGTTAATTATGGGCACAAATAGGGCACAGTCGCCAAATGTATTTTTTAATATTTTGTGTTTCCAGTAATAGTTGTAATGAGTAATGAATATTATACTTGCAAGCTACATAAGTTTTTTTTTATAAATAGTTGTGTAATATTTTTTTACATGGCTATATTTATTATTTTTATTTAGTAAAATAAAGTAAGATTTAATTTATTTCTGGCGTCTTCACCTGTTAATTTTAATGTACAGAAAACTTATTATATATTCCAATGGTTATAAATGATTTTAATTATTGTGCCTATATACATTAATGCATTTATGATATGTTACAATGTTATGTAAAATATAAATGAAAATCTCAGTAAAATTCTTCAAATTAATATTCAATGATGATTTATCTCAATAAAAAAAAATATACATATAATTATAATTCAAGTTTTTTTACGGCATGTTTAACATAAAAAAAAACTTTAATATTTTCCATTTCAGAACTCTATTTTAATTATTCTCGAATATTTTAATGTTTCTCACTCGTATAATTAATTCATAATGCTCACAATATTGCTCAATCGTACAAAAAGCCACCAACAATTTCCTTTTTTTAAAAAAAAAAAAAATAAGTCATTTGAATGTCAATTGTATGCAAGTTGAAAAACGTCCTCACTCAATTTAGTAAATCGAAAATTTTACAAAGGGCGCATTCCTCCAAATACAATTTATATTTGTACAATTTACCCTTCTAATAAATTTTGTATTTTTGACAGCTTTTTCCATTCTAAAACTCTGTGAAATCTATTATAATACTACTTAAATCAGCCCTTACTAAGTTAAATATACAGAAGCATTAGATCGTATGATATCTTTCTGGCACCTTTAAACAACCTTTAATCAAAGAATTTGAATATTTCTTCATTATTTATCTAATAAAAATTGAACTCTTAATTTAATTTGACTTTAATAAAATAATTTCATAAAGGGCAGGTTTTTAATTTAGCTTACAAAACTCTGCCTACGGTATCTACGCTAGAACTTGTATTTTTCTTTAAATTTGCGTTCTGAGTATCTTAAGTAATTACGTCCAAAGCGCTGTCAGTAACGTACAAGTTACTGAATGTTCTTAAAGCACATTTTTTAATATCAGACAGAGACTTACTAATCCGACATTTAAGTGTTGTGTTTGCGAATTTTAAAGTTTATTATTTGACATAACATCTGTCAAATTAGTATCTGGAATTAAAAAGTAATTTTAATGTATATAATTCAATTTAATTGTTATTCTTCAACGACATTAAATTTTGTTTATTACGAAGCAGATTCAAAGTTGTTAATAGTTGTAGGCATTTTTGGGATAACCTTCTGGTGTTTATTTTGTTATAAAAATAAAAATATTATTCAGATTTATGCATTTCATTTATTACCCTAATAGTATCTAAAGTGTGAGCACAATGTACTTGCTGTAAAGCATCTATTTGTTGGGTTAGTCTTTTTTTGTTGTTTTTTTTTGTGTGTTTTCCATAATGGACGCTCTTAGCGTACAATATATTTCTGCATCGTTCTCACACGGTTGATTTCAAAATGAATGATGTAATCAAATATTTGTATCAATAGCTTGATAATTTAAAAGAGTGTCCATGGAGTTTCTTGCCCGTTCTTCTCCATGGGTACCTAGTCTTTGGAATGGGTGACTAGCTTCACCTTACTGACGACCGACCTTCTGGCAAAAGTGCCTGTAACTGGTTTATTTGAAATAAATGCTTTGATTTTGATTTAAACTTATGATTTTCTAGAAGTGCGGTGGTGATCGTCACTAGTGTCCGTAATTGACTGGCGAATGGCGCCATATTTTCTTCATAATTATAAACTAATGCTTGACCGCAATCCCGCCTGATGGTAAGCAGTGACGCAATCGTTGATGGTAAAGCGCACTAGTTTATTAAGAGCCTATTCACTCTAGCCTTGAAGACACTCAAATTGTAGTCCGACGGAAACACCGCCGCCGGCAGATTGTTCCAGTCCCTCGATGTACGCGGTATAAAGGAGGAGGCGAATCGCTTCGTCCGGATCGTAGAGGTGTTAACAACATGAGGGTGGAAACTCGCCGTACGACGGGTCGTCCGAAGCTGGAACGGAGATGGGGGAATTAAATCGTGCAATTCCCTCGCACACTCCCCAAAATGTATCCTATAGAACACCGAAAGGCTGGCTACTCTACGCCTGTGCTCTAGGCTTTAGAGACCAACACGAGTTAAATCAGGGTCACCAATCAGCCTCTTCGCACGCCTCTCCACTGAATCCAAACTGGTTTTCAATATTGAACTCTGATTCTGGGCTTAGTGTAGACTATAGCTAAGGTACATACCTAAAACTATGCTTCCGCACTTATGTACACATCCTTGGATGTCTACAGTCCAGCCGCTAGCGGAGTCCTGACGCCCGCTCTGCCAAGAGCAACACGTGAGTTCGCAGAATCAAGCGGCAAACGCAAGCCGTTTGCCAACTGCTAGTGGTACAAAACAAAGATGAAATAAATATTGCTATTAGAATTCTAACTCGAATCTGAACAACAATCGTCACGAAACTTTAAAACATAATCAGTATGTAAAAAGTAGTTGATCGTACCTACTCTGATCGGATAATTTCTCTTATGATAAAAAAATATACTTTGCTGTTATGCGGTAAACACACATTCACTCGACCCATTTTACATAAGCAGCCTATATTGTTCCCACTGTTGGGACACAGGCCTCCTCTCGATGAGTGGGCCGTAATTTACCACGCTGGCCCAGCACAGGTTGGTAATGACTCATATTTGAACACCTTCTGTCTATAGAGGTCCACTGCTGGTCATAGGCATCCCCAAAGCTTTCATTACATTTGGGGCGGTTGCCATAATACCCATGCTGGGCAGGCGGGTTGGGGATGTCAGTAGTTTGATATTCCACAGGAAAAGCGTAGCTGCCCGCTTCCCTAATGAGAGTTCTCTTAGTCGCCTCTTACGACACCAATGGATGATATGGGTTGGTAGGTACTAATCTAAGCCCGGCATCACGCGGGGAATCAGAGGCATTTGACCATCAGCATAAAGAATAGTTATAAGCAGAGGCTCAGTTATTGCTGGCCACAATTAGAGATACCAGAGGGTGCTACTCGAGGGAAGTTAAGCAAGTTGTTCACACCTTTATGAAGTCTAAGCGTGTGCGACCTTAAACTATTTAACATACAAATAACGAAATAAGGTGGGTGGACCATGGAAGGCCATGCTCCTTTGAAAGCCAACTATTAAAAAATCGTAGTTGTTGACATTTAAATACATATTCCTTCTACTACACACTAAGATCCTACAAACTACAGTCCACAAACGTGGCGGCGTGTCGATCGTGTCACTATTGTGGCAGTTTTATCCAACGTTTCGTAGGCTTCGGTCGTCGACGTTACAATATTGTTATTCGCGCGCACAACAAACCGTACATTTTTAGTCAATAGCCTATTATTATTTCATGTTTTTTTATTGTGAATTGTCGTATTAGTATATGTTTATGGTACTAAAGAAAAAAGAACATAGCTTTGCCTCAATTTACATTAAAATATTGGTAGTGTTCCTAGGAAAGCCGGTGGTTCCTTATAAGGCCAATCAAAAATTTTACGGTTGGCCTTGCTATGGTGTATGGAACCACAAGGAACATTCACAAATCCTGAACAAATGAACACTTACTTTTTGGTTATAAGTAATGAGAAACTGTTATAATTATAATAGTTTGTAGTATCTATTAGGACAAAGTTATAGTCATAATTATCAATTTTGGCCTTACAAAGAACGGACCCATAAGAAGGTCATTTTCGATAAAAAAAAGATTGCAATTTCATAATAAAACCTGATGGCAAGTTATTTAAGGCCAATATAATAATCATTACTAATATTTTTAAATAATTTATATTAATACATTCTTAGTTATAGAATGGTGTTCAAGTAATGTTCGTAGAGTTTTTTATAGATGATAAAAATAAATTGAGCATTTAATGCTTCGCTTAAATAATAGAGCTTATTATGTAGTTTTAGTAAAAGCGGATATATTTAATGTTACAACTCTATTTTTAAGTTTAACAACAGATGTATAATGTTGGCCTTGTTTGAAGCCGTGTTCCATGCAAAGCCATTTGGAAGAGCTTTACAAAACTTAAATTTTATAAATGTTGTTTAAAGTTAGGTAAAAAAAAATATTTTATAGGGTGGACAATAAAACAAAGTATTACTTAATAATTTGTTTCCTTCATATATCCAATAAATAAACGAATTAAAAGTATTTACTCATTAGAGTGGCCATCCATGGTCCACCCACCTTACTACATCTGCCTTTTTCTATGTATTACCTTTCTTCTCGTTTTCAAGTCGTGGTGGCCTAATGGTTAAAACACCAGCCTCTCAAGTATGAGTGTGCAAGTTCGAATTCAGGTCAGGCAATTACCAATGTAACTTTTCTAAGTTATAACGTTATATGTAATATAATAATAATAAATAAATATATACGGACAAATCACACAGATTGAGCTAGCCCCAAAGTAAGTTCGAGACTTGTGTTATGGGATACTAACTCAATGGTACTATATTTTATAATAGATACATATATAGATAAATACCCAAGACCCAGGCCAATCAGGAAAAGATCGTTTTCTATCATGACCTGGCCGGGGATCGAACCCGGGGCCTCCACGTCGCAGGCAGGCGTGTTGACCTTTGCGCCACGGAGACCGACAAATATCTAAGTACATCTTGGACTGATTGATAGGTGAAGGAAAACATCTTGAGGAAATCTGGACTGAAAAGTTTGAATTCGCCAACCCGCATTGAGCAAGCGTGGTGATTACGCTCAATCCTTCTCTGTACGAGAGGAGACCTGTGCCCAGCAGTGGGAAGATAAAAAAAAGGTTGATGACTTTTTTTGGTTTTATTCCTTTGTGTTTGTGGGTTTGTTTGATGATGTTTATTTTATATTTTAGTATTATGTATGTTTGGGCTCATTGAATTGCTCTCTCCCTCTAATTGTAATGTTGGCTGCACATGCCTGTGTTTCGGTTTTATTGGTGAATTCGAACGCACCCGAACGCAGGCACCACCCGCTCCAAAGCTGTCAAGATGGCGGTCTGTACTAGCTCTTCGCGCCAAAACTCGATTAGGGCCGCATGTCCGCCTCGCGAACTCCCACCTCAGGACGTCAGGAGGGACTCCCGAGCCTGATTGTTGGTGCATCCTAGGACTGCCGAGACGCCGGGACACAGGTGAGTTGCACTGGTGACTATGTACTATTAATTAATATTATTGCGTTACACTTATGTTTAGGTATATTTAATATTTTACTTTGATACTTATCATATTGGTTCATATTTTATTTCGTCCTTGTTGACACACTATTGTTTACATTTCTGTTTTACTTCCTTTTTCGCAGGTCTGCTGGAAGAAATTTCTTAAAAAATAAGCAGCACCTTTGTACTCAGATCTTAATTTTGTCTTATCATTATGTATTTTGTTGTGTGTACATAAATAATAAAGTAAATAAATCAGTCAAATTTCTTTATTAGATTTTCAACTTTATCGTAAAACTCAAGGTTCAAGGTTGGTTGGGAATATTAGATTGTGTCGGCTAGCTTGACGTGCTGTAGTCCGTTGAAAAGGAACCTAAATATTTAAGGCACCCTAGTAACAATCAGATATGTCTGGTAAATAAAAAACTAAAATTTTTTGTATATACCATTTATTTAACTAAATACATCAAGTAGTATTGGACTTAGTCATAGCATAGATGGATATTCTTAAATAATATTAATACTGAATACAATTCTTTACTAAGTATGTCGCATATTGAATGATTTACCCACAAAAGTACATCCCTACCACAGAAGTTAGCACTGTATTATTTAAAGCCCGAACATCTAAATTACCGACATCTTGCATAAAAGTATGTAAGTAACTTGCACAAAAGTCTGCAAGTAAGTTACATGCCATTGTGACTTTCACGAATCAGGTTTTATGGCTCGCTTGTAAAATATCTAAACTAACGACATTATATATTACAACGCTAACACAGGGGTGTCAAATGTCCATGATCTATAACACATCATTCGTCATTACGTTAGGAATTACAAAAGGACATAATTGCATACACGCTACTTGCATACTTTTGTGCAAGTCGCTGGCATGCTTATTTGCAGCGTTAGTAACTTGCCCAATTTGTTTTGGACAAAATCAACTTTGTGAATCAATTTTGCCTAAATTAATAAGGGCCTTTTTGTTACAACATGCTTTTTATGGAATTTACGACCTGGTCACGGGACATTCGCCATAGCACATAATTGCCCGGTGCGAAAGGCGAGGCGTCTAGCGACTGAAACAAATGCATAGAAATGTCCTTATCAAGCCACGCGGAGCGGCGACCGGCGAATCGATCGACGAAGTGTACCGAGCGAACGGCGCGGGTGACTGGAGTGGCGGCGCTGCCGGCGAGTCAAACAAAAATACATGAATCATAGAGCAAAAACAAGCATAGAGTAACATAAGTTGCTCTATGCTTGTTATTAAAATAATTTAGTCGTTTTCGCTACGAATTATGAACACCGAGGCCTATATTGCTGAAGTTATTCTTACTGATCGCGGCGGCGAACGTTACTGCCCGTGGCTTGCAAAGGATGCCACGCGAATGTTCGCCTCGGTTACCGCATCGCCGTTTGCACCGTTGATCCCCGTGGCCAGGCGGTTAGAGCAGTTAAACAGTACAGTGCTACTCAGTACATTTTTCCCGAACATACATTAATAGCCACCAGTTTATGTCAGTTTTTTCGACACTTTTCCAATAGTTAAATAAAATAACATTTGTCCAAAAATGTTTTTTTTTACTAATAAGTATATTTTAAATATAAAATTTTATATAAATTGTCTGAATATTTAAACGTTGCCAGGACGAGGCAAGTAATTAGCTGGCACGAAAAGACTGTATATAGAATTTATTGATTTTAGGCATCTGTCATTATGTTTCAATTCTGATCGAACGTCTTTTCCGCAAATTCAGTCAAGGAATTTAATTATTTATCAAATTAATACTATATCAATATCTTTCAAAGAATGTCTGTTATTATTTTTTGAGTATCAACTGTATGAATAATTAATTTCCCTAATTGTTCTTTCTGAAGTTGTATTCCACCTACTTTGCGTGTCTAATCCTGGCTACAGATACATAATAATATATAAATATTTATAATATTTTATATAATACGGGGTTCCACATTTTGCACCTGCACCTTCTCTTCAAATCAGTTACAATACTAAGCATATTAGCATAGCATATAATAAGACATACTTTCATACAACGTGTATAGACTGGAGATTTTGAGTAGCGCGGAAACATGTTCAATACTGAGAAAACGAGTTTGTACATTGATATGGCTTTGTTTGTACATATTTATAATTATTATTTTGGTAACATTGTATTTACTGTCAATGTCATAGTGACTTTAGGACATCATACTAATGGACATGCCTTAGAGATGAGAATTGTGGCACTCCGAAAGAAAGAGAGGAAACGAAGTTTATTCTATCTTTATCTCTCTCAAAATCATCAATCATCTATGAGGAAAGAGATACACTGAAAGCATAGGCCATCTATCTCACACTTTTCAAACAAAAAAATTAATGTCGATTATACGCGTATGGAATGTCCATTAGTGTATGTCTATATATGTAGTTTCTCTGTAGTGACGTTAGGACTAGTATGTACCTAGTGACTTTACCACCATTAAAAAGCATTATAAACTTCGTAAAATAAAAAATATAATTCTGCAATTGTTTGTTTGGACGCGCTAATCTCAGGAACTATTGGTCCGATTTGAAAAATTCTTTTTGAGATTTGCATTGGGTAGCCCATTAATCCAGGAAGGCTTTAGGCTACATAACATCATGCTGCGACCAATAGGAGCAGAGCATAACTAACTCCACATAAATTACATAAATTCTTAAATATATACCTACCGTGGTATAAACATTCATTCCTGTATTACTCAGTATGCAACATACTATACAGTAAGTAACCCTATTTTTAACTTCACAATAAAAAAAAAAATTAAAATATATTGACCTAATATGTAGGAGGCGGTATTATTAATCCATTTTATTTATCTTATTAATAATTTCATACATTTTTATTTTAACCGGTGAGACACTGAGATTTAACAATAATAAATTAGTCATCAATCCAAAAATCCAAACTATACCTACATTTATGACTTTTAACCAATGAATGTCAATAAGAGATGTAGATATTAACTAAAATGGTTAAAGTAAATAGTATGAAATTCAAACAAGAAATCTCCATAGACTTAATTTGAATATTATGTAGATTTAATAAGAAAATACATTTGATATGATTAACTATTATTGTAGTGAAAACTGGCTTTCTATACAAAATTTTTGATACAACAAGACACATTTCAAGTGTGCAAGCGTCTCTCCAAACTCAGTACTACATGCCACACTTGTCGTTCTATCCATAATATACATTTCATGTGCGTGTTCGACATGCAGGAACCATTTAATTTATCCGGCTACGAAGGTCCTTCGAGCCGGATTATATTGATTGCTTCATAAAGCAAGAACATTGACCCGGGATGGGACCAACTATTGTCTTTCGTAGATCTTTGAGAGTAGTCGTCGCGGTTGGTCTGATGGGTAATAAACTTTACATAGCGAGACCCGTCTATGTCTTGGTGATGACGTCAAGCCGTTGGTCCTGGCTGTAATTTGTAGACCTTTGACAGTTGTGAAGGGTGTTTTCATAAGCCAGAAATCTGACGACCAGTTTTACCTTATTACTAAGTAAATGGGTTGTGAACGTCAGGCAGGCAGTAGCTCCAAGTCACTTGCACACGGAAAATGTTACTAAAGTTTTGCACAGCATCGTCTACGGGTACACATCATAAACACTTATACAAAGTGTAACGGAAAGCGTATATTCTCTTCAAGGGCACGGCTTTTTTGGATGGTATCAAACGATATTAAAAGAGATATCAAACTGTTTTATATGTTTCTTAATTTTATTCAATTCATAACAATAAGGATGTTATGGGTTAAAAAAAATTGATTCTATTTAGTCCGTCATGCAGATTATAGAAAAATATTAGATACGTATATTTTGTTTTATCAAATCAATAAAAATTTACAGATATAACAGGCATTAAAGATCAGGAGTGGTGGCTGGTGACGTCACTGGTCGCTAAAAAGTATAGCGTGCAGTGACTTCACACGAGTTTTCAACGCACTGTGTCGTCTTCATTTTTTGTTTATATGAAAAAAGAAAAAATACGTGTCTAGTAGTTTTTGGACGGACTAAATAGTTTTTTTTTTAGTTAATTACCCTATTGTGTCACCGCACTCTGTCGCTTACATGTAACACGCTACGCAAAAAACTTATAAGTAAAACTGGAAGCCAAACTAAGAACATTGTGTTGAAGATTAGAATTTTGACCGCGAGTAACCTTTAACAGTCCACGTTGACCACATCTCTCTTTCTTACACACGCTACACCGAACACGTTGACACCGTGAAATGATTACTAAGAAAGAGATAGCGCGTCAATGACAATTTTTAAGGTATTTTTTTTTATCTTCACTGTTTAATTGGCTTCCAGATTTACCCATAAGTTTCTTGACACCACGTTACTTGCCAATATCACGACAAATCTCTCCGATAATCCTGTGTGTCTAAAATCGCAGAAGCCTATCGCAGGCGGTTTCTATTTCTCATAATTTACAAGCATGTAGAGAGAGTATTAAAAAACCTTTCCAATATCATTTGATAACATCTAAAGAATATATCAATTCCATTACACGTTGTTAAATAACAAATACGTATATCTTTATTTAGGCCTAAAAACTCTGAAACACCGATAAACATCCAGATTAGTTAATAAAAAAACCTTAAAATAGCACATTCAATTAGCCTAGCTAAAGATAAATATATTAAGGGGTATTTTTTAAGCCAAATAATTTTTGTGCATACGCGAGATATGGCACTACAATGGAACAAAATATTTTTGTTTCATTTTCACTGACTCTATTGTTCACAAACTAATTTTAAGTTAAGTGAATCTTTTTCTTTCTATTTCACATTAAGAAAAGGATAGAAGATAACATTTTAATTTAATCCTGTCAAATGAAGATATTCCATAGAGAGTTTAGACGCGATTATTTTATTATTTATTTTAACAATGTACAACTATTGTCACAGGTGATCCTAATACAACAGTGTAAGACTTATACCCCCTTATTCATAAAACATGTTTAAAGTTAACTAGTGATTATCGATTCTTTAACCATACATTTTAGACGTTTGCACGTCACTTAACTTTATTCTTCGATTATGAATAAACCCCTTAAACACTGTGGTGTATATTCATAAAGGATAAGTTAAGTGACGTTAAAAGTCAAAATTGAATGGTTAAAGAATCGCTAATCACTAGTTAACTTTAATCAGCGTTTATGAATAAGGGGGGTAACATTCTGCAACCACAAATTAAAAACATCTATACATAATTATACATAATACGCACAAATGTTTTCTAAGTTGCAATAAGCAGCCCGTGTGAATACAGTACAGCTAAAGATGTCGACTTGTTGTGATACATCAATTTACGTCAGGCGTGGACTAATTTGACAGGTCTAAATTGACATGATTCTTTCCGTTCTTTTATTAATAAAATAAAATTTAAAATATTCACTAAACTTAAATTTAATTTAGTTTGTGAACTAGGAAATTGGGGCCATTGTCGCAAAACAGCCTGTACAAGTAAATACCTAAAAAGTATTGTGTATAGTGCGTAGTGTGTGTGTTATAGTATAAATACATTTATATTTGTAAATCATGTATAAAAATAATCTCGTGTACATATATTTTTAAACAAATCTCTATATGAGTGAGCCAAAAGACGGGTCATTCTCGGTTTTAATATTCCTAGAAGTTGCTCTTAAAAATACAGGATTTCTAAAATCCGTCAATTACGAAATTTGAATATTTGACGTAGTAATCTTTACTTACAAAATGTGGCGTGACCGTAAAATTTCACGGAAAACTAAGACGAAACTCGTTAGATCTCTCATCTTCTCTATCTTTAGCTATGTTTCTGAAACTTGGACAATCAAGAAAGCCGATCGAGACCGCATTGACGCTTTCGAGATGTGGTGCTGGAGGAAGAAGCTTCAAATTCCTTGGACAGCATTCCGCACAAATGCATCAATCCTTCTAGAGCTTGTCATAATAAGACTCTCCTCTGTCTGCTTTCGAAGAATTTTGGAGTATTTTGGCCATATTGCCAGAAAGGATGGAGATAACCTCGAACATCTGATGGTTACTGTGAAGGTGGATGGACGACGTTCCAGAGGTCGCAGTCCAATAAGGTGGACAGACCAAATTCGTTCATCTCTGGACACCGACCTGCATGATGCTATACTCGCGGCCAGGGACCGTAACAAATGGCGAACTATTGTGAAGAAGATGATAATTCCACAGGGACATCACGACCCTCAGTAATGCGGAGAACGACTTGAGGAGGAGGAGGAATCCTTACTATAATTATAAATGGGAAAGTGAGTTTGTTTGTTTGTTCCGCTTTCAAGCCGTAACTACTGAACCGATTGCTTTGAAATTTTTCAGACGTAAAGTTAGAAGTCCGGATTAAATAATAGGGTACTTTTTATCCCGGAAAAATTTGATTTTTCTGAGAGACATCTTAAAAGCGCGGTATAACCGAACTCCACGTGGGCGAAAAGCTAGTATTATATAGAGGGGTGAGGGATGTTTGCACGAAAGCTGCGCTGACGTTAATGTTCGGAGCCACCAGTGTAGAGGTATGAGGGACAGAGTGTAAAGTTCACTCATCCTCCATAGAAAGGAACTTCCGACGGTTGATGTCGGGAAGTTGTATGTATGCTAGTTGCGTGGTATACTCTGTTTGCGAGTTGTAGGATCAGGAGATTTTGTAGTGGGGGAAGTTCCCACATGTAAAAAAAAATGTATGACATTGTGCGTGCGCAAATATCCCCCGAATAAAGGGGGGGGGGCAAGTCAGGCGGGGGGCAAGTCAGGCGCGGGGGGGCAAGTCAAACTCTTGGAGTGGGTAATCTTTGTGTGCTATAGTCGCACACGGTGTTTTGGCAATTACACCGTACCTTGGGGGGGGGGGGGGGGGGGCAGCTGCTTCACCTCGCCCCCACCTGGGTACGCCCATGGTCGTAAGTGTGCTGTCATTTAGGCTACCCACTTAGTTACACCACAAGTTAAGCATGCGTGATAAAAATATGAGAAAATGCGTACTTTTCGGCATAATACTTAACTATCCTTATAATAATAATATAATGGAATATAATTATACCTTATATTTTAATGAATAAGAATTGCCTTACAGGTCAATATTTTTAGATTTTTTATCCGAAGCACATTGAAGTTATTTAATGGATTTCTTTTAAGAAACACATAACCTATTAATTATGACAAATACTTTGAAGACAACTTAATTTTTTTTAAATCAATTAGGTCTTCGTTTGACAAAGAAATGTTCTAAAGTTGAATTCCGATTTTTATATAATACACATAAATTTTTATATAGTACACATAATTATGTACATTACCATTTAGTGATGATTTTCCAATTAATAAAATAAGAACAACAAATAGAATAAGATTAACGTCTGACGTTTTTTTTATAGAAGAACTGTTAAAAGTTCTACATTATTCCTCCGATAAAGCTCTCTGGCGTTGGAAAAAGTAGCTTTTACTTAACTTTCGCGATTTATTTAGTAAGAGGAAACGCTGACTCTCGTAGGTCAATTCCAAATACATTCCTCTTTTATCTACTTGGGTATACAAATATTTTTTTTTACGATTCAATCTATACAGAGTGGTGCTGATAATACGACAAGTCGATACAGGACCGCGCTGTCGCCGATCGGAGGTCAGTGAACCAATATTTTAAAGGATGTTCTATTTCGCTTCCAATTTTATGCGATTTAGTTTGTTTGAAAATTTTTATTTTTTTATTTTTGATGCTAGGTTTTTTGCTATGGTCTAGGATTATTTCTATGAACCAAAATTGTTCGTGTTTTCATTTATTGTCGTATTGTCAGTACCACTCTGTATATTACTAGGTAAGCGATATGTACCTACCTATATCTCCCGCGCTTCTAGGATGAGCTTTTTCGCCATTTTTTTTTCAGTACAATGTACGATAAATGAAGAATGAACTGCTACGACACCGCTTAAATAAAATTTATGACCTTACAAAATAATATTTTATTTTAATCTAAAAAATGTAAAGTTTTGCTAGATTATTTAATTTAAACTAGTAACTCGTACGATAGAAGAGAAATTTATGCATTTCTACTTGGTTAGGTAAATGTGAGTTTAGGCCTACCGACAGTACACAAGCGATCCTAATTTTATACACTAAAGGCCAGCTGTTTCATACTGATTGACGTTAAATAATAACGTAATAGGCTATTTGACAGATTTACAATTTCTATCTTGAATTACTTGGTTGCGGTTAAGAAGTTCACCGAAAGTATTTTTTTAAAATTTAAATACGTATTTCGTAAGAAACATGCAAATAAAAATTCTAAATTCAAATAAGCCGCCGAAACGCTTGATTCAGCAATATGGCGTCGCGCCTAGTTGACGTCACAAGCATATAAACGATCTTCGGTTCCGCAGTGGTGTTTGTGTTTATCTAATAAATCGTTAAAAATCTTCTAAAAACTCTAAAACACATAGAACGACAAAAAGTGTGCATGCGCGTATGACGTCATCGTGACATTAGCCAATCCGAATTGTTTCACAATATGTAGCGCGAGATACAAAAAGCCAAACATATTTTTTTGTTTTTGGATATATTAATTGTTATTATTTTTATTAAAACTCATATAAAGGACATAAAGAACACTCAATTCATCCATTTAAAGCAAATAATCACAAACAAAATTAATACTGTCAAATAGCATATTATAGACTAGGCCTGCGTGGTACGGCCCTCTCCTTCTCACCGATAGGGGGTTATTATCACAGGAGTGGGGCCAGTATAGGCTCATCATGAAAACGTTATTATTCGACTTGAGTCGAAGCCTTGACGTAAGTTTAAAAATTGTTAGCGCCATTTTTGACGTAGACGCGTGAGTCAACTAGACTTCCCGCTTTAAGTCCTTAACATTATTTTTGAAGTGAAACTTCTTTACGCACGCTTGACTTGGGGAGTAAGCTGGCGAACGCGTGACGTAAGCGTTACGAAAAGTGATCGGGCAAGGCGAACGGAGGTTAAGTGGGGGATATAAGCACAGAGGCGCCCGTGGCGCGAGCTTGGTACTACAAGGTCTACAACGAGTTTTTTTTTTTTCAATGTAAATAGAAGATCTATGCAAAAATATTAATTTACCAATGAAACCATGAAATAAATTTAAATATTTATAGAAAATTAATATATGTATATGTGTATACATATATATATTGTACACACACATATATATATATACATACAGATGGAGCGAAAGAAGTTTCACTTCAGTCGTGTGGTCATAAGCACACTCGTTTTTTTTTTCTTTTAAGTTCACTTTAAGACGTCCAAAGATTTTCTAGTACTTACTTTTATACACTCTTAGAATGGATAAGACAGTTGTGCTGAGTCTCTTGTTCACAACCACACTACACTAAACTAATTTTAAGATTAGTCCTGTCAAATTAAAATACTCCATAGACAGTTTAGACGCCATTAAAAATATGGCGACTAAAAATACGTCAGGTACAGACTATTTTGACAGGACTAAAATAATATTTATCTTGTATCCTTTACTTAATTAAATAGAAAGAGAAAGATGCAATGAAATTAAGTTTGTGAACAAGAGGACTAGCATCCTAATTGCGTAACACACTATTAGAATCAATAGCAATCATTTTGAAGCATATTGCTAATTCATTGCTGTATATGTTCGAAAATATGTCTGCTAAACAAGGTAAATAACGCAATGGATGTTGTTGAACAGTCAAAATGAAACCCATTGCTACTGATACAAATCAATGCCCATTTCATTGCAAAGGAATTTGCACTTTATCATGTAAATCATTGAGTCTGTTGTCCCAAAACATGAAATTTTCTATGGAAATTTGGATACTTACAGGCTTATGCGGCGGCGGCTTAGGCACGCCACTGATAACAACCTGAGAGAGGTTGTCTTTGGTCATTTTCTCTGACGTACTTCCGCCGGAAGTACACATTATATCTATGCCTGGTGGTATGTTGACAATTACACTACAGTATGAGACTTAAGTAATGTTTGAGAATTTAGTTTTTAGGGACTAATAAATATATTTAGTACGTATACATCGGTCGGTACTAGTTACCACTAAAATATAGTAGGGGTTTTTTAATTTTGTACAATACATTCCCTTCACTATAGGGTTGAGACTTGCACGTTTTATCCTGGGGTTCCTGTGAAGAAAGAATTTAGAATTAACATGTGCAATACTAAAAACTATACAACATCATTTTTTTGTTTATACGAAACCCGAAAACGTGTCCAGTATTTTTTAACCGACTTCAAAAAGGAGGAGGTTACTCATTTCGACCGGTATATATGCTTTTTTATGTTTGTTCGCGGATAACCGTCGTTTATGAACCGATTTTGATAATTCTCTTTCTGTTGGAAAGAAGACATTCCCAAGGTGGTCCCATGATAAGGACATCAGGGTTTGATGGTGGAAGACCAGAGAAATCAAAGGGAACTTTCAAAAATCGTAGGGACAAGCAGTGCGTTTGTAAGTTTTTTTATTAAGTAGGTATTTTAGCGTCAGCATCCAGTCTAAAGAGTCGTTGGGGGCCTCCCTACGCTGCGTCTTCCGGTACGTGGCTGCCACTCCAAAATGTATTTACTTACAAGTAAACAGGAGCGTCCTCCTTATTTACTTTTCCTCCTTCTGCTAGGTGTCTTGAGCAGTACAATATAATGTCGGCTGTCGGTGTACACCTGAAATTAAAGAGAAAAATATAATAACTACATAGTATAAAACAAAGTCGATTTCTCTTTCCCTATGTCCCTATGTATGGTGACATCTTTAAAACTACGCAATGGATTTTATAATATTTTAGATTTATTATATAGCGATTAAAGAGGAAGGTAATAACATCCATTAAATAGTGGAGAAATACTGTTATTTTTGAGGTTTCTAATGTGATGTCGTAAATAATTACATTTTATCCGCGTCTGCGGTGAAACGCAGGCTGAACCTTACGAGATTTAGCAAGACAATGTACTAAATATTGGACACATAAAAAAAAAAAATATGTAAGCCAAGTGTAAGCCTAATGGCTTACACTTGGTTAAAATTACAAGAATTAATAGCATGCAGTTATAACAGCAGAACAGCTTTTCATTTAGTTTAATTAACTTTAATTAATTTAGTTGAATTAACAGCGGGTCCCAAACTAGGCGCAGCCTGTATCTTGGTGACCCCATTACATTGAAAAGGTCTAAAGAAAAGTCCGCGATGATATATGTCTATCTCTTATGGATATTTTCAAAGCAATTTTAACCAATACAACATTAATCGTTATCCAATTTAATACCTTAAATACGTTGTTGATTTAATATAGATCTAAATTACCCTTTACAGCATTATGATTTAAATGAATATTTTCGAAGATATTACAAGTTTTAAAATTGCTGGGCGTCGCGTTTGCGGCGGTACTAACCGGCTGGGGCGGCGGGCCGGTATGTTTTTCATACAACGTTCACAGTTTTTCTGTAGTGTATTTAGTATCAGCATAGCACCCGTGCGAAGACAGGGCGGGTCGCTAGTGATAAAATAATTTATTCACCAAAAAACGCTGTAGTGCCGTTAGGAGCATCTACAAAGTTATTTTTTCTTAATACGAAACCTGAATATAGTTTGTTCAGAATAAGCAACTGAATCGAATCCAATCATTTTTGCACCATGTTATATTTTTCCCAAATATATTTAGAGGTTGTTGTGGTGCGCACAACACACACACAGTTGACGAAAGATTATAGTACTAGACACACAGTGAGACAGGCCTCCCGCGCACAAAATGTATTTTGAAAAAGTTTTGACACAAATCTACTTTTTTATAATAGGGATGTATCCTGGGTAAAAAAAAATGATTTTATTTAGTCTGTCATTCAGATTATAGAAAAATATTGGATACGTATATTTTGTTTTGTTGTTTAAAAATTGACAAATGTAAAAGCCATCAAAGATTAGGAGTGGTGGCTGGTGACGTCACAGCTCGCTAAAAAGTATAGCGTGCAGTGACGTCACACGAGTTTTCAACGCACTGTGTCGCCTTAATTTTTTTTTATATGAAAAGAGTAATATTTTTTGGAAATTTGACTGACGAACTAATTAGTTTTTTTTAGTCAAATACCCTATTATAAACTAGTGCTTGACCGCAATCCCGTCTGATGGTAAGCAGTAATGCTATAGTTGATGGTAAAGCACGCTAGTTTATTAAGAGCCTATTCACTCTAGCCTTGAAGACATTTAAAATTTAATCAGACAGGAAGACCGTCTCAGGCAAATTTTTCCAGTTTTTCGAAGTACGTGGTAAAAAAGGCGAGGCGAATTGCATACTCTTGTCTCCATATTCTTCAAGTAAGTCGTGATTATAAAGGCACCCGGCACAGCGAGATAAACATTTTGGATAGAAAACACACAACTATTCAACATGTGTATCCCACCGACCCGACGACCATTACTCCTGGCAGGATCGTGATGCTTTTTGTGGGGGCATGAGAAACAGGGAGTAAAGATCACTCATTCTACATAGAAAAGGGAGGATCCTCCGACCAGACGGGTGTTATGTCTGGCAGGCACTTGCCCAACGATTGAAGTTAGGAAGTTGTATGTATGCTAATTGCACGGTAAACTCTGATTGCGAGAAGTAGAATTCGTGTGACGTCAGTATGACGCGTTGTTTTAGTTGTGGCGTTTGTAGGTACCGCTACACGTTACGCAATTTTACCGTAAGTGTCAATCTGTTATAATAATCATTATCATTAACCTTTTTTAGCGTCCCACTGCTGGGCACAGGTCTCCTCTCATACAGAGAAGGATTGAGCATAATCACCACGCTTGCTCAATGCGGGTTGGCGATTTTAGCCTTAAAGTCCAGGGTTCCTCAAGATCTTTCCTTCAACTTATAATCATAATAAATAAATTGATATAATTAGATAATTATCTGTTCTAGCTAGCCTATTGCTACTTTAACTTGCTTATATTGCGAGGTACGTCAACAACTCACCACACACCAACAGCTTAGCGGTACAAAGTGCTTTAGATTAACGAATTAGATTTTCCTTATTATACTCCTAGTAATTCAACTTAGGAGAGCAGCGGTCACCGCACAAACAGTGAAGGAAAAAAAATAGTGAGGAAATCGACGTGCCAAAACTTCGAAGACATGTGGCATCTACCAATCCGGATTGGGCCCACGCATGGGCGTACCCCATCGAGCACATATCCAATAGAGTAGTAATATGAGCCATCAAATTCCGAAACACATCTATGATTTCTCCATTATACATAACAACTCACGATTGCACTAAAACAGTACCGCACCAAGTAGTGACCTGTGCGTACGTCTCCCGATACTATTGAAAATATTCAAAGTTTGGTATAGTACCCCATAATGTCGTGTTGTTTTATTCGATGGTGTGGTAAAAACAGCAGAACATCGAATTATAAAACAGACGGAATCTCGTTTCATCGCCAAGTATTAATAAACTATGATTTAATTCACTTTGCATCCATCTATCATGGCTCAAGTTGAACTGGTCAAGAAAAACCAAACAATAGGTACTTGTCTATGCGTCTTGCTCTTACTAAGTATAACCGATATTATGCCATCCTTTTCTATCTATTACGGGTTTTACTAGTGTTGCACTGTGCTACTCACATTGTGTATCGATACTAACCAAAAAGGGTAAACAAACAAATTACCTAGTAAATGTATAAATAGAATACATTTCAAGGCAAATTTTAAATATGTTAATTATATTATTATTATTATTATTTATTCTTTAAGAATCGCTAAAAAATATATAGATATGAGACTAACAATCCTCATGAAAAGAAAAAAATATGATGAGAAACAAGTTTTGAGAAGAATTTATACTAAATTAATTCACATTAAAAATCAGTAACAGTAAAGTACACTAAGATTATAATTTTTCCTTTATTTTTAATAGAAATCATGATAAACAAGTTTTATTTACTTAATACAAAAGTGTTATTTGATTTCAAAACCATAAATGTTCTTATTAAATTTTAATAAGAACATTTATGGTTTAATTTTAATAATTAAAAGAAAATATTTTTATTTACGAATCCTTGCCTTTCCAAGTAGAGCATCGCTCCATATGTTCTTACGTGACAGACCTGACTAGACCACATATAATTTCGAATAAAAAAATATATCTAAATCTGTTATGATATGATATGATATAAATATCTGTTATTAGGTATTCTAGTACAGAAACTAGCTATTTATTTAAATTTTGTCTAATGGACCATGTAGTACTATGAGAAATAAAACAAAGTATTTTAATACGCTAAACAAACATTGTAACTTTATCGATATCGATATAAACAATTTTATTTCTGTTGCCCTACTCTAGTGCAATACGTGACCTTGAGTCGGCCAATCAGAGTGCAGCGGGCCGGGGCAGCGTTTTAGCGTAATTTGTTTTCGAACAAAACTAGTGGCATTACCACTCTATTGGATATGTGCTCGATGGCGTACCCCTACACATTTATGAACTAAACTGGGAATATACAGGATGATTTGCGTCGGTTTGCCCTATAGACTACACTACAAATGTCCTTCACGTAGATGTACTTATCGTCGCCGTAGAGTGAAAACCTCGTAAGTGCAAAAATAGTAACTTTTCAGGAGGAGGAAAAAACTGCGTGCTGTAAAATTTTTGTACGGCGACTTTTATATTTTTTTTTTATTAATTAATATGGAGATTTAACCCGCTTTCATACCCAAATCGGTTCAGTACTATAAGATTGCCCAAATGAAAATAAAATGAAACTACACGTTCGTTGCTAGGTATTCACACGAAACTGCCAGCTGCGCGTGATTACGATGTTCTCATTTAGTGTCATAGATGTCGCTACGAGTATCGGAAGAACAAATGAGTCTGATAAGAATATGCGTAGTGAGGTTTTCTTCGCAGAAACGCAATAAAATAAATAGAGCAAAAATGCATTCCCGAGGTTTTCACTCAACGGTGACGTTATGTAGTTTGTAAGAAAAAATAGCCGGGGATGATTTCGCCCTAAAACCAGGCTTGACTCCCACTAGGCCAGAAGCTAGGTACGCTCTCACCGAGAGGTGGCCTGTGTCTCAGGAGTTTAGTGCGGATTGGTTTCCTTCGCCGTTTTGATAGCAGTGATGATGAAATAATCCACAAAAAGTAATGCGCCTGATAGGATTCTATATTCTAAGTTACGGGTTTGGTTTCCGCAGTTAGTCCATCCAGTGACAGCCTCCGTAGCGCGATCGCCGCGCAGTGCAAATATTTGTATGCATGAATATGAATATTTGCACTGGTCTGGTTGTGCCAATCAAGACCAACGGGACCAACAAGTCCCGGTTTCCATACGAACATCTAATGGCGGTCGTTACGGCTTGTTGGAACCCTCAAAAGTCCAACAATTGGTCTAACTGCAATGCTTCGATATCGCCTTCGGGTTGTGGCGATCAGACGACAGTCGCTTCACGGAAAATATCGAAATTTAGCCAAAATCAGCAGTTAAGACGGTTAGGTAAAGCGGACCCCAGACTCCAACGCTGAAACGACTTCAGATGTGATTGGGATTAACGCTGAAATGATGATGATTATAATAATGACTAAGTCCTTTCAGTGGACCATTGTGCGTGGGCCATGGTCGGTGGGCAGTTATTCCAACCAGCCCACCTGCCTCCAGAAGCCCATTAAGTCTCCTGGCTTGCTGAGAACATCTGTGGGAGCATGACGGGGTTCGAACCTACGATTTATAATTTGTACGGGCAACACCACCAGGCCACCGCTGCTCTCCAGAAGCTGTTCGTCCGGTGATTATTGAGTTTTGTGGGGAGTCTGGAGACTTTTTAAAATGTTGGGAGAATCCAGCCCAATCTAACAATCTTAACAACCAAAGTGACAGTTTACGAATGCATCGTGCGAGAGAGTCAAGGGGGTCACGAGCGGTTATGAGCGGCAAGCAGTGGGCAGCTCGCCGCCCGGTCGCGGACCAGGCCCGAGTCGACGGCGCAACGTGTTTCACGCGCGACTCAAAGAGATGTCAGCATTAAGTGACGTGGTCCACGAAGACCGATGCCTCCTGGGCCAAGGTTACGGGTTGGTTAAAAAAGAAACCGTGGCCCTGGTCTAGGCAAGGGAAGGAACACGGGAGGGATTTAATCAGTAAGTTTTTTTTTTAAATATGTATAACTAGCTGACCCGGCGAACTTTGTTCCGCCTTAAAGGCAATGAATATCACATGATCACATTTTTACTTTTTCAATTAGGAACATTGTAAATAAAAAAAAAAAATATTATTTCTAATTGCAATCAGTTCCTAATTGAAAAAGTAAAAAATCCATGATTTTTTTATTTGTCATTTATTTATTGTAGCACCTTGTGAAAGAAATTCTGAATTTCTACCTTTGCTTCGTAAATTATCTAGCTATTGATCTCTGAGAATTCGTGGTGGCCTAGTGGTTAAAACATCAGCCTCTCTTGTATGAGTGCGCGGGTTCGATTCCAGGTCAGGCAAGTATCGATATAACTTTTCTAAAGTGATATGTACTCTCTAGGTATATCTAGGACACCAATGACTGAAGGTGAAGGCAAACATCTTGAGGAAACCTGGACTTTATAAGTCTGAAATCGCCACCCCGCATTGAGCAAGAGTGGTGATTACGCTTAATCCTTCTCTGCATGAGAGGAGACCTGTCTCCAGCAGTGGGACGATAAAAAGATTGATGATGATGATGATGATCTCTGAGGTTTGTTCGCCGCCTCCCTTTGCTCTTGTGAGTGAGAAGCACGAAGTCGAGTAATACTAAAACGGCGCTCTGCACGTGCAATTTCTTGCTCTTCTTCAGTGCCTTCATTCAGAATGTTTCGATTTACTCTTGCATTACCGCTTTGTCGAGAAAGATTTGATGGTCTTGGTCACGGCATGATATTTTTATTGATGATAAATGGCACAGCAATACAATATTAGAAATTTTGAAGTTGAAGTTGGCTTTGTGGTTTTTTATTAGAAACTTTAAACCAGCAGAGAGCATTTATATTCTTTGCTTTAAACGATTGCTTCAACCGGTTAGACTTTTTTTTAAATATGCTCAGCTGTCATTTGCTTTTTGTTATACCATTTTTGATATATGAATTTCTGACTTACATTTTGAATGAGTTGGATTGTTATTCCATGTCAGTTGCGTTTTGTTACACCATGTCTTATGTCACGTCACACGGAAACGACGGGGACGGGTTCTTAGCTACCTCCCACCAATATTCAGCTAAATCGGTTCAGCCGTTCTCGAGTTATATATAAATAGTGAATAAGCAACTAAATCGAATCCAATAATTTTTACACCATGTTATATTTTGTCTCAAACACATTTAGAAATTGTTGCAGTGTAGTCACCGAGCGCGTCACGCAGCTTACGTACGATACATCATAGTATTGCGCGCGCGCAACAGCTAACCCTAGAAGTCAACGCACCGCGCTCGCTCGCCCGCGGATCTTTGACCATATTTTTGTTGGGACAACCAAGTAGAATAGCAAGCTTATAACTTTGTGCTTTTCATTATATCTTTTGGAAATTTTGTACATAATATTATTAACTTAAAAATACTGGACACGTGTTTCCTACTTTGTGGAGGTGCAAGGTACCAGGGTAGCACAAAAGTTTAGGAGAAGTCGAAACAATAAACCTCATTTTCATCATTATCAAATAATCGTAATACATTGAAGAAGGTTTATTGTGCATATTTTTTGACGTGTAAGGTACCAGGGTAGCACAAAAGTGTAGGAGAAATCGAAACAATAAAAAAACTCATTCATCATTATCAAATCACCATAATTAATACATGAAAGAGGTTTTATTGTGCATAGTTTGTGGACGTGCAAGGTAACAGGGTAGCACAAAACTGTAGGAGAAGTCGAAACATAAACCTCATTCATTCATCATTATCAAATAATCATAATTACATGAAAAAAGGTTTATTGTGCATATTTTTTTGACGTGGAAGGTACCAGGGTAGCACAAAAGTGTAGGAGAAGTCGAAACAATAAACCTCATTCATTCATCATTATCAAATAATCATAATACATGAAAGAAGGTTTATTGTGCATATTTTTTTGACGTGGAAGGTACCAGGGTAGCATAAAAGTGTGGGAAAAGTCGAAACAAAGAAGCTCATTTATTCCCACAGGAACGACGGGGAGCGGCATAGAAAGTATCCTATGTCCTTCTCCCAGTTCTTAGCTACCTCCTTACCAATTTTCAGTCAAATTGGTATAGCCGTTCTTCAGTTATAAATGATGTAACTAACACGACTTTCTTTTATATATATAGATAGATTATAATACTCGCCGTACAACAGGTCGTCCGATGATGGAACGGAGATGGGGGAATTAAGTCATGCAATTCCCGCACACACTCTCCAAAATGCATCCTATAGAACGCATGCGTCTGACATTACCTTCCGCTATACCCAGAGCGGGCGAGGTCATTTGATACTTTACCATTCACCCCAAAAAAAGGGTGGATACTCGCCTTACCACAGGTCACCAGATTTTCAGGTTAGGAGTCTGGGGCCCGCTTTAGCCGCCTATGGTGTCCTAGTAACTAATGGGCAAAAAAGATGATGGTGTAACTCACCAGGGTAGCGGTGCTGGTCGCTGGGATCAGGGTGGTCGGGGTCCGGGGGCGGCGCCCTGGTGAGGGCCTCGTCGCCGCCCGGCAGACAGGTTTCCACCATAGCCTCGAGGCAGTTTACGAAAAGCTCGCTGCTTTCTGCTGTGCATTGGTTCTGGGGGAGAAAATTATTTCTGTTATGGGATTTGAAGAGTTTAGGTTTTTGCCAGAGTAAAAGTAATTAGTTACGTAGAGATGATGAGCAGGACACTGTTAGCAGCAATGGGTTTCATTGTGACAGTTCAACAACATTCATTGCGTTATTTACGGTGTTAAGCCTACACATTTCTCGAACTTAGGTAGCAATGGACTAACAATATTGTTACGGGCTAGGGGTGTTAAAATGCCGGTTAAGGGTTTCGATGTTTAATGGCAGCGAAAATACAGTCGGTCGTAGGCAATGACAAGGAGAACGTAGCTGATGTCGCACCGAAGTCTTCCATTACGTCCACGAAGTCCGTATCGTACACATACAATAACACTGCAGATGTTACTTCACATAGTCCTCAAAGTTCTCGTTGGGTTGTCGTTGTAGATCTCCGTAATTATCGCTTCTTAACTGTCGCTTGTTTTCGCCTCGGCAGTCGAATGCAGACTGACTGACTGCTGGCGTCACGCTTTATAAAGGGTGTATCTGACATCGACGCACAAACGAGTACCATGGATCCAGTACATGATTCTGAACCCCCCAGTGGTGGAATTTATCGTCGGCTTTTTCATGATTAAAAAAAAAGTAGTTTTTATCACTTTAGATCGTTCATAATTGCTATACTTTTATAGCCCAATAAGATTTTAAAGTAAAATTATTAATTCGCTAATTACACAAAAAAAAAACGCAATGAAAACAAAACTCGATAAACTATCTTATCAGCTGATTTAATAGATTTCACATCAGGGATCAACGTCATTCCTACAAGCCCGCACGGCGGCACGCTTGCAACGTTCAAAGGCCGAGTAGACATTTTTTTTTAAACATTGTTATTTCTGTAACCGTTCATTAGCGACATAAATGACTATCATAATTTTATTACTGGCATGCGGTTTAGCCTTTTCGCGAAGTTTGCGTTACGATGACAGATACACCCTGTATAGGTCAGGTGATCGAACATTCCGGATTCGTCTAGACGCAAATTATCACCTACTGAATGTTATGTATGAATGTATTATTACCTACTGAATGTATTCGAAGTCATGCGCTATTATTAAATAGCGCATGACTTCGAGTAAATTCAGTAGGTACCTATAGTGGAGCGCCTGGAGCGTCAAAATCATAGAAACCTCAGACTTCCGTTACAGTGGATGAAAAAAAAAAAAAAAAACGAATGTTTAGCTAATAACATAAATAAAAAAGTTTACCAATTTAAAATTTGTGCTTTTGATTTTAAAATTAAAAAAATGGATAATTATAATAATTCAAATAGTATGAGGCATATTATTGTGTAAAATGATTTTGTATATGAAAATTAAGTTCAGGTATATTTTTATATATGCATAATAAGTGAGTAAATGTAGTAATTCAAGGAAAATCGGAAAAAAAGGTAACATTTAAAATAAAATTTTTGTTTATTAAGGCATTTTACATTATTGATATATATCAAATATTTTCTTCCACTTCAGTCATTTGAATGGTAGGTAAAGTATTAAGGCAGCTATCTCCATTACAATGTAAACATGCTACACTACAATATAAACCACTCTTCCGACATCCACAAGCAGCTCCACACCCCTTTTTGCAATTGCAAAATAACATTTGCAGTAGATTATCCGGTGCTGGTAATTGGTTCATGGTTATTGGGATGAACATATTATTGAGATACTTCCACCCCCAATCTCCAATATTTATGTCGTTTCCTAACCATATTTGGGTTTGCAGGTACACTCTTTTCAGGTGTTCAATTGCGGCATCAGTTGTAGGTGGTAATGATTACAGAATAACACTGGTATTTTTGGTTGTAGCTTTAATGAAAAAATTGTATCTCAATGTATTCAAGTCTTTGATTTTTGCAGGAGCTCCTTATAAAGCCAAAATACATGCTACACCTGCTTGAAATATATTATTGAAGTCTTCGTTTTTGTTTTTAAATATTTTTGCGAATTCATGCAAATCATGATGTTTTTCAAAATTTTTGGCAAACTTAATTTTTCCTTTATTGAAAAATGCCGAAGTAGTGTCACAACCCGTTAAGGAACGTAAAAAAAGAATATGTTCTTTACATTTTGGTAAAGATTTCTCTAGACTCTTCGAAGAAAATATTTTTTGTTCGACCTTGCCTCGGGATGGTTTTAGAAAATATATTTCACGACTCTCATCCGCTAAAGCCGTTAATATAACTAACTAATACGTCAATATCTTCTGAAACTATTACAACATTTTTTGTTTCCAAATTAATTGCTGTATCAACAATTAATTTATCTGCATCACTTTCCGCTTGACATGTAAAAATATTGTTGTCAGCTAATTTTATTCTCAACATTTCTATCAAGCGACTTTTATTATTGTTATTTGACAAAAATTTATCTTGAGCGATTTTTAAAGGCATATCTGCGTTGAATTCAATATCTGCACATTTATTTTTCAATGCGCGACGATTCCGTTCGGCCGATTTAATAGAATCTATCTTATATCCGTCGAAAACCACGTAGACATTACTATTATAATTATTTTTCAAATATCTAACATAATGCTCACATATCAATTTAAAGCTTTCATTTAATTGCCATTTGCAACGATGTAATAACATGCCCCCATCAATAATATAATGAACATTTTCTAAACTTTTTAAATTAATTGAAAGTTCTGGGAATAACTCGTAGAAAGTGGATTTTTTGGCCTTTCGCAGTTCGCCATTTTCAAATAGAGCCAGCGGATATGGTGCTAGTTCGTAATTCATATAATTTTTCAGTTCTTCATCAGTTTTCTTCAGAACACAAATGCGTATTTCAGAAATTGTATTTATACTCTATGGTCTATGGTCTAGGTCTCTACGACCCTTCATAAACATAGGTATATCTAGAAGATGATATTCTATAGCCTATTCGAGACAAATTCTACGTGTACATAAAAATAAATGCTATCTGAAATTAAATTATATGCTGGAATATTAATTTTTTATTATTTTTCAATTAAAAAGTGAAAAAATTGAAAGCACAAAAAAATTTTTGGTAAACTTTGCAAGATATAGTATAAGAAAGAAAATGCCACCTCAACCAAAAAAATTCATTCACTGTAGCAATTTTCCGAGGTCAAAACCCCCAGGCGCTCCACTACTACGCTGATTCACCGGAGACGAGTTTCTGGAAATTTCAATGTCGACACTTTGTTGACAATATTGATAAAACCTGTACCATTTGATAGGCCATCCTAGGTCTAGCAAGGCGTTTTTATATCGTATCTCTACAATGCCTAGGTCTCAAGATACAGGGCTTAAGAGTTACGTACTGTGTATGTCACACAATATTGAACCTTATGGCATCGACATAAGGTGCACTCGTAACAATATGCTTCAAAATTATAGTAGTAATGCGTGACGCAATTAAAAGATACGCCCACTAGAGCCACGGCACGGCAAAGAATTTTTATGTGACCAAGAAATTTACAGGTAAATAAGTCATTAAACAATGGAGATAAAAAAAAAACATTGAAAATTGTCACAGACGCGCTATTTCTTTCTTACTCTTTCATAGTAATAATTTCACGGTGTCAACGTGTTCGATGTAGCGTGTGTAAGAAAGAGAGAGGTGGTCAACGTCGACTGTAAAAGGTTACTCGCGGTCAAAATTCTTATCTTCAACACAATGTTCTAAGTTTGGTTTCCAGTTTTAACTATAAGTTTATGGTGGACAAATAGAAATATAATTTTGACAACAAAATATGGTGCAATGGATTAGCAATACGCTTCAAATTATTAGTAATAGTGTATCATAAAGATGTAAGGTAATTGGGAAAATTGAGAGGAGGGATGGAGAGTCTTAGTTCTCAAAATGGTATATCGAGTTTATTCGATAATGTATAAGAACACATAAATTATAGATTAAGAAAAAAACATAAAATATTTCTTAAATTTCGATCTCGTTAAGTAAAGATGGTCATCCATTCATAGACTTACCGCGTCAGGTCTAGCTTAACCTGGTCGATGGACCAACGTGGCTGTTTTTATTTAGCCACGGGTTCCATACAAGCAATTTTCTTTTTCTTCTTCAGTCTATTGAAGTCCACTGCTGGACGAAGGCCTAACCTAAGGCATTTATTTAATTGGGGGATTTGCCATAATCCCTACTCTTGTCCTGTGGGTTGGGGATCGCAGTATTTTGATATTCCTCAACAGTAGGTCTAGTATGAGTTTTCATTACAAAACTCGATCGTCGATATCGAGCGCGTTTGACTCAGCGATTGGCCCGCTTCAAGGTCGTAAGAACTCTCAACTCTCAACCAATGAGAGCGTCAAACGCGCTTGATATCGACGATCGGGTTTCGTATTGAAAACTCATACTAGGCCTACAGAAGCGCTGCTGCCCGCTTCACTGGTGAGTTCATTTAGTCGCTCTCTAGACACACACCAGAGGATATGGATAGGTACTATTCTAAGCCCGGTACCACACGAGGTAAGAATCTAAAGAATCATAAACTACTAACCTTAGTGAATGGTCCAGCAAATCTCCACAGACCACCAAAGCCACAACTTTGCATATAATGCAACTGTTGTTGACTCGCATCTTCACTGGCGATCATATTCTGAACGAAAACATCATAAAAATTTATCACTATAAATAAAAATTTTCTATAAAGGTATGGGAAACAAGGTACACTTATTCTTCATAGAAAAGGAAGGATCCTCCGATCAGACGGGTGTTGTGTCTGGCGAGTGCAACTGCCTAATGATTCATGTCGGGCTGTTGTACACAAATGTGATGACAATACGACAATAAATTAAATATCGTGTACCACAACACATTCTCAGTCTACCCATAAAAAATCATATAAATATATCCATTAGTTTAGCCACAGGAAATTATTTTTCATTTTTCACATTTTCTACATGATGTACATATTGCATACAGTTTAATGACCGCCGCATCCAGCGGTAGGTACTAAATTTTGATAATAATGGAAAAAAAAGCAAGTCGATACAGGACCGCGCTGTCGCCGATCGGAGGTCAGTGAACCAATATTTTAAAGGATGTTCTATTCCGTTTACAATAAATTTTAAGCGATTTAGTTTGTTTGAAATTTTTTATTTTTTTATTTTTGATGCTAGGTTTTTTTCTATGGTTTAGGATTATTCCTATGAACCAGCATTGTTCGTGTTTTCATTTATTGTCGTATTGTCAGCACCACTCTGCATACAATCAGCATCATTACCCTATAGCAGTCCACTGTTATCCTGTTGCCTGTTCCGTCAAACATCTTTTATTTATTTTTTTGTAATCATAAACTAGTGCTTGACCGCAATCCCGCCTGGTGGTAAGTAGTGATGCAATCGTTGATGGTAAAGCGCTCGTTTATTTAGCCTATTCACTAAAAAAAACTTAGTGAATAGGAAAGGTGACGGCAGTTGAGCGAGGTGATGCAATGTTTAACCCAGAGGGAGATTGATCTGGAGACCCTCCACGATCAAACTCCCGACATAACAACATTTGGCGCATCCTACCCGGCACATATCTCAACACAACTGCTCAAATCCGTCCTCCGTACGGCTTCACCAGACATCATGCCGGGACACGACAAATCGCTTGGCGGCAAGACTTTGTCTGGTGGGTGGTAACTTCTGCCGGCGGCCGATGTTATGGCCTGCCGTCATCTGTTCTGCAAAAGAAGTGCCCAAGAAGTGAAGATTCTTTTATTCACAAAACTAAACTAATTTTAAGTTAAGTGTATCTTTTAATTTCATTAAGAAAAAGAAAGTTCTATAGGATACATTTTGGAAAGTATGCGAGGGAATTGCATGATTTAGTGAATAGGTTCTTAATAAACTAGTGCGCTTTACTATCAACGATTGCGTCACTGCATACCATCACATAGGCGGGATTGCGGTCAAGTGCTAGTTTATAATTTATTTAAAAAAAATAAAATATAGAAGATAACATTTTAGTCTCATATCATCATCATTTCAGCCGAAAGACGTCCACTGCTGGACATAGGCCTCCCCCAAGGTTTTCCACGACGACCGGTCCTGCGCCTCCCGCATCCAGCGGTTTCCTACGGGCCATAAGTCATCACTGGCAACACACACTGGTCGAAGACTTTTGTCTTGAGACACTGCGGTATTTTGGACGAAAAGATTTTATGTAGCTTCCCGAAAACAGCACAGCCGAGTTGGATTCGACGATTGACTTCTATCTCGAAGTTGGACCTTCCTAACTGGATAGTTTCTCCCAGGTACACGTAGCTGTCAACAACTTCGAGAACAGAGTTTCCAATCAATATAGGAGTCGGTACAACATGGGCATTTTTTTATTTTTTTTTTGTTGGGATGGGAAATCATCAAATGACTTCTCCTGCTCTGGGCGGAGCGGAAGGGTGTGTCAGACCTTTACTGACTAAAACCCACCCGTGTTTCTTCACTTGCCCGTGCAACGGCCAGGGCCGCGGTTTCTTGTTTAACCAACCCGCAACCCTGACCCAGGAGGCATCGGTCTTCGTGGACCCCGTCACGATGTGCTGACATCACATATAAACACGGCGACCAAAAACACGTTAATTATGTCAATTTACGTCAGGAGCGGATTAATTTAACATGATTAAACTAACGTTTTATCTTCTGTCCTTTTCTTAATGGAATAAAAAGAAAAAGATTCATTGCAGTTATGGACTCCGGCATAACTATTTAAAAGTATTTACCTGTATAATACTCTGCACGGCGCTCAGTATCAGCTGATCGTGACAATGCATCAGCACGTGGTTGATCTTCATGTCTAATAGACTGTGACTGTTAACCAAAAGAATATTGTTTAAAAATAAAATGAGCCAATAAAATCAGCGTAGAGGGCGCCATCCAGACCGATAAAGAGAGCTTAGTATTCGAGTTGTAAAGGTATCGGGACAAATAAAAAAGAGAGAGAGAGAGAGAGAGGAAGAGAGAGAGAGAGAGAGAGGAAGAGAGAGAGAGGGAGAGAGGGGGGGGGATACTTACATAACTGGGAATACTTTCGGGAACACCACAGATCCCTCAGCCAAGTACTGGTATAGTATTCTTATCTCGTCCTCATCTGAAACAAAATGTTAAAAACGAACCGTTAAAACAAAACGCTGGTTGGAACCGTCTTCGCCAGGTCAAACAGGCCGAGTCGAAGTTTCTAGATTCTAGAAACTTCTATTACAAATATATGACGTGCAATCCTTTTTTTTGAAGAGTCGTCTGACTTTAGTTAAAGGGGCTGTGCGCCAAAAACGCTAAAAGTTAGGTACATATGTACCTTTATCTTCGCGAAAAAAAGCCTAATTGTATCATCATTATCATCAGTCGTTTTATCGTCCCACTGCTGGGCACACGTCGCCTCTTATATAGAGATGGATTGACCTAATTGTGTAACGTGCATCATTGTCTCAATATTAAACCGTTTGTGGAGGCATGTGGAACAGTGTGTACAGTTCCTTCATCCTCCATAGAAATGGGAAGACCCTCCGACCAGGTTGGTGTTATGTCTGCCGGGCATTTGCCCAACGGTTGAAGTTGGGAAGTTGTATGTATGCTAATTGCACGGTTAACTCTGCTTGCAACACCATAGTGTTTAAGGCGTTTATTCATAAACGATGATTAAAGTTAAGTGACGTTAAAAGGTCAAAAATGTATGGTTAAAGAATCGCTAATCACTAGTTAACTTTAAGCAGCGTTTATGAATAAGGGGAGGTAGAATTCGTGTGACGTCAGTATGACGCGTCGTTTCATGTGGCGTTTGTACAACCCTAGCGAAAAGCGACTAGTTGGGATCGTTTGGACCGAACGGACCAATGGGCGGTCGGAATGATCCCAACTGATGCCAACTAGTCGCAATCATTTGAAAAAATGTGTTCGCCGATTAGGGGGCAGGTCACATTATCTCGAAACCTGGCGTTGGTGACGTCACGTCGCGTCGGCGCTCTGATATGGTGCGCAAAACAAGCACCTCTAGTAGGATATTATTATAAACAATAAGATTTCCAATAAAACAAATATTCTGTTGTGTTAATTTATTTAATGTAGGTTATTAGAATAATATGATTAAAATTATGAAAAATAAATGGAACAATCTTGGTTCTGTGGGTATAAGAAACTAAACGAAAATGTTCAACGTTGCAACAAAAACAATATTTTAACATAACAGCAATAACAATAAAAGTCCAAACGTAACAATGAAATGTTTAAAAATATACCACGAAAACAAGTCGACGCGTATCGGCAACGAAACTGCTAACCGTACTAACGCGCCGTGGCCAGCGCGGGAAGGTGAAAGGAGAACGGGGCGGGAGGATCGCATTCCAGCGAGGTCTCGAGATAATCTGACCGGGTAGTAGGTACCGCTATACGTTTATCTATTTATTCACACCAATAAGTACAACATTACAGTATTGAGGCTCCATATCTATGCATTTATATAGGGACATTAATCCCTCATTCACTATTGAACTTAAACGAAGAACTAAAAAAAAAAAAACATTGAATGGGCTCACCTGGGCTTGATAATAAAATAATTACACATCCGGTATTAAAATAGATATAATACCATAATTAAAAACGAACAGATTAAATTAGCGTAATTATAAAATGAACTCTCGGTCTGATCCGGCTCGAAGGATGGAGCTAACTATGAATGGAGATATGATATGAATAATAATAATAATTTTATTTAGACACATTTTGATGTCATGTTAAGCATAATAATAGTAGTTTATGAAACTTACACAATGAGGGATACTATGCACGAGTGTGAGTTTAAAAAACGAGCGAAGCGAGTTTTTTAATAGTATCACACAAGTGTGTAATACCTAATTATGTGCAGTTTCATACACTACTTTATCTAATCTCATACATTTTAAGAAACAATAATAATCATTTATGTGTCCAGCGAAACACAACAACGACTCGCAATGCAAAGAAACGTATTTGGCGCCAAAATTCTGCACCCTGCATCAAAGCGCACGCGCCAAAGCGCGCGCAGCCACAGATAAAAAAATGAAAAAGTGCTATCTATGGTTTGTAATCTGTACGGTAATGAAAAAAAAAAATTTATTATAACATTATTTTGTTAGAGAAATAATGTTATAATTTAATTTTTTAATTTCCTTTCGATATACTATGGGTAAAGTACGTGAATATAAACTCCTTTTTAGTTTTGTATTTTGAATTTTTTGATATGAGAGTAGATAAACATATTTTTTTTTGTAATTATTACCAACTAAAGCACTAGGAAATGACGGAGGTGGTTTTGGGGTCCTCCAAACGCATTCGAGAGTTAATTTATAACCATTGCTTATAATTACATCTAATGATCTAACCTGTAGTGTACTTGACGAGTGTAGCAAGCACGGTGAGCACAAGTGCTTGGGTAGTGAAGTCGGAGAGCACTGACGGGTCGAGCAGACTGTTGCTCTCAGGGCTGCTCGTGTCTTTATCTGTTGACGCTTGCTGCGAAAATGATAGTAAACACTTTATTAGTTAAAACGTTGGAGCTCATAGTAAACTTTAGTAAGGGATTATGTGTTTACTAAAGTTAGATCTCCTTTTGCAATCAAAACGAGTTCTAAATTTAGTTCCAGGCAGTATTTCTGTTTTGAACTTTATTGAAGTTCATAATACAAAAGTGACAGTTAAGTAAAAACTAAGCTGTCATTCTAAACATAAATTTAAGTTTTGTAATAAGCCGGATTTAGTCGTTCAGTCATTCACCGTTTCAGATTCGGTCCACCATTTGGTCAATTGATCACTCATCATTATCAATATTTTTATCGTCCCACTGCTGGGAACAGGTCTCCTCTCATACAGAGAAAGATTGAGCGTAATCACCACGCTTGCTCAATGCGGGTTGGCGATATCAGACTTACAAGTCCAGGTTTCCTCAAAATGTTTTCCTTCATCTTCAGTCATTGGTGTCCAAGATATACTTAGAAAGTACATATAACTTTTTATAAAAGTTACATTGGTACTTGCCTGACCTGGAATCGAACCCGCGCACTCATACTTGAGAGGCTAGTGTTTTAACCACTAGGCCACCACGACCATATTGATCACTCATTTCACATTTATTTCAAACAATTACAAAACATAAGAAAGTATCAAGCTACAATTTAAACATTTACATACAAAAATGCTTCGACATTTCTTAAATGTAAATTCACGTCAATTCACACTCCTGATCTTTGATGCCTTTTACATTTGTCAATTTTTATTGATTTGATAAAACAAAATATACGTATCCAATATTTTTTTATAATCTGAATGACGGACTAAATAGAATATTTTTTTTTTTACCCATGAAACATCTCTATTGTAGTATAACACAATTTTAGTATACCTTAGTAGAAGTTTCAGGGAAGTCACTGTCTCCAGACTTGGTGGATGGAGGTCGCTCGGTGTCCTCCGTGCTACCTGGCGATACACGACCTTCGTCGTCAACCATCTGATGTATAAAAAAAAAATGCAGTTAGAATATGTTATGTAGATAGAAATTGGTAGATTTTAATCTTAACACAGATAAAAACAATATTCAAAGTTATTTTTACTTTATACGAAACCTGAATATAGTTTGTTCAGAATAAGCAACTGAATCGATTCCAATCATTTTTACACCATGTTATACTTTTCCTCAAAAACATTTAGAAAGTGTTACGCGCACGGTAGATCATAGTACTCCGCGCTCGCTCAACAGTTGACGTCAGAGGACAACGCACCGCGCTCGCCCGCCCAAGCGCAGCGTGGACCATATTTTTGTTACGACAGCCAGTTTTTCATGATATCTTATAGATATTTGTAAATAAATTCTTTACTTTTAAATACTGGACACGTGTTTCGGGTTTCGTGTAAACAAAAAATAATGCTGTATAATAAAGAAAATTAGTTTCTATACTAATTAGTTACAGTAAGGGTCCAAAAGTGAAGTACCACTTTTGAGACTTATCGTTAGAGCAATAAAGTTCAAAAGTGGTAAAGCACTTTTGACCCTTACTGTACATGCACACTCACATCAAAACCACTCTCCACTTCAACTTGCTCCCTCGCAGACTCGCCCGTAGCTCCGTGCTGCATACTGTGAGCTCTGCCTTCACTGTCCTGTACGCAGCGTGAAGGTATTAGCAAATGCGCGGAACAGAAGTGGGACATATAGGGACATCGATTGGTGTGGTCTCGAAGATCTAGTGAGAACCGCTCGAGAACTTCGAGTGACAGAGAGAACTTAATTCCCATTATAATAACGTTGATATCTGCTTGACATGAATTAACATAAAATAAAAAAAAAAAATAGAGATCCGGGCAGTTTACTTTGTCGAGAAAAACCTATTTAGAAATTGGAAATTACCGGAAAATCTGTTAAAAATAAAGTAAGCAAAAACAAGTTCACAAGTAAATCTTTAGAATGTTTATTATACACGTGGGGAACGTCAAAAAACGCTGACTAACAAGAGCATATACTAAGGGTAAAAAAAAAAACTTTATACCTCGAGACCACACAGTACGACAGACACAGTGGACGTGGGGTAAAAGACATTAAATAAAACGGATATTGGGGTAAAATTCGGAAGCAACTATGTATATCACTTAAAAAAAATATGCATCGTGGAATTTTAGGCGTGTCACAAAGACAGCCCACTTCGTCTATCCAATAAGCACTAAACATTAGTAAAAGCAACGTCTTTGGAACAATCAAAAAAGTAAAATTTTGTGTTTATTATAACGCATGACGTATGTTGAATCATCCTATACAGGATGTATCTGACATCGTAACGCAAACATCGCGAAAAGGCTAGACCGCATGCCACTAATAAAATTATGATAGTCATTTATGTCGTTAATGAGCGGTTACAGAAATTACAGTGTTTAAAAAAAAGTGTCGGCTCGGCCTTTGAACGTTGCAAGCGTGCCGTCGTGAGTGTTTGTAGGTATGACGTTGACACCTGATGTGAACTCTATTAAATCAGCTGATAGGATAGTTTTTCGAGTTTTGTTCACATTGCGCTTTTTTGTGTAATAAGTGAATTAATTAATTTTTTATTTTAAAATCTTATTGCGTTATAAAAATATAGCAATTATGAATGGTCTAAGGAGAAAAAAACGGCATATTAAAAAAAAATTGGTTGTCTGTAGAACTACGTCTACTGCCGATATTTGAACGTGACAACGTCTATTCGCTCTAGGGGTGGGGGTAAAGTAGGCGTGGACTCCGTGTGGCGTCAGATTCCGTTACGGTGTTTTCGAGAATGACTCCACGCTGTACCAATTTAAAAGACGTTGTCACGTCAAAAAAAAAAAAACAGGAAAAAGCTGACGAAAAATTCCACCACTGGTGGGCTCAGAATCATGTACTGGATCATGGTACTCGTTTGTGTGTCATGTCAGATACACCCTTTGTGTGAGCGCAGTCCAAGCCTTGCATTCCAAGTGTACACGGAATGGAGCGGCGACATCTTTAACAGAGTTTATTCATCCTACCTCAAAAATTTATACATAGGCGCCGAGTCTCTTGTTCAGAAACTAATCTAATTTTAAGTTCGTGTTCCGGCATGATGTCTGGTGAAGCTGTACGGAGGACGGGTCTGAGCAGTTGTGTTACGATGTGTGCCGGGTACGATGCGCCAAGTGTTGTTGTGTCGGGAGTTTGGTCGTGGAGGATCTCCACATCAATCTCCCTCTGGCGTAGCATCGTTGGTCGTGTTGTTGGGTTTAACATTACACCACCTCGCTCAACTGCCGTCTTCCTTCCTGTTCACTAAGTTTTTTAAGTGAATGGGTTTAATTAGCTTACCATCAGGCGGGATTGCAGTCAAGTGCTAGTTTATAATTATTAAAAAAAAAAATTAAGTGCATTTTTTTCTTTCTATAACATTTTAGTTTAATCCTGTCAAATTAAGATATTCCATAGACAGTTTAGACGCGATTATAAACATGGCGACCAAAAATACTTACATCAATTACGTCAGGCGCGGAATAATTTGACAGGTCTAAAGTAACATATTATCTTCTGTCCTTTTCTTAATGAAATATAAAGACAGAGATGCACTGTACTTAAATTTAGTTTTGTTTGTGAACAAGAGAATCGGCGCCAATGTATATTTTTATTAGGCGCTTTTGTATATTTTTAGGCGCCTTTGTATATTTTAGATTTTTTTCCTTATGTTTAATAGTCATTGGATAGACAAAGTGTCTTTGTGGGACGACTAAAATTTGACGGTGAATATTTAACTATTTTTGTTTCTTTTTAGTTATTTTAAATTAACTAGTAAATCTAGAAAGCGCGTTGTGTGTTAGATTTGGTTGTCTTGTGGCTATTGTGGCGAAGTGTCCGACTAGAGATCAAAATGGCAGTTTTATATTCTGTACAAAAGTTTTTATATTTCGAGGCTCAAACAAAGATTTAGTGGAACCGAACATAATTATATTTTCCTACGATGTGTTATGGGTTGGCAACATCAGCAGTGTTTTCCAAATTTGAATTGTCGGAATAATCCGGTTTTTTATCGATAAAATACCGGTTTGGTAATCCCGATATTTTAGATCGATGACAGTATTTTTAAGGTTAAAATTTAGTTGTAAAAGTGAATAGATTATTAACACTACAGTTTTTTGTACTGCAGATTAAAAACTTCGTTCGAGCCCGAAGCTGAGTTTTTATTTATTTTGACTCAAAAAAAAAAAAATATTTGTGCACGTGATTTGTGTTTTATATTACACTCATTCTACAGTGAATATAGTGTTGCTATGAGTGTTAATTTAACTACCCTTAAAAAATTGTTTGTAAGTAGATATTTCAATGTAAAGTCAGTAGGATTGTTTTAGTTGATTTTTTATAAGTTTACTGTAAATTGATTTAATATTGGAGTTTAATCAAATTGTGAGAAGAATAACACCTTTTTTTTCTAGACAAATGAAACAGAATGTAAATGGATGGGAATGGAAAACCCCCGGAAAAAATCCGCAAACCCTGGAAATCTCGTAGAATATTTAGAAACTCCCCTAATTACTAAACTAAACGAGGACTTATGTCTAACTTTTAAATAAATCACGTAGTAGACAAAATGTACGGTTTAATTTCCAAAAACCGCGTGAGATTATACCGCACAAAGATTACACACTCTAAAACTTTGACTTGAAATACATACACTGAATTTTTTATTTAACATGTATGAATAATTGAATATGCATTGTTATTTATTAAATTAGTTATACCAATTCTTGGTGAACGAAGACATTAACGTTCTTGGAATAAGGGATTTTTTTAATTTATGTAGTTGTAATCATTTTTGGGATAAAAATTACCTATATTATTTTGTATTTTTTTTAATAATTATAAACTAGCGCTTGACCGCAATCCCACCGGATGGTAAGCAGTGATGCGATCGTTGATAGTAAAGCGCGCTAGTTTATTAAGAGCCTATTCATACAGAAAACTAAGCGAATAGGAAAGAAGACGGCAGTTGAGCGAGGTGATGCAATGTTAAACCCAACAACACGACCAACGATGCTGCGCCAGAGGGAGATTGATCTGGAGATCCTCCACGATCAAACTCTGATACAACAACATTAGGCGCATCGTACCCGGCACACATCGCGACACAACTGCTCAGACCCGTCCTCCGTACGGCTTCACCAGACATCTCGCCGGAACACGACAAATCGCTTGGCGGCAAGGCTTTGTCTGGTGGGTGGTAACTTCTGCCGGCGGCCGATGTTATGGCCTACCACCGAGAAAAAAAGTTAATTAAAAAGTTATATTAAACCGATTCAGTAAACGATTCTGAACAAACTATTTTCAGGAAGTGTGTTAATTAATTTACATGTTGTATAATACCTCCTGGGCAAAAGATGCCATATTAATAGTTGACTGATATTATTATTCTCACAATATTGATATAGGGTCGTAACTAAGTTTGATATTCAATTATACCAAGGGTAAACCATGCAGGTTTAAATTTTGAATAATTTAACAATACCAGGATTTTTCTATTGGACACTATTATTTTAAAGAGTTTAGGGTTGGGATTAAAATAACGATTTGCGATAAAACTATTAAGTTACTTTCAATAAAATACCGTTAATTAGGAACGGTAGTTTATTTGTTAAAACAGAATTGTTGAAGTGGAAATAGGGAAAAATAATTGTGCTTTTTGTAGTAATCTGTCAGATAAGTCAAAGTCAACAATACGACTAAAAAATGAAACTCCATAGATCTGTAGATATTTCCTACATACGAAAACATAAACTAAATACATATAGAATCACTTAGTCTAACTAAAGTTAAGCCGACTGATCGACAAAAGCCATATTCAGCCGATAAGTTTAATTCATTTATTTTTATTTAGATCCATTCGATAGTTTAAAAATACTTTTATACATTTTAATTATTGACTGTATATCGCAAAACGTTATCTGGAAAATTGGTTATTAATAACAAAATAAAGAAAAAACGATGTTACTCTTGGCGGGCCGATGGTATCTTTCGAAGTTGGCACAGAGAAAGACCTCTGCGTCTTAAAAAGCATTCTAGCTGATGTCTATTGGAGTAAGCAGTGCACAAGCATGTTGATACATATATGCAATTGTTTACGCAAAAATAATAGTTATCGTTATTAAAATAACGTTATTAAAATAATATAACCAATTAGAGATTTAACGGTAAGTTGCGTAAATAATTGTTGGGATAGAGTGACGTTTTGCGTTATATTCGTTTATTAAATAAAATAGTAGTGAAAATGTGATGGACCACATTATAATTATAGTATAAGAGATGTCAAGAAAACATTGAAGGAGAAAAATAAAGTTGTCAAAAAAAAAAACGTTACAAAAAAAGACGGTTACGGATATAACGCAATACAGCGAGCGATAACGTTATCAGTTTACAATACAAACGATATAATGTAACCAAATCCATAGGAGCGTGTAAAAGACAACAGTGACATGAGTACGTACGTGGGCTAACTGGAAGATAAAGAGAATTAGTTTGGTTGGCGGGTTGAAGAGAGAGCCTTTTTATTTTAGTATACAGTTTTTTTTAAACTATAACTTCGTTTATAAGACTTTGTAAGAACGTCTGCAATTGTTATGAGTTTAAGACCTAAGCTTAATTGCGTAATTCTTACTATCAAGTGGAATCATTTTGGAGCCTAATTACTAGAGATGTGCCGACTACCACTTTGACTCACTAGCCGACTAGTCGGCCTCTTTACAATCGTAGTAAAGAGATTTTGCTATGTTTTATTATAAAAGTATGACATTTTGGGTTGTGTCTGGTTAATCATATTAGTTCCTATGTTATAATACCTACTTTTTTATTTGATTAACAATTAATAAATGTTTATTTAAGTTAAGAAGATATTAGTCGGCGTTTTTTGCCGACTAGCCACCAAATACTCGCCGACTACAAAAGCGGCCGAATAGTCGGCTTAACCGACTAGTCGGCACATCTCTAATAATTATTAATTTATTGCTGTCTATGTTCAAGAAATGTGTAAGCTAAGCTACGTAAACATCGCAATGAATGTTGTTGAACTGTCAAAATGAAAGAGATTGCTACTGATATTGTGTTAAGAATCAAGTGTTCTTAACACTAGTTTATAACATCGGCCGTCGGCAGAAGTTACCACCCACCAGACAAAGTGTTGCTGCCAAGCGATTTGTCGTATTTATATTTTGACCGCGAGTAACCTTTAACAGTCGGCTTTGACCACCTCTCTCTTTCTTACACACGCTACATCGTACACGTCGACACCGTGAAATAATTACTAAGAAAGAGATAGCGCGTCATTGAGAATTTTCAAGGTCATTTTTAGGGTTCCATACCTACAAGGTAAAACGGAACCCTATTCACGAGACTTCGCTGTCCATCTGTCACCAGGCTGTAACTCATGAACCGTAATAGCTAGACAGTTGAAATTTTCAGAGATTATGTATTTCTGTTACCGCTATAACAACAAATACTAAAAATAAAATATTATAAGGTAGGCTCCCATAACAATAATTTTTTTGCCGTTTTTAAAGATAATGGTAAGTAACCCTTCGTGCGCAAATCCGACTCGCACTTGGCCGGTTTTTTTATCTTCACTGTTTAATTCAGAGTGTGGCTTTGAGATTTACCTAAAAGTTTCTTAGTCGCATATTAATTCAAAGTGTGGCTTCGAGATTTACCTAAAAGTTTCTTGGTCGCATATTAATTCAGAGTGTGGCTTCGAGACTTACCTAAAAGTTTCTTGGTCGCATAATAATTCAGAGTGTGGCTTTGAGATTTACCTAAAAGTTTCTTGGTCGCATATTAATTCAGAGTGTGGTTTCGAGATTTACCTAAAAGTTTCTTGGTCGCATATTAATTCAGAGTGTAGCTTCGAGATTTACCTAAAAGTTTCTTGGTCGCATATTAATTCAGAGTGTGGTTTCGAGATTTACCTAAAAGTTTCTTGGTCGCATATTAATTCGGAGTGTGGCTTCGAGATTTACCTAAAAGTTTCTTGGTCGCTTATTAATTCAGAGTGTGGCTTCGAGATTTACCTAAGTTTCTTGGTCGTATATTAATTCTTTGTTTTGCCGTGCCGCTAGTGGGCGCGTCTTTATATAGGAAAAAACACATCATTACTATCAATTTGAAGCATATTGCTGATCCATTGCTTTACTGTGTTCGAACAATATAAAAAACGCAATTAATGTTGTTGAGCTGTCAAAATGAAACCCATTGCTGCTGTTTGTGTTTTATGCAATTACACTACAGAGTGGTTACCATGAGTTTTCATTACGAGACTCGATCATACACATCGACCGCGTTTGACGCTCTCATTGGTTGAGAGTTCTTACAGCCTTGAAGCGGGACAATCGATGAGTCAAATGCGATGATCGAGTCTTTGTAATGAAAACTCATGGTAGCCATACAGGACCGGGTCGACGGTGAGTTGTGTTCTACGTCAGCATATAGTGACGGGGTCCACGAGGACCAATGCCTGAAAGGGCTGCAAGTTGTTCGAAAGAGAAACCGTGGTCCCTGGCGTACTGCCTGTGAAGGAACACGGGTGGGTTTTAGTCAGTAAAAGTCTGACACGCCCTTCTACTCCGCCCACACGAGGGAAGTCACTTACAAGATTCCTCTTTAAAAAAAGGGTGTGAATTCAAATCTTAATTTTTATTTAGTGTAAAAGCAGGCAATGCTCTTTATAAAAGATTTTTTTCAATCACGTTTTAGTGTCGGCTACGTGTATTTTGTAGTCAACTGAAGTAGTGTGGTAGTGTATTTTTTAGCCAACTGAAGTAGTGTGGTAGTGTATTTTATAGTTCACTTAAGTAGTGTAGTAGTGTATTTTATAGTTAACTCAAGTGGTGTAGTAGTGTATTTTGTAGTCAACTCAAGTAGTGTATTTTTTAGTTCACTCAAGTAGTGTAGTAGTGTATTTTGTAGTTTACTCGTGTAGTATACTAGTGTACGTTGTGCTCAACTCAAGTAGTGTAGAAGTTTATGTTGTAGACAACTGAAATAGTGTATTTTGTAGACAACTCAAGTAGTGTAGTAGTGTATTTTGTAGTCAACCCAAGTGGTGTATTTTTTAGTCCACTCAAGTAGTGTTGTAGTGTATTTTGTGCTTAACTCATGTAGTGTACTAGTGTACGTTGTAGTCAACATAAGTAGTGTAAAAGTTTATTTTGTAGACATCTGAAGTAATGCATTTGGTAGACAACTCAAGTAGTGTAGTAGTCTATTTTGTGACAACGCAAGTAGTGTATTTTATAGTCCACTCAAGTAGTGTAGTAGTGTATTTTGTAGTTTAGTTATGTAGTGTACTAGTGTACGATGTAGTCAACTCAAATAGTGTAGCAGTTTATTTTGTAGTCAACTTCAGTAGTGTAGTAGTGTATTTTGTAGTTAACTCTTCAACCCGCCACAAGAAAAGGAAGTTAAACAAAACATAAGTATAATCACTAATTACGTCACTATCAGACAATGACTGAATGATTCAAGAAACGGTTGATTTTTGTTTGCGTTCAGCTGGATTACTATGACGTGTTGAGACCATCATTGTTCCAGCGTTAGAAAAAGATGGAGCTATACAGGATGAATAGCGCTATCACTTTTACACAAAGGCTTAATGATGGCGGTAACACGTCACAGTACAGACGACAGAACATCAAGCTACTATAATTGGTGAGATTTCTTTATTAGAGTTTCAACTTTATATCTAAAGCATTAAGGCTCAAGGTAATATTTGTCAGTATGGGGTAACTTGCCCTGCTGTCGTCCGTACGACCCCAGCTCTGGTATTAAATGACCTTTAGCGGTATCTTCAACGCCATTTACGTATTATGCGTTATACTGACGTTATGCAGAAAAGATCTAACTTTAGTTCCAGACTAAACCTTTGAGTTAGTATTCGAATTTCGAACTTTATTGAGTAAGTCATAGATCTTAATACAGAAGTGACAACTTACCGCCTTATTCATAAACGCTGCTTAAAGTTAACTAGTGATTAGCGATTCTTTCACCATACATTTTTGACCTTTTAACGTCACTTAACTTAAATCATCCTTTATTAATAAACACCATATTGTTTAAGGGGTTTACCCATAAGCGATGATTAAAGTTAAATAACGTTAAAAGGTCAAAAATGTATGTTTAAAGAATCGCTAATCACTAGTTAACTTTAAACAGCTGTTATGAATAAGGGGGATTGTGACGAACTAAGCTGTCATTTTTATATAAAGAATTGTATTTCTATAATGGTTAGGTGTATAATTCAATAACAAGTTAGGTCGTTTAAGCGTGATTTAAATAAAATTAATGTTTTGTAATAAGGGAAAAAATGTTACAAAGTCATTCAATACCAGAGCACTCGGATAAAAACTATTTGAAAAACCTGTCTTTTGATTCTGATATTAATAATTTGTTTGTGCGTCTTCCAATAGCACTGATTTCATTTCACAATTTCAAACATTTGACTTATACTTAATTTGCGATAACTTTAGACAAAAGAGGTTTATAGAAGCAGAGATGAAGAACTGTCGTCTTCCTTCCTATTCACTAAGTTTTTTTAAGTAAATAGGCTTAATAAACCAGCGTGCGTTACCATCAATGATTGCATCACTGCTTACCATCAGGCGGGATTGTGGGCGAGCGTTAAGTTCATAATTATTAAAAAATAAAAAAAGAACACTAGCCTACGTAAAAACTAAATTATTTCTATAACTAACCATATCGTTAACTCAGAAGAGAGATAGTTCAAATGAGTTTATTTAAGTATAATAGTTGTTTTATAAGTTGATTATAATAATCTTAACTGTAACAAAGCACATTATAATCTACTAAACCTTTATTAGAAAGTGTACCCTAAAAAGAACCTTTTTCAACCTCTGTTTAATGCTATCGCCAATGTAGTATAAGCTTGGAGACATTTTTTTCAGATATTTTCATGGACACATGATAATTTTCGTTCTGTCATGGTAGTTGAATGTCAATCAACACAAAAGCTGTTAATACTGTCAAATGAAACGCTAGTAAGCCAATCAGTCATCTGTTTGGGAAAGACTTTATTTTATTTTTAAGCTGTGCTCTTAGGGAATCTGAGGTAAATAAGAGCACTGTTATATCGGGCAGTTTCTTACTCCATTTTGAATATAATCACTAATACTTATTATTTTTTTAAGGCATAAATATTTTAGAACAAAACTCAACATTGGTACCAATGTTTTTCGCCCAATGACTGCGGATTACATACGCCTTTATAGTAGGTACACTTTTGTGTATGTATCTGTACAAAGCAATAAAGCCTGTTTAATTGTTTAATACTTTATTCAATTAATTTACTTAAATTATCATATTTTCTGTGTGCATTGACGTCAACTATAGATTCATATAGGTTACAAGCATGGCAGCCATTTTGAAAAATTCTTTTTGCGTTGGATAGCCCATTAATCCACGAAGGTTTTAGGCTATTTAACATCACGCTGCGACCAATGGGAGCGGAGCATAACTAACTCCACGCGAACGAAGTCACTGGCAGCCGCTAGTGTTGTATAAAAATATTGACTTGTAACATATTTCAAGCCACGCTTTTCATTTGAGCATAGTATTTAGAATACGGCATTTAATGAAAGTAGTATTTTGATTTAGAGTATACAATATGTAAAGAAAACCCTGTCCGATCCGTGAAGGTATTGTAAGGTATCGATAACTAATTCTACTAATGGATACAAAGCCGGGCTAAACTTAAAAAAAAACATCCCCCTAAAAAAACAATATTATTTCGCAAAAAGAGTTAACTAACTAACTAAATACATGTGTGGTAAGGAACCCTTCCACGGGCGGCGGGCGGCAGGGCACGCGGCGTGGTCGCATCGCTATTCGCTCATAATAATACCGGTATTGTCACTTTTTAAAAATTAACAAATTTCGAGGAAGTTGGAATTAATTCGTGGGAAAAAAAGATTATATCAAAATTCTATTGTTTCTATGATGATTATGTAAAATTTTATATTATATTTGGTCAAGTGTTTACCTAACCTTTATTATCCTTTTGGGTCGGACAGGGTTTTCTTTACATATTGTATATAGATATATATTTATATTTGTTCTTTATTCAGGCATCTTAAATACCTGCTTTTTGTCATACTTTCCCAAACAAGACGAATGAGAATTAAATTATAAATAACTCCTGATTCTGCCATTCCTTTTCTAAACACCGACATACAAGTCTCTATTGAATTTATTGCACCAATGTCTTTTAACAGGACTTACATAAATAAATAAAAACATTATTTCGTCCTCATGTGGAAAAAAGAAATAACCATATGCTGCAGATTTTTTTTTTTTAACATTATTTATATGATTGGAACAAAACATGTTAACTTTTGATAACAAACCTATTTTGTTATCCTAGTTTAAAAATAAAACGTTAAAAAGCTGTTTTAGCTGACTGATTGCACGGTATTTCATTGCTACACAGTTAAAAAAGACATTATCCTGGGTAAAAAAAATGTTTCTATTTAGTCCGTCATTCAGATTATAGAAAAATATTGGATACGTATATTTTTTTTTTATCAAATCAAAAGAGCAATCAAGCATCAAAGATTAGGAGTGGGGGCTGGTGACGTTACTCGTTGCTAAAAAGTGTAGCAAGGAGTGACGTCACACGAGTTTTCAACGCACTGTATCGTCTTCATTTTTTGTTTATATGAAAAAAGAAAAAAATACGTGTCTAGTATTTTTTTTTGTTTTGGAAATCTGACTGACGGACTAATAGTTTTTGTAGTCAACTACCCTATTTTGATTAGATTTCAAATAGGTACAACTTTTTGACATAATCCGTGGGATAGAGCCTTCTAATCATTAATTAATTTTGTTCACAAAATGGTGCAATAAATTCTTCCTAGTAATATAATATAGGTAATAAAATTATATGAATATATTATTGATATTACCTGATGTGGAATGGTGACCAGGTGAGGACTGTGTCCACCGCTGGTTGATGGCAAAGTTGGTGATTTACCTGTCAAATATCAAATTTTAAATAGAATGTTTGGTATTGACGCAAATTTATATTTTAAATAACTGTTGCCTGCGACTTCGTCCGAGCTCTTCTTCTTCAGTCTATAGAAGACAAAGGCCTCCCCCAAGGCTTTCCACGATGACCGATCTTGTGCTGCCCGCATCCATCGGCTTCCCACGACCTTCACCAGGTCATCGGTTCACCTTGTTGAACCGATAACCACCCTCGCTACGCTGCGTCTTCCGGCACGTGCCATCGGCTATCGGTTCTACGAGCAATGTGCCTCGTCCACTGCCACTTAATTTTAGCGACTCGAAGAGCTATGTCGGTGACTTTGGTTCTTCTGTGGATCTCCTCATTTGACCTCCTCCTCCTTAGTGATTGGATTGCGCAGAGAAACTCAGAGTATAGCTCTTTCTATCGCCCTTTGTGTGACTCTGAGCCTTCGTATGAGTTCTTGTTCCGCGTATTTCTGTTATTTTTTTTAGATAATTTAAAGAGGAATATTTCTAGGCCATAATATCGGCTGCCGACAGAAGTTACCACACACCAGACAAAGTATTGCCGCCAAGCGATTCGTCGTGTTCCGGCGTGATGTCTGGTGAAACCGTACAGAGGACGGGTCTGAGCGGTTGTGTTGTGAAGCTTGCCGGGTACGATGCGCCAAATGATGTTGTGCCGGGAGTTTGATCATGATCCATCCAGATCAATTTCCCTCTGGCGTAGCATCATTGGCCGTGTTGTTGGGTTTATAAATTAGCATCACCTCGCTCAACTGCCGTCTTTCTTGCTATTCACTAAGTTTTTTAAGTGAATGGGTTTAATAAACTAGCGCGCTTTATCATTTTATAATTATTTAAAAAAAGAATAAATATTTCATATATATTTTTTGGGTAACTTGCATCGTTTAAGCAGCGCACGCAACGGAATCCTTCAAATATGAATAATTTTCCCCGTTTTTTCAACATTTCTCACTTACCACCGTGCGCGGAAGAAATGGCTACTTGGTCGAGCACTTCCCATGACTTCTGTCGCCGACTGTGGCATGAGCTGTGGGATGTTGACGGCTGAATCAGGATTGATGACTGAAAATGTAAAGAAATACGTATTATGACGCGAATCTATTTCCTAACCTCTTCGAAGTGACGATGTCCAGTTTCATGACAGTATTACTAAGTGATGATGTTCAGTTTTATGACAGTATTACTAAGTGATGATGTTCAGTTTTATGACAGTACTAGCTTTCCGCCCGCGGCTTCGCCCGCGTTAACTTCGATTATATCGCGCTTTTTAGATTTCTCTCGGGAATATTAAATTTTTTCGGGATAAAAAATACCCTATTATTTAATCCGGACTTCTAACTTTACGTCTGCAAAATTTCAAAGCAATCGGTTCAGGTATTACGGCGTGAAAGTGGTACAAACAAACTCACTTTGCGATGTATAATATTAGTAAGGATATATTTGGTGTACACATACAAATATTCCAGTAATCTCCCTTGGGAACTTGATGTTTTTTTAGGACCAAAAGTAGCCTATGTTACTTTCCATCTTTTCAACTAACTGTATGCCAAAAATCAGGTCGATTGATTGCTTAGCTACGGCGTGAAGGGAGGACAAACAAACAAACAAACACACTTTCACATTTATAATATTAGTATGGATTACTAAGTGATGATGTGCAGTTTTATGACAGTATTACTAAGTGATGATGTTCAGTTTTATGACAGTATTACTAAGTGATGATGTTCAGTTTTATGACAGTATTACTAAGTGATGATGTTCAGTTTTAGACAGTATTACTGACTAATTGATGTTCAGTTTCATGACAGTATTACTAAGTGATGATGTTCAGTTTCATGACAGTATTACTAAGTGATGATGTTCAGTTTTATGACAGTATTACTAACTAATTGATGTTCAGTTTTATGACAGTATTAATAAGTGATGATGTTCAGTTTTATGACTGTATTACTAACCTGAGAATGTTCAGCAGTGGGACAGTAGTGGTCACAATTGTCTGGCAACCATTTAGGTAAAGAGTGCTTCACGTGGCAGCGGGAGCGGACTTCTTCGCTCACGCAAACTAGCGCTGTGGAAGACAAAATATTACAGATGAAACAGACTGATTCCTGTACAAATAAAAATATGGAAAGACCAACGTTCGTAATATTTACCAGTGAGATAAGCCACCGTGTTGGGTGTGACGTTGAACTTATCACGGTGTGAGGTTTCGGGTAGCACGTTGGCGGCTAAAGACAATAGCTTGATCAGCACACGACATGTTCGTGATACTGTGGCTGCTGCTGGGTGACGGTAGCCTTTTATCAAGTGACCCACGAGAGCGAAGTGGAAGTTTGAACGGAAGCTGTGGAGATGGAAAGAAAATTAATTAATGTTTTTTTTTTTTGCCAGATTTCCTGGTGGAGGCCATCTGTCCCCATCTGAAAATCTCTCAGAACATGTATGAACTCATCTAATTACTAATAAACGTACTAAAACTAAAAGTAAAGTATAAACGGCGACTTATACAAGATAGGAGGAGTTACATAGGGGTTTTTGTCAGTTTTTTTTTTATCTCAGAACTGTTTTTTTTTTTTACAAACCGATTTGCATTTCTTAACTTATCCCAATATCAAATTCCACAATGAAGCATTTCATATGTATTAAAAACATAATAATACCTCAACCCCACGGCATGGTCCATTTGTTTGAAATGCCACTCCAAAGGCTCCCTGGTCTCCATCATAACAACTTCCAACGTCTGTAAGGAAAACATAAAGTTAATGTTGCAGTGAATACACACCTACCGTCATAACATCAACATTGGTTATCGTCTCAGAGTAAAGAAATCAGATGTGAGTTCTTTGGTACATAACAAAATAATGTTCTTGTATCTAGATATACAACATAATTTTTTGTTTATCCGAAACCCGAAACACGTGTCCAGTATTTTTAACCGACTTCAAAAAGGAGGAGGTTACTCAATTCGACCGTATATATGCTTTTTTTTTTAATGTTTGTTCGCAGATAACTTCGTCGTTTGTGAACCGATTTTGATCATTCTTTTTCTGTTGGAAAGAAGGTATTTCCAAGGTGGTCCCATGATAAGGACATCAGGGTTTGATGGTGGAAGACCAGAGAAATCAAGGGGAACTTTCAAAAATCGTAGGGGCAACCAGTGCGTTTGTAAGTTTTTTCATTAAGTATTTTAGCGTCAGCATCCAGTCTAACCGGATGCAGCTGAACAGTACTTTTCACAACTAAAAAGTGTACAATAAAAACAATTAATTATTTACAAAAAAAAAAAAAAAAATAACCCGACTTCCAAAAACCACTACAAAGTGAAAAATAACTAATTTCGGAAGTCGGTGTCAAAAACTAATATACGAAAACCAAAGACACCGACTTTTTTAAGTACAAAATTTCAAAAAGATATCATGAAAAAGCACAAAGTTATGAGCTTGCTATTCTACTTGGTTGTCCCAACAAAAATATGGTCAAAGGTCCGCTCATGCGGGCGAACGCGGGGTATTGACCTCGCAAGTATCTTTCGTAACAGCTCGGTAACCACTCTGCAACAATTTCTACATGTATTTGTGAAAAAATATAACAAAGTGTAAAAATGATTGGAATCGATTCAGTTGCTTATTCAGAGTAAACTATATTTAAGTTTCGCATAGACAAAAAATAACGTTGTTTAAAGGTATGTGGAAGCTAGTAATTAGCAAATTGTACTGTCAAACAATGATGTTCACGGTAAAATTAGTAAAAGCTTTCTGTAATGATAAAATAAAATAAAAATAATATCAGCCCATGTGGTACCTTCGGCTCTTTCTAAATCGCGTCATGAAAAATGTTCAAAATGAAGTCGCAGCCTCATCCCAGCGACAAACAATTGTGAAACAAAATGTAAAAAAAAGAAATGAAACAGTTTATGTACAGTATTTTAAAAAAACCCTGTCCGACCCGTGAAGGTGTTGTTAGGTATCGATAACTGATTCTACTAATGGATACAAAACCGGGTTAAACTTAAAAAAAAATCCCCCTAAAAAAATGAATATTATTTCGCAAAAAGAGGTAACTTAATAAATGTGCGTTAAGCACCCTTCCGCGGGCGGCGGGCGGCAGGGCACGCGGCACGTGGTCGCATCGCTATTCACTCATAATAATACCGCTGTTGTCACTTTTTTTAAAATTACCAAATTTCGGGGAAGTTGGAATTAATTCGCGGGAAAAAAGATTATTTAAAATTTTACGTAAAATTTTATAATATAATTGGTCATGTGTTTACCGAACCTTTATTATCCTTATGGGTCGGACAGGGTTTTCTTTACATATTGTATATATTTAAATGTAGAGAAATAGGTGTTTTTTTTTTGGAAGATTGAGGATGTCAGACTATGAACATTTATTTTATTTTGAGGCTTTTTTTGACAGATTAGACTGTCAAAGTACTTAAATTATAGTTGTTTTTAGACAGATTGGAAATGATATCAGACTGTGAACGTTCTTATATTTGAGGTTTTTTTAAACATTAAGACTGTTAACGTTGACAGATAGAGAATGAGATCAAACTGTAAACGTTCTTAAACCAGTTTTGTTTTAGACAGATTGAGAATGAGATCAGGCTGTGAATGTTCTTAAATTAGTTTTGTTTTAGACAGATTGAGAATGAGATCAGACTGTGAACGTTCGTATATTTGATATGTTGTTTTGACAGATTAGACTGTTAACGTTCTTACATTAGACTTGATTTAGACAGATTGAGAATGAGATCAAACTGTGAACGTTCTTAAATCAGTTTTATTTTAGACAGATTGAGAATGAGATCAGACTGAATGTTCTTGAATTAGGTTTGTTTTAGACAGATTGAGAATGAGATCAGCTTGTAATCGTTATTCGATCAGAGAATTAGAGGTGTTTTTTTTAGATTGAGATCATAGTTTTTAGAGTTGTTTTTTTTATATTGGGACAGATCGTACTGTCAACGTTCTTAAATTGGAGGTGTTTTAGACAGATAGTGACAGAGATCAGACTGTGAACGTTCTTAAAATTGAATGTATTTTGACAGATTGAGTCTAAAATCAAAATAACAACAGCTGTCTCTTTGATGAAAACATAAGAGGCTAATTATATTTTTCGTTTATCAGTAGTATTTACCTTTTTTACGAACTGTCCCTGTGATTCCAGCGTGTGAAGGTTTTGCTCCATAAAGGCTAACCCAGCTGCGTACAATGTTGGCTCATCTAGTTGTAACACAGATAGCGCTACCCAGAATAGTGCTTTGTGGATTGGTGAGGCCTACAAATACAATGGATTAGTATAAAACAGTATTCTGAAAAGTATTTCCTGGAAATATCTCACTTAAAAATTAATTAGAAAATAGTGAATCTTGCTTTTCCCCGACGGTATATATATTTATATAGTATTTCAACAAACATTTGAAGATGACAGAATTTTTCAATATAGTTATGTCATTTCTCTCCTTCCCTTAGTATTCCACTCAAAGGTTGTCTGTAAAAGATCGCTCTTATCGATAAGACTGCCCATTGTGTTACCCTTTGTAAAATTTTCATATTTATGTTCTGTAATTTATATGGTGTACAATGTACATAATAAAGATTCCTATTCTATTCTATATCGAAAAATCACCATTAATTGCTTAATTCGCGACTTTAAGACAGTTTGAATGAATTTGAATAAAATAGACATAAACGAAAGCTTTGTTTGTATTGGAGATGAACAGAAATTATAGAAAGCGAATTTTTTATTGAGTCTGGCTAAACGAGTTACGCTATTTTATTATTTGTAATGTCGTTTTTATTTTTAACATAAATCTTAATATTGGCCCCAATTCAATTCTTCACGGACTAAACTAAATTGAATTTAGTTCAGTGAATACTTTCTCTCTTTCTTTCCTAACATTAAAAAATACGTTATGCGCTGACTAATTTGGCAGACTGAACTAATATTTCTCTTCTGTCCTTTTCTTAATAAAATAGAAAGAAAAAGATGGAATGAACTTTAAAACTTAGTTTAGTTTGTGAACAAGGGATACGGGGCCATAGGATTATAAGTTTAAGCTAAAAAAATATATTATCTAAGCACATACCGGGTACAGAAGAGGCTGTAGTCTCGTCAAAGCCATGATGATGGCTTCTAGTAAAGCTAAGTCGTTGAATGATTCCAAAGCCTTGACCAATATTCTCAGAAGTTGTTTCATGTCATCATCCGTTACGTTCTTGCCTGGAGAATAATGTTATTTTAATTAATAGGTGTACAATAGTAGTTTATGAAACTGTTACATAATGAGGGATATTATGCAGGAGTGTGAGTTTAAAAAACGAGCGAAGCGAGTTTTTTAATAGTATCACACGAGTGTGTAATACCTAATTATGTACAGTTTCATACACTACTTTATCTAATCTCATACATTTTAAGAAACAATAATAATCAATTATGTGTCCAGCGAAACACAACAACGACTCGCAATGCAAAGAAACGTATTTGGCGCCAAAATTCTGCACCCTGCATCAAAGCGCACGCGCCAAAGCGCGCGCAGCCACAGATAAAAAAATTAAATAGTGCTATCTATGGTTTGTAATCTGTACGGTAATGAAAAAAAAAATTATTATAACATTATTTTGTTAGAGAAATAATTAATTTCCTTTCGATATACTATGGGTAAAGTACGTCAATATAAACTCCTTTTTAGTTTTATATTTTTAATTTTTTGGTATGAGAGTAGATAATAGTTATTTATGCCACTGTCAAGCAATGATAGCTCTTGTAATATGAGTGATAGTTAGCACAATAGATCAGCACGAGTATTACAGTAGCTGTTTGCGACAGTGGCATACAAAACTTTTTCTACGACCTTGAAGTAAATAAATACAAAAAACCGGCAGTGTTGAACTTTATTTTTCGATGGTACAATGTTTCTCTCATTTCAGGAGGCGTTAAGATATTGTCCATTACGCTATTATCACTGATATCACTCATTTTCTTTTTATTTATAAATGCAGATAAAAGTTAACAATGGCGCGAAAATAGCGCGGCGCGCGCAAATAATCCCACAAATGAAAGGCAAAGGCAATTCATCCATACAGCCTAATAACATGCGGTGTTTAGTCGTGACGCAAAGACGCGCGCTTCTTGGCATAATCATATGTTGATTTTTTGATGCCATAGCCAAAAAAAAAGTTTCACTGTAGTAAGGCTTAGCCGTGTGGTAATGGTCATTGTAACACGACTTGGCAGGAATGAGTACTATTGAGTTGTGGCTGATGGGTATGTATTAAGTAAATTACCAAATGGTAGTAGAAAAATAAGTTTCCGCCGTTTAATAAAAAAATGCCCTCACTAAGAAGTTACGTTGAAATTGTCAGATGTAAAATGTGATATCGTAAGTTTGGACATCTGGTAAAAACATACAATTAGAGTATTAGTGACTGTGTATTTATTTTTGTGCACAAATGACAAGTTTTGTGTCGAATTTGCGGGAACTTTTGAATTACTTCTTTAGTTTGAAGAAATCTGCAGCTGAGGCCCATCGATTGCTTGTAGGATCTTATGGTGAAGCTGCTTTAAGCGAGAGAAGTTGTCTTCAATGGATTCTAAGAAACTGTGACTTTGATGTAGAAGACAAAGAACGTAGTGGAATACACCCAGTATTGAGCTAACCACGAATAAATAAGGATAAGGACAGGAGAATCATCATCATTTCAGCGTTAATCCCAGCCGCAGCCGAAGGTTTTCAGCTTTGAAGTCTGGGGTCCGCATTACGAGTCTAACTGCTGATTTTGGCGTCGGTCCACCTTGTCGGGGGCCTACCCATGCTGCGTCTTCTGGTGCCTGGGCCTAATCACACACCGGAAGACAGGCTGTCGCTCCATAGTAATTATTAGTATTCAGCTTAATCCGGTTAGACTGGAAGCTGACCCCAACATAGTTGCGAAAAGGCTAGGGGGATGACCTATGCTACTATTTAAGTTTGGGCAACGTTTTTCGTACGGACGACAGCAGGTCAAGCAACCCGAAACTGTCAAAAATTCCGAATCAACTTTGAGCCTTAATGCTTTAGAGATAAAGTTGAAAATCTAAAAAAGACATCTGACAGACTGTAGTAGCTTAATGTGCTGTCGACTGTACATTTTATAACTGTTTAATATTTATAAAAATAAACTTACTTATACAACCAAATACAATCAAGGCTCTTGGTTGTAGCGCGGGATTGAAGCAAAACGCGAAGCTTTTAGCCAAAGATGTCCTGTAACAAAATAAATATGATATACAATATGCAAAGAAAACCCTGTCCGACCCAAAAGGATAACAAATGTAAGGTATTGAAATTTTACGTAATCATCATAGTTGATGATTACGTAAAATTTCATATTTTATTTGGTCATGTCAAAAAAGAGATTATTTCAAAATTCACTATTATTGTCTAGTGAATCTTTTTTTTCCGCGAATTAATTCCAACTTCCCCAAAATTTGGTAGTTTTTTAAAAAGTGACAACATCATTTGTGACCTCAACATCGGCATCATCTCGCTCAACTGCCGTCTTCCTTCCTATTCACTCAGTTTTTCTGAGTGAATAGGCTCTTAATAAACTAGCGCGCTTTACCATCAACGATCGCATCACTGCTTACCATCAGGCGGGATTGTGGTCAAGCGCTAGTTTATAATTATTAAAATAAAAAAAAAAACTTAACTGACTAATAAATAATGCAATATTACCAAGTGTTCAACCAATCACAATCAGGTATATCCCGCATGCAAGCCTCCATGATCTCCAGTAAGGCGTCAGTAATGATCTCAAGCGACTGGAGAGGTAATCGTTCCCGGTCTGTGTGTGTCGTGGTGGTCGTACAAGTGCCCGTCGTCGCAACATCTGTACATGCTGTGTACGAGTGCTCAGAGTACCTGGAACAGAAAGATTTGTTAAAATGACGACTTTACGACTTTTGTACCAAAAACTGGGAAAAAGTAGCTAACCCTACTTTCAATTTCGAATCGACAATAGATTCCACGATAAAACTATACAAAACTATAGAAAATAATATAGCTTATTTCATAACGATTACAGTGAAGATGTGACGAGCTGTGCTCTTTAATTTCAGAGCTATCGTAGTTTTAGTGAACGCGCGTTCAGCCGGCCGCACTCTAACAGATCCGCGGAGTTGCGCAATAAACGAAACACGATCACGGTATCGGGTAAGTCACATTCACGCGGATAAAATACTCCCCCCCCCCCCCCCATCCAAGACTCTTTATTACGTATACCATATACAATACCTAAAGAAAACCCTGTCCAACCGATAAGGATAATAAAGGTTAGGTAAACACATGACCAAATGAAATATGAAACTTTACATAATCATCATAGTAACAATATGAATTTTGAAATATTCTTTTTTCCCGCGAATAGGGTATTTGACTAAAAAAACTAATTAGTCCGTCAGTCAATTTCCAAAAAATACTAGACACGTATTTTTTCTTATTTCATATAAACAAAAAATGAAGACGACACAGTGCGTTGAAAACTCTTGTGACGTCATTGCACGTTACACTTTTTAGCGACCAGTGACGTCACCAGCCACCACTCCTGATCTTTGAAGCCTTTTATATTTGTCATTTTTTATTGATTTCATAAAACGAAATATACGTGTCTAGTATTTTTTGGAAATGTGACTGACTGACAAATTAGTTTTTTTTTAGTCAAATACCCTATTAACTCAACTTCCCCAAAATTTGGTAAATTTAAAAAAAGTGACAACACCATTTTCGACGGTATTATTGGTAGGTACCTTGTATGAATGAATGTACAAGACGGGCGGCATTTTATTTGACCGCGTGCCCTACCCCCCGTTGCCCGCGCATTATTAACATGTGAGTTACCTCCTTTTGCGAAATAATATTTATTTTTAGGGGCATTTTTTTTTTAAGTTTAGCCAGGCTTTGTAGGCATTAGTAGAATCAGTTATGGATACCTAACAATACCTTCACCGACCGGACAGGGTTTTCTTTTCATATTGTATAACACAGTACATAAATATGTAAATTTTACAAAGAGTGACACAAAGGGCGGTCTTATCGTTAAAAGCAGTTTTAGGATTATAGAATAATTTTTATTCCGATATTCCCAATATATGGGACAAACCATAGGCTGCAGCTAGTATATACAATCTGTAAAGAAAACCCTGACCGATCCGTAAAGGTATTGTAAGGTATCGTTAACTGATTCTAATAATACCTACAAAGCCGGGCAAAACTTAAAAAAAAATCCCCCTAAAAAAATAAATATTATTTCGAAAAAGCGAGGTAACTTAATGCGTGTGCGGTAGGCAACACGTTAAGCATACATGCGCGGGTGAAGGGAGGCAGGGCAGGCGGCACGTGATCCCATCGCTATTCGCCCCGTCACAAATGGTGTTGTAATTTTTTTTAAATTACCAAAATTTTGGAGAAGTTTGAATTAATTTCCGAAAAAAAAGATTATTTCAAAATTCAGTAGTACAGTCACTATGATGTTTACGTAAAATTTCATTTTTCATTTATTATCCTTTTAGATAGGACGGGGTATTTTTTACATATTATATAAATTAATTTATTATTATATAATCATCGTCGTATTATTACACCACAATGTTTAAGGGGTTTATTGATAAACCATGCTTAAAGTTAAGTGACGTGCAAACGTACTAAATGAATGTTTAAAAAATCACTTTTTTCTGACAGAAGCAGTTATATTGACATAGATTTTGATGCATTGTTTTTATTTTTCCTCGTGCTGACATTAATTTTTGTTTTGTAATACCTGTAATACTTATATTTATACTTTTTGACATGAAATTTATAATTTAAATCCTTATTATTCATAATATTTGCACGCCATATTCGGTGGCAAACATGTCTGATCTTATTTATTTTATTATGTTATCCTGCATGCATATATATTCTTGTATGTACACACATGTTTATGCAAATAAATTTATCTTTATCTTTATCTGTATCACTAGTTAACTTTAAGCAGCGTTTATTCTTTTTCTTCTTCAGCCTATGGATCTCCACTGCTGGACAAATGCCTCCCCCAAGGCTTTCCACGCTGACCGGTCTTGTGCTGCCCGCATCCATCGGCTTCCCGCGACCTTCACCAGGTCATCGGTCCACCTTGTTGGGGGCCTCCCTACGCTGCGTCTTCCAGTACGTGGCCGCCACTCCAGAACCTTACTGCCCCGTCTGCCATCGTTTATTAATAAGGGGGAAATTGCTTACGATTCCTTCGAAGCTGCTAGAATATTTTTGATATTTGATAAAAACAACTCACCAGTCATTAGTATGTCTATTGTAAGGGCTCCTGAAAGCGGTGACGGCTGCGGACTTGACCTTCGAGATGCCGAACATCTGGTAGAATTTGGGCAGAGCGAACTCATCAAGAGACAGCCTGAGAACGCGCTGGGTATCCTCTGAAACACACAAGTACTTTGATGATGCAAGTTCAAAGATCAGTAAATAATATACAGTATGTTAAGAAAACCCTGTCCGACCCATAAGGATAATAAAGGTTAGATAAACACATGACCAAATATAATATAAAATATAATTTCCGGAATCATCATAGTACTAATACAAATGAATTTTGAATTAATCTTTTTTTCCCGCGAATTAATTCCAACTGCCCCGAAATTTGGTAATTTTTTAAAAAGTGACAACACCGGTATTATTATGAGCGAATAGCGATGCGACCACGTGCCGCGTGCCCTGCCGCCCGCCGCCCGCGGAAGGGTGCATAACGCACATTTATTAAGTTACCTCTTTTTGCGAAATAATATTAATTTTTTTAGTGGCATTTTTTTTTAAAGTTCAGCCTGGTTTTGTATCCATTAGTAGAATCAGTTATCGATACCTAACAACACCTTGGGTCGGACAGGGTTTTCTTAACATACTGTAGAATGTCGAATTGGGGCAGGACCAAACTAATGTTTCATCTTCTGTCCTTTTCATAAAAGAAACAATGAGATGCACTGAAGTTCAATTTAGTTTAGTTTGTGAAGAGAATCGGGAGCCATTGACTTGTTCTTACTTTAAATTACTTCGAAACTTTCTATTCAATTCTGTGTTCTGGACTTCGATTCAGAGTAGGGTTGTAACGGAGCTTCGCCTCCGCTTCCGCTTCCCACCAGACAAAGTCTTGCCGCCAAGCGATTTGTCGTGTTCCGGCATGATGCCTGGTGAAGCCGTACGGAGGACGGGTCTGAGCAGTTGTGTTGCGATGTGTGCCGGGTACGATGCGCCTAATGTTGTTGTGTTGGGAGTTTGGTCGTGGAGGGTCTTCAGATGAATCTCCATTTCGCGCAGCATCGTTGGTCGTGTTGTTGGGTTTAACATTGCATCACCTCGCTCAACTGCCGTCTTCCTTCCTATTCGCTCAGTTTTTCTCAGTGAATAGGCTCTTAATAAAATAGCGCGCTTTACCATCAACGATAGCATCACTGCTTACCATCAGGCGGGATTGCGGTCAAGCGCTAGTTTATAATTATTAAAAAAAAAAAAACGTATCTTCGCTTTCGCCTCCGACTTCGCACAATTTTTGCGGAGTTATAACTGAGGTTTATTTACGTATTTATGCAAGCTGCGACGCTCGACAACCGTCCGGCCGCGTTTGAGCGCGAAATAGTCAAGAATCAACTAGTGCGAGACAATTTGTTTCTCCTTAATTTTCATTACTAGAAGGTAATATTTTTTTACTAAGTGTACTACTATTAATGTACGTATTTAAAATTAAAAACAAGTTTTTAATTTTAAAGCTTGTTAAGTTGATACTCGTCGCTTCCGCATCCGCCTCTGCCTCCGCTAACAAGGCCTCCGTTACAACCCTAATTCAGAGTCACATAATCTCCAAGAAATTATATGTTTTATTTATTTAGATAAACCGATGGAGTATAGTTGCAATGAGACTTACCAGAGAAGCTAGGCGTGGTACATGTACACAGTGAGTGTATGATGTTGATGACCAGGCCGTGAGTGGCTGCTCGCATGGACACGGTGCCGGAGCAGACGAGGAAGGTGACAGTGTGGAACAAGTATGGGAGGTGGCGAGCCACGTCGAGGCAGTTGTTGAATGATAACATTAGCTGGAAATAGGGATGTATCCAAGGTATGAAAATCAAAAAAATAATTAGTCCGTCTTATAGATAATAAAAAAAATTAAGACCCGTATTTTTTATTTTGTCGTAATTACCAAAAATTACTGAGATATAGCGTATTAAAGTTACAGAGTGGGGGCTAATTACGTCACGCCGTTCTATATTTTGCACCATGGCGTGACGTCATGCGACATTTCAAATCAATATATCTTCCTAAGTATTTGAATAAAAGAAAAAATAAAAAATACGTGTTCAATATTTTTTATAAAGCTATCTGACGGACATTAAATTATTTTTTAGGATACAAGTCAATTAAACAAGCTTTTGAGTTACTTTAGCTGTTGCTGAGGTTGTTGAGGTTGTAGAAAGCTAAAAATTATTAAGCTGACTACTTGTGTCTAAAGAAAAAATTGTGCATCATTTTGTTATGGAAATGCGCCCCCAACTCCTTAAAAGAGGAGGAATGTTATATACTTAATATATGGGAATTTTGGAATTTTCGTAGTTTTCAAGGTAGGAATTTAAATATCGGTACACAGACTTGTTACTAAGGAAAAGTACCTGCGTTATTTTTTGGTTATCTTCCTCCAGCCCCTAAAATAAGGGTAGGAAATTTGGGAAAAGGGAACCGTGTTACCCCGAATTTAACGAGCTAAGTCGCAGGCAATAGGTAGCTACTCTTATATCCTTTTCAACCAAATGAGAGAATAAATACTTTAAATAATTAAATAGAACTTACCAAATATCTAGCCAGTATAGCAATATCGTCCCACATCATATGCTGTTCCAACATGGCAGTTGGAGAATGACAAGTTTTGTCCACCACCTGTAATATTACAACGAATTAGCTAAGAATCCTTACTAATATTATAAATCGGAAAGTGAGTTTATATGTTTGTATTTGACTAAAAAAAAAAGCTAATTAGTCCGTCAGTCAGATTTCCAAAAAATACTAGACACCAGTGGCGAAGGGTCCATACAAGCCGATTCCCACCGGGTTACCTTTCAAAAATCAGTTCCATATTCATACAAAACTATTTACCTACATTCTATTTCATTAACAAAGTATTATTAATCAAATGCCGGCGCGATTTACAATAGCAATCGTAATTTTTAGCAATACCCTAAGTATCACATTTCATTTTATAGTCGTAAATTAATCAGCGCTTCAATTTTTCGTACAAGGAACCCGGCGAATTTCAGCTTACCTCGGTCAACGTTTTACTATGAGGCGAAAAGAGACAGAGCGTGTCAGACCATCTCTTTTTAATGCTCGCTAACCGTCGGTAAAACTTGATAAATATAGGCTACTGGCAAGCGGCTTGTATTTCTCTCCTCTTCTCTATTAGAAAGAGACAAAGAAACCACGCCACTACGAGAAAGCGTTCTATACCTATGGTGCGTGAGTTTTTCGTTTGTTTTTAATATTTGTGTTATTTAAACTGTGACGGATTCTGTAAGGTAATTTAATCGCACATTTGGTTAAATACTGTGGATTTTGTTTGTTATTATGGCTTTAATTCATATAGTGCTGTTACTGTTAATACGTCTTTGAAAGACGCATTTTCTCAAGTTTCGACTCTTTGCAGTTTAATTCTGACCCTCCCCATTTCAGTAGCTTCAGCTGAGCGGTCATTTTCTGCTTTAAAACGCATTCACACGTATGTGCGAAACTGCCAAAAAGAGCAGAGATTGTCCGATTTGGCTATCATGTCAATTGAAAAAAATTTGCTTAATAAAATGAAAAGTAATCCGAATTTTTATAACAACATTTTAGCTCATTTTGTTAAAAAAAAAAACAGACGCATTGCATTAGAATATAAATAACGTTGTGATTGTGTATAATTTGCTTTATTTTTGCTTAATATTTTTGTTGGTTTTGGATCGGTGTTTGTGTGGTTCGGTTTTTAACACTTTATTATTTTTGTAATTTTTTATTTTATTTTTTCTTGACTCTTATTCCCTAACAATAGGTACTTAACTTAGTACTTACTAACAAGCATGCATGTGTGGTATAGAGATGCACGTCGAAAAAGGCTTTTCACAAAGCCGCTTTTATCATACTTGAAAGACACTGTTATCAAATCATCAGTCCTTTTTTGTATGGTGAAGGTGGGGCTTTTGATATTATTCTTATCTGAAGACCTCCTCCAAGATATCCTGCAGTAGGTAAGTGTTTAAGTGTTTATCTTTTTGGACCGGCTTCCCTTTGTCAAAATTTCACCCTTCGCCACTGCTAGACACGTATTTTTTGTTTTATCAAATCAATAAAAATTGACAAATATAAAAGGCATCTAAGATCAGGAGTGGTGGCAGCGACGTCCCACGAGTTTTCAACGCACTGTGTCGTCTTAATTTTTTGTTTATATGAAAAAAAAAAAAAAATACGTGTCTAGTATTTTTTGGAAATCTGACCGACGGACTAATTAGTTTTTTTTAGTCAAATACCCTATTACGTGGCTGAATTAAATTACAACATACTTTTGAATGGGATCGAAACGTAAGCAGGTGAAAACGCAGCTATCAGTTATTAAAACAATTGCTGTTCAGTAAAATTGATTGTGTAGGCGCTTTTCTAAAAGAGGGATGATTTTCTGATAACCGACGAGTAATGTCTGCGCTAGGGGATCCAGAATTATGTACAGACGAGAACACATCAAGCTACTACAATCCGTTACATTTGTTTATAAGATTTGTAACTAGCATTAAGGCTCAAGGTTCATTGGGAATATTTGGCAGTTTGGGGTAGGTTGACCTGCGGTCGCACCGGGCGCCGAGGAAGGGCGGATAACGCCCTCTTCCGCCCCCCATGAATGGGTCCAGGGGCGAGGGACATGGGGAAGTCCCCGCCCCCTATTCGATGAACCCCGAGGCGGAGCGCGTGTGTCGGCGCGCGCCTCTGAGGCGATGCACGAGGTAGTTTAACACCACACTACCCCGTACAGGAGAAGAGGCCCGACAGACCGGGCTTTAGACTTCCGCGGCCCCATGCGCGCTCGTGGTAGAAGGGACATCGGGGCGGAAAAGTCGTGGTAGCCTAGTGGTTAAAACCACCAGCCTCTCAAGTATGAGTGCGCAGGTTCGATTCCACGTCAGGCAAGTACCAATGTAACTTTTCTAAAGTTATATGTACTTTCTAAGTATATCTTGGACACCAATGACTGAAGGTGAAGGAAAACGTCTTGAGGAAACCTGGACTTTAAGTCTGAAATCTCCAACCCGCATTGAGCAAGCGTGGTGATTACGCTCAATCCTTCTCTGTATGAGAGGAGACCTGTGCCCAGCAGTGGGACTATAAAAAGGTTGATAATGATGACCTGTGGTCGTCTGTACTATGTTTATGGTTACATTTTTTTTTCGTTTTGGATGAGAAATTATAGGTATACGTATATTACGTCATTTTGGATTTTAATGTGACAACTGAAGTGACTGGTTTTACATTTAATCGGTTAACTAACTCACGTGGTATTTTTATTTACCTTTAGTTAACTACTTAAACCCATGCTCCCTTATTACAAGAAATGTATTTTATTTAGATCAGATTTAAACCACCTAAATGGTTATTGAATTATGCACCTAATCATCATAGAAATACAGTTCTTTATATAAAAATGACAACTAAGTTGTCATTTTAGTATTAAGAACTTTGACTTAACCTCAATAAAGTTCGAAATACAAATAATACTGACTCAAAGTTGAAGTCTGGAACTAAAGTTGGATTTCGTTTTGTAATACGGGGGGATGGAGTATATGCTTTGTGTGTTGGTTATTTTAATGGAAAATTGTACGTTTACGATTCGTCGTCAACATCACAACGATTATTTTCAAATATGAGATTAAATGTTCACAAGTCTTGCCAGTGACTATGAAATACGTCCATATAAAATACTGTTACAGAACAATGCGTGCATCTCTCTATACTAAATGACAACGCAAATGAACACTAAAGCTTCACATTGAAACTACTTAAAAGCTTACTATAACAGATATCTAAAAAACACACGAGGAATTCGGAATTTCGGATCTTTACGGCCAATTGTGTTTCTATAACAAACTCAAAATAAAGCCAAATCAATATTAATAGCTAAGACTAAAATAAAAACTGATCAAGCCTCTGATTCGTGAATCTTCCTTAGCTGTTGGCTGTGATCGGTTCAAAAAAAAAAAAAAACGCTCGGGTGCGAGTAATCTCCGTAAAATATCATACATATTATTTCTCAAGGGCTTTTTTGTCGGTACGTCATAACTTCCATCAATATACATAAATGAGGTATCATTTTAAAGCTTTTCTGAATCGCTACGACCGAAAAATATACAAATTACTCACATTTCAGCGGTTTTTCGAAAATTTACGATTGTAATCATTTCTTCCTAAAACGGCCAACCGTATTAAGAACAAAATAAAGCTTACAATTATTTTGACTGACTTGACTTGAACACCAAAGTTATGTTGATGCTAACAGAGTTAGAGTGACTATAGATAAACTGTAGGTCACGATGCCGTAAGCAATCCACAGTACATTTACAGATCAGGGATATTATAATCTCAATGATTAGTGATTACTGACAAATGGTTGCATTGACTGAACTGTTCCACCCAAATCGGTGTGATTGTTTCTTTTGCTTCATTTTAAAACCATCTTTAACATAATTTGTATTCTGTTACAAGCTTCCCATCATTTGTATTTTGTGCTAACTTTATACAGTTACTAAAGAAATGTAAACGATTGAATCAGATTCTATTTTGGGTATAACTCTTAATATCAAATCTCGAACTAAGGTGTCCCAAGTCGGCAATTATATACAAATAATCCTTAAAGTTTCTAAAAAACAAATGCTTATTTAAAAAACCCTTGCAAGGTACCCAAAAAAGCTTCGTGCGCCAAAACAATATTGTGGCAAAACCAACTGAAAATAATTTGACGTTTGCAAAATATAACAAGACAACTGAAACATCGCGTGGATTAAAAATGAATTTATATTATAATATTTCGCGTGGATTAAAGATGAATTTATATTATAATATTTTACATAATTATATACAGTATGTTAAGAAAACCCTGTCCGACCCCTGAAGGTGTTGTTAGGTATCGATAACTGATTCTACTAATGGATACAAAATCGGACTAAACTTATAAAAAAAATCCCCCTAAAAAATAAATATTATTTCCCAAAAAAGAGGTAACTTAATAAATGTGCGTTAAGCACCCTTCCGCGGGCGGCGGGCGGCAGGCCACGCGGCACGTGGTCGCATCGCTATTCGCTCATAATAATACCGGTGTTGTAACTTTTTAAAAATTACCAAATTTCGGGGACGTTGGAATTAATTAATTGAAACTTTACATAATCATCATTATAACCATACTAATGAATTTTGAAACACAATCCTTTTTTTCTGCGAATTAACTCCATCTTACTCGATATTTAGTAAATTTTTAAAGAGTGACTACACCATTTTCGACTGAATGAATGTACAATACTGGCGGTATTTTGTTTGAACGCGCATGTGTTGCCATGACAATTGCCTCCTTTTGCGAAATAATATTTATTTTTTAACCGACTTCAAAAAGGAGGAGGTTACTCAATTCGACCGTATATATGCTTTTTTATGTTTGTAAGCGGATAACTTCTTCGTTTATCAACCGATTTTGATAATTCTTGTTCTGTTGGAAAGAAGACATTTCCATGGTGGTTCCATGATAAGGACATCAAGGTTTGATGGTGGAAGACCCGAGAAATCAAAGGGAACTTTCAAAAATCGTAGGGGAAACCAGTGGGTTTGTAAGTTTTTTAATAAAGTATTTTAGCGTCTGCATCCAGTTTAACCATGAACCAGGAACCAAGATGCAGCTGAACAGTACTTTTCACAACTAAAAAGTATAAAATAACTAATTTCGGAATTCGGTGTCAAAAATGAATATACTAAAACTAAAGACACCGACTACCGAAATTAGTTATTTTTCACTTTGTAGTGTTTTTTGGAAGTCGGTTGTTTTTTTTGTAAAAATTTTTTTCATTTAAGGGGTATTTTTTTTAAGCCTGGCATAATAGAATCTTTTATCGATACCTAACAATACCTTCTCGGATCGGACAGGGTTTTCTTTATAAATTGTATCATCATCATCATCATTTCAGCCGAAAGACGTCCACTGCTGGACATAGGCCTGACATAGGCACCGGAAAGCGTAGCGTGGGTAGGCCCCCGACAAGGTGTACCGACGACCTGGTGAAGGTCGCGGGAAACCGCTGGATGCGGGAGGCGCAGGACCGGTCGTCGTGGAGAACCTTGGGGGAGGCCTATAAATTGTATATTATTATATATTTATGTGTTGCTCCGATTTTCCGTTACATCACACCATGGCTTATCAGAATATTAGCGCTGTCACATTCACTTTCGAACAACATCTTTTTTATATGTGGCGATAGGAATGAGTGTCTAAATTGTTCTTACGTAAAAATTACAGAAGTAAGCAATTATATTTAGTTTTTTCGATGTTGTCTTTGCAATTCTGGTAGATACTGATTTTACGTAAGATTGAAAAGAGTGGAGGGGTTATTCCAAGTCTTATTTTTTCTTACGTCATATAATTGAACTGCCCCATAAATACTCCAATCTTATGGATAGAACGTGTCCAGCCCCGTGTGGGACCGGGCTTAGAATACTACCATTCCATATCCTTTGTGGGTGTCTAGAGGGGCGACTAAGGGAATTCTCACCAGAGATGCGGGCAGCAGCTAGGATTGCCAACTTTCTTTACAAGAAATAAATTATATTTAGATCTACGAAGAGTATTAAACAGTATTTAAATAAAACGAACAATATTTTATTTATTTATTGTTTTAAATAAATATTTTTGTAGCTTGTATTTTTAAATCGATGAGCGTCTAAATGTAACACATAATAACGTGTCTGCATTTTGATGCTGAAAACAATATTTTGTATACTTACTTTATTTTTGTTAAACAGTAAAAAGTATAATTTAGTGAACAACAGTATAATACTGTTTGAAACAGTATAGTTGGCAACCCTAGCAGCAGCGCTTCTCCTATTTAATAACAAATTACTGCGTTTCCCAACTCACAAGACAAGCGTGAGGATGATGGCACTCCCCTCCCCCTGCCTTTGTCCAGCAGTGGACTTCTATAGGATGAAGATGCTTAGAATATATTAAAAATAAATCAGTATTAATTGTCGTTAGTATCAAACATTAGTTCGGGATACGGACAACAGTTTAAAATGAGTTAACTCTTTTTGCATTACTGAACTCATGTCATGCAGTAAGTTGTCTTATTATACTTCACGCGTATCAAAATGCACACTTGACGTTTCACTAAAAACTAAAAAAGAGTTAAAATATTAAAAAAAAAACTAAAAAAAGAAAAAAATGTAAGAAACTCACAGTGGCCGGGGTGACGGGACCCAGGATATTATTGGGCAGTTTGGAAAGGGCCTGTGACAAAAACACATGTACTATGTACATATATATTTACATAGACAGACACAAACACTTATTACACTAGACAAAATATAATAATATATACAGTATGTTAAGAAAACCCTGTCCGACCCGTGAAGGTGTTGTTAGGTATCGATAACTGATTCTACTAATGGATACAAAACCAAGCTAAACTTAAAAAAAAATCCCCCTAAAAAAATAAATATTATTTCGCAAAAAGTGGTAACTTAATAAATCTGCGTTAACCATCCTTCCGCGGGGCGCGGGCGGCAGGGCACGCGGCACGTGGTCGCATCGCTATTCGCTCATAATAATACCAGTGTTGTCACTTTTTTAAAAATTACCAAATTTCGGGGAAGTTGGAATTAATTCACGGGAAAAAAAGATTATTTCAAAATTCATTTATATTGGTACTATGATGAATACGTAAAATTTTATATTATATTTGGTCATGTGTTTACCTAACCTTTATTATCCTTATGGGTCGGACAGGGTTTTCTTAACATACTGTATAAATAGATAATAAATGCCGCTTGTCTTGTTCACAAACTAAACAAATTTTAATTTCAGTCAGATGATCACTGAACTTAACAGCGTGTGGGTTAAATTTACTGAAAATGACCCAGGTTCCCTTATTCACAAACCAAATTTAAATTAAGTGCATCTTTTTCTTTCTATTTCATTAAGAAAGAGTCAGAAAATAAATATTTAGTCCTGTCAAATTAGTACGTGCCAGACGCAAATCGACGTACTTATAGTCGCCATGTTTTTAAAGGAGTAATTTAATTTGACAGGACTAAACTAATATTCATCTTCTGTGCTTTTCTTAATGAGATAGAAAAAATAAGTTGCACTGAACTTAAATTTAGTTTAAAATCAAAATAGTTCATTTCAAATTAACCATCCGTTGGTGCTTTTGAATATCAATGTCGGTCAGTCCAAGAAAAGTGAAGCTAAATTGCACGTTCCAAAGCGTAGATCTCTATGAAGAAGAACGTGCAAGAAACTCTTTTAAAATCATAGTATGGGTTACATTTCTAATTTTCTACGGTACATATTTCTGTTGCTTCTATCATGTGAGCACAATGTATAAATATAAAAATAATTAAAAGATAGAAAATGAATTAAACCCCACTGGCAGCTAAGAGATGATCAGTCTCTACTGACGGCCCCCGTTCACGAGTATGACGCGCGCATCAACCCCACCTTTTTTTTTTATTGTCGCTGGGGAAAATGTCAATTACGCATCCCCACCCGTCGGGGGACGAGAGGGGTATGTGGGACTCCCGGGGAGAGAGTCTCCCGGTATACCCACTAGAAACCCCAGCGGCACTCCGGCGTCGCCTTGGTGGCGGGGGACTGGGAAAAAGCGGAGCCTTGGCTACCAGCCCCCCACCGGCGATATGCCCGCCTAGTACGGCAGGCCCTCATTCGCCCCAGCCAGCCCATGGAGGGGCTGAGCCACAGCCCCTCCATGTGGAGGGGCTGTGGCTCAGCCACCTTCGTGGTGAGCGATGCAAGGCGGGCGCGCGCACCCCCGTGCGTCACGCCCGCCGCTCACCTCAGGGCGGGAAGCAGCCGTGACCGGAGAGTACCTGCACCAGACGGAAGGAGAGGAACCCGTGACGCCTGTCGAGATAGTCCTTCAGGACCGGCCCGAAGGCGTCGAGGGTACAGCGGCCGAACACCGCGGAGGCGAGCGCCCTGCGCCCTGCCGTCCACTCGTAGACTCTGGCGAGCACCCACGCCTCGAGCTCCCAAGGCGGGGTGCCCGCCAGAGCGCACGCCGCTGCAAAGCCTACCGTACGGTAGGCCCGCGCTGCCCGCTGGGCGATGGCCCTTTGGGGCGCCCGAAGAGCGGTGACGTTCTCCCTCCTATGGAGGGAATCCGCCCAGATGGGGGCCCCATAAAGGGCCATGCTTGGCCCTCCCAAATTTGGCATGAGCCATGAGAGGGCGTCCGCAGCCTTCAGCAGGCGCGTCGACAGCCCGCTGAAATGCGGGCCGAAGCGCCACCTGCTGTCCAACACGAGGCCCAGATGTTTCATCTGGGCCTCAACCCCAACCCTCACCCCCTCCACATGTATGTGGGCGTCAGGTGGGGGGCGCTGCCGGGGGCCGTGAAAGAACACGGCCTCCGTTTTGTGCAGCGCCACTCTCAAGCCCAGGCGGCGGATCCTACCCGCCATTAAGGATCCGCCCGCCAACGCCAATCTGGCCGCCTCCCGGAAGGTGCTCCCGCGGGAAGTAAGGAGAGTGTCATCCGCATAGCAGACGACACTCATGCCTCGAAGGAGGGTTCCCCGCAGGAGGCATTAATCCCACCTAGCTCAACCATTTTGAAGGGAACCAAATGACCCAACAGCACGCGCCATCATCAGCAAGACATTTCAGTGAGCATGACAAACTCTAAACTGCCATGCTCATAATGTCTAACAAGTTATATAAAATAAAAACAAACCATAGTCCATGGTGCCTCACATTCATAAACTTGAAAAGTGCTTTTACATTATACAATGCTATATTACCTGCAAAATCATGGTAACAAAATCTTATGTACAATTGAAATAAACAAATAAAAATAAAAAAGGAATATTTGGAAAACAACAAAAAGGGGGGAATGGTATCTTTACCAAACCTACAAAATTGTCTGTGGCTGTGGAGCAGTGACTCATTGAGAATAAAAATAGACTCTATGTCTGTTTAGTTTGTGAAGAAGGGAATCAGCAGCAATGTATATTTAAACAAAAATATTTTTGCTTTCTGAACGAGGCGCTTTGGAGTTACATATACTTTAACATGTACAGATAAACATTGAGGTGGTACGAAGTCAGTAAGGGTCAACTAGGTCTCAACTAAGCAAAAACTTTGAACTTTCAGCGGTTTCCCGAAGCTTGAATATAATTTACCTTTGCATGGGAATTTGATGGTAAGCGATTGCCGATGCCTTTGAACATATGTAATATCAGAGTCATCGACGCCATCCCACAAGCAAAGAAAAGTCTTTACTATCTACAACTGTAGATTATATGAACACAGATTATTTAGAATAAAACGCTCAGTTTGGTAAATTGAATATTGAGACTGGCCACACTGACGTTGACGGGAGCCGAGCGACACATTGGTCGTCGGCTGTAAGACCGAAGTAGAACTTTATCAAACATAGATACATAAATGTTAGAATTTGTTGCATGATCTGAACTTAATTGTATTGGAACACAGAGTTGCTGTTTGGCGGTTTTTTTTTGTAATGCCATCTTCTTCCTTCTCGTTACCTGTGAGGTTCACCTGCTTGCCTGTGGATGCTTCAGTAAATAAGGGCATCCAGCCAAGGGTTAAATAATAAAACTAAGAAAATCCTCTTGTGGGTTAAGGACCTCTGCTTCGGGGGTCACTGGGAGAATTAATATTGTTCATATAGGACGCCTTACGGACTTTTACCCCAGTACAACATATAATGAAAAAACAACAGTTGAAACTTTTTAAACGATGATGATGTTATTAATTTGGTGATAATAAGGGTTATTGAAATGTTTTCTTTCTGTACTGATAGATACATGCATGGATGAGAAACAATACTGTCACATAATTTAAAAAAAAATCTGCCTTCAAATAAAATTATCTTAAAATAAAAAATAAACATAACAGTATCATGCAAAAAAAAAAAACAAAACAATAGTTCCCAATATTTTCGAAATAGAAAAAAAACATCCCTAAAACTTGAAATACGTGCTTGTATTTTGTTAGGAGAAAATACTTGATAACATTGTCAGCCTTGGGAATCGAACCCCAGAAATCACGCAGCAAGTCGCACTTGCAAACAATACGACAAACAGTTTTTCATTGTTGAAAAAGTAACCCTCCCACCATTTTCCAGACCTAAGCATTAACAACTTACCCTGCACATCCTGCCGATGACTTTCTTTGACACCAGTTGCACATTGGCTGAAGCTAGAGCCACAGCGGTGTCTGCCATTATCTCTATCATTGGCGAACCAAGACCTAAAAACAAAAATGTTATAGATATACTTTAACAACGGACAATTAGTCTGCGCCAGCGGCCTGCGGGCTGAGGGGGGCATCACAACCGCTCCCGACAATCGCCGAACCTCGTACATTCGATCCAGAAGCCTACCAGACGACAGACGCGCGCGACTATCCTTATATACAGTTCACTTGTAAACCTTATTTAATATATATTTTGGCAAGAAAAGCCGTCTTTATTTCCCGGACTACTCAACACAATTCGTGTAATTTTATGAACGTTCACAACCAGATCTCAGTCTCAATCTTTCGAAAATTCTCTTCTTCTTCTTCTTATTTCAAGGTGAGATTCAACCTTAACTCAAGAGTTGTGGTATCTATTCCACAGGGGCAATTGATCAAGATCAATGGCCCCTGTGGAATAGATACCACAATTTTGCCAATAACACGTATATTAAATAACAATAATATAATATTGCCAATGACAGTCGAAAAAGACAGCCGCTTGAACCGTCTACGAGGGAAGCTTGACACAAAGTCATGATGAGACCACTATGCTGCGGTATTTCAATGTTCTTTATGAATTATTTACTGAATGCACTTTTTATTACATAAATTACGCGCTTTTATTTAGCAAACGACACTATAAATAACTTAAAAGTCCAATCCTCCAAATGCGCCAAACCTCCATGTCCGGACTTACGATATCTCATTTTACATCTGACAATTTCAACGTGACCTCTTAGTGAGGAGATCTTTTGTTTAACGGTCTCCGTGGCGCAGCGGTCAACACGACTGCCTGTGACGTGGAGGCCCCGGGTTCGATCCCCGACCAGGTCATGATGGGAAACGATCTTTTCCTGATTGGCCTGGGTCTTGGATGTTTATATATATATGTATCTATTATAAAATATAGTATCGTTGAGTTAGTATCCCATAACACAAGTCTCGAACTTACTTTAGGGCTAGCTCAATCTGTGTGATTTGTCCGTATACATTTATTTATTTAATTATAATTTGTTATCTACTAGGGTCTGAAATAAAATGTTTGAAGTTAAATTTGATGCTCACCAGAGTTAACGCTTCGCTGTATAAAGCTGTCCAAAACCATGTCGATGAGTTCTGGCACTTGACCGATGGAGCCCCATATCTTGGCCTGCACCGACGGGTACATCTCCGTCTCCTCAATGGTCAGCGTGATCAGTTTCTCCAGGATTTGTGCTACTTGTTTCTGACGACGGGATTCTTCAGAAGGTTTACAGAATCTACGGCAGAAATGTTTATGTAAAGGAGAAAAACTTACGTTTATTTGTGGTAAACATGACGCAAAAAAGAACAAAAAGCATAAGAGATTATTGAGGACAACATGCGTCACATGCATATCTACGCAAAATGGGTATCGCTCAGCATTATGCTGTGACCCTGTGCAAGATAGGGCCCCAGCACTGGTTTTCATCGATAGCGCGCGCCGACGTAATGACGTTGTCCGGTGTACCAAACAATTAATACCGACACAGCGTACTTACAGAAAAAAATATGACTTAATACAACATTCCTGCCTTTGTACAGCAGTGGACCAGTATACGCTGAGAACCTAATACACTATCCTTATCAGCATCTAAACGACCTTTTCCTGAATGGCCTGGGTCTTGGATGTTTATCTATATATGTATCTATTATAAAATATAGTATCGTTGAGTTAGTATCCCATAACACAAGTCTCGAACTTACTTTGGGGCTAGCTCAATCTGTGTGATTTGTCCATATATATTTATTATACACACATCAAAAGTGTCTAGGGATCAAGCATTTTTATGCGGATTTCTTGAGATTGAGATGTGGCTTTGTAATAAATTTATGATTTTATAAATTTATATGGATCCTTTTTGGTGCATTTCATAATTTGAATCAGGAACTGTGAATCAAATTCGAGTAAAAGATGAAAATCAGCTGTCAATATTTTCCCTATAAAATCATACAACGCATTGAAGACATTATTAGTGCTACTGTTTCCCTACTACTGATTAAAACCAACGTTATTATGGAGCGGCGACGTCATTTAAGCAGGGAAGAAATGCTCAGAGCCGTGGGAATGATAGAAGCTGGTTCCCGGCAACGTACTGTGGCTTTAGCTCTGAATACAAGTCAGAGTGTTATCAGTCGACTTTGGACACGTTACCGAAGCACTGGTACCGTGGCTGAGCGCCATGGAGGACGGTATCGCTGCACCACACGGAGACAAGACCGATACATTCAAATCTTAACTCGAAGAGCTCCAACAATAACCGCCATGATGTTAGCCGTGAGGCTTCATCACTCTTCAGGGAACTTAATTAGCGACCAAACAGTCAGAAACCGCTTGCATGAAGTGAACCTTCATTCCCGAAGACCGCTACGGGTACCACCTATAGCAATGCACAATCGTAGGATTCGATATCAATGGGCTCTTGAACACAGAAATTGGGCAGAAGAACAATGGCGTTTCGTGTGCTTTTCTGATGAGTCTCGTTTTGGTATGAGACCGGATACAAGACGTATACGACACTGGAGAACCCCTGGACGCCAACAGCGATTAAAATCCTGCCAGGAAGTCCATCCTTATAGTGGTGGAACCATCATGGTATGGGCGGGTATTTGGATCGACGGAAGAACTGAGTTGATTTGGATCAGAGGCACCCTCAACGCTCAAATTTATGCTGAGACGATTGTATCAGACGTCATCGTTCCTCTACAAGTGCAAATCGGTCCCTTATTTCAGTTAATGCATGATAATGCACGACCGCACACCGCAAGAGTTGTAAGACAGACTCTCGCCACAGCTAACATCAATGTCCTGCCCTGGCCTGCTCAGTCGCCAGACTTGAACCCGATTGAGCATGCATGGGATATGCTACAGAGAAGAGCTCTGCCGAATATGGAGGGTATCCAGTCGCAAGAAGACCTTTTTTTGTTGTTGCAACGAACATGGGCGGCCATTCCACAGCGTGATTTGGATGAACTCATTTTGAGTATGCCAAACCGATGTTCTTGTGTTGTTAGTGTTCGCGGTAGAAACACGGATTATTAATTGTTTAAGTTACCCAATAAAATTTTAGAGAAAACTGTTATTTCAGTCTTTTTTTCGAACTTTTGTGTTAGTGGTTCAAATGTCAAATATCCCTTTATTAGGAAAATGGCAAATTTCTTTATTAATGCAAAGGTGACTTGGTTTATCGTTACTGTGACAAACGAAAACACTTTATTTGATGAATCCTTAAAGAAAATTTTAATTAATATCAATCAGGAGAAAAGTTATTGCAAAAATATATGTTGATCCCTAGACACTTTTGATGTGTGTATATTTATTCAAATTAGTATTGGAGTTCGTTAGAATACCAATGACAATCGATCTTTGAGAGTTGAGACTTCCAAATATCGCTATAATTGTATCGACACGACTTTGTAGATTTCTTTGCATTCAAGAAGATTTAGTTACCAATAATTTAGGCATTTGAAAAAAAAAAAAAAACGATCAATGAATACGCTCTTCGCTAGCCTACCGACATCTATATCTGGGATGTTGAGACTTACGTTTGTCCTAAAGATCGTTACGGCAAATGATTATTTTCGGTATTATTTAACACATTCAATGCCAACGACTCGCCCGGAGAGACCAGGTAACATCTCCGGGCGAGTCGATGGCACTCAATGTGTTAATGATTGGTAGTTTGCGACAGCGTCGTTAGCATAGTGACGACTGCTGCCTCTGGTGGGAAAACTAAATAACTAACTACTAAATATAATAATATTTTATTTCTCGATGGTAGGCCATAACATCGGCCGCCGGCAGAAGTTACCACCCACCAGACAAAGTCTTGCCTCCAAGCGATTTGTCGTGTTCTGGCATGATGTCTGGTGAAGCCGTACGGAGGACGGGTCTGAGCAGTTGTGTTGCGATGTGTGCCGGGTACGATGCGCCAAATGTTGTTGTGTTGGGAGTTTGGTCGTGGAGGGTCTTCAGAGCAATCTACCTTTGGCGCAGCATCGTTGGTCGTGTTGTTGGGTTTAACATTGCATCACCTCGCTCAACTGCCGTCTTCCTTCCTATTCGCTTAGTTTTTCTGAGTGAATAGGCTCTTAATAAACTAGTGCGTTTTGCCATCAACGATCGCATCACTACTTACCATCAGGCGGGATTGCGGTCAAGTGCTAGTTTATAAATATTTTTATATAATATATTTTAGTTATGAATTTTGTAGAAACTTACCTCACTAAATTCGCCAACCAAGGTGTCATGTACTCTAGACATAAATGTTTCAGCTCAATCGTGGATCCGCGGAAACCCTACAACAGATTAAACATAATTGATTTAAGAACAAAATGCGAGTTTTCTCTGTTTTTAGTATTTGTTACGCTAACAGAAATACAACATCTGTGAAAATCTCAACTGTCTATTACACAATATGTTAAGAAAATCCCGTCCGACCCATAATAATAACAAAAGTTAGAATGAATTTTGAAATAATCTTTTTTCCACGAATTAATTCCAAATATCACAAAAAATGGTATTTTTTTAAAAAGTGACAACACCATTTTCGACGATTTTATTATGAGTGATACGTGCCGCGTGCCCTGCACCCTTCGCCCGCACATGTATTAAGTTACCTCTTTTTGCGAAATCCTGTTTATTTTTTTAAAGTTTAGCCTAGAATCGGTACCTAACACGGATCACGGATCGGACAGGGTTTTCTTTACATATTGTATATTTATATTTTCACTTTACATTCTCTACCGGTCAACCATGAGTAGTGAAGAGATTAAGATGGCAGGTGGCCACCATCTCATCATTGAAAACTGAACCATAGTCGATAGAGATAAGGGTTATATTCAAATGATTGTTTAAATACCTGTATGCATTCTTCTAGAAACTCTAGTGTAAGATGTGGTTCGTTGTGCGCCAGCTTTTCGCTTACAGACTTGATGAATATCGTATTGTTGGACGGAATGCATAGGCCTAAAAAAAACAACGATCTATGTAGTTTTTTCCCTACTAAGTAGCAAAAAAAAAAAAATATATATATACAGACTTAACTTCTATACCAATATACAAGCTGGAATTTTAATGGTTGTTTTCCCGCGGCAGAACGATTTGCTTTAAGGAATACTTTCGATGAATAGAGTAAAAGACAATATTAAAAATATTTGTGTTATAAAATAATAAAAAATAATTTAAAAAAAAATCATCAACTCGAAAAAGTGAGAAAAGTTAGTTACGCTACCTACATGTTGTAGGTACTACTCGGAATGGGCATGAAACCGCCTCAATGGAAAGCAATGCATTTAATGTTCAAACAGCTTTTAGGCAATAATCCGAAAATTCAACGCCATCCCGACAAAAGAAAAAAATGTTCTAACAAATCTGCCATGTGCGTTAATAAGGTATAAAATAACTTAAATGTTCCAATACAAATCATCATCATCACCAATCATCAATCAAAATCCTAAGCCCGTAAAAGTATGAATGGATAATAGTTGAAGCACGCGGGTCAATGGCCCCGCGCCATTCAACTGTAGATGATCAGAAGTTTACTATTGGTTTGTGCTCACTTGTTTTTTTATAACTATGTTAAAGCTATCATTTTATGTTTCTAATATTTTATTTATTGATGAAACGATTGTATTACTAAGACAAAACCGTTTCGCTGCGGGAAAACAACCATTAAAATTCCACGCTGTATAAAGCTGAAGAGTTTGTTTATTAGAACGCGCTAATCTCGGGAATTACTGGTCCGATTTGAAAAATTCTTTTTTTGTTGGATAGTCCATTAATCCAGGAAGGTTTTAGGCTATATAACATCATGCGACGACCAATAGGAGCGGAGCATAACTAACTCCACGCGAACGAAGTCGCTGGCGGCCGCTAGTAGTAGTATAAAGGCTAAGTCTGGAACTAAAGATATATTTCGTTTTGTAAAAGAGGGAACGAGTCTCGTTGCTGGAAATAAATTGTCGACACCATTACGATCCGGACGAAGCGCTTCGCCTTGTCTTTTATACCGCGTACATACGGACTGGAACAATTTGAAAGCGGCGGTGTTTCCATCTGACTATAATTTATGTGTCTTCAAGGTTAGAGTGAATAGGCTCTTAATAGACTAGCGCGCTTTACCATCAACCATTGCACCACTGCTTACCATCAGGCGGGATTGTGGTTAAGCAATAGTTTATTATATAAAAAAATGGTTCCAAATTGAAGAGATCAGCTTCATTCCTTACCTGAAGTTTCCAGCAGCTGTCCTTCGATCTTCAAATGGAAGGTAGCTGTCAGCGCACACAGTTGATTGTAGGCCGCAGTCCTAAGGTTTGGGTCACAAGACCCCAGGTTTAGTAGAGCCATGTTCAATAACGTGCCCGGCACATCTTTGGGGCGTATTTTTTGATGTACTGTTACAGAGTCCTGTAAAAAGAGGTACTAGTCAAAAAGTCAAGCATCTCTCGTCCGAAATACCGCATTGTCTCAAGACAAAAGTCTTCGACCAGTGTGTATTGCCAGTGATGACATATGGAATTGAGACGTGGTCGCTAACAATGGGCCTTATGAGAAGGCTCAAAGTCACTCAAAGGGCAATGGAGAGGGCTATGCTTGGGGTTTCACTGCGCGATCGAATCAGGAATGAGGAGATCAGCAGAAGAACGAGAGTAACCGACATAGCCCGAAGAATTGCAACACTAAAGTGGCAGTGGGCTGGACACATTGCCCGTAGGACCGATGCCCGATGGGGCCGACGGGTTCTCGAGTGGCGACCACGCACCGGAAGACGTAGCGTGGGTAGGCCCCCGACAAGGTGGACCGACGACCTGGTGAAGGTCGCGGGAAACCGCTGGATGCGGGAGGCGCAGAACCGGTCGTCGTGGAGAACCTTGGGGGAGGCCTATGTCCAGCAGTGGACGTCTTTCGGCTGAAATGATGATGATGATGATGATGAGTCAAAAAGTGAACTCTGCTTGCGAGATGCAGGAACTGTGTGACGTTAGTATAACACGCTTGTAGATACCGCAAAGTAAAGTCTGACATTTAGACCTTTAAGATATGCCTTTCAATTTAACAATTCAACGACATCCATTGCGTGATTTATGTATTCGATTAGAAGAGTTTTTCAAACAGAAATACCAATGAATTGGCAATGTTTTTCAAAATAGCTTGGATAGTGACTGAAATAATTATATCATATGGGACTTCATCGTTTTCGAGTTGATTTTTCGCTTGAGTTCATCATCAACCTTTTTATCGTCCTACTGCTGGGCAGAGGTTTCTTCTCATGCAGAAAAGGGTTGAGCTTAATCACCGAGCTGGCTTAATGCGGGTTGGCGATTAAAGACTTAAAGTCCAGGTTTCCTCAAGACATTTGCTAGAGTGAAAGCACTAAAATGCTATAATCACCAATCCTGAATCCTGATGAGCCTCACCCTTGCAACGATCGAAACACTTTGTTTGTTTAAATGAGCTTTAATTTTTTTCTAGTGAGACTTTTAGTATAGTTGTGTTGTGAAAGTAAAAAGAGATAGACATACATCCATAAGATTTAATACGGGAGCAAATGAGATAGGAAGCATTACACTTAAACACAACGCCATCTATCGAAAATTTAAAGAATTACCAGGGCTATTCGTCTGAACAAAAATGGAAGCTGTAGCTTGGTTCAAATAATTCCAAATAAAGAATACAGGGAGCGCTTAAACGTTTCTGTCTTATGTAAATAAGCCAGAACAGCACCTTATTGAACGTCAATATTACTATTGACGTTCAAAAAGTGCTGATTGCTGCCCAATTTGAATAAATGAGTTTTGATTTGAGAGTTTTGACAGGAAAGCCAAGATGAGTGTTACGCGTATTTTTCATTGGACTTTTAAAATTTTATTTATAGTGTCGTTTACTAAATAAAAACGCGCGATTTATGTAGTAAAAAGTGCATTCAGTGAATAATTCATAAAGAACATTGAAATATCGCAGCATAGTGGCCACATCATGGCCTTGCATCAAATCTCCTAGTAGGCGGCTCACGCGGCCGTTTTTTCAACTGTCATTGGCGATATCCGCCATAATTTTTTTAAAGAATTTCTATAATTTGTTACACGTGTTATAGGCAAAATTGTGGTATCTAACCACAGAGGCCATTGAAGAGTTGAAGTAGTATTCACTCTAAAGAAAGAAAGAAAAGACTTTTGATTTTGATTTCTAATACTGGTAATTTCTACTGTGTGGCTACCTTGAGTTTTCATTACTCGAATACACGATCATCGAGCGCGTTTGGCTCATCGTTTGTCCCGCTTTTAGGTTTTAAGAACTCTCAACCAATGAGAGCGCCAAACGCGGTCGATGTGTATGATCGAGTCTCGTAATGAAAACTCATGGTAACCACACTGTATCCTGGGTGGTTAGAAACATTTAAACTTAGACACACAAACAGCCAGACCTCCAACTACCTGCAAGCCATGCAAATATTTGTTCAGTGTGTTAATGAAACCCGTGACACACAGCAGGTGACCGGTCAGTCACTGTGCTGACCGGAGTACTTACCGGTTGACTAAGTTCCCATCTGTTGCGAATATGTATAATAGACTGTACAATATTGTCACAGTCGTTATGAATGAAGCTCAAAGGCGTTGACTCGTTGATTATTGATAGGGAGAACTGGTTATCATCTACAAGGCAGACCTGAAAATAAATATAATATTTTAGATTATTATAGCACGAACATACATTTCCGGCTGTGAGAAGTAAACGGTGTTTCAAAAGGGACGCCCGAACTTTGACAGCACATAGCGGTCATCTTGGTAATGCGATAACTGTCAAATTTGGCATGAATACATATTTAGTCGTGACATTTCACCATGGAACACTACACGCTTCAACAACGCGTAGAAATTATAAAAAAATAATTATCAAAATCAGTACTCTATTCGCCTAACGTTCCGTCCGTTGCGTCCAATTTATGGCGTTCATGGCCGTCCTGCAGAGTCCACAATCAGTCGTTTGATAAAAAAAATTAAGACAACCGGGTCGGTGATCTATGAAGCAGTTCCTGTACGTCAAAGAAACGCAAGATCGTTGGAGAATATTGATGCCGTTCGAGACAGTGTGCGAGAAAACACCAGACAATCCATTCTGCGTCGTGCGCAAGAACTGGGTCTTTCTGTGACATCAACATGGCGAATTTTGCGCCGAGATTTGGGTTTTCATCCATATAAAGTTCAATTAACTCAAGAGCTAAAACCCAATGACCACAGGCAGCCCCGTGTATTCGTTGATTGGGCGTCAGAGCATCTGGCAGCTGAAACTGCTTTTGTAAAAAAAATCATCTTCACTGATGAGGCTCATTTCTTGTTAAGCAGCTTTGTTAATAAACAAAATTGCCGAATTTGGTGCGATGAAAATCCGCGGGAGATTCATCAGGTGCCTTTACACTCCGAAAAAGTTACTGTTTGGTGTGGATTTTGGTCCGGCGGTATTATCGGCCCTTATTTCTTCGAAGATGCGCAAGGAGCCGCGCTCACTGTCAATGGCGACCGATATCGGACGACGATAACAAATGTTTTGTGGCCTAGGGTAGGTGGTATGGATCTTACAAACATGTGGTTCCAACAGGACGGCGCCACTTGCCACACAGCACGGGAAACATTAAATTTATTGAAAGAGAAGTCCATCAACTGGCCCGCGAGATCGTGCGACTTAACACCGCTCGATTATTTTCTGTGGATAGCCCCGTGAAATCTCTAGTGTATGCAGATAAACCATAGCCAATTGTTGCCCTAAAAACTTTTTGCAAACGGTACCATTCGAATGACGTCACAGAGCGAGGTGCACAGTTAAATCGCGCGAGTTCACAAACTAAACTTAAGTCCAGTGCACCTTATTCTGTCTGTTTCATTAAGAAAGTTAATCAGGGTCATCACTGTGTCAAGATCGCATTCTCTATTCGGCCACAAAGTAATATACAGTATGTTAAGAAAACCCTGTCCGACCCATAAGGATAATAAAGGTTAGGTAAACACATGGCCAAATATAATATAAAATTTTACGTAATCATCATAGTACCAATACAAATGAATTTTGAAATAATCTTTTTTACCGCGAATTAAGTGATAACACCGGTATTATTATGAGCGAATAGCTATGCGACCACGTGCAGCGTGCCCTGCCGCCCGCCGCCCGCGGAAGGGTGCTTACGCACATTTATTAAGTTACCTCTTTTTGCGAAATGATATTTATTTTTATAGGGGGATTTTTTAAAGTTTAGCCCGGTTTTGTGTCCATTAGTAGAATCAGTTATCGATTCCTAACAACACCTTCACGGGTCGGACAGGGTTTTCTTAATATACTGTATGTATTAATAAAGTAGTAGATAATATTAATAACTCACCTCGTCGATCTCCGAGGCATAATACACGTCATTTAGTAGAACGGGAAGGCCAAGCACTTTGGTCTTCTCCACCGAAGTTATTTGAAGAGCGGTTGGTCCAACCTAGAAGAAAAATTATTAAAATTATATCTGGGCCTTAGAAACATAAGGTCGTAAGCTCTACTTTATAAGCATTAGATCGACCTATGTATAACGTTATTTCTTGTTTATCCGAAACCTGAATATAGTATGTTCAGAATAAGCAACTGAATCGATTCCAATCATTTTTATATCATTTTAGAAATCGTTGCAGACTGGTCACCGAGCGGTTACGATATATCATTGTACTTGCGCCGCGCGCCACAGCTAACACCAGAGATCAAAGAACCGCGCTCGCCCGCCCGTGCGGAACTTTGTCCATATTTTTGTTGGGACAACCAAGTAGAATAGCAAGCTCCTAACTTTGTGGTTTTTCATTATATATTTTTTAAGCACTGTGAATTTTGTAACCCTTCATTAACGACATAAATGACTATCATAATTTTATTAGTGGCATGCGGTCTAGCCTTTTCGCGAAGTTTGCGTTACGATGTCAGATACACCCTTTATATCAGACATTCCCGCAGGTCATGGTACACATTCCAGTACTATGAGGCGCTATTCTGATCATATTCCACTACACCTCCTCAACTTTAACCCACAGTTTCGGTGACTTAGGGACACGTTAGCGTTCCCTAACGCTGGATGTTATTACTTTGTGGTTGTTCCATGTGGCGTTTGTAGGTTCCAACTTTAATCGCCAAAACTTAAGGCTTAAGTTGAGGACTGTGTCTGAGTCCTGCAGGGGCATGCACAGAGATTTCTGATGGGGTATGCATGTATTCACTACCGAAGTCTCTGTGCTTATACAACCTTATTTTTTCTTTATACGAAACCTGAATATAGTTTCTTCAGAATAAGCAACTGAATCGATTCCAATCATTTTTACACTATGTATGTTATATTTTTTCCCAAATCCATTTAGCCATTGTTGCATCGTGGCAACAGCTGACGAAGGTCATCGTCCCGCGTGCCCACCTGATCGGCTGATCGGAGCGTGGACCATATTTTTCTTTTATTAAGCGATTCGTCGTGACCACGGAACGCAAAATTTTGTTTACCTAAAAAGCAGACGATATCGATTAACCTTTTCAAAATTTTTGTATTCCTATCCACTTTCGCACAAAACAATTGTACTATTTGTAACAGCTTTCTAAATTGGCCGGCGTATAATAAGCACTGCTTATAAACTCAATGAAAATGCAGTCGCACACGAGAAGCTTACGCAGTCAATCAAACAATTTCATTCAAAATACGACCACACACGCTAAAATCAGAGACATTTTTAGTTCGTGCTTACGTCGCTCTACGCTCCGTGGCGTTAAAGTGACGAAGTCACGTTCCGCGTACATTTTAAATTGTAATGTGTTAGCTAGTTCGCGCTAGCCCCAAAAGATGGCAGTGTTACTGTTTTAGTGTAGTGTTTTAATAAAATTTTACTGTAGTATAAAAATTATATTTTAATACGATTCGGGTGTTCCGAATTAGAAAATTATAAGGGTATGCAGTGCTTATATGCCTCTCTGGAGCGCACGCGCCTGGAGTCCTTGTGTAGTGGAAAATGATCAGAATAGCGCTTCATAGTATTGGAATGCGTATTAAGACCTGTAGGAATGAATGAAATGTAAGCATGAATACCAATAATATGTTAGTTTGAAATTTTTAACAAAGTAATAAAAAGAAGTTGCAATGGATATTTAATTTTGGTCTTAATTTAAGGTACTTTATTCCATGTACGCTGATGATTCTTACCTTAATAGCAACTTTGGTGTCCTTATGCGACAATTTCAGCGCATTATTGAACACTTTGAGATCCTCTTCCAGCGCGAGGGTCGCGCCTGGTAGTTTTTGTTGTTCTGCCTCCACATACTCGCTGAGGCGGCTGTGGTTGTCTATGAAGACCAGTTTGCGGTTACCCTGTGGAGTAAAGAGGTTTAAAGTAGGTTTTTTTTTTATAATTATAAACTAGTGCTTGACTGCAATCCCACCTGAATCCTGATGGTAAGCAGTGAATCAATCGTAGATGATAAAGCGCGCTAGTTTATTAAGAGCCTATTCAAACTAACAAAACACTTAAATTGTAGTCCGACGGAAACACCGCCGCTGGCAAATTGTCGAAGCCGTGTCAATATAGCGTCATGGAATTTACCCTAAGCGGTGCCAGTATAGACTCATTGAAATTATCCTAAGCGGTGTCAGTATCGACTCGTTGAACTTACCCCAAGCGGTGTCAGTATAGACTCATTGAAATTACCCCAAGTGGTGCCAGTATCGACTCGTTGAACTTACCCCAAGCGGTGTCAGTATAACCTCATTGAAATTACCCCAAGTGGTGCCAGTATCGACTCATTAAACTTACCCTAAGCGGTGCCAGTATAGCGTCATGGAATTTACCCTAAGCGGTGCCAGGATAGCCTGATGGAACTTACCCTAAGCGGTGCCAGTATAGTGTCATGGAACTTACCCAAAGCTGTGCCAGGATAGCCTCATGTTACTTACCCTAAGCGGTGCCAGTATAGCGTCATGGAACTTACCCTAAGCGGTGCCAGGATAGCCTGATGGAACTTACCCTAAGCGGTGCCAGTATAGTGTCATGGAACTTACCCAAAGCTGTGCCAGGATAGCCTCATGTTACTTACCCTAAGCGGTGCCAGTATAGCGTCATGGAACTTACCCTAAGCGGTGCCAGTATAGCGTCATGGAACTTACCCAAAGCTGTGCCAGGATAGCCTCATGTTACTTACCCTAAGCGGTACCAGTATAGCGTCATGGAACTTACCCTAAGCGGTGCCAGGATAGCCTGATGGAACTTACCCTAAGCGGTGCCAGTATAGTGTCATGGAACTTACCCAAAGCTGTGCCAGGATAGCCTCATGTTACTTACCCTAAGCGGTGCCAGTATAGCGTCATGGAACTTACTCTAAGCCGTGCCAGTATAGTGTCATGGAACTTACCCAAAGCTGTGCCAGGATAGCCTCATGTTACTTACCCTAAGCGGTGCCAGTATAGCGTCATGGAACTTACCCTAAGCGGTGCCAGTATAGTGTCATGGAACTTACCCAAAGCTGTGCCAGGATAGCCTCATGTTACTTACCCTAAGCGGTGCCAGTATAGCCTCATGTTACTTACCCTAAGCGGTGCCAGTATAGCGTCATGGAACTTACCCAAAGCTGTGCCAGGATAGCCTCATGTTACTTACCCTAAGCGGTGCCAGTATAGCCTCATGTTACTTACCCTAAGCGGTGCCAGTATAGCGTCATGGAACTTACCCTAAGCGGTGCCAGGATAGCCTCATGGAACTTGGTGTACTCCCGCACCCAGCTGTTACAGTTGTATATATAACACGCGTGTATATTTATATACGCCACCTCGGGCAGCACTGTGAACCATTTTTGCAGGAAATCCGTTCTGAAATTGAGGAGTAATTAATACTTTTCGGTTTGAGGTTATTTGAGGACGAAAAGGTGAAATTATTTTAAATGTAGGTTTTATCCAAAATCGTGAAAATTAATATGTCCCAGATGTGTAGATGGAGCTTTGTGAGGCAAATTGAATTATTAGCAACAAAAAAAAAAACCCCTTCAATAAAGGCCACGAATCCGTCAGTAATTCTGAATTTCCAATTTTCATTCTATTGGTTTCACTGAGGTCGCACGTAACTGAAACCAATAGAACGAAAATTGGAAATACAGAATTCACATTGAGTAAAACAAAAAAATGGATTTACAATATTATTATATGAACAATTCAGAAGAACAATCTCTATTTCATGTGCTAAAACTGTTAATACTAAAGCCAAAATAAATGTACACTTCTGGCTTCTGCGACGGGGGCAGGGCACGCGGCACGTGGTTGCATCGCTCATAATAATACCGTGGAAAATGATGTCACTTTTTAAAAAAATACCAAATTTTTAGGAAGTTGGAATTAATTCGCGAAAAAAAAAATATTTCGTAATTCATTAGCATTGTTACTACGATGATTATGTAAAATTTCATATTTTATTTGGTCATGTGTTTACCTAACCTTTGTTATCCTTATGGGTCGGACGGGGTTTTCTTTACATATTGTATATTCCTGGTCATAACCTATTTATATTGCATGTTTCATCCATCCACCCTTTGTAAAATCTACATATTTATGTTCTGTAATTTATATGATGTACAATGTACGAACGACATTCAACTTTGAACCTTAATGCTTCAGCGATAAAGTTGAAAGTAGCTGTACATGATGAAGAGTATTCTATTTTATACATACATTCATACATCCATGCATTTATAATTTTAGTATGATTCAAGTCGAGACATTTTTTTTTTATACGAGTTATTAATTGTTGGCACGAATATACATTTCTGGACACAGCTTTAGCCCACCTTGCATTTACAGAACATAAATATGTAGATTTTACAAAGGGTGGATGTTTGAAACTTGCAACATAAATAGGTATACAATATGTAAAGAAAACCCCGTCAAACCCATAAGAATAATAAAGGTTAGGTAAACACGTGACCAAATAAATATGAAATTTTACATAATCATCGAAGTAACAATACTAATGAATTATGAAATAATCTTTTTTTCCGCGAATTAATTCCAAATTCCTAAAAATTTGGGAATTTTTTAAAAACTGACAACAATATTGTCGACGGTATTATTATGAGTGATGCAACCACGTGCTGCGTGCCCTGCCCCCCGTCGCCCGCGCATGTATTAGGTTACTTTTGCGAAATAATATTTATTTTTTTTAAACTCTCTGATTTCTGTAACCGTTCATTACAGAAATCAGAAAGTTTAAAAAAAAGTGTCGGCTCGGACATTGAACGTTGCAAGCGTGCCGCCGTGCGTGTTTGTAGGTATGACATTGTGCTTTTTTGTGTAATTAGCGAATTAATTAATATTTACTTTAAAATCTTATTGGGTTATAAAAGTATAACGGTCTAAAGTGAAAAAAACTGCACATTTCAAAAAAAAAGAAAAGAAAAAGCCGACGAAAAATTCCACCAATGGGGGGGTTCAGAATCATGTACTGGATCCATGGTATTCGTTTGTGCGTCGATGTCAGATACACCCTTTAATAACTAAAACTGCAGGGACAAAGTTTCAAATACTTTAGCTAAAGTACCTAAAAGAAATCATGCAAGCAAGCCATAAGGGAAGCATCCTACCTCACCGCTCTTTTACATTAGTCGATAACTAAGGACTCTGTAAAACCATCTAATCTATAGAACACAAGGCACATACGAGCTAACTTTTACTATAAATATTACAGTACATAATTCATTGATTCTATTAAAACTCGGTAAACTATTCGCAAACTTAATTTAAGTTCAGTCTCGTCCTTTTCGTTCCATTTCATTAAGAAAAGGACAAAAGATAAATATTAGTTTAGTACTGTCAAATTAGTTCACGCCTGACGTAAATCGCCGAATTTTTAGTTGCTACGATTTTAATGGTGTTTAAACAAGTCTATGGAGAGATGCTCCATAAACTGTTTAAATGCGAAAATAACAAGAAATTATAATTTGACAGGACTAAACTAATCTGTCATCTTTTATCGTTTTCTTAGTGAAATAGAAAGAAAAAGATTCACGCCGCTTAAAATTAGTTTAGATTGTGAACAATCGGCACTATTATCTGTCATTCTTAAGTAAGTTACAGATATACTCACTACATGGCGTTGACAACATCTAAAGCAGAGACGTAATCAAGATACTTTAATTTTGATACATTTTACTAACACAATCTATTAAGCCTTTAAAAGTAATTATGTTTTATGAACATTGCAAAAACTATAGCAAAGAGAGGCGATAGTAAGGGATAGCGGAGCTAACAGGAGCTACAGAGGTCGTTATAAAACATCAAAATATATTTACTCTAATGCTGAATATTACTTTAAAAGGTCTTTTGTTAAACTATCTGCAATTTTTTGATGTCGTTCAGTTATAGAACTGATAGAGATGTTCACAAAATAAATAAAATTCAAGTTCAGCGCATCTTTTTGTTTCTATTTCATTAAGAAAAGGACAAAAGATAATATGCGAGTTTAGACCTGTTAAATTAGTCCGCTTCTGGCGTATTTTTGGTCGCCATGTTTAGGTATAATCGCGTCTTAACTGTCTATTGAGTGGGGGTTTGGCGCGAAAGCCAAGATGAGTGCCACGCTCATTTTTCATTGGACTTTTAAATTATTTATAGTGTCGTTTACTAAATGAAAACGCGTGATTTATGTAGTAAAAAGTGCATTCAGTGAATAATTCATAAAGAACAGTTAAATATTGTAGCATAGTGGCCACATTATGTCTTTACGCTAAACCCTTCCTTATCGGCCTCACGCGGGAATCGAAAGGAGTTAGGTTAGATTAAGTTATGTTACGATAAGTTTAGGGTAAATTAGGATAAGTTAGGATATACACTGAAGAAAAAAAGTTACTTAAGACTAGGCTGTATGGCGTACTATGCCTTTGACTTTTCCGTTCCTCTGAACGGAAAGAAGTAAACCAAAAAAATAAAAAATGTCTATGGAGTATCTTAATTTGACAGAATTGAATTAAAATATTATCTTCTAACCTTTTCTTAAGGAAATAGAAAGAAAAAGTTGCACTTAACTTAAAATAAGTATAGTTGGTGATTAAGGGAATTGGCGCCGGTGCGTCGGCCGTAATCTACTACGTGAGCCCAGTGCGGGTTGGTAAATGCCACATGACTTCGAAGTTATGGCTCTAGGACAGGCCGGTTGTCTCATGATGTTTTCCTTTACCGTTTTGAGAGCGGAACTACATCGTGAAGCGACCATGTATGTTACGTGTGCTAAAGATGTCCCTTTTAGAACATATACAGTATGTTAAGAAAACCCTGTCCGACCCATAAGGATAATAAAGGTTAGGTAAACACATGACCAAATATAATATAAAATTTTACGTATTCATCATAGTACCAATACAAATGAATCTTGAAATAATCTTTTTTTCCCGCGAATTAATTCCAATTTCGCCGAAATTTGGTAATTTTTAAAAAGTGACAACACCGGTATTATTATGAGCGAATAGCGATGCGACCACGTGCCGCGTGTCCTGCCGCCCGCCCCCCGCGAGCGGCAGGCGAAGGGTGGTCAACGCACATTTATTAAGTTACCTCCTTTTGCGAAATCATATTTATTTTTTTTAGGGGGATTTTTTTTATAACTTTAGCCCGGTTTTGTATGCATTAGTAGAATCAGTTATCGATACCTAACAACACCTTCACGGGTCGGACAGGGTTTTCTTAACATACTGTATATAGAATATATTGTAACGAATGCACCTTATGTCGATGGCGTAAGGTTCAATATCGCATGAAATGCAGTACATAATTTTAAGCCCTAAATCTCGACACCTAGGCATTGTAGAGGCTACAATATAAAAACGCATTGTCAGACCTAGGGTGGCCTATCGAATGGTACAGGTTTCATCAATATTGTCAGCAAAGTGTCGACATGGAAATCTCTAAAAACTCGTCTCCGGCGAATTACTGTAGGTACCTACGGAATGTACTCGAAGTTATGCGCTATTATTATTGATTCTAGACGGGTCTGGAATGTTCTGTCAGCTGATTTATAAAACCCCGCGACGCCAGCCCGCAGTCAATCTGCATTCGGCTTTCGAGGCGAAAACAAGCGACAGTTAAGAAGCGATAATTAAGGAGATCTAAAGCGACAACCCAACCTACCCACGCTACGTCTTCCGGTGCGTGGTCACCACTCGAGAACCCGTCGTCCCCATCGGGCATCGGTCCTACGGGCAATGTGTCCAGCCCACTGCCACTTTAGTGTTGCAATTCTTCGGGCTATATCTGCTACTCTCGTTCTTCTGCGGATCTCCTCATTCCTGATTCGATCGCGCAGTGAAACTCCAAGCATAGCCCTCTCCATTGCCCTTAGAGTGACTTTAGAGCCTTCTTATAAGGCCCATTGTTAGCGACCACGTTTCAATTCCATAAGACATGACTGGCAACACACACTGGTCGAAGACTTTTGTCTTGAGACACTGCGGTATTTCGGACGAGAAGATTCTACGTAGCTTCCCGAAAGCAGCCCAGCCGAGTTGGATTCGATGATTGACCTCTTTCTCGAAGTTGGACCTTCCTAACTGGATAGTTTGTCCCAGGTACACGTAGCTGTCAACAACTTCGAGAACAGAGTCTCCAATCTTTATAGGAGTCGGTACAACATGGGCATTAGACATGACTTTCGTCTTGCCCATGTTCATTTTAAGACCGAGTCGCTTGGAGGCCCTACTGAGGTCTTCGAGCATTGTACTCAGGTCCTCCGCGGTCTCAGCCATGACTACGATATCATCAGCAAACCGAAGGTGTGTCATGTACTCGCCATTGATGTTGATGCCCAGTCCTTTCCAGTTCAGAACCTTGAAGACATCCTCCAATGCAGCGGTGAACAGTTTCGGGGAGATAACATCTTCCTGTCTGACACCACGCTGCAGAGGTATTGGTTTCGAAGTCTGGTCCGAGGTTTGTTTACTATAGTGACAAAAAATTAATGCCAACATGACGGCAAAGGAACTATTTGATGAAACGCACTATACTAGAGACATAGTTTTATTTTAAACAACTGAACGACATCGTTAAATCTCAAGCAGGTATTCCAAAAAAGTCCTTATCAAAATTTTGACAGAAAAAAAAAAGAAAAAAAAAACTAATTCGACTAACGCAAAAGAGCCTAAACCTACAAAATATGATCATCACCTGAACCTGTTGTCAGAGTTGGTGTGCGTGAAGTCCACTATCAGCTCGAAGGACTGCTGGCAGAACGGCTTGAGGGTCAGGATCACGTGGTAGATTAGCAGATCGGCGTTTACTTCGCCAATTCTGGTGAGAGAAAAGAAAATTAAGAAAATTTTAAAACAGATTTGTTTAATTACTAGTAACGCCCTGCAGTTTCATCTGCACAGCAAGGGACTGGAACAATTTGCCAGCGGAGGTGTTCCCATCGGACTACAATTTGAGTGTCTTCAAGGCTAGAGTGAATAGAGTCTTAATAAACTAGCGCGCTTTACCATCAACGCATCACGTCACTGCTTACCATCAGGCGGGATTGCGGTCAAGCGCTAGTTTATAATTATTAAAAAAAAAACAGCTATCAGAAGGCCAACTATCCACCAGTCGACCGCTCTTGCTTTTCGTCGAGATAGACATAAACCGCAATCAGTTTCCATTAAAGCAACTCTTTATTTTTATTACCTATGTCCCGATTCACAACGCACGAACTAGCAATTACTGCTATTGCACTTGAGGATAACTCTCTATATCCTCAAGTGCAATAGCAGTAATTGCTAGTTCATGCGATGTGAGTCGGTACAGAATCGCTAGAAATAACAGACGAAGATTTTGGGTGCATAAAATGCTGAAAGCAACCGACTGAGAGGCGACGGCGCGGCGGTCAACACGCCTGCCTGCGACGTGGAGACCCCGGGTTCGATTCCCGGCCAGGTCATGATGGAAAACGATCTTTTCCTGATTGGCCTGGGTCTTGGATGTTTATCGATATATGTATATATTATAAAATATAGTATCGTTGAGTTAGTATCCCATAACACAAGTCTCGAACTTACTTTGGGGCTAGCTCAATCTGTGTGATTTGTCCGTATATATTTATTTATTATTTTATTTATTGAGAGTGCGGACACCGCACCGACCGATCGTCTACAACGTGCGGCCAGCGAGGCATCAACTAGAGAGCAGTCTGACGGCGGTAAGCTACCATACTAATATTATAAATGTAAAAGTGTGTTTGTTTGTTTGTTTGTCCTTCCTTCACGCCGTAGCTAAGCAATCAATCGACCTGATTTTTGGCATACAGTTAGTTGAAAAGATGGAGAGTAACATAGGCTACTTTTGGTCCTAAAAAACATCAAGTTCCCAAGGGAGATTACTGGAATATTTGAATGTGTACACCAAACATATCCTTACTAATTAATATTATACATCGGAAAGTGAGTTTGTTTTTACCACTTTCACGCGGTAACTCCTGAACCGATTGCTTTGAAATTTTGCAGACGTAAAGTTAGAAGTCCGGAATAAATAATAGGGTACTTTTTATCCCGAAAAAAATTGATATTCCCGAGAGAAATCTAAAGCGCGCGATATAACCGAAGTTAACGCGGGCGAAGCCGCGGGCGGAAAGCTAATTTATGATAATAATGTAAAATACATCTAAAGTGAAATATTTAAAGCCTATATTTAAATGATATTTTTTGCCGGGTAGGAGCAGAGTCTTGTAAGTAGGTTATGGCTTTAATACCGCTTGGTGTTGCTAGTGTTACTATAATATTAGTTTAGATAATAGGGATGTATCCAAGACATGAAAAGCGAAAAAATAAATAGTCCATCTTACAGATAATAAAAAAATTAGGACCCGTATTTTTTATTTTGTCGAAATTACCAAAAACTACTGAGATATAGCGTATTAAAGCTGTGGTATATTTTGTACCACGGCGTGACGTCATGTGACATTTCAAATCAATATATCTTCCTAAGTATTTGAATGAAAGAAAAAATAAAAAATACGTGTTCAATGTTTTTTATAAATCTATCTGATGGACATTAAATTATTTTTAGGATACAACCCAATGGAAAACAATATACTAACTTGTATCTCCTCGAGATGAAGTAGAAGAGAGGATTCCCCAGTTTACTGGTCCCCGCCTGATAGAATATATTTAAACTCTTGATACTCTTGAACTCCTCCTTCTTATGCATGTTGTGCTTAACGATAAACTCCTCGAAGTTGGTTGAGGAGATGTCTATGGAAGACCAGCGCGCGTAAGAGGAGAAGAGGAGGCTTGATGTGCTGGAAGAGAGACTAAGTAAGAGTAACATTGTTATAAGAGAGAAGGGATTGAAGAGAGTCGGGAGGAAGAAATTTATGACTATTTTTTTTTCGGCTAAAAACAAACCCCTTATTGATAAACGTTGTTTAAAGTCGTCTTCCGTGGCGCAGCGGTTAACACGCCTGCCTGCGACGTTGAGGCCCTGGGTTCGATCCCCGGCCAGGTCATGATGGAAAACGATCTTTTCCTGATTGGTCTGGGTCTTGGATGTTTATCTATATATGTATCTATTATAAATATAGTATCGTTGAGTTAGTATCCCATAACACAAGTCTCGAACTTACTTTGGGGCTAGCTCAATCTGTGTGATTTGTCCGTATATATTTATTTATTTTTTTATAAAGTTAACTAGTGATTAGCGATTCTTTAACCGTACATCGCACCGCACGCACGTCCGAGCGGAGCGTTGACCATATTTTTGTTAGGACAACCAAATAAGATTACAGCTCATAACTATGTTGTTTTTCATTATATCTTTTTGATATTTTGTATATCGATTCTTTACATAAAAATACTGGACACGTGTTTACAAGTTTCGCATAAACAAAAAATCACGGTGTCGGGTTGGTCACCCTCACGCGAATTCAATGCTTTTCCCCCATTCAACAAAAGTGCACAACATCGCTAAAAGAAGTTTTCACTTTAAAAATACTTACGATTCAATAGGTTTATGTTCCGGGGGTCCCAGGTATGCGAGAAGGGTTGCCATCTGAAAATAATAAATGCATTCACTAAACTGTCAGTATGTATTTGAATAATACAAATAAATAAAGAGTAATTAATCTTATATAATTATCCAATAATTATATAAACATATCAAAGAAATCGAAAAAAGTGAAAACGCTTTTTCTGCTTTTGCGATTTTTATTCCTATAAATCTTATTAGAACTAGAAATAGGAGGAGAGTTTTGAGCTTTTTATAGAAAAAGTGTGTAGTGCTACACATCTCATACTATTTCGAGCAGAACAAATATCAAGTTTATTCCAATGTTAATAAGTTGATTTCAAAGTGCCCATTAAGAAAGTCATAAAAATTGCTAAATTTCTAGCGTAAACTGAAATTTAATGTGTTGGAGTTAAAGTTATTTTTTCATGAATTCATATTTTTTAATGAGATACGCCATACCACAGAGCGTATTAATGTAACAAGAAGGTGCTACGCCGTAGCTAAGGAAACGAAAGTCTTAGCAGAGAGCGTGCTACGGCGTAGCATAGATTAGCTACGACGTAGCTCTGTAGTACAACGAAGTTTATTAATAGTAAAGCAACAAACCATGGCCACGGTTATTTAGGTAGCAGTAACCTTTTCATGGTTATTTAACTTCTGACAGCAGCGACCCAATAGCAACCTTATTGGAACAATGAGAAAGACCACTGTAATTTTGACAGACAGTGATCTTATTTCATCATCATCATCAACCTTTTTTTATCGTCCCACTGCTGGGCACAGGTGTCCCTCACACAGAGAAGGATTGAGCGTAATCACCACGCTTGCTAATGCGGGTTGGCGATTTTAGACTTAAAGTCCAGGTTTCCTCAAGATGTTTTCCTTCACCTTTTAATCAGTCATTGGTGTCCAAGATATACTTAGAAAGTACATATAACTTAGAAAAGTTACATTGGTACTTGCCTGACTTGGAATCGAACCTGCACACTCATACATGAGGCTGGTGTTTTAACCACTAGGCCACTACGACTCGTCGATAGATCTTATTTATCGACAGTAAATATTAACGAGTTTTGGAACTGTAAAATGAAATTTTCGTGAATCTGCAGCACAAGACTCTTTGGAGAAGCCTATACCGATCTGTGGTAGTCTTTCAGCCTTTCCGAAGCCCTACCTTATCAAAGGGCCTCCTGCCAACCGCCTTATGGTCTCGGCTGCAGGACAGGTAGTCTCCGATCCTCTCCTGGTGGTTCCACAGCAGCCTGTGCAGCGCCACCACGTTTGCATCGCTGATGAACGACAGGTTGTGTGAAGTCTGGTCTGCTGACTCACAGTCCGAAGCTATTTGGACGAAGAATCTGGGGACAAGGGGAGTGAAATTAGTCTCGTATAACTCGAGCGAGTTACCTGTGCACCTCGCTCTGTGATGTCATTCGGACGGTATCGTTTGTAAAAAATGAGAATTATGTTAAAAAAATATAAATACATTTTCTTTTGTTAATAAAGCGTCATAATACTTGATCATTTTAATCGTGATGTTTTGCAAATTAAATTGATACATATGGACTGAAATATGATGTTGGTGCAACCAACAGGTTTCACTAACGCGTCGAAATTGTAAAAAACAAAATTATTAAAAAAAAAAACATAACAATGCAAAAACTCCACGAGAGCGTATAACAACAAGGGATTTAAACTGTATTTAGACAATTGTAACAAAGATGCTATCGCTGCTCATCGCTTACGGCGAATGCGGGGCGCCGCGCGGGAAAGCAGGAGTGGGGTCGTATTCCAGTTAACTCGCGCGAGTTGTAGATAAAAATCAATAAAGGACGTGGGGGGAGGGGTGCAATTTGCTCGATAGCTGCATTAGACATACAAAATCTCATTAACAGAAGATTCTTAAAGGTTGGAGTGAATCAACCTGATTGCCCGTTCTTGAAGCACTGGATCCGTACGCTCAACTGCAAGTCTGGTGCGGGAAGCGAACATAGGTTTTCTTTTAAAAGATGTATTACAAAAAAAAAAACACGCAATTGTATGTATCAAATAACAATCACGTGGTAAAAACAGTTTGTTTTCTCTATTACAATATGGCCGAAACAGATTTTAGGTAAATTATTTAGTAATAAGCTTTCCCCCGTTGCATGTTTAGACAAAAACCTGCGGAGACATGAATTGAGAGCTCTAATTTGGAGATTCTTCTGTGTATCTACTACCACAAAAATTATAATTAGCTCTTAAATATCCTATATTTACTTCAATAATATCAATAAAAAAAATTAGTTACATACTTTATTGTATAAAGAAAAAAAATCTACAATAATTACATTACCGACCGAAACAAGCCCCAATATCTCCAAAGTTTTACATTGCTTAGGAATAAAATTACACCATAATATTCATCAATATTTGCTTAAACTATGGTATTATTTTTAGTTTTTACTTCGCTACTATTATTGTCGAATGGGGCAATGCCAATCTTGTAGCATTCAATGCCGCCAAAACACAGGCGTGTCTTTTCACCGCCAAAAGGAGCCTGTTCACTTTGGCTCCTACTTTTCAGAATGTATCCTTGGAGTGCACCGACCGCCTTCAGCTTTTGGGAGTTGAGATTTCCTCGAACTTTAACTTTGGGCGGTTCATTGAGTCCAAGGCCAGGGTGGCTGGCAGAAAACTAGGCGTCATCGCGAAGGTTCGGCGGTACTTCACACCAGGGCAGCTTCTAATGTTGTACAAAGCACAGGTCCGCTCGTGTGTGGAGTACTGCAGCCACATTTGGGCTGGTGCTGCGAACTGTCACCTTGACATTATTGATTCAGTGGAGAGGCGTGCGAAGAGGCTGATTGGCGACCCAGATGTAAATCGAAACGGTCTCCAAAACCTGGAGCACAGGCGTAGAGTAGCCAGCCTTTCGGTCTTCTATAGGATGCATTCTGGTGAGTGTGCAAGGGAATTGCATGATTTAATTCTCCCATCTCCGTTCCATCATCGGACGACCCGTCGCACTGCGAGTTTCCACCCTTACGTTGTTGACACAACTGCGATCCGGACGAAGCGTTTTGCTTCCTCTTTTATACCGCGTACATCGAGGGACCGGAACAATTTCCCAGCGACGGTGTTTCCGTCACACTACAATTTGAGTGTCTTCAAGGCTAGAGTGAATAGGCTCTTAATAAACTAGCGCGCTTTACCATCAACGATCGCATCTCTGCTTACCATCAGGCGGGATTGCGGTCAAGCGCTGGTTTATAATTTATATATAAGAAATGAAAACTATTTTGCTGCGTTGACCATATGGGTTTAGTAATGCGCTAGCGCTTGTCGAGGTCGGACCTGTGTCTGTTTGTTTCGGAGCGTTGTGTGCGTTCGCATTGCTATTGTGTGCGTGTGCACTAGGGACGCGAATTTTGATCGTTGTAAGTATTTATTACCGAACTATATATTATTTCAATTAGTATGAATTTCTTACTTTATTAGTTTAACAGATAGTCATTTTTTGTAGTTATTTTGATTGTTGCTGATTCGAGCTTTGTTACCAGTCGAAATGAGGAAAAATGAATACAGTTATAATTCCGTTGCTAAACGTAAAATAATAAATATCGCAGCTCCGGAAAGAGCAAGAGAAGAAATGTAAGTTTTTAATTTTATATATGTACCTAATAGTCTTAATTCTATATTTTTAGTAAAGGTTAAACCGTGTTTTGTATTTGATGTTATTAGGGACATGATTATTCTACTATGTGACTTTAATTTTTCTACGCGGAAAAACGACCCTGTTGGACCGCTACGGTTTACTGACTCCCAACTCCTTGAGAAGCACGTGAAAGCATAGGCGCCGTCGACTTGCCGTCATCGAGCCCGAATCGACTGCGCGTATTATCGGACGATGAGCTACCCACTGCTCGCCGTAAGCGAGCCCTACCTACGGTGGTCGGAAATAAGGATCAGTATTCCGTTTCTACTAGGCATGTAATTCATGTGAGATAAAAATAGAATGGACAACGATCTTCATTTATCAATTGTCATTTTAAATTTATGTGTAGCAAAATTACACAGCGACCATCAGCTTCAAAGCCAAACACACTTTATGTTCGTACGGTTAAGTGCATTGTCATTCACTGCGTCTAGTGACTCGAAGGTGTAGGCTATTGGCTATTAATAATATAATAATATAAATACTAGGAACAGGCACACATTTATTGTACCTACAATACGGCTCAAGAAATTAGGTGGCTCTTTTAGATGCCAATGTATACATTTTTACAATAGAATTCCAGAGGTGGTTCAAGATCTGAGCCTGAATAAATTCAAAACCTTCATTAAACGTAAGCTGTGTCAGAAAGCATTTTATAGTGTTAAGGATTATATTGAGGACAAAAAGGCTTGGGCTTGAGCTGCGTCCGATTTCTATACACTGATTGTTCTTTGATTTTTCCTCTTGTAGTTTTAATTTGTAATTGTTTATGTTTTTGAAGTGAAACTTCTTTATGCACGCTTGACTTGGGGAGTAAGCTGGCGAACGCGTGACGTAAGCGTTACGAAAAGTGATCGGGCAAGGCGAACGGAAGTAAGTGGGGGATATAAGCACAGAGGCGCCCGTGGCGCGAGCTTGGTACTACAAGGTCTACAACGAGTTTTTATTTTTTGTTTTTTTTTTCAATAAAAATAGAAGATCTATGGAAAAATATTAATTTACCAATGAAACCATGAAATTAATTAAAATATTTATAGAAAATTAATATATGTATATGTGTATACATGTATATGTTGTGTCCATCTGTATGTATATATATATATACATACAGATGGAGCGAAAGAAGTTTCACTTCAGTCATGTGGTCATAAGCACACTCGTATTTTTTTCTATGTAGCCAAGCATATTGTACGTTACGGAATTGCATCACTGACAGGGGTGTTCGGCACTGGTACAGCTACACAGGAGTTAAAGTTAGTATTCGGGAACACTGTTGGAGCTGCTGAACCCCTTGGACAAAACTATCTTTGCATTATGTAGATTCAATTTCTTAATATTGTATAATTGCATGGCAAACGTGTGAGCACAATGTACTTGCTGTAAAGCATCTATTTGTTGGGTTAGTCTTTTTTTATTGATTTCTGAATTGTTGTTTTTTTTGTGTGTTTTCCATAACGGACGCTCTTAGCGTACAATATTTCTGCATCGTTCTCACACGGTTGATTTCAACATGAATGATGTAATCAAATATTTGTATCAATAGCTTACTAAGACTGAATTTGGTGGTATATTAGGCATGAGTTTTTATTTATCGATTTACTGAAATTCACGAAGTTCATAGAATCGTGATAATCACCTGTTTTGCATTTGAATTTGAATATCACAAGTGCTCCATCGACAAATCTCAAGACAAAAGTCTTCGACCAGTGTGTGTTGCCAGTGATGACTTATGGAATTGAGACGTGGTCGCTAACAATGGGCCTTATGAGAAGGCTCAAAGTCACTCAAAGGGCAATGGAGAGGACTATGCTTGGGGTTTCACTGCGCGATCGAATCAGGAATGAGGAGATCCGCAGAAGAACGAGAGTAACCGACATAGCCCGAAGAATTGCAACACTAAAGTGGCAGTGGGCTGGACACATTGCCCGTAGGACCGATGCCCGATGGGGCCGACGGGTTCTCGAGTGGCGACCACGCACCGGAAGACGTAGCGTGGGTAGGCCCCCGACAAGGTGGACCGACGACCTGGTGAAGGTCGCGGGAAACCGCTGGATGCGGGAGGCGCAGAACCGGTCGTCGTGGAGAACCTTGGAGGAGGCCTATGTCCAGTAGTGGACGCCTTTCGGCTGAAATGATGATGATGATGATGAATGTACAATGATCAATCGATCCCCTTTACCGATATGAGATAGGACGCCGTGGTCATCCTTTGACTGCCAACATGTTGAGACGTTATATGATGCATTTACATACGTTTCGTCAAGATATAAAATATGTCTTCCTTCTCTACGATATTTTTTAATAGTACTTAAATAATTCCACCGCCATGATGTTATACTTGGCTGTTCAATGACGAGTTTACCTTTTAGATCCGCATTTCTTAAATTTAAAACCCAGGTCATGTAATAATAATCGTAAATATTCCCTGCCGCAATGTAATATATCCTCTGCTCTAAGTACAGTATTTAAAGTTTTCAATGTGAGTATTTTTTTAAAAATTGTGTAAAACTGAGTAACTTTTCTCCTTACCACTCCTTTTGTGAAATCATCTATTTCAACTCTTTTTTTGCGAATTTGTTTTGACTTACGCGGTGATTTAAATTTTTCGTTGTCCTTTAATAGTTTCCCCTGTTGTGCAATTCTAGATACAGACTTTTCCGATATTCCAGTAACCTTTGCTACAGTTTTGTTTAAATTTATATCTTGTTGATATTCAGCACAATTTGGATCCAGTTTCCTTTTTCTAAAATATTCGTATACATTAAAAACCACTTGCTTACACTGACTATTAATTTTATGTCCGAAGATAATTCGACTCATCTTGAGAATGTAATCTCTTGTATAACTTGCACAGACTGTCCGCAACTGTCAACACATGCGCACGCTAACCGCGTAGCGAACGAAATGAACGAACACGGGAAAGCGCATGCCGCCCGCACCTCCCTCGGCCCCCGTTTGCGTCATACCCCTGCGTCCCTGTACCCCGTGGACAAAGACTCATTTAAACGGTCCGTCTATAGCACTACAGTGATCGCGTTGTGTGTTTATAGATAGCTGCGCACACATCAATAAAGTTGCCGTTTTTTACCTAAACTCGAACGTTAAAATTTTGTGAAATGTCTCTTAAGTATTATAAACTGGTGCTTGACCATGATCCCGCCTGATGGTAAGCAGTGATGCAATTGTGGCTGGTAAAGCGCGCTAGTTTATTAAGAGTCTATTCACTCTAGCCTTAAAGACACTTAAATTGTAGTCAGATGGTAACACCGAGTGTTCCAGTCCCTCGATGTACGCGGTATAAAAGTTAAGATGCTGAATTATGTAGTCTATTATTTCTGATATATGTAGTTCTAATTTTAATTTTATTTTAATGAGGTATGTTACTAACATAATTTCATAAAAGTTATTAAAAAGAATATGAGTCACTGACTGCGTCCTGCGGTTTCACCCGCATAAGTTTCGATCCTGTGGAAATATCCGGATAAAAACGCCTTAATTCGCTGTGCTACCGTCTGATGCTGGGGCTACATTAGCGGGCGAATATTCGTATCGCGTTGGCGCGCAAAACATCTGTACACGTACAAGATTTTTTTTTTTTTTTTTTATAAATTATAAACCAGCGCTTGACCCCAATCCCGCCTGATGGTAAGCAGTGATGCGATCGTTGATCGTAAAGCGCGCTAGTTTATTAAGAGCCTATTCACTCTAGCCTTGAAAACACTCAAATTGTATTGTGACGGAAACACCGACGCTGGCAAATTGTTCCAGTCCCTCGATGTCCGCGGTATAAAGGAGGAAGCAAAACGCTTCGTCCGGATCGCAGTGGTGTCAACAACGTAAGGGTGGAAACTTGCCGTACGACGGGTCGTCCGATGATGGAACGGAGATGGGGGAATTGAAACGATGCTTTTGTTTACATTGGCGGGCGAAGATTCGGAAAGCGGCCTACGGCGTTTAGGCGTTGTCGGCGAAAGTACGTCAGTCCCGACACGTTAGTCACACACACCAGACTAAAGTCTGGACAACAGTGAAGTGACGTAGGTGTGGCCACTAGAGCGAATATTGTGGTGACAAGTCCTTTTTGAAGCCCGCCACTTTACCGACGCTACATCTTCTGCGCACGAATACATTGCGTTGCAATGATGTTCCCGGCCACACACATCGCCGTAGCCCGCTAATGTAGCTCCACCATTAAAGAATGCATTTCGTCTTTCCCTTTTTAATTATCCGCTCCTTCTCCTAGTCCCGAAGACGTAAGTTTTTTTTTATATATAAACGCTTGGATTTCTTCATGTATTGTGGGTACGTTCATAAAAAAATAATCTCGCATATACAAAGAGCCATGCCCGGAACAACTACCTGTAGGTAATATAAATATTTGATTTTTGCGGGAATCGAACCCGCGATACACAGCACAAAAGCCGATCGGTCAGCCACTGCGCCAACCGGCACCCTAATTGCGCAACACACTATTACTACCAGTTGCAATAATTTTGAAGCTTTTTGTATTCCATTGCTCCATATGTTCGAAAATGTGTCTGTTCAATAACGTAGAGAACGCAATTAATTTTGCTGAACTGCCAAGAAACCCATTGCTGCTGCACTTTAACTACATATGTTAGTGACTCACACTTGTCCTTTCTCGAAGTTAGCATTCAGAAAGTCGTTGAACGACAGCATATGCTGTTCCTTGGAGAACTCCACGTGGTTGGCGATGTTCTGCAGGATCTTGGATGTCAGCATTAAGCCTCGCTTTATGTTTGGAGGAACCGGACGATTAACTATACCCATTTCTTGAGGAGACACTGTGGGAGAAAAAGGATAATCTATATTTCTACACTAATATTATAAAGAGGAAAGATTTGTATTTTTGTATGTAACGAATAAACTCAAAAGGTACTGGACCGATTTTAATAATTCTTTTTTCATTAGAAAGCTACAGTATCACTGAGTAACACAGGCTAAAATTTATTTTGGAAAAAAATAGGGTTCTGAAGATATTTGGGTTTTTTGAAAACAAGGTGTAAAAAATCAACCAGAAAAGTTACTTATTTTGCGTACGTAAAAAGTATTTATGATGGTCCTAAGCCCGTAAAAGTATGAAGGGAAAATTTGAATAACTTGTTGGATAATAGTTGAAGCACACGGGTCAATGGCCCCGCGTCATTCAGATGTAGACTATCAGAAGGTTACTATTGGTTCGCGCTCACTTTCGAGTTTTGTTTATCACTATGTTAAATCTGCCATTTCATGTTTCTAATATTTTATTTATTGATGAAACGATTGTATCACTAAGACAAAACCGTTTCGCTCCGGGAAAACAACCATTAAAATTCCACGCTGTATTTATGTGTTCTGTAATCTACTCGTATATGGTGTACATAATAAATAGTATTTCTATTCTATTATCTTGACACCTAATTTTTTAACGTTTCTCTTCTACCATGTGTGAATGTGGTGTCCAATACAGTACATACATACATCTTCCTCTTCTTCTCAGTCTATAGAGGTCCAAGTTAGATAAAGGCCTCCCCCAACGCTTACTTATGGGGGTTGCCATAATCCCCACACTTAGCAGACGGGGTGAAATCGCCTCACATGAGGTTCAGTTGAAAAGCAGCGTTAGGCACTAGTTGGTCACGCCACAATAGCGGCGGTAAGTCCCCTCTTTGAGGAGTGGCTAGAGAGGCGCCACAGCGCCCTCACCTTCCGTCTGACGCAGGTCCTCACCGGACACGATTGTTCCGGGAGGTTCCTGTTCCGTATTAGGCGGGAGGAAACGCCAGGGTGTCACCATTGTGTGGATCGCCCTGAGGACACGGTGGAGGATTCGGTGGAGGTCTGCCCGGCTTGGGTAGAGCACCCCCGTGTCCTCGTAGCGGCGATCTCTCGCGTCCGACCCTGGTTCAGGCCATGGTCCGGAGCGAGAGTGCATGGCAGGCCGTCACCACCTTCTGCGAAGCGGTGATACTGGCAAAGGAGGCGGAGCGCGTGAGGCAGCGGAAATCCGAGCGCCCTCATGCCACTAGCCGCTGCAGGAGACGCCGTAGGCCCGGGCCTGCGGGCGGTGAGCAGTGGACAGCTAGCGCCATTGTGTAGCTTACCTTTCAAGCATAAGGCAAGTGCCCGCTAGGTAACACCCGTCTGGTCGGAGGACCCTCCATTTTCCATGGAAGATGAGTGAACTTTACTCCCTGTTCCTCATGGCTCCAAAGTACTATACTAAGCCCGGTACCACACGGGCAATATTCATACATAAAGCCGGACTACGATCAGTGCCCAGTCTCATTCGTCAAGCGACAAATCAGAATGGCGTCGCTTGACGAACGGAACAGACGCTATATGACTGCAAAGGTAACCAAAAGTTTCCTCCCGAATGCTGTGCAGGCGTCATGGCGGGTTCTCCGCGTATTTAAATCTTTTTAAGTGCAAGTAGAGCCTGATCTGAAGGAGAGATGTATCTGCGACCCAAATAAAGAAGAGAGCGTCCTCCATGTCTTAGAGGAATGTCCTGTCTTTGGCATAGAAAGAAATAATATTGAAATTGTAATAGAAACTCGCATAAATAAACGGAACATTATTAAAGTAATACAAGATAAAAATTTAAGCGGTAAATTCCTAGAATTCTGCAAACAAGTAGCGAAAGTAGTTGTAAATAGAAATAAGACAAAGTACATATTTACTGAATTACATATTGTGGAATATATATAAACAGTCATCAAATATTAGCAAATAACAAATTAGTAGTGTGAATGAATAATGTAAAAGATACCTATAATGGAGTAAATTGTATCTTTAAGAGCTCAAATGTAAGAATAACTGTAATATAATATTCATAAAAAGAGAAGGATAGAAAAGGGAAGAAAGTAAAATAATGTCTCTGACTACCACACCAGGGGAAAAGCAGAGACAAAAAAAAAAAAAAATGAGTGTGCTTATGATCACACGACTGAAGTGAAACTTCTTTCGCTCCATCTGTATATATATATATACATATATGTGTGTACAATACATGTATACACATATACATATATTAATTTTCTATAAATATTTAAATTTATTTCATGGTTTCATTGGTAAATTAATATTTCTGCATAGATCTTTTATTTTTATTGAAATAAAAAAAAAAAACTCGTTGTAGACCTTGTAGTACCAAGCTCGCGCCACGGGCGCCTGTGTGCTTATATCCCCCACTTAACTTCCGTTCGCCTTGCCCGATCACTTTTCGTAACGCTTACGTCACGCGTTCGCCAGCTTACTCCCCAAGTCAAGCGTGCGTAAAGAAGTTTCACTTCAAAAATAATTCATATAAACAAATAAACAACGTGAACATACCGATCGCTGGGTTGATGAATCTCAGAAACAGAACAGTGCCGACAGCTCCCACACTTGTTTGTGGGAATGGCGCGAACCTCTTGCTGAGAACCTGGTCAAAAATCTAGTATTCATTACTTTAAAATATCTGTATGTTAGTAAAGGTGGACGTTAATAATGACGTCAGAAACTAAACTAAATTTAAGTTCAATGCATCTTTTTCTTTCGACTTCAACAACAAAAGGATGATGGCTCATATACAGTATGTTAAGAAAACCCTGTCCGACCCATAAGGATAATAAAGGTTAGGTAAACACATGACCAAATATAATATAAAATTTTACGTATTCATCATAGTACCAATACAAATGAATTTTGAAATAATCTTTTTTCCCCGCGAATTAAATCCAATTTCCCCGAAATTTGGTAATTATTAAAAAGTGACAACACTGGTATTATTATGAGCGAATAGCGATGCGACCACGTGCCGCGTGCCCTGCCGCCCGCCGCCCGCGGCGGCAGGCGAAGGGTGTTTAACGCGGATTTATTAAGTTACCTCTTTTTGCGAAATAATATTTATTTTTTTTAGGGGGATTTTTTTTTTAAGTTTAGCCCGGTTTTGTATGCATTAGTAGAATCAGTTATCGATACCTAACAACACCTTCACGGGTCGGACAGGGTTTTCTTAACATACTGTATAAATAAAATAAAATAATTATAATTATAAATGTATCAAAATATTTTTGCAACTGTTTATGTTAGGATATAAAAAACTTGAATGAGGAATTGTACATGTGAATTATAATATTGATTATTTATATTTTTGACATTTTAATTATTTAGAGTAAGATTTTTTGACTTTTAATTAATAAGAAATAATTCTTCATTTGGGTCCGTCATTTTAATTGGAAACAATAATTATGCATGAGATCATAATACTTGCGCCGCGAACCTCAACTGACGCCAGAGGTTAACGCCCGCGCTCGCACGTCCGTACGGCCCTATGACCATATTTTTGTTGGGACAACCAAGTAGAATAGCAAGCTCATAACTTGGTGGATTTTCATTATATATTTTTGAAATTTGGGGTTTCGGGTTTCACATAAACAAAAAATAATGTTGTATATTAGTATAATTCTATGAAATTAGTCCGCGCCTGACGTAAATTGAAGTACACACAGTAGCCATTTTTTAATTGGACAAGACTAAACTAGGTAATATGTTATATTCAGTCCTTTCCTTCATGAAATGGACAGAAAAATGCATTGCACTAAAATCTAGTTTAGTTTGAGAACATGGGAAACTGGCCTGGAACTGGAGAAATTTTGAGTGTATCATACTTTTTTATTACTGGCCCCAGTAATTAAAAAGTATGATACTGCTAAAAGTGTGATAAAGCTGAAGAGTTTGTTTATTTGTTTGTTTGTTTGAACGCGCTAATCTTAGGAACTACTGGTCCGATTTGAAAAATTCTTTTTGCGCTGGATAGCCCGTTAATCGTACATCGCCATACCGCGTACATCGAGGGACTGGAACAATCTGCCGGCGGCGGTGTTTCCGTCGGACTACAATTTGAGTGTCTTCAAGGTTAGAGTGAATAGGCTCTTAATAAACTAGTGCGCTTTACCATCAACGATTGCGTCACTGCTTACCATCAGGCGGGATTGCGGTCAAGCGTTGGTTTATAAATTAATAAAAAAGAAAAAAAAAAAAAATCCAGGAAGGCTTTAGACTATATAACATCACGCTGTGTCCAATAGGAGCGAAGCACAACACGTTCAAATTGCGGAGCATAAAAAGTTCAAATTACTAACTCCACGCGAACAAAGTCGCTGGCGCCAGCTAGTATAATTATAAAATAGTGCTTGACCGCAATCCCGCCTGAGGGTAAGCAGTGATGCAACTGTGGATGGTGAGTGCGCTAGTTTATTAAGAGCCTATTCACTCTAGCCCTGAAGACACTTAAATTGTAGTCAGACTAACACCGAGTGTTCCAGTCCCTCGGTGTAGGCGGTATAAAGGACGAGGCAAAACACTTGGTCCGGAGCGTAGTGGTGTCATTGTCATTGTTAATACCAGGTTAGTGATATGAAGATAACATAATGTTTTTGTTATGTGATAAATGTATTGTATTGATAATATAACTCTTCAAATGACCTGTCTCACTCTGGCCGGAACGGAAGGTAGTGTCAGATGCAAGCGTTCTATAGGAAGCGTTCGGGACAGTGCGCCGCGGGAATTGTCTGACTAAGGCTAAGGACTCACGAAGCGGATTTCACCCGCAACCGCCGCGGTGGCAGAATGGAGTTTTATTTTCAAAACTAACGAGACCGGAGTTTTGTGCGGTTACACAGCCATCGCGGTATCGATTATCACCCGCAAACTTGGCGGTTGATTATCGCAAGACGGGCGGTTGTAGAACGCGCGGGAGCAAACCGCCCGCCAGTACAAGATGACCGCCGGTGCAGCGGGACCTGCAAACAACCGCACACACAAGGGCGTAAAACGCCTCTTGAAATGTGCTTTAACTTATTACATATATATCTGCATTCTACAGAAGCTGCGGGCCCTAAACCGTGGCGTATGCGGGTGAAAACTGCTCCGTGAGTTCTTAGCCTTAATTCCCCCATCTCCGTTCTATCATCGGACGATCCGTCGTATGGCGAGTATCCACCCTTACATTGTTGAGGGACTGGAACACTCGGTGTTACAGTCTGACTACAATTTAAGTGTCTTCAGGGCTAGAGTGAATAGGCTCTTAATAAACTAGCGCACTCACTATCCACAGTTGCATTACTGCTTACCCTCAGGCGGGATTGCGGTCAAGTACTATTTTATAATTATACTAGCTGGCGCCAGCGACTTTGTTCGCGTGGAGTTAGTAATTTGAACACTTTATGCTCCGCAATTTGAACATGTTGTGCTCCGCTCCTATTAGACACAGCGTGATGTTATATAGTCTAAAGCCTTCCTGGATTAATGGGCTATCCAGCGCAAAAAGAATTTTTCAAATCGGACCAGTAGTTCCTAAGATTAGCGCGTTCAAACAAACAAACAAATAAACAAACTCTTCAGCTTTATATATTTGTATAGATATAGATAAAAAAAAAACTTTTACTGACTAAAACCCACCCGTGTTCCTTCACTTGCCTGTGTGTCTGGGCCACGGTATTTCTTTCGAACAATTTAAAAGGCAACTTGAACAGCTTTGATGTAGTTTACGTCTTAGTTTCGTCGTGTACATTTTTTAAATCCGTCCTCGCTCTACCTTTGAAACGGTCAGTGCTAGAAAGATGAAACTTTGCATAGATATATGTATTTTATTAGGATGTGTACAAACTGAAAAAATGATTTTTCTTTTTCTGATATAGACCTAAAGTGGGGATATTTTTTTTTTGAATTAAAAACGTCTTATTGGAGGGTAAAGCGCTCCGTTATATAACGCGTTACGGCGCCATTCTATCTGATTTCCCTTTCTCTCGCACATTCGGCAGCGGTAGGCGAGCTCCGCCTCTCTCACTCTAACCCGTTGCGCTACCCTTATTTCGGACAGACGCTTCCTCGTCTACTCGGTGTTCAATGTCCAATCAAAATACTGTTGTCACTAACGATATTATCATCATTTCAGCCGAAAGAACACTGTACATAGGCTTGCCTCTCGTACCCAGCGGGAAGCTGCGTAGAGGATATAACCTAAAACTTTTTTAAGAGTGGATTCTTGAACGTATTTATTAAAAAAGCGAATAGATTAACCTCGATTAATATAACACGTTTTAGTTTTTCACTCATCTCTTAAGTATCAATAGACAGGTCGTTTGACGTTGTGAGTGTACTCAGATGATTTTTTTCATTCTGGCATAACAATGCCTGCAGGCTGTTGAAGGCTTCGCTCTTCGTTTACATTATACACTTCTGGACACATCTATTGGCCCACCTTAGAGTTTAGGTTACGATGGCTCCTACCGAAATATGATTGCTAGATTGAACAAAAACTATTGATGCAGTTTTAAACCTGATACATTTTACCATCTTTTTCGATCGTATTGTATTAAATTTGAATTAAAAATACCATATGACTTGGAGCTACGCCTAACAAGTCTGATATGCGCTTTGTTAAAGGCAATTGATTTTTGAATAAAAAACATGTTTCGTGGTTTCGTTTCATGAAATCGTGGTGTTCCTTGGTGACGAACAAAGTCTCTAGGTACCTCCGATAAACATTTCGGACCGCAGATCGACTTAAATTAAATTGAGCACTCACATTTCTTTGGCTGTGTCCGGCCTGAATAAGTGCCACAATTTGGACGGCGACTTCAGGTGAAGTATCCATAGATTATTGATAGAACCTTACCTTAATGTTAAGAATAAGTAATGTTTGTTGCAAAACCAAAGATATCAATCACTTTTCAAGGATTAAATCCAAGTAAACCAATAAAATCAACATTTTCGTAGTATTCGATTGTTTGATATCAACAAACAGGCTCCAAATTGTCTTTTCTTTCTTTAAATTCTGTGTTTGAAATTCGGAAAAAGATTATTTAAGGAAATTGTGAATATACCAGGTTCAAAACTGCATAAAAACTTTTTGCTCAACCTAATATAAAATTTTAGCTAGGACCAAACGAAACCGAAAATGCAAGGTAGGCCAATAGATGTGTCCAGAAGTGTATATACATACATAAGGAACAAAAAAGGGAGAAATGACAGAAAATAAAACAAAATTCTGTTATGAGTGGAGGGAGGAACAACCACTCTAACATACAAAGACATCACGCTTTTTAAATTGGGTTGGGAAATCATCAAATGTTTTCTTCCGCTCTGGGCGGAGCAGAAGGGCTTGTCAGACTTATACTGACTAAAACCCATCGGTGTTTCTTCACTTACCCGTGCGACAGCCAGAGCCCTCCGTATGTCTTTGTGTGTATGTTTGAGTGGTTTTATGAATGTGCCTGAGAGAAATTTTGAGTGTATCATACTTTTTCATTACTGGGGCCAGTAATGAAAAGTGGTCCTAGCTAAAATTTTATATTAGGTCGAGCAAAAAGTTTTTATGCAGTTTTGAACCTGGCATATTCACAATTTCATTCAATAATCTTTTTCAGAATTTCGAACACAGAATTTAAAGAAAGAAAAGACAATTTGGAGCCTGTTTGTTGATATCAAACAATCGAATACTAAGAAAATGTTGATTTTATTGGTTTACTTGGATTTCATTCTTGAAAAAGTGATTGATATCTTTGGTTTTGCAACAAACATTACTTATTCTTAACATTAAGGTAAGGTTCTATCAATAATCTATGGATACTTCACCTGAAGTCGCCGTCCAAGGCACTTATTCAAGGCGGACACAGCCAAAGAAATGTGAGTGCTCAATTTAATTTAAGTCGATTTGCGGTCCGAAATGTTTATCGGAGGTACCTAGAGACTTTGTTCGTTGCCAAGGAAGGCTACGATCTCATGAAACGAAACCACGAAACATGTTTTTTATTCAAAAATCAATTGCCTTTAACAAAGCGCATATCAGACTTGTTAGGCGTAGCTCCATGTCATATGGTATTCTTAATTCAAATTTAATACAATACGATCGAAAAAGATGGTAAAATTTATCAGGTTTAAAACTGCATCAATAGTTTTTGTTCAATCTAGCAATCATATTTCGGTAGGGGCCATCGAAACCTAAACTCTAAGGTGGGCCAATAGATGTGTCCAGAATTGTATAATGTAAACGAAGAGCGAAGCCTTCAACAGCCTGCAGGCATTGTTATGCCAGAATGAAAAAAATCATCTGAGTACACTCACAACGTTAAACGACCTATCTATTGATACTGAAGAGATGAGTGAAAAACTAGAACGTGTTATATTAATCGAAGTTAATCTTTTCGCTTTTTTAATAAATACGTTCAAGAATCCACTCTTCAAAAAGTTTTAGATTATATCCTCTACGCAGCTTCCCGCTGGGTACGAAAGGTGCGTGGACCGGTCGCCGTGGAGATTCTTAGGGCAAGCCTATGTACAGTGTTTTTTCGGCTGAAATGATGATAATATCCTTAGTGACAACAGTATTTTGATTGCACATTGAACACTGAGTAGACGAGGAGGCGTCTGTCCGAAATAAGGGTAGCGCAACGGGTTAGAGTGAGAGAGGCGGAGCTCGCCTACCGCTGCCGAATGCGCGAGAGAAAGGGAAATCAGATAGAATGGCGCCGTAACGCGTTATATAACGGAGCGCTTTACCCTCCAATAAGACGTTTTTAATTAAAAAAATATCCCCACTTTAGGTCTATAGCAGGAAAAAATAAAATCATTATTTCAGTTTGTACACATCTTAATAAAATACATATATATATGCAAAGTTTCATCTTTCTAGCACTGACCGTTTCAAAGGTAAACCGAGGACGGATTTAAAAAATGTACACATGAAACTAAGACGTAAACTACATCAAAGCTGTTCAAGTTGCCTTTTAAATTGTTCGAAAGAAATACCGTGGCCCTGACGCGCAGGCATGTGAAGGAACACGGGTGGGTTTTAGTCAGTAAAAGTCTTATTTTTATCTATATCTATACTAATATATAAAGCTGAAGAGTATGTTTATTTGTTTGTTTGTTTGAACGCGCTAATCTTAGGAACTACTGGTCCGATTTGAAAAAGTCTTTTTGCGCTGGATAGCCCATTAATCCAGGAAGGCTTTAGACTATATAACATCATGCTGTGTCCAATAGGAGCGGAGCACAACATGTTCAAATTGCGGAGCATAAAATGTTCAAATTACTAACTCCACGCGAACAAAGTCGCTTGCGCCAGCTAGTATAATTATAAAATAGTGCTTTACCGCAATTCCGCCTGAGGGTAAGCAGTGATGCAACTGTGGATGGTGAGTGCGCTAGTTTATTAAGAGCCTATTCACTCTAGCCCTGAAGACACTTAAATTGTAGTCAGAGTGTAACACCGAGTGTTCCAGTCCCTCGATGTAGGCGGTATAAAAGACGAGGCAAAACACTTGGTCCGGAGCGTAGTGGTGTCAACAATGTAAGGGTGGATACTCGCCATACGACGGATCGTCCGATGATAGAACGGAGATGGGGGAATTAAGGCTAAGAACTCACGGAGGAATTTTCACCCGCATCCGCCGCGGTTTAGGGCCCGCAGCTTCTGTAGAATGCAGATATACAGTATGTTAAGAAAACCCTGTCCGACCCGTGAAGGTGTTGTTAGGTATCGATAACTGATTCTACTAATGCATACAAAACCGGGCTAAACTTAAAAAAAAAATCCCCCTAAAAAAAATAAATATTATTTCGCAAAAGGAGGTAACTTAATAAATGTGCGTTGACCACCCTTCGCCTGCCGCCAGCGGGGGGCGGGCGGCAGGACACGCGGCACGTGGTCGCATCGCTATTCGCTCATAATAATACCGGTGTTGTCACTTTTTAAAAATTACCAAATTTCGGGGAAATTGGAATTAATTCGCGGGAAAAAAAGATTATTTCAAAATTCATTTGTATTGGTACTATGATGAATACGTAAAATTTTATATTATATTTGGTCATGTGTTTACCTAACCTTTATTATCCTTATGGGTCGGACAGGGTTTTCTTAACATACTGTATATGTAAAAAGTTAAAGCACATTTCAAGAGGCGTTTTACGCCCTTGTGTGTGCGGTTGTTTGCAGGTCCCGCTGCACCGGCGGTCATCTTGTACTGGCGGGCGGTTTGCTCCCGCGCGTTCTACAACCGCCCGTCTTGCGATAATCAACCGCCAAGTTTGCGGGTGATAATCGATACCGCGATGGCTGTGTAACCGCACAAAACTCCGGTCTCGTTAGTTTTGAAAATAAAACTCCATTCTGCCACCGCGGCGGTTGCGGGTGAAAACCGCTTCGTGAGTCCTTAGCCTTAGTCAGGCAATTCCCGCGGCGCACTGTCCCAAATGCTTCCTATAGAACGCATGCATCTGACACTAGTTTCCGCTCCGGCCAGAGTGAGAGAGGTCATTTGAAGAGTTCACATAAAAAAAAAACAGTATGTTATCTTCATATCACTAACCTGGTATAAACAGTGACACATGCTCCGTAGTTGCGTTGGGAACTTAGGAGTTGAGGTGACGATCCTGTCGAAGACTTCCTTGGTTAGTTGTAAGAGGTTTGCTTTATTCACTTCTTTGTCTTCGGGTCGTTCCAGCCTGTGTGGAAAAAAAAAGAAAAGATACTATTAGTTTTGAAATTAGTTACCGACATAGCTCTTTGAGTCACTAAAATTAAGTGGCAATGTGCCCTACATTGCTCGTAGAACCGATGGCCGATGGGGCAGTAAGGTTCTGGAGTGGCGGTCACGTACTGAAAGACGCAGCGAAGCCCCCAACAAGGTGGACCGATGACCTGGTGAAGGTCACGGGATGGATGCGGGTAGCACAAGACCGGACATCGTGGAAAGCCTTGGGGAGGCCTTTATCCAGCAATGGACTTCGATAGGCTAAAGAAGTTTTGAATGGGGCACGTGGGTAGAATTATTACAGCTCAGATAAGCGTAGAACAAATTAAGCTATGTAAGTGTCAGTATGTACACACAAAATGTATAGGTGATGGAGGATAGAACAATGTCGACATACATCCTGTAAACCGTTCTTTCAGTCATTAAATGTTCTTACATTTCCAGCTCTTTATATCTATGAGGTAGCGGTATTTGTAAAAAGTAACTTACAATTATTTGCAATGAAGCCCCCAGCAGATCCAAGGTTAAGGAAAAGGGAGTCTAATATACTAAGAATTGAGCATACCAACACTGGCCTTTTACGGAAAAGCGTTTATGAAATGGCTCCAAGAATATATAACAAAATACCTCATGACTTAAAAATACTAAATATAAATGCCTTTAAGAAAAAGCTTAATAAAGAAATGCTGCTATTCTATTAATGAATTTTTATTATAATTATAATTCATATAATTAATTTAGATGTAAAAAACAAAATTGTGTAATATAATTAATAAAGTTTTCGAAACAGACTGTATAAATATGTATGCATAATAGAAAAAATAATTATAATTATAATAGATATTAACATTACTATATATGTATAAATATAATAGAGTAAGAAAGCCCAATAATTGATATAAATTTAAAAATAAAAACTATATTATATGTTAAGCAATGATTAGATATAAGTGATAGAATTAGTATTATATAAATGTGATAGTATTTACACATAAAGATAGGTTAATGGAATATAAGTAATTCTCGTTTAAAATAATTTTCGTATGCCCACAGGCACAATGTAGCGAACTTTCTGCAACCCTAACACCTTTTGTATTATACACCTGCATTGACGAATAAAAAGATTTGATTTGATTTGATTTGATGCCTACCTAGCTGGATCTACTTCAAAGCTGATTTCCCCATGCTCTTCAGCCTGGTCGAGGAGTGCTGTTATGATGGGTTCCAGCAGGTTCTGAAGGTATCCGTGGCCATAAATCTTGAAGCAGAAGGCCATGATCTTGCTGCCTAGGGAGTTGCCTCGGAAAAGGGTTTGCATGCAGTCGGAGACCTGGTGATGATAAGGAAAGGCAATTTTGAATTTCACACATATGTACAATAATAGTAGTATGGAAGTCGTGGTGGCCTAGTGGTAAAAATACCAGCCTCTCAAGTATGAGTGTGCGGGTTTGATTCCAGGTCAGGCAAGTACCAATGCCATCATCATCATCATCATCTCAGCGTTAATCCCTAAAAGCTTTGGAGTCTGGGATCCGCCTTGCCAGTCTAACTGCTGATTTTTGAAGTACCAATGAAACTTTTCAAAAGTTTCTAAGTATATCTTGGACACCAATGATTGATTATAAGGTGAAGGAAAACATCTCGAGGAAACCTGGACTTTTAAGTCTGAAATCGCCAACCCGCATTGAGCAAGCGTGGTGATTACGCTCAATCCTTCTCTATATGAGAGGAGGCTTGTGCCCAGCAGTGGGACGATAAAATGGTTGATGATGATGACATATGTAGATTTGGTGAGGTCAGATCGACGGCTATTTGTCGTACAAACTACACAAGCACAAGAATCTTCATGAAACATTAGGTATGTATAGTGTAGTGTGTAGGGCAAATAAACACAAAAGGTATTGTATAAGTCCCCGTTTATACCTTTATTAGTAATTAGAGGAGTTCGTAGATATGCGAGATTTTCAGCAGCTGCGTTTCTTCATTTGCCTGTCCGCCAGGGACCACGACATCACTTTCGGGCAACTCGCGGCACAAGGATGTAGCTTTATTTTTGTTGGGATGGGAAATCATCAAATGACTTCTCCCGCTCTTAGCGGAGCGGAAGGGCGTGTCAGACTTTTACTGACTAAAACCCACCCGTGTTTCTTCACTTGCCTGTGCGACGGCCAGGGCCACAGTTTCTTGTTTAACCAACCCGTAACCTTGGCCCAGGAGGCATCGGTCTTGGGAGGAGCTGCGCCGTGCCCTCATCTCTGAAGTAGGCAGTGACTTATCGCTGCCGGTCGTAATCAGGTCGATGGTCGGCAGCGAAGAGTGCTGGGATGCGGTGGTTTCCTTCTGCGAGACAACTGTTTCGGGCTGCGGAAAGGGAGAGGGAGATCTCGTCCTCTCACCCAGCCCGCAGCAGGCGTACCGGGCGTCGCCGGAGGGCGGATAATGCCCTCTTCCAGCCCCCTAATGGGTCCAGGGGCGATAGACTCGGGGACATCTGTCGCTCCCCAAACATCAGGACCCGAGGTGGCGGCGTGAAGTGTTCCACGCGCGCTACTCTTAGACGTCACGGGGGGAGTTCTACACCTGACTCCCCCCCCTGACCCGAGGAGGCCCCACGGCTGCGGGCCAGCACCAATCGGGGGTCGCGGAAGCAGTATTAGTTCTCGCAGCCCCCGGTGTAGGTGTAAGAAGGAACAACCAGGTGGTTTTTAGTCAGTAGGAGTCTGACAGACCCCGTCGCCCACCCCAGGGCGGCGGACATCCATGAGGATTTTCCATCCGGAAAAAAAGGAGGCATCGGTCTTCGTGGATGCCGTCGCTTAATGCTGACATCTCTTTGAGTCGCGCGTGAAACACAACGCCTGTTGACTCGGGCCTGGTCCTTACCTAGCGTCGACCTGCCTACTGCTCACCGCCCGCAGGCCCGCGCCTACGGTGGCTAGGAGTTCGGTTTCGTCTCTCGACCAGGGCGTCTCCTGCCGTTAGACCGTCGTCCGTCGGTGTCGTCCTGCATCCTGCTGCTAGGCCGTACCTAAGGTCTGCTTACCTCAACTTCTCTATAGAATATGTTCCACAGTAGCGGCGCTAACAGATGCTTTGCGTCGAACAGCGTGACGAACACACGAGCCAGCTCATCCATTTGAGATGTGCTCACCACGTTGGCTAACGCCATTGCTATTGGCAGCTCGCCCTGTGAGCAAAAATATGGAAGTTAGAGAAAAAGAAGAAGGCAGTCATCAAATTTATAATATAATACAGTAAAATAATTTACATTATATACTACAGACTTAAAACTGAAAGACTTTGTTAATCAGTTAGTGATAATATTGCCATCTATTGGGGCTAGTGCAAACTACTAACACACATTTCAATGCGGCCCGCTTTCTGCTTCGTCGCGACGCCCGCGCCACTTCGCGTAGCGGCGGAAGCAGTTACTAAATGTGCCTCCTCCATACGCGTCTGTGAATAAAATTATTTGGTTGTGTGCAATCTAATACGTAATCTTTTTGTACGTGGGCGTGTAATTTCATTGAGATTTTAAGGCCGAACAAGCACAGCTTATAATAATGCGGCGAATTTAAGAAGTTCACAAATATAGCATGACTGTTGTTCGTTCAAATTACCTTTTTATTTTATCAGCTTATGTGTTGTTTCGTTATTGGTTTATTTGGTTAAATATGTACCTATATTGGTTGTTTTAAACGGAATTGAATATTCATTTATTTTAGAGTTTTTGGTTTAACTCAAAAGAAAGGTTGTCTTAACAAAAAGTATTATGTTAATTATATGTAGTAGCAGGCTGTGTAGTGTGTACAAATAAATTGTTTTGTTTCTCGTGTAGGTATATTATTTTAAAACGCGGCATTGACAGTTCGTCGTTATAAAAACTAAAAAGACCATAAGTTTTTCAACCTACTTGCTTTTGAATTTCAATACTATACTTTATATTGTAATAATTTTATGTTTACAAATTAGCAAAATTTAATAGTTATGATTCCATCACGCATATTTATGAAACACACAGGGCCAAAGCAGACTCACAGATTTGTCTATATTTCCATTGAAAAAGAACTTTTAGCGATTTTAAAACTATCTTATATAGGTATATTTAAGTTTTACAGAATTATTTAAAAAAAAGATAGGCGCGCTTGTTTTAATTTATAGATAGTAAAATATTTCTTTTAGTTTTTTGAGAAATGAATTACCTATTACTTATTTACAGTTGAGTTAGTAATAACATTTCATTGTATTTTGACAGCCTCCGTGGCGTAGCGGTAGCGAACGCGGCCGCTGCGCAAGGAGGCGCGGGTTCGATCCTCGCGCAGTGCAAATATTTGTATGCATGAATATGAATATTTGCACAGATCTGGTCGTGCCTCAGAAAGCACGTTAAGCCGTTGGTCCCAGTTGCCATACTAACATCTAGTGGCAGTCGTTACGGGTTGTTGGGACCCACAAACGTCCAACAATTGGTCGAACTGCAATGCTTCGATATTGCCTTCGGGTTGTGGAGGTCAGACGTCAGTCGCTTCACGGAAAATGTCGAAGTTTCGCCATAATCAGCAATTACACTGGTAAAGCGGACCCCAGAATTCAAAGCTTTGGATGCGACTAGTATTAACCCTGAGATGATGATGATGATGATCTCATTGTATTCATTTGGGCAAAAAAAAAAAAAACCTAACAACCCACGGATATCATTTATTTGACTTGTTCTTATCATCAATCACGCACAAACATTAATTCAATGTTGACATGCGAAAAAGTACGTGACTATGCTAAATTGTTGTGTTAAACTACGTCTACGTTACGTCTTTTTAAGTTTTACCATATATAAGCACAGAGATTTGGGTGGTGTATGTATGCATACCCTCAAAAAAATCTCTGTGCACGTCCCTGCTAAATACAACTCGGCATAATGATTGATTTTGATTTCATTTCATTGATTATTATTTAGCATCTAAATTTGTAGCATGCACTCTAACAGTAAACTTCTTAAATACTAATAAATGACATCAAAAATGTATGTATTTAGCTTGTCAACTTGTTAACTCAGCAAAATATAACTCAAATTTAAAATGTAACTCATCCGTTAGTAGTTGATGGTCAAAATTTTGCTAAAAATGTCATCAAAGAGTCAGTATATTGGCCAATAAGTATTATCAGAAGCTATTAAAAAATCAGGATAGAATAATTGAACTTGAACTTACCACCTTTCTGCCCTCACAGTCGTTCTGGGTGGTCATAAAAAAAACCTAACCTAACCACCTTTCTGCCCTCACAGAGATTCTGGGTGGTCATAAAAAAAAGAACTAACCTAACCACCTTTCCGCCCCCACAGTCGTTCTGGGTGGTCATAAAAAAACCTAACCTAACCACCTTTCTGCCCTCACAATCGTTCTGGGTGGTCATAAAAAAAAAAATAACCTAACCACCTTTTTGCCCTCACAGTCGATCAGGGTGGTCATAAAAAAAGCTAACATAACCACCTTTCTGCCCTCACAGTCGTTCTGGGTGGCCATAAAAAAAAACTAACCTAAACACCTTTCTGCCCTCAGTCATTCTGGGTGGTCATAACAAAAACTAACCTAACCACCTTTCTGCCCTCACAGTCGATCTGGGTGGTCATAAAAAAAGCTAACCTAACCACCTTTCTGCCCTCACAGTCGTTCTGGGTGGTCATAAAAAAACTAACCTCACCACCTTTCTGCCCTCACAGTCGTTCTGGGTGGTCATAAAAAAACCTAACCTAACCACCTTTCTGCCCTCACAGTCGATCTGGGTGGTCATAAAAAACCTAACCTAACCACCATTCTGCTCTCACAGTCGTTCTGGGTGGTCATAAAAAAAACTAACCTAACCACCTTTCTGCCCTCACAGTGGTTCTGGATGGTCATAAAAATAACTAACTTGAACCTAACCACCTTTCTGCACTCATAGTTGTTCTGGGTGGTCATAACAAAAACTAACTTGGATCTAACCACCTAAAATGAAATACTTATACACGTGAATAACTCAACTCGTTGTCACATGAATCGAATGCTGCTCTCTGATTGGTGTAAATGACCGGTCGCTTTCGTCTCGCGCATTCGCGCCAAATCATGCAGTGGCCATTTTCACGATAGAAGAATATGATGTATTATTTTACATGCTAAGTTATAATAAATTATGCTTTCTGTGGAGGCTTGAATTATATTTTTTTGAGGACATTGCGTTGAAGCTGTAAGACGTAAAGTGATGACTAGATGTAAAATCCGTGGCCGAGTTAGTAAATTTGGTGGCAATGCATGAATAAGAAGGACAAGTCACAATAATTGTTGATTTTTACTTGACGCTTTCTATAGAATGTTTAGTGGGTGTTGTAAAAAAGACGAATTACACTTCTGGACACATTTATTGGCCCACCTTGCATTTTCAGTTTCGCTTGGTCCTAGCTAAAATTTTATATTAGGTCGAGAAAAAAGTTTTTATGCAGTTTTGAACCTGGCACATTCATAATTTCATTCAATAGTCTTTTTTTGAATTTCGAATATAGAATTTAAAGAAACAAAAGACAATTTGGAGCCTGTTTGTTGATATCAACCAATCGAATACTAAGAAAACTTGATTTTATTGGTTTACTTGGATTTAATTCTTGAAAAAGTGATTGATATCTTTGGTTTTGCAACAAACCAACAAACATTACTTATTCTTAACATTAAGGTGAGGTTCTATCAATAATCTATGGATACTTCCTCGGTGGTAGGCCATAACATCGGCCGCCGGCAGAAGTTACCACCCACCAGACAAAGTCTTGCCGCCAAGCGATTTGTCGTGTTCCGGCATAATGTCTGGTGAAGCCTTACGGAGGACGGGTCTGAGCAGTTGTGCTGCGATGAGTGCCGATTTTCTTATTTGCTCAGTTTTTCTGAGGTAGGAATAGGTTCATAATAAACTAGCGCGCTTTACCATCAACGATCGCATCACTGCTTACCATCAGGCAGGATTGCGGTCAAGCGCTAGTTTATAATTATTAAAAAAAAACTTCACCACCTGAAGTCGCCGCCCAAGCTGTGGTACTTATTCAGGCCGGACACAGCCAAAATTATGTGAGTTCTCAACTTAATTTAAGTCGATCTGCGGTCCAAAATGTTTATCGTAGGTACCTAGAGACTGGCGGCTTTGTTCGTCGCAAAGGAAGGCCACGATCTCGGGTCACAACTGAAAGGCAGGATCGATTCATCGTGACGACCAGCTTGAGAAATCGTCACCTTACCTCCATTGAGATACAAAACCAACTTCGCGAATTCCACGGAGTATCTGTGAGCGCTCGATTTGTTCGGAGAAGGTTAAAAGAACGCGATATGGTACCACACAAGCCAGCTAATGGGCCCAAACTAACGCGAGCCCACCGAACAGCGCGCCATCATTTCACACGCACTCATTTAAATTGGACACAGCAAGATTGAAGCCGTGTACCCTTTTCTGATGAGTCTAAAATTGTGTTACATGGCAATGATGGAAGGAAGGTCTACCGACGTAACTCAACTTGAGGTTGTCACAGGACCATGGCTTCGTGAGTGCTTAGAACCTCACGTGATACCATACGTGGACTATGTGGCCCAAATTTCCTTTTTATGCATGATAATGCAAGAGCCTATACGGCCGGCATCGTCAGGGAATATCTTCGGGATGTGAACATCACAGTTATGGACTGGCCAGCCAGAAGCCCAGGCATGAACCCCATTGAGTACATGTGGGACGAGATAAAAATACGTGTTAGGGCTCGTCAGCCAGTTGCCCAGACGATGCAGGAGTTGAGAACTGCCATAGAAGAGGAATGGGAGATGATCCCTCAAAATTTCATAGAGCGGTTGATAAACTCTATGCCTAAACGTATGAGAGCTGTGGTAGATGCCCATGGAGGCAGCACACGTTATTAAATTAAACCTTTATTTGATAAAACATGTTTTTTATTTAAAAATCATTTTTTTTTAAATAAAATTATAAACTAGCGCTTGACCGCAATCCCGCCTGATGGTAAGCAGTGACGCAATCGTTGATGGTAAAGCGCACTAGTTTACCATCTATTGCCTTTAACAAGGCGCATATCCGACTTGTTAGGCGTAGCTCCATGTCGTATGGTATTCTGAATTCAAATTTAGAACAATACGATCGAAAAAGATGGTAAAATGTATCAGGTTTAAAACTGCAGCAAAAGTTTTTGTTCAATCTAGCAATCATATTTCGGTAGGGGCCATCGAAACCTAAACTCTTAGGTGGGCCAATAGATGTGTCCAGAAGTGTAGTTTATTAGAGGCTATGTCATTTTCCCGTTGCTTAGTTATAAAATTAGAAGTTTAATCACATGTCCAATAAATAATTTTGTGGCTTGACTTATAATTTCCCTTTTTTTTTCATATGCCCCGCTTCTATTGGTCGCAGCGTGATGTTATATAGCCTAAAATCTTCCTGGATCAATCGGCTATCCAACGCAAAAAGAATATTTCAAATCGGACCAGTAGTTCCTGAGATTACGCGTTCAAACAAAAAAACTCTTCAGATTTATATATTAGTATTAGTAGATATCAGGAAAAAAAAAAATAACTAAAAGAATTTCTCATGTGGTTTACGAACAAATGACAGCAGGTCGAAACCGTTAAATAATTCCAATCAACCTTGAGCCTTAATGCTTTATTGATAAAGTTGAAAATCTAATAAATAAATTTGACAGATTGTAATAGTTTAATAAGCTGCCGTCTGTACGTCCTTCATCCTCAACCTTTTGAGAGGAGACCTGTGACCCACTGCTGGGCACAGGTCTCCTCTCATACAGAGAAGGATTGAGCGTAATCAACACGCTTGCTCAATGCGGGTACGTCTTTCTTAGTTAGCTCTTATATCATTTACCTTGTCAGAAATCATGGTGACAAGCTGTACAAGTTGTTCAAATCTATCAGCGAGCACAGTCTCCGCCAGCGTGTCAAACTCCGTCCCTTGTTGGAGTATCTTTGTGAGGACTTCCATGAAGGCAGCACGGGTTTGCAAGTCTCGATGGTAACCTAAATCTGTGGGAGAGGGAAAGATAAATTAAAGAATGAGATAGATAAATTAAAACGAACAGTATGTTTGGAGTATTTTAGTATTTATTGACAATATAAAACTTTTTACAAAAAAAAAAAAAAACAACCGACTTCCAAAAACCACTATAAAGTGAAAAATAACTAATTCCGAAAGTCAGTGACTTTGGTTTTTGTATATTAGTTTTTGACACCGACTTTCCAAATTAGTTATTTTTCACTTTGTAGTGGTTTTACACTTTTTAGTTGTGAAAAGTACTATGTATTCAGTTGCATCCGGTCAGCATGGAAGCTGACGCCTAACTATACAGTAGGGCCTCGTTAATCCGAAGAGGCAAAAACAAGAACCTTTTCGGATTATCGAGGCCTCCGGATTATAGTATGCCATATTAAATGTTAATAAAACACATGACCTGCCTATGCCAAACTTCCGAGCAATGACAGGGTAGCTGTCACCTTTATCTAACATTTCTATAATCCGCAATTTGTCTTTTAATATCAATTTCGTATGTTTACTTGGCGGCACCATGATGTTGGCAAGCGCGCGAAATTGACACTATACGTATTACACCAAAAGCGATAAACAAAACCCTGACAGATGGCGCATTGGTTTGCGCATGGCAGCCCGCACTTACCCTCGCCGACCTCCCTCGCGAATCCCATTGCCCGGCCGGATTACAGCGATCAACGAACAAGCGAGATTTCGTATTACCGAGGACCTACTGTAGTTGGGAATAGACGTAATTTTGTTTACTTTAATTTTTACCTGTAATTTTGAAGAATTCCCTCGACTGCCTATGGTCTTCATCATCAGATTTACTGCTGACCATTATTTTAACCCAATGGGTGCAAAGTTCTCACCAATATAAATGAATTAAGTCCAAATACAAAGTAGCCCCGGAACTGGCCTTTGTCTCCATCATCACAGCTCTTATGACAGCCACAACCCTTCTAGGTGTAAAGTTCTTATCAATACAAATTAATCAAGCCCTAACACAAGGTAGCTGCTGTGAATTGTTGAGGACTTCCTTCGACTGTCTCCCGGCTCCATCATCAGATCTACTCCAGACCTTTATCAAATTGTAGTGCTTTAAAATACTTAATGAAAATACTAAGATTTGCACTAGTAGCCCCTCCGATTTATGAAACTTCCCCTTGATTTCTCTGGTCTTCCATCATCAGATCCTGATGCCTTATCATGGGACCACCTTGGAAATATGTTCGTTCCAACAAAAAAAGTATGATCAAAATCGGTTCATAAACGACGAAGTTATCCGCGAACAAAATAAAAAAAAAGCGTATATACGGTCGAATTGAGTAACCCCCTCCTTTTTAAAGTCTGTTTAAAACAGGGTGCTCTCGTGAGGCCTCTGCCTCGAATATTGCGGGCAGCGGGGCGGCGGCGGCGGCGAGTGAGCGGCAAGATCTTATGCGTAAAATCAAACGGACCGGTTCTCGAAAACAGCGGCGCGGAAACGGGCCGCGAGCGGTGTACTTCTCGCGCTCGAATCTTACGGGCAGCGGTGATCGAGCGTTAGAAATAAAGGAGACGGGCGAAAGTTCATAGAAAGTTGGGCCTGAATGTACAGCAACGATTATTGCATTAAATCATTTCAATATTATTACTATTTAAAAAATAAAACTTTATTTATAATGGCAGTATGGGAGAAAACAGAAATAGGGTATTATTAGCTTGCACAAAACTAACCTCATTTGCTTTTTTATAAGTTTTCTTAGAAGCTGTCAGCGCTCATATGGCATATTTAACTAATTACCTATTCAGACTTTTTTTGTAGACTAGATTTTATCAGAATGTATTTTTACTACATTAACACATCGTGAGTGTGGATTCCAAAGGGCCGGCGGCGCGTAACTGCATATTAAATGTTACAAAGAAGGAGGTTAAAAAAGAATTAGGAAAACCATTTACAATCTAATTAAAGAAAAGAGTAAACGGAAATAAAAATCGCATTTCTCTTATATTGATTTATTGATCGTATTAATATACAATTAATGCTGGAAAAGGAGGCGAAGCTCTTGAGGGAGCGGGTCTCTCAGCGTCCTCACGCCGCTAGCCGAAGCAGAAAACGCCCTCGACAATATCGAACTCCCGGCCACCATAGGCGCGGGTATGCGGGGTGAACAAAAAAAAAAAGAATCAAAATCAAAAATCAATTATTCAAAATAGGCTGAGAATCAGCACTTTTTGAACATCGTTATTACATAAGACAGTCCCCCAAAACGCCCACCCATCAACACTTCCTAGTGCTTTCGCTGGGAAGAAGTGGTGGAACAAACTCTCCAGCGGCACAGCTGTCTGTTCATTTTAAAAAAACAAGACTTTATACAATACTATGTAGGTACAGTAATGAAGACCAGAAAACAACAACAATGAAAATATTTATCATATGCCAGCTAGCCACGCCAAAATACCAGCAAAGCAAAAACAAAAAATAATATATCATTAAAATGGAAATGTAAATAAGTAAAAACTAATTACTTAAATATAAACCCCAGGTATAAAGGGTGTGACAGCTCACATATTTATGCACTGTGAAAAAGAAAATTATATGAACTCGTATGTCAGTAAGCTAATTCTGGAGAAAGATGTCATTTACAGAATAATATGCCTTTAAACAAAGCTTGGATTTGATTTGCGCTTTAAATGCATTGTAAGGCAAGTCTACCAAAGCAGAGGGTTTTTTATACAAACATAACAACCAACTTCCAAAAAAAAAAGTATTACAAAGTGAAATATAAACGAATTTTGAAAGTCGGTGGCAAAAAGGAATGCATATGTTCACGATCATGATGTCTTTGGTTTTTATATATTCGTTTGTTAGCTACATCGATATTAGACTGTGAAGTTGATTCATCATGTTCATTTGATACATCTACTGATGCTGAAGATCCAGATGGTCCAGTCATTCAATGATGAGCATTTCTATCAGCTCTCACCCAGCAACGATGACATATGAGAGCTCGAGCTCTTGAAATCTGGAAAAAAATATATCATGAGTCTTTTTAAAAAAAAAAAAGTAATACATACATGACTATAGGAACAGCCCTGAATAACGCAAATCTCTTCTAATCTACACCTTCGTGAAATAAAGGCTGCAATATAATTATTTGTGTTTTATTACACTAACTTACACTACACACTAACTTTTGGTCTAACTATATGACAGTAACCTTTGTTCTTTTTCCATATATTTTTTTCTCATGCATGTGACACTATTACAAAAAAATATTCTCTAAGCTGACTGCTATTTCAGTGATTAGTGCGAAAAAATAAATAAATATAGTAGTATACATAGAATAATTATCCTTTTTTTTGTGTGATGGGAAATCATCAAATGACTTCTCCCGCTCCGGGCGGAGTGGAAGGCCGTGTCAGACTTTCAGCCCACCCGTGTTTCTTCACTTGCCTGTGCGACAGCCAGGGTCATGGTTTCTTTTTTAACCAACCCGCAACCCTGACCCAAGATTAATTACCATGTGGTAGTAAATACAAAACAAGTAAGTAAACCTAAGAAAAGCTTACGGTCTGAGACAATATCCATTCAGAAATGACTACTTTAGAAGAATCTGAAGTCTTCCTTCACGTTCGGTGTCAGTGTGCAATAAATGAGATCTTGTCCGCTACACTAAACATCCACATTTGACACACACTTGGCGATGTCCAGTCATTGGAGATTAAAGTTGCTCATCTGTGCCGAAGCTATTCACAACTAAATCTCTGCATCCTTGGCAAATGTGATGAGATCTATTGACCTACAACAATATTAGTTTGTTATTTACAGTTTCCATAAATAATAATTACAGTGACATCTTTCAGAATTGCATCTATGTAGATTCTTACTGACATCATGGCAATACTAGGATTATAGTAAATTAATACTTTAATAAAATATGGTTATTTAATGTTACTATTGTTTCATTACATTGCTGAATTGTTAAAGTAAGTTTATAAAAATAACTATCTTCCGTAATTAATAATCAAATTGTAAACCTTACTTGGAATTCAAATAAATCAAAGACATTAGAGTAATTCAGGTATATTATTATTGAAACTTATTTCAATAATATACCAATATATAGGTATCTTTGCTGGAAGGTACTTAAAAATATCACAACAAGAAGTTTTAATGAAATAAACTATGTACTTACCACTGGAGGTTCCCATATCTCTAACTGACTGTGCTCTATAACTGAAAGAATGCTTTCCTCTTCTATTTGTCGTAACCCAACAGGAGGATCCTGCGATATGCCGCAGTTGATACATTGAAAATAAGTATAAAAGCACACGAATTTACGAAAATAAAACCATAAATACAATAACGAGTATGTTTCGTTTGACGTTGATGTTACATTGACAGAAGTTTTACTTCGTTGCCTGTATAATAAAAAAGTATAATTGATCGACTATCAAATCGATTCGTTGATCAATTTGTTTTAAGATGTTTTTTTAAATAAGTAAATAATATATAATATAATTAAGACCTTATATTAAAAGATTTTCTAAACCGAATCTGTAGAAATATACTGATTCATTTTTAATTTTATTTTTATCTTTGTAATAATTTGGTTTATCGATTATAACTTTCTTATTGATTATTAACGATTCGCATTTCATCTGGTAACATTGTTGAAAAGTGAAAGTAAAGAAAGTCAGTATTATTTCATTAAATATTATCTTTTTTATTACGCGGAAAATAGAATTAGTAATAAATGATTGAAAACAAAAAATAAATGAAAATTTTTGACATATAATTCATTTGTGTACAGTTCAGGCCCAATTTCGCCCGTCTCCTTTAAATTAAAAAGATGTTGCCGCCATTGTTCAGACATTTCTTTCGCGAATAAAAACAAATATCTCGTCGACACAATCGTGAACACAACACTACGCAGCTATAGTGATCCGCGATCTGCCTGCTAGTTTCTGAAACGGGTCTTCGATGCCCGCCCGGCTCCCGCGCCGCTGCCGCCGCCGCCCCGCTGCCCGCAAGATTCGAGGCAGCGGCCTGAGAGCCTCCATTACGTAGCGGTTCGATCCCCGCGCAGTGCAAATATTTGTATGCAGGAATATGAATATTTGCACTGGTCTGGTCGTGCTTCGGATAGCACATTAAGCCGTTGGTCTCGGTTGCCATATGAACATCTAATGGCAGTCGTTACGAATTATTGGAGCCCTCAAAAGTTCAACAATTAGTCTAACTGCAATAATACTTCGATATCGCGTTCGGTTTGTAGAGATCAGACGGCAGTCGCTTCACAGAAAATATCGAAGTTTAGACAAAATGAGCAGTTAAACTGGTAAAGCGAACCCCAGACTACAAAGCTGAAAGGCTTCGGATGCGACTGGGTTTAACGCTGAGATGCTGATGAAAACAGGGCTCTCTCCGGGAGAGTCGTCAGCTGCCTCCACCTTCAATTAGTCCCGTCTATGGAGTATCTTAATTTGACAGGATCAAACTAATGTTTACCTTCTACCTTTTTAAAAATATGCACTGAAGTTAAATGTAGTTTAGTTTATGAACAAGAGAATCAGCTCCAGTATATGTGATTTTATTTTTTCATGTATCAATGAAGAGTCATAGTGAAGTTAACATGTTAAAGTATTATTGTATAGCAGCAGTCCACGCGGGCGAATTGCCCACTCAAGCAGAAAAGAGAGAGTTGTCGAACGCTGCTGAATGTGGAGGCCGATTGTGCCTCTTTGTCGTTAGTTCCGCGCTCTCGCTTGCACTTCAAGCCTTAAACGGAACGCCTCAGAGCGCGGTAACGCCGCATGAGTCATGTTTTTTCGTGCGTGCAGCCGACTCCATCGAATTATAAGATGGTTTCACGTCAAAACAAAAATTAGATTGTGGGTGAATTTCACTTGCAACTACGTGAACATACCAATGCTGTGCATGAGTCCTGAGTCGATGTTGGCGCTTAGTAAGTTGGACATAGCCTGTATGGTAGCATTCCGGAGCATCTCCAGCCGGCCAGGACCTTCGGTCATTTCTACTTCGTTGCAATCGTTGAGGAGGTTCATGAAGAGCGTGAAGTATCTGTTAAGGAGATAAATAATTAGTTTCATTTTTACATAACATAATCAGCCTATACATAATGTTCCCAATCTTAGAACACAGGTAGAGATGATAAAAAAAGTATAAAGCAATAAAAAAAGCACGCTTTTTTATAAAAGCAAATTAAGTTCCTTTTTTAAAAAAGCAGATTCAACTTTTTGTGATGGTAATATATATTACGACTTATTAAGTTGAACAGCGCTCTTGCGGAGCAACTTTTTCGTAATTTCGTATAACTTTTCTTTCACTTATGCTTTATGCTTAATTATTTAGTTGCTTTTGCTTTTTTCTGCTTTAGCAGATTCTTCGAATCAGTTCAATTTATTGAATTAGTGAATTATGTTTTTTTTTTTTTAATTTGGATGCTTAATGGCAATGGTCAGTGTTGATACGCGTTTGGTATTATTGTTTAATGACTATAGTGGGTTTTTAAATTTTGATAGACTATAAGGTATTAATTGAGTAGAGCTTAATTAATAATTTTCGTGCATTTTTAGGTTAAGTGTAAAAATACACTTAACCATACACATACACTTAGACTTTTAGAAAATGTCTCGCAATCGTAATAATAACGAGATTTGGAACTTTTTTGAAAGAAGTTCACTTTCTGACAAAGTTGCGGAATGTAATTTTTGTAAAAAAATATTTTCGTATAAATCGTCGGTTACCAACATTCGTGTTTAATATATAAAAAAAAAAACAGAAATAAAATAGCAAACAGCAATCATTAACATATACTTTTTGCACTAGAAATTGCTTTCAAAGGTTATAAGCAATTAAGCAAATGAGCAGTTAACAAATGCTGCTTTTTGAAATAAGTAAAAAGCATAATTGCTTTTTTACTTTTACGCATTTAGTCCCAAGTCTAGACAGATCTTCTTTCGGTGAGAGGAAGTAAATATACTGATGAGTTCTAAAGAGATAAGATGTAATTTACGAATACAAACAGTATTGAAATTACTATATCTACTGTAATTTATTAGGTAAATAAATGTAGCACGCTAAGTGTAGTGACACATCTGCGGAACGTACGGCGCTGAAAGCTCAGCGGCTGAAGTGTCAGTCGCAATATTCAGTTATGACAAACCAAACCGTCAAAACGCGGCGTCTTATTCAGCGCGCTACGTGACGGAAAGTTACGTGGCGTCATCGTCAGTCCGCCTGTGTCATCACTATATGGTTTTTGTGACGTACCTGAGTTGCCCACAAAAATGGATTTAATTAGAATATTAGCTATTATAGAGGGTTTAGAAGACGTTGCCGCCCTTCGTTACGGCCACGCGCGCAATGCACAACACACGTCTAACGTTCAGCTACGTCCGTCGAACTTTCGATCGCGCAACGCATCGCTTCGCCCGAAGGAAGGTTATGCCCTACGCCGAAAGCGGCGTAATTGCGGCTGATGTGTCAATTGTCATAGAGTACTTGAAATACACTGCGAGCGTATTTAGCCAAACTTTAGGCGCGGTACGTTCAGCAGATGTGTCGCGACTACAGGTGGTTAATATAGGTCCTAGCACCATTCAATAGCACGCTATTTTCTCGTAGCGCATAGCGCACGCTAGGTAGGTGGACGCTATCACGCTATGATGCTATAAATGATATTGATTGAATGTCATCGCGTTTGAGCGCTGTGGACTACTGACGCCTATGTAGGTTTGTTGTCGCAGCACGCTATTTTCATAGCGCGCGATCTTGCTTGTTAGTGTCTGTAAATATTAGCAATAAAATTCTGTTGCAAAACGAAGTAGTGACGATTATAGTGTGTGCAAAGGTAACTCTACGTAAAAATGTCTAATCGCAAAGGTGGTGACTTGCCAATTTGGAACTTCTTTGAAAAGTCCGCAGACCCCAGCAACACGACTGCTATTTGTAATTATTGCCGCCTACAGTTCTCCATTAAAACTACTATAGCCAATTTAAAGGCTCACTTAATGCAAAAACATATTACAGCGTATTAGATATTTTTAAATTGTTCTAATTTAGAAAACATTTCTCGCTTATGATCTGAAAATGTAAATATGCTATTATAGCACGCGGTTTGTGTAACGAAGAATGATATTTAATGTAACGTGCTAGGAAATCTAGCGTGTTGCAATAATTTATGGGCCTGCTGGACGCCCATGTGCTTTCTTACTTACTTATAGCGCGCTATAACATAGCGTATTTAATAGCGCGCTATTGTTTTATAACCGTTTTGAACAACTCTAGTCGCGACACTAACTGGTGGGTTATCGTTGTGTCTGCGACAGTTTGAGAGTATGAATGGACGTATGTTACTCTTTCACGAAAAAGCCTGCACGGGTTTGAATGAAATTTGGTACACAGATAGTTTATAACCAGGAAGAACACATAGGATATACTTACTTTTTATCCCTATATTCTCGAGGGTTTGTAACTTACGTGGGAAAACTTACTATATGGCATCGCTTCATCTTCTTCATGCATAGTTTAATATATTTCAGCTGTCTTTACATAACTAAGCAAAATTTAAGAGTAAAACAAAAAAAAAACTTCATTATACTAACTTTAAGTCCGTTCACAGTCTGATCTGTCTTAATCTATAAAAAAAAAACGTCTAACTACCCTACATTTCGACAAGTTATTGACACTGACACAAATTCTAGGCGCAGACTTGACTTTGCGCCTAGACTTTGCGTTTTAAATCAGGAACCTTTTAACTTATAAAACTAAATAAATACAATTTACTAAATAAAGCTTACAATACAGCATCAAAAAATTCTTAGCCATCGCTGTCGACTAGTAATGTACCCAAGAGACTGACGGCATTGCCGCGTTGTATGGCAAGGCTTTGCCTCTGGCCAAGGTAAAAGCCAGCCCTGTCAACAAGCCGTTTGGACAGTTCATTTAAATTAGGATAATTGGGACCCAGATACATTAACCATCTAAAGGCGGATTTTAATAAAAGAACTCGATTAAAATGTAAACAAAAGGATCAGTGTTTTGTGTTGACAAAAGACTGATTTTTCAATTTTTTTTTTTTTTTTTTTTTTTTTTTTTTTTTTTTTTTTTTTTTTTTTATAAACTTTGTATGATCTGTTCCAAAAGAATCGGCACTCTAATTACGTAACACACTATTACCATCAGTTGGAATGAATTTGCCAATCCATTGCTCCATATGTTCGAAAATGTGTCTACTCAACAACGTAAATAACGCAATGAATGTTATTGAACTGTCAAAAAGAAACTCATTGCTACTGATAGTGAGTTACGCAATTACCCTAACGATTAACGTACGGACGACAGCAGGTCAAGCTACTACCCCAAACTGTCAGACACATCGACGCCGACGGTACTCAGAGTCAACGTGAACGACCCATACTGCGACCTGCTGAAGAAGTATAACGAAATCACGTCGGGGTCACCAGTGTGGCATTCTCCACACTGGTGACCCCGACGTGATTTCGTTAGGAACAGGGAGTAAAGTTCACTCATCCTCCATAGACAAGGGAGGATCCTCCGACCAGACTGGTTGTCTGGCGGGCCACTTTGCCCGCCGGTTTATGTGGTGAACTTGTATGCGTGCTAGTTGCACAGAAAACTCTGATTGCGAGATGCAGGATTCGCGTGACGTCAGTATGACGCGTTGTTCGCATGTTGCGTTTGTAGGCACCGCTACAATGCTTTAGAGATAAAGTTGAAAATCTAAAAAGGAAATCTGACAGATTGTAGTAGCTTGTTGCGCTGTCTCCCGTGCATTCATCTGATTCTCTTGGAACAAATCATACAATGTTGGTTTTAGATACTTACTTGAGAAACAGTTGACTTTTGGCTTCCATCAAGTCTCCTCTGTCAGACTCTTCAGGTTGCAAAGGTAGCCCTTTCAGCAACGCCGCTACTGCTTCCATGCACGCTTGGTCCAGTTCTCTGCAGCAGACCAGGTATCTAGGGATACAAAATGGGGTGTGGCTGTGTCGTAGACACGGCCGGGAGTTGTAACGTGAGTCCGTCACCCAATAGATAATATTTTCCATATTAAAATCTTGGCGATATAGTTTATTGGTACCTATCAACTACTTCAGAAAAACACTTTCTAATTGCACAGGTATCTTTGTATTTCGATCTGGCTTTTTGACGTGTAAAGGTCGATATTATATTTATTTTGTTATTATTTTTATTGAGATTTTTAATACCAATTATAGTCACAATCCTTTTATAATTATTAGCTAGTGCTTGACTGCACTCCCGCCTGATGATTGTAAGCAGTGATGCACGCGTTGATGGTAAAGCGCGCTAGTTTATTAAGAACCGATTCAATCAAAAAACTTAGCGAATAGGAAGGAAGACGGCAGTTTAGGGAGGTGATGCAATGTTAAACCCAACAACAAGACCAACGATGCTGCGCCAGTGGGAGATTGATCTGGAGACCCTCCACGATCAAACTCCCGACACAACAACATTTGACGCATCGTACCCGGCACACATCGCAACACATCTGCTCAGACCCGTCCTCCGTACGGCTTCACCAGACATCATACGACGTAGAATATAATACGACGAATCGCTTGGCGGCAAGACTTTCTCTGGTGGGTGGTAACTTCTCCCGGCAGCCGATATTATGGCCTACCGCCGAGTATATCACAATTATACACTAACATTTTATCTGTAATCGGTTTTAGGAGCTAACAATTGAAACAAGAATGAACATCGTAGCTTCTCCTAGTCAAAATTTATAATAAATGGAAATATCAAACGTATCACAATGATCTCCAAATGGAAGCGCTTGCCCCTCCACCCCGCGCCAAGTATGACCATCTTAACAGTATAATAAATTCTTTGATTCTTTAGCTAAAAAGTGGTATGATTGAATTTTGGATAGCAATGATAATTATGAAGCTGTAACACCAAATTGTATCCCCCGATTTCGTTATCATTTGGTTTTGTGGATTGCGCCCCAATGGAAGCAATTTTCCACTATTCCACTATTCGTGTTCGTTCCAATCGATTCGAGTCCACTATTCCTTGTTAGTTTTAGTAGTAGTATTTAACTTAATTAATGTAATTATTTTTTTCTATGATAGTTAATGTTATTGGTTTTGTACCGTTTTGACTAAGTATAAATAAATTTTAAAGACGTATTCACGTCAAAAAGTAAGAGTTTGTTAGAATTGTGGCGTGTATCGCCTAACATTTGTGTAAACAGAAAAGAAAAATAATTTGTACAACTTGTTGTTTGTAAAATTAGTTTGTATGCGCGAGCAGACAGGCGATCATGGTTATATATATTGAATTTCTGTACTGAGAACCGGTTCCTATACGCGCGCGGCGAGCGGCCGAGTCTTTGGCCAGGCCACGCCTCATTCGTGGATTGTTGTTAAACTTGACTACTTGTCCACCGCGATTGTCTCTGTCTAGCCTCACATTGTTGACAAAGTTATCAAATAAATAAACCTTCTGATTAACCAAAGTTTCGAGTACTTATTAAATTCATCTATCTTTACCAAAGAATTAAAGATGTTGTGGTATATGTTTCTGCAATGACTATCTAATAAAATGTAGAAAAACCTTCAAATTTACGAAAATAAAAAATGTTGACTAAAAATTTTTTCTACAAAAACCAAGCCTTAGGCTTTAAGGCTAGAGTGAATAGGCTCACAATAAACCAGTGCGCTTTAACATCAACGATTGCATTACTGTTTACCATCAGGCGGAATTGCGATCAAGCACTAGTTTATAACATTTCAAAAAATGGTCGAACTTTACTAGGTGTGCTGGTCCCAATATTTCCATTATTTGGCCAATACAAAATATATCCTAGTACTATTACAATAAGGTTTATATTCAGTTAGCGATACTTTATTTGTATACAATATGTAAAGAAAACCCTGTCCAACCCATAAGGATAATAAAGGTTAGGTAAACACTTGACCAAATATAATATAAAATTTTATGTAATCATCATAGTAACAATATCAATGAATTTTGAAATAATCTTTTTTTCCCGCGAATTAATTCCAACTTCCCCGAAATTTGGTAATTTTTAAAAAGTGACAACACCATTTTGACGGTATTATTATAAGCGATGCGACCACGTGCCGCGTGCCCTGCCACCATCGCTTGCGGAAGGGTTGCCTGCCGCACATGTATTAAGTGACCTCTTTTTGCGAAATAATATTAATTTTTTAGGGTTTTTTTTTAAGTTTAGCCCGGCTATGTATCTACTAGTAGAATCAGTTATCGAAACCTAACAATACCTTCACGGATCGGACAGGGTTTTCTTTTCATATTGTATAAGCCAAATAAAATGCATAGTTCATGAATAAAATCATTATGAGTCCTGTAAATACATTATTTCAGAATTGACAACATTTCATTCTTTTAACCTGAATGTATTCTTACTTTATATTAAAGGAAATAAAAAAAAAAAAACTAGGACACCCATATTTTTTTATATCATGTACCCATTTTTCATAACTTCACCTTTAAAATTAGCTATAACTGTTCTAAAAGATGTAAGCGCCAAATTATAGGCTCATTCACACGCTGTTAAGTAGCAAGTGTCAAGTGATTAGTAAAATCATCGTGTAAACGGTCGCTCGGTTAAGTGATTAGTGTCAAGTGTGATGCAGGTGCAGGTGCGAAGTAAAATGATTAGAATGCCACTCTATTTTTGCTGATAAGTAGCTTCCCCGTACACCCGCGAAGCCCACCGCACTCGCAACGTCGCCCGTCCTAAACACTGTGTAAATAATTTTGGTTTTACAAGTGCGTACTTTGGACAAGTGCATACTTTTAACAAGAAACGCTAAATACCGTCTGAACTATTACTTAACACTTGACACTTATCATTGTCAACTAATCGCTTTACACCTGCACTTGCTACTTATCAGCGTGTAAATGAGCCCTTACGGTGGAATGGCGATAACACCTTTGCTAAGGAGGTATAGCTTGTCTATAAAGTCGTGAAACGGATGTTTCTTGAATTAAAATTTTTAAAATCTTCTTAAGTACAAGTACATCGAATGTCATCAATTTGTTTTGTGACTTGTTATTTATTGAAATTTGTATTAATTTTCAATTTTATTTAGAGAAAACATCGAAGAAATGTGTTAAATATGAGAAAAACAAACCGGAGTGGAACTCGCGAAATTATTTTTAAAGTTTATCATCAATGTTTGTTAGCACACTAAGCTGGATAAATTTTATCAAATATGGATGATATTTATGCTTGAACAGTTGCTAAAACAGGAATGTAATCATGTTACTGTTTGTTTTTATCTACTAGAAGTTTCAAATTTACTAAGTAAACGATTTTAAAATTTTTTAGGTTAGATTGCAAGTATTTAAGACCATATTGTAGTGAGTTTTGATATTTTAGGTTATTTAATTTACAGCTGATTTTAAAAATGAATTATATTATGTTGGGAATTAAAATTAGTGCTATCCATCTTCTGATAGAAATAACATATTATTATTTTTAAAATTTCAGGAAAATCTGAGAGTGAACCCTAAATCAAGATATAGACGAGTCAGGTATTCGCCTAAGCGAAGATAGCAGGCCGATGACAGCAGTAGCGGAAACGTTGTTAGCTGCGTCACTAACTGACAATGAAAATAATTTTTAACGATGAATATTTAGAATTAGATGATGAAAGCAATTATTGTGTTTTGGAATACTTTTCATTGCTAAAATCACGTTAAAACATATAATAATAAATATGTATGATTTTATTTTTTGTTTTAATCATTTTATTTAAACGCCAGAGACCATAGATTTGTGTTTTCATTAAAACCAGTTTTGCTTCTAGTACCAAATAATGTGCTAGTATCAAAATGATTTCAATATGCTGTATGCACAATCGCAGCGCCCTCATTTATTTTCACGACTTTATAGACATATTATATCTAGATGTCAATTGTATTGTCGTTGTCAACTGTAAACTTGTGTTTCTTGTCAATTAAGTTCGTAAGTTTTGTTAGTATAAACAAATGTTATTATCCACATTCTGTTATTATTAAATCACAATGATAGTTTCGGAAGGATTTCTAGTAGCCCATAGCAGACAATGACATTGACATAAGTGACATTTGACACTTATTTTAAATGCTTAAGCGAAGGTTGATTTTAGCGCATAAGTGACGTCATCACACGTTTCGTGATTTTGTTTTTATTCTCTCAGAAATCAAGTAAATAAAAAATATGAAATCAATATAATTGAACTCGAAAATAAAGAAATGGTATTTTTGTTTTAAGGTCATATCAGTTATGAAATGTTGTCAATTGGCCAGAATGAATACGCGTATGTTAATACGCGTTTACATCCCGGTAGAACAGAAAGGGAGCGATATTAATCAACAGACCTGGTGAATGAAGATACGTCAGATCTCAGAGGCGGCGCTATCTGATGACTGGTGCCCAGCACCCAATCTGTTACATATTCCACCATTTTGTTGCGGAATTTCATTTCCTGTATAAAAAAAAAAAAAAAACAATATTGAAATCAAAATCGATAAACAGCCTGTCGGTGTTCTATAGGATGCATTTTGGAGAGTGTGCGAGGGAATTGCTTGATTTGATTCTCCCATCTCCGTTCCATCATCGGACGACCCGTCGTATGGAGAGTTTCCACTCTGACGTCAACATTATGGACTTTTCATTCATAATTTCAACTTTGAAAAAGACGTGAGCGCCAAACATACGGTGGATTGGCGATTAAACCATTAATTCGCTGTAACCCGTTAAAAAAACTGATGTCTAGATATCAATTAAAAACGAGTGTGCTTATGACCACACGACTGAAGTGAAACTTCTTTCATAGATCTCATATATTCATTTCATAGATTCTTGCATAGATCTTCTAGTTTTTATAGAAAAAAAAAAAAGAAACTCGTTGTAGACCTAGTAGTACCAAGCTCGCGCCACGGGCGCCTCTGTGCTTATATCCCCCACTTAACTTCCGTTCGCCTTGCCCGATCACTTTTCGTAACGCTTACGTCACGCGTTCGCCAGCTTACTCCCCAAGTCAAGCGTGCGTAAAGAAGTTTCACTTCAATATTGTGGTTGTCAGCTTACACATACACTTAAACTTGCGTTTGTCGTCACTTAAGTTGGAAACTTTTGTTACATACAAGTGTTATTATAGACAGTCATTTAGCCCATAATGTTCATAATCATCTACCACACGGGCCCACTGAGGGTTGATACATGTCTTCGATATTTTTGCTAAGCCGAAAATTCATTAGCTAGAAAATGCAAAAAACATAATTTCTAAAACAAAAGTGCCCGCACTGACCTGTCTAAAAGCGAGGTCATCCCTCCTCCTCATCATGGCTTCAACAACTTGGCAGAGCTTGGTCTTGATGTGAACCGACATCACTGTCATATCCAAGTGTCGGACATATCTGTAGCAAAACATGACATTAATAAAATAGTACTTATAAGACCTGTATCTTGAGACCTAGGCGTTGAAGAGGTGAGATATAAAAACGCATTGCTACACCTAGGATGGCTTATCGAATGTTATAGGTTTCATCCATATTGTCAACGAAGTGTCAACGTCTAGTACATGATTCTGAACCCCCCAGTGGTGGAAATTTTCGTTGGCTTTTTCCTGATTTTTTTAATAAGCTGTTTTTTCACTTTAGTTCGTTCATAATGGGGTACATGCATTAAACTTATAATTTGATATTATATTGATATTCAAATTCAACAAGATATGATATTGCTAAACTGGAAGGTTTATAAGAAAAAAATGCTATTTTTACTTAATATTTTAAGTATAAATTACGTGAAATGGAACTTAATTTGAAACACCAATCAGGGAGCAGTGACGTCACTACATCGATTTCGGATTGTTTTGGATTGTATTTAGGTGTTAGCGAAAATAATAAATATGGATATAGGCTTTATTAAAGCAGATTCGAGAAATCTTCCGAAGGTAGACATGGATATGGTGAGGTTTTTCTTCATGGAAAATAAAAACTATACGGGTGTGGAGATGAAAGGGCAAAAACTTGCGCGGTGAGTTGAATTGAGGTTATGTTACTTTAGATGTTTGTTTAAAGTAAAAACACAAAATAATCGTCGAAGGGCAATCCATTTTGGGAGTTCCGTATTAATGTTTTATAAGATTAATCACAGATCACATGAGATTAATTTAATATTCAGACTTTTAATAATCTGCTAACCATAACCTTTGATAAAACAAAATCGATGCAGTGACGTCATGTCACGTGACTTGGCGTTATGGAGCGAAATTTGAAAAATCATATTTTGCACGCGGTTATTAAAATAAATATAGCATTTTTCTAAATTTGAGTTTTAAAATTATTTAAGTAAAGCCCAGATCTTTGCTTTGCACCAAAAAAATAATCAAGTGCAAGTTCCCTATTGCTATACTTTTATAAGCCAATAACATTTTAAAGTAAAAATTAATCAATTCGCTGATTATACAAAAAGCACAATGTTAACAAAACTCGAAAAACTATCCTATCAGCTGATTTACTAGAGAGATTTACTATCATAATATTTTTTAGTGGCATGTGGTCTAGCCTTTTCGCGAAGTTTGCATTACTATGTCAGATAAACCTTATTACATATCCCATATATTAATGAAGCGTTAGAGCGAAGCTTCTTTTAAAAAGAAATTTAGATTATTTAAAAAAAAACTACAAGGAACTCCGAGCATAGCTCTTTCCATCACCCTTTATGTGACTCTGAGCCTTCGTAAGAGGCCCATTGTGAGCGCGACCACGTTTCAGTTCCGTAGACCGTAAGTCATCACTGGCAACACACACTGGTCAAAGACTTTACTCAACAATCTATATACAACTCGCGCAAGTTAACTGTGCACCTCGCTAGACTGCGACCCCTCTCCCGCTTCCCCGCGTGACGCCCCGCATTCGCCGTAAGCACTTAGTAGCGATAGCATCTTTGTTACAATTGTCTAAATACAGTTTAAATCCCTTGTTGTTATTTATTACTGTTTCTGTGGAGTTTTTGCTTCGACGCGTAAGGGAAGCCTGTTGGTTGCACCAACATTATACAGTATGTTAAGAAAACCCTGTCCGACCCGTGAAGGTGTTGTTAGGTATCGATAACTGATTCTAGTAATGCATACAAAACCGGGCTAAACTTAAAAAAAAAAATCCCCCTAAAAAAAATAAATATTATTTCGCAAAAGGAGGTAACTTAATAAATGTGCGTTGACCACCCTTCGCCTGCCGCCAGCGGGGGGCGGGCGGCAGGACACGCGGCACGTGGTCGCATCGCTATTCGCTCATAATAATACCGGTGTTGTCACTTTTTAAAAATTACCAAATTTCGGGGAAATTGGAATTAATTCGCGGGAAAAAAAGATTATTTCAAAATTCATTTGTATTGGTACTATGATGAATACGTAAAATTTTATATTATATTTGGTCATGTGTTTACCTAACCTTTATTATCCTTATAGGTCGGACAGGGTTTTCTTAACATACTGTATTTCAGTCCATAAGCATCTATTTAAATGCAAAATGTGACGAGTAAAATGACCTAGTATTATGACGTTTTATCATCAAAACGAGGTTTTATTAACATTTAAAAAATTTAATTTATATTTTTTTACTATTTTGCGTCCGAATGACGTCACAAAGCGAGGTGCACAGTTAACCCGCGCGATTTGTTACTCCATCTTTGTTTGACACTGGAACCAAGATGGTTATAACATGTCATAGAAACCTCCCTGGTCCTTACCGCGGCCGCCCGCAATACTATTTCCTTACCTAACTATGGCCAGCATCAGGTTTTCAATAGATGTGGTGCTAAGATGCTCATTAGGCTGACCGCTCTTCTTGATGTCCAGTATACTCTTCATTATAAAGATTGTGTGTTCCACGAATTGTGTGTTTATGTCTGTTAGCATCACCTGTGAAAGAAAACCAGATTACAAATGCTGTATTAGTTGTCAATAGGCCATTTGACAGTATGATTCTTTTTTGCGATTTAGATGCATAAAACGAGGTTTTTTTTTATGTCATTTACATGAGTTTTAATATAAATAATAACAATTAATATATCCAAAACCACAAAAATATATTTGACGCTTTGAATCTCGCGCCACATATTGTGAAACGATCCGGATTGGCTAATGTCACGATGACGTCATACGCGCATCAGCACTTGTTGTTCTACGTGTTCTCAGGAGTTTTATCGATGTATTTGTACAACCCGGTACAGCACACCACTTGTAAACCATTTTATTATATAAACAACAAATAACAGATAAATACAAACACCACCGCGGAACCGAAAATCGTTATTTGCTTGTGATGTCACTTACAAGGCGCGACGCCATATTGCTGAATAAAGCGTTACGGTGGCTTATTTGAATTTTGAATTTTTATTTGAATGTTTCTTACGAAAAACATATTTAAAATAATAAAAAAAAAAATACTTTCGGTGAACATCTTAACTGCAACCAAGCAATTCAAGATAGAAATTATAAATCTGTCAAATAGCCTATTATTGCATTTTACACCTTATTACAATGAAATAAAATACCACACAACGCACTCTCGTGATTTACATTATGCACAGTATTTAATACATAGGACGCGATTTTATGTTGTTATAATCACATAAATATTATTATTTTTATTAATATTTAAGTAGTTTTAAATATTTTGGGTATACTCAGAAATCATTTCATACTTTTTTATATAATTATAAACTAGCGCTTGGCCGCAATCCCGCCTGATGGTAAGCAGTGATGCAATCGTTGATGGTAAAGCGCGCTAGTTTATTAAGAGAACATTCACTCTAGCCTTGAAGAAACTTAAATTATAGTCAGAATACATTACGAAACTACAAAACTTCATTATGGTTTGCTATTTTATTCTTGTTCAAACTTACATGTGAAGTTCTGCTAACTATTTTATTGTTGTTTATTTACTTAGCAAAGCTCCGTGAAGTTCCGGTATCAATTTTATTCCTGAATAACTTAAATCTGAAGTTTCGTTAACTATTTTATTACTGTTTAGCTTACATCTGAAGTTTCTCTTTTTTTTTATTAATTATAAACTAGTGCTTGACCGCAATCCCGCCTGATGGTAAGCAGTGATGCGATCGTTGATGGTAAAGCGGGCTAGTTTATTAAGAACCCATTCACTCAGAAAAACTGAGCGAATAGGAAGGAAGACGGCAGTTGAGCGAGGTAATGCAATGTTAAACCCAACAACACGACCAACGATGCTGCGCCAAAGGGAGATTGATCTGAAGACCCTCCACGACCAAACTCCCAACACAACAACATTAGGCGCATCGTACCCGGCACACATCGCAACACAACTACACAGACCCGTCCTCCGTACGGCTTCACCAGGCATCATGCCGGAACACGACAAATCGCTTGGCGGTAAGGCTTTGTCTGGTGGGTGGTAACTTCTGCCGGCGGCCGATGTTAAGGCCTACCACCGATAATAGTAATAATTAATATTAATAATAATAATTTTAAGATAATTTTATTATTGCTTAACTTACATGTGAAGTTCCGCTATTTTATTCCGATTTACCTTACTTTTGAAATTTCACTATTTTATTCTTGTTTCAAGTTACTTGTGAAGTTCCTCTAAATAAGTATTTCATGACCAACTCACTTGTTGCTGCTGATCGAAGAACTTGTCAATGATGGCCTTGATCTGATCGAACAGTATAGGGTAGAGAGCTGGAGACATCTCGTGTCCTACCAACTCTTTGACGTGAGTTTGTATCTGCTGTCCAAAGCGTTCGTTGCTGCAGAGTAAGAGACGGAGGAGTTGGCCGATGAATCTGTGGGAGAGGATTCTTTTTATAGAAGAGACTTTTTGTTTCTCCAAATTACTGCTGGCTTATCTTAAAGAACGTTTCAAGTTCCTTCATGATACACATAATAGATATCTGAGGTCATCGGAAAACCTGGTATTAGAGATACCGATGCATTCCACTAGTTTCTATGATAAATCCTTTACTGCACAAGCAGTTCGGCTATGGAATGACTTGCCCGTGTCCGTAAGGCGTGCTCAAACACTGTTTACTTTTAAAACTATGATAAAAAAGCACTTCCTCTCTCTTTAAACATATTAATATTTTTTGTACTCTTGTATGATATTTATTATTTATTTATTTATTTATTCTACACCAATCAAACATCGAACAAAATACATTGAAAATAAAACATACAATGGGCGGCCTTATCGCTAATGCGATTTCTTCCAGGCAACCAAAGAATGGACAGAATCTCCTGAACCACAAATGGGACTGTCGTTGGTGCAAATATCATTGTTACAATATACTAAAGTAGATACACAAATACATACATAAATACATAGATATTTGAATAGTATAAATAGCCATAAACTTAACGTATATATTTATTGTATAATCTATGTAAATAGTACACTGTAGACTACCTACATTATTTCTTTATCCTTCCCCTTAGAATTCCATCCAAAGGTTGTCTGTACAAGATCGCTCTCAGCGATAAGACCGCCCATTGTGTCACCCTTTGTAAAATATTTTTATTTATGTTCTGTAATCTATATGGTGTACATAATAAAGTATTCTGCTGGCCTGCATCGTCTCATTGCGAATCACACTATCAGTGGCAACGGGTTTCATTTCGTTCAACAACATTCAATGCGTTATGTAAGTCGCCGAGCAGACACATTTTTCGAACATATCACGCAATGGAATCGCTATATCCTTCAAAATGTTTCCAGTTAGGGTGCTTTTTGACTCCAGTGTGGCTACCATGAGTTTTCATTAAGAAGACTCGATCGTCGATATCGAATGCGTTTGACTCAACGATTGGTCCGCTTCAAGGTTGTAAGAACTCTCAACCAATGAGAGCGTCAAACGCGGTCGATGTGTAAATGAAAACTCATCGTAGCCACACTGGTATTAAGTATCGATCGATTCTGTAAAATAACTCCAGTTATGAGTTTTGACGGGAAAGTCAAGCTGAGTGTCACGCTCGTTTTTCATTGGACTTTTAAAATTATTTATAGTGTTGTTTACTAAATAAAACTGCGTGATTTATATAGTAAAAAGTGCACTCAGTAAATAATTCAAAAAATAACAGTGAAATATCGCAGCACAGTGGCCACATCATGACTTTGCCTCAAACCTCCCTCGTAAGACTGTTCACGCGGCCGTCTTTTTCAACATGAATAATTCATTACGTGACATTGGCTAAATGCACAAACCGTGTGAAGCCAAAAAAGAAAGAAAGAAGAACTATTGAAGACTTTTATTTTACTTGAAAAATTATACTGATATTCAGCAGAGTCCTGTCAGACCGAAAGCTAATTCGAACATAGTTGGAAAGAGGCTAGCCAGATTTTTTTGATGACCGCAATCCCGCCTGATGGTAAGCAGTGACGCAATCGTTGATGGTAAAGTGCGTTAGTTTTTTAAGATCCCTGTCACCCAAAAAAAAAACTGAGGGAATATGAAGACGATAGTTGAGCGAGGTGATGCAATGTTAAACCCAACAACACGACCAACGATGCTGCGCCAGAGGGAGATTGATCTGGAGACCCTCCACGACCAAACTCCCGACACAACAACATTTGGCGCATCGTAGCCGGCATAGATCGTGACACAACTGCTCAGACCCGTCCTCCGTACGGCTTCACCAAAACACGACGAATCGCTTGGCGGCAAGACCTTATCTGGTGGGTGGTAACTTCTGCCGAGGAAAAGATGATGAGGCGGACGATGAAATATCTTAGTAATGGAAAGAGTCTTCTACTTATTTTCATAAAGTTTACTTACTGTGTTACAGGACAATACTGCACTTCTTGTGAGCTGTTTGCCAGTACGTTGTATTTTCTAGAATCTGCTACAGAAAGAATAAAAACAAAGAAATTAGCATCTCAATAAATTGACAAAAAATAATATTATAAAGGTCGAATGTTATATCCTACGTTCGCGCTAAACAGGGTGTATCTGACAGCGTAACACAAACTTCGCGAGAAGGCTACACCGCATGTCACTAATAAAATTATGATAGCTATTTATATCGTTAATGAGCGGTTACAGAAATAACAGTGTTTAAAAAAATGTGTCGGCTCAGCCTTTGCACGTTGCAAGTGTGCCGCCGCGCGAGTTTGTGGGTATGACGTTGACCCCTGATGTGAACTCTATTAAATCAGCTGATAGGAGAGTTTTTCGAGTTTTGTTCACATTGCGCTTTATTGTGTAATTAGCGAATTAATTATTTTTTTACTTTAAAATCTTATTGGGTTATAAAAGTATAGAAAGATAAGAAAAAACTGCATTTAATCAGGAAAAAAAACCGACGAATAATTCCACCTGTGGGGGGTTCAGTACTGGATCCATGGTACTCGTTTGTGCGTCGATGTCAGAGACACCCTATATTTGCAGAAAATGTAAACAAATATGAATTAATTTAATGGAAAAACAACTTTATTTCCTACACAATAAGGTTCAGTTTACGAGCCTTAACCTTTACAATAGTGCCTGGCATTACAAAATCAGGCTATAATGTTCCCACTCCTGGGACACAGGTCTCCTGTCGATGAGAGGGAGTGGGCCGTAATCTACCACGCGGGGCCAGTGCGGGCTAGTGCGGCTAGCTCACATGTCTTCGAAGTTTTGCCTCTAGGGCATGCCTGTTTCCTCAGGATGTTTTCCTTTACCATTTTGAGAACATTTTAATAGTTTTATTTTAACGTAATATAAACTAGCGCTTGACAGCAATCTTGCCTGATGGTAAGCAGTGATGCGATGTCAGGGAATTAAGTCGTGCAATTCCCGCACACACTCTCCAAATGCATCCTATAGAACACCGACAGGCTGGCTACTCTTCGTCTGTGCTCCAGGCTTTGGAGATAGTTCTGAATCAAATCTGGTTCGCCAATTAGTCTCTGGGTGTCAAATCCGAATACAAAGCGGCACATTTTGCAGCACTAGCCCAAATGTGGCTGCAGTACTACACACAAGAACGGAGCTGTGCTTTGTATAACATTAGAAGCTGTCCTGGTGTGGAGTACCGTCAGATATTTGCAATAACGCCTAGTTTCCACCTTGGCTTTGGAGTCAACGAACCGCCCGTCCAACTCGTAAAAGTTTAGGTTTGAGGAAATCTTAAGTCCCAAAAGCTGAAGGTGGTGGGCGGTTAATGGAAAATTAGGAGCCAAGGTGAGCTTCGTGGGCTTCTTTTGGCTGTGAATAGACACGCTTGTGTTTTAACTCTCCACAACGGTGCTGTCATCTGCATACCCATAAATACCGGGCATCAGTAGATCATTAATATGCATCTGAAACAGAGTTGCAGGGAGAACAGACCTTTGAGGAACACCGGTATTATTCGACATGGGCTCCGATGAGCATCCGATGACAACAACTCGGAGGTACAGTTCAGTCAGGAAGTCTTTTACCCAGCCAGGCAAAATGCCGAATGATGGAAGCTTACTCAAAAGGCCAGCGTGCCATACTCGGTCGAAGGTATGCCAAGAGGCTTGACTACAATACACGCTCCATAATCTTGCAGAGTATGCATTATTGAAATCGGCCGATAGTTGGTAGGATCGGCACGACTACTCTTTTTGAGCACGGGCTGCACGTTGGCAATCTTCCCGGACTTGGGCACCATACCAGTCCTAAATGAGAGGCGATACAAGCGCGTCAATACAGGAAACAACTCGGGCGCACACGCCATAAGAACAATCGCTGGTATACCATCTTATTCACGTCCAGACGACACAGTAGTCTCAGAAGCTCCTTGTTCCTAATGCGAACCTACGACATTGAAATTCTGCATGAGGTAAGTTAGGTGGAGCAACACTGCTAGTATCAAGACGCGAATTATAGGCAAAGTGAGATGCAAAGAGACCTGCTTTCCCTTGATTATTTTACATTTAGTTTTATATTTTTTATTTCAATTATTTGCGTTGATATTATATGATTGTATTTTATATATTTTTAATCTGTGATTGTAATTATATGTTTAAGTGCATATCCTGTTTTAAACAGGTTTAGGTAGTTCAATGAATTTATACACAAGCAAAAGTCTATCATTACCTATATTTGTCAGTATTTCTTTTCTTAGTTTATTTATTATTAGTTTTTAGTAATATTAGTCAATCTCACACTATTTTTGTATATACTCGTAACCATTTCTTATTATCTAACATATATTTATTTTTATTTATATGCATACACGCGTTATGCTGTTTATATAAAACTGATTTACATCTGTCACCTCACCTCACATCAGGTTCAGTTGAAAACCAGCGTCAGGCAATAGTTGTCAGACATTTTTGCTGAACTGGACCTTTTTGGTGTAGCCACGAGGCACTCTTAGCTGCTATTTTTAAACAAGATTTTTTTTTATTTTTTGTTTAGTTTTTTATTTTACTTTTTTATTTGTTTTTTTTATTATTATTTTGTTGCTACCTGATGTATGTTTATGCTGGATGTATTGTGTGTCTTTAGGTCTGTGCTGAATAAATGTATTTTCTTTCTTTCTTTCTCTCTCACCGTATGAGCCAGTGTTCCATCAGCCGAAATCGGCCGACAGTTGGTAGGGTCGGTACGAATTGTCATTGAAACAAAGTCGACCCTGTCATGCAAATACCAATGTAACTTTTCTAAAGTTATATGTACTTTCTAAGTATATCTTGGACACCAATGACTGAAGCTGAAGGTAAACATGTTGAGGAAACCTGGCCTTTATAAGTCTGAAATCGCCAACCAGCATTGAGCAAGCGTGGTGATTACGCTCAATCCTTCTCTGTATGAGAGGAGACCTGTGCCCAGCAGTGGGATGATGAAAAGGTTGTTGATGGTGATGATGATGTAAATAAACAAAAACTAAAATATTTTACACAATTGTTAGTTAAAAGGCGTGTCCACATTATTCTTTCGTCGGCATTTTATGTAGGTTTAGGTATATCAGCACCGTAATTTCCGATCTCCATTCATGAGATACAGTCTGGTGACAGACAGGTAGTAAGTAGTCAGTAATAAGGTCCCTTTTTACTATTTTGGTACGGAACTCTAAAAAGGATAGTTGATAGGAAGTACTTATAATAAATGAAACGCATACTTTTTGCGTAAAAAAAAAAACATCGTATAAATTTTACCATGTCCATGAAGATGTGACCATGTGGTGGACGGTCTTCGCTGGAGACATACTCCACCAAGCGCGCACAGGAACGATGTTATGTTGGCCCATTCCTGTATCTGCATCTAAGAAAAAAAAAGATATTTTTATATGCTAATAATATTTGACTGTTTATGGTAATGCCGACACCACAAATTGGCCTAGTTCTGTTCTGTCTCCTGCTTGTTATGGAGGGAAGAGGAAAAAATATATTTTTTCTTACTCCTCCGCTATTCTTTTCTGATTAATTTCGTTGCGGGGCCCAGGGCAGTTGAATCGTTTCTCCGGGTCTCGTCGAGCTTCATTGCTCGGTGTTTTTCTGGCGGTCTCCACTGTTGATTTTGGCTTTCAGGAGTTGCAGTGGGTGGGAAAAGGGTGGCGGGTTTTTCCATACATAATTTAAATCCCCGTTTAACTCATTCTTCTTCTTCTCACGACTATAGAGGTCTACACTGCTGGAAAAAAGCTTCTCCCAAAGCCTTCCATAATGACCGGTCTTGTGCTACCCGTATCCATCGGTTTCCCGCGACCTTCACCAGGGCATCGGTCCACCTTGGTGGGGGCCATTAACCAATTAGGAGATTGTAGGCACATTGCATCTATGTATGTTACACGTGTCGTTATTCACAAATGCTTACGTAGCATTATTTATTTACAATACACACATAATATAATATGTACAACGTATTTTTTTCTATATACGAAACCTGAATATAGTTTGTTCCGAATAAGCAACTGAATCGATTCCATTAATTTTTACACAATATTCTACTTATTTTTGCCAAATATATTTAAAAAATGATGCAGTGTGGTTACCGAACGCCCGTTAGGGCTCACCGGGCGGGCGGCGCATTGTCCATATTTTTGTTGGGACAACCAGGTAACACAAGATGAGATGCAACGGATATCCAGTAACTATCCGGTATCCGGCCTATCCGGCTGCCGTTCTAATACTATCCGGTCGAATAAATAGAAAAAACTGGATAAAAGAAACAAATTTTTGAGTAATTATTTGCTTAACTTAGTTAGTATCACTTTAATATAATTAGTTTAAGTTTTATATTTTTAATCATACAATAGTAAATTAATGTAATACAAATAAAATGTATGAATTAGTACTCATACTGCACTAAGTGCAAATTATGGTGAATGAATACTAATTTCTCTGCATTGAGAGGTAGCAGGCGGTTGCGTTTCTCTTCATAAATAAGGCCAGCTTCACAAAAATTTGGCGTTAGCTGCCCACCAAGAATAAAGGTCGCAATAGCGATCAGTTCGCACAATCGCGATCAGTTGGTATCGTTCGGGCCGCCCATTGGTCCGTTCGGTCCAAACGATCCCAACTAGTAGCAATCATTGACAAAAATGTGTTCACCGATTAGGGGGCTGGTCGATAGACCTGTTGGGCTGTTATTATTTAACCACGAACCTCTCTGACCTCGCTTATGTATGCTAAGTATACCTCAAAATCATGTTCACTGCTGGTATGATGAGAAACCCTGCGTTTGGCGACGGCTCGATGGAATGCCTCCATCTGACATTCATCCATCCTGTCTCCTTGTCCCTTAGGGTATTTCTGGAGAAGCTTGCAGAGGGAATCCCTGGTGGTAGAAATATTGAGTTTAGACTAAATAGCGCTAGGTCACTAATAGGGATGTATCTAAGGTATGAAAATCAAACAAATAATTAGTCCGTCTTATAGATAATAAAAAAAAATTAAGACCCGTATTTTTTATTTTGTCGAAATTACCAAAAACTACTGAGATATAGCGTAATAAAGTTACGGAGTCTGAGCTAATTACGTCACGCCGTGGTATATTTTGTACCACGGCGTGATGTCATGCGACATTTCAAATCAATATATCTTCCTAAGTATTTGAATGAAAGAAAAAATAAAAAATACGTGTTCAATATTTTTTATAAATCTATCTGATGGACATTAAATTATTTTTTAGGATACAACCCAATTCTAGGCGACACCTAAATCCGTACAAAAACGTGCTGTTGAACTTTCTACTCTAGGCGCTAACGGGAGCGTTGAAAACCGTTAAGATGGAACCGTGATAGAAGTACAGCAGAGTTTGCGGAGTAACTAGCAGACATATAACATTCCGACATCAGCCGTCGGGCAGTTGCCCGCCTGACATGACACCCGTGTGGTGGATTATTTTTGGTTGACGTCATCACGTTAATGCTGTCTGCTGTTGAAATCAGCGCCAGGGGCCTTTTATCTTAGTATGGAGATACTTAGCGATGGCTGTTTAGAGTGGATGTGCCCAAAATGTTATATTTTTTCTGTGTTTAAGTTCTTTTCCATGCGTCATGTTTGCTGTAAATAACTGTAGGTATTTTCATTCTTTCTTTCCTTAGATGGGCATCTTACCAACATCGAAAGGTCTCTTCCCACACCGGTTGGACACCATTCACACAGTGTTCAATCTTCCTTAGCAACGCCATTATCCGTTTTTGAAGAGCTGCAGAACCTGTGACATGGGACAAAATTATTATCATCATCTACAAAGAATTACAGATATAGCGTCCAGTTTTTGGGAGCGAAATTGTCAAATAAATTCTACCGTTCTGGGCGGAGCGAGTGTCTTTTTTTTTAATTTTACTGACTAAAACCTACCCGTGTTCCTTCAGGTACCTGTGCCAGAGGTCAAAGTAACTCTTTCGAACAACCCACAACCCTGGCACACGACAACCAGGCTCAACAGATGTCGATGTTAGACACAAACGCATAGTAGATTATAATGTACTATGCGTGCGCCATAATAATAATTATTATTATGACACGCATAGTATTATAACAATAATTTCTTCTTCAGCCTATGGATGTCCACTGCTGGATAAAGGCTTCCCCCAAGGCTTTCCACGGTGACTGGTCCTGTGTTGCCCGCATCCATCGGCTACCCGCGACCTTCACCAGGTCATCGGTCCACCTTGTTGGGGGCCTCCCTACGCTGCGTCTTCCAGTACGTGGCCGCCACTCCAGAACCTTACTGCCCCAACAATAATTAATACAAAATAATTTTTATTATCACGTACTAGTTGATGGTAAAGCGCGCTAGTTTATTAAGAGCCTATTCATTCAAAATAAACTGAGTGAATAGGAAGGAACATGGCAGTTGAGCGAGGTGATACAATGATAAACCCAGAGGGAGATCTGGAGACTCTCCACGACTAAAATCCCGACACAACATTTGGCGCATCGTACCCAGCACACATCGCATCACAACTGCTCAGACCCGTCCTCCGTACGGCTTCACTAGACATCATGCTGGAACGCGACGAATCGCTCGGACCTCGAACAAGCTACGTCACACGTGATGTACTCTCACTTTTTTTTCTCTGTTGTAATTGATCTTTAAAAGCACATACTTACTGTGAATATTTTTGTAATAACAGCCTCTTCCCATATCCTGGCTGGCTGCTTGGAAAGTTAAAAGAAAAAACGTTTCAATACCTCTACGAAAAACTTTTAAGAAAACTAAGTATATACATTTAATTAAGACACGAAGTAGAACGTTTAAAATCCATTGTGCAATATGAAATCACCCAGCACACGATGACTATGTAAAATTCAACACAAAACAAAAATATATTTAAATTTAGAAACGGTTCATGATAAAACTAACGGTTTTTTTTATTTAATTATAAGCTAGTGCTTGACCGCAATCCCGCTTGATGATAAGCAGTGATGCAATAGTTAATGGCAAAGTGCGCTGGTTTATTAAGAGCCTATTCACTCACTGGACAACCGAAAGCTGTAACATCTTCCACTTCCTTAAGCACAAGGGTTTCTGCCGTTAACCGGTATCGTTATGTATACGTGTATAATCATCATCAACCTTTTTATCGTCCCACTGCTGGACATAGGTCTCCTCTCATACAGAGAAGGATTGGGGTAATCACCACGCTTGCTCAATGCGGGTTGGCGATTTCAGACTTTAAATCCAGGTTTCCTCAAGATGTTTTCCTTCACCGTTAGTCATTGGTGTCCAAGATAAACTTAGAAAGTACATATAACTTTAGAAAAGTTACATTGGTACTTGCCTGACCAGCCCCCTAATCGGCGAAAACATTTTTGTCAAATGATTGCGACTAGTTGGGATCGTTTGGACCGAACAGAACAATGGGCGGTCCGAATGAACCCAACCGATGCCAACTAGTCGAATCGAACCTGCACACTTATACTTGAGAGGCTGGTATTTTAACCACTAGGCCATCACGATTTGAACGAGATACATATACCCAAATCCCAGTCTGTCACTGAGATATTCCAGGTACTCAAAACAGATATAAGTAAGTAATAAATCGTGGTGGCCTAGGTCAGGCCAGTGACCTGGAATCGAACCTGCTCACTAAGGCCGCTGCCTCGAATCTTGCGGGCAGCGAGGCGGCGGCGGCAGCGGCGCGGCATCGAAGACCCGTTCTCGAAACTAGCGGGCAGATCGCACGTCACTATAGCCGCATAGTGTTGTGTTTACGATTGTGTCGACGAGATATTTGTATTTATTTGCGAAAGAAATGTCTGAACAATGGCGGCAACATCTTTTTGATTCAAATTTATTCCTAACGCTCGATCACCGCTCGCTGCCCGCAAGATTCGAGGCAGAGGCCTTATACTTGAGAGGCTGGTGTTTTAACCACTAGGCCACCACGACTTATTACTTACTTACTTATATCTATATAATCACTAAAGCCTTTTTCAACATGTCAATCAGGATTACTTACCAGTAGTCAGGACAGTGGATGTATGCGCGATCTCCTGGAAGACCGCGTAGTTCGGTAGAAGGCATTGTGTGGTGATTTCATCTGAACCACAGCGGATGTCCGCTTCTTGACACAGCAAGGCGAAGCACGACATTGCTACTAGTACCACGTCCGTATCTATCGACCAGAGGCACATGAAGAACACCACCTAAAGAGAGAGAAAAAGAAAGAAGAAATAAAAGTATTTATTTTGTCTCGTGCAGGAAGATCTTAAATAGGGTAGTTGACAAAAAAAAACCAATTAGTCCGTCAGTCACATTTCCAAAAAAAAATACTAGACGCATATTTTTCCTTTTTTCATATAAACAAAAAATGAACACGACACAGTGCGTTGAAAACTCGTGTGACGTCACTGCACGCTACACCTTTTAGCGAGCAGTGACGTCACCAGCCACCACTCCTGATCTTTGATGCCTTTTATATTTGTCAATTTTTATTGATTTGATAAAACAAAATATACGTATCCAATATTTTTCTATAATCTGAATGACGGACTAAATAGAATCATTTTTTTTTTCACCCAGGAAACATCTCTATTAAAGTAAATTAAACACAGTCACTACATATTGTAAAACAAAGTCACTTTTACTTTCCCTATGTCGCTTTGTATGATTCAATCTTTAAAACTATGCAACCGATTTTACATGCATAATAATTATATAAGAGGAACACTGATAATTTTTGAGGTTTCTAATACATGTCGCAAAATAAACCCGTTTTTTGAGCTTACATTGCAAACGGTGGCTGAACCCCATGAGGTAGATCAAACTAATGTACTACAGTATTGTAGACCTTAAAAATGCCTACAAAAAAGTCTGCGACACCATATGTCTACAGACTATAGTTTCTTCATTATGACTACTTTTTTATGTATGAAAAGTTAATTAAAATGCCAGTCGAAATCAGGGCCCACTATTTGTTTCTTATTATTAATCCTTATCCAAATAAATTACGTCATATCAAAGGTAAAATTAGTAGCAGCAGATCTCTTTTTGAATTATTGGAATTGGTTGTTTCACTCAGGAGATATCACGATGTATTCAAAACTAAACACCAGAAAAAATCCGCGTGCCGCTCGCGCCCGTGCCGGCCGCCTGCTACTTGAGTGTTTCTCTGCCTAAACCGCGGAGTGAGTGGGCCGGAGCGGGGGACTATTATTTCGAACAAACTTGCTACCCCGGTAGGCTTTCATTCTGTTTGAAGATGGTGGAACTGGCTATCCATGGACAATAAGGTCGATGTATCTAGCAGAGTCAGATATTGGCTGATAGGCGGCACAGTAGACATTATTTTTATTGAAGGGCTACCGTTTCTTGAGTAAGGCAAATCATATAGTACCTAACTATATGATTTGTCCACGTGCGAAGCCGGGATGGGTCGCTAGTCCATACTAATATTATAAATGTGAAAGTGTGTTTGTTTGTTTGTTTGTCCTTCCTTCACGCCGTAGCTAAGCAATCAATCGACCTGATTTTTGGCATACAGTTAGTTGAAAAGAAGGAGAGTAACATAGGCTACTTTTGATCCTAAAAAACATCAAGTTCCCAAGGGAGAGTTTTGAAATTTTGCAGACGTAAAGTTAGAAGTCCGGATTAAATAATAGATTACTTTTTTATCCCGGAAAAAAATTATATTCACGAGGGAAATCTAAAAGCGCGATATAACCGATCTCCACGCGAGCGAAGCCGCGGGCGGAAAGCTAGTTAAAAATAAAAACAAGTTACATTGGCCCCATTCTCATGTTCACAAACTAAACTAAATTTAAGTTCAGTGTATCTTTTTCTTTCTATTCCATTAAGAAAAGGACAGAAGATAAAATGTTAGTTTCAACCTTCAACCTGCCCAATTAGTCCGCTCGTGACGTAAATTGAGGTATTTTTGGTTGCCATGTTTATAATCGCGTCTAAACTGTCTATCATCATCAGCTTCTGGACATAGGCCTCTTCCATGGCACGCCAACAAGCTCGATCTTGAGCAGTTCTCTTCACTTCAGTGCCAGCCAGACATAACGCCCGTCTGATCGGAGGAGATCCTCCCTTTTCTATGAAGGACGAATGGACTCTACTGCCTGTTCCTCATGCTTCCACATAATGGCCCGGATTCTCTAGTTCACAAACTAAACTAATTTTAAGTTAAGTGCGTCTTATTCTTTCTATTTCAATAAGAAAAGGATAGAAGATAAATATTAGTTTAGTCCTGTCAAATTAGTCCACGTCGAACGTAAATCGACGTATTTATGGTCGCCATGATTTTAATCGCGTCTAAACTGTCTATGGAGTATCTTAATTCGACAGGACTAATTACGCTATACTCTATCCTTTTCTTAACGAAATAGAAAGAAAAAGATGCATTAAACTTAAATTTAGTTTGGTTTGTGTCCAAGGGTATCAGCGCCATTGGTACCGATTGTTTTGTCCACACAGACAGAAGATAAATATTAGTTTCATCATCAACATGTGAGCGTTAATACCAGCCGCTTCCGAAGCTTTTTAGCTTTGGAGTCTGGGGTCCGCTTTACCAGTCTAACTACTATTTTTGGCTACACTTCGATATTTTCCGTGCAGCGACTGCCGTCCTACCTTCACAACCCGAATGCGATATCGAAGCATTGCAATTCCACCTATTTTTGGACTTTTGAGGGCTCCAACAACCCGTAACGACTGCCATTAGACGTTCGTATGGCAACCGGGATCAATGGCTTAACGTGCTTTCACGACACGACCAGACCAGTGCAATTATTATTTATTATTTATATATTCTTTATTGTACACCAATCAAGCATTGAAAAAAATACATTCAACATTAAAAAACATAAAATGGGCGGCCTTATCGTTAATACAATCTCTTCCAGTCAACCAAAGAATGGACAGATTCTCCTGAACCACAAATGGGACTGTCGTTGGTGTAAACATCATTATTACAATATACTAAAGTAGATACACAAATACATACATACATATACATACATAAATACATAGATACTTTAATAGTATAATTAGCCATAAAGTGTTTGTTTAACAAGATCATAACGACAAGTAGTGTTCCCTCACATGTCTCTTGAATTCCTGCAACGATTGTGCGTGTTTAATTTCAATTGGCAATGCATTCCACAAACGAGGGCCCTGAACATTGAAATATTTACCAAGGAACGTTGTGGAATGCATAGGCATTTTGACCTTTAAGTAATCTGATCACCTTAACGATTTAGTATGTGAGTTGCACAGAAATTGAAAGCGATTCTTGAGACAAAGAGGGATGAAAGGAGAAAAAAGCACATTATATAGAAGGGAAAGAATATGAGCATTCAGACGAAGGCTAATTGGTGACTACTTGAGCTTCACACGAAATTCGGATACATGGTCATATTTGCGCAGACCGAATATGAATCTTATACAAACATTTTGAAGTCGTTTAAGCTTATCTAGTTGGTCTTGGGTAAGACCAAGATAGCTGACATCAGCATAGTAAAGGATGGGTAGAAGAAGTGATTATTCATAGTCATGAAGACAACTATTTAAACCGCCCCTCCTTGCGCAGCGGCCGCGTTCGCTACCGCTACGCCACGGAGGTTGTCAAGATAAATATTAGATTAGTTCGATCAAAATTCTCTAACTTACCTCCAGTTTAATATGCGCCTGTTTACAGATAGGTATCTGCGATCCCACGTTTGCGTAATCCTTGTGTTTGACGAGGAACTCGTTCCGACATGTCAGGATATCACGGAGCCAGCGTAACACTTCACGGTAGTTGCAGATCTGACGCTGGATCAGCTTCTGACTTATGTTGTACAGGACTTGGGAGCTGCGGACAAATGGATAATGAAAGGGTTATTAATAGGGTAGTTGACTAAAAAAAAACTAATTAGTCCGTCAGTCACACTTCCAAAAAAAATGAAACACGTATTTTTTCTTTTTGAATATAAACAAAAAATGAAGACGATACAGTACGTTGAAAACTCGTGTGACGTCACCAGCCCCCACTCCTTATCTTTGATGCCTTTTATGCAGGGTGTATCTGACATCGTAACGCAAATTTCGCTAAAAGGCTTCACCGCATGCCACTAATAAAATTATGATAGTCATTTATGCCGTTAATGAGCGGTTACAGAAATAACAGTGTTTAAAAAAAAGTGTCGGCTCGGCCTTTTAACGTTGCAAGCGTGCCGCCGTGCGTTTTTGTAGGTATGACGTGAACTCTATTAAATCAGCTGATAGGATAGTTTTTCTAGTATTGTTCAAATTGCGCTTTTTTGTGTAATTAACGAATTAATTAATTTTTACTTTAAAATCTTATTGGGTTATAAAGTATAGCAATTATGAACGGTCTAAAGTGAAAAAAACTGCATATTATTCTTTTTAAATCGGGAAAAAGCAGACGCAAAATTCTACTGGATCCATGTTACTCGTTTGTGCGTCGACGTCAGATACACCCTTTATTTGTCAATTTTTATTGATTTGACAAAACAAAATTAACCTATCCAATATTTTACTTAGTGTTGCCCAAATGCAAGAACAAGACGAGACTTAGCCAGTCTTGGTCTTGGTCTTGCGCCAATACACCTGGTCTTGGTCTTGGTCTTGGTCTTGCGCTCCCAGTCTTGGTCTTGGTCTTGGTCTTGCAGCAAGAGTCTTGCAAGTCTTGCAATTACCTATTAGTCTATTACTATTTATTAAAGTTTACTTTAAATCTTAGACAAACGTATTAGAATTGGAACATTGTGAGCTTGAATTAACATAGCCATAGTAAAGATCAAGCAGATTAATAAATAACTGAAGATTTGATAAGAAATTCGAAAAATCAACTGACCTATATGTCGTTTTCATGGAAGTAACTGTTTCTTAATAAACATTTAGTGGCTACAATATTTATTAAACGGGTTATATTTGAACACTTTTTTGCAATTTTTTCTTGTAAAAACTTAAGAAATATAATGACTAAATGTACAATAATAGTACCTAAGTAATTACTTTAAAACCATATAAGTAATCAATATTATAATATATACTTACTAGAATGAATTAATATGACATCTAATCCTTACCATTTTATCCTAATCATAATACTACTTACGTGATCAGTATAATGTATTCATTTTCATTCTAAACACTCTGAAACTTATTTATTCTTTGGAATACCTGTAGGTACTCTTAAAATTCGAAATTATTTTGCATGAGTATACCTACGCCCTATGGCGGCAATCAAATAGTGTTAAATGTTATGATTTCGGCGTGGCGGCAACGATTGTTTTAGATTTCAAAAGAAGCCGCCGGCGCGTGTATCATAACCATGTACTTCCGAAAAGCGGCAAATTTCTTTGAGAAGTAAGTACAAAACCTTTGATGCCGCATTATCAAAGTGCCGATGGTTAAAACATAACTATGCATGCACTCAGTTTGATTTTAATAGTTATTTTTTTATTCGCTATGTTTATGGTATTAGTCGTAATGCGCATAGGTCCAGTTTTTCATATTCTTTGATACAGTTTTTTGTGTCTCATAGAATTCCTAAGCGTACCTACCTATACACCGAACTGTTACACCTAACTACTCAGTGAAATAGCGCTAAGTCCTAGCTGCAAGACGCAAGAGTCTTGCAGGCTATGTCTTGTTCTTGCTCAAGTCTTGCACGGTCAGTCTAGGTCTTGGTCTTGCTAAAAATACGGGGTCTTGTTCTTGGTCTTGGTCTTGCAAAAACGCAAGAACAAGACCAAGACTGCAAGACCAAGACTGAATTTGGGCAACACTAATTTTACTATAATCTGAATGACGGACTAAATAGATTTTTTTTTACCCAGGAAACACCTCTATTATTTGGCATTCGCGATTTAGTTGCCAAACGTGTAAACAAATATGAGAATAATTTTCTGGAAAAATTACTTCCTATGCCTAGATAATAAAGTTCAGTTTACGTTCCAAGTTCAAATATATATTTTTTTACTTCTTTTTTGTATTTCATATAAATTAGCAAAATATAGTGTACTGGCTTTCCGCCTGCGTAGAGTTCGGTTATATCGCAATTCCAAGAAAACTCTTCAAAAGTCCGGAATCAAAACTATCCTATGTTATTTCTCAAGGTCAACTCTATCTTTGTACCAAATTTCAATAAAATCAGTTCAGTGGTTTAGACGTGAAAGCGTAACAGACAGACAGAGTTACTTTCGCATTTATAATATTAGTAGAGATATATCTGTTTACTATCTGTAACCATACAGAACAAAATATTTTATTGATTGATTACTTTTTAATAATAGTAGTATTTTTCACTCTGAAATCAATTTAATTATCACTAAGGTAAAGTTTATATTTGCTTAGCTTGAAATAACATAAATACAACAAATTCTGAAATTCATTCATTCGATGACAGACAATTCATAGCCTAAAACTAAAATTATTTCATTATGACAAATGTAATGTAAATTTGCTTTTTATTATTTTTTTTTTCTATTATCACACATGTATTTTATATCACATATGTATTTTATAATAACACACATGTATTTTATACTCAAAGACGCAATATTTATTTATTTAATCATCACTCTATTTTACCATTACATCTATCATCATCATCATCATTATCATTTCAGCCGAAAGACGTCCACTGCAGGACATAGGCCTCCCCCAAGATTCTCCACGACGACCGGTCCTGCGCCTCCCGCATCCAGCGGTTTCCCGCGACCACTTTGTCGGGGGCCTACCCACGCTACGTCTTCCGGTATTACATCTATACACCGTGGAATTTTAATGGTTGTTTTCCCGTAGCGAAACGGTTTTGTCTTAGTAATACAATTGTTTCATTAGTAAATAAAATATTAGAAACATGAAATGGCAGATTTAAGATAGTGATAAACAAAACTCGAAAGTGAGCACGAACTAATAGTAACCTTCTGATATCTACAGCTGAATCGCGTTCAACAATCCCGCCTGATGGTAAGCAGTGATGCGATCGTTGATGGTGAAGCGCGCTAGTTTATTAAGTCCCTATTCACTCAGAAAAACTGAGCGAATAGGAAGGAAGACGGCAGTTAAGCGAGGTGATGCAATGTTAAACCCAACAACACGACCAACGATGCTGCGCCAAAGGGAGATTGGTCTGAAGACCCTCCACGACCAAACTCCCAACAGAACAACATTAGGCGCATCGTACCCGGCACACATCGCAACACAACTGCTCAGACCCGTCCTCCGTACGTCTTCACCAGACATCATGCCAGGACACGACAAATCGCTTGGCGGCAAGGCTTTGTCTGGTGGGCGGTAACTTCTGCCGGCGGCCGATGTTATGGCCTACCACCGAGAGAATTTTACCAATAATAATTAATTACCCACAGGTAAAAACGAAGAAGTTCGAACAATGAATTTGTAAACGTAAACATAAAAAGAAAATCCTAAAATTTCATAAAGTCTCGACGTTTTTCTGCGACAAAAAAGAAACAGTATCCGAAAATAGCCGAACTTTGCCGAGGTCACCCGACAAATTCTTTTGAAAATTTTATACTCACCAAAAATACACAAACGTTATAGGTGATATCTTCTCCGCCTGATGTATTTTCTACCCTTGCATATGTTCATAGCTTTTACATTATTATAGGGTGTAAATGCTATGAACATTAGCAAAAGCGAACTGTATGGGGTGTCGGTGTTAGAAGGGAACTTGATATCTTCTCCGCCTGATGTATTTTCTACCCTTGCATATGTTCATAGCTTTTACATTATTATATGGTGTAAATGCTATGAACATTAGCAAAAGCGAACTGTATGGGGCGACGGTGTTAAAAGGAAACTTGATATCTTCTCCGCCTGATGTATTTTCTACCCTTGCATATGTTCATAGCTTTTACATTATTATAGGGTGTAAATGCTATGAACATTAGCAAAAGCGAACTGTATGGGGCGACGGTGTTAGAAGGGAACTTGATATCTTCTCCGCCTGATGTATTTTCTACCCTTGCATATGATCATAGCTTTTACATTATTATAGGGTGTAAATGCTATGAACATTAGCAAAAGCGAACTGTATGGGGCGACGGTGTTAGAAGGGTGGTAGCATCTGGATTAGACTCATGATCATCATATTAACGTTTATCCCGGTTGCATCCGCGGCTTTCGCGTTGGAGCCCGGGGTCCGCTTTCTTGCTCAACCTCCTTCATTTCGCGCGATTTTTAGCACCCTGTGGTGTGAGATTGTTGGCACGCATGTCATCTCTTACAGCGTCAAGTCAGCACTTCTTTGGTCTACCTCTCTTGTTCCGGCCCGGCGGGGGGACCCTGGCAAGATTTTTGCTACCCACGTAAGCAGCTGGATTAGAGTATTCCAGAGTAAAGTTGAATATCATCATCCGCTTGGATTAGACACTGTTTCTTCGATACAAATCAAAATCAAATAGGCTGAGAATCAGCACTTTATGAACGTTGAAATTATATAAGACAGTCCCCGAAAACGCACACCTTTCGCCACTTCCTAGTTCTTTCGCTGGTCTGTCGTTCAGTTAAAACACATGACTACACAATAATGTTACGGGCTAATGGTATCGAACTACATCTTCTCCTTCTTAGTTTTCATTCTAGGTCAATGCGTTTTTGTATATAACCTCAACAATTGCCAACAGGTCTCAAGATATAGGGCTTAAAAGTTCTGTACGGCATGTCACGCAATATTGAACCTTATGTCATTGACATAAGGTGCATTCGTAACAATACTATGCATGTAAAGTAAGGAACATTACAAAAACATAGGCATTAATTTAAATTATTTACCATATGCCAGCTAGTTGCCAATATACCAGCAACCAAAAAAAAAATGAAGGAATATATAATTAAAAATGTAAGTAAGTAAATACCTATTTCCTGAATAAAAAGGTGACATGGCGTGACAGCTTACATATTTATGCATTTCTGGGTTCAAAAAATGAACAATAATTATAAGAACTCATATAATTGTTAATACATTTGCTGGACACAAATATTTTAGCATATAAAAATAGAGCAACCGGAAATAGCCGAAATTTTCCGAACTCACCCGAAACATCCTTTTCTATCATATAAGTACGAATTACCATAAAATACACCAACTTGATATCTTCTCAGGCCGAAGTATTTTCTACCCTTGCATATGTTCATAGCTTTTACATTATGATACGGTGTAAATGCTATGAACATTAGCAAAAGCGAACTGTATGGAGCGACGATTTTCCCAGGATGGCTGGTACGGCAGCTGGACGAGTATAGTCGTGTCAAATTGAACGGCGTCCGATTTGAAAAGACAATTTTTCTTAAACATACTGTTCCCTAGACACCATTTTAGACATGCTTACCATGAGGCGGGTTCATGGTCGGGAGCACGATATCCTTACTAATATTATTTTGTCGTCCTCCGTGGCGCAGCGGTCAACATGCCTGCCTGCGACGTGGAGGCCCCGAGGCCATGACGGAAAACGATCTTTTCCTGATTGGCCTGGGTCTTGGATGTTTATCTATTTATGTATCTATTATAAATATAGTATCGTTGAGTTAGTATCCCATAACACAAGTCTCGAAGTTACTTTGAAGCTAGCTCAATCTGTGTGATTTGTCCGTATATATTTATTTATTTATTTATTATAGATCAGAAAGATAGTTTGTTTGTTCCGCTTTCACGCCGTAACTCTAATCGATTGCTTTGAAATTATGCAGACGTTAGAAGTCCGGATTAAATAATAGGGCTTTTTATCCCGGAAAAATATTCCCACGGGAAAATCTAAAAAGCGCGATATAACCGAATTCATCGCGGGCGAAGCAAGGGCGGAAAGCTAGTATAAAATAATAAAAAATAACGGTCGTGGAACTAACCTAGAGAAGCCAAAACTGAAATCATTAAAAAGCCGGCCAAGTGCGTGTCGGACTCACTCACAAAGGGTTCCGTACCAATGATTTATGAAATTAAAGGATTTAAGTTATTTGTATGAAAGATTACGCTGTAATAAGCGGTTTACGATTTACGAGGTATTAAAAAAACTACTTACTAGATGGCGTTCAAAACAATTTTCGTTGGTAGTTTTTACAGTAGGTAATATGTACGTTCATCATATGTTTTTTTTTTAGATTTTTCATTTTCTTATTTTAGAAGTTAGAGGGAGGGGGGGTGGGGGGCAATTTTTTCCACTTTGGAAGCGTCTGTCACGCAAACTATACGGTTTAGAAAAAAAAAATTTTAGAAACCTCGATATCATTTTTGAAGATACCCGTATATTGTGTACCTACATACACGTATATTGTGTTTGATGAAAAAAAAAAATTTTTGAGTTTCAGTTCTAAGTATAGGGAGCCCCAAATATTTATTATTATTTTTTTTATTTTTGCATCAAAATCTTAATGCGGTTCACTGAATACATCTACTTACCAAGTTTCAACAGTATAGCTAGTTTCGTTAAAAAAAATGGCTGTGACATACGGTTCCGTTTTTTGCCATTTGGCTACGGAACCCTAAAAACACAGTATTTTCGTTAGTGATGTACAATGTCTTGAACTTACTTATCGATATTTCATTTTATAAGTGCATCACCATTATCATCATCTCAGCGTATAATCCCGGTTCCATCCGCGTTGGAGCCCGGGGTCCGCTTTCTTACACATTAGAAAGAAAGAAAGAAAGAAAGAAAGAAAAACGTTTATTTGCAATAAAAATGACGCAAGAGTTTACAAAAACATAAAAAAAAATAAGAAATAGTTGAGGGAAACATGCGTCACATCCACGCAAAACGGCTGTCGCTCAGCATTATGCTGCGACTCTATGCAAAAACAGAGCCCAGCGCTGGTTTTCAGCGACAGCCGGCGTCGACGTACAGACGTCACCCGATGCAACAAACAATTAAATTACAGTAAAAATTAAAAAAAAAAACGTAATAATAAAAAGATATAAAAAGTAAATCCAATTGTATATCGTGAGAGTACAGTTTAAACAAACAAACAAAAATATAAAAAACAAAATACGGGATATATAAAAATTACGAGAATATCTTCCTCAAAAATGACATACATCAAATTCCAATTTGAAATTCAGCATTTCCTAACATAGTCTGTGGTTTGTCGCACGCGCATCCAAGCCAACATGCATCAATGTTTACATTGTTTGATTACTATTACCATTTAATATTTATAAATAATTTGTATTAGAATTAATTATTACCACACAATTGAGTTACAAAATGCTCCATACGTATAATGTTACGAACAGTTATGTGTATTAGCTCCATTTCGCACGATCTCTGGTATCCCGTGTTGTGAGATTGTAGGCACGCATGTCATCTTTTACGACGTCAAGCCAAGCACTTTTTTGGTCTACCTCGCTTGTTCCGGCCCGGCGGAGGCACCATGGCAAGGCATTTGTTAACCACGTAACATTTTCACACCACCGATTTTCAAGACGTGACCATATCAGGGGGGCAATCGCACTAAAATAATCCAACTAAAACAGAATTGGATCGCAACCAAACCATAACTTTTCTTATGTTACGTATCGCGTTAATCTTTTGACAGTTTTTTTGTGGTGGTTTTGGTGATGGTGGATGGCAACTGGATCGCAGGTGGAACGTAACCGCTGTCAAATGAAAAAGTTGAAACAAAGCTAACTTTTTCTGTGCAATTTATCAAACTTACGTCTAAACGATTAGATTTACTTATAATTTATTTAGTTTAAATTATTATATCTGATGAAACGTATCACTCATACATTGATTTTACTTCAATTGAAGTTGAAAGTTTAGCGCGATACGAAATGTGTTCGAAACTAAACTATAACTTTAACTGGATTAGAGACGAACAAGAGTTGAACTTCTACTGTTTTATTTAGCGTGATTACCCCCCAGCGTAGGCGTCAACTAGTGAGCAAGAAAGCTTCTTACCTAATATCCCAGAAGGTATTGTACGGCGCTTCAGGATTCCACATCTTCACCCGATCAGGTCTGTGCAGAGCTAGTATGGCGTCCATGGCTGCTTGTGATATCTCTCCCATGCCAGTTTGATGGACTAGGGAGACGAGGCCGTTCATCAGTTCTGTGGTGGAGGATTGGATCTCGATGCTGGACCGGCCTGGGTTCTATAAGGAAATGGTTAGAACTTTAGGCTGTAGATATAATCGGTGTTATGGTTCGTACAATGGATATACAATCTTTCAGCGTATCTTCCATGAAACTTTAGTTGCCGCCACTTCGAAGCGCGTACATTTGATGTTACCACCCACCTGATAAAGTCTGTCTGGTGAAGCCGTACGGAGGACGGGTCTGAGCAGTTGTGTTGCAATGTGTGCCGGGTACGATGCCCCAAATGTTGTTGTGTCGGGAGTTTGGTCGTGGAGGGTCTCCAGTACAATCTCTATCTGGTGCAGCATCGTTGGTCGTGTTGTTGGGTTTAACATTGCATCACTTCGCTCAACTGCCGTTTTCCTTCCTATTCACTCAGTTTTTTTTTTTTTTGAGTGAATAGGCTCTTAATAAACTAGCGCGCTTTAACATCAACGATTGCATCACTGCTTACCATCAGACGGGATCGCAGTGAAGCACTACTTTATAACGTTAAAAACAACTAATAATAATAATAAGCCTTTTTATTTCTTGTTTTACAATAGTAGGTATTAATGTTACAGGAAACACAATTTATATTTCTATGTACTTAATAGTAAGTTATCTGAAGTAATGTTAGTAATATAGGTTTATTTTATGTTAGTAGTGTTTTTTATTTTTTCTTATTTATAAATCAACAAGAACCCCGGTTTGGGTAAAGGCCTCCTCCAAAGATGCCCATTTGGTGTATCAGTTTGTGCTCGTTGATCTTTTTAGATCATCTGTTCATATTTTATTCTACCTAAACATACTTCCAGTTCCAATATTCGGTCGTATGATGTAAGGTTTTGACATTATTCAATTGACGGCTTTAACTTTAACCCATTTGTTGCCACCAACGCACCATATGCGTTAAAAACATCTAATAACCATACACAAAAAAAACGAGTGTGCTTATGACCACACGACTGAAGTGAAGCTTCTTTCGCTCCATCTGTATGTATATATATATATATATATATATATATACATGTGTGTACAATATATACATGTATACACATATACATATATTAATTTTCTATAAATATTTAAATTTATTTCATGGTTTCATTAGTAAATTAATATTTTTGCATAGATCTTCTATTTTTATTAAAAAAAAAAAAAACTCGTTGTAGACCTTGTAGTACCAAGCTCGCGCCACGGGCGCCTCTGTGCTTATATCCCCCACTTAACTTCCGTTCGCCTTGCCCGATCACTTTTCGTAACGCTTACGTCACGCGTTCGCCAGCTTACTCCCCAAGTCAAGCGTGCGTAAAGAAGTTTCACTTCAAAAATGATTTCTTTTTGTAGTAGGACTTCTAATACTTACACTCAACATCAACATTGGATCCGCATGTATCAATTTCACCATACAAAGAAGCAAGTTCCTGTACGCCGGCATTTCTTCACTCTTGTTGAATTTAGACTGAACTTCCTTGGACTTGAGTGAGAGGGAGATCATCCGTAGTGGGGTGTGGACTATATAGCCCTGTGGGAGAGAAATAGAGATGGAGAAGTCAAGTGGTTTGAAAGAGATGGCAGTCATCTCATTTGCCTAGGCTTTTGGGGTCAACTTCCAGGCTTGCCAGTATTTCTTTTTTCTTAATAATTATACAATATGTAAAGAAAACCCTGTCCGATCCGTGAAGATACTGCTAGGTAAATGGAACAAAGGTATGTGTCAAATTTCAGGAATATAAAATATGGGGTGCCTCAGGGTAGCGTGCTCGGGCCACCTTTATTTCTCATATATATAAATGATCTGCCGAAAGTGACGCAACAACAAATGGTTTTGTTTGCAGACGATAGCACTGCCATAGTAAAATGTAGAGATCTAAATACATATGAAACTGACATTAATAATACTCTTACTGACATAATTAATTGGCTTAATATGAATAATTTAAAAATTAACCTGAAGAAAACCAAACTAATGCATTTTTACCAAAAAATTGAAGCTCCAAAAATGTGTGTCAAATTTAATGGCAACGTAATAGAAGAGGAAAAAGTAAGTGTGTTTTTGGGTATCTATATTGACAGTAACTTGAATTGGAAACCGCATATAGAACAGCTTTGTGGGAAAATTCATAAATCAGCATACGCACTTTTTCAACTGGCCAGAAAAGTAAATATAGACTCGTTACTTGTTGCCTATCATGGTTTGGTGGTCTCACTCATACGATACGGTATTATTTTCTGGGGTAATTCGCCGGATAAAGAATTAATATTCAAGGCACAAAAAAGGTGCATTAGAGCCATGTGTGGTTTGAAAACAGAAGACAGTTGCGCGCCGTACTTTAAATCGCTAAAAGTTCTTACGGTGCCTGCGTTATACATACTGGAAATGAGTATATTTATCAAACAGAATCCTAACCTTTTTGAAAAAATGACAACGGCACGAAATGTTCCACTTCGTAGTCAGTACAAAAATTGTTTGTGTAATTATAAATGCAACACTGCACTAGTCAAAAAAAGTATCCTAGGTATGGCTCCACGTATTTATAATAAAATTCCAGACGCCATTAAAGAATTAAATTTTACACAATTTAAGAAAAAAATGAAATTGTTCTTAATTGATAAATGCTACTACACAATTGATGAATACCTGAATGACGAATTAATGTAGAATTGCAATTTATTTTTATTGAATTTTTGTTTTTTCATTAATTTTGATATTTTATCTAATTTTTTTTTTTTTGACATATAATTATTTTGACATCGATTTTTTTTTTTTTTGACTAATATATATATTTTTTACATTTTAATAATTCCTCATTTAGTTATGACATAACAATAATAGAAAATCTATATTTGCATGTATATTTGTACGCCTACTGGCATAACATAGCGCTCAGCTTATCAAAACCAAGAACTGTATCTCTATTACCTATGTTAACAAATAAAAGTATTATTATTATTTCCTTTATTTCATTATAATACACTTATAAATTATATTTTTAAATATTTCTACATAAAAAAGATATAAAAAACATTTAAAAATATAAAAAATAGTAACCCACCGGCATCGGGAACAGGGTCCAAGCTACCGGCGGTCAGGGCTCCAGAGAGAGGAACTTCCTGACAATGCGAGCCGTGTCCAGAAGTACAGCTTTCTGAATCAAGCCCTTGATCCAGCTGCCTAACGAGAGCCTCTTGAGGTGTTGGTCGAGGCTCTTGGCTATTAAGCCATTGGCTGTCACGACTATCGGTACAATGATTGCTGAATCCACCTCCCACATGTCGACAACCTCGTGAGCCAAGTCAAGATACTTGATTTGTTTATCTTTCTCGGCTTTCACGAGGTTCTCATCATGCGGGATGGTTATGTCAACAATCATTGCACGCCGCTCTGATCGATCCACCATCACTATATCAGGCTTATTGGCAACAATAGTCCTGTCAGTGATGATGGATCGATCCCAGTACAATGTGATATGACCATTTTCGAGAACTGGGTCGGGCACATACCTGTAGTACGGCACCTCCGATTCCACAAGGTTGTACTTTAGAGCAAGTTGCTGATGAATTATCCTGGCTACAAGGTTGTGTCTGTGCAAGTACTCTCCGTTAGCTAGACGAGAACACCCGGAGATAATATGCCTTATTGATTCCCCCGGCCGGTGACATGCCCGACAGATGTCAACTGTGCCGTCTTTCACAATAAATCTCCGGTAATTGTTCGTCATCATAACTTCGTCCATAATTGCACATACAAAACCTTCGGTTTCCCCAAAAAGGTCACCGAATCGTAGCCAGGCCACGGACGCTTGTAAATCTACATCAGGCCCGTGTAGGGCTCTGAAAAAGCGTCCGTGAAGCTCCTTGTTCTTCCATACCTCCATGCGATCATTGGTGTCAAGCACTACTGGTTTGCGCCAGTTCTCTTTAGCCAAGGAGAGCGGAGTGAGGCCCTTGTCAACCGCGACCACATCTGGATGCATCCCCACGTCGGTTTCTAGAAAATATTCCCTGAGACTGCATACCTCGCGATTGTGGAGGGTCTTAGCGTTTAAAAAACCACGACCTCCACTTTTTCGCGGGATATACAGCCTCATAACCGATGACCGTGGGTGATGCAATCGATTTGCAGTCAGCAGTGTACGGACTCTCCTATCCAGGGCGTCGAGTTCGGTTTGAGTCCATTTGAGTATGCCAAAAGAGTACATCAAAACCGGCATGACCCAACCGTTGAAAGCGCGCATCTTGTTTCCGCCTGATAGAAGACTATTAAGTACTTTTTTCAGGCGGCCAAAGAAGCGCTCCTTCAACGATTGCTTCATGTCAGTATCATTGATACCCAACGCTTCCGACATACCCAAATACTTATAGGTTTCGGATGCGGAGAGGGCTCTAAGGTTTATGGAACCAGTGAGTTGGGTTCCCACGGATTCCATAATCTCTCCTCGCTGTACATGCATGACCGCACATTTGTCTACACCAAATTCCATCCTGATGGAGCTACTGAAAGTTTCAGTAATTTTCAGTAGCTCTCTCAGTTGTGAATTGGTATGAGCAAAAAGTTTCAGGTCATCCATGTAGAGGAGGTGCGATATAACCTGACCACCTCTCCTCAACCGATAGCCTAGACCTGAATCCTCCAATAGTGTGCTTAGAGGATTCAATGCTAAGCAAAACCAAAGTGGACTCAAACTATCGCCCTGAAATATTCCTCGCTCGATCCTTATCGGTTCGCTATTCCTCTGAATATTTCGACATCCTGGATAGCGAAGGACTGTCCTCCATGCCCTCATACATGTCATCAGGAAGGTGCGTAGAGTTGCATTTACTTTATACAACTCCAGCACCCGCATGAGCCATGTATGAGGCACTGAGTCATAGGCCTTCTTATAATCTATCCAACATGTCGATAGATCCTTTCGGGTACGACGAACTTGTTGGCTAATGGCCACATCAATGAGGAGTAGCTCCTTAGTACCGCGGGACCCGCTCTTACATCCATTTTGAGAGGCAGACATGATGGAGTTGCTGTCAATATGCGTGTTAATTTTAGATTTCAAAATGGATGTAAGAACTTTATAGACCGTCGGTAAACACGTGATCGGTCTATAATTTTTCGGTTCCGCGGTGCTACCTGATTTATGGAGCAGGTGGGTTACTCCTGTTGTTAGAAACTGGGGTAGCGAACCAGACTCTAAGGCGGTCTGGAATTGAGATGCCAAGCGAGCGTGCGACCTGGAGAACCATTTAATCCAAAAGCTGTGCAGCCCATCCGGCCCTGGAGACTTCCAATTAGGCAACGGACGGACTGCACGAGCTACATCTTGGGGGCAGATGGTAATGGCCCCCATTTCTGGTACTGGATCGCAGGCTCGCTCAACAACCCGAGTCCAATCACCTTCGGTGTGACTGACAGGCACCGACCAGATATTGCGCCAGAATGAATACGTGGCATCATCATCTGGTAGGCACGTGTCAGCAACACCTTGGTCTGATCGCTCCCAAGCTCTATAGACCCGCCTTTCATCGCTTTGGAAATTGCGATTCTGAGAATACCGCTCCACTCTTCGCTTGTACCGACGAATACGGTTTGCCCATGCATATAATTTCTGCTTAAAAAAGTCGATGCGCTCTGTGACGCGGAACAAATAGTCTCGGGTACTAATATCAGTCCCCGAGAACGCCCGCCTCACAAAGCGCATCACTCTAGGGCGTGTATTGCCTTCCCTGAAACTAGTTAGCTTGCCAATGAGTGCTCTAGTCTCTCCGATACGACGCTCAATCCTGCACTGCCAAGCTGGTACAGCTGATTTTGGTCGTGTGGCTCTGTCATTGTCTGGGAATTTGACATGAGCCACACGACATATCGCAACAGCTCCGCAGTACAAGATTGAGTGTGTATCAGTCAGATCTTTGCTGTCCTTTAAATAATAGGACAGCTGAGAGTCTAGAGCACACACCAGCGCCTTGTTTTTTTTATGCATGGGCAATCGAGGTAAGCGTGGTCTAAGTTCAGGCGGAGTAGAGCGGTACTCACAGAAAGCATCCTCCAAAGCGCTCCTCAATTTTTCATTGTACTGGGGACTCACGGAAGTAGCCCTATCATCATCCTCCTTATCAACGTGGTTGGGTCGCGGTGAAACACTGTTAAGTTGTACCGCGACCAATGACGAAGCAGGCGTAACATGACTATTCCGTGACTCGAGGCGTAGGCGATCAAGCACCGCATCATCCAGCATATGGTTACGCTGGATGACCCGCACCTGATCCGACAGTCGTTGCGCCGACACGTTGACAGCTGGCTCAAGCACCTGAAACAGAGAGAGCATTCGAACACGGTACGCGGTCAGGTTGTTTCCTCCCTCTGTAGCCCCATAGTATGAGCGCATGACGTTTTCATTGATGGCTTGTGTCCATCTCATGCGCTGCACACTTCCGCCGGGAGCTGGGACCCTGTCAGAAGCCGATGGGCCTCGAGGTCCTAAGCGGTCCGGCGGCCGGCGTCCTCCCCGTCGGCGAACAGGTGGTGGCGTCGTCGGCGGAGAGAAGTACTCGTCGCTCGAGCTCGACGCAACTGCCGCGGCCGGGGTCGTCACAGCACTTACAGTGGCGCTGGAGACCGGCGGCGGCGAGGCGGAGCTGAGCAACGAGTCCGGAGATGGTGGGCGTGCACGTTGTCTCGCGGCAGATCTTGTCAACATTATTTCAATTATTTCATTATTTTATTTTCATTGCTGTAGTTTTATGTACGGTGACACCTGTCATGTCACTTGCGGTTCGGCTGATTTTCTTCATTTAATTATTTATTGTTTATATTCGTTAGTTTAAAAAGTATGAATATTCTATTGATTCGTTTGATTTTGATTTTTATAAATATCTTGTGTATAATAACTATTCTAAAATATAATGAAATCCAAAAATACAAGTTGAATTAGTTGACGTACGTGTTATTATTATTATTATTATTATTATTCTCTTTATTTCTTTATACATACATATTATTCTACATTTTTAAATATTTATATAAAAACATACAAAAACATTTAAAAATATAAAAAATAGTGTTCCACCGATGGCGGGAGCGGGGTCCAAGCTACCGGTGGTTAGGGCTCCAGAGAGAGGAACCTCCTCACGATGCGGGCCGTATCGAGGAGTACTGCCTTTTGAATCAGGCCTTTGATCCAACTGCCTAACGAGAGCCTCAATAGATGTTGGTCGAGGCTCTTGGCTATCAAACCATTGGCCGATACGACAATCGGTACAATGACAGCCGAGTTCACATTCCACATGTCAACAACCTCGTGCGCCAAGTCGAGATATTTAATTTGCTTCTCTTTCTCAGCTTTCACGAGATTCCCGTCATGTGGAATGGTAACATCGACAATCATTGCGAGGCGCGCTAATCGATCTATCACTACTATATCAGGCTTATTTGCAACAATAGTCCTGTCAGTAATGATAGACCGATCCCAGTATAACGTGACATGGTCATTTTCAAGAACTGGGTCGGGCACATACTTATAATACGGTACCTCAGAATCCACAAGTTTATATTTCAAAGCAAGTTGCTGGTGGATAATCCTAGCTACTTGGTTATGCCTGTGCAAATACTCGCCATTAGCCAAACGAGAACAACCAGAGATAATATGTCTGATGGACTCACCCGGATGGTGACATGCCCGACACACGTCAATCGTCCCGTCCTTCATAATATATCTCCGGTAGTTATTCGTTAAGATAACTTCGTCCATAATTGCACAGACGAAACCTTCAGTTTCCCCGAAAAGGTCACTGAATCGTAGCCAGGATACGGAGGCTAAGAAGTCTACATCGGGCTCATGAAGAGCCCGATAAAATCGCCCGTGAAGTTCCTTGCTTTGCCATATCATCTTGCGGTCATCAGTAGTAAGTATTATAGGCTTGCGCCAGTTCTCTTTCGCCATGGATAGCGGGGTAAGCCCCTTGTCTACCGTGACCACATCATGATGCATACCCACTACGGTTTTTAAAAAATGTTCTCTGAGACTGCATACTTCTCGGTTGTGGAGGATCTTCGCATTTAAAAAGCCTCGACCCCCGCACTTCCGCGGAATATACAGTCTCATCACCGATGATCGTGGATGATGCATCCTGTATGCTGTCAGCAGTGTACGGACCCTTCTATCCAGGGCGTCGAGTTCGGTCTGAGTCCATTTAAGTATGCCGAAAGAGTACATCAAAACCGGCATGACCCACCCGTTGAAGGCGCGCACCTTATTTCCGCCCGAAAGAAGACTTTTTAATACCTTCTTCAGGCGACCAAAGAAGCGCTCCTTCAACGATTGCTTCATGTCAGCATCGTTGATACCTAACGCTTCCGACATACCCAAATATTTATAGCTCTCGAATGAGGAGAGGGATCTAAGGTGTATGGAATCTGGGAGTGTAATTCCCTCGGATTCCATAATCTCCCCCCCCTTTACATGCATGACTGCACATTTGTCCACACCAAATTCCATTCTGATGCCACTACTAAAAGTTTCAGTTACATTCAGTAGCTTCATCAGATGCAATTTATTGGGGGCAAAGAGTTTCAAATCATCCATGTAGAGAAGGTGAGATATCACCTGACCGCCTCTCCTCAATCGATAACCCAGACCTGAATCCTCCAGCAGTGTGCTTAGAGGGTTCAGAGCTAAGCAGAACCATAGTGGACTCAGACTGTCGCCCTGGAATATTCCCCGCTTAATCCATACAGGTTCATCATTCCCCTGGATCTGTCGACTCCCTGGATAGCGAAGGACTGTCTTCCATTGCCCCATACACGACTTAAGGAAAGTGCGTAGAGTTGTATTTACCTTGTACAACTCCAGCACCCTCAAAAGCCATGTATGTGGCACCGAATCGTAGGCCTTCTTATAATCTATCCAGCAGGTTGAGAGATCCTTGTGGGATCGGCGAACCTGTTGGCTGATGGCCATGTCTATGAGGAGTAGCTCCTTAGTACCACGGGACCCGCTCCTACATCCATTTTGAGAGACAGACATGATGGTGTTGCTGTCAAGATGTTTGTTTATTTTAGCTTTCAAAATGGATGTAAGAACTTTATAGACCGTTGGTAAACAAGTGATCGGTCTATAATTTTTGGGTTCCGCGGTGCTACCTGATTTATGGAGCAGGTGGGTAATTCCAGTTGTTAAGAACAGGGGTAGCGAACCAGAATCTAAGGATGACTGGAATTGAGATGCCAAACAAGTGTGTGAACTACTTAGCCATTTTAACCAAAAGTTATGCAGTCCGTCCGGTCCCGGTGATTTCCAGTTCGGTAACGAACGGACTGCTGTGGCTACGTCTGATGATGTTATTATTATTATTATTATTATTATCGTTAACTGATTCTAATAATGTCAACAAAGCTGGGCTAACTTAAAAAAACATCCACCTAAAAAAATATTATTTCGAAAAATCGAGGTAACTTAATGCATGTGCGGTAGGCAACACGTTAGGTGTACATGCCCGGGTGTAGGGGGGCAGGGCACGCGCACGTGGTCGCATCGCTATTCGCTCCGTCACAAATGGTGTTGTCACTTTTTTAAAAAATACCAAATTTTGTAGAAGTTGGAATTAATTCGCGGAAAAAAAAGATTATTTCAAAATTCATTACTATTGTCACTATGATGATTACGTAAGATTTCATATTTTATTTGGTCATGTGTATACCTAATATTTATTATCCTTATGGCCGGGGTTTCATTTACATATTGTACAATACGGACAAATCACACAGATTGAGCTAGCTCCAAAGTAAGTTCGAGACTTGTGTTATGGGATACTAACTCAACGATACTATATTTATAATAGATACATATATATATAGATAAACATCCAAGACCCAGGTCAATCAGGAAAAGATCGTTTTCCATCATGACCTGGCCGGGGATCGAACCCGGGGCCTCCACGTCGCAGGCGATTTTACATGGAGCAACTACCTTTCTGACTTTCACCAGAATCCAGTGACTGGTTAATACAATACCCTTTGGTAAGACTTTCAGGCTTGTGACTGACCAAAAGCTTAACGTGCTTTCCGGGACACGGGTCTTGATTTATAAAATGGTTACCCATCCACAGAGCAACCGCGGCAAGCATTGCTTCACTTCGTCCATCGACAAGTGCGGCTAATATTATTGTTTATCCACGGGCCTCATACCGCGGGCATCGATGAAATTAAATTATTTAAAACCTAGTGGTTAAAACACCCTTTCAAGTATGAGTATGCGGGTTCGATTCCAGGTCAGGCAAGTACCAATGTAACTTTTCTAAGTTATATGTTCTTTCTAAGTATATCTTGGACACCATTGACTGATTACAAGTTGAAGAAAAACATCTTGAGGAAATCTGGACTTTCTAGTCTGAAATCTCCAACCCGCATTGAACAAGCGTGGTAATTACGCTCAATCCTGCTGAGAGGAGAGCTGTGCCCAGCAGTGGGACGATAAAAGGTTGATAATGATGATGATGTATTCTAGAGGCGAGGGGACAAGTTAATTACCTGCGTAGCCTTATTAGAGGTATCTGTGAACATAGCTCTGAGTTCAGCTGCTCTCGGGTAAAGCAGCTCTATCTGAGGCCACCAAGGTAGACGGGGCTGCTTTATTATCCTGTAACAAGGTATATATTAGTGGTTTGTATACTAATGGTTACATCAGAACATCAAAGTTTTTATCAATTAACTCATTAACATTATCATTTCAGCATTAAACCCAGTCGCATCCGACTGCAGTCCAAACTAAAGGCGATATCGACGCATTGCAGTTAGACCAATTGTTGAACTTTTGAGGACTCAACAACCCGTAACGACTGCCATTAGATGATCCTAGGGCAACCGTGACCAACGGCATAACGTGCTTTCCGAGGCACGACCAGACCAGTCCAAATATTTGCACTGCACGGGGATCGATCCCGCGCCTCCTTATGCAGCGGCCGCATTCGCTACCGCCAAGCCACGGAGGCTGTCAGAAATTTTATCATTTAATTATTTGTTTTAAATATTTTATGTTTATTTTAAAAACTATTTGGCCATTTTATGGAACTGAAGGCCATTTTATGACCCTTTTAATGCCAGATTATAGTTTAATTGCCAATTAAATCAATTGGCATCAATGGCCAGTTTGGCAATTGCGGTAAGATTATCAAACTCGCCAATTTCATTTATAACTTACTTAAATATAGGGTTTTTATTATTAATCACCAGACGCGAGAAATTCAACTTTTGACGATTTTGGCAAAAACGGTAAGTTTACCAAACTGGCCAATTTCCTTTGCGATACCTTTACTGATAGACTGTAATGGCATAGAATCATTAAAACTAAGTTTTGGTGATTTTGGTAACTGCTATATGATTACCAAACTCCAGTAAAAACTTACCTGAGTAAAGAATTTACGATAACGTAATGATAGGAGATATGCGTGTTCAGGTTGAGGCACACTTTGAGTGCGTCGTTGTTATGTGGCATTATACGGAATAGTGACACGAAGCAATCCGTCATCAGGTCCAGTTCTGAGTATCCGGAGATCAGGTTGCCACGGATGTAGGATTTTGAGGGGTTGAAGAGTAGTAACTGGAACAAACAATATTTTTAGAATTGTTAAAAAATTAAACAGTTAATAATGGAAGTGGAACTCAATTCAAAAATTGATATCTTCCATTCAAGCCAAAGTTGAATTTCGATCGTCAGTTTCTTTTTCTATTAAAATAATAAATAAAATCATTTTAATTCGCAACTTCCTAGGAGGGTGTGGGCGCAGAGCTCCTTTACCAGTATCACTGCTTCGCAGAAGGAGGTGACGGCCTGCCATGCACTCTCGCTCCGGACCTTGGGCTGGGCCAGGGTCGGAAACGAACGGCCCCCAGATATGAGGGTTACCGGTTTACCGGCGCGGTCCAAAACCAGAAGTGGGGACCGCTTCGGCGGTCACACGTGCGGCGGGTTGGCCACCACTCCAGGTGGCTGACGTGACCCGAACCCCGGGTCACTGTCGGGCAACCCGGTCTCCTCATTGAGAGGAGCTGGGGGCCCCGTTTGCTTCCGGGCAAACTAGTGGGGCTAAGAGGAAGGACACCTCGCTAAAAACCCTTGGCTGCTGCGTCTTCTCGCACAAGAAGACGTACCCAGCCGGGCCCCTCCCTATGGAGGGCTCATTGTGGGCCCGCCTCCTGGCGGGAATCGCCGGCGGGGGATTGGTAGGCAGGCTCTGCTATTTCTCATGACCCCGCCACTAAGGGGGGGGGGGGGGGGGGGGGGTTATGGCTGGCCACCACACAAAAAAAAAAAAGGATCGGAAGCTAGAGATCGCCGCCGATCGCTGCTACAAGGACATGGCGGTGCTCTCTGCTCAAGCCGGGCAGACCTCCACCGTTTCCTCAGGATGATCCACACAATAGTAATTTGAAAATAATGTTGTCCAGTTATGAACTGTGGGAGACTGGTGTTTAAGGTAAACCGGAGCCTGTAGTTCAGGCAGCACCTCCAGATAATATACATTTTTATTATAGTTTCCTGTATACTACAAGTATACCATGATAACAATAATTTTACTTTAAGGAATGAGCGTTCGTGGTGAGTGTGTGGATATGTGAGTGTGTGAGTGATGAAAAATCGGTGTGTGTTATACTGCGTGGCTTATACAATACGTAAAGAAAACCCCGTCTAACCGATAAGGATAATAAAAGTTAGGTAAACACATGACCAAATAAAATATGAAATTTTACAAAATCATCATAGTAACGATACTAATTAAGTTTTAAATGATCTTTTTTATCCGCAAATTAATTCAGACTTCCCCAAAATTTGGTATTTTTTTTTAAAGTGACAACACCATTTTTGACGGTATTATTACAAACGAATAGCGAGGCGACCGCGTGCCGCGTGCCCTGATGCCCTTCATCCGCGTGTATTAGGTTACCTCTTTTTGCGAAATAATTTTTTTAAGGGATTTTTTTTTAAGTTTGGCCCGGCTTTGTAGGCATTAGTAGAATCAGTTATCGATACCTAACAATAACCTTCACGGATCGGACAGGGTTTTCTTTACATATCATTCCCCTTATTCATAAAAACTGCTTAAAGTTAACGAGTGATTAGCGATTCTTTAACCCTTTAACCGCCAACGCCGTAATATTACGTGTTGTAAGAACATTACATCAGACGCCACGTCAGAATATTGTGTAGAAAGTCCTGTCATTTAAAAATTTGTACAATAAATGTTGAATTTGCTTACTGAATCTTAGTATATTTCGTGTAATTACTTTATTTTTAACAGTATTAAATACATATTTTAGCTAATTGATTGAAATAATTACATGTTCTCAGTTCGTGATACGTCTAAATATCAACCTACTTCGCCGAACCCGTAATTTCAAGTAGACTAGTGTTGTACCGCATATGAAACTCCTGAAGTAAATTAATAAAAAACATCCTATTTTTTACAAAACTATCAAGTAAACATTAATAAAAATTTCATAGTTTATTAAACATTTATTTATTTATTCAAAATTCAATAAGCTTTAGTGAAGTAATATGTAGAAATCAACAAATAAGTATAGGTAAATTAAGTACAAAACTTATTCTAGAACGTCACTAGTACAGGCTATCCGCGAACGCCGTCGCCGTAATTTTACGTGCGGCTCAAGGTCAACTAAAGTCATATTTTGAATAAACGTCAGTTGCGTTAGCGCCATCGCCTTGATAATATGTCCTCACATTATTATTACATCTAAGCTAGTGTCGAGAAGTTATCGATGATGTTATACGACGACGAAGAACTATTAAACATATTGCAGCAAGCAAACAATGATATTTGTAGTAGTAGCAGTTCAACGGATAGTGATAATAATTCGGTAAATAACTCTTGTTTTCAAGTCTGTTTATTTATCCTCAGTCATAAGGACAGCTAAATAATATTATGTGTACTTATTTACCCATTTATTTTGTTTTAAAGAAAATACAGTTAATTTAGTTATTTTATTTGTTGTTATTTATTATTATTTGTATCCTAATATTTTAAACGCGTATCATTTTTTTACATAAAAGTCATACCGTCTTTTTGTCCGCGGGATAGTAAACGGACTAAATAAGTTTACTGTTTTTGAAATTTGTTATCTATGTTTCATATAATACTAATCTCATTTTAAATTGCTACAGGAGAAGCTTTATCGCTCAGTGCAACTAGTGTTGTAGGCCTTTTTCGTGTTTCGTGAAGACGAAGAGTTATTAAATATTTTGTAATCATGAATTGCGAAGCGACGACAGTTCTCAACATAGAAAGTGATGTTGATTTGATAAGTTTAATTTATTTTTGACGTGACAACGTCTTAAATTAGGTTGCGGCTGGGAGTCACTTATGAAAAAGTGTAACGCTCGGTAACGTTACGATGAGTCACCGAACTAAAAAATATATTTCTATAGTTAAAATTTGTGCAATTCTTATTTTCATTCAATTCCTTGTTCCTATTGTGCAATTTAATTATATTCATATCAATAAATATTCTACCGAGAAAAAGACGTTGTCACGTAAAATCTTCGCCCGTAAAACCGACTTTACAGGCAACCATTTTTTTAAATCGATATTTTAATTTGACAAGTAATTGTGTTTGTTTGTAACATACCTAAGGTTCATCATGGATACTAACCAAAATTTAAATGATACATTCATAGGCTGGAATTATTTAATATTAAGAAGGTACATCGGTAGGTAGGGTAATAACAGATTTTGTAGTGTTATTAAGTTTAGGTATATGCTTACCTATATTTTTATAATAATGCCTCTATATATGTATGAGCAGTATAAAAGTAAATATTCTCGAAAGGTTAATATTGTGAATAAATAAATGCATCGATATTGAGTATTCGCACCACTGATCCAACTTATACCTAAAGTGACGTGGCGCTGGAGGTTCGTCAAAGGGATCAGTGACGTGGCGGTTAAAGGGTTAACCATACATTTTTGACCTTTTAACGTCACTTAACTTAAATCATCCTTTATGAATAAACACCACAGTGTTTAAGGGGTTTATTCATAATTGATTTTTAAAGTGAAGTGACCTGCAAGCGTCTGAAATGTATGTTTAAAAAATCGCTAATCACTAGTTAACTTTAAGCAGCGTTTATGAATGAATAACACAAGACAGAATGTTGTGATAATTTTAAGATAGACCCTGGCCTTTTATCCAGCCTTACGTAGAAACTTCCCACAGCTCACCTTGAGGTCATTTATGACCGACTTGACAAGTATAAAGGTCACGTTGCCCGAGTCAGCTATGTTGAGGTATGTCGATGCCTTGCAGAGCTTGACGCATGTCATTACAGCTGCTTCTGTCATCTGCTTTGAGTTATTTTGAGGACCTAAAAAGAAAAGGAAAATAAACATTTCTCATAAACATTACGCCTCTATACCCAGTAGGGTCGGACAGAGATGTATATGTACCGACAACAGCACATCGAAAATTAGTTGTTACGGCTCATAAAGACCATGTACCATGTAATAAGTTTGCGTTCATAATGAAAAAAAAAAACGATATCGCCAACTGTATGAAGTTGTCCAAGACTTACACCACTTATTGATTGACTGTGTCTGGTACAAGTCTGGGAGAAATGATTTGTTTAGGGTCTTGAGGCTCAACAGACTTAAAATGGGCACATTCCAGTAGTCACTCCATGGAAAATTCTGGTATTGACCTGAATCCGGTTAGACTAGAATCCGCCCCAACATAGGTAGTGGGGAAAAGACGAGGTAGATGACATGTTTATAGAACTAGCGGCCGCCTGCGACTTCGTTCGCGTGGAGTTAGCTATTTAAACATATTATTTTAACCCCAAATTATACAGCATACATTTAAAATTTTTATAATGCTCGACCAACAGGTCACAGCGTGATGTTATATAATCTAGCCTTCCTGGATTAATGAGCTATTCAACGCAAAAAGTATTTTTGAAATCGGACCAGTAGTTCCTTAAATTAGCGGGTTCAAACAAACAAACAAACTCTTCAGCTTTATATATATATTTTTTTTAATAATTATAAACTAGCGCTTGACCGCAATCCCGCCTGATGGTAAGCAGTGATGCGATCGTTGATGGTAAAGCGCGCTAGTTTATTAAGAGCCTATTCACTAAGAAAAACTGAGCGAATAGGAAGGAAGACGGCAGTTAAGCGAGGTGATGCAATGTTAAACCCAACAACACGACCAACGATGCTGCGCCAAAGGGAGAATGATCTGAAGACCCTCCACGACCAAACTCCCAACACAAGAACATTTGGCGCATCGTACATGGCACAAACCCCAACACAACTGCTGAGACCCGTCCTCCGTACGGCTTCACCAGACATCATGCCGGAACACGGCAAATCGCTTGGCTGCAAGACTTTGTCTGATGGGTGGTAACTTCTGCTGGCGGCCGATGTTATGGCCTACCACCGAGACGAGTATAGTACGAGAGAGAGTATAGTATTAAAAATACTTACTAAGTCCTCGTTTGACGGAGTCAATGAAATGTTTCTTCTTCGTATGTCGTGGGCTGCACGGCGCCCCACTATCCGCATTCACAATTTCTTCTAGAACTTTCTGTTAACAAATTCAAAAATCATTTATTTAAATTAGGCTGAGAATCAGCACTTTTTGAACGTCAATATTACATAAGACAGTCCCCCAAAACGCCCACCCATCGACACTTCCTATTGCTTTCGCTGGGAAGAAGAAGTGGCGGAACAAACTCCCCAGCAGCACAGCTGTCTGTTCATTTAAAAAAACACATGACTTTATACAATACTATGTATAGTACACAAGAAAATACAACAACAATGAAATTATTTGCCATATGCCAGCTACCACGCCAAAATACCAGCAAAGCAAAACGAAAATATATAAAACCTTGTTTTAATTTGGATTTAAAATGTTTTATATGAACAAACTTAAAAAATTCTGTCACTTTTAACCTTACAGGCGTATAATATAAAGATCCTCATCTAATAAAATATTTAAATTTAAAAGAAACAGCCACATTAATAATTTACGATATTTAACATTACAAAGTGAAAAATAACTAATTTCGGAAGTCGGTGTTTTTGGTTTTTGTGTATTAGTTTTTGACACCGACTTCCGAAATTATCGTAGTTATTTTTCACTTTGTAGTGTTTTGGAAGTCGGTTGTTTTTTTTTGTAAAAGTTTTTATCATATAGGTAATTTTTTATCCCAAAAATAATTAAAACTACGGAAATTATTGTCATATTAATCCAGTTGTTTGTACACAACATAATATTCTAATTGGGATGCCCGAGGGTGTGCATTCATTAAATTACACGTTGTATAAACAATGCAAAATTCAACCATAAATCTTTACTTACAGGGTTTAAAACCAGCAACATGATTTGTAGCGGCCACATAGCCACTCTGGATTTCTTGTTGTCTGAGAAACTATCTTGTAATATATCAAAAAGGGTGTCACAACACTTGCTTAGTTCATCATTAGGCCGACATTGGACTTCAGCAAATTCCTAAAAAAAAAATAAAGAAACATTATTTCAAATGTAGAATAGAATAGTCTTTATTATATACACCATATAGATTACAGAACATAAATAAAAATATTTTACAAAGGGTGATACAATGGGCGGTTTTATCGCTAAGAGCGATCTCTTACAGACAACCTTTGGATGGAATTCTAAGGAGTAGGATAAAGAAATAATGTAGGTAGTCTACAGTGTACTATTTACATAGATTATACAATAAATATATACGTTAAGTGTATCATAATAGTTTAAATAAATTTATACATCTAACTAATAAATATCCTACAAGAGCACATTAAATATAATAATATGTTTAAAGAGAGAGGAAGTGCTTTTTTATCATAGTTTTAAAAGTAAACAGTTATTGAGCACGCCTTACGCTTTGATGAATATTTTATAATATAATTGGTTTAGCATTACTAAATAATCATTATATTCGGCACCTTTGAACTGTCAAGGGGTTAGCCATATTAAAATTATGCAAGCGAGAACGATGCGGACCGTTAAAGACGTCCGTAATGAAGAAGAAATCGGCCAATCGCAAGCCGAATTCGTGCATGAAAGGTTCCGTGATATTATATATTGGGTGTGTCTGACATCGTAACGCAAACTTCGCGAAAAGGCTAGACCGCATGCCACTAATAAAATTATGATAGTCATTTATGTCGTTAATGAACGGTTACGGAATTCACACTTTTAAAAAAAAAAAAGTGTCGGCTCGGCCTTTGAACGTTGCAAGCGTGCCGCCGCGCGGGTTTGTAAATATGACGTTGATACCTGATGTGAACTCTATTAAATCAGCTGATAGGATAGTTTTCGAGTTTTGTTTTCATTGCGCTTTTGTGTGTAATTAGCGAATTAATTAATTTTTGCTTTAAAATCTTATTAGGTTATAAATGTATAGCATTTATGAATGGTCTAAGGTGAAAAAAACTACATATATTTTTTTTTAAATCATGAAAAAGGCGACGACTAATACCCTTTACATACTTTATATACAAAGTTACAGTTTGGTTCTAGCACATGCCGATGGTGATGAAATAATTTACAGAAAATAAAGTGCCTGATTGGTTTCGAACCTATGACCATAACTTGTAAGTCACGGCCAATACCACTAGGCCACCACTGCTCCTGCGCTGCAGTCAAGCACTTGTTTATAATTACAAAAACAAAAAAAAAAACTGGAAGCCAACGACAAATCGGAATAAGGGGTGCAATAACTGCTACTTCATTATAAATAGGCATCATCATCTCAGCGTTAATCCCAGTCGCATCCGTAGCTTTTCAGCTTTGGAGACTGGGGCCGCCAGTCTAACTGCTGATTTTGGCTAAACTTCGATATTTTCCGTGAAGCGACTACCGTCTGACCTCCACAACCCGAAGGCGATATCTAAGCATTGCAGTTAGACCAATTTATTAGATTTTTGAGGGCTCCAACAACCCGTAACGACTGCCACTAGACGTTCGTATGGCAACCGGGACCAACGGCTTAACGTGCTTTCAGAGGCACGACCAGACCAGTGCAAATATTCATATTCATGCATACAAATATTTGCACTGTGCGGGGATCGAACCCGCGCCTCCTTGCGCAACGACCGCGTTCGCTACCGCTACGCCACGGAGGCTGTCACTTCATTATAAATAGTCATTTGCCATTTCTCAAAAAAAAAAAAAAAAAAAAACTCCTATTTATCGCATTAGATAATGCAAAGTGATTTCCTTCAATTCACATTGTTCAATCTCGCCCAGAACTTATACTTACTTACTTCTGCTTAAAATAAAGTAATGTGAACTTAACTTACCTGGGGGTAAGTATCCATCCAATTCCAAATAGCTTTCTCTAGTGATGTGACCAAAACTATGTGCGCCGACTTCCTTAGCAACTTGAACTTTTGTATTGATTCTGAAACAGGATGAAAGGGGATGTCCCTTTAGATTGAAGTACAAATATTCTTATCAAGCTTTTTATTTGATACTAATATTGGAATGCAATCTGCATTAAAAGTGATTGGTCTGCCATCTTGGGTATGCCGCCATGTTGGATTTAGAATGATGTCACACAGTTAATTATGCATATATTGGAGCCATTAGATGTTCGTATGGCAACCGGGACCAACTGTTTTTTTTTTTTAAATCCTTCCCCCAGACTAGGAATTTCTTTGAATTGTGGGGGTGTTTACAAACATATGAACAAACAGCCAAACCCGGAACAACTACTTGTAGGTCATACAAATATTTGTTCCCTGCGGGAATCGAACCCGCGACACGCAGCACAGTCTATAGCTTAACCACTATGCTAACCGTGCAGTAAGTCTATGATTAATTAGCCACTTTGTTTTTAAATGCATCAAAAACTTACCTGTCAACAGTCGTATAAGTCTCAATATGTCGACATTAATATGTTGTATTAATTCGATGTCTGTGTAATCAGGGTTTTCTTCCGAGCTCGATGATAGTTCCTGAAAACAAATGAAATATTATGCATAGAATAGAATAGAAATAGAATATTTTTAATTATGAACACCATATAGATTACAGAACCACCGTATAGAAGATTAAATAATCGCTAATCACTAGTTAACTTTAAAGTCAAAGTCAAAGTATTTTATTTGTTAAACATAGGTAATATGGTACATGGTATAAAATTTGTGTTGTATCACTATGTTTTGCCTTGCAAGGCGTACAAATTAATTAAAAACAGTATTGGACATTAAAGTTAACATTTTCTTATTTTATACTTTTATCATCTAAAAACTCATTGATGGAATAATAAGCTTTGTCAATCAACAATTTCTTAAGTTGTGACTTAAAACTATTCATGTTAGTCATACTTCTTAAAGTTTTTGGTAGTTTATTAAAAATTTTTGGATCCGTGCCGAGACAACTCTTTGAAAAAAGTGCAGTACTGTTAAGCAACGTTTATGAATTAGGGGGGATATGTAGACGGTTCATTATTATTATTATTATTTTGTTTTTCTTTGGCGAACTTACCTGTAGCCTCGCGCTAATCCTATTGAAAACTGCGTTGAAGAAGTTCAAACTGAGCGCGAATAACACTTTGCTTGCCAACTGCCTCAGTAAACTGTTGTTCAGCGTGCTTTCATTGCGCATGTCCGTATAGTAGTATATTGAGACTGTGAGGAGAAATGATTAATTAATAGTGTTGTAAATAAAACCAGCAAGAAGAAAGAAAGACTCAGGTCAGAAACCTTCAGGCGGCGTCCTAATTGGGAGTGATCGTACGATGGCGCGATGCGATTTTCATCTCACGATTAAAGTGGTCGTGCGATGATCTAAGGCGACGTCCTAATTGGCAAAGATCGCACGAGCGCTATCTCACGACCGCCACGAACTTTTTTTTTTATAATAATTATAAACTAGCACTTGACCGCATTCCCGCTTGATGGTAAGCAGTGATGCGATCGTTGATGGTAAAGCGCGCTAGTTTATTAAGAGCCTATTCACTCAGAAAAACTGAGCGAATAGGAAGGAAGACGGCAGTTGAGCGAGGTGATGCAATGTTAAACCCAACAACACGACCAACGATGCTGCGCCAAAGGGAGATTGATCTGAAGACCCTCCACGACCAAACTCCCAACACAACAACATTAGGCGCATCGTAGCCGGCACACATCGCAACACAACTGCTCAGACCCGTCCTCCGAACGGCTTCACCAGACATCATGCCGGAACACAACAAATCGCTTGGCGGCAAGGCTTTGTCTGGTGGGTGGTAACTTTTGCCGGCGGCCGATGTTATGGCCTACACACAGATAAACATACAGATTTCATCAGGGTCCATGCGTACGATCGTTATTAAAGCATTTCATGTGCTTGCACAATCACTTGCGAGGTTCAAATTGTTGAAATCTGTATGTTTGAACTCATGTTCGGTGAGGATCGAGCGATCGCGCTCGTGCGATCTTTGACAATTAGGACGACGCCTGATAGGTGTCCTAATAGATTGCGCGATGTCCATAGTGTCATAGTCCCGCGCCCCTCGCGCGTCGACGCATCGCGTAGGTAACCAATTAGGACACTCCAAAGGGATCTCTTACTTTGATTACGTGATCGCACGATCAAACACATCGTACGATCGTTATTAAGCATTTCATGTGCTCGCACGATTAGTTGCGAGGTACAAATAGAATAATCTGATGAAATCTGTATGTTTGAACTCATCGCACGACGAGAACGCACCGTGTCATCGTGCGATCTCCGCCAATTAGGAGAATGCCTTAGGATAGTTGCAGCGACGATCTTCGCAGTATGGATGAGTGTTGCCGAAAATCGAGGTGAAGGGCGTGCAATAGAAGCGCAGCAATACGCAACAGTAAAAATAAAATTAATTAAAAACATTTCTTAATAATAACTGTACGAACATCGCCACATCGTGCAATGGTACTGAACGCCCAAGGTTGGTTCGAACTATAGTTGGTGTTGGTGTAAGCACATCTAATTCACGGTCGGGCCTAGGTTGGCTACTACGGGGAACAGACACATTTATGCCTTCCAAAAGTCTTGGAACATGAATCAGACCATTTACCATTTTGAAGAGCATAATTAGGTCCGTCAGTTTTCTGCGGTTTTCAAGAGATGTCAGGTTGAAGTGACTCAATCTTTCAGGCTAAAAGGCTGTGTTTGGGCAGGTGATACTTAGATTTATATTGCAAGTATCTAGTGAAACCTTTTTCGATGCGATTTTAGTTGTTTAACTTTATTCATTACTTAGCTTTACATTATTGTGCTGATTGTGCGATACTTTGTAAGATGAGTGAACACAATAAACTCACTCCGGTAGCACGGAAACAATACTGAGGTTCGATTCCCTGCCCACATTCGGTCTACTGCAACATACTACAATTCTACTGTACGGGCTAGCGGCTCGTACATTTTGGTCCTTCGAGCCGGATACAAAATGCGCATAGTGCATTCCTCGCAACAAAAATAATCGTAAAAGTTAACTTAATGTAAACTAATATCGCAATATGCGATGGACGCCCACGAGGACTTTCCACCCCAAAGGGGAAGAAAAGCTAATACATAATATAATGCAAGAAAGTTGTGTTCTCAAATTAATGTTGGGATCCCACGTAGGTACAATGGTCCACTGGTTGGACTAAGAGCGGAAATCAAACATGTACCATTGAACATAGAACTAATGTTGCGACCACCCGAACTAGGTTCATTTAAACCTGTGTTTCAGGCTAACAGCATGATATCATCACAATGGACTGCCAGGCCAGGTCATGATGGAAAACGACCTTTTCCTGATTGGCCTGGGTCTTGGATGTTTATCTATATATGTATCTTATAAAATATAGTATCGTTGAGTTAGTATCCCATAACGCAAGTCTCGAACTTGCTTTGGGGCTAGCTCAATCTGTGTGATTTGTCCGTATATACACACATCAAAAGTGTCTAGGGATCAAGCATTTCTATGCGGATTTCTTGAGATTGAGATGTGGCTTTGTAATAAATTTATGATTTTATAAATTTATATGGATCCTTTTTGGTGCATTTCATAATTTGAATCAGGAACTGTGAATCAAATTCGAGTAAAACATACAACGCATTGAAGACATTATTAGTGCTACTGTTTCCCTACTACTGATTAAAACCAACGTTATTATGGAGCGGCGACGTCATTTAAGCAGGGAAGAAATGCTGCTCAGAGCCGTGGGAATGATAGAAGCTGGTTCCCGGCAACGTACTGTGGCTTTAGCTCTGAATACATGTCAGAGTGTTATCAGTCGACTTTGGACACGTTACCGAAGCACTGGTACAGTGGCTGAGCGCCATGGAGGACGGTATCGCTGCACCACACGGAGACAAGACCGATACATTCAAATCTTAACTCGAAGAGCTCCAACAATAACCGCCATGATGTTAGCCGTGAGGCTTCATCACTCTTCAGGGAACTTAATTAGCGACCAAACAGCCAGAAACCGCTTGCATGAAGTGAACCTTCATTCCCGAAGACCGCTACGGGTACCACCTATAGCAATGCACAATCGTAGGATTCGATATCAATGGGCTCTTGAACACAGAAATTGGGCAGAAGAACAATGGCGTTTCGTGTGCTTTTCTGATGAGTCTCGTTTTGGTATGAGACCGGATACAAGACGTATACGACACTGGAGAACCCCTGGACGCCAACAGCGATTAAAATCCTGCCAGGAAGTCCATCCTTATAGTGGTGGAACCATCATGGTATGGGCGGGTATTTGGATCGGCGGAAGAACTGAATTGATTTGGATCAGAGGCAACCTCAACGCTCAAATTTATGCTGAGACGATTGTATCAGACGTCATCGTTCCTCTACAAGTGCAAATCGGTCCCTTATTTCAGTTAATGCATGATAATGCACGACCGCACACCGCAAGAGTTGTAAGACAGACTCTCGCCGCAGCTAACATCAATGTCCTGCCCTGGCCTGCTCAGTCGCCAGACTTGAACCCGATTGAGCATGCATGGGATATGCTACAGAGAAGAGCTCTGCCGAATATGGAGGGTATCCAGTCGCAAGAAGACCTTTTTTTGTTGTTGCAACGAACATGGGCGGCCATTCCACAGCGTGATTTGGATGAACTCATTTTGAGTATGCCAAACCGATGTTCTTGTGTTGTTAGTGTTCGCGGTAGAAACACGGATTAGTAATTGTTTAAGTTACCCAATAAAATTTTAGAGAAAACTGTTATTTCAGTCTTTTTTTCGAACTTTTGTGTTAGTGGTTCAAATGTCAAATATCCCTTTATTAGGAAAATGGCAAATTTCTTTATTAATGCAAAGGTGACTTGGTTTATCGTTACTGTGAAACAAACGAAAACACTTTATTTGATGAATCCTTAAAGAAAATTTTAATTAATATCAATCAGGAGAAAAGTTATTGCAAAAATATATGTTGATCCCTAGACACTTTTGATGTGTGTATTTATATTGGACACTGGTTTTCTTAGCCCCTGAGATGTGTGATATTTCTTCTGCTTCGAATCCCTAGTTCACAAACTAAACTAATTTTAAGTTGCAGTGCATCTCTTTCTTTCTACTTCTTTAAGAAAAGGATAAAACAGGCGTAGAGTAGCCAGTGTTCTATAGAATGCATTTTGGTGAGTGTGCGAGGGAATGGAGTGATCTAATTCCCCATCTCCGTTCCACCATCGGACGACCCGTTGTACGGCGAATTTCCCACCTTCATGTTGTTGACACCGCTACGATCCAGACGAAGCGTTTCGCCTCTTCTTTTATACCGTATATATCGAGAGACTGGAAGAATTTGCCAGCAGGGTGTTTCAGTCGGACTACAATTTAAGTGCCTTCAAAGCTAGTGTGAATTGGCTCTTAATAAACTAGCGTGCTTTAACATCAACGATCAATCACCGGTCAAAGATGCTGCGCCAGAGGAAGGACGATCTGGATCATTTGGCGCATCGTAACACAACTGTTCAGACCCGCCCTCCATATTGCCCGATCTACACACAACCGTCCACATCGAGGGTGCATAACGACTGAAACGTCTTTCATTGTTGTCAAAAGACCGACAGCGCTGGATCAGCCCTTCCAATGAGTGAAGCGCGTGCGTTACGTCCACTAAGTGTAGGCGTTGCGACGACGAAACCTTTACAAAGAACGTTATCAATTCTGCATGATATTTTACGTCCTGGGTTAAAATAGTAGTCTCAAAATCAAAATCAAGTCATTTATTCAAATCAGGTTGAGAATCAGCACTTTTTGAACGCCAATATTACATAAGACAGTCCAAGCCCCCCCCCCCCCCCCCAAACACCTGCCTTTTGCCACTACCTAGTGCTTTCTCTGGGAAGAAGTGGCGGAACAAACTCCCCAGCAGCACAGCTGTCTATCCATTTAAATTCACATGACTTAACACAATACTACTACTCGCGCGAGTTAACAGTAGGCCTAGTATGAATTTTCATTACGAAACTCGATCGTCGATATCGAGCGCGTTTGACTCAGCGATTGGCCCGCTTCAATGTCGTAAGAACTCTCAATCAATGAGAGGGCCAAACGCGCTCGATATCAACGAAAGTTTCGTATTGAAAATTCATACTAGGCCTACTGTGCACCTCGTCTGTGACGTCTTCTGGACGGTACCGTTTGTAAAAAAATGAGAATTATGTTAAAAAAAATAAATAAATATTTTTTTTTTTGCTAATAAAAGGTCGTTTTGATGATAAAGCGTCATAATACCGATCATTTTACTCATGACATGTTGCGATTAAATTTATACATATGGACTGTAATATAATGTTGGTGCAACCAACAGGCTTCACTTATGCGTCGAAAATGTAAAAACCAAAAACAAACTTAATAAAAAAACTTAACAAAGCAAAAACTCCACCGAAACAGTAATAAGAACATGGGTTTAAACTGTATTTAGACAACTGTAACAAAGATGCTAACGCTACTCAGCGCTTACGGCGAATGCGGGGCGCCGCGCGGGGAGCGGGAGAGGATTCGCATTTCAGCGAGGTGCAGTTAACTCGCGCGAGTTATAGGTATAGTAACTAACAACTTCATTGCACATACCAGCCTTCTCATTACTTGCTGTGAGGGTTTTTAATTTATGCCTATGAAAATATAAGTCGAGCATTGAATAGCTCTGCTTTATTAAATATGTAGTTTGTCTGTCGCGTTGTCTCTCGTTCGTTCAAAGCGCATAAACAGTTATAAAGACGCAATTTCATTGATGGTATACAATGGGTTTCATTTTGACAGTTCAACAACATTAATTGCGTTATCTACGTTGTTGAGCAAATCTATTTTTGCATTTGCATAAAGACAAAACTATCTTTGCATTGTGTAGATTCAATTTCGTAGTATTATATAATTGCATGGAACACGTGTGAGCACAATGTACTTGCTGTAAAGCATCTATTTGTTGGGTTATTCTTTTTTTGTTGTTGTTTTTTTTTTTGTGCGTTTTCCATAACGGACGCTCTTAGCGTACAATATATTTCTGCATCGTTCTCACACGATTGATTTCAAAATGAACGATGTAATCAAATATTTGTATCAATAGCTTGATAATTTAAAAAAGTGTCCATGGAGTTTCTTGCCCGTTCTTCTCCATAGGTACCTTTGGAATAGGCGACTAGCTTCACCTTACTAACTGACCGACCTTCTGAAAATTCAAAAGTGCCTGTAACTGGTTTATTTGAAATAAATGCTTTGATTGATTGAAATACATTTTTCGATCATATGAAGCAATGTATTAGCGATAGGGCTCAAAATTGTTTCCTTATTTTTTTCAATTGTGTCAGTACGAGCCCTTCTTTGGCGCAATAGGTTCGAAATAACAGTAGTGAGTTCTATAAACATCTCACCGTGAAACCTTATGAAAACACGGGACTCGAGGATTCGTTAATTTCTGTCAATCTAATATATAAAATTCTCGTGTCACGGTGTTCGGCTTTAAACTCCTCCGAAACGGCTCGACCGATTTTGATGATTTTTTTTGTGCTTAACCGGTATCTATGAGAATCGGCCAACATCTATTTTTCATCCCCCTAAATGTTAGGGGTAGTCCACCCTTAATTTTTTTTTTATTTTTTAGACAAAATTTTTAATTTCTATTTTTTTATGATACAACATACAAAAATACATACAATCCCCAATTTTCACCCTTCTACGATCAACCCTTATTTTTTAATAACCATTTTAGTAATTTAATCTATTATTTATATGGCAAAACAACGTTTGCCGGTCAGCTAGTAATTAATATAATTGTTAATTAAGTAATATTTAATCAGAATTTATATGCAAACGATTTTTTTATGGTACCTATTGTTCAACTTTCCGCCTATTGTTATTTAATAATTTTTTCTATGTATGTTTTTTAATTTTAATATCAATTAAGTTTTAATTAAGCATGTAATCTGAACCGTTTTTTTTTTTGTGCAAGTGGAGTTAACCTGTAATGAATTGTTGCACTTGTAAGTGTTACTCTAGTCATCAAATTGCAGTAATGTACAGTGTAAACAATTGTTGGTTAACCTAAATAAATAAATAAATCAAATGAGAGGTCATTTGATGATTTCCGTGTTTAGGATTCCTCCCGTCCCGTGCCAAGCGGAAGGGCGTGACAGACGTTTACTGACTAAAATCCATCAGTGTTCCTTCACTTCCCTGTGCACCAGGGGCTACGGTATTGCCGATCAACTTGCGGTAACGTGGATTGAGCATCTCAACTAATGCTAGGGGTTGACACAATTGTCAGCTCAATCTAAGCTCATCAACATCTTCGTCATTTCAGCTAAAAGAAGTCCACTGGTAGTATAGGAGTTCCCCAAGGTTCTCCACGACGAGCGGTACAGCTCATGCCCTGGTTTCCCGCGACCTTCACCAGGTCGTCGGTTAACCTAGTTGGGACCCTATCCATTCTGCGCTTAACCAGACTGCGCTCCAACAAAATACAGGTTACTGACATTACTCGTTACTCGGTTTTCGGGCTTCGGACTCTCCTCTCCTAGGAGAGTCCGAAGCCCGAAAACCGAGTTTGCTTGTATCATGGTCCACTTTATTTCTTTCGAAGCCGCGGCCTTAGCAAGCACTGGTCGTAGCAGATCCCGTCACTTTGTGCTGACATCGCTTGAACACAACTCGCCGTCGTCAGTCGCAAGTTTGGGCCTACCGTGGCCGGGAGTCGGCTGCTGACTCCTGACGTCAGTCTCCTGCGGCGCCTAAAGGCGAAAGGAAGCAGAGATTGCCTCTTTTCACGCGTTCCAGCAAGCCGATATCTTTCTCCAGTCGTCTTGGCTTGTCGTCTCCTCGGATTATAAGCATGAGGGTGTGGAAGCATAAGGAACAGGGAGTAAGGTTCACTCATCCTCCGTAGAAAAGGGAGGATCCTCCGACCAAACGGGTGTTATCTGGTGGGCACTTGCCCAATAGTTGAAATTCGCAAGTTGTGTGTATGCTAATTGCACGGAAAATTCTGATAGCCAGATGTAGAATTCGTGTGACGTCACTATGACGCGTTGTTCATTTTTGTGGCGTTTGTATGTACCGCTACATCACTCCCCTCCGAAGACTGAGGTCGATAGTGTTCTGAGTCTTGTATCTTGCGATGCTTGTGGTTGTGTTGCTGTGCCTGTGCCTGAGCCTATGTTTGTGCCGTAGTTGCTGATGAGGCTGAGGGTGATGACCAGGTATGCGCTGTCGCTGCATACTAGTGGTCAAGATACCCCTTGAAGACGTGGGCGCCTATGAAGCTTGCGGGAGTGATGATGATGAAGTCACGGCAAAGTCGTTGCACGAAGGCTGCGCTGACGTTCATGTTCGGTGTCACCAATGTGGAGGCATGAGGAACAGGGAGTAAAGTTCACTCATCCTCCGTACAAAAGGGAGGATCCTCCGACCAGACGGGTGTAATGTCTGGCGGTCATTTACCCAATGGTTGAAATTGGCAAGTTGTATGTATACTAATTGCACGGTAAACTCTGATTGCGAGATGTAGAATTCGTGTGACGTCACTATGACGCGTTGTTCATTTTTGTGGCGTTTGTAGATACAGCTTCAAGGGGAAGAGAGTGTGCACCTGTGTATGCACCTACAGTTGAGCAGTATAATAATATCCACCGCGTCTCCGTTGAGATTGGCCGCCACTGCAGAAATACGATCTGAAGGGCTATTATTATAGGAGATTAATCAAACTATAATATTCTTTCTGCTAGGATTCAGAAGTCATATCTATGTGGGAGCGTAAAATGTGTTACGCAAAGAATCCGACCTGTTACTCAAAACACAAACCCTTTATTACAAAACGAGATCTAACTTTAGTTCCAGACTTAACTTTTGAGTCAGTATTATTTTGTATTTCGAACTTTATTGAGATTAAGTCAAAGTTCTTAATACAAAAATGTGACAACATAGTACCCAACTAAGCTTTCATTTTTATATAAAGAACTAAATTTCTATAACCTTTAGGTGCATAATTCAATAACAATTTAGATGGTTTAAACTTGATCTAAATAAAATTCATGTTTTGTAATAAGGGGGACTGACTTTCCCAGAGAGGGTTAATGTAATAGGATGTAAGTTAAAACTGGCTGCTACAGTATCCCTGTTGGGAAAACGCCAAAAGACAAATCACGTTATCGATGGTATTGTTACTGTAATGGGACGTAACGTGTGTGACGTTAAATGCCATCGTCCTTCGCACTTTCTCCATAATTTCACTCCTTTTACTAATAAACTAATGTTTGACCGCAATCCTGCTTGATGGTGGTGAGCTAGTTTATTTAGAGCCTATTCAATAAAAAAAAAAAAAAACAAATGAATAGGAAAGAAGACGGCAGTTGAGCGAGGTGATGCAATGTTAAACCCAACAACACGACCAACAATGCTGCGCCAGGGGGAGATTGATCTGTAGGCCTTCCACGACCAAACTCTCGACACAACATTTGGCGCATCGTACACCGCACACATCGCAACACAACTGCTCAGACCAGCCCCTAATCCAGTAGACTAGTAGAGCAGACCAGTATCATAGTTTCGAATAAAATTTCAGCCGTTTCATATGTTTATGCCGAGTAGGTACTAAAGTTTTCTATGGGATAGTTGATATGTTTTTTTTGGGCGAATGAAGGTGTTGCAATGCCAAGTTAATAGAAATACGCAATGAAAATGTTTGTCTTACCCGCTACAAACTATTGACGGACAGCTGCATTGTCGGATGGTGGATGGTCTGATTAGTAAAAGGCATTTCTGTGAGTTCCGTAATCAAAAGGATACCAGTCCTTTTGATTACGGAACTCACAGAAATGAAAGCGTCTGTAACTACAATTCAAAGCAATTGGTCGTATTCCGGCATGGTGTCTGGTGTGAAATGATTGCGACTAGTTAGAATCATTTGGACCGCCCATTCGGTCCAAACGACCAAACTCCCAACACCACAACATTTGGCGCATCGTACTCGGCACACATCGCAACACAACTGCTCAGACCCTTCCTCCGTACGGCTTCTCCAGACATCATGCCGGAACACGACTTCGACAATCGCTTGGCGGCAAGACGCATTAGATTGCGAATAATCATACAAATTAAGTCAAACCTATGGGCCGGACTGAACTTTAAAAATAGAACTGCTGTCAGCTGTGTTAAGTTTTAAGTAAAAAGAAAAATGATTTAAAAAATGCTGCGGCCATGTGAGTTTCTAAATAGCAAGTGTGAATTTAGCGTAAACTTCTTTAAGTGGAATAAGCCGCCAAAATTACGCCAGGAGTCCCAGATTTATAAAACGTCGACATAAATTGGAGGGATACTAATAGAATAAAAGCGAGTGATTTATGTAGTAAAAATGCATTCAGTAAATAACTCATAAAGTACATTGAAATATCGCAGCAGTGGCCACATCATGATTTGCCTCAAGCCTCCCTCATAGACGGTTCACGCGGCCGTCTTCTTCAACTGCCATTGGCGATATCCGTCATTATTGTGAAATAAAATTTTCAAAGAATTTCTATAATTTGTTACACGTGTTATTGGCAAAATTGTGGTATCTATTCCACAGAGGCCATTAATCAAGATTTGAGGTTGAATCTCACCTTGAAAAAAAAAAAAATAAAAGAAATGAAAAAAGAAAGGTTTATAGTAAGATTTTAACATAAGAATGAGTTCAAGCGATTTTGAACTGTTGACACTAGCACCCCAATTGTGTAACTATTACTATTAGTTGGAATCATTTTGAAGGGTATTGCTATTCCATTGCTCCATATGTTCGGAAAGTGTGTCTGCTCAACAACGTAAATAAAGCAATGAATGTTGTTAAACTGTCAAAATGAAACCCATTGCTACTAATAATATGCAATTACCCGGCAGATTCAATTAAAGACGAGGCAAATTGTGTTATTGAAAAATACATAATTCGCCTTAGCCGAAAACTTCAAGGCAGCATCCATCATGGAATCCATCGCAAGAAGAAATACCATAGTCTCCTACTTTTACAGATATCCAGGACAGCCCAATCTGCCATAATATAGCTATTAAACAGTATAAACATACCAAACAAAAATGTAACTTAATTATTTTAAAATAGGTACCTACAACTAATATTACTAATATCAATAAACAGCTTAAATAAACGACTATATGTCTGTCAAATTCGATAAAGAATAGAGGTAAACAAACCGTTGCTAGGCAACAGGTAGTATACGCCTAAAATACAGATGTTAGATAGATGATTTTGTTTGAATGAAATATGACACGCATGTAAGCTAATTTCCTAATAGGTTAAATTTTTTGATACATATATATTATACTTAATCCATACTTGAAAGTATTACAATGCATGTGTTATGCAGTTGATTTGAAAGTAATTAAAATACGCAAAATCGTATTGTCCTCATGATGCCTCAACTTCATTTATTGGTTGAATTCCACAAAATGTGTTTAATATCTGGATTTCATCCATCTTTCTTTTTTTGTAGGGCTATCTCGTAAATTTAATGTCGACTTTAATTTAATGTCGGTTTTTCGAAATACCAAGTTATGCATGTTATTTTAGTGATTCTATTGAAATATGCTGCAATAGGAATTGTTAATAAATAGTTAGCATGTAAAAGTCGATATTTAAATAATAACAGGAGATTTGTAAAACGTGAGTTCTGATAACCCTAAATTGGTTTGTTTATCTCTATTATTTATGGAGCTTGGTGAGAGTATACTTTTATTTTCCCCAAATTTAAAATGAAAATTAGTGTTTAACACGGGTAAAAGAATCAACTCCTACACGGATTATAGCCTAAATACCTTGGGTATTGATTCTTTCGACCCTAGGTTCTTCTTCTTAAATCTATAGAAATCCACTGCTGGACCAAGGCCTCCCCCAAGGCTTTCCACATTGACCGGTCTTGTGCTGCCCGCATCCATCGGCGTCCCGTGACCTTCACCTTCGGTCTACCTTGTTGGGCCTCTCTACTCTTCGTCTTCCGGTACGTGGCCGCCACTCCAGAACCTTACTGCCCCATTGGTTATCGGTACTACGAGCAATGTGCCCCGCCCACTGCCACTTAATTTTGCGACTCGAAGAGCTATGTCAGTGACTTTGGTTTTTCTGCGGATCTCCTAATTTCTGATTCGATCGCGCAGACAAACTCCAAGCATAGCTCTATCCATCGCCATTTGTGTGACCCTAGGTTAACAATGTACTATTATGTCTTCTTTTGTTCTGTCATGTAAATGATTTCACGTGTGTTATGCGAACTGGGGACCCAACAAATGCCTTATTTTGCCTACCAAGTAAAGAAAATACACATAAAACCGTCATTATAAAAGATCTAAAGTAATTTACTTAAAAATATTAACCAGTAATCTGGCAGACCTCCCTCAGCAGGTTCTTCACATTTATAGTCTCATCGTACTTCGCCAAACCTCTAACACTGGGTGTGAAGACATATCTCCAGAGTGCCCAACAGGCCAATTCTAGTAATCAAAAAACAAACGTTCAAAATCTGGTCTCATCTCAGTGACAAACAAATGTCAAATTGCAGGAAAATTAGAGGAATTTTGACAGATTGAGACTGAGAAGAGGCTGTGCATTCCGTTACGAGAATTGTCCCTAGGGACTTTGGCATGCATTTTAATTATAATGGGTGTACAAATAAGTTTCCGACGTTTTTTGAACATGCAGACGAGTATTATCATATAGGATTTTGTCATGTCTGGATTAGTAATGGATGTGTTTTCCTTCCATTTTTCTCCAATCATCATCATCTCAGCTTTAATCCTAGTCGCAACCGAAGCTTTTTCAGAGGAGTCTGAGGTCCGCTGTACCAATCAGCTTCCAATTTTGTGTCTTAGTTTTTTTTTTTTTTTTTTAATAATTATAAACTAGCGCTTGACCGCAATCCCGCCTGATGGTAAGCAGTGATGCGATCGTTGATGGTAATGCGCGCTAGTTTATTAAGAGCCTATTCACTCAGAAAAACTGAGCGAATAGGAAGGAAGACAGCAGTTGAGCGTGGTGATGCAATGTTAAGCCCAACAACACGACCAACGATGCTGCGCCAGAGGGAGATTGATGTGGAGACCCTCCACGACCAAACTCCCGACACTTGGCGCATCGTACCCGGCGCACATCGCAACATAACTGCTCAGGCCCGTCCTCCGTACGGCTTCACCAGACATCATGCCACTACGTTCTTTGTCTTCCATATCAAAGTTATAGTTTCTGAACAAGCAATCGATGGGCCTTAGCTGCAGATTTCTTCAAATTAAAGAAGTAACTCAAGTTCCCGCAAATGACGTTTATTTAGCACAAGAATTGACATTTTTGCACTAAAAGAAATATGAAATACTGATAGATTCACTAAAACTATGATTTTACCAGATGTCCGAACTTATGATATCACATTTTACATCTGACAATAGGGATGTATCCAAGGCATGATAATCAAAAAAATAATTAATCCGTCTTATAGATAATAAAAAAAATTAAGACCCGTATTTTTTATTTTGTCGTAATTACCAAAAACTACTGAGATATAGCGTATTAAAGTTACGGAGTAGGGGCTAATTACGTTACGCCGTGCTATATTTTGTACCACGGCGTGACGTCATGCGACATTTCAAATCAATATATCTTCATAAGTATTTGAATGAAAGAAAAAATAAAAAATACGTGTTCAATATTATTTATAAATCTATCTGATGGATATTAAATATTTTTTTAGGATACAAGCCAATTCCAACATAACCTCTTAGTGAGGACATTTTTTGCTAAACAGCGGAAACTTATTTATACACCTAATAATTTAATCAGTCAAAAACTTACCTATAAACTGGCAGACCTCCCTTAGCAAAATCTTCACATTCATAGCCTCGTCATACTTCGCCGTATCTTTAGGCTGGGAGCTAAGACATATCTCCAGCGTGTCCAGGACTATGACCAGGCTATCGTGATAGCCTTTCTCTAGTTCTGTTTGTGGACGGTTTGCGCCTATGGCTATTGTGGGCTGGTACTGCGAAAGGTAATACTAGTTCAGCTGTAAAGTGACTGCAGATTGAAATAAGACAAGTGAAAACTGCAATAGTTCTAAGGTCATTCTGAGGTGGGAACTGAGACAGGAGTTGAGATCAGGAGAGAGGATCTTTGATTATTTCTTTCAAATGAAATCTTTATTAGAGAATAATGGCCCCCAATCCCTTGTTCAATAAGTAAACTAAATTAAAATCTGTGAATCTTTTTCTTTATATTCCATTAAGAAAAGGACAGAAGATACTATGTTAGTTTGGACCAGTCAAATTAATTCGCCCCTGACGTAAATTGATGTATTTTTGGCCGCCATGTTTATAATCGCGTCTAAACTCTCTATATTGAATATCTTAATTTGACAGGGTTAAACTAAAATATATGATGTAACTGATGTAACTGTAAAATTTGTTTGAGCGTTTCTCATGTACACCATTACCAATACCAAATACCATTATTTTACTCGCCACCCAGCCTTTTCCCAACTACGTTGGGATTGGTTTCCTATGTAAGAGGATAAACCTGTACACAATTATTTAATACTAGCGGCCGCCAACGATTTCGTTCGCGTGGAGTTAGTTATGCTCCGCTCCTATTGGTTACAGCGTGGTGTTATATAGCCTAAAGCCTTCCTGAATTAATGGGCTATTCAACGCAAAAAAAAATTATCAAATCGGACCAGTACTTCCTGAGATTAGCGCGTCGAAACAAACAAACAAACTCTTCAGCTTTATATATTAGTATAGAGTATAGATAGAGCGATTGCCTATCATCATCATAATTTCAGCCGAAAGACTTCCATCGCTGGACATATGCCTCCTCAACATTGATCACTTCTACACTAGATTCACAAACAGCGTAAAAAGATGGTTGAACTGAACAAGCGCACAACACAGCACTTGCGTGCTTCTTTCATTTAGTACTTACTTTATAATTCTGACTTTAATGCATGCGTGTAAGGTTGAATTTGGTTTGATGTTTGATATACCACAGACTCAATCGTAAAAAATAATGGCTTATGTACACTGCTTGGTGATAAGAACTTTATGCACTGCACTTAAGGCTGATTTTAAATTAATGTAAATTATTTTGACTACTTTAGACTACTTTTTGACTGACTGAGTTTTGTTCGAGACTGTGTATCTTGTGTATAAGCGATCGATGCTCTTCAAGGATCTTCACGATGACCGGTCCTGCGCCTCCCGCATCCAGCAGTTTCCCACGACCTTCACCAGGTCGTCGGTCCACCTGGCCGGGGCCTACCCACGCTGCGTCTTCCGGTGCGTGGTCGCCACTAGAGAACCCGTTGGCCCCATCCGGCATCGGTCCTAAGAGCAATGTGCCCGGCCCACTACCACTTACGCATAGCAATTCTTCGGGTTATGTCGGCTATTCTCGTTATTCTGCGGATCTCTTTTCTGATTTGATTACGCAGTGAAACCCCAAGCGTAGCCATCTCCATTGCCCTTTGAGTGACCTTATACGAGTACAACTCACTTAATAGGCTACGCTAAACCTCTTTGTAAGACTGGATGTCATACTTTCCAAGTTACCAACAACCCATAACGACTGTCAATAATCACATAATATTATACAATATGTAAAGAAAACCCCGTCCGTCCCATAAAGGTTAGGTGAACACATGACCAAATAAAATATTAAATAATCATCATAGTAACAATACTAATGAATTTTGAAAGAATCATTTTTTTCCGCGAATTAATTCCAATTTCCCCAAAATTTGGTAATTTTTAGAAAAGTGACAACACTCTTTTCGACGGATTATTATGAGCGATGCGTCCGCGTGCCGCGTGCCCTGCCCCCCTTCGCCCGCGAATGTATTGCATACCGCACATGTATTAAATTACTTCTTTTTGCGATATAATATTAATTTTTTAAGGGGATTTTTTAAGTTTAGCCCGGCTTTGTAGACATTAGTAAAATCAGATATCGATACCTAACAATACCTTCACGGATCGGACAGGGTTTTCTTTACATTTTGTTTGTTATTTGTCGACACGATTGGCGCAATGTCTGGGCGAGCTACACGCAAAGCACTGAGCTTTGACTAGCGGGTTCAAATCCCGAACGGAACAAATATTAGTATGGCCTACAGGTAGCTGTTCCGGGTGTGGTTATTTGTGCATGTGAGTTTAAAGATTTGTAAACGCACCCACGATACAGGAAAAATTCCTAATATGGAGCAACATTCTTTAAAATAAAATCTCAAATTTCTTTATTAGATTTTCAACTTTATTACTAAAGCACAAAGGCTCGAGGTAGATTAGATTAAGAATATTTTCAGGTAGGTCTGTATATGTATCAACAGGTTTATTACAAAAAATTAACACTTACCAGCTCATTTACTCTCTGCAGTATCTTAGTGAGGCCCGCGATAACTAATGAGAAGCGGTGTCTGCTGATCTGAACGAGGCATGCTTTGCATTGCTCCTCGTTGATACGGGAATGCAGGTTCTGAGCTCCTGTCTTGTACGGCAACTAATGGAAAGAAAAAGGTTCTATTAGAATAATTGAAAATATTACTAATGTACCTTATGTCAATGCCATAAGGTTCAATATAGCATGACATGCAGTACGTAACTTTTAAGCCATATATCTTGAGAGCTAGGCATTGTAGAAGTACGATATAAAAACGCATTGCTAGACCTAGGATGGCCTATCGAATAGAACATGTTTCATAAATATTGTCAACAAAGTGTCGACATCGAAATTACTAGAAACTCGTCTCCCGGGAAGTACCCGTAGGTACCTGCTAACAACCATTAACCGGCATTTTAGTTACAGCCCGTAGCAGTATATTATTTACAAGAAAGAATTATGTTGTAAACTAGTGCTTGACTGCGATCCCGCCTAATTGTAAGCAGTCCACTGTCGGGATCGCGCTGAGGACACGGTGGAGGCCTGCCCGGCTTGGGCGGATCACCGCCGTGTCCACATAGGCCATGGTCCGGAGCGAGAGTGCATGGCAGGCCGTCACCTCCTTCTGCGAAGTAGTAATGCAGGCAAAGGAGGAGGTAGAGCGCGTGAGAGAGAGAGGTGATCTTAGCTCCTCAGTGGTAGGCCATAACATCGGCTACCGGCAGAAGTTACCACCCACCAGACAAAGTCTTCCACAGATTGAAACAGGTTTGATAAAGTTGAGTTTATTTAATCTTAATACAAAACATTTCCCAAGCTAGGAAAAATAAGTTGGACCCGGTTATTTAAAGCACGTGTAAATGACTATTTTTTGATACATCAATCATTAACGTACCCGTTCAGGTCATATTTGTCCATCCTCCTTTGACAGAAACTATGTAAAGTAACATTTGCCTTCCGTAAGGGTGCTCAGTAAGTGGTTCAAAAGAGATACTGTGGCCCCTGGCGCACAGGCCGTGAAGGAACGGGTGGGTTTTAGTCAGTAAAAGTCCGACATGCTCTTCAACTCCTCCCAGAGCAGGAGTTGTCATTTGATGATTACCCGTCCATGAGTAATCGTCGAAGGTAAAGCGCACTAGCTTATTATGAGCCTATTCACTTGAGCCATATCTTATAAAACATCACTATGTCATCATCATCATCTAAGCGTTAATCCAAGTCGCATCCGAAGCTTTTTCAGCTTTGGAGTCTGGGGTCCGCTTTACCAGTCTAACTGCTGGTTTTGGCTAAACTTCGATATTTTCCGCGAAGCGACTGCCGTCTGACCTCCACAACCCGAAGGCGATATCAAAGCGTTGCAATTAGACCAATTGTTGAACTTTTGAGGGCTCCAACAACCCGTATCGACTGCCATTAGATGTTCGTATGGCAACCGGGACGACCAGGCACGACCAGACCAGTGCAAATATTCATATTCATGCATACAAATATTTGCACAGCTCGGGGTTCGAACCCGCGCTTCCTTGCGCAGCGGCCGCGTTCGCTACCACTGCGCTACGGAGGCTGTGAATAAAACATCACTATGTATATTGCTATAAAAAAGCCCTGTATAACAAATTCCCTTGTAGCAATATCTACAATCGCCACAAGCAAACAATACGTCACACTGACATCACACGAATTCTACATCTCGCAAGCAGAGTTCACGGTTCAACTTGAATACGTGCAACTTCCCTACATCCAAAAATGAAAAACGACTTTGATGACACGGTTGGTGCAGTGGCTGAGTGATCGACTGCTGCGCTGCGGGTCGGGGGTTCGAACCCCGTAATAGATATTAGTATGGCTTACAGGTAGTGGTTCCGGGTCTGACTGTTTGTGTATGTGAGTTTATATGTTTGTCAACGCACCCACGATACACGAGAAATTCCTAGTGTGGGGTGCGTTTAAAAAAAAAATGCGAGGATGTTGTAGAGTTTTATCAATGTCACTACTGTCATTTGAACTATTTTTTATTATCGAAGTGGTGATTGGTATTGAGGTTGTTTACTTTACACTGCTCTTGATGATTCGACAGTACAGGTTCAGTCTGCGCTCTCATAACAAAGACTCCCTTTCTAGTAGCATAACTTAACATGATCAGCCAATTATATTCCTGCTGGGACGCAGGTCTCCTCTCAGTTACATTAAGGTCTTTATTGTTCACTAAGCTACAATAGAACACTGACTCCTAAGTCACAGGTTCCCCTAGCTTAGGAGGTAGGGTTTTTCACTATTTCTACAACTTTTATTTTCCAAAAATAGGCTTATATGAAATGTACTCATTTGCTATTGAGATTTCTGTATCAATAAAGTTATTAAGCTATTGCATAGCTTCTATCGCGGGCCTTGAGCGTGGAGACCGAATCCAGAAATTCCGTAACGAAAATAACCTAACACCACAACAATTTTTATATATGCTGACCTACCAGGTCCTCATAAATGCGTAAGAACATAGCAAATATCTAAAAAAGGCGTGTGGCACTTGGGGACTGCCGAAATATTATCAATTTTTGTTTTTTTTATTATAAACTAGCGCTTGACCGCAATCCCGCCTGATGGTAAGCAGTGATGCGATCGTTGATGGTAAAGCGCGCTAGTTTATTAAGAGCCTATTCACTCAGAAAAACTGAGCGAATAGCAAGGAAGACGGCAGTTGAGCGAGGTGATGCAATGTTAAACCCAACAACACGACCAACGATGCTGCGCCAAAGGGAGATTAATCTGAAGACCCTCCACGACCAAACTCCCAACAAAACAACATTAGGCGCATCGTACCCGGCACACATCGCAACACAACTGCTCAGACCCGTCCTCCGTACGGCTTCACCAGACATCATGCCGGAACACGACAAATCGCTTGGCGGCAAGGCTTTGTCTGGTGGGTGGTAACTTCTGCCGGCGGCCGATGTTATGGCCTACCACTATACACCTACTGAGAAAATAAATAATATAAAAAATATATAATATAGAATATAAGCAAGTCACTTGTTATCTTTCTTTGTGTGAGTGCTTAGTTGTTCTAAACTACAGTAAGCTTTTTATGTAATATGTATGTAACAAATACATATATATACAGTATGTTAAGAAAACCCTGTCCGACCCATAAGGATAATAAAGGTTAGGTATACACATGACCAAATATAATATAAAATTTTACGTAATCATCATAGTACCAATACAAATGAATTTTGAAATAATCTTTTTTTCCCGCGAATTAATTCCAACTTCCCCGAAATTTGGTAATTTTTAAGAAGTGACAACACCGGTATTATTATGAGCGAATAGCGATGCGACCACGTGCCGCGTGCCCTGCCGCCCGCCGCCTCCGCCGCCTCCGCCGCCGCGCGCGTGAGGGTGGATAACGCAGATTTATTAAGTTACCTCTTTTTGCGAAATAATATTTATTTTTTTAGGGGTATTTTTTTTTTAATTTAGCCCGGTTTTGTATCCATTAGTAGAATCAGTTATCGATACCTAACAACACCTTCACGGGTCGGACAGGGGTTTCTTTACATACTGTATATTTATTATAATTTTAAATAATTCCTGTATTTATTTATCTCCCAAGTTAGCTACACAGGGTTATTTTCAACCACTAGACAAATTTAATCTTCAAACACCATATGCCAATGATGTGTCCAACCATTGGGCTAAGTGCCTGCCGACACAACACCCGTCTGGTTGCAGGATCTTCCCTTTTCTATGGAGGATGAGTGAACTTTGTCTATGGGAAGAATATCCTGATCTCAAAAAAAAAATACTGGTCCATAGAAAACTTTAATACCTACTCAACCTAAACATATGTGAAGTACTTATGATACACTTGATAAAATTGATCAGTCTGATGGTCTGTAAAAGATTCATAAATTTGACTCATCTTTGAAAACTAACTTAATAATTGGTCCTTAGCAGGAAATACCTAAGTGATCATCCTTTAATTTTGTTTTGATCATTACAAGCTACTGCTTGATCATAATTCCACCTGGTGGCAGTAATGCAATCGTTTATGGTAAAGGGCACTAATTTATTAAGGACGGGGTCCCTCTATGTATGCTGTACAAAAGTCAAGATGAAGCGCTACACATCTCCTTTTAATAGTTAATAAATGAAATAAATGTTAATAAAGAATCAAAAAAATCATTATTAATAATAAAATTTATTTAGACACATTTTGATGATAATGTAAGCACAACAGACAAAAGATAGGAAAACACACTAGGATACCCTATATTGTGGGATTATTATCATCATTTCAGTCTAAATAAGTCTACTGCTGGACAAGTGTTTCCTCCAAACAACACCACATAAGCTGTGCCGCTGCCCCATATACAATTGCAAGTGTACGCATTCCATATGTATTCTATCAAAAGAGTAAATAAGTAAGCCCCAAATATTCAAAGAATAAATCCAATACTTTTTTCTAATAAGTACTGACTGTATTACTGATATACTAGGTGAAACGTGCGAAGTATTTGCTTATTCATTGAAATAAATTCCATTTAGATAAATCTCGATGTTCACGATAGAGGATTGATAGGTCGAAAAATCCCTAATTTTCAATCGTAAATTTTCGAAAAAAATACTGCAATGTGAGTAATTTGTACAGAAAAGCTTTAAAATGATGATCACTCATTTATGTACAGACGATAGCACATCAAGCTACTACAAACTGTCTGATTTCCTTATTAGATTTTAAAATTTTATCACTAATGCATTAAGGCTCAAGGTTGATTGGGAATATCTGACAGGGCTAGCTTGACCTGCTGTAGTCTGTAGGTACATATTATATTGATTAAGTATGAAGGAAGTTATGACGTACCAACAAAAAAAAGCCCTTGAGATATAATATATATGATTTAATGATTTCCGGACATCAACATTGTTCAATATTGTCCATACATTGTTGTATTTATCGAATTCGCAATCGGGTCGCCGATCTTAATTTTTTCATATCATATTTATATAAATAAATGAATTGCTATAAATGATACACCGGAAAATCTGAAAAAATTATAAAAGCGGCTTGTTGTTGTTATTGACATGATAAACGTCGATAAGGCCGCAGAAAAAAATGTATTTTGTTTACATACTCGAAAAGCTCCTAATATGGGCGGGTCTTAGAAATTAAATTAAATATATATATTGAAAGGTACCTGCTCTTCGAAGCGGGCAATTAAGGAATTGGCCCATTCTCCAGGCTTCTGCGTCCCCATTTTGTAAATAAAAATGTATACTTTGTCTAAATAAATTAAAAACAACAACAATATATTTTTTGCACACCCATTTCAGATCTTTGATTTTTAGAAACTACTAAAATAATACCAGCATCTTTTATCTGAATACTGCTAAAGTCATATATTAGTTTTCTTTCATAACCTTATCGCAGTTTTAAAAGACAATGAATAACGTAATACTTTGTTTAATAAATTTGGTATACTTAATTATAATAATATTCCTTTAAATATGGTGTTTCAACTTTCATAACAACTGAGTCTTCAAATATAATTTTCCCCTAAAATATTTTAGTTTTCACTACAGGGAACACTGACTCATATCAAATGAGAGTCGATAATCTGTGACATGCGCGTTTCGTTCATTTCCACGAGCTTTTCGTCGCAATATTATTGATTTTGAAAATACAAAAATATTTGTATAGATGACTCGTTGCTATGTCCGCATGCGCGAGTTCTTAGCTGAATGTGCCTAGCCCGGGCTAAAGCTGATATCTATTTTTAACTCAACGGGCTAGCTAGCATGAATTATAAATGTTGTTTAGGTGGTAGGAAAAACTATGTATTTGAATGTTGTTTAGGCTTTATTTGAACTTTGAGCCTGAGTAAGTTCAGGGTTGGGGGTTCGTTAAAAAAGAAACCATGGCCCTGGTGCATAGGCAAGTGAAGAAATACGGGTGGGGTTTATTCAGTAAAAGTCTGACACACCCTTCCGCTCCGCCCAGAGTAGGAGAGGTCATTTGATGATTTCCCATCCCAAACAAAAAAAAAAAACTGAGTAAATTAAACGATTTGCATAAATATGTACATAATAAATGGTCTAAGATAAAAAAAAAAAACAATGAAAGCCAACAAAAAAACTACATTGTAAAATAAAATTGGCTAGCAAAACTCCATAAACTGTGTTCATATCGATTATCATATTTATATCGGTATTGATATCTAAACATGATAAAAAGAAAAGCATAACAGCTTGATACCTATATACAATATGTAACAAAAACCCCGTTGTTCCTTCAACCTACGTTTTAAGAATCGGCATACGGACGTAATAAAGCAAGTAATTTATAAAAATTGTTCAACAAAAATAATTAAAATAAATGTTTAGTTATTAATGTTTATTATCTGTAACTGATTTCATATCTCTGCAATTCTGCACGAAAAAACTAGACATAAGTAGAACGTTCCCGCCAATTTATTTAACTTATAAAATCAGATATTCTAAAAAAAAAATCGAATTTGTCGGTTTTAATAGGTATTTGATTGTGACCCCTCGACTAGACAATGATTACTGTCTTCTAATTATGACTTCATTAATGATGTGCTTGTAGGTAAAATTATATATCCCTGAAAGGAACAACAGGGTTTTTGTTACATAGTGTATATTTTTCTATATATCATATATATGTAAATCTTTTAAGAAGTTATTTATTTATTTATTACATCTTTCGCACATGAAATGTACAGAGGCGGAATTAATGCCTTAGACATAAAAACAACACAAATATCACTGACGTGATTGGTTTCAACATAAAGGGTGACTTCGATGCATCTGACATCGCACTCTCTGACATCGATGCACAAACGAGTACTATGGATCCAGTACCTACATGATTCTGAACTCCTAATGGTGAAATTTTTTGTTGGCTTTTCCAGCTTTTTTTTAATCTGCTGTTTTATTTCACTTTACACCGCTCAAAATTATTGTCATTAACTCAAAAAGATTTTAAACTGAAAACTAATTTATTTGCTAATTTCATAATAAATCGTAATGCCAACAAACGCGAATATGAATTATAATTTCCAGGCCATTTAGAAACTCATATGTTTTGAGATGCAGTAATTTTAGTTAGTAGCCTCAGTGGCGTAGCGGTAACGAATACAGTCGCTGCGCAAGGAGGCACGGGTTCCATCCCCACGCAGTGCAAATATTTGTATGCATGAATATGAATCTTTGCACTGGTCAGGTCGTGCCTCGGAAAGCACGTTAAGCCGTTGGTCCCGGTTGTCATACGAACATTTAATGGCAGTCGTTACGCGTTGTTGGAGCCAAAAGTCAAAAGATGCTTCAATATCGCCTTCGGATTGTGGAGATCAGACGGCAGTCGCTTCACGGAATATTTCGAAGTATAGCCAAAGCGAGCAGTTAGACTGGTAAGCGGACCCTAGACTCCAAAGCTGAAAAAACTTCAGATGCGAGCGACTGGGACTAACGCTGAGAAAAAAATGATGATGATCAGTGGTGTAGGTACCTTGGGTGGCACCCGGGGCGGAAGTTGATGGTGTCACCCCATGGAAAGAATAAAAAATTTATATATGATTAAGGACATGTATCTATATCATATTATAGATATTATTGGACCTATATTATATGGATATTATTTACTAGCTGACCCGGCGAACTTTGTTCCGCCTTAAAGGCAATAAATATCACATGATCACATTTTTTACTTTATCAATTAGGAACATTGTAAATAAAAAAAAAATAACATTCCATGATTTTTTATTTGTCATTTATTTATTGTAGCACCTTGTGAAAGAAATTATGAATTTCTACTTGTGCTTCGTAAATTATCTAGCTGTTGATCTCTGAGATGTCGTGGTGGCTTAGTATGTCGTGGTGGCCTAGTGGTTAAAACACCAGCCTCTCTTGTATGAGTGCGCGGGTTCGATTCCAGGTCAGGCAATTAACTATATATACTGAAATCGCCACCCCGCATTGAGCAAGCGTGGTGATTACGCTCAATCCTTCTCTGCATAAGAGGAGACATATTTGTTTTTTTTTGTTATTCCATGTCAGTTGCGTTTTGTTATACCACGTCTTATGTCACGTCACACGGGAACGACGGGAACGGGTTCTTAGCTACCTCCCACCAATATTCAGCTAAATCGGTTTAGCCGTTCTTGAGTTATAAGTGGAGTAACTAACACGACTTTCTTTTATATGTATACAGTATGTTAAGCCCTGTTTAAACCCTGTCCGACCCGTGAAGGTGTTGTTAGGTATCGATAACTGATTCTACTAATGCATACAAAACCGGGCTAAACTTAAAAAAAAAATCCCCCTAAAAAAAATAAATATTATTTCGCAAAAGGAGGTAACTTAATAAATGTGCGTTGACGACCCTTCGCCTGCCGCCCGCGGGGGGCGGGCGGCAGGACACGCGGCACGTGGTCGCATCGCTATTCGCTTATAATAATACCGGTGTTGTCACTTTTTTAAAATTACCAAATTTCGGGGAAATTGGAATTAATTCGCGGGAAAAAAAGATTATTTCAAAATTCATTTGTATTGGTACTATGATGAATACGTAAAATTTTATATTATATTTGGTCATGTGTTTACCTAACCTTTATTATCCTTATGGGTCGGACAGGGTTTTCTTAACATACTGTAGATAATACTGAAGAAATAACAATAATAACTAAGACAGAAAAGGAATTGTTATACAATTAAAATTTCTTCTTTCTAGGTTTGGCAGCTGCAAACACAGCACTAACTTCATTGAAATTTATATTTTGTATTGCCTCATGTTCGACGGCTAATATCCCAAGATTGTTAAGCCGCGACTGAGTCATTGTAGCCCGCAAATAGTTTTTTTATTAATATTAATTTACTGAAACTCCTCTCACATGAAGCTATATACATAATTGTCTTACCTGTAAAATATTCGGAATGAATCAATTTGTCTAATCGTTTTTATAAATTATAAGCTAACGCTTGATCGCAATCCCGTGATATTCATCTCCGTGACTCGCAGCTCCTGCTTGTGTCGCTCAAGCACAGGCGCCTCACTGCCATATAGGAGAACAGGTCTAAATCCTTTCCATCCTTTCCTAAATTATAGTTCCTAACGCCCACCTAACAAGCGTAGTGATTGTCCGAACTTGATTAAATCTTGGAAAAGAAAACACAACGCCTGCAGGGAGTGACTGGGCACCCATAAAACTAAAACTACATAAGTGCACTGTGAAATAGTGAGTGATCAAGCTGCAGATGTGCGGAGCCGTAAGTACATACCTTATCATAGATTCCTACTTCCCCTTGATCCTGCAGATTTTTATATTACCTTTTACAGAAAAATCTCGTCCAGTCTTACAACCTAGGATAGATCTATACACGCCCGCAAGTGTCCTAGGGCTTACGTCAATATAAAAAAACGCCGTTCAAGTCACGCCAGAATGTTTTATTAAATAAATCAACTAAACTGTTTCAATAACACACATAGAATGCCATAATAAATGCACAAGTTTTAAGAAATTTAATTTTTTTTATACTCACACTATGTAGCCAAGCATATTTACATAAGTTAGCGGATTACATCGCTGACAAAAATGCTTGTTTTATTAGCATTATTTTGTGTTGTAGATACTGGCTAATCATTGTTGTGCAGACCTATTTGTTAGTTTGTTTTCTTTATTAGGAATATTCTTTTAAGTAGATACTTAAAAGAACTAACTAATACAAAAAACTAACTAGGTAATACAAAAAATTATTAGAATATAGATATATTCTAATAATTTTTTGTATTACCTAGTTACTTGATTATAAACACCCATGACAGTAACATATATTTTTCTCTCTCTTTTATTCACAAATCCTTTATATTTACGGACCTTCATCCTATTATTCCAACACGTTAGCAGCACGAATGTGAGGATACGGTTAGATAAAATATAAAAGTACTTATACAATTTTGTGATAAAGTGAAAATAGTGTGTCCAAAAATTGTTGAAAATGTCACACGTATCTGGAGATCTGTCAAGTGTGAAAAAGTCTTGTTTTTCATCAAATTCATCTTCTATTCCATCGTTTTGCCTGAAAAATAAAGATGGGTATCCTACTTGGAAATTCAAGGTGAGGAATTACCTCATACATGAGGATTTATGGGCAACAGTAAGTGGTTATTCGGATTGTGACACAACTCCCGCCTCAACCAAGGTACGAAATGACGCAAAAGCTCTTGCAAAAATTTGCCTAACGGTAGACTGTGCAGCTATCATACACGTTAGATGTGCAAAAAACGCATTAGAAGCATGGCAATCTTTGCAGAAAGCTTTTGAGGACAAAGGCATGGGACGAAGAGTAGCTTTAGACCGTAAACTGTACAGATTAAGGTTGTCAGATTTTGATAATATTGAACTTTAAATCAACGCAGTTATATCATAGAAGATACGTCAATTGCAGCTGTACTTTTGGGTGGTCTCACCTCAAAATATAAGCCTCTTATATATAATGGCACTAGAGAATTGTAATATAGGCGTAACCGCTGATTTAATTAAGGCTAAACTGCTAAATGAGATGTCCAAAAATGAAGCTACACCAATAGACTCAGTTTATAGTACAAAATTGAAATCTAAAGCCAAGAAGAAGGATATAGTATGCTGTGATTGCAAAGTACCCGGACATAAGAGACCAGACTGTCCACTGAGGAACAAGAAGGAAAATGCCAATGCTGTTGATACCTCATTGATAGCTCTTAATTCTTCTGGCACCTCAAACAAGGATCTTTGGTACGTAGATTCGGGATGTACTAAACACATGAGTTCTAGACGTGATTGCTTTCAAGATCTAGAGATAATAGACAAAGATGATGTTACCATTGCGAACGGAGAACAGATTAAATGTTGCGGAATTGGTAATGTTTCAATAAATGCCCCAGAAAATATAATCAACAGGATCAGTGATGTTGCTTTCGTACCTGTTTTGAAAGCCAATCTATTGTCTGTACAAAAGGCTGTTGATAAGGGTTTGGTATGTGTTTTTGACACAAATGGTTGTAAATTTTATAAAGATAATGTTTTTCGTTTTACAGGTGGTCCTGTGGTGGACTGTATGTACTTGACGGTACTGTGAATGTTTCCGATTACGAAGCAAATAATTACCTGACACAGAATAACGTGCACTCTGGTTGTCAGAATAGTTACCAACTTTGGCATAAAAGGTTAGGACACTTTTGTCGTATAGGCATGAACCGACTGAAGAATCACGAGGTAGGCATAGAGTTTAAGGTAGTAAATGCATCGCTTGCGTAGAAGGAAAACTAGCAATAAAATCTTTAAAAAAAGTAGAATTTAACAGAGCTACTTCACCTTTAGAACTGGTTCATATTGATTTGTGTGGACCCATGTCTACAACCTCCTTTCAAGGCAATAAGTAGGTACATACTAACGTTAGTGAACGATTGTACAAGGAAAGCGTTTGCTTACTTTTCTTCAAAGACTGAGGTCAAAGACAAATTTTGTCTATTTCAAACATTTGTAGAAAATCAATTGGATAAAAAGATTAAAGCGATTGACTGTGGCAAAGAGTTTATCAATAAACATTTTGTTGATTACCTTAATTTAAACAGTATCGAACGTCAAACGACAACACAGTCCACAACTGAACGGAGTTGCAGAACGAATTCACCGTTCAATAACAGAGAAGGCGAGGACGTTATTAGCTGAAGGTTCATTGCCTAAGTCTTACTGGGAAGACACTTTTTAGGTTGTCGTATATCAAAAAATAGGTCACCTAATCGAGCGTTAGGTGGGCAAATTCCTTATGACAGGTGGTATGGTCATAGAAGCGATCTTAGTCATTTAAAAGTGTTTGGATGCAGAGCACTAGTCCACATACTCGTACCCTCCTGTCACAGAAAAAGTTAGATTTAAAGGCAAGGGAAGCGATTTTCGTGGGTTAAGCCGAAAGCCGAATGCCGAATGCCGAATGCCGAATGCCGAAAGCCGAATGCCGAAAGCCGAAAGCCGAATGCCGAAAGCCGAAAGCCGAAAGCCGAATGCCGAATGCCGAATGCCGAATGCCGAAAGCCGAATGCCGAATGCCGAAAGCCGAATGCCGAATGCCGAATGCCGTATGCCGAAAGCCGTATGCCGAATGCCGTATGCCGTATGCCGTATGCCGTATGCCGTATGCCGTATGCCGTATGCCGAATGCCGAAAGCCGAAAGCCGAAAGCCGAAAGCCGAAAGCCGAAAGCCGAAAGCCGAAAGCCGAAAGCCGAAAGCCGAAAGCCGAAAGCCGAAAGCCGAAAGCCGAAAGCCGAAAGCCGAAAGCCGAAAGCCGAAAGCCGAAAGCCGAAAGCCGAAAGCCGAAAGCCGAATGCCGAATGCCGAATGCCGAATGCCGAAAGCCGAAAGCCGAAAGCCGAAAGCCGAAGGCCGAAAGCCGAAAGCCGAAAGCCGAAAGCCGAAAGCCGAAAGCCGAAAGCCGAAAGCCGAAAGCCGAAAGCCGAAAGCCGAAAGCCGAAAGCCGAAAGCCGAAAGCCGAAAGCCGAAAGCCGAAAGCCGAAAGCCGAAAGCCGAAAGCCGAAAGCCGAATGCCGAATGCCGAATGCCGAATGCCGATTGCCGAATGCCGAATGCCGAATGCCGAATGCCGAATGCCGAATGCCGAATGCCGAATGCCGAATGCCGAATGCCGAATGCCGAAAGCCGAAATTTATGTTTGTTATGTTTGTTTCAAACGTGGATAACATGTTGGTTGTCTTTAGATGTCATCAAAACTAAATTATCAGTTTTATCAGTAAATAAATATTTATTAATCAACTTAATCTATTAATTAATACCATAAGTACATATAACTTAGAAAAGTTACATTGGTACTTGCCTAGTTGCCTGACCTGGAATCGAACTTTCACACTCATACTTGAGAGGCTAGTATTTTACCCACTAGGCCACTACGACTTTATGTACCTACTAGCGACCATTCCGGCTTCGCACAGACGCAATGCTGATACTAAATACATTACTAAAAAACTGTTAACGTTGTATAAAAAACATAGCAGCTTGCCGCCCAACTGGCTGGTACCGCCGTAAATGCGACGCCCCACAATTTATAAATTTGTAATATCTTCGAAACTATTTAAATCATGTGCTGTAAAGGGCGATATAGATCTATATAAAAAAAAAATTAGGGGTGGATTACCCTTAACATTTAGGGGGATAAGAAAATGGATGTTGTCCGATTCTCAGACCTACCCAATATCCACACAAAATTTCATGAGAATCGGGAAAACCGTTTCGGAGGAGTTTAACCACAAACATCGCGACACGAGAATTTTATATATTAGATATTTTTTTTGATGGTGATTACGCTCAATCCTTCACTGTATGAGAGGATACTGTCCAGAAGTAGGACGATAAAAGTTTGATGATAAAGGTGATTGATTGGTTTGTGACGACTAAAGTCAATTTTAAATTTATATATTTATTTGTAAATAAACTTATTTGCAAATAAACTTATTTGCAAAAAATACAGGCGGCCACCTATGATGATATAAAATGAACCATTTCAAATGTTAATATTGTTTTGTTTGATAATAGGGATGTATCCAAGGTATGAAAATCAATAAAATAATTAGTCCGTCTTATAGATATAAAAAAAAATTAAGACCCGTATTTTTTATTTTGTCGAAATTACCAAAAATTACCGAGATATAGCGTATTAAAGTTACGGAGTGGGGGCTAATTACGTCACGCCATGGTATATTTTGTACGACGGCGTGACGTCATGCGATATTTCAAATCAATATATCTTCCTAAGTATTTGAATAAAAGAAAAAATAAAAAATACGTGTTCAATATTTTTTAGAAATCTATCTGATGGACATTAAATTATTTTTTAGGATACAAGCCAATTATAGGTAGTTTTATCCTCACAATTTGGTAAATTAATAAGAAAATAATCGTTTTCATCAGTATTTCATAAAATTTTGATATAGTTTATGGGAAATAATGCTAAAGCTCGCTAGTAGTGTATGTTCGCTAGTAGTGCATATACGTTCATGAAATAAAATTAAAAAAAGTTTTCTTGTTTGTTTTGTCTTTAATGAAGTAAAAGCAGATAAATGTTTAGTATCGAGTGTGACCCCGTCTAGCTAAAATCACATCTTCAATTCGTCTGGGCATGCTAGCGAGTATATCCCGGATACTTGCTTGCGGAATACGTTCCCACTCCGCAGTAATCACATTCTTCAGCTCTCTGATGGTCTGCGGAGCCGGTTGTACTGATCTCACAGGCCGTTTCAGAATGTCCCAGACATGCTCAATGGAATTGAGGTCGGGAGTTCGAGCTGACCAATCCAAACGACGAATGCCGACCTCTTGCACATAGTGCTTGATCACGTAGACTCACGGGCGCGGTGGCGGGCTCGGTCACGAAATATCAAACAAATGACGAAATATCAAAGTGTTCACGTATGAAACGCACGTGCGGTGTAAGTAGCGGGCTAGCAGGCGACCGGCGCGCGCGGCGCGCTCGCTGCAATTACAAACGCGAGAGATGTTTGTGTGTGTTCACGTTAAACTAGCCGCAAAGCGCGCGATTACCCCGCGACGTCAGGTAAGATCAACCAGTTTGAACTTGTCGCTTGAATCGCAATCGCGCAAACGCCTGGCGGCTAATGTGAACACGAACTCTCAACGTCTCCGCGCCCGAACCCGCCCCCGCGCCCGCGCGTTTCTACGTGAACAAGCACATGCGCTTCAACATCGCAAGATCGGTGGACGCGAGCATTGTCGTCCATAAAAATCGAGTCTTCAGCTAGAGCGGTCAATGCGGGTTGTGCATGAGGAATTAGAACTTCCGTTATGTGTCGATGCCCAGTCAGTGAGCCGTTTTCAATGAAGACTAACTCTGTACGATCCATTGAATTTATTCCTGAACAAAACATAAGAGAGCCCTCACCATAAGATGATTTCTTCGAAACATGCCTCTGCTAAGCGTTCTCCTTGCCTTCTTAACACTCGCCGACGTCGATATTCACCGAACAGAGAACAAAACCCTATTCCTGTTCAATTCCTAGCGAACCTAAGCTTGTGAACTCGGTGCTCACGGAGTAATTTGGGGCCGCGGGCCGGGCGGTGACTGCGTATATTGGTAAAGAGAAGCCTCCTCCTGACCGTCCATAGAATAATATGCACATTTCTTACTTCTTGGAGGTTGTTCTTAAGATCCACATACGAAGATTTGCGATTTATCAATGCGCGACTCACAAGAAAACGACCATCCCGTGGTTGTGTACATGATTGGACCCGACGGAAACATTCTCCTGATATCGCTTGCAGGTCCTTTGGGCCGTCGACCGACTAATAATTAGCCTCCTAGCCACGAAGCATTGGCTGCAACCCACTTCAAGCAGTGCGATAATTTTGGAAGCTTTTACCACTTTATCTACCAGTTTTGATACAGCCAAACAGCAATAAATAAAGTTTTGACAGTCAACGATATGAAATTAATCTATAAAAATTGAATAAAAGTTATGAAAGTCCATGTTAACTTCTGGAACTTCGCGCCAAAAATGTTGGATAAAAAGGGGTTTTCTGTAAACATGAGCATCAAATGAAAATTAGAATTTAGAACGAACTTTTTTAAATTCCACGGCATTTTTAAAGCGACCAGCAACGTGTACAAATGATTTAGGTACACCTTTTTTGTACTGTATCGTTTTAAAGATGAATGGAAATCAAAACCGCCCGTTTTTTTTGCCAATAAATGTATTAGTAAATAATGATTGTGTGTGTAGATTGAGAAAAGTGCATAATGACTATTAATTAAGTATTGTTTTGTGAACTGTGAACCTCTAAGTATGAATATCATAATTATAGTTATTTCGCACGAATAATAATCACCTTGTTTACTACACACATCAAAAGTGTCTAGGGATCAACATATATTTTTGCAATAACTTTTCTCCTGATTGATATTAATTAAAATTTTCTTTAAGGATTCATCAAATAAAGTGTTTTCGTTTGTCACAGTAACGATAAACCAAGTCACCTTTGCATTAATAAAGAAATTTGCCATTTTCCTAATAAAGGGATATTTGACATTTGAACCACTAACACAAAAGTTCGAAAAAAAGACTGAAATAACAGTTTTCTCTAAAATTTTATTGGGTAACTTAAACAATTAATAATCCGTGTTTCTACCGCGAACACTAACAACACAAGAACATCGGTTTGGCATACTCAAAATGAGTTCATCCAAATCACGCTGTGGAATGGCCGCCCATGTTCGTTGCAACAACAAAAAAAGGTCTTCTTGCGACTGGATACCCTCCATATTCGGCAGAGCTCTTCTCTGTAGCATATCCCATGCATGCTCAATCGGGTTCAAGTCTGGCGACTGAGCAGGCCAGGGCAGGTCATTGATGTTAGCTGCGGCGAGAGTCTGTCTTACAACTCTTGCGGTGTGCGGTCGTGCATTATCATGCATTAACTGAAATAAGGGACCGATTTGCACTTGTAGAGGAACGATGACGTCTGATACAATCGTCTCAGCATAAATTTGAGCGTTGAGGTTGCCTCTGATCCAAATCAACTCAGTTCTTCCGCCGATCCAAATACCCGCTCATACCATGATGGTTCCACCACTATAAGGATGGACTTCCTGGCAGGATTTTAATCGCTGTTGGCGTCCAGGGGTTCTCCAGTGTCGTATACGTCTTGTATCCGGTCTCATACCAAAACGAGACTCATCAGAAAAGCACACGAAACGCCATTGTTCTTCTGCCCAATTTCTGTGTTCAAGAGCCCATTGATATCGAATCCTACGATTGTGCATTGCTATAGGTGGTACCCGTAGCGGTCTTCGGGAATGAAGGTTCACTTCATGCAAGCGGTTTCTGACTGTTTGGTCGCTAATTAAGTTCCCCGAAGAGTGATGAAGCCTCACGGCTAACATCATGGCGGTTATTGTTGGAGCTCTTCGAGTTAAGATTTGAATGTATCGGTCTTGTCTCCGTGTGGTGCAGCGATACCGTCCTCCATGGCGCTCAGCCACGGTACCAGTGCTTCGGTAACGTGTCCAAAGTCGACTGATAACACTCTGACTTGTATTCAGAGCTAAAGCCACAGTACGTTGCCGGGAACCAGCTTCTATCATTCCCACGGCTCTGAGCATTTCTTCCCTGCTTAAATGACGTCGCCGCTCCATAATAACGTTGGTTTTAATCAGTAGTAGGGAAACAGTAGCACTAATAATGTCTTCAATGCGTTGTATGTTTTTATAGGGAAAATATTGACAGCTGATTTTCATCTTTTACTCGAATTTGATTCACAGTTCCTGATTCAAATTATGAAATGCACCAAAAAGGATCCATATAAATTTATAAAATCATAAATTTATTACAAAGCCACATCTCAATCTCAAGAAATCCGCATAAAAATGCTTGATCCCTAGACACTTTTGATGTGTGTATTTGCCCGTCTTTCTTTGTCTTGTTAAAAGTTATCAATAACAAAATAACTAATAACGACTTATTGACGTCAATATGACCGATAACGTGAAAAAAAAAACCGGCCAAGTGCGTGTCGGACTCACGCACAAAGGGTTCCGTATCATTGATTTATGAAATTAAAACATTTAAGTTATTTGTATGACAGATTACGCGGTAATAAGCGGTTTACTATTTACGAGGTATTAAAAAAAACTACGTACGACAAGTACGTAGTTTTTTTTTTCAAAACAATTTTCGTTGGTAGTTTTATAATAATGTACATCATATGTATTTTTAGATTTTTCATTTTCCTATGTTAGAAGTTAGAGGGGGGGGGGGGGGGAGACCAACTTTGTTCCACTCTGGAAGCGTCTGTCACGCAAACTATTCGGGTTAGAAAAAAATATTTTAAAAACCTAACCTAATATCATTTTTGAAGACCTATTCATATACACCCCACACGTATGTGCTAGAAGAAAAAAAAAATTTGAGTTTCAGTTCTAAGTATGGGGAGCCCCCAATATTTATTATTATTTTTTTTATTTTTGCATCAAAATCTTAATGCGGTTCATAGAATACATCTACCTACAAAGTTTCGACAGTATAGCTCTTATAGTTTCGGAAAAAAATGGTTGTGACAGACAGACATGACGAATCTATACCTAAGGTTTCCTTTTTTGCCATTTGGCTACGGAACCCTAAAAGCCGGCTAAGAACGTGTCGTGTCGGGCTCTGGTTCCGTAGCTTCCCGCCCGTCATAATAAGACCCTCCGCACACTACAAACTTTCTATCGGCCGATAGTTTGGTCGGGCTTATAATCTGTATGAAGATGTATGCAAGTCCGCATACTACAACGATTCCGTATCAGCCGATAAATATGTTTGATGGGCTACTCAACTGCGTTGAAACTAAACTATCGGCAAAGTATCGGCCGACTTTTATCAGTAAGTGTAGAGCTCCTCGCAAGCGCACACACCGACCAAATTTTTAGTCTTCTGACACGACCGATGGTTAATTTCGCTCCGAGTTATGGCGCCGGTTGGTCGACGGTTGTGCATACTTTTTTTTATTATGTCGCTGCCCAATTCTACTGTATCGCTGATTGTAGAAACGCCAATCGTAAATTTCATTGAAGAAATTTGAAAAAAGACACACACTTTATGTAAACGGGTACCAGGACTTGGGTAAAAATAAAACTAGGAGCAATGGAAAGAGCTATGCTCGGAGTTTCTATGCGTGATCGAATCAGAAATGAGGAGATCCGCAGAAGAACTAAAGTCACCGACATAGCTCTGCGAGTCGCTAAACTTAAGTGGCAGTGGGCAGGGCACATTGCTCGTAGAAGCGATGACCGATGGGGCAGTAAGGTTCTGGAGTGGCGGCCACGTACTGGAAGACGCAGCGTAGGGAGGCCCCCAACCAGGTGGACCGATGGCCTGGTGAAGGTCGCGGGAAGCCGATGGATGCGGGCAGCACAAGACCGGTCAGCGTGGAAAGCCTTGGGGGAGGCCTTTGTCCAGCAGTGGACATCCATAGGCTGAACAAGTAGAAGAAGAAAACTAGGAGAACGTGGAGCTTTGAAAAATGATGTACTCACTAGCGAATCTAAGACACGTGTGGAAAAAATATGACAGGACAATTATCCTTATAACTAATTAGAAACTATAAAAGGGGCGTATCGATGGTCGCTGCTCCAACAAGTCCATCAGGTGCTCTCAACATGCCCCCGGACGTTGAAAGATCCTCTTTCAACAAACATCAGCAGAGTCGGGCAGTGGGCAAATTCGGTTGAAGGCTCTTCTTATCACTCCAGCAGTAGTCCGGATGTCAGCCACACGAACGATGTCATCTAATCCTGGATGAATGGCAACAATTCTGCCTAGCTTCCATTTGAAGGGAGGTAGGTTATCCTTTTTGATCACTACCAACGTGTCCAGTTTCAAAGCATCATTACAGGAGCGCCATTTCATTCTCTCCTGCAACTCTGAAACAAACTCCTTACTCTAACGACACCAGAAATGCTGACGGAATTGCTCGATCCTTTGAAAACGAGTCAAATGATGAATGAGGTGTTCCTGAATATCTCGCTGTGGCAGTGAAGTGAGCGGTCGACCAACAAGTAAGTGTCCCCGAGTCAGAGGTGTAAGATCAGCAGGATCAGTGGACAGCGGCGTCAATGGACGACAATTCAAAATCGCCTCAATTTGGATCAGCGTGGTGTTAAGTTCTTCGAACGTGAGATTACAATTTCTCAACACTCGTTTCGTCGACTTAAGACCCGCTTCCCAGAGTCCGCCAAAGTGAGAGCTATAAGCAGGGATATAGTGCATCATAACTGCATCATTAGCCTAATTTGCACCTATGGAATCACAATTTGATTTCAGAAATTTAGATATGTCGTTGTATGCTCCAACGAATAAGGTGCCGTTGTCGGAATAAATATTAATGGGTTTTCCCCTTCGCGACAGAAACCTATATAGGGCCAATAAAAATTTATTACTAGTGAGGTCGCCTACTAGCTCCAAGTGAATAGCCTTGGTTGCAAAGCAAATAAATATAGCCACGTACACCTTTACTAGCCTACAACCGCGGCCTTGCCGACTAGCAGACATGATAGGGCCAGCATAATTGACGTCAACACTTTCAAAAGGGTAACCTCCTGGCTGGAGGCGCTGCTGCAAAAGATTTCACATTGAAGGGGTAAATTCATTACCCTTCATACGACAACAGCGCACACAGTTACAGTAGCAAGCCTTAACCAAATATCTGCCGCCTATAGGCCAATACGTTTCTCGGATCGACGCTAATAACAGCTGTGGGCCTGCGTGCATTAATCTGTTGTGTTCAAAATTGAACAATAGTTTTGTAAATACACGAGTAGACTGTAAAATAATAGGGTGTTTTTTTATTATATGGGAAGTTAGAATTCCCTAAGCGTTATTATAATCAAATATTTTAACTAAAGCTGTTGACAAAAACACGCCGCGTTCCTTTCTACTATCGACTTACGAAGATGTAATGGTTGTAGATAAGGCAATATGATTGGTATCAGTGTTAGCAGAGGGCACGGGCGACACAATTGACGGAAACGGAGTTTGTGTTGTCACTACGATTACCGCTCGTGTCCGAAGTATGAAGTAAAGTGTTATGCCTGCGCTTGCATAACTTACAACCCGGTTTTATTACAATTGTCAGAAAAGTGACCCGAACGAAAACAATTGGGTTGTATCCTAAAAAATAATTTAATGTCCATCAGATAGAATCATAAAAAATATTGAACATGTATTTCTAATTTTTTCTTTCATTCAAATACTTAGGAAGATATATTGATTTGAAATGTCGCATGACATCACGCCGTGCTACAAAATATACCACGGCGTGACGTAATTAACCCCCACTCCGTAACTTTAATACTCTATATCTCAATAGTTTTTGGTAATTTCGACAAAATAAAAAATACGGGTCTTATTTTTTTTTTATTATCTATAAGAAGACTTATTATTTTTTTGAATTTCATACCTTGGATACATCGCTATTGTAACACAATTTAAAACTAGGGCCTAATTTACGACGTTCCTCGTTACTTAAAGCAAGGAACTGTGAACAATTCGTTAAACTATGGTCACCTTTGCAACTAGGACATAGCGCGACAGATTCAGTGCAATATATCAACAAAGTATCCCATTGCTTGGCCGGTTCACCTAACGATTCTAGTGCTCATAAGGTTTTATTTAATAGATCTATTAAACCTTTCAAAGCAGCTGAGGACTCCTTTGTGATAAATTCTATATTAAACAAAGCTGACACATGATTCTGCACCAACAACCTTTTATTGTCAAACCGATCACAGATTAAATTCCAAGCCACAATATAGTTGCTAGCGGAAAACTGAATTGACTGAACAACCACAGCCGCAGATCCTTTCAAAGAAGCACGCAAATAATGAAATTTGTTGATTTCATCAATACCGTCATTATGATGGATGAGACTAGTAAAGGTGTTACGAAATTCTAACCAATTGCTATACAGGCTGTACCTGATATCGTAACGCACACTTCGAGAAAAGGCCACACCGCTTGCTACTAATAAAATTATGATAGTCATTTATATCGTTAATGAGCGGTTACAGAAATAACAATGTTTAAAAAAATGTGTCGGCTCGGCCTTTGAACGTTGCAAGCGTGCCGTCGCGCGTGTTTGTGGGTATGACGTTGACCCCTGATGTGAACTCTATTAAATCAGCTGATAGGATAGTTTTTCGAGTTTTTTTCACATTGCGCTTTTATGTGTAATTAGCGATTTCATTATTTTTTACTTTAAAATCTTATTGGGTTATACAAGTATAGCAATTATGGACGGTTTAAAGTAAAAAAAAACTGCATATTATTTTTTTTAAATCAGGAAAGAACCGATGAAAAATTCCACCTGTGGGGGTTCGGAATCATGTACTGGATCCGTGGTACTCGTTTGTGCGTCGATGTCAGAGACACCCTTTATAATCCATTAAATTTTGGCAGTTGTATGGTAGGCAACTTAATTGGTTTATATCCACTACCACGACTATTTTGACCCACAACCGAATCATCATCTTTGCTACATTTAACTAACTGTTGAGCCCGTGACAATGTCTTATAGTACAATGTCTCAAACTCAGAACGCTCAGACAACTGGACCTTCGCATCGTCAACCATACATTCCAACCGCAACTGCACCTCATCGTATTGTTCGTACGACTCAATTTTGTCCATTTTTTTTTTAATAATTATAAACTAGCGCTTGACCGCAATCCCGCCTGATGATGCGCCCCAGTGATGCGATCGTTGATGGTAAAGCGCGCTAGATAGGAAGGAAGATGGCGGTTGAGCGAGGTGATGCAATGTTAAACCCAACAACACGACCAACGATGCCAGCGCCAAAGGGAGATTGATCTGAAGACCCTCCACGACCAAACTCCCAACACAACAACATTAAGCGCATCGTACTCGGTAACCCGGCACACATCGTAACACAACTGCTCAGAACCGTCCTCCGTACGGCTTCACCAGACATCATGCCGGAACACGACAAATCGCTTGGCGGCAAGGCTTTGTCTGGTGGGTGGTAACTTCTGCCGGCGGCCGATGTTATGGCCTTCCACCGAGAATATTTGCAACATAAAATAATAAATGTACCTACAACTGTGAGGATGAAAACTTTTTATTATAATTTCCTCAGCAATTAATCTGATGTGCTTAACTAAGCAACACATCTGAAGTGCACTACGCTTTAATAAACTAACAATGCAGTGAATAATAGGAAATAATATCGCAACACAAACCACAATAAACTTGCCTTACGAATACCTACGCATCAATCTTACACTTGCCTAACTGAATAATTATCGCTCTAATGCAACAATACAAATTATAATCATCATCATCAACAACCTTTTTATCGTCCCACTGCTGGGCACAGGTCTCCTCTCATACTGAGAAGGATTGAGCGTAATCACCACGCTTGCTCAATGCGGGTTGGCGATTTTAGACTTAAAGTCCAGGTTTCCTCAAGATGTTTTCCTTCACCTTCAGTCATTGGTGTCCAAGATATACTTAGAAAGTACATATAACTTTAGAAAAGTTGCATTGGTACTTGCCTGACCTGGAATCGAACCCGCGCACTCATACTTGAGAGGCTGGTGTTTTAACCACTAGGCCACCACGACTTCAAATTATAAATGTAGTGCTAATTACTACTATACTTATCTACAGTATTATATAACAAGATTTGTCGCTAATTGTACGCATAGCATACAAAAAAAACTAAACAATTCAACAAGGCAAAATGAAAGGTACTCAAAGAACACAATTTATATAAAAAGATACAAGTTAAACCACTAACCTTTGGTTAGGTACTTATAATTAAAGTTAAATACAATCTGTACGAGTGTTGGGTGACGTAATGATCCAATATAAATTTAATACCGTAAAAATTGTATGCACTTAATCCTTATGTTCCTTGTTGCGCTTGCTGCGTAAAATCTCTCAAGTCCAGGTTAATTATATCCGTCGTTATTATCCCTGATTTCATTAATCTTCGAACAAACTTGATGAATACCTCAATCCGGCTCGATAATGGACCATGTAAACGGGTACCAGGACTTGGGGTAAAAATACAAATAGGAGAACGTGGAACTTTGAAAAATGATGTACTCACTAGCGAGTCTAAGACACATGTGTGGAAAAAATATGACCAATTATGGCCAATTATCCTTATAACTACTTAAAAACTATAAAAGGGCGCATCGATGGTCGCTGCTCCTACAGGCGCACCAACACTTTATATGATATAAAAAAAAATCTATTTAATAATTTATCACTGTGGATGGAATGCACCCAATACTCTCACTCTCTTCTTGATATTTCTCCTCCGTTGTATCGGAGCAATTATAATATTTCTGGACAATATTGTACTAGGCGTAACTTTCATTATGCGACCGCTCTCTTCAACGGTAGCTTAGAAACTGAAAATAGTCGGCCAACTGTTGTCTAGTCTGCGCACTCACCACCAACCCAACTGTTTTGTTGGCATCGTGAGCGCTCTAATAGCCCAACGCGATCAAACTATCGGCCGATAGAAAGTTTGCAGGGGCCCTAAGTGTCCCATTTAAGAGTATAATAAAAACTTTTTTTTACAAAAGAAAAACAAACACTACAAAGTGAAAAATAACTAATTTCGGAAGTCGGTGTCTTTGGTTTTTGTATATTAGTTTTTGACACCGACTTCCGAAATTAGTTATTTTTCACTTTGTTGTGTTTTTTGGAAGTCGGTTGTTTTTTTTTGTAAAAAAAGTTTTTATTTCACACTTTTTAGTTGTGAAAAGTACTGTTTAGCTGCATCCGGTTAGACTGGATGCTGACGCTAAAATACGTAATCAATAAAGTTACAAACACACTGATTGCCCCTACGATTTTTAAAAGTAACCCTTGATTTCTCTGGTCTTCCACCATCAAACCCTGATGTCCTTATCATAGGACCACCTTGGGAATGTCTTCTTTCCAACAGAAAAAGAATTATCAAAATCGGTTCATAAACGACGAAGTTATCCGCGAACAAACATAAAAAAGCATATATACGGTCGAATTGAGTAACCTCCTCCTTTTTGAAGTCGGTTAAGAAATAGGCTATTTCATATATTGCGTTGACATACTAAATAAGGTTGTCAGTAAAAGATCGCTCTTAGCGATAAGACCGCCCATTGTGTCACCCTTTGTAAAATCTTTATATTTATGTTCTGTAATTTATATGGCGTACGTAATAAATAGTATTCTATTCTATTCTAAGTACGGAATCCTAAAAAGGGGCCCACAAAATATGATGATAACTAAATAAAGAGTAAAAGATTCCAAACTATTGCATAGCTTATACCCTTAGTAGTAGCCCAAAATACAGTGCCACCTGTCGGGAAATTGGGTTGGTAATTTATACAAACTCGACGGGTTAAGTTTTTTTTTTATTGGGACAAAACCCGTCACACATTTTCCCACCCACTGCAACTCCTGAAAGCCAGAATCAACAGTGGAGACCGCCAGAAAAACGCCGAGCAATGAAGCTCGACGAGTCCCGGAGAAACGATTCAACTGTCTTGGGTCCCGCAACGAAATTAATCAGAAAAGAATAGCGGAGGAGTAGGAAAAAAATTTTTTTTTCCACTTCCCTCCATAACAAGCAGGAGACAGAACAGAACTAGGCCAATCGGCACAGAGGGACATTATTGCAACTGGAAGAAGCCCAGATTGCCAAACACCACGGAATAAAATTTGATTAAGTTAATGGGTCCTAAGTAGGTATGTGCTGTTACAATTGATTCCAATAATAGGTATGGTAAAAGCGCCTGAAAGCACGGAACTTGGTTCTAGTTTCTACAAGGTCCGTATAATAAACGACTCCGCATGTAACTTGTACACTATCCAACATAATATTGCGTTCATTCTGCCAAAGAACACACTCCCACAAGATGTGATGTGCGGACTGTTCAAATTCACAGTTCAAGTTCAAGGAATAAGTTTAAAAGAATACAGTTTACTTTTAAAGTTGCCATGACCTGTGAGAAAATGGGCAACGCAGTGGTCAACCTCCAGCCATGTCCTAGCCAGCCGATCGCCAACGGATGGAAAGAATAGATGGAGGTGCCGGCCCTTGATGGAATTATCCCACCATTCGGATAAGAGGTCCTCCCAGACTTCAGTCTGAGGTTTAAATAATCTAGAAATTTTATTAAAGTCGCGTTGTGTAACAAAATTAGTGTCCATGGCCTCCCCCCTCGCGGAGTAGTACATTGAAGCACGTCGCTGTACCTCAAGGTAGTACACCTGCCAGTACCGGCCAAAGAATACACTCCCACAAGATGTGATGTGCGGACTGTTCAAATCAAACGGGTTAAGTATATTGGATTTTCAGTAGTAATTTAGGATTTTTACACTTTTTATTTTACTTTCGATGTTGTCTCCCCCCGGAGAGAACATCGAACTCCCGGCTACTGTAGACGCGGGCGGCGAGCTGCCCACTGCTTGCCGCCCTGTAAGGATCAAGCCCGGGTCGATGACACGTTCCGTTTCACGCGCATCTTAAAAAGATGTCAGCACATCGGTTAGTGTCAGGATCCACGAAGACCAACGCCTGGGCAAAGGTTCCGGGTTGAGAAGAGAAACCGTGGTCCCTGGCGCACAGGCAAGTGAAGGAACACGGGTGGGTTTTAGTCAGTAAAAGTCTGACACGCCCTTCTACTCCGCACAGAGAGAGAGAGAGGTTGAGAAATAACGGTTGAGAAGTGGGAATTATATTAGGATATTGAGTTTCATATACTGGCAACACGATTTTTAAAAACTGATGTCTGGTGAAGCCGTACGGAGGACGGGTCTGAGCAGTTGTGTCGCGATGTGTGCCGGGTACGATGCGCCTAATGTTGTTGTGTTGGGAGTTTGGTCGTGGAGGGTCTTCAGATCAATCTCCCTTTGGCGTAGCATCGTTGGTCGTGTTGTTGGGTTTAACATTGCATCACCTCACTCAACTGCCGTCTTCCTTCCTATTCCCTCAGTTTTTCTGAGTGAATAGGCTCTTAATAAACTAGCGCGCTTTACCATCAACGATCGCATCACTGCTTACCATCAGGCGGGAGTGCGGTCAAGGGCTAGTTTATAATTATTAAATAAAAAAAAAACCGAGCTTGAGAGATAACGTTGAGAAAGCAGGATTACCTAATTGGACTCGACATTTTGCTCAGGGCCAGCATCGATAGCGGGCGTATTTCGTGTGATCAAAATATTTACTTCTTATTAATGTGATATTTTAACTGCTTCAAATAATTCATGTGACAATATTATTAATTATTTTTGTTTATGTGATGATAGATGTACCTAACTACTGCAAATAATTCATGTGAGTATCACTTTATTACCTACAATTAATACTTACTAAAACTATAAATGCGATACTGTAAAAGTAACTCTGTCTTTATGTTTCGCTTTCTAGCCAAAACTACTGAACTGTTTTTTTTTTTTAATTGCCTCACATTAGTTATTAGGCCTGAATCGTGAGTTCGTTTAAAACCTTTCAAACACAAATACACAAACAGCCAGAACGATGTATGTATGCCGGGTACGATGGGCCAAATGTTGTTGTGTCGGGAGTTTGGTCGTGGAGGGTCTCCAGAACAATTTCCATCTGGTACGCAACGATTGCATGACTGCTTACCATCAGGCAGGACTGGGATCTAGCACTAGTACATAAATAAAATTTAAAAAAAATACAAATGTTTGTCCGTCTAGAAGAATCAAACCCACAATATACAGCGCAGCATTCGATCGCTCAGTCACTGCACCAAACGTGTCGTAAACATAATCTAATCAACGTGACATTAACATTTGTAATTACTTTAAAAACTGATTTATTTATCAATTCCACTGTTCGACCTGATCTTTAGGGTTCCGTACTTAATTGCAAGCAACGGTTCCCTATTATTGAGGATCCTCTGTTTGTCCATCCATCTGTCTATTACATACATGTTGCATATTATAGTCACACAGAGAAACAAACTAGTGCTTGACCGCAATTCCGCCTGATGGTAAGCAGTGATGGAATCGTTGATGGTAAAGCGTGCTAGTTTATTAAAATTCTATTCACTAAAAAAAACTGAGTGAATAGGAAGGAAGACGGCAGTTGAGCGAACACGACCAACGATGTTGCGCCAGAGGGAAATTGATCTGGAGACCCTCCACGAGCAAGCTCCCGACATAACAACATTAGGCGCATCGTACCCGGCACACATCGCAACACAACTGCTCAGACCTGTCCTCCGTACGGCTTCACTAGACATCATGCAGGAACACGACGAATCGCTTGGCGGCAAGACTTGTATGGTGGGTAATAACTTCTGCCGGCAGTCGATGTTATGGCCTACTACCAAAAAAATATGCTATAAAAAAAAAAAAAATATAATACAGCTAGTTCAAGGGCTTCAAGGGTACTCCTGGGCACGGTCTGCATTGTCAGAAGTTACCTCTCTCTTGGCCTGGGCTTGGTCGTTTGCATCATTGGGGTTTGCCATAATCCCCACGCTTAGCAGCGCGGGTTGGGGATTGCAGCATTTGATATTCCACAGAAGAAGCGCTGCTGCCCGCTTCCCTGGTGAGAGATGGGCTGGGCACATTGCCCGTAGGACCGATACCCGATGGGGCCGGCGGGTTCTCGAGTGGCGACCACGCATCGGAAAAAGCAGCGTGGGTAGGCCGCCGACAAGGTGGACCGACGACCTGGTGAAGGTCGCGGGAAACCGCTGGATGCGGGAGGCGCAGGACCAGTAGTCGTGGAGGCCTATGTCCAGCAGTGGACGTCTTTCGGCTGAAATGATGATGACCTTTCTCGGACTTGCAGGCGGCCAGCAGTGGGCAACTCGCCGCCCGGTAAGGACCAGGCCCGAGTCGACGGCGCGTTGTGTTCCACGCACGCCTCAAAGAGATATCAACACATAGTGACGGGATCCACAAGGACCGTTGCCTGCCAGGGCTGTGGGTTGTTCGAAAGATTCACTGTGGCCTCTGGCTCACAGGCAGGTGAAGGAACGCGGGTGGGTTTTAGTCAGTAAAAGTCTGACACGCCCTTCCGCTCTGCCTAGATAGGTCATTTGATGATTTTTCATCCGAATAAAAGGAGTTGCCTCTTTCTGGAGCTCTGACCATGTAACATACACCAACAGGATCCAAGTTACCTAGTTGGCAACGGCTCTTTTCCTATGTTTTCATTGTAATTGTATGCAAATAAAATTTATGTGTACCTACAGACGACAGCTGGCGCACAGCGAACTACTACAGCCTGTCAGATTTCTTTATTAGATTTTCAACTTTATCGCTAAAGCATCAAAGTTCAAGGTTGATTGCGAATATTTGACAGTTTCGGGAAGCTTGACCTATCATCTGTACCTAAACAAATGAGATACGTAAAGATAAATAATAGTTATTAATTATTCATGTTTATTATAGTAGTGATGTTGGTACACACAAAAAAAAGCAGTTTTTATTTTTTAAGAATATCGTTGCCGCACTCTGTAAATGACTCCTGTATTGTGGATGTGTTCATCATCATCATTTCAACCGAAAGACGTCCACTGCTGACCATAGGTCTCCCTAGGATCTCCATGACGACCGGTCCTGCGCTTTCCGCAAGCAGCGGTTTCCCGCGACCTTCACCAGGTCATCGGTGCACCTTGTCGGGGGCCTACTCACTGTGCGTCTTCCAGCGCATGGTCGCCACTCGAGAACCCGTCGGCCCCATCGGACAACGGTCCTATGGGCAATATGCCCGGCCCACCCGGTTGGTAACTCACGTTCTTCTGTGGATTTCCTCATTTCCGACTTAATCACGCAGTGAAACTCCAAGCACAGCCCTCGCCATTGCCCTTTGAATGACCTAGAGCTTTCTTATAAGGCCCATTGTTAGCGATCACATCTCAGTGCCATAAGCCATCACTGGCAACACATACTGGTTGAAGACTTTTGTCTTTAGACACTGTGGTATTTCGGATGGGTGGGTGCGTTCACAAACATTTAAAACACACATACACAAACAGCCATACCCGGTGCAACTATTTGTAGGCCATACATATACTCATACACTATGTGACAAAAACCCTGTTGTTCCTTTCAGGGACATATAATTTTATGACACATCATTAATGAAGTCATAATTAGAAAACAGTAATCGAGGGGTCAACAATCAAATACCTATTAAAACCGACAATACCGATTTTTTTTTTTTTAGAATATCTGATTTTATAAGTTAAATAAATTGGCGGGAACGTTCTACTTATGTCTAGTTTCTTCATGCAGAATTGCAGAGCTAAGAAATCAGTTACAGATTATAAATATTAATAATTAAACATTTATTTTAATTATTTTGTTGAACAATTTTTATAAATTACTTACTTTATTACGTCCGTATCCCGATTCATAAAACGTAGGTTGAAGGAACAACAGGGTCTTTGTTACATATTGTATATTTTGTCCCGTGCGGGAATCGAACCCGTAACACACAGTGCAGCAGTAGATCACTCAGCTGCCGGACCAATCGTGTCGTCGAAGAATACAAAAAGTGTTAGTAATTTATTAGTCAACAAAACAAGTTTCACAATACCACTATTTTTTTTTTTCTGTTCTGGATGGGAAATCATCAAATGGCTTCTCCCGCTCTGGGCAGAGCGGAAGGGCGTGTCAGACTTTTACTGACTAAAACCCACCCGAGTTCCTTCATTTGCCTGTAGGCCAGGGTCACGGTTTCTTTTTTAACCAACCTGCAACGCTGACCCAGGAAGCATCGGTATTCGTGGACCCCGTCACGAAGTGCTGACATCTCTTTGAGGCGCGCTTGAAACACAACGCGCCGTCGACTCGGGCCTGGTCCTTACCGGGCGGCGAGCTGACCACTGCTCACCGACCGAATGTTCGATGATGTCTACTTACCAGGGCATCTCCTGCGGCGGCCAGAGACGCGAGGGCGCTGGGATTCCCGCTCCCTCAAGCGCGTCTCCTCCTTTGCTAGCATCACTGCTTCGCAGAAGGAGGTGACGGCCTGCCCATGCACTCTCGCTCCGGACGTTGGCCTGAATCAAGGTCGGTCGCGAGAGATCGCCGCCGATCGCCGCTACGAGGACACGGCGGTGCTCAATCCAGACCTCCGCCGTATGCTCCACCTTGTCCTAACTATGTCTTATTTCCCATTTCTGTGCTAGTGTACACTTGCTCAGTACACGGTGAAGAGACTGTTCACTTTGCACACTAACGTTCTGAGGACAGTGTTGGTGCTATCGCGGACCGTGGTCATCAAACAGCACATATCACAACCTCTTTTATAATTATAAACTAGTGCTTGACCGAAATTCTGATAGTAAGCAGTAATGCAATCGTTGATGGTAAAGCGCGCTAGTTTATTAAGAGCCTATTCACACAAAAACAGTGAATCGTATTCACTTTTTGTTCACTTTGACATAGTAAGACCGATATCTTATCTGCAAAGGGTCGCTATGTTTATTTTTATTGAGGACCCTTCCACTTGGATTACCGTGGTCGTGAGTTGGGTAGATTTATCGATGTCTCGTATTGAATAACACTGAAATTATTAAAAAAAATCATTATTTGGTAAATAAATACTTAATTTGGAACAAAACTGAAACATTTTTTAATGATTATAAACTAGTCCTTGACCGCAATATCGCCTGACGGTAAGCAGTGATGTAATCGAAGATGGTAAAAAAGCGCGCTAGTTTACTAAGCCTATTCACACAAAAAAACTGAGTGAATAGGAAGGAAGACGGCAGTTAGGCGAGGTTAATGTTAAACCCAACAACACGACCAGACGTCAGAGGGAGATCGATCTGGAGACTCTCCACAACAGATCTCCCGACACAACAACATTTGGCGCATCGTGCATCATACATCGCAACACAACTGCTCAGACCTGTCCTCCGTACGGCTTCTAGACATCATGCCGGGAAACGACGAATCGCTTGGCGGCAACACTTTGTCTGATGGAACTTCTGCCGATGTTATTGCCTACCACCGATAATTTAATCATCGCACAAAGTGCAGCGTGTTTATACTCTTTATTACAATAAGCAAAGGTAATATAATGGAGTTAACTATTCAGGATGCGTCAGACGCGTAAATCAAGTTTTGGCTGTCAAGGAGGATATTTAAAAGTACGTCATTACGTAAATAGAACGAGAGTTCCTTAGACCTTATGGCTTCGATTCGAGCATTCCATGCAAAACTCGATTCAAGAGCAGAAATCGAAAATGTCCAAACGATGTGATGAAAATGTCGAAACGCAAGCAACTGATTTAAATGACTTCTTTTTTATCCACTTTTTAGTTTTTTACAACCAAAAACGAAACCTTGTTTAACCACAAACTTTCTTCTTTTCAGAAACAAAAGAGTCAAAATGTCTTCCGAAAAGATACGTCAAGAGAAAAATGGATCTTCATCTGGATCATTGCGTCCGGAAGACAGTGATTCTACACCAGAGAGTGCCACAGACTCGCTAAATAGTTTATACAAGACCACAGACAATAATACTTGCGTAGAAAACTGCGTAGAGAAACCGAAATGTAAAGGAAATAAAAAGAGGAGGATTTGTTGTAGTGAGTACACAAATTACTTTATTATTTTTGTATCGTCAAACACTACTACAATACTCGTATGTCAGAATTCCTTATTAGATTTTCAATTTTATCTGTAAAGCATTAAGGCTCAGGGTTGATTGGGAATATTTGACAGTTTCGGGTAGCTTGACCTGCTGTAGTCCGTACTCTGCCAATGGGTAGGTAGAAAAAAAATAGAGAGAGAGGAAGAAACATACATACATACATACATACATACATACATATACATACATATACAGTCCGTATATACATACATACAAATCAGGACGTTCCAATGTTCGTATATTATCCATTTGAATTACAACTACAACCAGAACTTATTAATTAAAATAGGAACACAATAATAATCACGGAGCACACAACAATATGTCAAACAATAGCCAGCAGCTCTTAATTAATATAGAAAATATATGTCTCACACAGTTTACACGACGATGTTACCAGTCTGAGTCCGTTGTCCAAAAGTGACCCAGGAGCTTTTTTTTTTTTAAATGTTATCTCGTAGTTGACCTTGAGAGGTCGTGACTACTTAACCGGACTTTCCTGTGGATGCCTTAAATGAATTTAAAGCCTCCAGCCTGGGCTATTAAAAACTAAAAACTAAACGACTACGCGCTAAGGGCACCCCCTGTGGGTTACGAACCTCGGCTTAGGGCGTCGCTGGAGAGAACAGCAAGGGAAGGCTGGATCGAATATTTGTTTACATTCGGTTTGATGACCGCGGCGTTTCCTAGTACTAGCTCCGAGAAGAAACGTCCGAAACAAACTCAAAGGTCATGGTTGGGAAGTTATGTTTACTGGCTCAGCTGCGGCGCGGGCTGGCTTTCATGGACGAGGGATGACCCAGGAGCGGGTAGGCAGCGGCTTTTATAGTGAGCTTAGGGTGGGGCGCCGGTTCTTGCCTTTTTATCGTCTCACTGCTGGGCACAGGTCTCCTCTGATACAAAAAAGGATTGAGCGTAATCACCACGCTTGCTCAATGCGGGTTGGCGATTTCAGACTTAAAGTCCAGGTTTCCGTAAGATGTTTTCCTAATCAGTCATTATTGTCCAAGATATACTGAGAAAGTAAGTACATCTTAGAAAAGTTACATTGGTACTTGCCTGACCTGGAATCGAACCTGCACACTTATACTTGAGAGGCTGGTATTTTAACCACTAGGCCACCACGACTTGAACGAGATGCATATACCCAAATCCTAGCCTGTCACTGAGATATTCCAGGTACTCAATAACAAATATTCTATCATTTTTGCATGACTAAAAACTTGTTTTTTGTATTTAACCTTTTTTTTTTTGTTCCGGGGTGGAAAAATTGGTGCCGCCCTGGGGCGGGCGACGGGGTCTGTCAGACTCCTACTGACTAAAAGCCACGCCGGTGTCTCGTCTCTTAAGTTCGCGCGGGGCCGCGGGACTCCAAATTCATCCGCAGCCCCGCACTCTCGAGCTGGCCCGGCTGTCTGGGCCTCGTTTCTGAACGGGATATAGTAAGGTGTTTAATCACCTATGAGGCGAGCGCCGACACTTGCGCGCGCCTTCACCTCGGATCCATGCAGTAGGGGGCGGAGACTTCCCAAATCCCTCGCCCCTGGACCCTAGACCGCGGACTGTAAAAAAACGGCCCGCGGTCTACCCCACCTCTCTCCCTATACATGCACTCTGCATCTGCAGAGCGCAGATAGAGGCCTCGGGCGGGACCGGCTACTCCGCACCGGCAGAAATTCGCCGCGGACAACAATCCCCTCACCGGATTGTTGCCCGCGCCCAGGGTGCACCGGCCAAGCGTCTGCTCGTCCTTAAGGAAGTGGGGAGTGTGCGAAGGAATTGCATGATTTATTTCCCCCATCTCCGTTCCACCATCGGCCGACCCGTCGTACGGCGAGTTTCCACACTTATGTTGTTAACACCATTACGATCCGGACGAAGTGTTTCGCCTCCTCCTGTATACCGCGTACATCGAGGGACTGGAACAGTTTGCCAGCGGCGGTGTTTCCGTCGGACTACAATTTGAGTGTCTTCAAGGCTAGAGTGAATAGGCTCTTAATAAACTAGTGCGCTTTACCATCAACGACTGCGTCACTGCTTACCATCAGGCGGGATTGCGGTCAAGAGCTAGTTTATAATTTTATTAAAAAAAAAAAGAGGACCAGTAGCCACTGACCACTCAGAGAGGTTTTGGCCAAGCACCCCTTTGTATTTAACCTCCGCCGACATCAACACCTGTAGGGTGATAGCGTAACACATTATTAGAAGCAACGGGTTTCATTTTGACAGATCAACAACATTCATTGCGTTATCTATATTGTTGAGCAGACACATTTTTAAATTTATGGAGCAATGAATTAGCAATATGCTTCAAAGAGATTCAAATTAATAGAAATAGTGTTTTAGAAAAATCAATCAACTTGGTCTATCGCAGGACAAATCACTTTCAGGCTTCTTCAGTCTATAGAGGCCCACTGCAAGACAAAGGCCTCCCCAAGGCTTTCCACGTTGGGGGAGTTTGCCATAATCCCCACGCTTGGCAGGCGGGTTGGGGATCGTAGTAATTTGATATACCACAGGAGAAGCGTTGCTGCCCGCTTACCTAGTGAGAGTTCCCTTAGTCGCCTATCTAGACACCCACGAGAGGATATAGGGTGTTACTATTCTAAGCCCGGTATCACAAGGGCTGCCAGGCTGCGTCACAACACCCCATCCTCCGCCTTCCACATCCTATTTGTTCTAGTCACCTTTTTGTGGTCGTTGATGCTGGGGTCCAGAAGTGGTCTGCTCCACTAGCCATTTACTATGAAACTATTATTACGAAAATTCGACAGACACTTCTCTCAAACTCAGGACTTGCGACCATTTGATCTAACAGACAATTACAGGAAAATTTAAATAAAGAACACATTACAACAGGCGGGATTACGTGACATTGGCTAAATGCACAAACCGTGCGAAGCCAAAAAAAAAAAAAAAAATCACAAACAGGCGGGATTCAATTAAGCAATAGTTTATAATTTAAAAAAAAATGTGTTACATCACTAAACGCCTGTTAAAACATAAACGAATTACAAAACCACAAACAACGTTTTGTTTGCATCCTTAGTCCGTATTCGGCGTAAATAGACGAATATATTCCATTCTTAATTTATGCGTTGACAAATATGTCTTTCGCATACAGGCTAGTTACGAACTTTGACAATAAATATCCTGGCCAATAGGTAGATGAATAGTGTTACATCATGTTATCATCATCATCATCAACCTTTTTATCGTCCCACTGCTGGGCACAGGTCTCCTCTCATATAGAGAAGGATTGAGCGTAATCACCACGCTTGCTCAATGCGGGTTGGCAATTTCAGACTTAAAGTCCAGGTTTCCTCAAGACGTTTTTCCTTCACCTTCACCTTCACCTTCAGTCATTGGTGTTCAAGATATACTTAGAAAGTACATATAACTTTAGAAAAGTTACAGTGGTACTTGCCTGACCTGGAATCGAATTTGAGAGGCTGGTGTTTTAACCACTAGGCCACCACATTATGCCTACTGAAAAATATGCCAGACACAGAAACGCACCTAATATTTCGAGTTACGTGGACAATAATAATGATAAAATCAGATATTTGTCCCAATTCCCTTGTGCACAAACTAAATTAAATTTAAGTTCACTGCATCTCTTTCTTTCTATTTCATTAAGAAAAGGACAGAAGATAAAATGTTAGTTTAGACCTGTCAAATTAGTCCGCTCTTGACGTAAATTGACGTATTTTTGGTCGCCATGTTTATAATTGCGTCTAAACTGTCTATAGAGTATCTTCATTTGACAGGATTGAACTAATACGTTATCTTTTATCCTTTTCTTAATGAAAGAAAGAAAAAGATGCACTTAACGCCTCTAGTCGCCGCAGGAGACGCCCTGGTCGGGAGACGACAACGAACTCCCGACCACCGTAGGCACGGGATTGCTGGCGGCGAGCAGTGGGCAGCTCAACGCTCAGTAAGGATCAGGCCCGGGTTGACGGCGCGTTGGGTTTGACGCGCGCCTCAAAGAATAACAGCACATCGTGACGGGGTCCACGAAGACCGATGCTTCCTGGGTCAGCGTTGCGGGTTGGTTAAAAAAGAAACCGTGGCCCTGGCCTACAGACAATTGAAGTAACAGGAACGCGTGGGTTTTAGTCAGTAAAAGTTTCTCCGCCCAGAGCGCCGCAGAGATATCATTTGACGATTAAAAAAGGAGACTATTAATCTTTATTAATTAGCCTCAAAGACAACTGCTGTCTTCTAGGTCTGTAATTTAATTGGAGGCATTATCATACAATTTTTGGTTAGATTGCAATCAGCTGTGAGCTGTAATGTTACCATGAACTCAACTTATATTGCATAGCGATGGGTCATGATATCTAGTTTATAATATACCTACGCTTTTATATTGCCTAATGGAAGGATATATAGGATTCCAGGATATAGGATAAGATACCAGGGCTAAAGCCAACTCCAGACTCTCTTTAGACAATTTTAATTGATAAGTAGACACTAACCGACGATACGGTACTCCAAGGACAATCCCCGGTTGATGCTTGGTGTATTGCGGGGAGAAGGCACGGCTCCCTGATGTTTTGGGTGACACAGGTGCTCTCGGGGCATGGTGGCTTCGGAAAGTACCTGAGTCACATAAACAGGGAGCCGGACGCCCGGTGCTATACGCTGGCCGTTTGGAAGGAGTCGCGCCGAGCCCTCATCTCAGAAGTAGGCTATTGGGGTTTTTCACCGTTGACGATAGATACCCCAGAGATGTTGTAGGTAATTAATGAGTAACACTAATACCACCAGTTTTGATCCGCACTTTTTTTATTTACACCTGACCGCGTGACGGAGGTATATTTACGACTGAATTACATTGTGTTCAAGTTCATTCATTATACAACAGCATTTTGCTGTATGAGCATTATTGGCTCGTACATAGGCAGTGACCTGTCGCTGTCGTCTGTTATCGAGTCGATGGTCGGCGGCGAAAAGTCCTGTGACCCGGTACATTCTTTTTTTGAAACATGCTTCTCGCAGGGGGCTACGGAAAGGCAAAGGGAGATCTCATCCACTGATTCGACCCGCAGCAGGCACAACAAGTATCGTAGGATAGATATCACCCTCTTCCAGCCCCTCTAAAGGGGCTTATCACCCTCCTGACGCCCCCCATGAGGTGATTCCTCTGGCGAAGAAAGTCTGACACCTCACTGCCCCCTAGAAGTCTCGTGATAGCGGGCCTTCCGGGTTGGGGTTTGCGGATGCAGCGTAAGTTCCCAAAATCACCCCACCCACCGGGTGGGCTGGTTTTAACTCAGTAATGAAAAGGAGGCATATCAGAACATAGAAACAAAACATCGGGTTTGGATTGGTTAGAGTGGTACGGTGACCTTAAACTTGGACGAACTATGTTATGTACATACCTATCTGACCAGTAATAAAACACCGTGGAATTTCAGACGTCTAATAACAACCCACTTCATCTATTAAGGACTACTAAACAGGAACTAAACAACGATTTTTGAATAATTACATATTATTATTATTATATTATATCTATTATAATATAATAATAATCATATGTAATTATTCAAAAGGCGTAGTTTAGTCACACAAAAAATGCCACTTACGAATGCGTTTTGTTTCGTATTATGTGAAAATTATTATTTTTTCTTATATATACAGTTTAATGATGATACAATATTTTATATTTATACGGTGGCATTTGCGTAAGCAAAGTATTCTATTCGTAAAGTATTCTTTTATTTATTGTGTCTGGGTTGTTTTACATATTTTTATATTATGAATTATAAACTAGCGCTTGACCACAATCCCGCCTGATGGTAAGCAGTGACGCCATCGTTGATGGTAAAGCACTAGTTTATTAAGAGCCTATTCACTCTAACCTTGAAGACACTCAAATTGTAGTCCAACGTAAACACCGCCGCTGGCAAATTGTTCCAGTCCCTTGATGTATGCGTTATAAAAGAGGAGGCGAAATGCTTCGACCAGATCGTAGTGTGTTAACAACGTAAGGGTGGAAACTCGCCGTCCGACGGGTCGTCCTATGGTGGCTGTCCGAATAAATCATGCAATTCCCTCGCACACTTACCAAAATGCATCCTATAGAACACCGAAAGGCTGGCTACTATACGCCTGTGCTCTAGGCTTTGGAGACCATTTTGAGTTAAATCATCTCTCCACTGAATTCAAAGTGGTCAGGTGACATTTTCTAGTACTAGCCCAAATATGGCTGCAGTACTCCACACACGAACGGACCTGTGCTTTGTACAATATTAGAAGCTGCCTTGGTGTGAAGTACCGCCGGACCTTTGCGATAACGCCAAGTTTCCTGGCAGCCACCATGGCCTTGGACTCAAATCCCAATGTATCGCCCAAAGTTTAGGTTCGAGGAAATCTCAACTCCCAAAAGCTGAAGGCGGTCGGTACACTCCAAGGATACATTCCGAAAAGTAGGAGCCAAGATGAACCGGCTCCTTTTGACGGTGAAAAGACACGCCTGTGTTTTGGCGGCATTGAATGCTACAAGATTGGCATTGTCCCATTCGGGGACTGAATGTAGTGCAACATTCATACGCTCTACCATAGCCTCTGTTTCGGACCGAATTGATTCCCTACTAGCGCGAACATCCGGCAGGAATTTCTCCACAACTGTGCTGCCATCTGCATACCCATAGATACCGGGCATCAGCAGATCGTTAATATGCAGCAGGAACAGAGTTGCAAAGAGAACAGACACCTGAGGAACACCGGCATTAGTTGACAAGGGCTCAGATGAGCATCCGTCGACAACAACTCGGAGGGACCGTTCAGTCAGGAAGTCTTTTACCCAGCCAGTCAGGCCAGGGAAAATGCCATACGCTGGAAGCTTACTCAAAAGGCCAGCGTGCCATACCCGGTCGAAAGCCTTCGAGACATCAAGGGAGACGGCAATCGCTTCCCCATTTTTCTCGAGACCCTCGCCCCACTAGTGAGTGGCATACACTACCGAACCCCAGTTGACCGATTGCGGTTGCGATTATTTTCTCTGTTCAGTTAGTTTTTGTCGTGGCCTGGCAGTTTGAGAAGTGTTTGTGACCTATCCAAATGTTCTTTCTTTGAAATTGTTTGTCGATAATATCTTTTTTATTTTCTTTGTCGTTGAGGTAGATATATTATTACCTAACATAAAATAAACTGACGAAAAATTCATCCGCATCGCTGTCGACCGATGCACCCGAGAGACTGGCGGCATTGCGACGCTTTATAGCAATGCTTTAGAAAAAACAAACCAAATTGCACGACAACAGATATTATATTAAATGCCAAAGTTGTTATTTTATGACTCACCAGGTCCTAAAAGTAGAGCCATGATGGTATGAAAGTAATATCAAGATACGATACTCTTTGAAAAGTTAGGTACCTATACCAACGCCAAGCTCCATAAAGAATAGAGGTAAACAAACCAATTTAAGGTTATCACAACTCACGTTTTACAAATCTCCTATTATGTACAAGATTATTGCCTTTTACATGCTAACTATTAACAATTCCTAATGCAGCATATTTCAATAGAATCACTAAAATAACATGCATATTAACTTGGTATTTCGAAAAACCATTAAAAAGTCTACTTTAATTTTACGTGATAGCCCTGCAAAAAAAAAAGAAACATGGATGAAATCCAGGTATTAAACACATTTTGTTGAATTCATTCAATGAATGAAGTTGAGGCATTTGTCAATACGATTTTGCGAATTTTAATTACTTTCAAATCAACTACATAATACATGCAATGTAATCATTTCAAGCATGGATTAAGTATGAAAAATTTAACCTATTAGGAAATTAGCTTACATGTGTGTCATATTTCATTCAAATCGGTTAAGCGTTCTAAGCAAATCATAAATATCTGAACATAAACGTTTACATTAGTAGGATGTAGGATTATTACTTTTATGAGAATCATCTATCTAGAAAAGGTTATTAACATCTGTCTTTTAGGCGTAAACAACTCGTTGCCTAGCAACGGTTTGTTTACCTCTATTCTTTAACCAATTTGGCTTTAATATATAAAAAGAACCTGTCCAACCCGTAAGGATAATAAAAGTTAAGTGATCACATGCCTAAATAAAATTTGAAACTTTACATAATCACGATAGTAACAATACTAATGAATTTTGAAATAATCTTTTTTCCGAAAATTAACTCCAACTCCTCCAAAGTTTGATATTTTTGTAAAAAGTGACAATAACATTTTGGACGGTATCATTAGTACCTTGTATGATTGAATGTATAAATTGGCGGCATTTCTTTCGCGAATAAAAACATATCTTGTCTACACAACACTAAGGCCCGTATTACAGAACGTTACTCAAGACTCAAGCATTACTTAAAACTAGTTTCAACCAATCAAAAGGCTTCAAACGAGACTTAAGTAATGCTTGAGTTTTTGTGACGTTCTGTAGTACGGACCTAAGCGGCTATAGTGAGTTAGGTCCGAATTCCAGAAGGAAACTCAAGCATTGATCTCTGTTTAAGCATTGGGTTGTATCCTAAAAAATAATTTGATTTCCATCAGATAGATTTATAAAAAATATTGAACACGTATTTTTTATTTTTTCTTTCATTCAAATACTTAGGAAGATATATTGATTTCAAATGTCGCATGACGTCACGCCATGGTACAAAATATAGCACGGCGTGACGTAATTAGCCCCCACTCCGTAACTTTAATACGCTATATCTCAGTAGTTTTTGGTAATTTCGACAAAATAAAAAATACGGGTGTTAATTTTTTTTATTATATATAAGACGGACTAATTACTTCTTTGATTTTCATACCTTGGATACATCCCTATTACTTAAAACTAGTTTCAACCAATCAAATGGCTTGAAACGAGACTTAAGTAGAGCTTGAGTTTTGAGTTCCGTATTCCAGAAGGAAACTCAAGCATTATTTCTGTTTAAGCATTACTTAAAACTAGTTTCAACCAATCAAAAGGCTTTAAACGAGACTTAAGTAATGCTTGAGTTTTGAGTGACGTTCTATAATATGGACCTAAGCGGCTATAGTGACGCGCGTACTGCCGCCCCGCTGCACACAAGATTCGAGACAGAGGCTTTATACCTGGTTGATTGCTTTGTTCTATAATACAGATTACCTAATGGTAAAAGTACTTTCGTTTCATTATTGATTAATAACTAATAACATTACTATAACACAGGTATTAGTACACAAACACAACAGAGACAAGGTCTTATGACATACGATTTTAGTAAGCACTGTAAGCAGCGTGATGTTAAAATAAAATAAAAAATAAAATAAAAATTGTTTATTGATACTAGATACATTCACAACTTTACAAGATAAAACAGGTGACAATTTAAATGTATAGTACAATACATACTGATATTGATTCCCAAACTAAGCTTGAGCTTGTATTTTGGGAAAACAATGTTCAGTCATAGTGACGGCATACAATATACATTAATTGATATTTGAGGACAAAGGTGAAATATTGTGAAAAATTGTCGCTGGATGATGCATATGGTTACAAAATAATTCTTCCTAATTATTATACTGGAATGTAATTACGATAGGTGTCTCGAGTAAAGTGCAGCATGTATATATTTATCAGTAATTATGGGTGAGTGTATGTGGACGGATGAAAGTCCGAGAGTAAGGGTGAGTGTCCGTGTGTATGGGTGAACGTCTGTGTGTGTGTGGGTGCACGCAGCCCTGCGATGTAAATCTTGGGATCGGTTTCATTACCACTACGTACAGTGTGCTTAGTATGTGAGTATGCATCTGTAGCTTTATGCGTGCCTGAAAAAGATTACGTGTTGTATATTAATAATTCTTCGGTTTTGTGATAGTCTAGTTGCAGAAGCCAATCCTCCACCAGAGGTTTCATTTTATTTTTGGTTAGTCCTGCAATTTGCAGATCCTTGTTTATCATATTGTACAGCTGACAGCTTATTGCATTATAGTGTCTACTTGCAAAAGACGTCTTACAGGCAACTCCACGGCAAACAAAAGTTTTTTTGCGTCTCCCTGGGTCAGGTAAGGGGACATCACTATGCTTCCTCAGCGTGGATTTGAGCACAAATAGCTGTCTTACTGTTAACACTTTAAAATCCGAGTAGAGTTTTGTGGTGGGATATCTAAAAGGCTTTTTGCTTATTACTTTTAGGACAGCTCTTTGCGCTCTCTCCAATCCGATTAGAAGAGTTTTGGCAGCCCCTCCCCAAACCGGTATGCAATACTGGATGATGGATTGACAGAGGGCTAAGTAAACCAGTCTTAACTTGTCGAAGGTAGCAGAGTTCCTAAGAGTTTTAAAGAGGTGTATCAGCCGTCTTACCCTAGTGGTAACTGCTTCTATATGCCTGTCCCATCTCAGACCACCATCCATATGAACGCCCAAGTATTTAACGCTTTCAGTACGAGCAATTGCCTGACATGTGCAAGTGTCCCTGGATGAGCAGTTATGGGCTTTAATAGAAAAGTCAGATTTAGGATGGTCAGATTTTCTGATGGAAAAAGTGACGTATTGCGTCTTTGTGACGTTTAAGGTTAGAAGGTTCTTCGTTAGCCAGTTCATAACTATGCGAAGGGAGTATTCCGCACTCTCCTTGACCGCCCTCCAGTCAGGTCCTGATATCAAAATTGCTGTGTCGTCCGCGTACGTGAAAATGGTCGTGTTTGGGAGGGAGATTTGACACAGGTCATTAATGTAAAGCTGGAAAAGGGTCGGTCCAAGAATACTGCCTTGAGGTACTCCGTAGGATATAGTGTCCTCATCACTTAAATAGTCCGCTATTTTAACTTGCTGTTTCCTATTTGTGAGATAATCTCTGAAAATTGCATGAGCTATTCCCCTTACACCCAGCCTCTCCAACTTGGCGAGAAGAATAGGGACAGAGACGGTGTCAAAAGCTTTGGAGAGATCTAGAAACATGCATAGGCATTTTTTCTTATCATCCAAGTTCTTCACAACAGTGTTTGTAAGGTCTAGGACAGCATCCTCAGTCGAGAACCCGGAACGAAAGCCATACTGGTTTTCGGCTAAGATCTTAAATTTGTCTAAGAATTTTTTGAGCGCCCGGTTTAACACCTTTTCCAAAATCTTTGAAAGAGTAGATAATACTGCTATGGGGCGATAGTTGTTGACACAGTCTCTGTCCCCGTTCTTATAAATTGGGTGAACTATCGCTTTTTTGAAGGCTTCTGGGAAAACTCCTGTTTTAAGAGCAAGATTGCAGATATGTGTCATTGGAGGAATTAGTATGTGCCGACACTGCCTAATGATTTGCGAAGAGATACCATCCCAGCCAATAGCACAATCAGTGCGCAACTGCAGAATGACAAGATCAACATCTGATTCGGCAACATCAGGCATACCAAAAGAATTTACTAGTCCTTTGAGGGATGGGGGGTTAGCTACGGTTGAAGGAGAGGAGTTTGGTAAGAAAAAAGTTGGAGATTGAATTTTCGCTGCTAGCTTTTTACCGATGTTAGCAAAGAAGTTTGATACTTCATTTGCGGCTGTCTTTGGGTCTGCGGATTTTTTAAGGAGTTCTGTAGGACTATTTTTCTTAATTTGGGTATTCGTTATGTTTTTTATGACTTTCCATAAAGCCTTAGGGTCATTGCCTGCTTTGTCTAAGAGTTCCTTTTCGTGAGCTTCTTTTAATTTACGGAGAAGACGGTTACAAAAATTACGGTATCGCGTATATGTCAGTTTCAAAGTCAGGTTATCAGGTTATATAGCCTAAAGCCTTCATGGATTAATGGGCTATTAACGCAAAAATATTTTTTCAAATCGGGTCAGTAGTTCTTGAGATTAGTGCGATCAAACAAACTCTTCAGCTTTTTATATTAGTATAGATAGATTATAAACATTTTAACGGTCAATATCATCGACATTATGACAGAAATTGAAATTGAAACTGTGGCATATTATTGCTTTGCAGCAAAGCAAGATCTTCGTTTACAGTTGTGTAACTTATTTGAGTTTTGTGAAAGTTCTATACAATTCCATGCGATGTTGAATCGATGCATGAGATTTTGCAACACTAAATCAACACCAAAAACAGTTACGAGTAAATCGTATCGATTGATCCATCAATATTTTGAGTACTTGCACATCTCTAGTCAAAGTTGTTGGGACAACAAAGTAGGATAACAAGCTCATTACTTTGTGGTTTTTCATGATGTCTTTTTGAAATTATGTACATAGATTCTTTACTTAAAAATACTGGACACGTGTTTCGGGTTTCGCATTAACCAAAAAATAATATTGAATAGGGTGACCGCATATGACCTTTTTTTCTAATTCAGACAATGATCGGGGCAAATTAATCTACCTATGCTTGCATGAAGTCAATTGAGTTCATGACCTTTTGACATCGCTACGGATAAGCGATGGGACTGTGCGTATCCTACCCTCGTCACCCGCGCACCCCTGTATTGCCATATAAGTTATACTCCTTTTGCGAAATAATATTTTTTTTGAGGTATTTTTTTTTTATTTAGCCAGTTTTATAGGCCGTAGTAGAATCAGTTATCTATACCTAACAATACCTTCAGGGTTTTCTTTACATATTGTATACATCCTTTAAAGGCTCTAATTAAGAAACATCATTCACACAAAAAAAATATATCTAGAGGCGTGAAAATTAAAACCAAATATTGTGCTACTCATACATATGGATTGCTCTAATGTTGACTCGACTAACATTGACGATATTATTCATTTACGGCCGGCGACGTTTAAAAAAAATATTAAAAAGAAATAACTAACAGGTTCATCGTATTGAATCTTCATCATTATCTTGTATTTATTCAATTTAGGGAGCAATGATGGCACATTGGTGAGGCCGCGTTTTACAAGTTGTAGATTCAAATAAATTATAAATCACCACTGTTCTCAAAACGACCGTAATAAAACATTGTGAAAAATATACAGGCAGTCTCAACATACGTCGTTTCGATTTACGTTCTTTCAAGTTACGTCGAACAATATTTTGACAGTATTCATCAAACACCTGTGTGGTACCGGGCCTAAAATAGTACCATCCCATATCGTCCCTTGAGTGTCGTAAGAGACGACTAAGGGAACTCTCACCAGGGAAGCGGGCAGTAGCGCTTCTCCCGTGGATATCAAATTACTGCGATCCCCAACCGGCCTTCCAAGCGTGGGGATTATGGCAACCCAAATGAGATGCAAACGACACAGCCCAGGCCCCTAGTCTCCGGCAGCTCCGCTATTCCAGTCTACGGTAGCGGACTCGGTTACGACGGAGCAAGGGGTGCTAAGAATCTCCGGCAGAGATCCGGCTACCATCAACGACGATGACCTTTGGCCCTGGCAACATTTAACAAGCACACACTACAAACATGAGAAGGTTGTCGAACTGGAGGAAGAACTGAGCCGGTAAAGCAGAATATTGTGGGGTTATCTGAAGTCCGAACAGAGGGAGAGGACTCGATAATTCTGAAGTCCGGCAACCTGCTTTATTTATTTTATTTATTTATTTACTAGCTTTCCGCCCGCGGCTTCGCTCGCGTGGAGATCGGTTATATCGCGGTTTTAGATTTCCCTCGTGAATATAATTTTTTTCCGGGATAAAAAAGTACCCTATTATTTAATCCGGACTTCTAACTTTACGTCTGCAAAATTTCAAAACAATCTGCTTAGTAGTTACGGCGTGAAAGCAGAACAAACAAACAAACAAACTCACTTTCCGATTTATAATATTAGGATATTTGGTGTACACATACAAATATTCCAGTAATCTCCCTTGGGAACTTGATGTTTTTTTAGGACCAAAAGTAGCCTATGTTACTCTCCATCTTTTCAAGTACTGTATGCCAAAAATCAGGTCGATTGATTGCATAGCTACGGCGTGAAGGAAGGACAAACAAACAAACACACTTTCACATTTATAATATTAGTATGGATTTATGAGGAATGGAGATGGTGATATTAAGTCAAACCATTCCCGCGCACTCTTTCCAAAATGTATCCTATAGAACACCGACAGGCTGGGTACTCTACACTTAGTATTTTAATAGGGATGTATCTAAGGTATGAAAATCGAAAAAATAAATAATTAGTCCGTCTTATAGATAATAAAAAAAATGAAGACCCATATTTTTATTTTATCGAAATTACCAAAAACTACTGAGATATAGCGTATAAAAGTTATGGAGTGGGGGCTAGTTACGTCACGCCGTGGTATATTTTTTACCACGGCGTGACGTCATGCGACGTTTCAAATCGATATATCTTCCTAAGTATTTCAATGAAAGAAAAAATAAAAAATACGTGTTCAATATTTTTTATAAATCTATCTGATGGACATTACATTATTTTTTAGGATACAACCCAATTGTTAATTTTATTTGTTACAGGTCCTGTAGTCCAATGTGTGTGGGGAGTCCTGCTGGTTCTTCTGTCAATAGGAAGCTTTATATTCACTCCTCTGGATTTAATACTGATGGAAAAACTAAATATGAGGCCAGGTGAGTCAAAGATACACAATACCACCATATCATGCATATATTTTTTTTTATGAATTATAAACTAGCGCTTGACCGCAATCCCGTCCCTGATGGTAAGCAGTGACGCAATCCTTGATGGTAAAGCGCACTAGTTTATTAAGAGCCTACTCACTCTAGCCTTGAAGACACTCAAATCCGACAAACTCACCGCCGTTCAGCTCGGTCGGTCGGTTCAGGAAGGTCAGCTTCCAGTCTGACTGGATTCAGCTGAATCCACTCCACAACCCAGTTATTAGGTAACACGACACCCCTTCGTAAGACTGCTGGTCAGATTTTCGGCTCTCACAACCCGTAATGTACCTAAATATAACATGTTTGTTCACCTATAAAGTTTTCTGCCTATATTTTCTTCAAAAAATAAATATTATCGTCAATGTTTGTTGAGTCAACATTGGGCCATCAATTTGTATTATTATGACGTAAACGCTTAACGTGTTTTTTCATTAGAGCCTTTATAGGACCTACCTATGGTAAAATAAAATTAGATGTTTGTCATGTGTAACTAGGCATTTTTTTTTTAAATTTACAACACACATTTATACAAGTATAAACACAAGTTTATACTTGTGTTTGATCGCAATCCCGCCTGATGGTAAGCAGTAATGTTAATGGTAAAGCGCGCTAGTTTATTAAGAGCCTATTCACTCTAGCCTTGAAGACACTTAATTTATAGTCCGACGGAAACACCGCCGCTGGCAAATTGTCTCAGTCCCTCGATGTACACGGTCATCTTAGTCTCCTGCCCTTATACCGATTTATTTAGATCGGCGCATCAAACCTTTTTGCTGTTTTTTGCATTTTTGCGTGCAATGAATACATATCCTGTATAGCAGATCTAAAGTAATGAGTTTAGTCATGTTTTTAATAATATTTTAATGTTGGAGTATCTTAATTTGATAAGTAGGACCAAACCACTAAGTTTGTACTGTACCATCTTCTGTACTTTTCTCAATGAAATAGAAAGAAAAGTATGCGCTGAACTTTGTGTACAAGGGAATCAGAAAACAAGTACAGAAAGTTAGGCCTATTTTTTTTATTCGTGCCGTCAGTCCACGAGTAAAAAAACGCCATTTCTTTTATTTATTTTTTTGTGATATTTTCGTTTCATTTATCGTCTTTCTTTTCTTCGGTATTTCTTACATATTTATTTTTATTTCTATTACTTTTTTTTCAATTTTGCTTACGCTATATTTACATTAAATTCTTGCAGACGGCAACACTGGCCGTGCCGCTCACCTTGTCCTATTCCGCTCTATCGATTGTTTAGCAACTTTGAGGCAAAACCGCTCCAGACGTATCTGGGGCGGTTTTGCCTCAAAGTTGCTCTAAGTTGTTGTTATCAGGGAGACTCTAAGAGGGCCTTGCATGCCTTACAGGCGTTGCGCAGGGAGGGTTCTGGAATTGGTCTTTTAAGAGAAACCGGGAAGCCGCCGTGAGTTTAGGCCTATTTAGGCGTTAAAAGGGTTTAAAGTTTTGAGAAATTACGTCTGTCCCTCCCTTAGAGAGAAATATTTGACCCCCGTCCCACCTAAAGAAAAATATAATTTATGAATAAAATTAAAAAAACTAATCAAATATATAATTTTCTTCAAACAGAAATAATTGAAACCATTATTTATTAAAGAGGTCAGTTACTGTTTGATTAACGGAATCATAGTGAGAAAAAGAATCAATAAAATCAGTAAGTTTTATTTTGGTTGATTGGCGTCAACCTCGATAGATGGCGTTTGCGTCCAGTTAGATCGCGCAACGGTACAACCTAATGTAGGTATATAAGGTAAGATGAAACATTGTTTCTTTTTCTTTTATACATATAATGTGTATAATACAACCGCATATTGTGAGCAATATTAAGGCAATAATATAGGTGTAAACTGATTCGTATTTTAATTGCCATCCCCTCCCAAGTCGACCCACGGTCTTGTTCAGGTACTGCTCGACAGAAGTGAAGACTGAAATTACTAAAGAACACAGAATACACAAAAAGTAAAAAAAAAAGACTTGGCACTCGGGGACTGCCGCGGTAAAGCTATTGCATAGCATTTTTTATCAACTTATGCAATTATAATTATTTATTTATTTTATTTATGCAGTATTTTTTTTCGTCTGCTTTTTTTTTCTTTGATACCTATTAATTCAAGTTATTTTCTTTTTTGTATTTTTTTTTACCAAGAACGTCTTCAAAAGAGTGCGAAAAATGGTGGCAATTTTGCGACTAAACTACATTTAATGTTTTATGTTCGACTTTGATAAAGAGATAAAAGCTATGCGATAGCTTAAAAACAAAAAACGATCACGGCAGCGAGGCATTGACGCTCACGCGAAATCAGTGCTTTTTCTCCATCCAACAGAAGTACGTAGTGTTAAGTAGTAAGTAAGTAGTAAGCAGTGTTGTTAAAGAAGTTCAAAACATGAATTCATCTCTCGAAAATTAAATGTTGTGCATCTCTGCTTCTATGAAACTCTTTTGTCTAAAATTGTATTTCTCGGTGGTAGGCCATAACATCGCCGACCGGCAGAGGTTACCACACACCAGACAAAGTCTTGCCGCCAAGCGATTCGTCGTGTTCCGGCATGATGTCTGGTGAAGCCGTAAGGGGTACTGTGCATAGTACCCCGTACGGCTTCACCAGACATCATCAAATGTTGTTGTGTCGGGAGTTTGGTCGTGGAGGCTCTCCAGATCAATCTCCCTCTGGCGTAGCGTTGTTGGTCGTGTTGTTGGGTTTAACATTGGATCTCCTCGTTCAACTGCCGTGTTCCTTCCTATTCATTCCGTTTTTTTTTTTGTGAATAGGCGCTTAATAAACGCGTTTTACCATCAGCGATTGCATCACTGCTTACCATCAGGCGGGATAATTAAATAATTTAGGGGAACTCAATGGAGGTTGATAGAGTATTTAAATCCCAAAAATATGCATCCGAGCAATCTGTGGAGCTCATTTTTTAGACATCTGTAAGCCACTGTTTCAAAGATTAAATATCCTGCCTTTACCATGTCTATACATTTTTGAAACACGCACTTTTGTAAAAAGAAATTACAATTTATTTGAAACTTTGGAAGACAGGCCAAATAGCCGAACACGACATAAAGACAGACTTCGTTTACCACGAATAAAATTAAAATTATTTAAGAAAAATGTATATTACATGTCCATAATCATTATAATAAATTACCAAATAATTTACAAGAATTACCTTTGACATTATTTAAGAAAATGCTTTTTAAATTCTTGTTAACAAAGAATTATTATAGAATATTAAGGACTATTTAGAAGATAAATCGATGGAATTTGGATAACGTAATTTTAGTAATAAATTTGCACGCCATATATGGCAGGATACGCTGAAAAAAAATGCACTGTAACACCCTTTGTACCGTATTTTAGCAAATAAACATTTTTGATTTGATTTGATTGCAGTCAATTAGTAGTTTATAAATATATAAATAAAAAAAAAGTTAACGCGAAAAGAGTGTAAGATTGAGCTAATGTAATTTTATTTCCAGGCTTGCCAGTCTATGAATGGTGGTTAGTTCCTCCAGACGAGGTGAAGTTAAAAGGTTATGTCTTTAACGTGACCAACCATGAGAGATTCATGCAGGGTCTGGATGATAAGTTGAATGTGGAAGAGGTTGGCCCTGTTGTTTATCTGTAAGTATCAGTTAACTTTATTTTAGTAAAATAATTAGTGGATGGGAACGCGGCCGCTGCGCAAGGAGACGCGGGGTCGAATTCCGCGCAGTGTAAATATTTGCACTGGTCTGGTCGTGTCTCGGAAAGCACGTTAATCCGTTGGTCCCGGTTGCCATACGAACATCTAATGGCAGTCGTTACGGGTTGATCGAGCCCTCAAAAGTCCATTGTATGTTTTATGTTCCATGTAATTTGTTCGATGTTTGATTGATGTACAATAAATAATAAATAAATAAATAATTAGATTGTGGAGGTCGGACGGCAGTCGCTGCACGGAAAATATCGAAGTTTACCCAAAATCAGCAGTTAACCTGTTAAAGCGGACCCCAGACTGGAATTAACGCTGAGATGATGAAGATGATGATCCAAAGGTTGTCTGTAAAAGATCGCTCTTAGCGATAAGACCGCCCATTGTGTCACCCTTTGTAAAATCTTTATACATATTTATGTTCTGTAATCTATAAGGTGTACATAATAAAGAGTATTCTATTCTATTAGGGGATGGATAATAGGACGCGTGGCTAAGTAATAAAAGCTGCACGAGTCGGTCGGTCAGGTTAAGATACGCTTGCCACGATCAGTTCTTGGATGGGTCCATTTATACATACCGATCTATTTCGATTTTTTATATCTGCGACAGTCAGTGTCCAAAAAATGGGTCTAAAATACGGCAAAATTGGAGGGAAATTAGTAGATTTTTGGCATTACCGTGGTACGGAATTTCATGCTCATTCGTATCCATACCTGTACATATTTACAAAGGTAAATTAGTCAGCGCCTGACGTAAATTGAGAGCAGCGGTGGCCTAGTGATCTAGGCCACCGCTGCTCTCAATTTACTTCAGGCTCTTTAGTCGTAGATTGGTATCACTCTCTTTAGTTGTAGGTCGTAGGTTCGAACCCCATCAGGCGCTTCTTCTTCAGCCTATGGATGTCCACTGCTGGACAAAGCCCTCCCCCAAGGCTTTCCACGCTGACCGGTCTTGTGCTGCCCGCATCCATCGGCTTCCCGCGACCTTCACCAGGTCATCGGTCCACCTTGTTGGGGGCCTCCCTACGCTGCGTCTTCCAGTACGTGGCCGCCACTCCAGAACCTTACTGCTCCATCGGCCATCGGTTCTACGAGAAATGTGCCCTGCCCACTGCCACTTCAGTTTAGCGACTCGCAAAGCTATGTCGGTAACTTTGGTTCTTCTGCGGATCTCCTCATTTCTGATTCGATCACGCAGAGAAACTCCGAGCATAGCTCTTTCCATTGCCCTTTGTGTGATTCTGAGCCTTCGTATGAGGCGCTTAACTTTGTGTAAATTGTTTCATCACCATTACCTCGAAACAGTGAAGGAAAACAACGCGGGAAACCGGCATGTCCTAGAGCCATAAAAATTGATAATAATAAATATATACGGACAATTCACACAGATTGAGCTAGCCCCAAAGTAAGTTCGAGACTTGTGTTATGGGATACTAACTCAACGATACTATATTTATAATAGATCTATTATAAGTATAGTATCGTTGAGTTAGTATCCCATAACACAAGTCTCGAACTGTGGGTGGTAACTTCCGCCGGCGGCCGATGTTATGGCCTACCACCGAGAAATATATCTATTTCTTGACAAAGAAAAAGCCTTGCCGCCAAGCGATTTGTCGTGTTCCGGCATGATGTCTGGTGAAGCCGTACGGAGAACGGGTCTGAGCAGTTGTGCTGCGATGTGTGCCGGGTACGATGCGCCAAATGTTGTTGTGCCGGGAGTTTGGTCGTGGAGGGTCTCCAGATCAATCTCCCTTTGGCGCAGCATCGTTGGTCGTGTTGTTGGATTTAACATTGCATCACCTCGCTCAACTGCCGTCTTCCTTCCTATTCGCTTAGTTTTTCTGAGTGAATAGGCTCTTAATAAACTAGCGCGCTTAACCATCAACGATCGCATCACTGCTTACCATCAGGCGGGAATGCGGTCAAGTGCTAGTTTATAATTATTAAAAAAAAAATACATATATCGATAAACATTCAAGACCCAGGCCAATCAGGAAAAGATCGTTTTCCATCATGGCCTGGCCGGGGATCGAACCCGGGGCCTCCACGTCGCAGGCAGGCGTGTTGACCGCTGCGCCACGAAGGAAGACTAATAATAATATCTAAGACATGTGACATCTACCATTTCGCTCTGGGCCAGCGTGGTGGATTATAGTCCACTCCCTCTCACCGGGAAGAGAAATGTGCCCCAGGAGTGGAAAACAATAGAATCGGCACCATTCAATTCAAATCAAATCAAATCAAATCAAAGCATTTATTTCAAATAAACCAGTTACAGGCACTTTTGAATTGTCAGAAGGTCGGTCAGTCAGTAAGGTGAAGCTAGTCGCCCATTCCAAAGAGTAGGTACCTATGGAGAAGAACGGGCAAGAAACTCCATGGACACTCTTTTAAATTATCAAGCTATTGATACAATTATTTGATTACATCATTCATTTTGAAATCAATCATGTGAGAACGATGCAGAAATATATTGTACGCTAAGAGCGTCCATTTTGGAAAACATACAAAAAAAAAGACTAACCCAACAAATAGATGCTTTACAGCAAGTACATTGTGCTCACACGTGTGCCATGCAATTATACAATACTAAGAAATTGAATCTGCACAATGCAAAGACAGTTTTGTCATTAACTAACCCAATCATTTTTCATCTTTCCAGAGAAAAACTCATTCATTCGAATGTGTACTTTAACGACAACAGCACTATGACTTATACAGCGACGAGGTTCCCTATTTTTCTGCCTGAACACAATACAATAGACCTAAACGCTACTATCATTGTGCCTAATTTTGTTATATTGGTAAGTTTTGTTCTCTGCCACAGATTTCCCTATTCACAAAATAAACTAAAAAAGTTAAGTGCTACTTTTTCTTTATTTTTCATTATGAAAAGGACAGAAGATAAATCTCAGGTTATTCCTGTCAGATTAAGACACTCCATAGACAGTTGGGTTGTATCCTAAAAAATAATTTAATGTCCATCAGATAGATTTATAAAAAATACTGAACACGTATTTTTTATTTTTTCTTTCATTCAAATATTTAGGAAGATATTGTTACGGGCAAGGGGTACTAAAACGCCGGTTAAGGGTTGCGAAGTTTATTGGCAACGAAGGTACAGTCGATTGTAGGCAATGACAAGTAGAATATTGCTGACGTTGCACCGAAGTCTTCACTTACGTCCACGAAGTCCGTATTGTAAACACACAATAACAATACAGATGTTACTTCACGTAGTACTCACAGTTCTCGTTACAGTTGTCGCAGTAGGTATTCTCAAAGATCGCTTCTTAGCTGTCGCTGTTTTCGTCTCGGTAGTCAAGTGCAGACTGACTCGGCGTGTGTTGTGTGTGTTCAATTGACTTGTTACAATTCAAATGTGTTCAAATGACTAACTCCACGCGAAAGAAGTGGCGGGTGGCCGCTAGTATGACATAAGACAGTTCCCAAAACTGCCACCTTTAGCCTCTTATCCTAGTCATAGCGTACGCTGGGAAGAAGTGGCGGAACAAACTCCCTAGCAGAGGATAATGATGACGTAAGAAAGAGCCGCTCGTCCCGTCCTTTTCTACAGGGACTGCTGCGACAGCATCAACCATTTTTCTTTTTTGTTATGTGTTTTTGTAAACTTTTGCGTCATGTTTATTGCAAACAAACGCTTTTTTTTTTTGTTTTACGTATGATAACGGCAAGGTTTTAAATAAAATATAAATAATAATAGACTTATTAATACATGACAGCACAAATATTTCACAGCAACTCCTCGTCTTGTGCTCAAAATTAACGCTTTCATTTCCGCGATTAAAATGTTATTTAATTTTTTTATATTATATTTAAGATTGCGATTGATATTTAAGATACGCTTGATCACTCCCATCCTACATTCTCCTATATCGAAGAAACAGACAGACTTAGATCCGTATCACAGAATCTCACTCAAAACTCAAGCTTTACTTAAATCACGTTTGAAGCTATTTGATTAATTGAAACTAGTTTAAGTAATGCTTAAATCTTGAGTATGGTTCTGTAATACGGTCCTTAGTCTGTCACTTCTTTTTTTTTGAAGATACCATATCTTTGGTTTCCAGGGCATGTTATCTTATTTACACGACGCGAACTACTTTGTGAAGTCACTCGTCAGTTCTTTCATCAGCATGTACAGTTCAGAGCCGTTCGTCAAGACAACAGTGTACGACTACCTGTGGAACTTCACCGATCCTGTGCTGGATATGTCCAGGACTCTGGCACCTGGACTAGTGCCTGATAATAACGCCGGGGTGTTGGCTGGGGTGAGTCCAGAGTTTTCTAGTATTACTAAGCAAGTCGGTCAACACCCTAATTGCGAAATACTTTGTCAGTCACAATCTGAAGGAGTTTGATGGAAACTGCAAACTAGTGCTTAACCACAATCCCGCCTGATGGTAAGCAGTGATTCAATCATTGATGGTAAAGCGCGCTAGTTTATTAAGCCTATTCTCTCAAAAAAACTGAGTGAATAGGAAGGAAGACGGCAAGGCATGCAATGTTAAACCCAACAACACTACCAACGATGTTACGCCAGAGGGATATTGATCTGGAGATCTCCACGACCAAATCCAACAACATTTGGCGCATCGTACCTGGCACACATCGCAACACAACTGCTCTTCTGCCGGCAGCCGATGTTATGGCCTACCATCGCTGCATACTATTGTTACAACGCACGTGCGCGCCGAATGCTGCAGAAATGTTACTGCAAGCATGTTATGCAGCTAACTTCAGCTTATTTCGTAGTATTCCTAACTTTGGACAAGCTGAAGTTCTTCAGCCAAATAAAAGCATTGATGTAGGAGGGTGTGTAAAAATGCTGTTTTAAACATGCCAAAGGAAAAACAATACAAGACGTGACAAAACAAAGTTTAATTAATTCCTAGGTCTACGCCGACTTCACTGATGAGGTGACTGTGAAGATAGGTCCTCGATGGGGACACAAGGAGTTCTTCCAGATCGACAGGTTTAATGGAGAGTCTCAGCTGCCTGGATATGATCCTGAAGTAATTATAATATATACTTAATATTAATATGTAACGAATTTATTTTTTTTGTTCCACCTTTTCGTGTCTTTACGACTAAACAGATGTTTGACGCACGAGTAGACTATGACTTGTGAAGTGCAAGTTTACGTTTTTGCTGGCCAAAAGGTCTTGAGTTTTATTGACTCCCAGGTCTTGTATAGTGTCATTGAACTTATCAATCTGAGTACCTGTAGTACGGTCCCTCATTTCTCTCTAAATCCATTAAAAGGATGTCTTTAAAACGCTTTTAGCAACCTGTAAAACTTCATTCAAATCTGTATTATAAATTATGGTTTAAAGAATATTGTATTTTTTCAATCAGTACTTTCTCGGTAGCTGAATTTGTGATTGATTAAAGGCAAGCTCGATTCTATTTCATGGGACTTGATGGACTAATGAGGTACACCTCTGCACTAATCCTTTGGGAATTTCAATCATGATAGTGTGTATTTTGAGTATTCCTTGTGGTACCGAGAATAGAATAGTACCAACCAATATCCTCCTGTGGGTGTCGTAAGAGGCGTCTAAGGGAACTCTCACCAGCGAAGCGGGCAGCAGTGGAATAATAAATTACTGCGTTCCCCAACCCTGCCAAGCATGGGGATTATGGCAATGCTCCCTAATGAAATGAAAGCCTTGGGGGTGGCCTTTGTCCAGCAGTGGACTTCCTTAGGCTGAGATGAAGAAGATAAAGTGTGTATTTTATAATGTGTCTCTTGTTTGTTCATATTTGTTTTTCTGTCCTTGTCTTTTTTAAACTTTATTGTTTAATTTCCAGCTATGTGCAGACCGTATCTTTGGTTCCACTGAAGGTTTGATGTACGCCCAACGACTGACCAAGCAAGATGTACTGAAATGCTGGCGAAAGTCTGTCTGCAAAATAGTGTCGCTGTATTTTGATAGTAAGTTCTTCAGTTTTCCTTTTTATATAATTTCTGCAGAGCATGTTTAAAGAATCGTATAGGAGGTGAAATACTGTAATTTTACTGTATCGCTTTGATTGAAATTTGAAACGATAAGGAACTTACGAAAGCGTACCAATTGGTTATTAAAACCTATACCCGTCACAGTAACCGAGGTCCTTGGTTTAAATTCCAAGTCGGGCAAAGCGTTATTCGTTTTTCTATCTAGAAAACTCTGAAGTTGTGCCCGGATGATGGTAATAGGATCGCCTTCCTATCAAGACTTAAAAAGTGATTATACTTTACGTACACCTGATTGCACCCTTTAGGGAAAGAAGGCGTGATGGGATGTTATCTAATTATCTAGTAGAAACTAGTATTGTCCATCATCTGCTAAAACTTAGGGTTCAACTGTGATCCTCTTTAAGCCAACTCTAACAGAGTAAAATTTCTTCTTTCCAGGTGAGCTGACAATGTACAACGTTCCGCTTTACCGTTACAATTTATCAGAGGCTGTTTTCGACCGCATCACCAACGGCACCGACTGTTACGACAGCGATCCTAGTCTACCTGATGGACTTACCGACGTTTCAAAGTGCTTCTATAGTGAGAATACTACATAGACATACCTAAGGCTTTCCATCAGATTCCTATGTGCGCCTAAATATCTCTTATAAAAAAATATGATACAATAGAATAGTGTTATGCCGATTACATAAATAAATATGGAGACAATAATTATGATGTTTATTAACATGTAAAAGTTAGTCCCGGTTGTCATTCGCAGATTTATGACAGTCGTTAATGGGTAGTCAGAAGCCCGAAAGTCTGAAAACCAGTCTTACCAAGGGGTATTATATAGCTGGGTTGGAGGTCAGACATGTAGTCGCTTCATGTAAAATTCTGGTTCCGTTTCAGACTTCCCAATGGTGATGTCTTATCCTCATTTCTATGCGGGTGGTGTACCCAAAGACTACTATGTAACCGGCCTCAAACCAGACAGGTTCAAGCACAACTCCTTCGTTATTTTGGAACCAGTAAGTTGTATCTGTTTAAATATTTTAGAAAAATCAGAGTTTTTGAAAATTACTTTGACTAAATGGTCGTAACCACTGCTAAACTGCTGCGTCTAGGCTCAAACCCTGGTTCGGGTGATCTGATTGAGTTGTCTATCGCCTGTGTATGTCGCCTGGAAATTCTCATTATTAGGCCGTAGTTAGGATTATGCCTGACTAGTATATACCAAAGAAGTAAAAGACGGCAGGACAGCAGGGACTCTTTGCTTTGGTTTATTTTAAGTGCTATGAACTAGTGCTTGACCGCAATCCAGCCAAATCCGAAGCAGATAGTTTAAGTTTGTAATCTGACGGAAAGGTCACTGCAGGCAAATTGTTCCTACAATGTATGTGGTATAAATGCTTCGTCCGGATGGAAGCGGTATCAACAATGTAAGGGTATACGTATAATATACTGTATACATTATGTATACCTGCTATACACGTATTAACACGCATGACTTAAAGATCTGGTACAATTTTTACCTTTTGTGGTACACATGTATATCAGCTATTGCTAAAGAGATTAAAACTGACTGCTTTTACAAAGCAAATGAAGACCACTTCTGAACATACATAGGCTTTTATTTTTCATCATCCTAGATTTTGCCCAACCATCTTGAAGTTGGCTTACCGTCTAATTACGTTCGTGTCAGTCAACCTTTATGGCTGCACTGTTCGCTTCGTAGTACCGCACCCATCACCTCGCTAACCCATGGATTAATTGTGTGCACCGACTCACCTCACGTTCCCAGCCGGCATTTCGTATTGAGTGGATTCAAAGTTTTTGGCGTTATAAATGTCATTGATTTTACCGACGCTTTGCGCTCCAACTAATCTTTTCTTTCCTGTTTCAGTACACGGGTACTCCGTTTGAGGCTGTGGCTCGACTGCAGAGCAATCTTAGGATTCACAACCTCACAGGATTCAGTGAGAAGTTTACAAAACTTTCCAATCTAGTGCTACCTTTGTTCTGGGGTGAATATGTGAGTATTATTTCCTTCGCGCACTCGATTTTCAACCCTCTGCATGGCATCGAGAGTTGAAGGCAATTCAGGGCCCGGGGGCGTCAGATTTTATGGTTCAAATCATCCTCGGCTATATTGTTTTACAAACTACACAAGCACATACATGAAATACTAGGTATCACTGATTAGTAATTAGGGAAGTTCATACATGTTCTGCGAGATTACAAGGGGGACAACCACCCACCTGCCCCCCCCCCCCCCCCCAGGTACGCCCATGGTCACAAACTAAATTTAAATACTAATTAAAATGCATCTTTTTCTTTCAAACGGACAAAGATAAATAAGTTTAGACCTGCCAAATTAAGATACTCAACTAAGATACTTTAGACGTGATTAAAACAAAATATCTAAAATACAACATTATGTGTTGTCTACGTTATACATCGTTCACCTAGTAACAACTATAAATAATAATGTGTAACTGAGTTTGTTACATATTCTTAATATTTGTTAGGGTCTTGGTATAGACAAGAATCTGTAAGAAAAAAAAACGTAAACATTAACTCATAAATAATTTTAAAACATTTATAAGATCTTTGATGCTTCTTTATGTAAAATAAACGCAGATGTGGCAATATTTTACTACCTAAACGACTTAATATATATAATTTGACAGCACTAAAGTAACATTTATCTTTTGTCCTTTTTTTTAAAGAAATAGAAAAAGATGGATTGAACCTTCATTTATAATTTGAGAACATTGTAAAAAGTCTTTTTTTTTTTAAGTTTTTTCTTACGACCACATGGACTTGTGAAACAGTACTTATGAGGGGTACTCGTGTGGGGCATTTATAATGAGTACTTATGTATGAGGGGTACTTATGATTATGAAGGGTACTTATAAGGAGCACTTATGAGTTGTACTTATGAGGGATATTTATGATGGGAACTTATGAGGGTTACACATGAGAAGCCCTTATGAGGGGAACTTATGATAGGTACTTATTTATAAAACGTCAGAAGCTACGGCATGACCACCTAGCTTCTGACGTTTCATAAGTGCCTCAGTTATGTAATATAAAACGAGTATTTTGATTTAGTACAATTTAATTTTTTTACAGCATCAAGAAGGCCTGCCATCAAGCGTAATAGCGATTATATTCTTCATCAGAGTGATCTTGCCACCTCTATCTGTAATCATTTCAACAACAATAATCCTTCTAGGCATCTACTTAATCACCAAAAATCTAGACAGAGAAAAATTAAAAATCCATAGTCTTAAATTTATTAAACTTATATTTAAAAATAAAAATGCAACACAAAATAAAACAAAATCCTTTGAAAAAGAAACGTTTTTAAAGGATAGTTAATTGTTTCTTTTTTTAAATAATAGATTGATTGTGTGTCTTTGAGTCGATTTTTTTTTAGAAATGAGGTTTAACCAACCTGAAGGTGGCGCCTCGCAGTTGTATTTTAAACCAATATAAAAGTCAGATTTTAAGCCAAAACAAATATCAAAGTTAATAAACTATAGAAATACATTAAGCTTATTTATGAACCATGTATTATAAAAATAAAATACAGCTTCGATTTTTTTTTTTTCTAATAATTATAAACTAGCGCTTGACTGCAATTCCGCCTGATAAGCAGTGATACGATCTTTGATGGTAAAGCGCGCTAGTTTATTAAGAACCTATTCACTCAGAAAAACTGAGCGAATAGGAAGGAAGACGGCAGTTGAGCGAGGTGATGCAATGTTAAACCCAACAACATTACCAACGATGCTGCGGCAAAGGGAGATTGATCTGAAGACCCTCCAAGACCAAACTCCCAACACAACAACATTTGGCACATCGTACGAAGGACGGGTCGGAGCAGTTGTAGCTTCACCAGACATCATGCCGGAACACGCAATTCCTCCGCATATGACGTATAAAAGTGATCAGTGATCCTACTTGCATAATAAACGATTTCATTTCATCTCATAGCTGATGACTGGTAACATTTAGCCAATAGACTGGCGGCAATGCCAGGTTGTATGGCAATGGTTAGTCTCTAGCCAAGGTAAAAGCTATCCCTTGGGTCACAGGAAGTGTCAACAAGCAATGAGCACTCGGACCCCACGGCCCGAGGGTTTCAACCCCAAACGGTTAGAAAATATAATTTGCAATAAGGTTTTTCAGCAAAGATTAGTTGTTAACAATTTATACTTAGAGAATTGAAGCCCTTTAAACTGTATGCCTCAACACACGGTTTTGACTTCTATTCCGTAAGGATGACATTAAAAGCAAAAAGTTAGGTACATATACAATAACAAATTTTTACTAAGTACAGCTGCAGCAGGTTCTTAATATGAACTAGTAGGCTTTACCATTAATGATTGCATCACTGCTTACCATCAGGCGGGATAGTGGTCAAGCACAAAGGTAATAATAATTTTATAAAAAGTTCTTCAAATTCTTACCTCGACATCGTCTTCGTTATCGATGGTTTGGTCATCGATTCTCTCTTGGTATGTCCCGAAAGGCTAGGACTGTCTCCTTCAGGCTGTGGGAGCGAGTAGTACTGTCCTCGTCAGACATCGTGGCTCTCTGCTCAATGTAGTTGTCGATCCGGGCGAGCATCCCGCGTAGGGTGTCTCGTTGCTTTCTTAGTTAATCCATTTCTTTTCTATACCTATTACATTCAAAGATGTTTGTGGTAAGAATTCATTTTGTAAGTAGGTAATATATTTTATAAATTATATGATTAACATAAAGTGTCAGTACAGAAAACCACCTTACTACATTTTTTTATGCGAAACCTGAAACACGAGTCTAGTATTTTAAGTAAAGAATCTATGTACAAAATTACATAAAAATATCATGAAAAACCACAAAGTTATGAGCTTGTTATCCTACTTGGCTGTCCCAATAAAAATATGGTCAACGCACCGCTAATCCGCCCGCGCCTGCAGCGCCGCGGCGCGGCCTGTCTCACTATGCTAGTAGGTACTGTTGTACTGCCAGCTATATCGTGCGCTTGGTAACCACACTGCAACAATTTCTAAATATGTTTGGGAAAATATAAAATGGTGTAAAAATATAAAATAATTGGAATCGATTCAGTCGCTTATTATGCACAAATTACATATACAGTATGTTAAGAAAACCCTGTCCGACCCATAAGGATAATAAAGGTTAGGTAAACACATGACCAAATATAATATAAAATTTTACGTATTCATCATAGTACCAATACAAATGAATTTTGAAATAATCTTTTTTTCCCGCGAATTAATTCCAATTTCCCCGAAATTTGGTAATTTTTAAAAAGTGACAACACCGGTATTATTATGAGCGAATAGCGATGCGACCACGTGCCGTGTGCCCTGCCGCCCGGCCCCCGCGGGCGGCAGGCGAAGGGTGGTTAACGCGCGTTTATTAAGTTACCTCTTTTTGCGAAATAATATTTATTTTTTTAGGGGGATTTTTTTTTAAGTTTAGTCCGGTTTTGTATGTATTAGTAGAATCAGTTATCGATAACTAACAACACCTTCAAGGGTCTGACAGGGTATTCTTAACATACTGTATATATATCCAGGTTTCGTATAAAGTATAAATAACATTTAAAGATGTATGTAGTAAGAATTAAATTTGTATTATACAGTATGTTACGAAAACCCTGTCCGACCCACAAGGATAATAAGGGTTAGGTAAACAAATGACCAAATAAAATATAAAATTTTGCATAATCATCATAGTAACAATACTAATGAATTTTGAAATAATCTTTTTTACCCTGTAACTTCCCCAAAATTCGGGAAATTTAAAAAGTGTAAACACCATTTTAGACCTTATAACTGTCGGCGGCGTCAGTGTGTCTAGCCGCCGACGCGCAAAGGAATAATTAGAGCTGTACTAGTTTTTGCGTAATAACGTTTTGTTTTTGTCGCTACTATTCGAAACTTTTACCTGCTCGAATGATTTGTTGTAGAAACGCAGATTACCTAATGGTAAAAGTACTTTTTTTGATTATCGATTAATTATTCATAACAATATTGTAACACAAGTACCTATTATTAGTAAATAGGAACTAGAAAGGTCTTATGAAATACGATTTTAGGAGAATATTATAAACAATGTAAAGCATTTAAGTTCACCTGATTTAAGTTATGTGAAAGTTCTAAAATCTAAAGAATGCCATGCGATGTTGAATCGATGCGTGAAATTCTGAAATACAAAATTGATACCAAAAATCGATACGAGAAATATTTTGAATACTTTCACACCTCTAGTCAAAGGGCACCGCCGTGCAGTTAGAGTACCTATTTTTATGAAATAAAAATCATTTTTATTTTAAATTTATTAGTTTCGCGTAGACATCGCGTCCGTGTAGACGTATCGTTTATTGTGTGATCATATAGTTTTCTAACGTAATGTAACCTGCTGATGGAAAGTACCTAGTAAAACTGCAATTGTGTTGTGTTGTGATCAGGTGTTGAACGATTCGGATGTGACTACTTCTTGGTCAATGTGGTTCCAGCATGACGGTGCCCCACCATATTTTTGCCGACCTGTACGTGAGTACCTCCACTATCAGTTCGGCGAGCAGTGGATTGGTAGGAGTGGACTAACGTTGTGAAACACCGTGCTAATCTCGTGGGACGGTGCCAGGCCCGTATCGTTCTTAGTGAACGAATATGGAACAACATCTCCGCCACAGCCATTGTGCTCATCGAATGAAATTCGAAGATACATTCGGAGGGTCAGACGACCTTCCTACTTAAAAAAAAGTTCTTTTCACGAGCTGCCTAAGTAGGTATCATTGTTTCTTTCTAGAGTCGATAAACGTGGTTAGACTACCAATACCTACATGCATGAGGTCAACTGAGGTCATGACCTGTGCCTGTGTTGCCATGAAATTACCTATTTATTTTATTTAAGTTATTTATTTTTAAGGGGGTATTTTTTTTTTTAGTTTAGCCAGGTTATGTACGCATTAGTAGAATCAGCTAACGATACCTAACAACACCTTCACGGGTCGGACAGGGTTTTTGTAACATACTGTATAGATATTTTTATTTACTTAAATGATTTTTATTTTATTCTTTTTATAATTATCATAAAGTGTCAGTACAGAACACTACCACATAATAGTCAAGCGATGAGTATACACTACAGACTTCATCGCTAAAGCATTAAGGCTCAAGGTTAATTGGGAATATTTGACAGTTTCGGCTAACTTGACCTGCTGTCGTCTGTATCTACTGTTTTTTATCGGCTCAAGACAAGCAAATCTTTTTGGAAAGAGAAAACAATGTAAGTATACAATATGTAAAGAAAACCCCGTCCGATCCAAAAGGATAATAAATGTTAGGTATACATATATCACTAAATAAAATATGAAATTTTACATAATCATCACAGTGACAATACTAATGAATTTTGAAATAATCTTTTTTTTTCGCGAATTAATTTCAACTTCCACAATCTTTTAGTTTAGCCCGGCTTTAAAGACATTATTAGAATCAGTTAACGACACCTAACAATACCTTCACGGATCGGACAGGGTTTTCTTTGCATATTGTATAATGTAAATGAAGACTGAATTCATAATTTCAAATCAAAAAGTATGGCCACGTAACGGAATACGCCGCACAGGAGGCCCCCAACAAGTCCTTATCCAATCCTTAATCTAAATCTTATATAAAATTGTATACTTTAACTAAAAACTTAACCTACATCAAAGTTTGCGAACCTTTGCGAATTCACTCAAGTTGCACCACAGTACTCTCTCATGAACTTCGTTGACTACCCGGAAGTTGGACCGATGTCCTGCGGAAGGTAGCAGGAAGCCGATGGATGTATGCGGGCAGCACAAGACCGGTAATTGGGTTGTATCCTAAAAAATAATTTAATGTCCATCAGATAGATTTATAAAAAATATTGAATACTTATTTTTTATTTTTTCTTTCATTCAAATACTTAGGAAGATATATTAATTTGAAATGTCGCATGACGTCATGCCGTGGTACAAAATATACCACAGCATGACGTAATTAGCCCCACTCCGTAACTTTAATACGCTATATCTCAGTAGTTTTTGGTAATTTCGACAAAATAAAAAATACGGGTCTAAATTTTTTTTATTATCTGTAAGACGGACTAATTATTTTTTTGATTTTCATACCTTGGATACATCCCTATCGTGGAAGGCCTTGGAGGAGGCCTTTGTCCACCAGTGGACCTCTATATACTGAAGAAGAAGAAATCAAAAATTATATTCGAAATACGAAAGAGCTTAGATACAACAACGAAATATTAAAGGTTTGTTTTTGGTAATTTTATAAAAAGTCTTATATCAAAGTTTGTTGTTTATGATGTTAGTATTAGTGCTAGATGGTTTTGCTGTATGTTGTTGTTTTTACCTGTTTTTTTACCGTTATAGCCTAAACTATATATTTTTTCTTTCTGTTGTTTAAATTTAAAAAAATAAAAATAAATAAAATCTATTTATTTCAGGCAACATGCCCATATATTGTTAGTGTACAAATTAAAAACTATGTTAGTATTGAATAATAAATAAAATAAAAAGGGTTAATTAAGGTATTTGCCTCCCTCTGGGGCACCAGGCACACGCACTTGTGCTTGGATCCAGTGCCGCAGAAGGGGGCTGTCCAGCTTGTGGCTGTGCACGCAGACGCATTACAGTAACGTGGGAGCCCCAGCAGCACCCTGAACGCATTATTATATTGTAAAGAAAAGGTGTAAGGTAATTAATTAATTGCTTATTTAAAAAAAGAAATGAATTCTGGGCGTATTTTGTAGCCATTATTGTTGCTAATTATAAGTTGCGTCAATTTGCTCACTGCTAGCTTTTAAGATAATTTTAAATAAAAAAAATGTTTATTCAATGTGTTAGTTTTATTTTTCTACATTATAAGAGACTCACATTCACAAACAGCCAGAACCAGAACAAGTAATTGTAGTAATAGTCATACAAATATTTGTTCTGTGTGGGAATCAAACCCACGACCCGAAATCTGAATACAGTTACAAAATACTGTAAAAAAAAAACACTGTATCGACTCACTGTACGCCTGAAGCAGATCGCCGTCACGGTAGACCACAACGATGGCGGCGTGACGATCAGCGGGTCAATTACGTAACACATCGGAATCGTGTTCATTTTAACAGGTTAACTACATTCATTGCGTTATTTAAGTGTTGTGTAGAAAAATATTTCGAACTTATGAAGCAATAGTTTAGAAATATGCTTTAAGATCACGCAGATTCTGATTAATAGTCTGGTACGTAATTAGGGTGCTGGTAATGTCGACCGACTAACATTTAGCCTCGTGTAGCCACGAAGCATTGGCTGCAACCCTCTTCAAGCAGCGCGATAATTTTGGTAGCTTTTACCACTTTATCTACCATTTTTGATACAGCCAAACAGCAATAAATAAAGCTTTGACAGTCAAGGATATGAAATTAATCGATAAAAATTGAATAAAAGTTATGAAAGTCCATGTTAACTTCTGGAACTTCACGCCTAAAATGTAGGATAAAAAGGAGTTTTCTGTAAAAATGAGCCTCAAATGAAATTTTAAATTTAGAATGTACTTTTTTAAATACCACGGCATTTTTGAAGTGAAACTTCTTTAGGCACGCTTGACTTGGGGAGTAAACTGGCGAAAGCGTTACGAAAAATGATCGGGCAAGGCGAACGGAAGCAAAGTATAGTCCTATTTCGTCTGTACTACAACCAAGGAGTTGGCTCATGTAAATATTGCATGACATGTCGAGTATGAAGTTGTGAGTTCGCATCTCGCCGAAGGCAATATATATTTTTTGGATCTTTTTATGATTTGTTAACAATTGAGTCGAGTATGAAGTTGTGAGATCGCATCTCGCCGAAGGCAATATATATTTTTTGGATCTTTTTAAGATTTGTTAACAATTGATTACCTAAGAGCACAAATAATTTATAAATTTCGTTCTGTTCTGGCTTTTATATTGTTTTATATATTTTTGCTGAACATTTCTGATAGAATTGAAAGTATAGAAGAAGATATCGTCACAATACGATAATTGGACACAAAGTACAAATTGCTTTCGAGCCTCATAAGCTCAATTATTAAACTAAGTACCTTGATTGATTAAGAACTATGAATTTCTTCGAGAACATGACGCTGCGAACACCCCCCGACCCCCCTCATTGATTACCTCACCCCCCCGAGGATTATCTCGGGAACCAGAGGTCGTGGACTACCCGAGTTTGGGGTCACCTGAATCAGGAGGAGGAGCCCGACCTTTTGGCCCCGAGGGAATCCACTCCACCCTCTCCCCTTCCCCCCTCTCCCCCTCCCCCTACCCCCCGCAACCCCACGAAATCTACCCCCCCCCCCCCTTTAGTTACCTCACCCCCCCGTGGATTATCTCGGGAACCAGAGGTCGTGGACTACCCGAGTTTGGGGTCCCCTGAATCAGGAGGAGGAGCTCGACCTTTTGGCCCTGAGGGAATCCACTGCCCCCTCTCCCCATCCCCCCTCCCTCCCCCGCAACCGCACGAAACCAATCCCTCCCCGACCCCCTTTAGTTACCTCACCCCCCCGTGGATTATCTCGGGAACCAGAGGTCGTGGACTACCCGAGTTTGGGGTCCCCTGATTCAAGAGGAAGAGCCCGACCTTTTGGCCCCGAGGGAATCCACTTTTTTTTTTTTTTTAAATTGGAGGTCTATACAAAAATATTAATTTATAAATGAAAGCATGAAATAAATTTAAATATTTATAGAAAATTAATATATGTATATGTGTATACATGTATATATTGTACACACATATATATATATATATATACAGTATGTTAAGAAAACCCTGTCCGACCCATAAGGATAATAAAGGTTAGGTAAACACATGACCAAATATAATATAAAATTTTACGTAATCATCATAGTATCAATACAAATGAATTTTGAAATAATCTTTTTTCCCGCGAATTAATTCCAACTTCCCCGAAATTTGGTAATTTTTAAAAAGTGACAACACCGGTATTATTATGAGTGAATAGCGATGCGACCACGTGCCGCGTGCCCTGCCGCCCGCCGCCTCCGCCGCCTCCGCCGCCGCGGGCTTAAGGGTGGATAACGCAGATTTATTAAGTTACCTCTTTTTGCGAAATAATATTTATTTTTTTAGGTGTTTTTTTTTTTTAATTTAGCCCGGTTTTGTATGCATTAGTAGAATCAGTTATCGATACCTAACAACACCTTCACGGGTCGGACAGGGTTTTCTTAACATACTGTATACATACAGATGGTGCGAAAGAAGTTTCACTTCAGTCGTGTGGTCATAAGCACACTCGTTTTTTAAAACCGGTCAGTAACGTGTACAAACTATTGAAACCTTTTTTGTATTGTATCATTTTAAAGGTGAATGAAAATCAAAACAGCCCGGTTTTTTTTTGCAAATGAGTGTAATAAAAAAACATGCGCTGAACTTCAAAATTAAGTTATTTTGTAAACGAGGGAATCAGGGCTAATTGTAATATTAAAATTTCAACTTCTAAAAAGCCTCCATTGTTTCCGTCTCCTAAACCTATGCTGCCTTGTTCGCTAAAGTTAAACAACAAAACCGGACTTAGGTAAATACCGACTGCTTTAAGTGTATCACAAATTATAACTGGAAGACAATGTTTTAAAAAAGTCATATCTAACTTTTTTAATTACCTTAGAATCTTGTAAATTATCTTGTCTGTAAAATAGACCAAATGAAAAATAAATGATGGTGATGTAAATGACATGTCTGTCTATAAAGTCGTGAAAATTAGACGTGGTTGTTATTTCACGTAACCAGTTACAATAACCAGCGACGCGATGTGTAACTGAATAACTGGTTACGAGTTAAATTAAAAAGTAGTTATTTTTGTAAATGCGTTATTTCATACACACGTTATGCCGTAGCGGGTAGCCGTATCGTGCATCACACCGGCGGCGCGCGTCGCTGGTTATTGTAACTAGTTACGTGAAATAAGGACCAAATCTAGTTTCGTTTTTGTGTAACTATATAGTTGGTGGTTATATTTAACAATCCCAGTAGCTGAATTAAAATAACTAGCTACAAAGATAACTTGTTTTGTAACAGGCTATGCCGATCAAGTAACCGAATACATTACGTTTCTTGAAAAAGGCGTTACGACCCACACCTAGTGAAAATAAACGAGGGCGCTGCGGTTGTGCAGATAACAACCCTGTTGACTTGACTGAAATCAATTTGATACTAGCAAAACATATAATTTTTTACTATATATTTTAACGTGTTTTACCAATGAAAAGTATTCCAAAACACAATAACTGCTTTCATCACCTGATGCCAAATATTCTTAGTTAAAAAAATTGGCTGTCTGTAGAACTCCGTCTACTGCCGATATTTGAACGTGATAACGTCTATTACATGGTAATTTTTTCTGGGTGCAATGAAATTATTTAAAATAAAGTAATGTATAACATTTATATTTTTATTTAATAGTTTGTTTAAATTTTCTAAAAAATAAAAAAAAAAAGCAAAAAGAAAAAGAAAAATTAAAAAGGAAAAATTTAAAGATTAAAAAGGATAAAAAACGTCCGTTGCCGTCAGGAATCGATCCGCGGCACCTCTTGAGTGAGTCGATATTAATCCGAGCGTTTCACCACTCGGCTATCAATGCTTTAATCACGTATGCGAAAAACTGCTACTAATTGTTTACAACCGTGCTTTTAGGTAAATAATATTGCACTCTAAAGCTACAAGGCTAAGGTTAGTTTTAGTAGGCGTGGACTCCGTGTAGCGTCAGATTCGGCCGTTACGCAGTTTTCGCGAATGACTCCCAGCATACCGATTTAATAGACGTTATCACGTCAAAAGTATTTTCACTGTCAGCTGTAACAACGTCTCCGCTACTGCTGTCATCAGCTTGCTATCTTTGCTTAGGCGAATATCTGACTCATATATATCTTGATATTGGGTTCACTCTCACATTTTTCTGAAATTTTTAAAATAATGATATGTAATTTTTATCAGAAGATGGATAACACTAATTTGAATTCCGAACATGATATAATTCATTTTTAAAATCAGTGGTAATCTTGTTATCGCGGTAGCGCATCATCTTCTTCGGCTCGATCTTAGGAGCCAGAGGCTTTTGTCCCAAAGGAGGTGGATAAAGATCGGCCTTTTTTTGCCCACGAAAGTAGTGAAACTTCAAAGTTTTTATTAAATTCATATTATCATAAACAAGCGGCCGCCAGCGACTTCGTTCGCGTGGAGCTAGTTATGCTCCGCTCCTATTGGTCGCAGCGTGATGTTGTATATGAAATGAAATGAAATCGTTTATCAAGCAAGTAGGATCACCGATCACTTTTACACGTCATGTTTTTTTTTTCTTTTTTTTTTTTTTTTAAACTAGATGAAGCCGGCATTTCCTAACTGACTACCTCTGAGAAGAAATAGCCGAAACAAACTCAGGGATCATCGTCTTTTTTAAAGTCCAGACATTAAAAATGAAAATGTTTACAATAATTTACGTTATAATTACGCATATTGCTTAATAACAATGCTTAACAGAGCGAGCAGCTCAGTCCCAAGCCTCTCTATCCTCTAAATAATCTGAGATTTTATAATACCCCTTTTTGTAAAGTTTGGCCTTTATATAGGTTTTATATCGTTTAATGGGTAAGTTTCGAATGTCCATGGGAAGCTTGTTGTAAAAGTGTATACATTGACCCATGAACGAGTTGCCTACTCTGTGGAGACGAGTGTGATGTACAGCAAGATTGTGTTTGTTCCTGGTATTTATATTATGAACTTCGCTTATTTTCTTAAAATTAGATATATTTTTATGTACATACATAAGATTTTCAAATATATATTGCGAAGCTACAGTCAGAATGTCACCTCTCTGAATTTTTCTCTAAGAGAATCTCTAGGACCAAGGTTGTAAATGGCTCGAACAGCCCTTTTCTGTAAAACAAAGATGGTATTGATGTCCGCACAAGTTCCCCAGAGAAGAATCCCATAAGTCATAAGACTATGAAAATAACTAAAATAAACAATTCTGGCTGTATTCACATCAGTTATCTGTCTAATTTTCTTAACAGCATAAGCGGCAGAACTGAGTCTACCCGACAGCTTCTCAATGTGAGGACCCCATTGTAACTTGGAGTCAATAGTCAATCCAAGAAAAACTGTCGACTCGACAGGGATCAACTCTACTCCATTCAGTTGAACATTGGTACTTAACTGCCTGACATTTGGCGTAGAAAATTTAATGAATTTAGTTTTTTTTTCATTCAAAAGAAGGTTATTTACATTAAACCAATGGACAACTTTCGAAAGTGCATTGTTAACTTCGTCAAAATTTGCTAGCTGACGCTTGACTTTAAAAATAAGAGAAGTGTCATCCGCGAACAATACTATGTTGTGATTATCCCTCACGTGATGAGGTAAGTCATTAATATAAATTAAAAACAAGAAAGGACCTAGAATTGAGCCCTGCGGAACGCCCATGGTGACCTCAGATCCTGCAGATTTGTTGCCATTAACATCAACCCTCTGAATTCGATTATTCAGATAAGAAGTCAGAAGGTCGAGAGCTCTGTCCCTTAAACCATAATGGTACAGTTTCCTTACAAGAGTATCATGATGTACGCAATCAAAGGCCTTGGACAAATCACAAAATACCAAGAGCATCTTGCGATTCCTCCCAGGCCCCAAATATGTTCTTTAGCAACGCCACGCCCGCATCGGTAGTTGAACGACCCTTTGTAAAACCAAATTGTTTCACGTGCAATAAATTATATAAGTTGAAATGTCTCAACAACTGTTTCAAAACGAATTTTTCAAAAATTTTGCTCAAAGTTGGTAATATAGAAATTGGCCGAAAATTCGTGGGATCAGTTGTACTACCAGATTTGAACAGTGGAATTACTTTGCTAAGTTTCATCAAATCAGGAAACATACCAGATGTGACACAAGAATTAAAAACAATTGCTAAGAAAGGTGCGATAACATCTATTATTGAAGCTACAGTATATACTGACAAACCCCAATGATCGGCAGTTTTTTTTACATCAAGATCCTTAAAAGATTCTATAATGTCTTTAGCAGTCGCAAACGTAAATTCAAAGTGTTTGTCACATTCTGGAACACATTCTTTTAGTATGGCGTAGGCAGAAGTGGAGGAAGAAGACAAAGTTTTTGTTGTATAGCCTAAAGCCTTCCTGGATTAATGGTCTATCCAACGCAAAAGTAATTTTTCAAATCGGACCAGTAGTTCCTGAGATTAGCGCGTTCAAACAAACAAACAAACAAACTCTTCAGCTTTATATATTAGTAATTAGGGGAGTTCACACATGTTCTGCGAGAGTTCCCTGGGGTGCATCATACCCATATCGCTTGGCCGATAAGTCTAGCTCTAAGTGCCTGGCGCTTTTCGGATTCACTTTATAATCGAAATTATTACGTATAAGAGTGAATTGAAAAAAAAAACGTAGGGCTAGCTAGTGCATTTCTAAGTTTTTCATTAGGTATTTTAAAACACTACAATTTAATAAAGGTATGGAGTAGATCTCATGGTGGAGCCGGGAGACCGGCGAAGGAACTCCTCAACGATTCACAGCAGCTACCTTGTGCTTGCGCTTGAATAATTTGTATTGATAAGAACTTTACACCTAGATGGGTTGTGACTGTCATTGAAGGGCTAATGATGAAGACACAGGTCAGTTCTGGGAACTCCTCAATGATTTACAGTAGCTACCTTGTGTTGGACTGAATTCACTTACATATATTGATGAGAAGTTTTAGATCTGATAATAAAGACCATAGACAGTCGAGGGAAGTCCTCATTTATAGCATGGAAGTTTAACGTAGGACAACTAGGTACTAGCTACTGCTACTCGCCATGCTGATGCGACAATGAAAAAAAAAATAAAAGAATGAATTAAAGTCGCGTAATCGTGTCATCTCTAGCAATGGTCATACATTCAATCTAGTCCCAGATATTTTTTATAAAAATCGGTTCAGTAGTTTGGTATTTAAACAAAAATTACGGGTAAAAATTCAAGTAAACAAAATGCGTCGTTTGCTTGTTAGCCTATTTCCAACCATGTTGGCGACAGCGTCCAGTCTGACCGGATGCAGCTGAACAGTACTAACTTTTTCCAACTAAAAATTGCAAAATAAAAACTTTGATTTGTATTTGCATTAAAACCAGTTTTGCTTCTAATACCAAATAATGTGCTAGTATCAAAATTATTTCAGAAAAGTCAACAGGGTTGCTATATGCACGACCGCAGTGCCCTCATTTATTTTCACGACTTTATAGATAGATTATTATTATACAGATATATTTATATTATTTTACCTTAGCAGCTGATTTTGTAATGTGCCATATAATTTAGCAATAGTCCGAGATGCACGATATAAATTAAAATACTTTTTGTAGTAGTCTACAACACTAGTCACTTTTCTGTTAGGCCCTTTGTCAATCTCAGTTTCAACTAATAATCAGGCTATATGATCTAAGATCTTAGCCTGCATAAACGGCACTTAAAAAAAATCAGTTTCGTTTTGACAGCTGCATTTTTGACAATCATCTTATTTTCCTGTGTGTCAAATATAAAATTGATTGTCGCTCAATTAAATTGTTGATTTAACAAGGAAAGTAAAGTATAGTTTAATTATTTGTAGTCAGCGGCAAGCTGCGAGTTTATTTTACAAAATGATGGTGAGTTTTTCTATATAAACGTTAGAAGTAAAGCGGAAACCGAATATTTTTCTACTTTGCCGGGGGGCGTCTCCGTCGCTAATATTTCACATATTATTCGTTAATTTCGCCGGATATCTAAAGGTTATGACTCGTTTTCGTAGAGATAATGAGTTTGTGGTGCTTTACTTTTTAAGATTTCTTTATTTTTGCCTCGTTCTCTGATAATTAATATAATGACGTGGATCCATAGTTTTTGTTATTTTTTTCGCGTGATAGCGCAAACGACCTTGTTTTTATTGATGTACTTTATGAGTGTGTTAATTTCATTTTATAAATTCGTAACTTTATACGATAGTGTGAAGGTTTCTTTGTTTTTGATGTGTTGTGATGGTATAAGGTACAAGCCTGAGTTGTATTCTGATTGGACAAGTTGAAATTAATCAGGCACTGTCTAGTCTGGCAACAATCTCGTGAACAACCAAAAGGTTAATTATTGAATATACTAAGGTACTCTCTTCCTAGGCTCTGGTATCAAAGTGACCTTGGTGTTAGACAGACACCATTTGTCTATATCCTGTATCCATAAGGTAAAATTCTAAAGTTGAATGGGTAATTTTCCAGGACTGTGTTGAAGATACCAACCATGATCCCCTGTCAGCACCTACAGCTCAAACTCCTGGCTCTGTCGACCCTAAGCTGGACAAGAAGAAGCCGAATGAGAATGTTTGTCTAGCTGATAACAGCTTGTTGGTAAGTCCGTAACAATACTTTGTTTCTGTACAAACAATTTTTAAAAGTAGACAAGTTCAGTGTTTCTTGAAGTATCAGTCAGCATAAAGCCACATGCAATTAAAAATGTTTATTTGTGAAGGCTGAAAATTGTCTTATTCGTTAGAGAGAACAGTTGAACTATAGTTTCCAAATGGTATTTGCCATATAAAGGGTGTATCTGACATCTACGCACAAACGAGTACCATGCATCCAGTACATGATTCTGTGGTGGAATTTTTCGTCGGTTTTTTCCTGGTTAAAAAAAAAATTATATGCATTTTTTTTCACTTTAAACCATTCATAATTGCTATACTTTTATAACCTAATAAGATTTTAAAGGAAACATTAATTAATTCGCTAATTACACAAAAAAGCGCAATGTGAACAAAACTCGAAAAACTATCCTATCAGCTGATTTAATAGAGTTCACATCAGGGGTCAAAATCATGCCCACAAACACGCGCGGCGGCACGCTTGCAGCGTTCAAAGGCCGAGCTGACACATTTTTTAAACACTGATTTCTGTAACCGCTCATTAACAATATAAATGATTACAATATTTTTATTAGTGGCATGCGGACTAGCCTATTCGCGAAGTTTGCTTTATAATGTCAGATACAGCCTGTATACCAATCCTTCTAAAATAAACTAGAATATAACTAGGCATAATATGGTTTTGATAGTATACATTTCAGCAATTATCTGGTTTTATGTGATAAGATATCTCTGGACTTTAGTGTGAGTCATAATAAGACCGCATTTGATCTATTATTTAGAAACTATATTAGTAACTATATTTGCAAATTATTCACCAACAATTCCCCTCTAAACGTGTTTTTGTGCTAAAAATATCCACGAACGCTGTCATCTAATTCTTTCATTACGTTTCACAGATACTTTATTTATTTTTAACAGTGTCCTTGTCTCAATGTCACTGGAGAGTCAAAAGATCCTTGTAATAAAATATATAGTGTTAAAGTGTGTTGGTGGACAGTAAGGACCACAGGCCCCTAAGTAGCTAAAAGTGGTACGATAGTACACCTGTCACAGTATGAGTTCATATTTGCATAAAATCAGTACGCCACATGACAACCGATTATCCAGACTATCATAAATAAAGATATTGTAGGTATGTGATATTGTAGGTATGTGATAGAATGCCTTGTGATGGTTACGCTTACATCCGGTTGGTCATATTATATGGTTTTTTAACCATTAGTTGTGACACTATGCCTGTGGGCAATGTAAGAAAAGAAGTAGTGTCTCAGTAGCGGCAACCAGTAAGATAGTACTATCCGCCAACATGTTAAAGTTACTCCCAACCTATCCTGTACTATAATAAACAACATTATTTTTGGTTTATGCGAAACCCGAAACACGTGTCTAGTATTTTTAAGTAAAGAATCTATGTCCGGATGACAGCAGGTCAAGCTACCCGGAACTGTCAAATATTCCCAATCTACCTTGAGTCTTAATGCTATAGAGATAAAGTTAAAAAATTTTGTCTGTACAAAATTTCAAACAAAAGTAATGAAAAACCACAAAGTTATGAGCTTGCTATTCAACTTGGTAGTCCCAACAAAAATATGTTAAAAGCTCCACTTGGCCGGGCGAGCTCGGTGCGTTGACCTCTGGCGTCAGCTGTGGCGCGCGCGCATGTACTATGATCTATCTTAATTCTTAACTGCTCGGTAACTCTGCAACAATTTCTAAATGTATTTGTGAAAAAATATAACATGGTGTAAAAATGATTGGAATCGATTCAGTTGCTAATTCAGATGAACAAACTATATTCAGGTTTTGCATAAACAAAAAAAAAATTTGTACATATCGATGTTTTCCTATCTCGAAAAAAAGCAATTTTGTATTATTGTATAATCGAATTCAGAAAAAATACTACGTCGGACGATCTGATCAACGTATTCCTACGATATTTCTCTTTTATGATACGACGTTAACTTTTTCCAAACTTTAACGGAATTCAATTATGCAATAAAACAAAATTGCCTTTTTTTTCAGATACGACAAATTCGCTTTCCAGCGTCGATATATAAACTTAGCTGCCAGTCAAAGTCGTATCAAGGCAATTCCAATCATTTCAAAGAATAATTAGAAAGAAGAATGAAATAAGGATTATTTTTGGTTGATTTTTTTCTGACAGTGAATTTACATAATCAGCTTATATCTTTCCCACTGTCTCACACATGCCTCTCAGTGAGAGGGATTGTCTATTGCAACAATTTATTGTTAAAAATGTGTAGCACTATTGAATTATTCAAGGTTAACAGATACCAGATTATTGATATTACCAACCATATAATGGTTGGTAATATCAATAATAGTATGGTTGGTATGGTTATAAAACTAATAAATAATAATAATTATGATAATACACACGAATCATACATAAGAGCAGATGTAAAATATAATATGAAATATCTACACGAATCTATAATTATCATGTCACCCTGTCTCCTTTTTTTTTCCGGGGTGGAAATCCTCATAGGATGTCCGCCGCCCTGGGGTGGGCGACGGGGTCTGTCAGACCTTTACTGACTAAAACTACCCCGGTGTCTCTTCAATCACGAGCGCGCGTGGGACCGCGGGAGTCTAAATTCTTCCACGGCCCCGCACCCTCGTGCTGGCCCGGTCTGTCGTTCCTCTTCTCCTGCACGGGGTAGTGGGGTGTTAAACTAACTCGTGCATCGCCTCAGAGGCGCGCGCCGACACTCGCGCGCGCCTCTTAGTATTTCTGTATCTTATGAGACAGTGTTGGGCCATAGAGGATGGCTAGTCATGTAGGTATAACAACGAAACGGAATTAGGCTAAACTCATCACCATCATCTCAGCGTTAATACCAGTCGTATCCGAAGCCTTTTCCAGCTTTGGAGTCCTGGGTCCGCTTTACCAGTCGTAACTGCTGATTTTGGCGAAACTTCGACATTTTCCTAGAGGCAATATCGAAGCATTGCAGCTAGACCAAATGTTGGACTTTTGACGGCTCCAACAACCCGTAACGACTGCCACTAGATGTTCGTATGGCAACCGGGACCAACGGCTTAACGTGCTTTCCGAGGCACGACCAGACCAGTGCAAATATTCATATTCATTCATAGAAATATTTGCACTGCGCGGGGATCGAATCCGCGCTTCCTTGCGCAGCGGCCGCGTTCGCTATCGCTACACCACGGAGGCTGTCTGAATTGAAACTGAAAAATATCTTACACTTCCTAAGGGGTAACTGTTTAGCACAGTAACGGTAACAATGGCTTCGATTTTGAGAGTTAAGCGTCATTCAGTTCTTTACTTATGTTGTTGACAAGATTTTTTTCCTTACATTTGAAGGTCATCATCATCAACCTTTTTATCGTCCAGGTCTCCTCTCATACAGAGAAGGATTGAGCATAATCACCACGCTTGCTCAATGCGGGTTGGCGATTCTTTGAAGGAATATGTTATCAATATTCCTTATAATTATTTTGATTTGTACTGTGTTACACCAGAGTGCAGCACCTTACCTATTTGACTAAAAAAAAACTAATTAGTCCGTCATTCAGATTATAGAAAAATTATGGATACGTTTATTTTGTTTTCTCAAATCAATAAAGATTGACAAATATAAAAGGCATCAAAGATCAGGAGTGGTGGCTGGTGACGTCACCGCTCGCTAAAAAATGTAGCGTCCAGTGACGTCACAGAAGTTTTCAACGCACTGTGTCGTCGTCATTGTTTGTTTATATGAAAATAAATAAATAAATAAATAAATAATAAATATATACGGACAAATCACACAGATTGAGCTAGCCCCAAAGTAAGCTCGAGACTTGTGTTATGGGATACTAACTCAACGATACTATATTTTATAATAGATACATATATAGATAAACATCCAAGACCCAGGCCAATCAGGAAAAGATCATTTTCCATCACGACCTGGCCGGGGATCGAACCCGGGGCCTCCACGTCGCAGGCAGGTGTGTTGACCGCTACGCCACGGAGACCGACAATCGACCGAAAAAAGAAGAATACGTGTCTAATATGTTTTGGAAATCTGACTGACGGACTAATTAGTTTGTTTTAGTCAAATACCCTACTTATGTTTTCTTTTTTCTTAATATTGGATACGTAGGTAACGTATCAAATATTTTTCTATAGTCTGAATGACCGACTAAATAGAATCATTTTTTTTTACCCAGGAAACATCCCTATAATAAACTTCAGTATTATGAGTTCCAGAATTAAACAAATTTAATAAAACTATTTGATTCCCATAGGTTGATATATCAGACGCTCTGAGCGAGAAGGAAAAAGTGAAGTTCACCGTCCATACAAAAACAACACTGCCCGAGTTCCAGAAGTCTGAGTTCATAGTGGTGCGGCAGCATGAAGAGTTTGTGTGGCTGCACGACCGTTATGAGGAGAACGAGGAGTATGCTGGATATATTGTGAGTATTATCAAAAAACTTTTTATTTTAGAAAAAAAACGACTTCCAAAAAACACTACAAAGTGATAAACAACTAATTTCGGAAATCGATGTCTTTGGTTTTTGTATATTAGTTTTTGACACCGACTTACGAAATTAGTTATTTTTCACTTTGTAGTGTTTTTTGGAAGTCGGTTTGTTTTTCTTTTGTAAAAAATGTTTTTATTTTACACTTTTTAGTTGTGAGAAGTACTTTTAAGCTGCATCCGGTTAGCCTGGATGCTGACGCTAAAATACTTAATGAAAAAACTTACAAAGCACTGGTTGCCCCTACGATTTTTGAAAGTTCCCCTTGATTTCTCTGGTCTTCCAAGATCAAACCCTGATGTCCTTATCATGGGACCACCTTGGGAATGTCTCCTTTCCAACGGAAAAATAATTATCAAAATCGGTTCATAAACGACGAAGTTATCCGCGCACAAACATAAAAAAAGCATATACAATATGTTAAGAAAACCCTGTCCGACACATAAGGATAATAAAGGTTAGGTAAACACATGACCAAATATAAATTAAAATTTGACATAATCATCATAGTACCAATACAAATGAATATTGAAATAATCTTTTTTTCCCGCGAATTAATTCCAACTTCCCCGAAATTTGGTAATTTAAAAAAAAAGTGACAACACCGGTATTATTATGAGCGAATAGCGATGCGACCACGTGCCGCGTGCCTTGCCGCCCGCCGCCCGCGGAAGGGTGCTTAACGCACATTTATTAAGTTACCTCTTTTTGCGAAATAATATTTATTTTTTTAGGGGGATTTTTTTTTTAAGTTTAGCCCGGCTTTGTATCCATTAGTAGAATCAGTTGTCGATACCTAACAACACCTTCACCGGTCGGACAGGGTTTTCTTAACATACTGTATACCGGTCGAATTGAGTAACCTCCTCCTTTTTGAAGTCGGTTAAAAATGTGGGCAATTGATATGTGATAGAAGTGAAATCTTAAAAATGTTGGTTTCAAGACTGAGACAAGAATATGACGAATGTAGAAGTTTACTGCCGCCTTTTCATTGACTTTCAAATCACGATGACGCAAAAGTTTACTGTTTATAACTAGAAACTGTTTTAAGTTGTATTGCCTTGTAATACGGGTTATAATAATGTGCTTGTGCCTAATATTGCGTGCCGCCTTTTGGGCCTCGAGGCGCAATATAGGCAGGAGGCGAAATCGGTGATGATTGGCACACACCTGATTTTGCCGCCCTCGAGCTTATGATAACCAGGTGCCTTTCGATTTTTTTATAAATGTAAACTATTGCTTGACCGCAATCCCGCCTGATGGTAAGCAGTGATGCAATCGTTAATGATAAAGCGCGCTAGTTTATTAAGAGCCTATTTACTTAAAAAAAAAAAACTGAGTGTAAAGTGAAAAAATAGGAAGGAAGACTGCAGTTGTGCGATGTGATGCAATGGTAAACCCAGGGAGATTGATCTGGAGACCCTCCACGACTAAACTCCCGAAACAACAACATTTGGAGCATCATACCCAGCACACATCGCAACAAAACTGCTCAGACCCGTCTTCCGTAGGGCTTCACCAGACATCATATCGGAACACGACGAATCGCTTGGCGACAAGACTTTGTCTGTTAGGTGGTAACTTCTGCCGGCAGCCCATACTATGGCCTACCACTGAGCAAATCCTTTCACTTATCCTAAAAATCTTTTTATAATCATCAGATCCCACCTGCGCCTCCCAGGCCTGATTTCGACGCGTCCCGTGAGAAGTTGCAGCGTCTCGGCGAAGGCGAAGGCGCCCTTACAAGGGAAGAGTTCCTTAAGATGAAGGAGGAACTTGAAGAGTGAGTATATATAATATTATTGCTTGAAATGTGAAGTTTATGGATGCGCTCCATGGACACTGATGTCATTCACTAACACATCGTCGATGGAAACTTCAGGTCCCCCTTTTTCCTCTTCATACCAGTAGATAGCTTAACTTAGCTTCGATATCGCCTTCGGGTTGTGGAAGTTAGACGGCAGTCGCTTCACTGAAAACATCGAAGTTTAGCCATAATCAGCACTTAGACTGGTAAAGCGGACCCCAGACACCAAAGCTAAAAAAGCTTCGGATTCAGTTGCTGTGATTTCAGTTCCGTTACCCAGCCTGCTACTGGCCCACTGCTGGGCAAAGAGCTCCAAATCTTTCCATGAATTATTTTCTCGCCACCTTTGAACAACGCCACGGTACGCGTCCAGATTACTATCGTGTTTTGGCCGACTTCGGGGGTCCACCATCTTTATCATCCACTCATTCTGTGGAGACTTGCCCAGTGGTCATCGTATATTACGGTCACATTAACATCGCATACATAGGCATAACATAACAGGTCTTAACATCGACAGCCGGTAGAAGGTACCACCCACCAGACAAAGTTTTGCCGCCAAGCGATTCGTCGTGTTCCGGCATGATGTCTGGTGAAACCGTATAGAGGACGGGTCTGAGAAGTTATGTTGCGATGTGTGCCGGGTACGATGCGCGAAATGTTGTTGTGTCAGGAGTTTGGTCGTGGAGGGTCTCCAGATCAATCTCCCTCTGGCGCAGCATCGTTGGTCGTGTTGTTCGGTTTAACATTGCATCACCTTGCTCAGCTGCCGTCTTTCCCAGTTTTATTTTTTGGGAATAGGCTCTTAATAAACTAGCGCGCTTTACCATCATTGTTTACCATCAGGCAGGATTGCGGTCAAGCACTAGTTTACAATTATAAAAAAAAGGTTCAATGCACTTTTTTTCTGCAGGGAATACTTAGCAACTTTCAAGAAGACAGTGGCTATGCACGAGGTATTTCTACAACGCTTGGCGGCGCATCCAGTGTTCAGAAACGACTCGCATCTTCGCGTCTTCTTGGAGTACGAACAGGATCTATGCGCCAAGCCGAAAGGGCGCATGGATCTTATTGGTGGATTGGTAAGTCATCAAAGTCCTCGTTGCGGTTGTCGCTGTGGATTTTCTTGATTATCGCGTCTTAACTGTCGCTTGTTTCGCATCGATAGTCAATGCAGACGGTTTATATAGGTCAGCTGATCGAATATTCTAGATCTGTCTAGAAGTAATAATGATAGCGCATAATTTCGAGGACGTTCAGCAGCAACGTTTAAAAAAAAATCTATTATATCATTTACAGATGCGCTCAATGACAACTACAACAGACGAGATCTACCTCGGTGCCACAGTGAGAGATGTCAATGACTTCTTCGAGCAGGAGACCACGTTCCTACAGGAGTACTACTCACACCTGAAGGAGGCTGTCGTTAAGGTTGATCGAATGACTAGCAAACATAAAGGTAACTATAAACCACAATGACATCCCTTTCTTTTGATTGAAAAATCATCAAATGTCTTCTATAGCCCTTTTAATTTATTAAACCTATTCACTTAAAAAACTTAGTGAATAGGAAGTAAGACGGCAGTTGAGCGAGGTGAAGCAATGTTAAACCCAACAACACTACCAACGATTCTGCGCCAGAGGGAGATTGATGTGGAGACCCTCCACGGCCAAACTCCCGACACAACAAATTTTGGTGCATCGTACCCGGCACACATTGCAACACAACTGCTCAGACCCGTCCTCCGTACGGCTTCACCAGGTATCATGCCGGAACACGACGAATCGCTTGACGGCAAGACTTTGTCTGGTGGGTGGTAACTTCTGCCGGTAGCCGATATTAGGGCCAACCACTGAGAAAAGTAGCTCTAAACGGAGCGGACGGGCGCGTTAAAAATTTTCTGATCAAAACCCACCCGTGAACCTTCATTTGCCTGTGCTTGGGCAAAGGTATCTATCTCTTTTGAACAATACACTACCCTGGCAGGCACCGGTCCTAGTGAATCTTGTCACGATGTGCTGACATCTCTTTGAGGCGCGCGTGGAACGTAACGCGCCGTCGACCCGGGCCTGGTCCTTATCGGGCGGCGAGTTGCCCACTGCTCGCCTCCTGCAAGTCCGAGAGAGTTAACTTCTGACAATGCGGGCCAAGTCCAGGAGTACCCCATTTTGAATCAAGCCCTTGAACCAGCTGCATTTTTTTTTTATTTTATAGCATGTTTTTTGGTGGTAGGCCATAACATCGGCTGCCGGCAGAAGTTAATACCCACCATACAAAGTCTTGCCGCCAAGCGATTCGTCGTGTTCCTAAATGATGTCTGGTGAGCAGTACGGAGGACGGGTCTGAGCAGTTGTGTTGCAATGTGCGCCGTCGACCAGGGCCAGCCCCCTAATCGGCGAACACATTTTTGTCAAATGATTGCGACTAGTTGGCCGCCCATTGCTCCGTTCGGTCCAAACGATCTCAACTAGTCACAATCATTTGACAAAAATGTGTTCGCCGATTGGCTGGTCTTTATCGCAAGTCCGAATACAATATCCGTTTAATTACAAAAACTGCTCTTACTAACTTACTTTAACATACAGGCGCTACCAGGACTGTATCACAAGATACTGACATTTATAACTTTTTGGCCTTTATTTCGAAAGCTATAGTTTCTATATTACATTACCTTTTACAGAGGTAGCTGATGCTCACATCAGACTGTCATCTTGCATCACGCAGTTGGCTACACGAGAACAACCTCCGACCGAGAGATTCCTCACCAGAACTGCTGAGACCTTTGACAAGTGCAGAGTATGTACTTATTGCATAATCAGTCGCTAGTCCATACTAATATATAAAACTGAAGAGTTTGTTTGAACTCGCTAATCTCAGGAACTACTGAACCGATTTGAAAAATTCTTTTTTTGTTGGATAGCCCATTAATCCAGGAAGGTTTTAGGCTATATAACATCACGCTGTGACCAATAGGAGCGGAGCATAACATGTTCAAATTACTAACACTACGCGAACGAAGTTGCTGGCGACCGCTAGTCTATACTAATATATAAAGCTGAAGACTTTGTTTGTTTGAACGCGCTAATCTCAGGAACTACCGCTCCGATTTGAAAAAGTATTTTTGCGTTGGATAGCCCATTAATCCAAGTAGGCTTTAGGTTGTATAACGTCACGCTGCGACCAATAGGAGCAGAGCATATAAAAAAAAAACGAGTGTGCTTATGACCATACGACTGAAGTGAAACTTCTTTCGCTCCATCTGTATGTATGTATATATATATGTGTGTACAATATATACATGTATACACTTATACATATCTTAATTTTCTATAAATATTTAAATTTATTTCATGGTTTCATTGGTAAATTAATATTTTTGCATAGATCTTCTATTTTTATAGAAAAAAAAAAACTCGTTGTAGACCTTGTAGTACCAAGCTCGCGCCACGGGCGCCTCTGTGCTTATATCCCCCACTTAACTTCCGTTCGCCTTGCCCGATCACTTTTCGTAACGCTTACGTCAAGCGTTCGCCAGCTTACTCCCCAAGTCAAGCGTGCGTAAAGAAGTTTCACTTCAATAAACATATCGAACCCTACGCAGGTGAAACCACGGAACGCAGCTAGTTTATAATATACAGCATGCTGGGACCCAAGCCTCCTCTGTGAAAGTGAGTTGCCCGTAATTGAACACGCGAGCCCAGTGTGGATTGTAGATATCACATGTCATGCCTCTTTCATGTATTATTTTCTTCACAGAAAATCGAGGGTCGCATGGCATCAGACCAGGACCTGAAGTTGGCAGACACTCTCCGCTACTACATGAGAGACGCACATGCTGCTAAAGCTGTCCTCGTGAGGAGACTTAGGTCAGTAATATAATAACTTAAAAAGCCTACTTTCTCTTAAAAAAGTAGGCGGTTCAGTAAATATCGTCTATCCTCGGATTTACTTACACATTACATAACATAACAATCACATAACAATAACATAACAATAACATAATCAATCTATAATGTTCCCACTAATGGGCCTCATGCGAAGGCTCCGAGTCTCACAAAGGGCGATGGAAAGAGCTATGCTCGGAGTTTCTCTGCGCGGTCGAATCAGAAATGAGGAGATCCGCAGAAGGACCAAAGTCGACGATATAGATCTTCAAGTCCCTAAAATTAAGGGGCCGATGGGGCAGTAAGGTTCTGGAGTGGCGGCCACGTACCGGAAGACGAATCTTAGGGAGGTCCCCAACAAGGTGGACCGATGAACTGGTGCAGGTCGCAAGTTTTGGGGCTCTAGGACATGCCGGTTTCCTCGCAATGATTTCCTTCGCCGTTTTTGAGAGCAATGCTGATAAAATAATATACACATAGTAGAGCGTCTGACGGGATTCCAACCTACGATATACAACTTATAAGTCGCAGCCGAAATCACTAGGCCATCATGGCTCCACGCGTTCACAGTACGAACATATAATTAGATCTATTATGTAAAAAATGTCTTGCCATGGCGCCTCCGTCGGGCCGGAAAAGCGATGACATGCGTGCCAACAATCTCACACCACAGGATGCTAAAGATCGGACCCCGGGCTTCAACGCGAAAGCCGCGGATGCAACTGGGATAGACACTAAAATGACGATGATGATGGAATTGGATCTAATATAGAGCTGTTAGTACCGTGAAAGTACATGCCTATTTTGTATTACAATGTTCACAAAATTATGTATTAACAGCTCTATTGAATTCTATTTAACAGAAAAAAAACTATTTCTATTGTTTCAGATGCCTAGCCGCTTATGAAGCTGCTAACCGGAATCTCGAGAAAGCCAGGGCTAAGAACAAGGATGTCCATGCGGTGAGTTAATTATCTTTCATGTCTTTTATCCTTAATCAAAAAATAAAAGACACGAAATCAACAATTAACACATTGACTGCCAGAAAGCAGACTAGTCACCGGAGACTGCAGTGACAATCCATTGACTATCATCAGGCAAGGCAAGGCCTTTATCAGAAATATTTATAAAATACTGAAAAATAAGTGTGAAGGGAGGGCGATTTGGGGGATTGTCTTTAGTAATTTTGAAGTTCGAAAAGTGCTGATTTTTCAGCCTTATTTCAATTAATGATTTTGGATTTTGCTATCTGTAAACAAATTCTGTAACTTCAAAGAAGGCATCATCATCATCAACATCATCAACCTGTTTATCGTCCCATTGCTGGGCACAGGTCTCCTCTCATACAGAGAAGGATTGAGCGTAATCACCACGCTTGCTCAATGCGGGTTGGCGATTTCAGACTTATAAAGTCCAGGTTTCCTCAAGATGTTTTCCTTCACCTTCAGTCATTGGTGTCCAAGATATACTTAGAAAATACATACAGAATGTTAAGAAAACCCTGTCCGACCCATAAGGATAATAAAGGTTAGGTAAACACATGACCAAATATAATATAAAATTTTACGTAATCATCATAGTACCAATACAAATGAATTTTGGAATAGTCTTTTATTCCCGCGAATTAATTCCAACTTCCCCGAAATTTGGTAATTTTTTAAAAAGTGACAACACCGGTATTATTATGAGCGAATAGTGATGCGACCACGTGCCGCGTGCCCTGCCGCCCGCCGGCCGCGGTAGGGTGTTTAACGCACATTTATTAAATTACCTCTTTTTGCGAAATAATATAAAATAATAATATTATATTTGGCCATGTGTTTACCTAACCTTTATTATCCTTATGGGTCGGACAGGGTTTTCTTAACATACTGTATAGAAAGCGCCACTAGAGTCGTCTCTCCCAACAAATATTTGACATGTAATCTTTCTCTGTAATACGCAGCCTATGGAGGTTCAAGAGGTAACAATTCAAACTGATAGTTATGTGTAGAGCTGACGTTTTTGTACTGTTTGTGTATGTAGTTAGCTAAAAATAGCGCGTATTGGATTTTCAACTGTCTACTATTACAGACAACCTTTGGATGGAGTACTAAGGAGAAGGAGAGAGAAATAGTGTAGGTAGTCTACAGTATACTATTTAGATTATACAGTAAATATATACATGAAGTTTGTCATAATAATTTAAATAAATATACGCCATCGTCATGGCGTTGGATTTTCAACTGTCGTTGTTGGCATAGATCTATAGATAGAATACTCTTTATTATGTACGCCATATAGATTCATCATCAACAACCTTTTTATCGTCCCACTGCTGGGCACAGGTCTCCTCTCATACAGAGAAGGATTGAGCGTAATCACCACGCTTGCTCAATGCGGGTTGGCGATTTTATACTTAAAAGTCCAGGTTTCCTCAAGATGTTTTCCTTCACCTTCAGTCATTAGTGTCCAAGATATACTTAGAAAGTACATATAGCTTTAGAAAAATTACATTGGTACTTGCCTGACCTGGAATCGAACCCGCGCACTCATACTTGAGAGGGTGGTGTTTTAACCACTAGGCTACCACGACTATGCCATATAGATTACAAAAACATAAATTTAAAGATTTTACAAATGGTGACACAATGAGCATTCTTATCGCTCGAGCGATCTTTTACAGACAACCTTTGGATGGAATACTAAGGGGAAGGAGAGAGAAATAGTGTAGGTAGTCTACAGTATACTATTTAGATTATACAGTAAATATATACATGAAGTTTGTCATAATAATTTAAATAAATATACGCCGTCTGTTCAAAAAGTACTCTGAATTTTAGTTTTTTCAAAAAATTATATTTTTTTTTATCAAATTCGTCTGCAGCAATGTGGTCACCCTTCAAAATTGAAATATATAGATAAAAAACCACTTCCTCTCTAAGTGATTTTTTTTTATCATAGATTTAGAATTGTCCAAAGATTGAGCACGCCTTATTGACATGGCCAAATTATTCCATAGCCGTACTGTTTGAATAGTAAAGCATTTAGTGTTTGAGTCCAGCATTGAAAATCCAATACAGCGTCCATAAAAAGGATTTTTAACTGTGTGCGTTAGGCATTGAGTTGAAAATCCGATGCGCCAAAAGTGCCGTGGAAAAACGCGTCCTTGCTATCTGGGCTTTTTGTGGCGTATTTATGTTTGTTGAATGTTGATGTATGTAGTTTTTGTTCTAACTAAAGGGTCCATTCATTACTCAGAGAGGACAGTATTTTTTTTTATCGCCTTTAAAAAGGAGTTCTATGTCATTGATATAAAGTTGATATTCCCATGTTACTTCTGTGTTATATGAGAATGATGCTGTGCTGTTATGTAGAATTTTTAAATGTATGTAGTATGTTCATGTCTTTATAATAATTTTCCCCTCTAATCATAAACGTTCCTTAAATTTAACTAGTGATTAGCGAATGTTTAAACATACATTTTTGACGTTTGCACGTTGCTTAACTTTAAAAATCGTTTATGAATAAACAGAATACTGTTTCAGGGCTTTATTTATAAATGATTGTTAAAGTTAAGTGACAAAAATGTAATGCAAACGTCAAAAATGTATGTTTAAACTTTCGCTAATCACTAGTTAACTTTAAGCAACGTTTATAATAAAGAGGTATATGTAGTGATTATAAACCGCGCCTTTGGCGTGTGAGAGGAGGGGCGGGGATGCTGCTGATTGGTGCTGCTCATTTCTTAATACGGCATCCACGCCCCTCCATCTCATCATGGCTCACATACTTACCTAAGGCGCGGCCTACTAGTTCCCCGCGGACTATAATTTTGATGTTTTTGCATGTTTGTGTATTTTGTCCAAAGATTAGTTTTAGTAAATGCACCCGGGATGCTAAGGGCTAAACCGCAGCGCAGGGAGGCGCGGGTTCGATCGTGACTCGGAAGGCACGTTAAGCCGTTGTTCCCGGTTGCCATGCGAACATCTTATGGCAGTCGATACAGTTTGTTGGAGCCCTCAAAAGTTCAACAATTGGTCTAACTGCAATGCTTCGATATTGCCTTCGGATTGTGGAGGGCAGACGGCAGTCGCATCACGGAAAAAATATCGAATTTTAGCCAAAATCGTCAGTTAGACTGGTAAAGCGGATTCCAGACTCCAAAGCTGTAAAAGCTTCGGATCTGACTGGGATTAACGCTGAGATGATGATGATTAAGAAAATGACAAGGATACATATTCGTTTAGTCCTTTCAAATTAGTCAGAGCTTTTTTTTTATAATTATAAACTAGCGCTTGACCGCAATCCCGCCTGATGGTAAGCAGTGATGCGATCGTTGATGGAAAAGCGCACTAGTTTATTAAGAGTGAATAGGTCACTCAGAATAACTGAGCGAATAGGAAGGAAGACGGCAGTTGAGCGAGGTGAAGCAATGTTAAACCCAACAACACCACCAACGATGCTGCGCCAAAGGGAGATTGATCTGAAGATCCTCCACGACCAAACTCCCAACACAACAACATTAGGCGCATCGTACCCGGCACACGTCGCAACACAATTGCTCAGACCCGTCCTCCGTACAGCTTCACCAGACATCATGCCGGAATACGAACTTACTACCATTTAATAGAATAATTATTCTTTTTAAAGGCGGAGCAAGCCCAAGCAGACGCATGCGCAAGATTCGAACAGTTATCGGCGCGTGCGCGGGAAGAACTTATCGACTTCCGTACTAGAAGAGTGGCGGCTTTTAAAAAGAGGTAAATATTATCCTTCATTAAACCCCGCGGAAGAGGGACAGCCTCCGTGGCGTAGTGGTAGCGAACGCGGCCGCTGCGCAAGGAGACGCGGGTTCGATCCCCGCGCAGTGTAAATATTTGTATGCATGAATATGAATATTTGCACTGGTCCGGTCGTGTGAAAGCACGTTAAGCCGTTGGTCCCGGTTGCCATACGAACATCTAGTAGCAGTCGTTACGGGTTGTTTGGAGCCCTCAAAAGTCTAACAATTGGTTTAACTGCAATGCTTCGATATCTCCTCTTGGTTGTGGAGGTCAGTTGGCAGTCGCTGCACAGAAAATATCGAAGTTTAGGCAAAATCAGCAGTTAGACTGGTAAAGCGGATCCCAGACTCGAAAGCTGAAAAAGCTTCGGATGCGACTTTGATTAACGCTGAGATGATAATGATTTATTTGAAAGAGGAGCTCATGGTTATACAACAACAACAGCCGAACAGGTGGCCTAGTCTGCTATATTTATATTATTATATCATTCCAACACGATTCCATTGTCCTTGTGCTTAAAATTTCGTAATCTGTTAAATTCATAATGTTCGATCAATTATCTCCGTCATCTCGTATTGGAATGGTGATAGAATCAGAATGACATTGCCCTATTGCCATTATTATAAGACCCGTTAATAGAAATGATTTTATAAAAAAACTACTATTAAATTTGAACATTTATTATTATTATAATTTTTTTGATAATTATAAACTAGCGCTTGACCGCAATCCTGCCTGATGGTAAGCAGTGATGCGATCGTTGATGGTAAAGCACGCTAGTTTATTAAGAGCCTATTCACTCAAAAACTGAGCGAATAGGAAAAAAGACGGCAGTTGAGCGAGGTGATGCAATGTTAAACCCAACAACACGACCAACGATGCTGCGCCAAAGGGAGATTGATCTGAAGACCCTCCACGACCAAACTCCCAACACAACAACATTAGCCGTATCGTACCTACCCGGCGCACATCGCAAGATCGCAACACAACTGCTCAGACCCGTCCTCAGTATGGCTTCACCAGACATCATGCCGGAACACGACAAATCGCTTGGCGGCAAGGCTTTGTCTGGTGGGTGGTAACTTCTGCCGGTGGCCGATGTTATGGCCTACCACCGAGAAATATGGAGTGGATTGTCAGTGATTGACCACTGGAAAGACATAATTACGCCATTTTGTTAGTAGATTATGAAACTGGTCAAAATTAATCACTATGAGACCTCGTATCGGCCATTCTGACACTATTGTAATAGCAGAATAGGCAGCCAGGTTGGTCGATCAGGTTAAGCTACGCTTGCCGAGGTTGGTTCGTGGATGGGTGACCATCTTTACGTACTGAGGCTCCTCTGTGCCTCTGAAAGCTTTTAAGCTGTCTTTGACAGTCGTTACGGGTAGTTAAAAGTCCACTACACAACTATAATAGGGTATTCGACTAAAAAAACTAATTAGTCCGTCAGTCAGATTTCCAAAAAATACTAGACACATATTTTTTGTTTTATCAAATCAATAAAAATTTACAAATATAAAAGGCATCAAAGATCAGGAGTGGTGGCTGGTGACGTCACCGGTCACTAAAAAGTGTAGCGTGCAGTGACGTCACACGAGTTTTCAACGCACTGTGTCGTCTTCATTTTTTGTTTATGTGAAAAAAGAAAAAATACGTGTCTAGTATTTTTTGGAAATCTGACTGACGGAGTAATTAGTTTTTTTTTAGTCAAATACCCTATTGAAAATCTAATCCCACCAAAACATTCTGATAAAGATAATTTTTTTTTGCAAACAGGGGTAAGTAACGATGACAAAACAAAATTAAATATAATGACAGGTTCAGCTATGTAAAAAACTAGCCACTAGTTATCTCTAAAAAGTAATGAAATCTAGACAAAGTCGTGCCAAGTCTAATGTTCCTTACTGCGATTTTTGTTATTGATTAATTTCTGCATTCTGTGCTTATCCAGAGGTTCTGAAATAGGGGCTTGAAAATGCGTCGAAACGGTTCGTGTAAAGGATGGTACGGCAGAGTTTGCTTCGCGCTCGACTTGGTGGGGGCAGTGTGCCCACCGATTCTTGATGTGCTGTCGTCTGCACAAATCACTTCACAATTTCAATAATAATTTCTTTATTTCTTTCTTTCCAGTCTATTGGATCTTGCCGAGCTAGAGATTAAACACGCGCGCTCTCAACAGGAGTTGTTCAGGAAGTCTCTACAAGTGCTCAAGGAATGCCAATAAATACAATATTTGTATGTTATATTATACTATATACTGAATATTCCATGAGATGTATTGAACTGAAGGGTTGGACGGATATTGTGGGATACTGCCGGATATTGCTCATTGCATCTCTGCTGTTCTAGAACCAAACATTTTAAAAGACGTGACACCTACCTTACTAGGCCTACTTGGTGGTTTACCACCTACTGTCCTACTCCTGTAGGCATATATATATATATAATTATGGAAGTGGGATATTGGCCCCGACTCTGTTGTTCAGAAACTCAACTAGTTTTAAGTTCAGTGCAACTTTTTCTTTCGATTTCATTGAGAAAAGGACAGAAGATAATATGTTAGTTTAGATCTGTCAAATTAGTCCGCGCCTGACGTATATTGATGTATTTTTGGTCGCCATGTTTATAAACTTACTTATCTATGGAATATCTTAATTTGACAGGATTATACTAAAATGTTATCTTCTATCCTTTTCTTAATGAAATATAAAGAAACAGGTGCACTTAACTTAAATTTTGTTTGTGAACTAGAGAGTCGGCGACATGGCCGGATATTAGGATAGTACATTATAGGTGCAAGGATTAAAAAAATATCTATTTTAATCAATCTTACCAAGGGGTATTGTGTTATCTAGTACCTGAATGTGGAAGTCAGATAGTTAATCGCTGCATGTAAATAACCGGTATTCAGCTGCATCTTAGAATGGTAGCTGACCGGTAAAAATGGTAAGATATAAGCTAGACAGAGAAGTATCTGACAAATCCAAGCAGCATCCTACAAAATCGTCGATTCAATCCAAAATATATTTTTTTTTTATAATTATTATTATTCAAATGTTTATAATAACGGGATGAGTCATTAGGTCAAATTGTATTTGAGCGGTGACGTGAGCAGAGCCGTTGTAGATCACGTGTTTGTGTGATTGACATAGGGTTTAAATTGCAATTGCACGCTTGTTACTAAACTTACTGAAAGGTTTTAATACAATTTCGTATTAAAAACAATCCAAACTCTATATTACTTTGCCTTTAAGTATAGTGTCATCTCTTTCACTTCAAGGTGTATTAATGAAACTGAAGGCTCCTTAAGATACAACTCGCGCGAGTTAAATGTGCACCTCGTTGTGCATAATGAGAATTATGTCAAAAAAATATAAATTTCTTTTTTTTATGTTAATAAAAGGTCGTTTTGATGGTAAAGCGTCGACGCTTTGCTATTAAATTGATACATATGGATTGAAATATAATGTTGGCGCAACCAACAGGCTTCACTAACGCGTCGAAAATGTAAAAAAAACAAAAAAAAAAAAACTCAATAAAGCAAAAACTCCGCAGAAACGGTAATTAAACTGTATTTAGTCAACTTTTTTTTTTTTTTAATAATTATAAACTAGCGCTTGACCGCAATCCCGCATGATGGTAAGCAGTGATGCGATCGTTGATGGTAAAGCGCGCTAGTTTATTAAGAGCCTATTCACTCAGAAAAACTGAGCTAATAGGAAGGAAGATGGGAGTTGAGCGAGGTGATGCAATGTTAAACCCAACAACACGACCAACGATGCTGCGCCAAAGGGAGATTGATCTGAAGACCCTCCACGACCAAACTCCCGACACAACAACATATGGCGCATCGTGGCAATCATGCCGGAACACGACAAATCGCTTGGCGGCAAGGCTTTGTCTGGTGGGTGGTAACTTCCGCCGGCGGCCGATGTTATGGCCTACCACCGTTTAAACGGTAACAAAGATGCTATCGCTACTCATCGCTTACGACGAATGCGGGGCGCCGCGCGGGGAAACGGGAGAGGAGTCACATTCCAGCGAGGTGAGCAGTTACCTCGCGCGAGTTATAAGTATTGGTGTCGATTTCCTTGTTTACAAAATAAACTAAATTGAAGTTCATTGCATCCTTTTCTTTTTACTTTATTTAGAAAAGGACGGAAGATAAATATTAGTTTCATCATCATCATTTCAGCGGAAAGACGTCCACTGCTGGACATAGGCCTCCCCCAAGGTTCTCTTCGACCGGTTCTGCGCCTCCCGCATCCAGCGGTTTCCCGCGACCTTCACCAGGTCGTCGGTCCACCTTGTCGGGGGCCTACCCACGCTACGTCTTCCGGTGCGTGGTCGCCACTCGAGAACCCGTCGGCCCCATCGGGCATCGGTCCTACGGGCAATGTGTCCAGCCCACTGCCACTTTAGTGTTGCAATTCTTCGGGCTATGTCGGTTACTCTCGTTCTTCTGCGGATCTCCTCATTCCTGATTCGATCGCGCAGTGAAACCCCAAGCATAGCCCTCTCCATTGCCCTTTGAGTGACTTTGAGCCTTCTCATAAGGCCCATTGTTAGCGACCACGTCTCAATTCCATATGTCATCACTGGCAATACACACTGGTCGAAGACTTTTGTCTTGAGAATTAGTTAATTAGTTTCTCAATATTAGTTTAGTCCTGTGAAATTAGTCAACGCCTGAAATTGGCGTATTACGTCTAAACTGTCTATTATCATCATCAGCCTCCACTCGTCCACTGCTGGACATAGGCCTCTTGCATGGCACGCCAACAAGCTCGATCCTGAGCAGTTCTCCGTCAGCTACTAACAGCCACCTTTTTGATGTCGTCGCTCCATCTCGCCCAAGGGCGTCCTACGCTACGTTTGCCGAGACGAGAACTATCTATGGAGTACCTTTATTTGACAGGATTAATCAATTTTTGTTTTTCTGTCTGCATCTTTTTATTTATATTTTTGTTTAATAATTCGTTGATGGTAAAGCGCGCTTGTTTATTTAACCTATTCACTAAAAAAACTTAGTGAATAGGAAGGAAGACGGCAGTTGAGCGAGGAGATGCAATGTTAAACTCAACAACACGACCAACGATGCTGCACCAAAGGGACATTGATCTGGAGACCCTCCACGACCAAACTCCCGACACAACAACATTTTTCGCATCGTACCCGGCACACATCGCAACACAACTGCTTAGACCCGTCCCCCGTACGGTTTCACCAGACATCATGCCGGAACACGACGAATCGCTTGGCGGCTAAACATTTTCCTTTTTAATGTCTGGACTTGAAAAAAGACGATGGTCCCTGAGTTTGTTTCGGCTATTTCTTCTCAGAGATAGTCAGGAAATGCCGGCTTCATCTAGTTTAAAAAAAAAACCATGACGTGCAAAAGTGATCGGTGATCCTACTTGCTTAATAAACGATTTTATTTCATTTCTTAATGAAAAACAAAGAAAAAATATGCAGTGAAGTTAAATTTAATTTAGTTTGTCAATAAGGAAATTGAGGCCAATGTCGCTTATTTAAACGGATGATCAGAAATCCAAAAGTATACAGCAACGTTTGAAGTATCAGGGTCATTAAACGCGGAGACGAGATGGCATGATTCTCTATCCCTTATACTATACTCTCACGTTTAATGACAGCATCTGTTACAATAGGGTATTTGACTAAAAAAAAAAACTAATTAGTCCGTCAGTCAGATTCCCAAAAAATACTAGACACGTATTTTTTCTTTTTTTCATATAAACAAAAAATGAAGACGACACAGTGCGTTGAAAACTCGTGTGATGTCACTACTTTTTAGCGACCAGTGACGTCACCAGCCACCACTCCTGATATTTGATGACTTTTATATTTGTCAAGTTTTATTGTTTTGATAAAACAAAAAATACGTGTTTAGTATTTTTTGGTAACCGTTACTTAAACTAATGATTAGCGAATGTTTAAACATACCTTTTTTACATTTGCAAGTCACTTTATTTTTATAATCGTTTATGAATAAACCTCTTCAACACAATTCTGTTTATTCATAAACGATAATTAAAGTTAAGTGATGTGAAAACATCAACGTTTATGAATAGAGGGTTTAATCTGTTGTCAACTTATATGATTGGTCGTCATACAGCCAATCATAACAACTGTCAATAGATTTGACAGCAGACTTACTGATTGGAGGCTTCATTTGTCATTAGAAAACAGCAAGTCAAAGATTTAAATCAGTAGATTTGCCCTCTCTGTACTACACGAGAAAAAATGTGCTCACAGATTATAAATAGAGTTTCCTTAATAATCGGGTCAAGTCACAGCTTCACACACACATATAACGAAACAGAAACGCGATAACATAGCAGTCGACGGGTTGACGCAGTGGTTAAGCAATTCATAGCTGCGTTGCGTATCGCTGGTCGAATCCCTCACGGAACACATATTTTTATAGCCTACAAGTAGTTCAGGTTTGGCTGTTTATGTACAGTAGTAATTCCTACTATGGGGTAATGTTAATGCTTGATGCGATATGTGACGAATCTAACGATTTAAATCCTTGAAGTTAGTCTTTTTAGTCATTTAATAATTTGAATTAACTAAATACATTTAGTAAGTATACATAGTATAATTAATTTATCGCATTTTATTGTTATCAATGCATTTTAGTTGACTGTAAAGAAACATGGCTTATGCATTTTAGAAAATAGGTTTTTATAAAGACGGTAACACACTGATTACGTGCGCTTTTGTTGCACACGTGTCTCATGTCTGTTTTGCAAAGTTCATCATCATCAACCTTTTTATCGTCCCACTGCTGGGCACAGGTCTCCTCTCATACAGAGAAGGATTGAGCGTAATCACCACGCTTGCTCAGTGCGAGTTGGCGACTTCAGACTTAAAGTCCAAGTTTCCTCAAGATGTTTTCCGTCACCTTCAGTCATTAGTGTCCAAGATATACTTAGAAAGTACATATAACTTTAGAAATGTTACATTGGTACTTGCCTGACCTGGAATCGAACCCGCGCACTCATACTTGAGAGGCTGGTGTTTTAACCACTAGGCCACCATGACTATCAACTATTGCAAAGTTATCACCATGAAAACTTGTCTTACTTACGTAACTTGGTGAGGTTTGCCTACGGCGATCTTCCCATCTGACAATTTAAGTGTCTTTAAGGCTAGAATGAACTGAATAGGCTCTAATAAACTAGTGCGCTTTACCATCAGGCGGGATCACAGTCAAGCACTAGTTTATAACATTCAAAAATGGCTGACAGACAGATAAGTAGAAGTTCCTATCATCACGAGGAATACTAGCTCACTTAACTTGAGTCTTCAACGGCGAGGCGCATATAAATCGACCAAACTCCCGTTTAATGATTTTTTTTACTAACTGTTTTTATTAACTGAAAATTATAGTGCTTTTTGAAGTGAAACTTCTTTACGCACGCTTGACTTGGGGAGTAAGCTGGCGAACGCGTGACGTAAGCGTTACGAAAAGTGATCAGGCAAGGCGAACGGAAGTTAAGTGGGGGATATAAGCACAGAGGCGCCCGTGGCGCGAGCTTGGTACTACTAGGTCTACAACGAGTTTTTTTTTTTTCAATAAAAATAGAAGATCTATGCAAAAATATTAATTTATCAATAAAACCATGAAATAAATTTAAATATTTATAGAAAATTAACACATGTATATGTGTATACATGTATTTATTGTACACATATATATATATATATACATACAGATGGAGCGAAAGAAGTTTCACTTCGTGTTTTTTTTTGTTTCATCATCATCAGGCTATAGCTGGACATAGGTCTCTCTTATTTCACGTCATTCAACTTGGAATGCCTGCGAAGATCGTCGCTCCAACTAGCCCGAGGGCGTCCCACCTTTCGCCTACCGATTCGCGGTCTCCACTCAAGAACACGTCTACTCCAACTTTGTGTTTGCAAAAGGAAATCTTGACACTAAGAATAAGACCATTTGATTTCTTCTTCTTGCGCCTATAGAGGTTCACTGTTGGACAAAGGCTTTCCACGATGACCGGTCTTGTGCTGCCCGCATCCATCGGCTTCCCGTGACCTTCACCAGGTCATCGGTCTACCTTGTTTGGGGCCTCCCTACAATTGGCTTGTATCCTAAAAAATAACTTAATGTCCGTCAGATAGCTTTATAAAAAATATTGAACACGTATTTTTTATTTTTTCTTTTATTCAAATACTTAGGAAGATATATTGATTTGAAATGTTGCATGACGTCACGCCTTGGTGCAAAATATAGAACGGCGTGACGTAATTAGCCCCCACTCTGTAACTTTAATACGCTATATCTCAGTAATTTTTGGTAATTACGACAAAATAAAAAATACGGGTCTTAATTTTTTTTATTATCTATAAGACGGACTAATTATTTTTTTGATTTTCATACCTTGGATACATCCCTATTTGATTTACACTAATAATTCTTATTCAAATTAATAAGATTTTTGCGCGTTTAAGGATGTCTAAGAGCCTTTAAGCTAAATAAAAAAAAAATAGAAGATTTTTTAATTTATTAATGTAGCAACACAATTGACAGTTAATAATAATAAACTTGCAACACTGATCTTAGATTAGTGGTGTCGCGAAAATATTACCCGTTATTTTTTTTATGTACGGTGCAAGTGTTATTATGATTTTACAAGGCGTACGCAGCTTCAGGCCTAGAGGGATAGGGCTATGTCAGGGCTAGGGGGGTAAGTCAGATTTTTAGGGTCAAATCATCCCCGGCTATTGTCTTACAAACAACACAAGCAGATCTTCATGACACATCGGGTATTTTAGGGCAAGTAGACGCAAATACCTTTGGGAGGACCGCTCCCCCTGCTCCACCCTGGGTCCGCCCATATGATTTTATTATATTATCATTTAGCTTAACGTTTTTCTACTATATGTGAAACGTGGACCAAAATGTTTTTTTTTTTAATTCATACCTTATCCAGCCCCCTAATCGACGAACACATTTTTGTCAAATGATTGCTACTAGTTGGGATCAATAGGGATGTATCCAAGGTATGAAAATCAAAAAAATAATTAGTCCGACTTATAGATAATAAAAAAAATTAAGACACGTATTTTTTATTTTCTCGAAATGACCAAAAACTACTGAGATATAGCTTATTAAAGTTGCGGAGTGGGGGCTAATTACGTCACGCCGTGGTGTATTTTGTACCATGGCGTGACGTCATGCGACATTTGAAATGAATATATCTTCCTAAGTATTTGAATGAAAGAAAAAAATAAAAATACGTGTTCAATATTTTTTATAAATCTATCTGATGGACATTAAAATATTTTTTACGATACAACCCAATTGTGATCGTTCGGACCGCCTATTGGTCCGTTCGGTCCAAACGTACCCAACTAGTCGCAATCATTTGACAAAAATGTGTTCGTCGATTAGGGGGCTGTATGGTAATTGAATACCACACTATCAGTAGCAATGTGTTTAATTTTGACAGTTCAACAGATTTCATTGCGTTAATTACGTTGTTGAGCGGATATATTTTTCGAACATAAGGAACAATGGATTACAATCAGAATGATGACAATTATTGGTCAAATCACACTTCGCGGGTTTATTTTTTGAGGTCTTATTATGGTCTAGAAACCTCGAAAGTTAGCTTATAAAATAATACAAAAGTATCTTCAAAATCACTTTACTTATGATTAAGTATTAAAAAAAAACTATACGATTACTTTTGTCAAAAAAAAAAAAAAGATTAAATTTATATAAATAATCCTATTCGGTGTTAAGTTTACTTAAATCACTTGTTTTGGCTATGCAACTATGTTTAGAGCGAATTTTGTACGCAAGACAAGATTATGCAAGATAATGCAAGATACCATTAATAGCGCGGTCTTTCTCTTTATTCGAAGACATGTTACGTATTACCCGCACTGGGCTCGCGAGGTAGACGGCCCATACCCTCACACCTAGAAGAGTTCTGCGTCCCGATAGTGGGATGATAAATCATTCAAATTGACACTCTGTTACGCAACTAAGGAACTCGTCTTTCTCTGACAACTAGCAGGTAACAGTAATAGTAACCTATTTTTGTCACAGGGTTTCTCACAATGCTTCTTCTTCAGCTTATGAAGTCCACTACTGGACAAAGGCCTCCCCCAAAACTTTTCAAAATGACTCATCTTGTGCTGCGGAATCCATCGGCTTCCCGCGCTTAATGATGACGATTTCAGACTTACCACGCGGTTGCATGAGTACGTCAATTTATTTTGTTTGTGGCAGTCTTATTCCAACTTCTGGGATTCTAGTCCCACTTTCTGGCATGTTGGTACCACCTTCTGGCATTCTCATTTCATTTTCTGGCAATTCAATTTCTTGCATTTTTGTCTTGCGTAATCAATGTTCGCTTACCAAAGTCTTCGTACAGAATGTATGTCTCGTGTAAGAGAAATGTGTTATTTTTAAATGTTTATATTTTAAGATAAAATATATGATTATCCATATTTATTTTGTGTTTCATTTATTTGTCTTGGTTATTATTGATGAATTTTAGAATGTTTTTAAAAAGGAAGTAGAAAATGAAATCCCAAGTTTTTAAAAATCTTAATATACAGTATGTTAAGAAAACCCTGTCCGACCCATAAGGATAATAAAGGTTAGGTAAACACATGACCAAATATAATATAAAATTTTACGTATTCATCATAGTACCAATACAAATGAATTTTGAAATAATCTTTTTTTCCCGCGAATTAATTCCAATTTCCCCGAAATTTGGTAATTTTTAAAAAGTGACAACACCGGTATTATTATGAGCGAATAGCGATGCGACCACGTGCCGCGTATCCTGCCGCCCGCCCCCGGCGGTGGGGTGGTTAACGCACATTTATTAAGTTACCTCTTTTTGCGAAATAATATTTATTTTTTTAAGGGGATTTTTTTTTTAAGTTTAGCCCGGTTTTGTATGCATTAGTGGAATCAGTTATCGATACCTAACAACACCTTCACGGGTCGGACAGGGTTTTCTTAACATACTGTATATAAATCTCGTGTCACAATGTTTGTCCTCAATGGACTCCTAAACCACTTAACCGATTATAATAAAATTCGCACACCATGTGCAGTTCGATCCAACTTGAGAGATAGGATAGTTTAAATCTCAAATTATAGTCGCAATTTTAATTTATTGCTAATTATTTGTCTGTTATTATTTGACAGTCACAATTATCTGTTAACTCCAAATGATTCTAACAAATGTCGATACCTTTCGACTGGGTTGAGTAAGTAATCAATAGATGGCGCTGCTGTGGTAAATCTACGAACGTGTCATATAAGCTAATGCAATGTGTAACATCAAAAAGAATAGTGGAATAGCTGCAGTGTTGCGGAAGAGTTCTATAATAATTTAGGATGAGTGCACAATGGCACACAAATATTCACTTGAAGCATTAAACAGAACTATGCAAGATTTAAACAGCAATAATAAACTTTTCGGTGGTGCTGTCTTACTTTTGTCGGGTGACTTCCGGCAGACCTTACCGGTTATACCTCGCTCTACTTTCGCGGATGAGGTTAATGCATGTTTGAAACAATCATTCTTATGGCGAAGGGTTGAAACACTTCGATTGACCATAAATATGAGAGTACAATTGCAAAATGATCCATCAGCACAAATATTTTCCGAACAACCACTAGATATTGGGAACGGTAAAATAGAACTGCAACCAAATACGCAATGCATTAAACTACCAGACAATTTTTGCACTGTTGTTCAGGATAAAAATGAATTGATTCAGAGTATTTTCCCGGATATACAGAATAATTATTTGAATCATGAATGGCTTAGTCAACGGGCGATTTTGGCTGCCAAAAACGTTGATGTTGACGAAATTAACTTCCAGATACAAAAGTTGTTACCAGGCGACCTGATGTCTTTTAAATCAATCGATACTGTTGTTGATGAAAATGAAAGTGTAAATTTTCCGATTGAATTTTTAAATTCATTATATATCCTTGGAATTTTTAATCTTCGATTAAAAATTGGTTCCCGTATTATTCTCCTCCGTAATTTGAATCCACCTCAATTATGTAACGGTACGCGTTTGGTCATCAAAAAGATCACCGGAAACATTCTTGAAGCAACCATTTTGGCTGGGAAGTTTAAAGAAAAAGTGGTCCTGGTGCCACGTATTCCGATGATACCACCAGATTCTACTATACCCTTCAAAAGGCTACAGTTTCCAATTCCTTTAGCTTTCGCCATGTCTATAAATAAATCTCAAGGTCAAACAATGCCCATTTGTGGTTTAGATTTGGAAAATCCATGTTTTTCTCATGGGCAACTATATGTTGCGTGTTCACGGGTTGGGAAACCGTCGAATGTATTTGTGTTAGCTAAAGACAGGTTAACCAAAAACATTATACACCGATTGGTGTTAAATTAAATTGAAAGTATTTATAATTCAAAAAAATAGATATTAATGTTTAAAAGTTTAAGACTGTCTGCCTTGCCTACCTCATTCATGAGTTTAAGCGTCACATGTTATTTACTGTATTATACTGTAATATACTTATATTTGTTATAAAAATAAATCTGATAAATTTTTATTTTGTACGTATTGATTTCTGCTTAATATCAAATGTAAGAACATTGATTGTGTTCAACGTACTTTCCCTTCAAATCTCAATCCAGTGAATTTGTATACCAACATCAACATTTTCGTCTTTGTTCGTAAATAATTTCATTGTACTAAAGGGTTATAGTAGTAGAAAGTCAAATAAGGAGATCACCATATTTTTTTACAAATACCATCTGTGTGAAAAAGCATAGTGGACTCCGTGACTGATGTTCTCTTATTGTTCCTCTTAGATTGTTTATTATAATGTTCATTATTCATTCATTATCAACCTTTTATCGTCCCACTGCTGGGCAGAGGTCTCCTCTCATACAGATAAGGATTGAGCGTAATCACCACGCTTGCTCAATGCGGGTTGGCGATTTCAGACTTAAAGTCCAGGTTTCCTCAAGATGTTTTCCTTCACCTTCAGTCATTGGTGTCCAAGATATACTTAGAAAGTACATATAACATTTAGAAAAGTTACATTGGTACTTGCCTGACCTGGAATCGAACCCGCACACTTATACTTGAGAGGCTGGTGTTTTAACCACTAGGCCACCAAGACTTGACTACTATAATGTAATATAACAAAAACTTTAGCCACAGCAACGCGTGTCCGGGTCAGCTAGTATTATATTAAAAATTAAAGCGATGGTAACTGAAAAAATGGAAATAATGCAAAAACAAGTATGAATGATGAATATGAACTGACGACATCACATCAAGCTACTATACTCTGTAAAATTTGTTAGATTTTCAACTTTATCTCTAAGGCATTAAGGCTCAACGTTGATTGGGAATATTTCACTGTTTCGGCTAGCTTGACATTGTCATCTGTATTTCCAATCCTCAATAAATTGCGCCAAAAAGTGTAAAGTAGTATCTGAAAGGTATTTATCGTAGGTATATTTAAGAATGTAAGAACGACAGCAGGTCATGTTCCCCGAAACTCAAATATTCCCAAACAATATTGAGCCTTAGTGCTGTAGAGATAAAGTTGTAAATCTAATATAGATATCTGATAGATTGTAGTAGCTCAATGTGCTGTCGTCCGTACACAGTCTGCCCCCTAATCGGCGAACACATTTTTGTCAAAAGATTGCAACTAGTTGGGATCGTTCGGACCGCCCATTGGTCCGTTCGTTCCAAACGATCCCAACTAGTCGCAATCATTTGACAATAATGTGTTCGCCGATAAGGGGGCTGGTCTCAGTCTCGATCTGTCAAAAAATACTTCTAATTTCCCTACATTTTGACATTTTTTTGTCGTCGAGATTTGACTGGAGTTTTGACAGGAAAGCTAAGATGAGTGTCACGCGCATTTTTCATTGGACTTTTAAAATTATTTATAGTGTCGTTTACTAAATAAAAGCGCGTGATTTATGTAGTAAACAGTGCATTCAGTGAATAATTAATGAAGAATATTGAAATATCGCAGCATAGTGGCCACATCATGGCTTTGCATCAAATCTCCTAGTAGTCGGCTCACGCGGCCGTTTTTTCATCTGTCATTGGCGATATCCTCCATTAATGTGAAATATTTTTTTTAAGGAATTTCTATAATTTGTTACACGTATTATTGGTAAAATTGTGGTATCTAACCACAGAGGCCATTGAAGAGTTGAAGTAGTATTCACTCTAAAGAAAAGAAGAAAGCTTTCACTGCGACTAGATTTTGAAATTTTAATTTACGAGAATTGGCAACTTTTTCTCTCTTCAGTAGGCCTAGTATGAGTTTTCATTACAAGACTCGATCGTCGATATGGAGCGCGTTTGGCGCTCTCATTGGTTGAGAGTCCTTACAACCTTGAAGCGGGACAATGGATGAGTCAAACGCGCTCGATATCGACGATCGAGTCTCGTAATGAAAAGTCATACTAGGCCTACTGGTCCATATCATATTAACACGAGGTGGCCTGTTAAATTTTTGAAGTGAAACTTCTTTAGGCACGCTTGACTTGGGGAGTAAACTAGCGAAAGCGTTACGAAAAATGATAGGAAAAAAAATGATGAAGGCGAACGGAAGCAGAGTATAGTCCTATTTCGTCTGTAATACAAACAAGGAGTTGGCTCATGTAAATATTGCATGACCTGTCGAGTATGAAGTTGTGAGTTCGCATCTCGCCGAAGGCAATATATATTTTTTGGATCTTTTTAAGATTTGTTAACAATTGAGTCGAGTATGAAGTTGTGAGTTCGCATCTCGCCGAAGGCAATATATATTTTTTGGATCTTTTTAAGATTTGTTAACAATTGATTACCTAAGAGCACAAATAAATTTATAAATTTCGTTCTGTTCTGGCCTTTATATTGTTTTATATATTTTTGCTGAACATTTCTGATATAATTGAAAGTATAGAAGCTTTAAGATATCGTCACAATACGATAATTGGACACAAAGTACAAATTGCTTTCGAGCCTCATAAGCTCAATTATTAAGCTAAGTACCTTGATTGATTAAGAACTATGAATTTCTTCGAGAACATGACGCTGCGAACACCCCCCGACCCCCCTCATTGATTACCTCACCCCCCCGTGGATTATCTCGGGAACCAGAGGTCGTGGACTACCCCAGTTTGGGGTCCCCTGAATCAGGAGGAGCCCGACCTTTTGGCCCCGAGGGAATCCACTCCCCCTCTCCCCCTCCCCCCTACCCCCCGCAACCCCACGACATCTACCCCCCCCCCCCCCTTAGTTACCTCACCCCCCCGTGGATTATCTCGGGAACCAGAGGTCGTGGACTACCCGAGTTTGGGGTCCCCTGAATCAGGAGGAGGAGCCCGACCTTTTGGCCCTGAGGGAATCCACTCCCCTACTCTCCCCCTCCCCCTCCCCCCGCAACCCCACGAAACCTATCCCTCTCCCCGACCCCCTTTAGTTACCTCACCCCCCCGTGTATTATCTCGGGAACCAGAGGTCGTGGACTACCCGAGTTTGGGGTCCCCTGATTCAGGAGGAAGAGCCCGACCTTTAGGCCCCGAGGGAATCCTTTTTTTTTTTTTTTTTTAAATTGGAGGTAAAAATATTAATTTATAAATGAAAGCATGAAATAAATTTAAATATTTATAGAAAATTAATATATGTATATGTATATACATGTATATATTGTACACACATATATATATATATATATATATATATACGTACAGATGGTGCAAAAGAAGTTTCACTTCAGTCGTGTGGTCATAAGCACACTCGTTTTTTTAAACTTATGACGATTCACAAAATCTGACAAAAATTGACCAGTAGCCTAGGTATTTGCATAACACACCATCAATAATAGTCTGAATCATTTTGAAGGATGTTGCTAATCCATTGCTTCAAATGTTCGAAAAATGTGTGAGGAGACACATTTTTCAAAATAAACAAAGTAAGTAAGGCAATGAATGTTGTCGAACTGTCAAAATGAAACTCATACCTACTGCCAGTGTGTTTAGTGTGTTTGTTGTAATTACCTCGTAGTTTGTTCTGTTTTCAAAATCCCATCATTAATTCTGTAAGTATGGGTGGAGTTTATATTAAGGCTATAATTCGGCTTCGTTTACTTAATCCACCTGATTTAATTTACCTAGGTGAACTAAACACACTTTTTTTCAATCCCGCCTGATGGTAAGCAGTGATGCGATCGTTGATGGTTAAGCGCGCTAGTTTATTTAGCCTATTCACTAATAAAACTTAGTGAATAGGAAGGAAGACGGCAGTTGAGCGAGGTGATGCAATGTTAAACCCAACAACACGACCAACGATGCTGCGCCAAATGGAGATTGATCTGAAGACCCTCCACGACCAAACTCCCAACACAACAACATTAGGCGCATCGTACCCGGCACACATCGCAACACAACTGCTCAGACCCGTCCACCGTACTGCTTCACCAAAAATCATGCCGGAACACGACAAATTAACTTAACTTAAAACACCTGTATTGCTGACAAAGACGGTAACGGAGGTAGTGAACGCGGCCGCTGCACAAGGAGACACACTCGATTCCCGCACAGTGCAAATATTTGTATGCATGAATATGAATATTTGCACTAGTCTGGTCGTGCCTCGAAAAGTACGTTAAGCCGTTAGTCCCGGTTGCCATATGAACATCTAGTGGCAGTCGTTGCGGGTTGTTAGAGCTCTCAAAAGTCCAACAATTGGTCTAACTGCACTTATGGAGGTCAGTCGGCAGTTGCTTCACGGAAAATATCGAAGTTTAGCCAAAATCAGCAGTTACACTGGTAAAGCGGACCCCAGACTCCAAAGCTGAAAAAGCTTCGAATGCGACTGGGATTGAGATTGTCATCACAATCTCAATCCCAGTCGCATTCGAAGCTTTTTTGTTATGACTTGAACGTAAATTTAGTGCACCCAGGTAAGTAAGGTGAATAAAGTTTTTCTAAAGTAATTTTAATGCACCCAAGTGTTTAAAGTTTACTAAAAGTGTGTTTAGTTCACCTAGGTGAATTAAGTAAACGAAGCCTAAAAGTCTACATGTCTCCAGAACATACCAAAGTACCAAGTATGCTAAAGTTATCTTTATAAAATATTTTCATTGACAGTTAAAATCTCAAAATTTCTTAATCAATCTGTCAGCTTCTCAACGTGCACGGTTGGACGTAAACCGAAAGCCTCTCCCGAAAGACTTCAACTTCGGCTTCAACCTACGCATAAATCTCTATAGCATAATCCAGGCGGTAACTTCGTTGGCTCTTCAACCGTAGCTCAACGAACCGGTATCCGATACCTCCTGAAGTAACGTTGACGGAAGCCTCGCTGTTCTGGAAGTCGTAGCAGCTGATTGCCTGCAAATTAAGAAAAAATCCAATCAAAATTCTCTCTCAGACACACATAAACACAAACATATACCTACACACACTCGCACGCACTCATACAATTGATCGCATTTTGTTTTGTTTCCTTTCATTTCTCTCTTTTTATTTCCTTTCATTTCTCTCTTTTTGTTGCTTATGTAGTTATAAAGTAAGGTAAGAGCGAAGCCGTTAGCTATAGGTATTGTTGAACACGCCACAATAGCGGCGGTAAGTTCCCTCTTTCAGGTGTGGCTAGAGAGACGCCACGGCGCCCTCACTTTCCGCCTGACGCAGGTCCTCACCGGACACTATTGTTTCGGGAGGTTTCTATTCCAAGTAAGGCGGGAGGAAACGCCAGGGTGTCACCACTGTGGGGATCGCCCAGAGGACATGGTGGAGGTTTGCCCGGCTTAGCTAGACCACCGCCGTGTCCTAGAGGCGACAGTCCGGCGGCAGACAGGCGGTCCAGGCCATGGTCCGGACCGAAAGTGCATGGCAGGCCGTCACCTTCTGCGAAGCAGCGATACTGGCAAAGGAGGAGGCGGAGAGCGTGAGGGAGCAGGAATCCCAGCGCCCTCATACCTCTAGCCGCCACAGGAGACGCCCTGATCGGGAGACAACATCAAGCTCCCGGCCACCATAGGCGTGGGTTTACGGTAAGGACTAGGCCCAGATCGACGGTGTGTTGTGTTTCAGGGCGCGCCTTAAAGAGATGTTAGCACATCGTAACGGGGCCCACGAAGACCGATGCTTCCTGGGTCAAGATTGTGGGTTGGTTAAAAAAGAAACCGTGGCCGTGACGCCGTTCCGCTCCGCCCAGAGTGGGAGAAGTCTTTTGATGTAATCAAATATTTGTATCAATAGTTTGATAATTTAAAAAAGTGTCCATGGAGTTTCTTGCCCGTTCTTCTCCATAGGTACCTACTACCTACTCTTTGGAATGGGCGACTAGCTTCAATTTACTGACTGACCGACCTTCTGACAATTCAAATGTGCCTGTAACTGGTTTATTTGAAATAAATGCTTTGATTTGATTGGATTTGATGATTTCCCATTCAGAACCAAAAATAAGGTACAGGCATTGCTGGCTGTGCCTAAATGGACACTCCTTCACATGCAATGTAAGCCAAAATAATCTATATCATCATCTCAGCTTTAATCCCAGTCGCATCCGAAGCCTTTTTCCAGCTCTGGAGTCTGGGGTCCGCTTTACCAGTCTAACTGCTGAAGTTGGCGAAACTTCAATATTTTCCGTGAAGCGACTGCCGTCTGACCTCCACAACTCGAAGGCAAAATCGAAGCATTGCAGCTAGACCAATTGTTGGACTTTTGAGGGCTCCAAACCGTAACGTTTGCCACTAGATGTTCGTATGGCAACCGGGACTAACGGCTTAACGTGCTTTCCGAGGCACGACCAGAGCAGTCCAAATATTCATATTCATGCATACAAATATTTGCACTGCGCGGGGATCGAACCCGCGCCTCCTTACACAGCGGCCGCGTTCGCTATCTCTACGCCACGGAGGCTGTCCTAAAATAATCTATATCTATACTACTAACATATAAAGCTGAGGAGATTGTTTGTTTGTTTGAACGCGCTAATCTCAGGAATTACTGGTCCGATTTGAAATTTTCTTTTTGGGTTGGATAGTCCATTAATCCAGGAAGGCTTTAGGCTGTATAACATCACCCTGCCGCTAATAGAAGCGGAGCATATAAAAAAAATATCGAAACCTACGCGGATAAATCCGCGGCGCGCAATTAGTATGAAATAAACTTATTTAGAAAAAACGTTGAAAAAGTGCTCAGTTGGATTTTAAATTCATAATGGTAAGTCGTGTTGAGACTCCTCCGGTGCCAACATAGGTGTGCGAAGAGGGCTGGGGTCTACAACGACGGGTCTACATTTTTAGGGACCGAGAGACAAAGGCCACAGTCAAGGGGCCATAAAGGAACACCCAGACCGTCTCTTCGCGCCCCCATCTCGGGGACGCATAAAAAGTCCAACGAATTGCGTTGAGAATCTGGTGTGTAGTAAGAAACGAACGTCCTTGCTAACAAAACTAAGTCTTGTAGCTATTACCCTAATTAAAACTATTAATAAAAATATGTTTAGTCTTATTAACTATTTATTTAGTCTTGTATAATTACTTATGATAAGGTATACATTGAAATGACTGACCTGTGTTTGTGAAATGCAACAGTTTTATATTATGACCATGATTACCTTAATAGGAGCCGTCCCAATATATGAATAAGTCTTGACGCGTTTCTTCAAAGGAATGGCTTCATATTTTAACTTATCACGAAACACCATCCGTGAGTCCTTGGTTTGCTCGCCAAAGAAATACGTAGAACTTAGCACAGTTGACAATGTAGTAATCAGGACACATAACGTTAAAATGAACTTCATTTTGACACTTTTTTTTATCTTAATTAGCACTGTTTACACTGTATTTTTTTTTTTGCTTGAGATGACACAATCTGCAAAAAAAAAACAATATTATTAAGGGTCTTTTTTTTAGGAAAATGATTCCCTTGTACAAACTAAAGTAAATTGAAGTTCAGCGCACCTTTTTCTTATTTCATTATAAAAAGGACAGACAAGACATTAAAAGCACACACGACTTACTTAAATAAACATGTTTTCAATAACTTTTGAAGTTTAAGATAATATTATCATTGTACGTTTCTTTGTAAAGTAGACGTAGGTACCTAAACCAAACCGAGAAAGATTGTAATTGACGCAATTAGATGCGCGGTCACATTGTGAGCGGCAGGGTACTTGGGGAACACACCATAGTCTATATCAGTAGCAATGTTTCATTTTGGCAGTTCAGTTCAATTATTTGCGTTGTCGAACAGACACATTGTTCAAAGATATGGAGCGACGGATTAGTACTATGCTTCAAAATGATAAGACTATTGTGGTACGCAGTTAAGAGTGCTGGATGGTCAACAAAAGGTAATGAAACTTATAACTATGATATACCCTTGTAATAGGGAAGTTTCCTGGTTAAAAAAATGATTCTATTCAGTCCGTCTTTCAGATTATAGAAAAATATTAGATACGTAGGTATATTTTGTTTTATTAATCAATAAAAATTTACAAAATAAAAGGCATCAAAGATCAGGAGTGGTGGCTGGTGACGTCAGTCGTTGCTAAAAAGTGTAGCAAGGGCTGACGTTACACGAGTTTTCAACTCACTGTATCCTCTTCATTTTTTGTTTATATGAAAAAAGAAAAAATACGTGTCTAGTTTTTTTTTTTTTTTTTGGAAATCTGACTGACGGACTAATTAGTTTTTTTTAGTAAACTACCCTATTATTGGATTCACGTTATTTTAGCTTTTAAGCAAAGTAAAAGACAATTTAATAGTAGATAATTATAAAAATCCTATAAAGATTGGAGATTCTGTTCTCGAAGTTGTTGACAGTTACGTGTACCTGGGACAAACTATCCAGTCAGGGAGGTCCAACTTCGAGAAAGAGGTCAATCGTCGAATCCAACTGGGCTGCTTTCGGGAAGCTACGTAGAATCTTCTCGTCCGAAATATCGCAGTGTCTCAAGACAAAAGTCTTCGACCAGTGTGTGTTGCCAGTGATGACTTATGGAATTGAGACGTGGTCGCTACAATGGACCTTATACGAAGGCTCAAAGTCACTCAAAGGGCAATGGAGAGGGCTATGCTTGGGGTATCACTGCGCGATCGAATCAGGAATGAGGAGATCCGCAGAAGAACGAGAGTAACCGACATAGCCCGAAGAATTGCAACACTAAAGTGGCAGTGTGCTGGACACATTGCCCGTAGGACCAATGCCCGATGGGGCCGACGGGTTCTTGAGTGGCGACCACGCACCGGAAGACGTAGCGTGGGTAGGCCTCCGACAAGGTGGACCGACGACCTGGTGAAGGTCGCGGGAAACCGCTGGATGCGGGAGGCGCAAGGCCGGTCGTCGTGGAGAGCCTTGGGGGAGACCTATGTCCAGCAGTGGACGTCTTTTGACTGAAATGATGATGATGATGATGATTTATAAAAAGAATAATATTTTTTGGGAGAGCCGCAGTGGCCTAGTGTTATTGACCACGACTTAAAAGTTGCAGGTCGTAGGTTCATACTTTGTGTAAATTATTTCATGACCACTTCTCTCAAAACCGCGAATAAAAACATCGTAAGAAAAGCGGCATATCCTAGAGGCAATACTTCAAAGACTTATTCTTCTATAGAATGCATTCTGGTGAGTGTGCGAAGGAATTGCATGATTTAATTCCCCCATCTCCGTTCCCTCATCGGACGACCCGTCGTACGGCGAGTCTCCATCCTTACGTTGTTGACACCACTGCGATTCGGACGAAGCGTCTGCCAGCCACGGTGTTTCCATCACACTACAATTTGAGTGTCTTCAAGGCTAGAGTGAATAGGCTCTTAATAAACTAGCGCGCTTTACCATCAACGATCGCATCACTGCTTACCATCAGGCGGGATTGCGGTCAAGCGCTGGTTTATAATTTATTAAAAAACGTGATATCTATCAACCCGTACTGGGTCACATGGTAGATTAAGGCCCATTCCCTCTTTCCGAGACGTTTTCCCTTTCCCAGGAGTGGGAATATTATAGGCTGTCCTGTATTATCCCATCGCTGGACAAAAGCCTCCGCGCCACCCTAATAACCCACTATTACTATCAATTTTAGACTTACAAAACTTGTTGGCAAGCTACAGTTTGTGACCATCTCACAGTGAAAAAGTGAAGTAAGTTTCAAACTAATCTTCTTCTTTTCAGCTTATACTTATAGGTCCACTGAAATGAAATGAAATCGCTTATTAAGCAAGTAGGACCACTGATCACTTTTACACGTCATTTTTTTTTTAACTAGATGGAGCCGGCATTTCCTAACTGACTACCTCTGAGAAGAAAAAACCCGAAACAAACTCGGGGATCATCGTCTTGTTTCAAGTCCAGACATCATTAAAATTAAAATGTTTAAAAATAATTTACGTGATTAAAAAAAGCAGTGTTTCAAATGTCATAATTGTAGCATAATTACCCATATTGCTTAATAACAATGCTTAGCAGAGAGAACAGCTCAGTCCCAAGCTTTATTGTCTTCTAAATAATCTGTCATTTTATAATACCCCTTTTTGCATAGTTTGGCTAAAAAAACAGTTTTTAAAACGTTTAATTGTTAAGTTTCGAATGTCCATGGGAAGATTGTTGTAAAAGCGTATACATTGACCCATGAATGAGTTGTCTACTCTGTGGAGACGAGTGTGAAGTACAGGAAGACTGCCGGACAAAGGCGTTCCCTAAGGCTGCATATAACGCGAGCCCACCGCGTTATATGGAGTTTATGGTCCACTTCCTCTCACCGAGACGAAGCCTATATCCCAACAGTGGGAAAATTATAGGCTGATTAAGTAATGTTTTTTTTTTACACAGTTCGTGAAAAACCAAATATAAAATTAAAAAAATAAAAGTAATGTTTTAAACTTTAAAAGCGTGTGACCACTCGTCTGCGCCATTCAAAGATTAATTTTATCATTAATGGCAAATTATACAGTATGTTAAGAAAACCCTGTCCGACCCATAAGGATAATAAAGGTTAGGTAAACACATGACCAAATATAATATAAAATTTTACGTAATCATCAGAGTACCAATAGAAATGAATTTTGAAATAATCTTTTTTTCCCGCGAATTAATTCCAACTTCTCCGAAATTTGGTAATTTTTAAAAAAGTAACAACACCGGTATTATTATGAGCGAATAGCGATGCGACCATGTACCGCGTGCCCTGCCGCCCGCCGCCCGCGGAAGTGTTGCTTACTGCACATGTATTGAGTTACCTCTTATTGCGAAATAATATTTATTTTTTTAGGGGCTTTTTTTTTAAGTTTAGCCCAGTTTTGTATCCATTAGTAGAATCAGTTATCGATACCTAATAACACCTTCACGGGTCGGACAGGGTTTTCTTAACATACTGTAGACTGTAGAGTATGCAACTCACCAGCACTCAGAAGTGCACCAAGACTATAATGACATACCGGCAAAAATAGCACATCGATTGGCCAGTGCCACGTTGAGAGGGCAGCGTAGAGCCTAACCAAACCGAATTTGCTATTTGTGGGAGATCGGAAGATGTTAGTAGCAATTTAGGTAAAGACGAAGGGGATCCCCTTGTGGTACCAAGCCCCCGTATGGTACCGGGCCCCCGTGAGGCACCAGATCCCCGTGTGGGACCGGGCTTAGAATAGTACCATCCGATATCCTCCTGTGGGTGTGCTAACAGGCGATTAAGGGAATTCTCACCAAGGAAGCGGGCAGCCTCGCTTTTCCTGTGGAATATCAAACTAATGCGATCCGCGACCCTCCTGCCATGCGTGAAGATTATGGCAAACCGGACTGGAGAGTTTGGTGTACAAAGAGGAAAAAATATAGGTATGGTTTAAAACTTCACCGTAAATTTAAGCACACACCGTTTCATAAGTTTTATACCGACAAGTTACTAACAGAACAGTGATCACCGGTCAGCAGGCGCGTCCTTAACGAATCGTCGACGACTTCGTATGCAAAGCGTCTCCGAATCAATACTAACGACCTTTGGTACGATATGCATGTATCATATCATTATGCTATAGATATCTATTTAAAACACATGTTTTTGTCGGCGATTTCGTTCGCGTGTGCCTTAACACATTTTCAAAAAACTTGGTGAACTTATAACTTCTTTAGTAGAATTGTGCTCTTTTTTGGTATGGGTAAATATTGTTAAAGTCGCAAACCGAGAAAGAGGTCAATCGTCGAATCCAACTCGGCTGTGCTGCTTTCGGGAAGCTACGTAGAATCTTCTTGTCCGAAATACCGCAGTATCTCAAGACAAAAAGTCTTCGACCAGTGTGTTGCCAGTGATGAGTTATGGAATTGAGACGTGGTCGCTAACAATGGACCTTATAAGAAGGCTCAAGGTCACTCAAAGGGCAATGAAGAGGGCTGCAAGTAGCACCGATGCTCGATGGGGACGATGGGTTCTCGAGTGGCGACCATGCACCGGAAGACGAAGCCAGGGTAGGTCTCCGATAAGGTGGACCGACGATCTGGTGAAGGTCGCGGGAAACCGCTGGATGACCGGCTCTGTCCAACAGTGGACATCTTTCGGTTGAAATAATGATGATGATTGAATATTGTAAAACTCGCGTCAGGACACGTGACCTAATCGAAAATTCGTAAGACGATGGGAGAGAAGACCGCGTGGCGTAGAAGATCCGCGCCTTTACGTGCTGACTCCAATGATATAAGCTCGGACGACAGGAGGTCAAGCTACCCGAAACTGTCAGATATTCACAATCAACCTTGAACCTTAATGCTTTGGAGATAAAGTTGAAAATCTAATAAGGAAATCTGACAGATTGTAGGTAGTAGCTTGTTGTGATGTGTATGTATGTGTCTGTACATGCTTAGAGTTTGGGGATTGCTATCTATTCTATTCTTGTGCACAAGATGAACTGTGATTAATGAATAAATTGGAAAATACGTAATTGGTTTATTTTTGCTCAGCGTTTTTCTATTGTTTTTTTTTTTTTGCTTTGCTCGGCTCCTTCGGGCCGTAGTTGTATGATAAATATTTTACTTATATTAACTTTCCTCAAGCATTTGTTTGAAAAAATATCAATGTATTTGATAGACCAATCAAATACATTGATATTTTTTCAAACAAATAATTATATGACATAAAAGTAAGTAGTTATTCTGGGTCTGGCGAAATAGCTGGGAAATGCAGAAACGAGACAAATGACCATGATTAAAAAATAAAATATTACTTACCTAATTTGACTCATAACACCAATACAGGATTTTATTTTCACAGATTTTTATCCTCTCAAGATTAGATTTAAAAATGATCAACACTCCAAGAAATACTTTAACAATATAATTTTAAGTGTTGATTTTCAATAGCATCCTGAACAGATTTTTTTCTCGCCGATACACATACATAATGTTGTCAAAAACTTCTTTCTCCGTTGGCACAAACACGAACCTCAACAAACTATAAAAGCTAATAGTATAATGACCATTGGTGCTTCGGCACACATACCTTAAACGGTTTCGTCACTGTACGCGTCAGTGGTTATAATTTGAAGATATACGACCATCTTGGTCCAACACCGCAATTGCAATGACCCCCTTCCTGTTGACTGCTTGAGGATATGACGTTCTGGTTCATTCTGAGAAAGCCGTAGGCTGTTCTAGATAAGTATTACTAATAGAACTCGGAGATAAATGAATTTTCATGAATACGTCTGTTGAATATCTCCTTTGATTTTTGTGTTTATCGGTGGTGGACGCTGCCAAAAACTTAGAAGTAAACGGAACGCGACCATAGTTGACCGCGTTCTTCCCCCGATCACCGAACGGCGTGGTGGGGGTACTTCTTTTCGAACTGGCAAGCTAACGAGTCATGGCCACGATCTTTTAAGGGTCAGAAAAAATTAATTAGTTTTAAGTATTTAATACTTTAAATACTTAAAACTAATTAAATTTTTCTGCCCCCGGGGGCATTTAGGCCTCAACATTCAAAATTAATTAAGTTAGGTACCTGTCGGGGTTCGAACCTACGACCTACATATTGGGCGGCGGCGGTCTGAGCGGGCCTGTGTTGTTGGGTGCTCTCAGAGAGACGAGGCCTGTGTAGCAGTATGAATATTATAGGCAGTATCAACGCACCTGTCTATATTCGAACCTATTACCAACAAATAGCTATATGTCGGCCAAATTCGATAAAGAATTAAAAAAAGTTTACGCCTAAAAGACAGATGTTAACAAATCGCCTTCGGGTTGTGGAGGTCAGACGGCAGTCGCTTCACGGAAAATATCGAAGTTTAGCCAAAATCAGCAGTTAGATTGGTAAAGCGGACCCTAGACTCCAAAGCTGAAAAGCTACGGATGCGACTGGGATTAACGCTGAGATGATAATGATATGAAATAGGCGTTTTGTATGTGAGGAATAAAAGTCGTTTATTTTTTTAATATAATATATTTATTTAATCAAAGTATATCTTGTATAACTGAACATCTTCATTGTGTACCTACTAATAATGCAAATAAAATATATTATATATTATTATTATTATGATCCATTGCCTTTTATGCATTTCTTCCATCTCATAGGTAGTTCGTTTATGCCTTTTCTAAAAAAACATTAGGACGGGAATCAATAAAATCTTTGAAGGCGGTTTGGATTGCCACATCGGAGTTGAATTTTTTCCCTGCAAAAAGTATCCAAATTTCTAAAAAAATGGTAGTCTGTTACAGCAAGGTCCGAGGAGTACGGTAGATGTCTTAAACATTCCAATTGAAGCTCCTCTAATATGGTAGCAGTCTGTTCCAATCGTCAATGGTAAAGCGCGCTAGTTTCTTAAGAGCCTATTCACTCAAAAAAACTGAGTGAATAGGAAGGAAGACGGCAGTTGAGCGAGGTGATGCAATGTTAAACCCAGCAACACGACCAAAGATGCTGCCGCAGAGCGAGATTGACCTGGAGACCCTCCACGATCAAACTGCCGACACAACATTTGGCGAATCGTGCCCGGCACACATCGCAACACAACTGCTCAGACCCGTCCTCCGTACGGCTTCACCAGACATCTTGCCGGAAAACGACGAATTGCTTGGCAGCAAGACTTAGTCTGGTGGGTAATAACTTGATAATATTCTAATTGAGGTGTTTGAGGGTGAGCGTTAATTACTTTACATGTTGTGTACTAGTTAACTGGTGCCCACTCGTGCAAATGATTTTTAAAACTGTTTGATAATTAAGTTAGCAATCAATCAACTCTGTAGAAAATCTTACTGTCATTAGTTGGATTGACACCTCACTCTATGCCCATTTCTTTTTATTAATAATTATAAACTAGCTCTTGACCGCAATCCCGCCTGATGGTAAGCAGTGATGCGATCGTTGATGGTAAAGCGCGCTAGATTATTAAGAGTCTAATCACTCAGAAAAACTGAGCGAATAGGAAGGAAGACGGCAGTTAAGCGAGGTGATGCAATGTGAAACCCAACAACACGACCAACGATGCTGCGCCAAAGGGAGATTGATCTGAAGACCCTCCACGACCAAACTCCCAACACAACGACATTATGCGCATCGTACCCGGCACACATCGCAACACAACTGCTCAGACCCGTCCTCCGTACGGCTTCACCAGACATCATGCCGGAACACGACAAATCGCTTGGCGGCAAGGCTTTGTCTGATGGATGGTTATAACTTCTGCCGGCGGCCGATGTTACGTTTTGACGGTAAAATGGTCACAGAAACGCACTGCAGAGCTTTTCAAGAGTACCTACGTACGTGAAACCATCGACATATGTATAATTAGGTACTAATGGACATGCCTTAGAGGTGAGAATTGTGGCTTTCCGAAAGAAAGAGAAGAAACGAAATTTCGTCTATATTTATCTCCCTCAAAATCATCAATCATCTATGAGGAAAGAGATAGTGCAAGACCGAAAGGATAGGCCATCTCTCTCGCTCTTTTCAAATAAAAAAAAAAATACTGCAGATTATACGCATACGACATGTCCATATTAGTATTTGTCTACCATTGCTATATCGACATGATCAAACTAATATTCACACTTGATGCGTCGCATTACCACATAGTTTTAACGTCGTCGTCGTTTAGATTCTACCAAATACCCAATTTGTCTAACGGAAATACTTAGGGGCGATTTAAGCATTTCAGGAAACGCCTCATAAGGATACGAATAGCATTCGTGATTATAAACACTATTTCTGTACTTAAACGTCGTTTAAAAAAAGCATTACCTTTCCTGTATAGGTACTGTGAGAGTTCATATATTATTTGCATTTTAAAAAAAAATAAATTATAAACTAGTTAGTAGTAGCTTGTCCGCAGTCCCGCCTGATGGTAAGCAGTGATGTGATCGTTGATGGTAAAGCGAAATAGTTTATTAAGAGCCTATTCACTCTAGCCATGAAGACACTCAAATTGTAGTGTGACGAAAACACCGCCGCCGGCAAATTGTTCCAGTCTCTCGATGTACACGGTATAAAAGAAGAAGCGAAACGTTTCGCCCGGGTATATATCCGCATATTTATACAGTATGTTAAGAAAACCCTGTCCGACCCGTGAAGGTGTTGTTAGGTATCGATAACCGATTCTACTAATGCATACGAGGTTTCGTATGCATTAGTATGGATTACAGTTGGGGATTTATTTTTTTTAAGTTTCAACAGAAGGGTTGGACGGATATTGTGGGATACTGCCGGATATTGCTCATTGCATCTCTGCTCTCAAAACTATGAAGGAAAACATCGTGAGTAATCATGTTCTCGAATCCAACATTTTAAAAGACGTGACACCAACCTTACTAGGCCTACTTGATGGTTTACCACCTACTGTCCTACTCCTGTAGGCATATATACAGTATGTTAAGAAAACCCTGTCCGACCCGTGAAGGTGTTGTTAGGTATCGATAACTGATTCTCCTAATGCATACAAAACCGGGCTAAACTTAAAAAAACTAAATCCCCCTAAAAAAATAAATATTATTTCGCAAAAAGAGGTAACTTAATAAATGTGCGTGCACCCTTCCGCGGGGGGCGGGCGGCAGGGCACGCGGCACGTGGTCGCATCGCTATTCGCTCATAATAATACCGGTGTTGTCACTTTTTTAAAAATTACCAAATTTCGGGGAAGTTGGAAGTAATTCGCGGGAAAAAAAGATTATTTCAAAATTCATTTGTATTGGTACTATGATGATTACGTAAAATTTTATATTATATTTGGTTATGTGTTTACATAACCTTTATTATCCTTATGGGTCGGACAGGGTTTTCTTAACATACTGTATATATTAGTATTATGTATCTAATACTATACTAATATATATAAAGCTGAAGAGTTTATTTGTTTGTTTGAACGCGCTAATCTCAGGAACTACTGGTGCGATTTGAAAAAATATTTTTGCGTTGGATAGCCCATTAGGCTATCCAACGCAAAAATAATTTTTCAAAGGAAGGAAGGCTTTAGGCTATATAACATCACGCTGCGACGGATAGGAACGGAGCATAACTAACTCCACGCGAACTAAGTCGCTAACGGCCGCTAGTATATTATATGTCTAATCATCATCATCATTTCAACCGAAAGACGTCCACTGCTGGACATAGGTCTCTCCTAAGAATCTCCACGATGACGGGTCCTGCGCCTCCCGCATCCAGCGGTAAATCAGAAAGAGAGTAGGTAACCAAGATAGCCCGAAGAATTGCAACACTAAAGTGGCAGTGAGACGGGTACATTGCCTGTAGGACCGATGCCCGATGAGGCCGACAGGTAGGCCCCCGAAAAGGTGGACCGACGGCCTAGTGGACATTGCGGGAAACCGACGTATAGATTGATTTAATTTTGTTTTTTAGTTTTAGACTTAAATGGTTCCTTTACATTCATTCTATTTAACCCTCATTTCGCAGGTCTGCTGGAAGAAATTTCTTAAGAAATAAACAAGATCGCTGTTGTTCCGGATCTGACTGTTTGTGTATGTGTGTTTATATGTTTGTGAACGCACCCACGATACAGGAGAAATTTGTAGAAATGTTGCCCCCACTAGTGGGTTCAGCGTTTCTTGAAAAAAAAAAGACAAAAGACAAGACCTTTTTACTCAGTTTTAAATGTTGTCAAAGAAAGAAAAATATTTATCATGACTCCTATAGGAAAATCTTAAAACTAAACTAAGTAAACGCAATTAAATATAAAAAAATACACATAAAAAAAGTACTTATCAATAATCAGAAAGTCCGTTACGAGGCCAAAGGGCTCCTAACTCAGCAAAGTGCTTCGACATTTAAGAGTAAATAATTATAAATAACTTAGTTACCAAACATTTCCTCTCAAGGCTATGCGTTGAGGTAATTTAGGAAGCAGTGTTGACGACTTTAGTCAACAACACAGTCGATAAATATGCTAAAAGTCATATACATAGTAAACTTCATGCGTATTAACGACAATTTCGTCAAAAATTCTTCTAATACTGCGTGAAGTCACATATAATACCGATATTCAATTACGCCCGGTTAGACTGAAGGCTGACCTCAGCGTAGTTGTGATAAAGCTAAGCAGATTCCGTCGTTATAATTACGCTCCGCTCGCAATGGAACCTTGCTCTTAATATGGGAAACCAAGGTCATATCGATTGATAACTCTATCTACGTAACGATGTCATTCAGATGAAAGGTCGCCGAACTTTGCAATACTTATGTGGATCCAGTTTAAGATTAAAACATTACTTTATTAACTACTAATTCTTCACTTAAGAACTACAGATTAAATAGTTGCCCAAAAGGGATGTATCCAAGGTAAGAAAATCAAAAAAATAATTAGTCCGTCTTCTATATATTATTTTTTTTTTAATTTTGTCGAAATTACCAAAAACTAGGTACCTATAGTAAATCAATTTATCTTTGTATTTGAATGAAAGAAAAAAATCGTGTTCAATATTTTTTAAACATCTATCTGATGGACGTAAAATTATTTTTTAGGATAAGACCCAATTTACAACAATTAAACAATAGGCTATTTGACAGAATTATAATTTCTATCTTGAATTACTTCGTTGCGCTTAAGAAGTTCACTGATAGTATTTTTTTTATTTTAAATACGTATTTCGTAAGAAACATGCAAATAAAAATTCAAAATTCAAATAAGCCGCCGAAATGCTTTATTCAGCAATATGGCGTCGTGCTTTGTAAGTGACGTCACAAGAATATAAAAGATTTTCGGTTCCAAAGTGGTGTTTGTGTTTATCTGTTATTTGTTGTTGTTTATCTAATAAAATGGTTTACAAGTGTTGTGCTGTATCGGGTTGTAGAGATACATCGATAAAAACCCCCAAAAACATGTTTATAAGTTTGCCGAAAAATCAGAAAAATCGTTAATGACGTCATCGTGACATTAGCCAATCCGGATCGTTTCACAATATGTGGCGCGAGAAACAAAAAGCCAAACATATTTTTGTGTTTTGGATGTATTAATTGTTATTATTTTATTAAAAATTGTGTAAATGACATATAACCCTCATTTTATGCATTTAAAGCAAATAATCACAAAAAAATCATATTGTCAAATAGCCTATTGACACTTTAAAGCTGTGGTAGCATATCGGTAACTTATCCTTAAGACCCACGAGTTATGGTACCCACCAGTAGGTCTAGGGTTTCGAAACCATCTTACGGACGGCGAGCAGTGGGCAGCTCGCCGCCCCGTAAGGACCAGCGAGGCAATTACGTAACAAATTATCAATTGGAATCGGTTTGAATTTGACAGATTAACAACATTCATTGCGTTATTTAAGTGTTGAGTAGATAAATTTTTCGAACTTATGAAGCAATGGCTTAGAAATTTGCTTCAAAATGACGCTGATTCCAATTAATAGTCTATTACATAATTAGGGTGCCGGCCAGGGTTGCCGGTGCGTTGTGTTTTACGCACGCCTCAATAAGACGTCAGCACATTTTGACGGGGTCCACGAAGATCGATGCCTCCAGGGTCAGGGTTACGGGTTAGTTAAAAAAGAAAGCGTGGCGCTAGCGTACAGGTACGTGAAGGAAAACGAATGAGCGGAAGAGGTCAATTGATGATATCCCATCCAGACCAAAAAAAAAGAAAAGAAGTGTTTCGAATCCATATTCCAAGCAGGCATTTTAGATTATGTAACGAATTTAATCACCTCTACCATAAAACAGTGCAGGAAAATATTGTGAGGCGTAGCAAAGACTATGTTCTCTCGTCAATGTTTCTCCCGGGACGAGGATTTTCCATTGCACTGCGGATTAGTTGACCCTTTCTACTATCCCTAATGTGGATAAACTGCGTTCGCGTTGTCCTTCTTTTCCCTGGCGAGAGACAACTTCGTATTCTCGGCCACCGTGGGTACCGGCGAGCTGCCCACTGCTAGCCGGGTCCGGTTAAGACTAGGCCCGGGTTGAAGTCGCGTTGTGTTCCACGCTCATCTCAAAAAGATGTCAGCAAACAGTGGCAAGTACCGATGCGTGCCTGGCCGCTGGTTGCTCAAAAGACCTACTGTGGCCCCTGGCACATAGGAAACTGTAAGAACACTGTTGTGTTATAGTCAATATCAATGGACATTCGAAACCTACCCATTGAACGATTTAAAGGCTATAGGAGACTAAACTTTGCAAAAAGGGGTATTATAAAATTTTAAATATTTTTTTTTTAATTTCACAGATTATTTAGAAGACAATAAAGCTTGGGATTGAGCTGCTCGCTCTGCTAACCAATGTCATTAAGCAATATGCGTAATTATGCTACAATTATGACATTTTAATCACTGTTTTTGTTAAATCTTTTTTTTTAAATTAATTTTATAAAATAATTGCGCTTGACCGCAATCCCGCCTGATGGTAAGCAGTGACGCAGTCGTTGATGCTAAAACGCACTAGTTTTTAAAGAGCCTATTCACTCTAGCCTTGAAGACACTCAAATTGTAATGACACCATTACTATCCGAACGAAGCGAAGCGACTGAAACAGTTTGCCAGCGGCGGTGTTTCCGTAACAACAAATCACGTGGTTTATTGTAAAGATCTTAATTTTTAATGTCTGGACTTGAAACAAGACGATGATCTGTGAGTTTGTTTCGGCTTTTCTTCTCAGAGGTAGTCAGTTAGGAAATGCCGGCTTCATGTAGTTTAAAAAATATATGACGTGTAAGTGATCAGTGATCGTACTTGCAAAAAAAACGATTTCATTTCATTTCAATAAAAGTCTGACACGCTCTTCCGCTCTACCCAGAACGGGAGAGGACAGTTGATGATTTCCCATCGGAAAAAAAGAATTGGCATGTGATTATGATGGATAATGACCCCGACTCTCTTTTTCACTAACTAAACTCATTTTAAGTTAACTGCCTCTTTTTCTTTCTAGTACATAGTCAGACAAACAGCAGGATCTCGAGTTGGTCTCCAAAGCCTAGAGCACAGGCGTAGAGTAGCCAGCCTTTCGGTGTTCTCTAGGATGCATTTTGGGGAGTGTGCGAGGGAATTGCACGATTTAATTCCCCCATCTCCGTTCCACCATCGGACGACCCGTCATACGGCGAGTTTCCACCCTTATGTTGTTAACACCTCTACGATCCGGACGAAGCGTTTCGCCTCCTCCTTTATACCGCGTACATCGAGGGACTGGAACAATCTGCCGGCGGCGGTGTTTCCGTCGGACTACAATTTGAGTGTCTTCAAGGCTAGAGTGAATAGGCTCTTAATAAACTAGTGCGCTTTACCATCAACGATTGCGTCACTGCTTACCATCGGGCGGGATTGCGGTCAAGCGCTGGTTTATAAATTAATAAAAAAAAAGGGATAATTGCGTTACACACTCAGTAGAAATGAGTAAAATTTTGACAGTTCAACAAAATTCATTACGTTATTCATGTTATTGATTAGAAACATTTTGCGAATACATAAAATTGGCAGTGATCGTGTGTTACGCAAAGGGGATGTGTCACAGGTATGAAATAAAAAAAAATAGTCCGTCTTATAGATAATAAAAAAAAATGAAGACTATTCTTTTTAATTTTGTCGAAATTACCAAATACTACTGAGATATAGTGTATTAAAGTTATGAAGTGGGGGTTAATTACGTCACGCCGCGGTATATTTTGTACCACGGCGTGACGTCATGTGACATTTCAAATGAATATATCTTCGTAAGTATTTGAATGAAAGAAAAATTAAAAAATACGTGTTCAATATTTTTTACAAATCTATCTGATGGACATAGCCCAGTCAAATTAGGGTTTCACCTCGGAATGAAAGATAATAAGCTGCAAATTGGTATGAACCTTTGTTTTGTCATTCTAAATGTTGTCTCAAAAGTCACGATCGTTATCGTGTCCGCGTCTCAAGATATTCAAGGTCAAAGGTCACTTTATAACGTACTGATAACCATAACTCACGCTTGACCTTGCATTAGGCCGTATATGACTGTACGATGTGCACTCTTCGCGCTCTAACTTCAAAACGGTTGGTCGTATGAAAAAAAAGTTTAGACAAAAGTTGTAGGGAATTTTATAGCCTACAACTTTTATTATAAATGCAAATCTCATTTAACCGATAGGAAGCCAGATATTCGCGAAAAACCGATTTTTGTGACCTTTGACCTTGAATATCTTGAGACGCGGACACGATAACGATTGTGACTTTTGAGACAACATTTAGAATGACAAAAAAAAGGTTCATACCAATTTGCAGCTTATTATCTTTCATTCCGAGGTTGACCCCTTTTTTTACCTAATTTGACTGGGCTAACATTAAATTATATTTTAGGTTACAACTTGATTAGACTGCCGTCTTAACGAAGGGTATCTTGTTTCCCGTAGCAACTGGGTTGTTGAGGTCAGATAGGCCGTCTTTCCACGTTAAATACTGGTATTCAGCTGGTGGTCAGACTGGAAGCTGACCCCGACCCCGACCGTGTTGTTGTCGTGTTGTTGGGTTTAACATTGCATCACACGCTCAACTGCCGTCTTCCTTCCTATTAACTTAGTTTTTTTGAGTGAATAGGCTCTTAATAAACTAGGGCGCTTTACCATCAACGATTGCATCACTGCTTACCATTAGGCGGGATTGTAGTCTAGCATTGGTATATAGGTACATATTTATAAAAAAACTAGCTGACCCAGCAAACGTTGTTTTGCCATATAAATAATTAAAAAAAATTAGGAGTGGACTACCCCTAACATTTAGGGGGATGAAAAATAGATGTTGGCCGATTCTCATAGATACCGGATAAGCACAAAAAATTTCATCAAAATCGGTCGAGCCGTTTCGGAGGAGTTTAAGTTCGAACACCGTGACACGAGAATTTTATATATTAGATATGAACGCGTCCAATTCGAACATTTAGAAAGTAAGCACCTACATTCATATATGGACGCGTTGCCATAGTTACCATTTCCACAACAAATTTGTTAGCTTCTAAACAAACCAGCTAGTTAGTAGAACATAGTTTTAAACAATTTAAATAAATAAATGTCTTATTTTATATAAATTAAATAAATAAGTAACTTAAGTTAATATTTGAGCTAGTGTTTTGTGAGAAATTAAGAATTTTTGATGGTAAAGGTAGGTTTAAATTTATGCATAGCCTAATTAATTATTCATTAACTACCTACATATATACATGTGTGTTCTAAGAAAGGTATGTATAAACTAATGCCCTTGGCCCTAATAACTAGTGATTGGACAATTGATTGATAAGAGATATTCAAGTGAAGTTGATATGTCCGATTACTTATTTAGTAGAAAAAAAAAACAGATAACTAATAAGTTTGTGACGTGGTAGAAATGATTACATGTAACACTTGCTAACAGGTCATAATATCAAATAATTTAATTAATATTCTGAGACATCATTTCAATTAGTTGAAATTTTTCAAAATCCGGAGCCATTTATTGTAAATCCATGGTAACTGGTTGTGCGTCCCCACGCTGTATAACAAAAAGAAAGATAGTCGTGAGTCGTCATAGTCGTCTGACTGACAGAAGTGAATACTGAACTCATTATTGTGTTAACAAGAAAAAAAAAAAGAACAAAAAAATAATAACGGTGACACAATCTTTATATAATATGTACTTATATCTGGCTGTTGTGGTCACAAACTTTTCGATCCAGCCGTCCGTCTCTGTCCTCTCCAGCGACGCCCTAAGCCGAGGTTCGTACCTCCAGAGGGTGCCCTTACTGCTTAGTCGCTCTGTAGCTCTAAAGTGCCCCTGGCTGGAGGCTTTAATAGTTTTTAAGGCATCCACGGGATAGTTCAGTTAAGTAGTCACGGCCTCTCATAGTCAACTACGAGATCACATAATAAAATAAAAAAAAATGTTGCGGTTATAGTGTCGGGCCGGTCACGCTCACGTGAATTCAATGCTTTATCCCCATCCAAAAAACTGCTCAACGTCGACAAAGAAGTTGTTACTTAAAAAAAATTAAGCTGTCTACCTCGAAATGCTTCATATTAAACTATTTTAACAAGCTGTATTCAATCCCACGCGGGTACATTCAAAACGAAAAAGCACTCAATACCTACTCGTGTACTTAGATAATATCTAAGAATTAACTATAAATTGCATGATTTAACTAATTATAAGCTATATAAAGGGACTGGCGTTGTTTCCGTCTGACTACAATTTAATCTTCAATGCTAGAGTGAATAGGCTCTTAATAAACTAGCGCGCTTTACCACCAACGATTGCATCACTGCTTGCCATCAGGCGGAAAAAAAATGGCTAAAAAATAACTACCACACAGGTCGATAGAGCAGGTTAAGATACGCCCGAAAATGGGTGCTCATTTTTACATACCGAGATCTTCCATACCTCGGAAACTTTACGCACGTTAAACCGTTGGTCCCAGATGCGATTTATAGATCCTTAACAATCGTTACAGGTCATAAGAAGCTCAGAAGTCTGACTACCTGTCTTACCAAGCGGTACCGTGTTACCCAATAACTGGGTTGTGGAGGTCAGATAGGCAGACGCTCTATGTAACATACTAGAATCCAGCTGAGTATGGTGAGACTGCAGATGAAGAACTAATTAAAAAGTCAATGGTGTCCACTCTCCAGTAAAAAATAATATATTTCAATGGAATAATTAATCACGGGATTGTTGACAAACTGTAGTCATGATTCCAAAGCTCCATTGAGCGCAGGAATGTTTCTTCAATGACCTAATAACCGAAGCCGGTAGCACAAGACCGGTCATCATGTAAAGCGTTGGGGGAGGTCTTTGTCCTGCAGTATATATATAGGTTGAAGAAGAAGAAAAAGATCTAATAATCTGTTGCTTCATAGAAAAATGCAATAACTACCGGTCCTTAGGTCTCTGTATGTCGGTAATGTCTGTAAAGGTTGCCAGGATAATGTACGATTTTGAAAATAAAAAACTATGTGTAACCGATGGTTTCACCCACATAAGTCTAGGTTCCGAGGAAATATACATAAATAGTATTCTAAATCCTAATTCAGATCATGGTCTGCCCTTGTGCTAAATTCCATCCAAATCCGTTTAGCCGGTTTAGCATGAACTAAAATCATTCAATTTGTTTCAGATTCATACTAAATAGTACAAAAGCAGAAATTTCAAAAGGTCCAAATAAATTAAGAAATTTGAATATCAACCCTGGAATTGTAATGTCAAGGAGTTATTAAATCAATAATGTACCGGTTACCAGGAGCGTGCCTCGTTGTTTGTTTGATGATGACGTCACGGGTTCACACCAAATGGGTGGAAGGCAGGATCGATACTAAAGACGTAAGCTTAATGATTTTGTCCTAATCAGATACGATGGTAGACTTTCTTAAAGTTTTTCGGAGATCCAAGTAAAATAAAAAGTCATAAATGATAAAATGAACGTTCACTATCCGTCTATGCCCACTGCTGGGACATAAGTCTGGTTTGTGAGAGCACGCTATAATTGGCTTGTATCCTAAAAACTAATTTAATGTCCATCAGATAAATTTCTAAAAAATATTGAACACGTATTTTTTATTTTTTCTTTTATTCAAATACTTAGGAAGATATATTGATTTGAAATATCGCATGACGTCACGCCGTCGTACAAAATATACCATGTCGTGACGTAATTAACCCCCACTCCGTAACTTTAATCCGCTATATCTCAGTAATTTTTGGTAATTTCGACAAAATAAAAAATACGAATCTTAATTTTTTTTTTATTATCTATAAGACGGACTAATTATTTTTTTGATTTTCATACCTTGGATACATCCCTATTCTCCACGGTGGTCACAGTGTGGTTTGTTGTATAGTTGGTTATCATTCTTATCAATAATCAAATCTAGTCTTTTAAAAAATACTTCATGTTTTACAGAACTGGGCATTTCTAGCTCGCTTCTGCTTCCTGTCCTTAGATGGACAATTCGAGTACCTGATAGAATATGATAAGGATGCGGGGATACCCAACTTGCTCCTGTACTATGACGATGATAGCCAGTGGCCTTCTGTCTATCATAGCAGTAAGGTTAGTAAGGAAAAATCCTTGGTATTTTGTATACTTTTTCTCCCAAAACTACAGTAATAAAATTATTTTTCTCGCCATGCACATTTAGTCCCATTTGGGCGCCATTAGATAATTTTGGCGCCCAACCGTTATTAAAATAAAATGTTACAGAAACATTGTTCTTAATATTGCCACTAATGATTGCGTCACTGCTTACCGGCGGGATCACTGTCAAATACTATAAACATAGAAATAGCCTGAAAAAAACAGTAAAAATAAGTTTTGTGTTTTTTGTTTAGATTTTATCTTGGCCCAGCTGATGTCAATGTGGGTGTTTAGATGTTCATATAACCCTGTTTAGCCCGGTATGCTGTTATATTGTACTCATTTCATTGCAGACATGTAAGGAACGAGAGGAAGTACTAAACCGTGCAGGTCAGAATCAGATAATAAAATTATCACATTGGTACCCTGACACAGAATACTCTGGCTGCATTATCACCAAGCACAACAAGGAACAACCAGCAAAAAAGGAAAGGTATGGTATCTCTCTATCCTTATCGTGTTTTGGGTCAACTTCACGCCTAAAGAAATGCAGCTGGTGCATTTACCTGGAGGTACTGCTTATCTGACCTCCACAGTCCAAATACTAGGTAGCACAATACTTCTTGGTCAACTATGAAGCTTTTAACTGACTGGGCTTGGGTATTATATGTATGTATCCTTACTGATATTATAAATCGGAAAGTGAGTTTGTTTGTTTGTTTGTTCTGCTTTGACGCCGTAACTACTGAACCTATTACCTTGAAATTTTGCAGACGTAAAGTTAGAAGTCCGGATTAAATATAGGGTACTTTTCATTCTGGAAAAAATTGATATTCCCGAGGGAAACCTAAAAAGTGCGATAGAACGGAATTCAACGCGGGTGAAGCCGCCGGCGGAAAGCTAGTATGAAATAAAGAAACGCAAAACGCCCAAACAGTATTGCTGCCAGACCTTATCAAAGGAATACGTGTACCTTGAAAAAAACATTCGCAAAATACACACATCAAAAGTGTCTAGGGATCAACATATATTTTTGCAATAACTTTTCTCCTGATTGATATTAATTAAAATTTTCTTTAAGGATTCATCAAATAAAGTGTTTTCGTTTGTCACAGTAACGATAAACCAAGTCACCTTTGCATTAATAAAGAAATTTGCCATTTTCCTAATAAAGGTGGTAGGCCATAACATCGGCCGCCGGCAGAAGTTACCACCCACCAGACAAAGCCTTGCCGCCAAGCGATTTGTCGTGTTCTGGCATGATGTCTGGTGAAGCCGTACGGAGGACGGGTCTGAGCAGTTGTGTTGCGATGTGTGCCGGGTACGATGCGCCTAATGTTGTTGTGTTGGGAGTTTGGTCGTGGAGGGTCTTCAGATCAATCTCCCTTTGGCGCAGCATCGTTGGTCGTGTTGTTTTATTTAACATTGCATCACCTCGCTCAACTGCCGTCTTCCTTCCTATTCGCTCAGTTTTTCTGAATGAATAGGCTCTTAATAAACTAGCGCGCTTTACCATCAACGATCGCATCACTGCTTTCCATGGGAAATGCGGTCAAGTGCTAGTTTATAATTATTAAAAAAAAAAGGGATATTTGACATTTGAACCACTAACACAAAAGTTCGAAAAAAAGACTGAAATAACAGTTTTCTCTAAAATTTTTTGGTGGTGGTTGCTGCCGTTGGACTGCAGGTTACAGGAACTTGAAATGATAGTCCAAATACACAGTTGCACCACACAGTTTATTTCAGTTTAGTTTTGCACAAGCACGAACAGAAGCAAGAGTAGATAACAGCAATAGCGAGAAGAAGAATAAGCGTGAAGATGCGTAGGTACAGTTACAGGATAGATGGAAGTTTCACAAGACGAATACGGTTTACTATGTAAATATTGCACAAGCGACATGTATCATCCGAGGAAGCTATCAAGGGACTGGCGGGGGGCGATCGGCGCACGCGTCTTCAAACCGGTTCTATTGTTCGTTAGGAACAGGGAAGACCTTTTTACTATACGACTTCGCGACGATCGCCTCACGACTAGTCTATATTCAAAGTAATGTTATTAACAATATTTTGTATTAAATTGAGTGGTGCATGTTTATTGTAGTTGTGTAATATGTATGAATAAAATATGTATATAATTATAATCTTTAGTTTAAGTTGTGTATAAATGTGTAAGTATGTATTATGTGTAGGATATCAATGATTGTGATATTTGTTACATCAATATGTTTCATTTATGCACTTATATAAACCAAGTGTGTAGTTGACACCACACCACTCCCCTCCAGAGACCGTCCTACGGTCGATAATAATTTGGAAATTTGACTACACGTCCCGATCTGGTTTTTATATTAGTATTTAAGTTTATATTTTCAGATGGCGTATGGTCAGATTGTGGAGAGGCGTGTGTGTTATCGTTGAGTACGTATGCGGGCTTTAGTCTATCAATGGTAACCGTTGTTGGTTTTCCCTTGATTGATAGTTTAAAGACTTTTTCGTTTCTGTCTAGGACTTCATGTGGCCCGGAGTAGGCAGGTTGCAGAGCGCCTCTGACGGCGTCTTCACGTACATAAACGTGCCTCGTCGTGGCTAGGTCCTTATAAACGAAGATGGTTCGCTTGCAGTGTCTCGCGGCTGGTTGAGGTTGGAGCTTCTGGACAGTTGAGCGTAAACGCGTTGTGAAATCTGTCACATCTGAGCTGATCTCTGTAGCTGGGTCGAATAGCTCTCCTGGAAGTCTCAGTGGTTCTCCATATACAAGCTCTGCTGACGATGCTTGGAGATCTTCCTTTACAGCGCTTCGAATCCCAAGTAACACAAGTGGAAGTGATTCTGTCCAGTTCGAGTTGGCGTGGCAGACTACAGCTGCTTTCAGCTGCCTGTGGAATCTTTCAACCATTCCATTACAAGCAGGGTGGTATGCCGTAGTTTGCTTGTGTTGAAATCCAGCTATTTTAGCGAGACATTTAAAAAGTGCCGAGTCAAATTGTTTTCCTCTGTCGGTAATGATAGTAGTGGGGCTGCCAAAGCGCGCTATCCAACCTGAGAGCAGGGCTTTGGCTACCGTCTCTGCTGTTATATCGTGTATGGGTATCACTTCTGACCATCGGGTGAAGCGGTCTACTGCAGTCAGACAATAGCGGTATCCCTCTGAGATTGGAAGTGGCCCAATGAGATCAATGTGGATGCAGGTAAATCGTGCTGATGGTAGTCTATACGTTCCCAGTGGAGAGGATGTGTGTCGACTAACTTTGGCTTTTTGACACTGGTGACAACATCTTGCCCATTCACGGCAGTCTCTTCGTATTCCAGGCCAGACGAAACGATGTGACACCATTTTGACGGTCGCATTGACGCCGGGATGGCTTAGTGAGTGCAGACTGTCGAAAACTTGTCGTCTGAATGGTTTGGTGACGAACGGTCTGAGGGTTTGATTGCTGTCATCACAGTACAGTGGTAATTGTGTACCAGGTATGTGAACTTGTCGTATCTGAAGCGAGGAACCTCCGTCTAACAAATTCTTTAGCTCTTGGTCGGACTCTTGTGACTTTGCCAGGTTGGTCAGGTCTAATGGTTGAGTCAGTTCCTCGACCCTGGATAGTGTATCCGCGACAATATTATCTTTACCAGCAACGTGTTGTATGTCTGTTGTGAACTGAGCTATATAATCCAGATGTCTGAATTGACGCGGAGAACAGTTGTCTTTTCTCGGGTGGAACGCGTAGCAAAGTGGCTTGTGATCCGTAAAAATAGTGAAATGTCGAGCTTCAAGCATATGTCGAAAGTAGCGAATCCCTTCATAAATAGCTAGTAATTCTCTATCGTATGGGGAATACTTTTGCTGAGAAGGACTGAGTTTTCTAGAGAAGAATGCTAGTGGTTGCCATGCATTATCTTTGTATTGTTGCAATGCGGCACCGATTGCCTTATCCGAAGCATCTGTGATTAGCGCTATACGCGCTTCTAAATCTGGGTGCGTTAAGAGAGTAGCTTGGCAGAGGCTTTCCTTGCATTCCTCGAATGCAGTCCGTGCGTCTCCCGTGATATCAACAGGATGAGAGCCTTTTACAGATCCTGTTAGCAACGCATGAAGTGGGGCTTGAATTTGAGCTGCCTTCGGGAGGAACTTCCTGTAAAAGTTCACCATTCCTAAGAATCGGCGTAGCTCTTTGACTGTCTTAGGGATTGGGAATTCCTTTATCGCCTCAACTTTTGTCTCGAGAGGCTTGATGCCGTCACTCGTTACGTTGTATCCCAAAAAGTTCACTTCTTTGGCTCCAAAGATGCTCTTCGACGTATTTATCACCATACCATTTTCCTTAAGCTTTGTGAATACTTGGCGGAGATGTTTTTCGTGTTCTTGTTCGTCCTTGGAGAATATAAGGAAGTCGTCGAGGTAAGCGTAGCAGTAGTCCATGCCACGAGTTAGCTCGTCGACGAATCTTTGGAACGTTTGGCCGGCGTTCCTAAGGCCAAACGTCATAAATGGAAACTCATATAACCCAAATGGTGTTTTTATTGCGGTTTTTGGGATATCTTCCTCACAGACTGGTATTTGATTGTACGCTTTTACGAGATCGATAGTCGAGAAGATGGTACTATCGGCGATGTTGTGCGTGAAATCGTGGATATGGCGAATCGGGTAGCGGTCTGGAACGGTGCGAGCATTTAGCATCCGGTAGTCACCGCACGGTCGCCACTGGTTTTCTTTCTTGGGCGCGAGATGTAGTGGAGAAGCCCATGGGCTCTCTGATGGTCTTGCAGTCCCAATCTTCAACATTGCTTCAAATTCCTGCTTGGCGATCCTTAATTTATCAGGCGCAAGTCGTCGTGATGCGCAGTTTACAGGCGGGCCTGGCGTGGTCCTGATATGATGGACTGTGTTATGGCTCGTTACTCTGTGCGCACCGGCTGGTCGTGTTATTTCTGGGAATCTGCGTAACAAGTTATGATATTTAGACTCGCCGATCAATGTCTTCACTGAAGATATAGTGCTCGACGGTGCTACTGGTGCAGCTGCTGTACTGAGTGTAGTAGTATTGTCTATAAGACGTTGGTTGCGGCAGTCGACGACGAGACCGAAATGGGACAGGAAGTCGACGCCTATTATCGCCTTCGTGACGTCTGCTACTGTGAAGCACCACGTGAATGCACGACGTAAGCCGAGGTTCAGCTCCAAATGTACACTTCCATAAGTGGCGATAGGAGTGCCGTTGACAGCAAATAGTTGGTATTCGGTGGTGCCGGTTCGATGTTGTCGGAGTGCGGTGCGTGGGAAAACACAAATATCGCTGCCAGTATCAACGAGGAATTGCATTTTCGAATGCCGATCCGTGACGAACAGGCGACCTGGTAATGTTGGTGTGGGGCAGACGTTCGTCGCCGCTAGCGACTGCCCTGAGCATTTCCCGATTGGTTATAGTCGCATGGTTTGACGCACTTATGAGCCTTGGTTCCGAACTTATAGTGATACCAACAGTTTGGAAATCTGCGGTAGTTCGACTGAGATCTGCTGGTGCTACGCCGACGCTCAGTGTTTCTAGTTCTGGACCTTGACCTTTGCGTATCTCTATCACCTGATCTTGTGGCAAGAGCTTGGACTTGCTTTGTAAGCGCAGAAATTTGCTTGGCCATTGTTTCTAAGACTGACGTTGAAGTTGCTTGAGTGCTAGCAACTTGAGGTGATGATGGCACGATGTCGTGAACCTTGTCTGCCAATTCTGCCAGCTCTTGTAGCTCCGAAGTTGGTTGGCAAGCAATAACGGTTTGTATGCTGCTCGGTAGGCGGCTTGTCCAAATGGTGCGTAAGAAATCGTCAGGAATGTCGGGTCCCGCTAGGTGTTGTAAATGCCGGAGGAACTGTGAGGGTCGTTTATCCCCTAATTCCTCGTGCATGAGTAGCTGTTTCACCTCTTTTTCTCGAGAAGCTGATAGTCTCTTAATTAGCTCGTTCTTCAATTTCTCGTATTTGCCTTTTGCGGGCGGTGAAACAATAATATCTTTTACTTCCGCTGCATACCTGTGCTCGAGGTTCGATGTTACGTAGTAAAACTTGGTTTCGTCGTCTTTGATGCCAGCCAAAACAAAATTGCCCTCCAATTGGGCGAACCATACTGACGGTTCTGCAGCCCAGAATGGCGGTGCCTTGACTCCGACACGACAAATGTCGTGAGGTGTAAATGTCTTTTCCGACTTATTGTCGGGCTCATTGTAAGTACCCACATCTTGTTTTTTTTCTTGACTCATTATTATAAATTGTTATCTTACGGTTTCTGATGGTCTTCGTGTTCCTTATCGGGGTCACCAGTTTGGTGGTGGTTGCTGCCGTTGGACTGCAGGTTACAGGAACTTGAAATGATAGTCCAAATACACAGTTGCACCACACAGTTTATTTCAGTTTAGTTTTGCACAAGCACGAACAGAAGCAAGAGTAGATAACAGCAATAGCGAGAAGAAGAATAAGCGTGAAGATGCGTAGGTACAGTTACAGGATAGATGGAAGTTTCACAAGACGAATACGGTTTACTATGTAAATATTGCACAAGCGACATGTATCATCCGAGGAAGCTATCAAGGGACTGGCGGGGGGCGATCGGCGCACGCGTCTTCAAACCGGTTCTATTGTTCGTTAGGAACAGGGAAGACCTTTTTACTATACGACTTCGCGACGATCGCCTCACGACTAGTCTATATTCAAAGTAATGTTATTAACAATATTTTGTATTAAATTGAGTGGTGCATGTTTATTGTAGTTGTGTAATATGTATGAATAAAATATGTATATAATTATAATCTTTAGTTTAAGTTGTGTATAAATGTGTAAGTATGTATTATGTGTAGGATATCAATGATTGTGATATTTGTTACATCAATATGTTTCATTTATGCACTTATATAAACCAAGTGTGTAGTTGACACCACAATTTTATTGGGTAACTTAAACAATTAATAATCCGTGTTTCTACCGCGAACACTAACAACACAAGAACATCGGTTTGGCATACTCAAAATGAGTTCATCCAAATCACGCTGTGGAATGGCCGCCCATGTTCGTTGCAACAACAAAAAAAGGTCTTCTTGCGACTGGATACCCTCCATATTCGGCAGAGCTCTTCTCTGTAGCCCATCCCATGCATGCTCAATCGGGTTCAAGTCTGGCGACTGAGCAGGCCAGGGCAGGACATTGATGTTAGCTGCGGCGAGAGTCTGTCTTACAACTCTTGCGGTGTGCGGTCGTGCATTATCGTGCATTAACTGAAATAAGGGACCGATTTGCACTTGTAGAGGAACGATGACGTCTGATACAATCGTCTCAGCATAAATTTGAGCGTTGAGGTTGCCTCTGATCCAAATCAACTCAGTTCTTCCGCTGATCCAAATACCCGCCCATACCATGATGGTTCCACCACTATAAGGATGGACTTCCTGGCAGGATTTTAATCGCTGTTGGCGTCCAGGGGTTCTCCAGTGTCGTATACGTCTTGTATCCGGTCTCATACCAAAACGAGACTCATCAGAAAAGGACACGAAACGCCATTGTTCTTCTGCCCAATTTCTGTGTTCAAGAGTCCATTGATATCGAATCCTACGATTGTGCATTGCTATAGGTGGTACCCGTAGCGGTCTTCGGGAATGAAGGTTCACTTCATGCAAGCGGTTTCTGACTGTTTGGTCGCTAATTAAGTTCCCTGAAGAGTGATGAAGCCTCACGGCTAACATCATGGCGGTTATTGTTGGAGCTCTTCGAGTTAAGATTTGAATGTATCGGTCTTGTCTCCGTGTGGTGCAGCGATACCGTCCTTCATGGCGCTCAGCCACGGTACCAGTGCTTCGGTAACGTGTCCAAAGTCGACTGATAACACTCTGACTTGTATTCAGAGCTAAAGCCACAGTACGTTGCCGGGAACCAGCTTCTATCATTCCCACATATTAAATATATATAAATAATAATTTTACTCGAATTTGATTCACAGTTCCTGATTCAAATTATGAAATGCACCAAAAAGGATCCATATAAATTTATAAAATCATAAATTTATTACAAAGCCACATCTCAATCTCAAGAAATCCGCATAAAAATGCTTGATCCCTAGACACACATGAGTTTATGGAAAAACAACTTTACTTAAAACAGTCATTCAGTTTCTATCAGTCCTCCTGCGAAGATCCTCGCTCCACCTATCCTGAGGGCATTCCACCTTACGCCTACTGATTCGCGGTCTCCATTGAAGAACACCTCTATTCGGTCATCGGTTCCACGGCTAATATGGCCGGCCCTTTGCCACTTCAGTTTGCTTATTCTGTGAGCTATATCGACAACTTTAGTACTCTGCCGCATCACCTAATTACGGATTCGATGCCTAACAGAGACTCCAAGTATAGCACTTTCCATAGCTCGCTGTGAGAGCTTGAATTTATGGACTAGCCGCACCGTGATTGTCCATGTTTCTTCTCCATAGGTAATAACTGGTAGGATGATATACATGGAGCCCACATTTTCTATTTGACCCATGAGAGAAATGGCGAAACAAACTCAGCGGTCAATTTTATGGTCCAGACAAATTCTCGGTACAGATTATTTGGATACAGTTAGATTGGTGCCTGCAACATTATTTTGAGTAAACAATCTCAAAGATTTGAGAAGACTTCTCCTACAGTGCAAATATGTAGTTTCTTAGTAATTGTGTCAAAATAATACTGTGTATCTGCTGTACTGTCTAACTAGTGTGCAAAGATTTGTATGCATGAATATGAATATTTGCACTGGTGTGGTCGTGCCTCGGAAAGCACGCTAAACCGTTGGTCCTGGTTGCCATACGAACATCTAATGGCAGTCGTTACGGGTTGTTGGAGCCCTCAAAGTCCAACAATTGGTCTAATTCAAATGCTTCGACATCGCATTCAGGTTGTGGAGATCAGACGGTAGTCGCTTCACGGAAAATATCGAAGTTTAGCCAAAATCAGCAGTTGGACTGGCAAAGCGGACCCCAGACTCCAGGGCTGAAAAAGCTTCGGATACGACTGGGATTAACGCTGAGATGATGATGATGATATGCAACTTAACAAAAAACTTAAGGAGCTCAACGTTTCGATGATCAGGGAAAGGTTATTTGCGAAGGTTGCGTTTGCAGAAAATACTTTCGTCAACTTTAAATCTTTATGCTTAGAAAGTTGCTCTTTGACCGCGGTCTTTTTTTATTTTAGCCTTACAGTCTTTCGGTATTCTATAGCATGTATTTTGGAAAGTGTGTTTCACCGTTTCAACATCGGACGACCCGTCGTACGGCGAGTATCCAACCTTACGTTGTTGATACCGCTACGATCCGGACTAGCGTTTTGCCTCGTCTTTTATACCGAGTAGATCTAAGGATTGGAACCATGGGTCTTTCCATCTGATTACAATTTAAGCATCTTCAAGGCTGGAGTGAATAGGCTCATAATAAACTAGTGCGCCTTATCATCAACGATTACTTTACTGATTACCATCAGGCATAATTGCGGTCAAGCACCAGTTTATAACATAAAAATAAATCAATTTGATCGCTCCAGATTAACCATAATATGTTCCCCTACATCATCATCATCATTTCAGCCAAAGACGTCCAATGCTGGACGTAGGCCTCCCCAAGGATATCCACAGCGACCGGTCCTGCGCCTCCCGCCTCCAGCGACCTTCACCAGGTCGTTGATCCACTTTGTCGGCGGCCTACCCACGCTACGTCTTCCGGTGCGTGGTCGCCACTCGAGAACTCGTCTGCCCCACCGGAAAACGCTCCTACGAGCAATGTGCCCGGCCCACTGCCACTTTTGTCCTACACACCAAAACTAAACCAAATAACTACTTTGAGTAACAAATATTGCCTTTAAACGAACTAAGTGTCTCCCAACATTGATAACACTTGCAGCAATTGTACTATAGTCGGCCCACGACTAAATGAGTTAAGTGCACAAATATCTGGGTCATTGATGTATTCATAGACGAGGCAGTAACCTAGAGTATAAATCGGTTCGTATTTATAGACCTGTAATGGATGTTAAGGGACGGCGGTATTGGCTAGTATTTGAGTGTTTGAGGTCAGATGGTAATCTTTTCACGTAAATAAAACATTTAAATCTGAAGTTGTTATAAGGTCGCTGTTATATGCTGAAGACAGGTAGCGTGACGTGAATTAGAAATAGAACCGCAATAGGGTAATTGACTGAAAAAAAAAACTAAGTAGTCCGTCAGTCAGATTTCAAAAAAATACTGGACACGTAATTTTTCTTTTTGCATATAAACAAAAAATGAAGACGACCCAGTGCGTTGAAAACTCGTGTGACGTCACTGCACGCTACACTTTTTAGCGAGCAGTGACGTCACCGCCACCACTCCTGATCTTTGATGCCTTTTATATATGACAATTTTTATTGATTTGATAAAACAAAATATACGTATCCAATATTTTTCTATAATCTGAATGACGGACTAAATAGAATATTTTTTTTACCCTATTGCGTAACTTACTACCAACATCAATCTGAATAACTTTGAATTGAAATTATCCATTGCTACAAATGTTCGAAAAATTTGTCAGCTCAACAATGAATGACAACAACATTAATTACATTATTTTATTTTATTTTTACATTTTAAGGAAACTTACAGCTAGCATATATATGTGCTGGATAAGATAGTTAGTGAAAGAAAGCCAATTAAGTTTCCACGGACAATATTAGGTTAGCACAAGAGACAGTAACAGGTACAGCACAGGACAGGAAAGTGAAAACAAGAACAAGTTGGAACTCGGAGAGTATTTAGTAAAGATTGAAAATGCTTTAGTGATTTACAAAGAAGTTATGACAGAACAAGTTATGTGCTCTGCTAGATCTCATCATATAAGAGTTTTGTCAGTATATTTTTTTTATTTATTTAATTAAGGTTCGCCAACAGTTGCTACAGATATTTCACACATTACAAATACATACAAATTATTGACTTAAATCTAACTGCATAATCAATTACAGGCAAACACCACATGCTAAGTGCTCTTTGTAATTTTACTAATCAATTAATCTAACCAGACTGGATTCTCAACAGAACTAACACACTAATGACTTCTGACAAATGTCGATATTGAGTCAGCGTGGACGTCAGCCAGGTCGCTGCGTTCGTATAACAGTTTGCACATGCGAGGTACAGGTGAATTAGCACCAGACATTGTATGGCGAAGAGGTGGAGTTAAGGGTGTTATGGGTTTACGAGGTGGTCTACGTGATAATCTGAAGTTGAACCTACATACCAATTGTGGGCAGTCAATGGCAGTATACGCACCGCACAGAGGCTGATTAATACCTCAAAGTGAAGGATGGAACACTCATATTGAACAAGAATACCATTTCGGCAATTTTTCTCCGCTCAATTAGTGGAAGAATGTGAACTTTCTGCAACGGTTGTTTATACATTGTTACACATACAAATGGTGTGCTAGGCTATGACTCCGGTGTTTTTTCTAAAACATGAAGCTTAGCTTGAAGTGGTCTGATTGGTCTTCGCTTAGTGAGACACACAATAGTCTCCTATCCTAATGTTCTGGTCGTTATATATTGTGGAATTGTAGTCATCGTACAAAACAGCATTTTTTGGTATGTATATTCGCACGCCATATAATTGAATTACTTTTGTCAGTGTAATTGAGACCAGACTTGACCTTGATTACGTTATTATGACTGGGATCTTGTCTCAGTCATAATATCGCCAATTAGTCATTGTTTATGACATCCTTACTAATTTTATAAATCGGAAAGTGAGTTTGTTTTTTTTTGTTCCATTTTCACGCCGTAACTACTGAACCGATTGCTTTAAAATTTTGCAGACATAAAGTTTGAACTCCGGATTAAATAATAGAGTACTTTTTGTCCCGGAAAATTTTGATGTTCCCGGCGGAAAACAAAAATATTGTAGCTTTATACCAGTTTGGTGATAGATGGCACTGTGTGTCGTTTAAAACAAGGTAATATACTGCAAACGAATATGCATATTGCCGAAGCGCGATATCACCGAATTCCACGCGTGCGATCCCTCGGGCGGAAAACAAAAAAAAAAAAAAAAAAAAGGCGTGTGGCACTCGGAGACTGCCGCGGTAAAGCTATTGCATAGCCTTTTATTTATCAACTATAACTTGCAATTATAATTATTTATTTATTTTATTTATACAGTAGTTTTTCCTTTGTTTTTTTTTTTTATTTTTTACCAGCAACGTCATCAAAAGAGTGCGAAAAATGGTGACGATTAAGCGACTAAACTATATTCAATGTTTTCTGTTCGACTTTGATAAAGAGATAGAAAGAAGCTAAGCAATAGCTTAAAAATGACGTCATGTTCGTTATCACACCCATGTCAGAATGTCATGAAATATGATGTCGGCCATCTTGGATTTCAAAAATGAAATCATTTTCCTGATCAGCACCCTGAGTTTTGGCGGGAAAGTCAAGCTGAGTGTCACGCTCGTTTTTCATTGGACTTTTAAAATTATTTATAGTGTTGTTTACTAAATAAAAGTGCGTGATTTATGTAGTAAAAAGTGCATTTAGTAAATAGTTCATAAAGAACAGTGAAAATCGCTGCATAGTGGCCACATCATGACTTTGTCCCAAACCTCACTCGTAAGACGGGTCACGCGGCCGTCTTTTTCGACATGAATAATTCATAATTACGTGGCATTGGCTAAATGCACAAACCGTGCGAAGCCAAAAAATAAAGAAAAAACCCATGAAATCTATTATATTATCACTCGAGTCAGTAAGCATATAAAATGAGAAAACTAACATAGAACGATCCGTGTGAGAACTAAACGATCACTATTACACAACAACACTGATACCTTTGAGAAAGCGGACTTCCTCTACAATAGGGCAATTCCTCCGTAAGGTCTGTCTATGCTATTACTTATAATCTCTGTCATTGTGTGCTGTTTCGGTGCAATCGCAAGACCGGCCGGGCACTGAGGGGCAGGCAAGACAGCTATAGTATCCTTATGACTCCACCAACTGGTATTTCGTTGACTCGGAAACGGCGCACAGGGAGCACCACGAAATATACTCAAAGACTCCGAGGTTCTTTTTCAATATACCCCACTGTTTTGTCGTGGTGGCCTAGTGGTTAAAACACCAGCCTCTCAAGTATGAGTGCGCGGGTTCGATTCCAGGTCAGGCAACTACCAATGTAACTTTTCTAAAGTTATATGTACTTTCTAAGTATATCTTGGACACCAATGACTGAAGGCGAAGGAAAATATCTTGAGGAAACCTGGGCTTTATAAGTCTGAAATCGCCAACCCGCATTGAGCAAGCGTGGTGATTACGCTCAATCCTTCTCTGTATGAAAGGAGATCTGTGCCCAGCAGTGGGACGATAAAAAGGTTGTTGATGATGAACGGCGTCGGTGTCGAATTATTTGTTATCAATTTAATATTTTCGAGCTGATCTTTAGTAACATAATCACTTCTGATTGCGTTAACATCTGACCGTAGAATTAATAAATCCTTCATCAACTTCTTCACGTACGTTCTACGTAGTCAAAGCAAACTGGTGGCAATTTGTGAAGGTCATATGCCACAAAAACTGGGATTGTTCGGGATCCGTGATTTTAAACACCGTAATCGTATATTTTAGGTCTTTCTGCTTTTTGTTCTTACGCCTCGATACATGTTTTTATCTTGTCTTCGTAGAAACAAACAATAACTTTTTTGCCTCATCAATGTCTTCCTCAGAAAAAGCCGACGAGCATATTTTTATTAAACTTTCGTTGTTTCGTTTCGAAGATAACAATATTACAACTCGTACACTTAAATGTACTCGTATTAACATTGTTCACCGACATCTTTCTGTAATATTTTATTTAATAAAAACTTCAACTTCAACTCTTGATCTGGTCCCTGTGGATAGATACCACAATTTTGCCAATAACACGTGTAACAAATTATAGAAATTCTTTAAAAAAATATTTCACAATAATGGCGGATATCGCCAATAACAGTTGAAAAAACGGCCGCGTGAGCACTTTTTACTCTATAAAATCACGCGCTTTTATTTAGTAAACAACACTATAAATAATTTAAAAGTCCAATGAAAAATTAGCGTGACATTCATCTTAGCTTTTCCGTTAAAAAAAAGCTATTTTATAAAAACACTACTAAATTAATTTGAATAAAAGTACTTAATAATTAATTATATGAAAAGTTTTTAAGGTAGCCATGACAACGTCGATGACGTCTATGGCATATCTCTATAGAAGACCTATTTCAGAGAGAAAATTAATCGCAAGTTTAGCACATCGTGACTATCAGTAACATGGCAAGTGTGTAGAACTGAGTTCGCGCCCTGCAATATGCATTCTCTTTTTGAAAATATAAATTGTTTTCAAAAGATGTAGTCGCACGCACACAAACATACCGTGCCGAAGACTGCCGAACTGAAACGACGTTAGACGATGTACGGCCTTCAAGCCACACCTCCGTGCCTGTCGGAGTGGGGATCGTGAGGTTTTTTCGTTACGGAATTTCTGGATTCGGTCCCCGCGCTCAAGGCCCGCGATAGAAGCTATGCAATAGCTTAAAAAATAGGCTGAAAGCTAGTTAATAATAAAGCTAAAAATCATTTATCTGAACGCGCTTGAAGCTCGTGATATACCTGTCAGTTTAAAAAATTACTTTTAATAAACCAAATTCTGAGAAAGTCAGCTGATAGTGCGTCAACCCCGTTCAGGAACATTGGACACGCCTACATTTCACTTTGGCATATTAATTAATAGTTTGTGTTGTTTGTTGTAGATGTAAGTACTAACACTAATTTCTAAGCCGTGTGTGATCCTCATCATCATCATCATCTCAGCCACATTAAGTCCACTGCTGGACATAGATGCTCCTCCAAGGGCTTCCAAAAAGAACGGTTGGACGCCGCCTGCATCCAGCGCTTCTCTGCGATTTTGATCAGATCATCCGACCACCTCGTCGGTGGGCGTCCGTGCGACGCTGCGCTAGTCTTGTGTGTATACTAATCAAATTAACTACAGAAATGGGTCTGAAATAAATTAAAAAAAAAATGATTTCATTTGATAAGCTATTTAGCATCACGGTGCGACTTTAGAAGCTGAGCTAAGGATCCAAATTAGCCGCCAAATGGGTTGTAAACTAAAAAATAATTTAATGTCCATCAGATAAATTTATAAAAATATTGAACACGTATTTTTATTTTAACTTTCATTCAAATACATAGGAAGATATATTGATTTGAAATGTCGCATGACGTCATGCCGTGGTACAGAATATACCACTCCGTAACTTTAATAGGCTATATCGTTTTATAATATATAGTTTTTTGGTAATTACGATAAAATAAAAAACACGGGTCTTAATTTTTTTTATTATCTATAAGACGGCCTAATTATTTTTTTGATTTTCGTACCATTTTTCTCCCTATTGTTCGAAAGAGATATTGTGGCCCTGGCGCACAGGCAAGTGAAGGAACACGATTGGGTTTTAGTCAGTACAAACGGCCGCCCGCGACTTCGTGGCCTGGAGTTAGTTATTTGAACATTTTATTTGAAACCCAAAAGAGTTATGTTAAAATTATAGTATCAGATGTCAATCGAAATTAAGTGTTGTCAAGTACAATTTTGTTCAAAATTAAATACTGTTAATTTATTTCAATAAGGATTAATATGTGTTTTTATACGCTCCGCTCGTATTAATCGCAGCGTGATTTTATATAGCCTAAAGCCTTTCAGGAATAATGAGCAAACACGCAAAAATAATTTTTCAAATCGGACCAATAGTTCGTCAGATTAGAGCATTCAAACAAACAAAGTCTTCAGCTTTATATATTAGTATAAAAAAAGTCTTATACGCCCTTTCGCTTATTAAATGAATTCCCAACCTTAAATAAAAAAGGGTGCAAAGAACTCTAAGCGAAGTCAAGTAAAAGCGGGGACCGGCGCGGTGATACAACACCACTGCGCGGTATGTCAGCGTAGTTATAAAGTTCTAGTTATTCTTTTTCAGTACAACAACACCAAAACCAACAAATCCACCGAAGAAACCGAAGAACTCCACTAAACTTCAACCTCCAGAACCTTCTTACTACGACCAGTTCTTAAAAACGACGACTCCCAAACCTACATTATCAGACAGCAGCACCAACACCACTTGGTTCGAACTACTACCGACAGATGACTTAAATTTTACCACTATGCTCCCTGAAGACGAATTGTGGGAGAGTATTGGTCCAGGGAATGGCAGCCATTTTGAAAATTTGAATGATGAAGTAGAGATTCTGTTTGATAATAGAAATAGAAGTGGGGTAAGTGTTTCATCTTGACATCATTAGCTAAAAGCATAGGGAAACAGGTGTGCAAGTAGCAAAAAAAGAACTGTGCAATTGCGCGTCTGACCAAGCATAATGAAGAATTTCGCACTAAGATGAGTTTTATAGAATTCAAGAACAAACTAAACTTGGTAGGTTACAATATGTATGTTATCAAATTCATAGATATATACGTAGTAATCACTTCTTCAATATACGTAGTAGTCACTTCTTCAACTTCAAATGGCAAAGTAAAATCTAATCAAACTAGCCTATTTTGTTCTACGTAGAAAGGCAAAGATCTCCGTTTTCCTTTTCTACACAATTCAGTCTCGTGTGAACCAAGTAAGATAAGAAACTAATAACTTTGTGGTTTTTCATGATATCTTTTTGAAATTTTGTACATAGATTCTATACTGGACAAAAAATACAGGACACGTATTTCGGGTTTCGCATTAACAAAAAATAGCTTTGTATAGGTCGCTCTTAGCGATAAGTCTGCCAATTCTGTCACCCTTTGTAAAATAAAACCTTCATATTAATTTATGTTCTATAATTTATATGGTGTGCATAATAAAGAGTGTTCTATTCTATTGTATCATGAGTTGTTCATGTAATTATGTTAGTTATCCTTGCAACATCAAAAAATAAAAAGAAAACAAAATCAGTTTTATACATTTACACATCATGGCAAAGAATTTCACACAATATTTAAATCATTTTCAGCATAAAATGAAACGGTCTATAGAACTGTATGACCGTTTCCGTCGGCGACGTCTGAAAACTGAAGCTCAAAGTTTAGCCAGTCAGAGCGAGAAAGAAAGACTCTTGGTTTCATGCCACAACTCTCGGAGGTTCCGGTCGGCGAGGGAACGGTGGTGGTTTATAGCTATTAGCAACTGTGACAGTACTAAGGTTAGTAGCATTGACATGGATTGAGCAATCAGCACCCTAATATTGTAACATGGTACCAGTAACCCATCATCATCATTAACCTTTTTATCGTCCCATTTCTGGGTACAGGTCCATCCTCTCATACAGAGAAATATTGAGCGTAATCACCACGCTTGCTCAATGCGGGTTAGCGATTTCAAACTTGATAGTCCAGGTTTGAGGCTTGTAATCAATCATTGATGTCCAAGATATACTTGGAAAGTACACATAATTTAGAAAAGTTACGTTTTTTTTTTTAATAATTATAAACTAGCGCTTGACCGCAATCCCGCCTGATGGTAAGCAGTGATGCGATCGTTGATGGTAAAGCGCGCTAGTTTATTAAGAGCCTATTCACTCAGAAAAACTGAGCGAATAGGAAGGAAGATGGCAGTTGAGCGAGGTGATGCAATGTTAAACCCAACAACACGACCAACGATGCTGCGCCAAAGGGAGACTGATCTGAAGACCCTCCACAACCAAACTCCCAACACAACAACATTTGGCACATTGTACCCGGCACACATCGCAACACACTGCTCAGACCCTTCCTCCGTACGGCTTCACCAGACATCATGCCGGAACACGACAAATCGCTTGGCGGCAAGGCTTCGTCTGGTGCGTGGTAACTTCTGGCGGCCGATGTTATGGCCTACCACCGAGAAAAAAAACTTCCCGTACGACGGGTCGTCCGATGATGGCACGGAGATGGGATTATGTCATGCAATTCCTGCGCTAAAGAACACCGACAAGCTGGCTAATCTGGGTCACCAGTTAGCCTCTTCGCATGCCTCTCCACCGTATCCAAAGTTGCCAGGTCGCATTTTGCAACACCAGCCCAGATATGGCTGCACTACTCCACACACGAACAGACCAGTGCTTTGTATAACATTAGAAGCTGTCCTGGTGTGAAGTACCGTCGAACCTTTGTAATAACGTCAAGTTACCTGGCACCCATCTTGGCCTTTGAACTATAGCTTTTTTTTTTATTATTAAAATATAAACCAGCGCTTGACCGCAATCCCGCCTGATGGTAAGCAGTGACGCAATCGTTGATGGTAAAGCGCACTAGTTTATTAAGAGCCTATTCACTCTAGCCTTGAAGAAACTCAAATTGTAGTTCGACGGAAACACCGCCGCCGGCAGATTATTCCAGTCCCTCGATGTACGTGGTATAAAGGAGGAGGCGAAACGCTTCGTCCGGATCGTAGAGGTGTTAACAACATAAGGGTGGAAACTCGCCGTACGACGGGTCGTCCGATGGTGGAACGGAGATGGGGGAATTAAATCGTGCAATTCCCTCGCACACTCCCCAGAATGTATCCTATAGAACACCGAAAGGCTGGCTACTCTACGCCTGTGCTCTAGGCTTTGGAGACCAACTCGAGTTAAATCAAGGTGGTGACCTTGATTTAACAAATCAGCCTCTTCGCACGCCTCTCCACTGAATCCAAAGTGGCCAGGTGACACTTAGCAGCACCAGCCCAAATGTGGCTGCAGTAATCCACACACGAACGGACCTGTGCTTTAGCTATAGCTAACCAAGGTTTGAGTTTGAGGAAATCTGAACTCCCAAGCAAACAAGCCGTTCATACACAATAAAACAATGTATCTATTCAAACCACGTAAATAAAGCAGAAGAACGAGAGTAACCGACATAGCCCGAAGAATTGCAACACTGAAGTGGCAATGGGCTGGACACATTGCCCGTAGGACCGATGCCCGATGGGGCCGACGGGTTCTCGAGTGGCGACCACGCACCGGAAGACGTAGCGTGGGTAGGCCCCCGACAAGGTGGACCGACGACCTGGTGAAGGTCGCGGGAAACCGCTGGATGCGGGAGGCGCAGGACCGGTCGTCGTGGAGAACCTTGGGGGAGGCCTATGTCCAGCAGTGGACGTCTTTCGGCTGAAATGATGATGATGATGATGAAATAAAGCATTCAATGTTGTTGAACTATGAAAGCGATTGCTATTGATATTATGTTACGCAATTACCCAGCTGATTTCATCGTCCAGCACATGATTCTGAAACGCGATTTAAAACAGCAGGTCAGACCCTGTATTTTTAAAAGATTACCAGGTCAGATCAAAAAACGATTTATTATTTTCCAGGGTTTGGACGTCAGATACAAGTTTCTAATGACAAACGGACCTGATGGTGACTTCTGGCATGAGCATTTCTCCGCTGACGAATTTTGTAAGTATCTTTTCTATTTTACAAATAATCTGTACTCTATACTAATATGTAAAGCTTAAGAGTTTGTTTGTTGGTTTGAACGCGCTAATCACAGGAACTAACGGTCCAATTTGAAAAATTCTTTTTCGGTTGGATAGCTCATTAATCCAGGAAGGCTTATAGAAGGCTATATGACACCATGCTGCGACCAATAGAAGCGGAGCATAACTAAATCCACGCGAACGAATTCGCTGGCAGTCGCTAGTCCTTTTTATCGCTAAAAAATAAAATGTGCCGCAAGCAGAGGATGAAATCTGGAACACAGATAGTGTATAACCATGTGTTTATCCGGATATTTTCACGGGGCCGAAAATCACGAGTGTCATAGCTGCACTTTTCTCAGCCTAATTTAAATAAATAAGTTTTGTTTTTTATATTGAAGGCCTAAATGTGTGTGTTAATTTGTGTAATTCAGCCTTCTGAAAATCGAATGTAAAACCAGTGACTGACTTATTTTAAAATTCCACAGATGTCCTACCAATCCTTTTAACCTACACTTTCGCCTACGTCATCGTAATGATAGCTGTAGTGATGTGTAGCGTCGAGCTGAAATCTCGACATCTTCTACACTCGACATACAAACTGTTCCTAATGTCGATAGTGTCACAACACTCGGGCGTTATGCTGCAAAGTTTGGCGTATATACGATACGCTGCTAATGGATTTGGAACCGATAATGCCCGGATTATTGGTAAGTTTTATTTCATACTACGCGACAACACTGCTAGCAAAGGTCACTATTATTGTTTGCGTGCGAACAAATTTTTTGATGGCCTATTTCATTTGAAACATGATATTTGGATACTGATGGTGAAAACCGCAAGACAAAAGCCTTCGACCAGTGTGTGGTGCCAGTGATGACTTATGGAATTGAGACGTGGTCGCTAACAATGGGCCTTATAAGAAGGCTCAAGGTCACTCAAAGGACAATGGAGAGGGCTATGCTTGGGGTTTCACTGAGTGATCATATCAGGAATGAGGAGATCCACGGAAAAACGAGAGTAACGACATAGCTCGAAGAATTACAACACTAAAATGGAAGTGGGCCGGGCACATTACCCGTAGGACCTATGCCCGATGGGGCCGACGGGTTCTCGAGTGGCGACCACGCACCGCAAGACGCAGCGTGGGTAACCCCCGACAAGGTAGACCGACGACCTGGTGAAGGTAGCGGGAAACGGCTGAATTCGGGAGGCGCAGGACCGGTCGTAGTAGAGATCCTTGGGGGAGGCCTATGTCGAGCAGTGTACGTCTTTCGGCTGAAATGCTGATGATGATGATTCGGCTCACTAACAAGTAATGGCACGGTTGGAGCAGTGGTTAAGCTATTGATATTTTGTTTGACTTTTTCTGGCGGTTTTTGTATGCGAGTTTAAATTTTTGTAAACGAAACAACGATACAGGAGTAATTCCTAGTGTGGGGCAACGTTTTTTAAACACAAACAATATTGACTAAATAATACATTTTTGAAGGTAAAATGCAACAATATGCATAATATAAGAAATGAATTAGATAATTCAGCTAACATACTTACTTAGCAATAAGCGCTTATACAAGTAAATTTTTAACAATAGTGGCGGTAATTCTTTTGTTCACAAACTAACCTAATTTTAAGTTAAGTGCAACTTTTTCTTTCTATTTCATTAGGAAAAGGACAGAAGATAAAATGTCAGTTTAGACCTGACGTAAATTGGCGTAGTTTAGTCGCCATGTTTTTAATCGCATTTAAACTGTCTATGGAATATCTTAATTTGACAGGATTAAACTAAATATTTATGATCTATCTTCTATACTTTCTGTACTTAAAATTAGTTTAGATTGAGAACAACAGAATTGGGGCCAGTGTCTATAAATTTTCGAATATAAACTATAAAAAAAAAATGCGAATTAAAATTCTTACACTTTATGATTTTTTTTTTTCTTTTCATATACCTACATAGACATAATAATATTATTATTTTTAATGAAAGCTTATATTTTGTTTCGTTTTAGATAAATCCTTTAACTCCCTAACTAAATCTAATACTATTTCCAGACTTAAGCTTTGAGTTAGAATTTAATTTGTATTTCGAACTTTATTGAGGCTAAGCCAAAGTTCTTAATACAAAAGTGGCAACTTAGTTCTGAAGGCTGTAGCTGTCATTTTTATATAAATAACTGTATTTCTGTAATGTTTAGCTGCATAGTTCAATAATCATTTACATAAGAGGTTTAAACCTGATCTAAATAAAGTTGATATTTTGTATTAAGGGGACAATTCAAACGGGCTGTGAATTTAAATAAATGCTTTGAGTTTGAATACTGGCTCGCTGCTTAGTGATTCACATTATTCATAATTTAAACACAAATAAGGAAATAAATAAATTAAGTAAAATTAGTCAGATACCAAAGATAAAATAATATAGAAATTGTACATTAAGTAAAATGATGCTAATAATCTCCGTATATATTTTATTTAAATTAAATTGCAATATAATTATATTGTTTTAAGATTTTCAAAAAGAGCTTCCTCTCTCCTGTTACCCTATTTTGCTGTGCCCTACAGGGTCCATAATTGATCTCACATAAATTATTACCACCCTTATATGAACTTATGGTAAAGCAATAAAGATATTGAGTATTGACGGCATATCATTCCATACACCTAGGTATTTCTTGTACAGTAAAGGAATTGTTAATTCAAACTCAAAGCATGTCATGTTTTTTCTTTGTTTTCCAGGCCAATTTCTCTGCGGCCTCTCAGAGATGACGTTTCTCCTGCTCCTGGTGCTAATGGCAAAAGGCTACACCATCACTCGAGGCCGCCTTAAAGTGGGCTTTACTGTGAGACTGACAATATTCATGTGTTGTTATGTGGTTACATATATCGTGCTCTTCGTTTATCAGGCGAAGGTAAGAAAGAGTTTTGTTATTTTATTCCTGGGGAAGGTAAGGAGGAGGGGTGTCTCAAGTTTTTAACTAAAAAGAAGCGGTTATACAACAATGAAACTAGTCGTGGTGGTCTAGTGGTTAAAACACCAGCCTCTCAAGTATGAGTGTGTGCATTCAATTCCAGGTCAGGCAAGTACCAATGTAACTTTTCTAAGTTATACAGTATGTTAAGAAAACCCTGTCCGACCCATAAGGATAATAAAGGTTAGGTAAACACATGACCAAATATAATATAAAATTTTACGTAATCATCATAGTACCAATACAAATGAATTTTTAAATATTTTATTTATAATTATTATTAATAATTAATTCCAACTTCCCGAAATTTGGTAATTTTTAAAAAAGTGACAACACCGGTATTCTTATGAGCGAATAGCGATGCGACCACGTGCCGCGTGCCCTGCCGCCCGCCGCCCGCGAAAGGGTGCTTAACGCAAATTTATTAAGTTACCTCTTTTTGCGAAATAATACTTATTTTTTTAGAGGTTTTTTTTTAAGTTTAGCCCGGTTTTGTATCCATTAGTAGAATCAGTTATCGATACCTAACAACACCTTCACGGGTCGGACAGGGTTTTCTTAACATACTGTATGTACTTTCTAAGTATATCTTGGACACCAAAAACTGATTAAAAGGTGAAGGAAGATAATATTTTCAGAAAACCTTACGCTCAATACTTCTCTGTATGAGAGCGGACCTGTGCTCAGCAGTGGGACGATAAAAGATTGGTGATGATACAAGAATGAGCCCCGATTTTCGAGGATGGCTACTCATAAACATTATTCACATGATTTTATTCCGCTATTAGAGTTCCATCATCGGACGACCCATCGTACGGCGATAGATATCACTACGATCCAGACGAACTCTTTCGGATTGTATTTTGTTGTAAATATGTTTTTAAAATTGCCATAGGGAAGCAATCCAAAAATGAATGATAACAAAAACGGGGGATACAGTTTAGTATTACAGCTTCATAACTATCTTTGCTATCTAAAATTTAATTAAACCACTGGATAGCTAAAGAATCAAAGGATTTAATACAGTCTGTAACGACGGTCATACATCGCCTAAATATTATGAATGACATACATACAGGCTGTATCTGATATCGTAACGCAAACTTCGCGAGAAGGTTACACCGCATGCCACTAATAAAATTATGATAGTCATAGCTATTACGCCTCGCGACGGTTGCCGAATATTGTTGTTTTGATAAAAACTCGCGCACACAAAACGCACGGTCCGCTCCGGTGAAACGCTCCATCGCGACTAAATTCCCAGAAACCGAAGTTACTGCCCCCGCTTCCCCTGCACCGCTCATGCGCGCCGTTTTCGTTTAATTCAAATTTTACTTTTCTAAGGACTTTTGGGCCACCATGTATAATGTTCCCACTGTTGGGACACAGGCCTCCTCGCGATGAGAGCGAGTGGGCCGTAATCTACCACGCTGGCCCAGTAGGCTAGTTTATAATAATTAAAAAAAAAAGTATTTTTATGTTATAGTTTGTATTGTATTTTCTATGGGCCCTAGTTTCTTGAATTAAACATACACACAAATAAATAAATAATGACGTTAAAATCTTTGGTTCCAGGCTTTTGACCCAGGTGAAGTTTTGTATCTATATGAGAGCCCGGCTGGCTACGGTCTCATTGTGTTGAGGATCCTAGCATGGTGCATGTTCGCTTATTCTACCTTCTTCACCGTCAGGAAGTATCCAGAAAAGGTATAGTTATAATAATATTTTTTATTCAAAAAACTTTTCAGGATAAATTACATACAGTCTTAAATATAAGCTTATATCCAAGTCTTACGTGCCTGAACTAGGATATCCTGTGTTTCAGGCGAAAAGAGCTAAAAACAATTTAAAAATAACAAATAATCAAAAGGATTCTTAACAATACAAATGTGTAAACGATCTGTATACGTGGCCAAGTTGTCTTATACTATTCTAATATTACCAAAGCTTAACTTCTATTTTCTTAATTTACAAGATAGTTATTCTAAAAATTGTATAAAAACGAAATATAAACAAAATCACTTTAGCACAATCAATAAATTCTCTGTATCATCGTAGGACATTTTTTGCAGAGTTTCCTTAATAATTCTCTTACAGTTAACTTGATTTAAACTATAAATGTTTGATTTCGCGTTCAATCTATTGTAGAGGAGAGGACCAAGAAATAGGTAAAATTTTGATGTGAAAGTATGTTAAGGTCTTGCTAAGGTTAGAAAGATGTTTGAGTAAGAGATCGCTGACGTTCATGCTCGGGGTCACCAATGTGGAGGCATGAGGAACAAGGAGTAAAGCTCACACATCCTCCATAGAAAAGGGAGGATCCTCCAACCAGACGGGTGTTATGTCTGGCGGGCACTTGCCCGATGGTTGAAATTGGCAAGTTGTATGTATGCTAATTGCAAAACAGTAAACTCTGATTGCGAGATGTAGAATTCGTGTGAAGTCAGTATGACGCGTCGTTCATTTTTGTGGCGTTTGTAGGTACCGCTACAAATACAAAAATGAATAAAAATCATGAGACTTCACCACGACTAGAATGTTAACTATAACTAATTATTTTAACTGTACCTGTTTGTAAAAAAGCAATAACGTAGAATACGTGGCTATGATTAGTAGCCAGGTATTCTACATTCGATATTTTAAACTTAATCGCCACTGTTTATGCGGGCTGCTCAGTAAACTCTGCATGTAAGATGTAGGATTTTGCGTCACTTCAATGTGAAACTTGTAGCGAAGTAGTTACATATAAGTCGGTACATATAAGAAAAAAAATAAGATAATATTAATTTGATATAAATATAAGAAAAAAAATTGGCTGTCTGTAGAACTCCGTCTACTGCCGATATTTGAACGTGATAACGTCTATTACATGGTAATTTTTTCTGGGTGCAATGAAATTATTTAAAATAAAGTAATGTATAACATTTATATTTTTATTTAATAGTTTGTTTAAATTTTCTAAAAAATAAAAAAAAAGCAAAAAGAAAAAAAAAAAAAAAGAAAAATTAAAAAGGAAAAATTTAAGAATTAAAAAGGATAAAAAACGTCCGTTGCCGTCAGGAATCGATCCGCGGCACCTCTTGAGTGAGTCGATATTAATCCGAGCGTTTCACCACTCGGCTATCAATGCTTTAATCATGTATGCGAAAAACTGCTACTAATTGTTTACAACCGTGCTTTTAGGTAAATAATATTGCACTCTAAAGCTACAAGGCTAAGGTTAGTTTTAGTAGGCGTGGACTCCGTGTAGCGTCAGATTCGGCCGTTACGCAGTTTTCGCGAATGACTCCCAGCATACCGATTTAATAGACGTTATCACGTCAAAAAATTATTAAAAGTAAACAAATAAAAGCAAAAATAAATAAGAAATAGTAGGTATGTACAAAACAAAATATAACATTAATACATAAATAAATAAATTGTTACATACGCATACATACACACACACTCCAATACCTACACAAATAAAGACACACCATACACACAAACACTTACGCTTGCACACACACATGCTTATTTTTAGTTTGCGCTCACATATACTTAGTTCACACCTGTATTTCTTAATTATTGGATTAAATTTAATTAAGTTGCTAAGAAACATGTAATCAACTTACTAGGAGGTCAACTTCTATTTTGCTGAACCAACTTAGCCATTTTATCGGTGGTAGGCCATAACATCGGCCGCCGGCAGAAGTTATCACCCACCAGACAAAGCCTTGCCGCCAAGCGATTTGTCGTGTTCCGGCATGATGTCTGGTGAAGCCGTACGGAGGACGGGTCTGAGCAGTTGTGTTGCGATGTGTGCCGAGTACGATGCGCCTAATGTTGTTGTGTTGGGAGTTTGGTCGTGGAGAGTCTTCTCATCAATCTCCCTTTGGCGCAGCATCGTTGGTCGTGTTGTTGGGTTTAACATTGCATCACCTCGCTCAACTGCCGTCTTCCTTCCTATTCGCTCGGTTTTTCTGAGTGAATAGGCACTTAATAAACTAGCGCGCTTTACCATCAACGATCGCATCACTGCTTACCATCAGGCGGGATTGCGGTCAAGCGCTAGTTTATAATTATTAAAAAAAAAAGACGTGTGGCACTCGGGGACTGCCGCGGTAAAGCTATTGCATAGCATTTTGTATCAATTTATGCAATTATAATTATTTATTTATTTTATTTATGCAGTATTTCTTTTTCTTTGATATTAATTCAAGTTACACTTTTTGAGCGTAGTGACCGATAAGAACTCACTCGAGTCAGTAAGCATGTAAAATGAGAAAACTAACATAGAACGATCCGTGTGAGAACAAAACGATCACTATTACACAACAACACTGATACCTTTGAGAAAGCGGACTTCCTCTACAATAGGGCAATTCCTCCGTAAGGTCTGTCTATGCTATTACTTATAATCTCTGTCGTTGTGTGCTGTTTCGGTGCAATCGCAAGACCGGCCGGGCACTGAGGGGCAGGCAAGACAGCTATAGTATCCTTATGACTCCACCAACTGGTATTTCGTTGATTCGGAAACGGCGCACAGGGAGCACCACGAAATATACTCAAATACTCCGAGGTTCTTTTTCAATATACCCCACTGTTTTGTCGTGGTGGCCTAGTGGTTAAAACACCAGCCTCTCAAGTATGAGTGCGCGGGTTCGATTCCAGGTCAGGCAAGTACCAATGTAACTTTTCTAAAGTTATATGTACTTTCTAAGTATATCTTGGACACCAATGACTGAAGGCGAAGGAAAACATCTTGAGGAAACCTGGGCTTTATAAGTCTGAAATCGCCAACCCGCATTGAGCAAGCGTGGTGATTACGCTCAATCCTTCTCTGTATGAGAGGAGATCTGTGCCCAGCAGTGGGACGATAAAAAGGTTGTTGATGATGAACGGCGTCGGTTTCGAATTATTTGTTATCAATTTAATATTTTCGAGCTGATCTTTAGTAACATAATCACTTCTGATTGCGTTAACATCTGACCGTAGAATTAATAAATCCTTCATCAACTTCTTTACGTACGATCTACGTTGTCAAAGCAAACTGGTGGCAATTTGTGAAGGTCATATGCCACAAAAACTGGGATTGTTCGGGATCCGTGATTTTAAACACCGTAATCGTATATTTTAGGTGTTTCTGCTTTTTGTTCTTACGCCTCGATACATGTTTTTGACTTGTCTTCGTAGAAACAAACAATAACTTGTTTTGCCTCATCAATGTCTTCCTCAGAAAAAGCCGACGGGCATATTTTTATTAAACTTTCGTTGTTTCGTTTCGGAGATAACAATATTACAACTCGTACACTTAAATGTACTCGTATTAACATTGTTCACCGACATCTTTCTGTAATATTTTATTTAATAAAAACTTCAACTTCAACTCTTGATCTGGTCCCTGTGGATAGATACCACAATTTTGCCAATAACACGTGTAACAAATTATAGAAATTCTTTAAAAAAATATTTCACAATAATGGCGAATATCGCCAATAACAGTTGAAAAAACGGCCGCGTGACCACTTTTTACTCTATAAAATCACGCGCTTTTATTTAGTAAACAACACTATAAATAATTTAAAAGTCCAATGAAAAATTAGCGTGACATTCATCTTAGCTTTTCCGTTAAAAAAAAAGCTATTTTATAAAAACACTACTAAATTAATTTGAATAAAAGTACTTAATAATTAATTATATGAAAAGTTTTTAAGGTAGCCATGACAACGTCGATGACGTCTATGACATATCTCTATAGAAGACCAATTTCAGAGAGAAAATTAATCGCAAGTTTAGCACATCGCGACTATCAGTAACATGGCAAGTGTGTGGAACTGAGTTCGCGCCCTGCAATATGCATGCTCTTTTTGAAAATCTATAAAAAATTGTTTTCAAAAGATGTAGTCGCACGCATACAAACATACCGTGCCGAACACTGCCGAACTGAAACGACGTTAGACGATGTACGGCCTTCAAGCCACACCTCCGTGCCCGTCGGAGTGGGGAGCGTGAGGTTTTTTCGTTACGGAATTTCTGGATTCGGTCCCCGCGCTCAAGGCCCGCGATAGAAGCTATGCAATAGCTTAAAAAAAAAAACTTTTCATATTCTAGGTTAGATTATGTAATGTAATTTTGGATTGTAATGATTTGTATGTAGCCTCTTAAATATTAATAGAATAGAATACTCTTTATTATGTACACCATATAGATTACAGAAAATAAATACAAAGATTTTACAAAGGGTGACACAATGGCCAGTCTTATCGCTAAGAGCGATCTTTTACAGACAACCTTTGGATCGTATACTAAGGGGAAGGAAAGAGAAAAAATGTAGGTGTACCTACTATTTACATAGATTATATAGTAAATAGTTAAGTGTATCATACTAGTTTAAATAAATACATATACAGTAAGTAAAGAAAACCCCGTCCGACCCAAAAGGATAATAAATGTTAGGTACACACATGACCAAATAAAATATGAAATTTTACATAATCATCATAGTGACAATACTAATGAATTTTGAAATTATATCTGTTTCCCGCGTGTAATTCCAACTTCCCCAAAATTTGGTAACTTTCAAAATAGTGACAACACTATTTGTGACGGAGCGAATAGCGATGCGACCACGTGCCGCCTGCCCTGCCTCCCTTCACCCGCGCATGTATGCCTAACGTGTGCCTGCCGCACATCCATTAAGTTACCTTGCTTTTTCGAAATAATATTTATTTTTTATGGGGATTTTTTTAAAGTTTAGCCCGGCTTTGTATGCATTATTAGAATCAGTTAACCGGGCAGAGATTTCTTTACATATTGTATAGGTACATCTTATTAGTTATGAAAGATGCTACTTATTATATTTGTATCTATCTAAAACGACGCATGTTTTACTTGTGGAGCTGGTATAACTCTACACAGAACAGTACCATAAGTCACGTGTGCGCCGGGCGCTGTCTGTGCTGTGCTGGAATAAGACCCCTCTCCCGCTTCCCCGCGCGACGCCCCGCATTCGCCGTAAGCGATGAGTAGCGATAGCATCTTTGTTACAAATGTCTAAATACAGTTTAAGTCCCCTGTTGTTATTACTGTTTCTGTGGAGTTTTTGCTTTGTTAAGTTATTTTTTATTAAGTTTGTTTTTGGTTTTTACATTTTCGACGCATTATTGAAGCCAGTTGGTTGCACCAACATTATATTCCAGTCCATATGTATCAATTTAATTCCAAAACGTCATGAGTAAAATGACCTAGTATTATGACGCTTTATCATCATAACGACCCTTTATTAACATAAATAAATTAATTCTCATTTTTTACAAACGGTAGGTACGGTCCGAATGACGTCACTGAGTGTTCGTGTGACGCGCTTAGTGCGTCATCATCATCTCAGCGTTAATCCCAGTCGCATCCGTAGCTTTACAGCTTTGGAGTCTGGGGTCCGCTTTACCAGTCTAACTGCTGATTTTGGCTAAACTTCGATATTTTCCGTGAAGCGACTGCCGCCTGACCTCCACAACCCGAAGGCGATATCTGAGTATTGCAGTTAGACCAATTGTTAGATTTTTGTGGGCTCCAACAACCCGTAACGACTGCCACTAGATGTTCGTATGGCAACTGGGACCAACGGCTTAACGTGCTTTCCATTAGGTACGACCAGACCAGTGCAAATATTCATATTCATGCATACAAATATTTGCACTGTGCGGGGATCAAACGCCACGGAGGCTGTCAAAGCAGTCTCTACTTAGCATGCCTCAAATGTTAAAATGTAACGTTTGCAATATCGTCATCGACGAATTTATTAGCCTACCTGCAAAATAATATATCAATAATTGATGAAGAAACGTTAAAGCGAATCTGTATTTCGGCATTCACAAGCAGTGAAATCAGCAAATCAAAATCGTTGTTATTTGAATCGCTGCCAACGGATCAACGTGAAAGTACAAGAAAAGGGAAGGGGATAGGAACTCCCCAACAGCAGCTGGGGAGTTTGATCCGCTACTTCTTCCCAGCGAAGGCTAAGACTAGGATAAGAGGCTAATGGTGGCAATTTTGGGGAACTGTCTTATGTAATATTGACGGTCAAAAAGTGATACTCAGCCTGATTTGAATAAATGACTTTTGATTTTGATTTAGCAATACTAAATTGGAATGGTTGATGTTTTCAGAATGTGTTCTACTGTCCTTTCTTCATATGTGGTACGCTGTGGTTCTTCGCAGGACCGCTGTTTATTCTGACAGCTAATACTTATATTGGTAAGTATTGACATTAATATATATTATGGTGCTTGGGTGGCTTACGGCCATCAATTACAAAGGCAGTAGTGAAGTTATTGACGATAAGCTATTAACAAGCCTCCACCATGACGATCCTAGATACTTAAGTTATAAATACTGTTACGAATGAAACTTATGTCAACGGCCATAAAGTTCAATATGACGTGACGTGCCTTACGTAACTTTTAAGCCTTATATCTTGAAACCTTTTTTTTTCCGGGGTGGAAATCCTCCTAGGATGTCCGCCGCCCTGGGGTGGGCGACGGGGTCAGTCAGACTTTTACTGACTAAAACCACCCCGGTGTCTCTTCTATCACGAGCGCGCGTGGAGCCGCGGGAGTCTAAATTCATCCACGGCCCCACACGTGCTGGCCCGGTCTGCCCGGGCCTCGTCTGCTGCACGGGGCAGTGGGGTGTTAAACTACCCCGTGCATCGCCTCAGCGGCGCGTGCCTCCGCCTCGGGATCCATCGATAGGGGGCGGGGACTTCCCCATGTTCCTCGCCCCTGGACCCATTCATGGGGGGCGGAAGAGGGCGTTATCCGCCCTTCCTCGGCGCCCGGTGCGTCTTCTGCGGCCCGGGAAGGGAGTTGAGATCTCCCTCTCCCGTTCCGCAGCTTCCTTCTGCGACATCACGTCCTCCATATATCTTGAGACCTAAGTAGACGTACGATCTAATGCATTGCTAGACCTAAGGTGACCTATGGAACGGTACAGGTTTCATTAATATAAACATCGAAGAGTTGACATCGAATATTACTAGTAATTTTGATTCCTGTGAACCGCCAAGAGATCTTCGAGATAGATCTGAACCTTGATCACTTAACACTCTATTACTCTCAATTTGAATCACCTTGAAGCATATTTCTAATACTCTTTACATTCGAAAAAAATTATGCTCAACAACGGGAAAACGGCAATGGATGTTGTTGAACTGTCAAACTGAAACCCTAGTGGCAGTGTGTTACTCAATTAACCAATTCAATTCAATTCAAATCAATGTATTTATTTGTTTACTAAGTGTACATCAGTGGTCTTATACAGTATGTTAAAAAAACCCTGTCCGACCCATAAGTATAATAAAGGTTAGGTAAACACATGACCAAATATAATATAAAATTTTACGTAGTCATCATAGTACCAATACAAATGAATAATCTTTTTTTCCAGCGAATTAATTCCAACTTCCCCGAAATTTGGTAATTTTTAAAAAAGTGACAACACCGGTATTATTATGAGCGAATAGCGATGCGACCACGTGCCGCGTGCCCTGCCGCCCGCCGCCCGCGGAAGGGTGCTTAACGCAGATTTATTAAGTTACTTCTTTTTGAGAAATAATATATTTTTTTTAGGGGTTTTTTTTTAAGTTTAGCCCGGTTTTGTATCCATTAGTAGAATCAGTTATCGATACCTAACAACACCTTCACGGGTCGGACAGGATTTTCTTAACATACTGTATACGAGTATATTACAATTTGTCCTTACAACTTAGCGGCCTTTTTCAGGCATTGCAAACTTGAGGTTAGTGAGGCCTATAATATTTTACTATAAGCATTTATAATTATATTTCATATTATCCAATACTTTTTTTTTAGTAATTATAAACTAGTGCTTGACCGCAATCCCGCCTGATGGTAAGCAGTGATGCGATCATTGATGGTAAAGCGCGCTAGTTTATTAAGAGCCTATTCACTCAGAACAACTGAGCGAATAGGAAGGAAGACGGCAGTTGAGCGAGGTGATGCAATGTTAAACCCAACAACACGACCAACGATGCTGCGCCAAACGGAGATTGATCTGAAGACCCTCTACGACCAAACTCCCAACACAACAACATTAGGCGCATCGTACCCGGCACACATCGCAACACAACTGCTCAGACCCGTCCTCCGTACGGCTTCACCAGACATCATGCCGGAACACGACAAATCGCTTGGCGGCAAGGCTTTGTCTGGTGGGTGATAACTTCTGCCGGCGGCCGATGTTATGGCCTACCACCGAGAAAAGGACTTTATATAAATCGAAGTGTTTATTATTTTTATGATCGCCGTATTAATTTTATAAATGTGGGTAGGTGTATTTTGGTGACTGCTTTCATTATTCTATTATGTTGTAGTATAGTACTATATAAACTTATATAAATACTTATAGCAACACTATAGTAATGTTGCTAAGTAGTAGTATTTATATAAGTTTAGGTATATATTGTCAAACGTTGTGTATGATCGTGTATCTGTGTGGGAGAGAGAGCGAAAGAGCGCAACTACGTGTGCGTGTGAGGGAGATAATATCTGTGCGTGGATTAAATTATCAAGTTTTTGATTTAGGTATTCTTCAATAGAGTAATAGCAGTTTTTTAGTAAAAAGTATTTTAATTTATTATTGAATGGGACAATTCTGGTTTCGTCTTTAATTACTTGCGCCAGTTTGTTATATATTTTAATTGCCATGTATTTTGGACTGTGGTATAGCATTTTTATGTTAGATCCCCCATCTAATTGGTATAATTTATTTTTATTTCTAGTATTGCAGTTATGGGTATCTTTATTTCTGGTAAATGTATCATTGTCTTTAAAAACAAACATACAAATACCATGTAAATATATGCAAGGTAGTGTGAGAAGGTTAAATTTTAAGAAATAGGGTTTACAGCTTTGTCTGTTGTTTATTTGGGCTATGATTCTAATACATTTTTTTTTGTATTACGAACATATGATTTATATTAATGCTATTGCCCCACAACATGATGCCATAGCTTAGCCATGCCTGCTGGAACCTGCTGGAACGTACGTTCTGCTTGCATATAGAAAGCGGCGTGAATCAGTCTGTACTGTACTCAGCTTACTCCCCAAGTCAAGCGTACGTAAAGAAGTTTCACTTCAAAAAGATTTCTTCGCATCTAACGACTTGCGACGTGTTGGGAACTGTAATTCTGGGTTTCACTTAAACCACTACTTACTTGTTGAGCAGACACCTTTTTCGAACATATGGATCAATATACTAGCACTATACTTAGAAATGATTCCAATTGATATTAATAGTGTGTTACGTCATTTGGGTGCTGATATGGGTTAACAGTGTCATGATTAAAAAGTTGGAATAAAATGATATTCGGTCTCCAAAGCCTGGAGCACAGGCGTAGAGTAGCCAGCCTGTCGGTGTTCTATAGGATGCATTTTGGAGAGTGTGCGAGGGAATTGCATGACCTAATTCCCCCATCTCCGTTCCATCGACGTACGACGAGTATCCACCCTTACGTTGTTGACACCAGTACGATCCGGACGAAGCGTTTCGCCTCCTCCTTTATACCGCGTACATCGAGGGACTGGAACAGTTTGCCAGCGGCGGTGTTTCCGTCGTATTACAATTTGAGTGTCTTCAAGGCTTGAGTGAATAGGCTCTTAATAAACTAGTGCGCTTTACCATCAACGACTGCGTCACTGCTTTCCATTAGGCGGGATTGCGGTCAAGCGCTAGTTTATAATTTTAATAATAAAAATAATAATAATAATAACGTTGTTGGCACCAGTACGATCCGGACGAAGCGTTTCGCATTGGCTTTAAATTATACATAGAAGGACTGGACAATTTGCCTAAGACAGTCTTCCTGTCTGATTACAATTTAAGTGTCTTCAAGGCTAGAGTGAATAAACTCTTAAAAACTTTAACATCAATGATTGCATCACTAGTTTATAAATGCCAAAAATAATCCACGATGTTATATAAATTATGTTTTGTTTTAGATAAATGGGTGAGAGAGAGCGTGGTTAGTGCTGTCTTACTCTTTATAACATTTTGCGGGCACATCATGTTTCTGGTAAGTTAGAATAGAATAGAATACTCTTTATTATGTACACCATATAGATTACAAAAACATAAATATAAAGGTTTTAAAAAGGGTGACACAATGGGCGGTCTTATCGCTAAGAACGATCTTTTACAGACAAACTTTGGATGGAATACTAAGGGGAAGGAGAGAGAAATAGTGTAGGTAGTCTACAGTGTACTATTTACATAGTTTATATAATAAATATGCACGTTGAGTGTATCGTACTAGTCTAATAAATATATATATCTTATTAATAAACATCATACAAGAGCAAATAAAATAATAATGACATATTTAAAGAGAGAGGAAATGGTTTGTTACCATGGTTTTAAAAGTGGAGAGTTTGAGCACGCCTTACAGACATGAGCAAGTCATTCCATAGCCGAACTGCTTGTACAGTAAAGGATTTATCGTAAAAACTAGTGGAATGCATCGGTATATCTAATATCAGGTTTTCCGATGACTTCAGATATCTATTATGTGTGTTATGAAGGAACTTGAAACGTTCTTTAAGATAAGAGGGGGTTTTAGGATTAAACAAAGTGCTGCGGCGAAGACGTATGGGAAGCCACTTAAGCTTTGTACGAAATTCAGATATGTGATCATATTTGCGCAGGCCAAATATAAATCTTATGCAAAAGTTTTGAAGTCGCTCAAGTTTATCTAGTGGCGCCGTTTTCAAAGATTCCATTTTCAAACCTAATATTAGCTATAAGTTTAGCGGATCGGGGCTAAATAATAAAAACAGCCGCACAGGTCGATCGATCAGGTTGCTGCTACCCCTCCGTGTCTCGGAAAGCATGTTAAGCTCCAGCTGTATCTCCTAATCTTTGACAGTCGTTAGGAAGTGAAGCGTTTGCCTCGTCTATTGTACCGCGTACTTTAAGGAACTGGAACAATTTGCCTACGGCAGTCTTTCCGTCTGTCTACAATTTAAGTGTCTTCAATACAAGAGTGAATAGTCTCTTACCCCCTGATTCATAAAGGCTGCTTAAAGTTAACTAGTGATTAGCGTTTCTTTAACCATTCAATTTTGACCTTTTAACGTCACTTAACTTAAATCATCCTTTATGAAAATACACCACAGTGTTTAAGGGGTTTATTCATAAACGAAGATTAAAGTTACCTAAGTGATGTGCAAACGTCTAAAATGTCTGGTTAAAGAATCGCTAATCACTAGGATTAGGAACTTTAAACATCTTTTATGAATAAGGGGTTAATAAATTAGCGCGCTTTACCATCAACGTTTGCAGCTCAGCTTACCATAGCGGGATAGTGATCAAACATTAGTTTATAACATTAAAAAAAAAAACGTAATTAATATCTATAATTATGTACCTATTATTATAATATATATTTATGTGACGTAAGGCGACGGCGCCATCTAGTGTCTAATGGAGGTATTTCTTTAGTTTCCCTCTTAAATAATAGATGGCGCTAGTGGATGGGAAGAAGGTTTGCTACAGTACTTATTTTATTTATTTACAGTTGCTGACATTGCCCGTATTCGCAAACAAGAACTTTCCCTACCACGTGAGGACAACTCAAATAGGTGTAATGGAGGTAGGTGAAATATCATAGGTACATCCCGGTGTGGTAGAAAATTATTACACATCTCGGAATACAGAGATTGTGTAAAAAACTATTACTATAAATTTTAATCATTTTGAAGGATATTGCTAATCCATTGCTCTACTTGTCCTAAACATGTAAATGCTCAACCACGTTAATCACGCAATGAATGTTGTAGCACTGTCAAAATTAAGTCCATATTCTTATGCGATTCCCGTAACGGTCCTTGGAAGGCGTACGAGGTGCCGAATCATATTCGCACAGGCCTCTTAAGAAATTTTGGAGTGGATAGGCTCTTAATAAACTAGCGCGCTTTACCATCAACGATCGCATCACTGCTTACCATCAGGCGGGATTGCGGTCAAGCGCTCGTTTATAATGTATATATAAAAAAAAAATTAAAGACATGCGGCACTACCGGTCTATTATCTCTGTATCTAAGTACTAAACAAGTGCACTTAAGGACAATCTCCGGCCGTCACCTCCTTCTGTTCAGCAGTGATGCTGGCAAAGGAGGAGGCGGAGCGCGTGAGGCAGCGGGAATCCCAGCGCCCTCACGCCACTAGCCACCGTAGGAGAGAATGAGAGATCACAAAGAGATGTCATCACATCGTGACGGGGTCCACAAAAGGGGGGGGTCAGTAAAAGTCTGACTCTCCCTTCCGCTCCACCCAGAGCGGGAGAGGTGGTCATTTGATGATTTCCCGTCCCAAACAAAAAAAAGGACAATCCCCGGTGAGGCAAGCAGTGGGCAGCTAGCAGCCCAGTAAGGACCTAACCTGGGTCGACGGCGCGTTGCGTTCCATGCGCGTCTCAAAGAGATGTCACGCCCTCGGAACGGGGTTTACTAGGACCAATGCCTGCCAAGGGGTGTTCGAAAGAGATACCATGGCCCACAGGCAAGGGGATTTTAGGCAGAAAAAGTCTGACACCGCTCTACCGCTCTACCCAAAGCGGGGGAGATTGCCAGTCCTGCTCCACAGTCACAGACGATTTTGTAGGTTTGGGAGACATACCATTCCCCCCTTTTTGTTGTTTTCCTAATATTCCTTTTTTATTTTTATTTGTTTATTTCAATTGTACATAAGATTTTGATACTATGAATTTGCAAGTAATACCTATAGTATTGTATAATGTAAAAGCACTTTTCAAGTTTGTGAATGTGAGGCACCATGGACTATGGTTAGTTTTTTTTATATAACTTGTTTGATATTACGAGCATGGCAGTTGAGAGTTTGTCATGCTCACTCAAATGTCTTGCTGATGGTGGCGCGTGTTGTTGGGTCATTTGGTTCCCCTCAAAATGGTGGGATCCCCTACGCTAGGTGGGGCTGATGCGCGCGTCATACTTGTGAACGGGGGCCGTCAGTGGAGACTGGTCATCTCTTAACTGCCAGTGGGCTTAATTCATTTTCTATATTTTAATTAATTTTTATATTTATACATTGTGCTCACATGATAGATGCAACAGAAATATGTAACGTAAAAATGTAACGCATACTATGATTTTAAAGGAGTGTCCATGGAGTTTCTTGCACGTTCTTCTCCATAGAGATCTACGCTTTGGAACGTGCAATTTAGCTTCACTTTTCTTGGACTGACCGACTTTGACTATTCAAAAGCACCAACGGATGGTTAATTTGAAATAAACAGTATTGATTTGATTTGATTTGATGATTACCCCTCTAAAAAAAGGACAATTCGGCAAGTAAATTACGTAAAACACTATCAGTAGCAAAGCGTTTCATTTTGACAGTTCAACAACATACATTGCGTTATCTACGTTATTGAGCAGACAAATTTCAAACAAATTGAGTAATGGATTAGCAATACGCTTCAAAATGATTCAAATTGCGTGCTACGAAATTAGGCAGCTAGTTGCTGTGATTGTTGCAAGATATGGAATAATAAAAAAAAACACAGCCAATGATGCAATTAATTAACAGCCTCCGTGGCGTAGCGGTAGCGAACGCGGCCGCTGCGCATGGACCCCCGCGCAGTGCAAATATTTGTATGCATGAATATGAATATTTGCACTGGTCTGGTCGTGCCTCGGAAAGCATGTTAAGCCGTTCAACCCGGTTGCCATACGAACATCTAATGCAGTCGTTACGGGTTGTTGGAGCCCTCAAAAGTCCAACAATTGGTCTAATTGCAATGCTTCGATACCGCCTTTCGGTTTGTGGAGGTCAGACAGCAATCGCTTCACGGAAAATATCGAAGTTTAGCCAAAATCAGCAGTTAGACTAGTAAAGCGGACCCCAGACTCCAAAGCTGAAAAGCTTCGGATGCGACTGAATATTTATGTCAACATTTGAATAAATGTATATTGGTACCTAAGATATAGGGTTGCTTAGTTTGTCTATAATATTTTGAGCAATAAAGTTTATTATTTTTATTATATTTTCACTTAAAAACTACTCAACGGAATTGGATGCGAGTGAAACCGCAGAACATAGCTAGTTCCAAATCTATACTTTAATATATAAAGTTGAAAGTTTGTTTGTTTGAACGCGCTAATATCACGAACTCCGATTTTAAAAATTCTTTTTGCATTGGATAGTCCATTAATCCAGGAATGCTTTAGGCTATATAACATCGCTGCCCCAATAGGAGCGGAGCATAACTAACTCCACGCGAACGAAGTCGCTGGCGGCCGCTAGTACTAAATAAATATATTTAGCAGCTCCCTTTGATTTGCAGGTGACTGGCAGCTCGGCTCTCGACGGTTTTGGCTCCAACGCTTACCACCCTACTAATGCGCCTCCACAAACTGTTATAATACCACTAACCAGGTAAAGAGTACTCACTTATGTAATATAGAATCAAATTTCTCCGTTGTAGGCCATAACTTCTGCTGCCGGCAGAAGTTACCAGCCACCAGACATAGTCTTGCCAATAAGCGATTCGTCGTGTTCGGCATGATGTCTGTACGGAGGACGTGTCTGAGCAGTTGTGTTACGATGTGTGCCGGTTACGATGCGCCAAAATATTGTTGTGTCGGGAGTTTGACCGTGGAGAGTCTCCAGATCAATCTCCCTCTGGCGCAGTTTCGTCGAGCTGCTCGTAGAACTTGTATGAACTGCCCTAATTACTAAAAAAAGTATAAACGAGGACTTATCTCCAATATTTAAATAAACCACGGAGTAGATACTAACAAAATGTACAGTGTGATTGCCAAAAAATCGCGCGAGACTATAGCGCTCACAGATTATCCACTCTAAAATTTGACTTGTCCCCCCTAGGCCTGAATTGCCCTCCTCCGAGGGCAGAAGCTGGGTACGCCCATGTTTATTAAACTATTTTTATTTATACTTTTTTTATTTTTTGTCGGTCTCCGTGGCGCAGCGGTCAACACGATCCCCAGCCGGGTCATGATAGAAAACGATCTTTTCCTGATTGGCCTGGGTCTTGGATATTTATCTATATGTGTATTTATTATAAAATATAGTATCGTTGAGTTAGTATCCCATAACACAAGTCTCGAACTTACTTTGGGGCTAGCTCAATCTGTGTGATTTGTCCGTATATATTTATTATTATTATTATTCTATTCAGTGTAAAAATGGTACACGTTTATTTTACAGGCGCACAGAAGAACTTATAGGGAACATGTATAGCCAGTATATCGCTACGGCGCCGCCTCTATCTTTAGAAGACCAGATACCGAAAATGAAAAATATACCAAAAAGAATAGACTCAATATCTCCGAAACATCGCCTCATACCTCAAGGCAGTACTGACACCAATTCCTCAGCTGATATTAAACCAGTAATATCGAAAGAAGAATCCAAAGAGATATTCACGGTTGAAAATCACATGTCCAAAATGGAACCGCCTGTGTTGCCAGTACAAAACAAAGTAGTATTGCCAGGGGATAATTTGGAGGATATTAATAGGGGTGATTTACCCAATGTTATGAGGTCTAGGAGGAATATCTTGGAGCCTATAAAGAGGGAGGAAAATGTGCCAACATGGTCGTTGGCCAAAGGACCTTGTATTGTGGGTATGCAGAGGAAAACTGTAGCTAAGACTGTTGATGAAGGTATGTGATTGATATTGATACATACAATATTATTTTTTGTTCATGCGAAACCTGAATATAAAAAGTTTGTTTAGAATAAGCTACTGAATCGATTCCCATAATTTTTACACCATGTTGTATTTTTTCCCAAATACATTTGGAAATTGTTGTAGTAAGATTACCGAGCGCGATACGCAGCTTACGGTAAATCATCGCCCGTGCAACAGCTAACGCCAGAGGTTTATGCACCGCTAGGCCTTAATAATTTTGAAGCGTCCTACTAATCCATTTCTCCATGTATTCGAAAAATGTGTCCGTTCAAAAATGTACTTAAACAATGCAGTGAATGTTGTTGAACTGTCAAAAATGAAACCCATTGCTATTGATCGTGTGTTATGTGCCGACTTGTCGGTTAAGGCGACTATTCGGCCGCTTTTGTAGTCGCCGAGTAGTCGGTTAAGGCGACTATTCGGCCGCTTTTGTAGTCACCGACGAATTAGTTAAGGCGACTATTCGGCCGCTTGTGTAGTCGCCGAGTAGTCTGTTAAGGCGACTATTCGGCCGCTTTTGTAGTCGCCGAGTAGTCGGTTAAGGCGACTATTCGGCCGCTTTTGTAGTCACCAACGAATCGGTTAAGGCGACTATTCGGCCGCTTGTGTAGTCGCCGAGTAGACTGTTAAGGCGACTATTCGGCCGCTTTTGTAGTCACCGACGAATCGGTTAAGGCGACTATTCGGCCGCTTTTGTAGTCGCCGAGTAGTCGGTTAAGGCGACTATTCGGCCGCTTTTGTAGTCAGCGAATAGTCGATGGCTAGTCGGTAAAAAACGCTGACTAGTCGGCTTTTTACTTTGTATGTATTTCTCATTAATATATATCTACTATATCAGGGGAACTGAAATTAAATAAAACCTTAATTATTCATTATTATTTGGATTTTATAATCTATCTTACACATTTCGACAAGTAAAGTTAACCTGTCTTCTTCAAATAATAATTTTCTTAAAAATACTGGCTTAAAAAGAAGACATACATATCTATAACATTAACAAAACAAAATTGGTATTAATTAACTAACAAAATAATATCTTTTTAACCTCTATAAATATTTATTAATTGGTAATCAAATAAAAAGTAGGTATTTTTTAATTACCAACACATAAAAAAATAAACATTCAATATTTTAAACACAAACTGTTTCAAGAAAATAAAAAAGAAACATAGGAACTTATATGATTAACCGGACACAACCTAAATCAAAATGTCATATTTTAATAATAAAAAATAGCAAAATCTCTTCACTACTACTGTAAAAAGGCCAACTAGCGGACTAGTCGGCTTGTTTACAGCGGACTAGTTGGCTTCTTCACAGCAGACTAGTCGGCTAGTCGGTCAAAGTGATAGTCGGCACATCTCTAGTTATTACCCTGCAGATAAGTCAATTTGGGCAATGAAAAAAGAATGAAAGGGCAATGGAGAGGGCTATGCTTGGGGTTTCACTGCGCGATCGAATCAGGAATGAGGAGATCCGCAGAAGCACGAGAGTAACCGACATAGCCCGAAGAATTGCAACACTAAAGTGGCAGTGGGCTGGACACATTGCCCGTAGGTCTGATGCCCGATGGGGCCGACGGGTTCTCGAGTGGCGACCACGCACCGGAAAACGTAGCGTGGGTAGGGCCCCGACAAGGTGGACCGACGACCTGGTGAAGGTCGCGGGAAACCGCTGGATGCGGGAGGCGCAGAACCGGTCGTCGTGGAGAACCTTGGGGGAAGCCTATGTCCAGCAGTGGACGTCTTTCGGCTGAAATGATGATGATGATGATGAAGTCAATTTGATGAGAAGCATAATAATTTATCTATCGGCTCTCTATAGCATAATTTTAGGTTGTTTTTTGTTATGTTTGCGTAACGATTAAAGTTGTAAATAAAAATACGTAGATTTGTAGGTACAAACGACAGCACATTAATCTACTACAATCTGTCAGATTTATTCTTTAGATTTTCAACTTCATAGCTAAAGCATTTAGACTAGAAGTTGACTGAAAATATTTGACAGTTACGGGTAGCTTGACCTGCTATGGTCCGTAATGAAATGAAATGAAATCGTTTATTAAGCAAGTAGGATCACTGATCACTTTTACAGATTAAGCCGGCATTTCCTAACTGACTACCTCTGAGAAGAAATAGCCGAAACAAACTCAGGGATCATCGTCTTTTTTCAAGTCCAGGCATTAAAAATGAAAATGTTTACAATAATTTACGTTATAATTACGCATGTTGCTTAATAACAATTCTTAACAGAGCGAGCAGCTCAGTCCCAAGTCCCGTACATTTCATGCCTCTTGCTCATCAAAAAAAAAAAAGTCATAACTGCGTGTCGCGGGTTCGATTCCCGCACGCAACCAATGTTTGTATAACCTACAAGTAGTTGTTCCGGGTCTGACTGTTTGTGTATGTAAGTTTATGTGTCTGTAAACGCACCCACGATACAGGAGTAATTCCAGGTGTGGGGCACGGTTTAAAAAAAAAAAGTTTTTTTAACATTTGTCTGTTACCTAAAAGCCTACAAAAACAAAGTAGGCTTTATACTTAAATAGAATAATGACGGATAGTCTCAACTTTTTACTGCTTCATAAAAAAAGATTCGGCCGTTACGGTGTTTTCGAGAATGACTCCACGCCGTACCAATTTAATAGACGTTGTCACGTCAAAAAATTTGAATTCGAAAATGGAACTAATAGCGTCGATCTTTTAGGCAGAATGTGTGTATTGCATTCCAGCTAAGTACAAAAGAAATAATAAAAAGATAATAGTGCCGATACCCTAGTTCATAAACTAAGCTAAATTTAAGTTGAATGCATCTTTTTCTATCTATTTCATTAAGAAAAGGATAGAAGATAATATATTAGTTTAGTCCTGTCCTTTAGTAACATCACGCTGCGACCAATAGGAGCGGAGCATAACCAACTCAACACGAACGAAGTCGCTGGCGGCTGCTAGCTGCGGCTAGTTATTAATATCGTGTGAAGAAACCGGCGTGTCATCATCATCATCATCATCATCATTTCAGCCGAAAGACGTCCACTGCTGGACATAGGCCTCCCCCAAGGTTCTCCACGACGACCGGTTCTGCGCCTCCCGCATCCAGCGGTTTCCCGCGACCTTCACCAGGTCGTCGGTCCACCTTGTCGGGGGCCTACCCACGCCACGTCTTCCGGTGCGTGGTCGCCACTCGAGAACTCGTCGGCCCCATCGGGCATCGGTCCTACGGGCAATGTGTCCAGCCCACTGCCACTTTAGTGTTGCGTGTCCTAGAGGCTAATACTTCAATGTAGTTATTATTGAACTTATGTAGTATAATTAATACATAGATCCCGCTGTCTGTAAAGTCGTAAAGACGGTATGAGGCATAAGGCGAGGTTGTTTGTTCTTCATAGTTAATTATACACTTTTAATTCCAGATACAACAGAGATAAACAACTTACTAGTCAACGGGAGGAAGGTCCCTCCAGTAAGAAACGGTCTTCAATCCAGTTCTGGAGAAATATCCACGATAATGGAAGGTCGGGTTCAAAGTTTCCCTAGCGGTGTAAGTAAGGCAACTATGGACCTGTTTACTGCTGGTAGTAATAAAGGCTGATTGAAGGATTGTTAGGAATAATACTCATTTTGTTGTATAGTTATAAAATAAAATAGAGTGAGTGCGAAGGAATTTGGCGCCCAAATGGGACTAAAAATGTATTAATTCCAAATATTAAAAGGATCCTAATCCCTTTTATGTGCCATTATCTGTTTTGGAAAACAAGTGAAATAATAATGTCAATAACGTGCTGTCAGTAAGGCCAGGGCGTAAAAGAGCCAATTAGAAGCTCTGATATTTGAATCGACTAAACACAAAAGACATTAACGTCGGTGGAAAATAGTAAGGGAAACGGCAGTCGAATGGGACTAATAAGAAGTTATATTATTCTTAATAAATCGTTAGTCATCTGAATATACAGAGCTTGTGAAAAATATTTATGATGTCCCATTTGGGCGCCATTTTTCCTTATTATTTGTCATTGTATAATGGTACCCAAATTGAACTGAAGTAGTTTTAATTTACAAATATAACGAAATTTTGCGTTGACTGAGGAATTATAAACTCATAATTTTTTAATAATTTATCTACATACAGCTGATTATAATGTCTACTCTAAATAATTAAAGCAATAAGTGCAAAAGCAATTCTGTAAATAAAATTTAATCATAACATACAAATATTAGTATTTAAGTATAAAAATTAGTTTTTGAGTGCGTGTGATGTTTTCTAGTCGTAGTTTTAAAATAAATGAAAAAAATAAAAAACATCCGATGTTTTATTTAATTTCAAATCTGTGTTATGAAAGGAACAAATGTTGGAATGCAGGCACCTGTGGGATCAATTTACATACCATGATACAACATGCCATTAACCATCTGTCTAGAACAAACGTAAGCGGTACTCCGCGGAGGGCGGCGACGGTAAAGCGGATTTCATAGCAGTGCTCCGCTCGGTAAGGCGGTTTACGCGCCTGTCCGCGCGGATGGATTTAACACGGTTTTGACCAGTTTGTTCACAGATACTGCGCGGCTATGAGCGCCCCGTGTGTGAGGCGCCGCTCAACCGTGCGGACGGCCGGTGTATGTGTGTTAAGCATCTACGGATTTAGTAGAGGTCAATGTGACATGAGATCTGCTTCACCGCCTACCGCAGCGGTGCGCTGTGCCGTGTGTTAAGCGCCTTAATGAGTTAATCATTAAACCTCCGCAAACAACGGATATCACGTTAATATAAAAAAAGACTGACAACATAAAAAGTGTCAGTGTCTATGAATTAAGTGTAGGATATCTTGGTTCTAACACTTGAATAAAACGAGTTATAGGCTTTTTATAACTGTGTATATTATCAGCCAAATTAAAAATCACTAGGAAGGTTATACGTCCGTCTATACAGAAGCGCAAACGACCAAGAGAGAGACTGATGTTGTGGGTAGTAGGGGTTTACTTATTTATTAAATAAGTACCCACAATTTATCGATTATTACAGAATCGACTAAAGATTGATTTTTGTAAATAGATAAATCAACATTAAGGTGACGTTTTTATTGACATGTGACCGCTGGGTGTGCTAACAACTTTATGGGGCATTTGTCAGAAAAAAATATGTTTGTAAACGCACCCACGATACAGGAGAATCTCCTAGTATAGTGGGGCAAATTATGAACTAGCGCTTGACCGCAATCCCGCCTGATGGTAAGCAGTGACGCAATCGTTGAAGGTAAAGCGCACTAGTTTATTAAGAGCCTATTCACTCTCGGCAATGGGCTGGACACATTGCCCGTAGGACCGATGCCCGATGGGGCCGACGGGTTCTCGAGTGGCGACCACGCACCGGGAGACGTAGCGTGGGTAGGCCCCCGACAAGGTGGACCGACGACCTGGTGAAGGTCGCGGGAAACCGCTGGATGCGGGAGGCGCAGGACCGGTCGTCGTGGAGAACCTTGGGGGAGGCCTATGTCCAGCAGTGGACGTCTTTCGGCTGAAATGATGATGATTCACTCTAGCCTTGAAGACACTCAAATTGTAGTCCGACGGAAACACCGCCCCTGGCAAATTGTTCCAGTCCCTCGATGTACGCGGTATAAAGGAGGAGGCGAAACGCTTCGTCCGGATCGTAGAGGTGTTAACAACAGAAGGGTGGAAACTCGCCGAACGATGTGTCGTCCGATGGTGGAACGGAGATGGGGGAATTAAATCATGCAATTCCCTCGCACACTCCCCAAAATGTATCCTATAGAACAGCGAAAGGCTGGCTACTCTACGCCTGTGCTCTAGGCTTTGGAGACCATCTCGAGTTAAATCAGGGTCACCAATCAGCCTCTTCGCATGCCTCTCCACTGAATCCAAAGTGGCCAGGTGACACTTAGCAGCACCAGCCCAAATGTGGCTGTAGTACTCCACACACGAACGGATCTGTGCTTTGTACAACATTAGAAACATTATAAACTAGCGCCTGACCGCAATCCTGCCTGATGGTAAGCAGTGATGCGATCGTTGATGGTAAAGCGCGCTAGTTTATTAAGAGCCTATTCACTCAGAAAAACTGAGCGAATAGGAAGGAAGACGGCAGTTGAGCGAGGTGATGCAATGTTAAACCCAACAACACGACCAACGATGCTGCGCCAAAGGGAGATTGATCTGAAGACCCTACACGACCAAACTCCCAACACAACAACATTTGGCGCATCGTACCCGGCGCACAACGCAACACAACTGCTCAGACCCGTCCTCCGTACGGCTTCACCAGACATCATGCCGGAACACGACAAATCGCTTGGCGGCAAGACTTTGTCTGGTAGGTGGTATCTTCTGCCGGCGGCCGATGTTATATTCAAATTCAAATTCAAAAATTTTATTTCGGATTTAAAAAACATAAATATCCATATAGTGTTAGTACAAGTAGAACTTAGCCTAATGTTAGTAATAAATTAACTAAAGTGGGTCTGGACTCCCATCCACCTGCGTAAGAGGGGCGAGTCCCACCGATCCGAAAACACATTCAGGATGCCATTGGAGGAGGAGCGCAATCGCGTCATCATGGAAGCACAACGTTTCCGCATGATCGCGGCGAACCCGTCGACCCTCGCCTCCGCAAACATCCCTGACGCGCTACAACGCCACGGCAACCCCAAGAGCACCCTGAATGCGTTATTATACTGTACGCGCAGGTCGCTGTATGCCCGCTGGGTATACGTGGTCCACAGGCTGCACGTGTAAAACGACTGGCAGAAGGCCTTAAAAAGAGTTATCTTAACAGATTTAGAACAGCGCACAAACCTGCGGGCCAGCATGTTGCAACGGACAGCCAGCGACCTGCGCTCCCTATCGATATCCATATTATCTTTTAAGTCGTCAGTGACCCAGTGACCCAAATACTTGAACTTATAACCAACAGGAGTAGAGCAGTAATAAAAAATGTTGCGAAAACTGGAGTGAGTGCGCCTGTTAAAACAATGGGAATATTATGGACGTTTACATATTACTCCCATTGTTTTATCAGGCGCTTATTTTTATATCAACACTGCTTTTTCTTTTCGAATCTTACGCAGGTGAAACCGCGAGGCACAGCTAGTTAACAATGTTTTATGAAATTAAAGGATTTAAGTTATTTGTATGAGAGATTACGCGGTAATAAGCGGTTTACGATTTACGAGGTATTAAAAAAAGCTACTTACTAGATCTCGTTCAAAACAATTTTCGCTGGTAGTTTTTATAGTAATGTACATCATATGTTTTGTAGATTTTTCATTTTCTTATTTTAGAAGTTAGAGGGGGGGAACAACTTTTGCCCACTTTGTAAGCGTCTGTAACTATTCGGTTTTGAAAAAAAAATATTTTAGAAACCTCGATATAATTTTTGAAGACCTATCTATAGATACCCCACACGTATGTGTTTGATGAAAGACCCCAATCTTTATTATTATTTTTGCATCAAAATCTTAATGCGGTTTACAGAATACATCTACCTGCCAAGTTTCAACGGTATAGCTCTTATAGTTTCGGAATAAAATGGCTGTGACATACGAAAGGACAGACGGACAGACAGACATGACAAATCTATAAGGGTTCCGTTTTTTGCCATTTGGCTACGGAGCCCTAATAAACAGGCGTGTACTCGTTTGTCGCATTAATAAGAGTTATCAAAAAGTCTAGGCGAAACTTGCTTGACGAGTAGAAAACTACTGAAAGACTCTTGCTTGGCATTTCAGCGAGTAATCCTCTTAGTATTAGCTAAGTGTGCTAAGCTTTGGAGTCTAGGGTCCGCATTACCAGTCTAACTGCTCATTTTGGCTAAACTTCGATATTTTCCGTGAAGCGACTGCCATCTGACCTCCACAACCCGAAGGCGATATCGAAGCATTGCAGTTAGACCAATTGTAGGTCTTTTGAGGGCTCCAACAAACCGTAACGACTGCCATTAGATGTTCGGCAACCGGGATCAACGGCTTAACGTGCTTTCCGAGGCACGACCAGACCAGTGCAAATATTCATTTTCATGCATACAAATATTTGCAATCTTTATATCTTTAATCTATATATACTTTACATAATAAAGAGTAGTTATATTTAGTTTTCGTCAAATCACACGAATATTAACAATTTCATTCCTTACTTGAAACCTGAAGCACAATTGATATATTCTTCTAGCAGTGGGTTCGGATCTCGGTTGGTTGGTTATACTTTTCGTTTAATTTGTTTTTTTTTATTGATTTCATGTTATTTTTTTTTTACATTTTTTAGTATATTTTTTGAGATTTTTTTTCCTTTTTTAAAATTTTAAACTAGTGCTTCACCGCAAGGCTGCCTGAAGGTAAAGGATGCAATCGTTATTGGTAAAGCGCGCTAGTTTAGAAAGAGTATATTGTACTTATAGGTACTAGAGCCATGAAGACACTTAAATTGTAAGTAGTCAAACGCAAACGCCGCCGCTGGCAAATGATTCTAGTCCCTCGATCTCCGCGGTATAAAAAACGAGGCGAAAGGCTTTGTGCGGATCGCAGTGGTATCAACATCAAAAAGGTGCTTACATAAAGAAACAGGTTTCCGGGATAGACAAATCTGTGAGGGTCAGTACCGACCGGTGTAGGAATAATCCCCCTTATTCATAAACGCTGTTTAAAGTTAACTGGTGATTAGCGATTCTTTAACCATTCAATTTTGACCTTTTAACGTCACTTAACTTAAATCATCCTTTATGAATATACACCACAGTGTTTAAGGGGTTTATTCATAAACAAAGATTAAAGTTAAGTGAAGTGCAAACGTCAAAAATGTATGGTTAAAGAATCGCTAATCACTAGTTAACTTTAAACATCTTTTATGAATAAGGGGGAATATTTACTTGTTTACTTATGCGCTCACTTATAAAGAAACAGGTTTCAATGTGTTCGTTTCTTTGTGCAAATTGACCCTGCACCGGTCGGTACTGACCCGCACAGATTTGTCTGTCCCGGGAACCTGTTTCTTTATGTAAGCACCCTAAGGGTAGATCCTCGCCGTACAATGATCCGATGATTGAACAGTGACGAGGGAAATAAGTCATGCAATTCCCGCGCACACTCTCCAAAACGCATCCTATAGAACACCGACAGGCTATTCATGATTGAAACCTTTTTTAAATTACTTAATTCTTTTCCATTTCACCGAAACGACGTTAGACGATGTACGGCCTTCAAGCCACACCTCCGTGCCCGTCGGAGTGGGGAGCGTGAGGTTTTTTCGTTACGGAATTTCTGGATTCGGTCCCCGCGCTCAAGGCCCGCGATAGAAGCTATGCAATAGCTTAAAAATGTTGCGAAAACTGGAGTGAGTGCGCCTGTTAAAACAATGGGAATATTATGGACGTTTACATATTACTCCCATTGTTTTATCAGGCGCTTATTTTTATATCAAAAATCAAAATCAAAAATCAAAATCAATTTTATTTGTATAACATAGGTAGTGAATACAGTTCTTAAATTTATGTTTATAGGTCGCTATGTTATGCTAAGAAGCGTACAAATACTTGCATGCAAAACATTAACATTTTTTTGTCAATCATGCTATATGCAAAAAAAAGAAAACAAATGATTAATTATATAATGTCAAAATAAATGATAAATGAGTAAAAACAATGTCACAATACGGAGTAATTTCGCTAGTCAAAATAAATAAGTCTACATTAATTTGTCATTTAGGAATTCATCAGTTGTATAATAACATTTCTCAATTAATAAATGTTTTAATTTTGTCTTGAATTGTATAATATTCAAATTTTTTATGCCAACTGGTAATTTGTTGTAGATGCGCGGTGCCATTCCTAAAACACTCTTTTTTACTAAAGCAGTATTACAACGCTGATTTTTTAAAACATTTGCATATTGACTACGAATAGTAACATCTCGTAACGTTGACACCGTTTCAAACAATCTTATGTTTGTCTTGACAAAAACACTAATTTCATAAATGTACAATGATGGTAAGGTTAAAATTTTCAGCGACATAAAAAATGGTACACAGCTATCGTCCATTTTCAGGCCACACATCGATCTTATGCACCTTTTTTGTGCCTTAAATATGACATCTTTATCAGTAGAGTTTCCCCAAAAAATAATGCCATATCGCAAAACTGAGGCTACTAAGCCATGATATGCAACTAGTAGCGCATCGATATTTATTTTTCTAGCAATTTGGAAAAGTGCGTACGATGATCTATTTACTTTTTTACTTAGGCCATCTATATGGGCCTTCCAGTTTAGTTGGTTATCCAGTAATAAACCTAAGAATGTTGCCACTTTAACCTCTTCAATTTCACAGTTACTATGTCTGATATTTACTTTTGGTGCTACAGTTCTTTGATGATAGTGCATTATTTTCGTTTTTTGTAAGTTTATAACTAAATTATTTTGATTAAGCCAAGTAATTATGTCTGATAATGTACTATTTATGTCATCTTCATAAATATTGCGATTAATACATTTGACAATGGCAGTAGAGTCATCCGCAAACATCACCATTTGATGTCGTGTCACATTTGGCAGATCATTAATATAAATTAAAAAAAGCAGTGGCCCGAGGACGCTACCCTGTGGGACACCAAACTTTACTAATCTAGGACGAGAAAAGAAACTCTTTTCCATTTTTGTTTTTTTACATACTCTTGCAATCTCTGTACATTGCATTCTATTAGAAAGATATGATGTGAGTAGTTTTAAAATATTACCTCTGATGCCGTAGCTCTGCAGTTTCGCTAATAATACGTCGTGCTTTACATAATCAAAGGCTTTGGTCATATCTGTAAAAATAGCACAGATAGGAGCTCTTTGATCTACTGCCAACATAATACTACGTAAAAAACAAAAAATAGCCATGTTGATCGTGGTATTCTTTCTAAAGCCATTTTGTTCCTTACATAATAAATTAAATTTGTGAAGATAACAGTACAGAGACTTATAAATAATTTTTTCGAATATTTTAGAAAATACTGAAATTTTTGCAATTGGCCTGTAATTCTTCATATCGGTTTTTTTATCTTTTTTATGGAGTGGTTTAATAATGACTTTCTTCAAGTCTTCCGGATAAACTCCGTCAATAATGCAAAGGTTCATAATATGTGCTAATACAGGTGCTATAATTTCGTTCACCGATTTTAGAACCTTTGTTGACACACCGTCAAATCCTACAGTACTTGTATTTTTAAGTGATCTTATAGACGAAGTAATGTCTGTCGATAGAACCGGCTGCATATACATTGATTGTCTTGTTAAATTGCCTAATTTGTTGTCAAAATCCATGTCAGTTTTACTATTGTTCTCAATGTCATCTATAAAATACTCATTAAATGCATTTGCAATGTCAATAGGTTTTGTAAAGGTCATGTCATTTTTATTAATTGTCATTATTTGTTCTCGGGGAATGTTATTTTTTTTGTCTATTAATTATTTGCCATGTAGCCTTCGATTTATTATGCGAGATTTTTATAAAGTAATTATTTTGAGCTTGTTGTGTTAGTCTTATAATTTTCTTATATTGTAAAGAGTATTTTTGAAAGTCAATTTTATTCTTTAATGTAGGGTTTAGTCTATATGTCCATAGTAATTTTCTTTGTCTTTTACTACAGGTTTTTATACCACGTGATATCCATTTTACGTTTTTATTGGTGTGAATGGTTATTATTTTGTCTGGGAAGCAGAGTTTATAAAACAAATAAAATGATTCAAAAAATAATTTGTAGGCTAAATTAGCATCATTGGTTTCATACACTTCCTTAAAAGTTAAGCTACGTATGCATTCTCGGAATTTATTAAGATTCTCTGTGGAGTAGTCTTTTTTAACCATTTTCCAAAATTTTAAGCGACATGTCCTATTTATGGGAACTCTAAGTAGTTGCGATGTGTGATCAGAAAGGATGAGATCAATAATTTCAGCCCTGCAGCCTCTTTGCATGTTATGCGCGAAATTATCGATACATGAGTTACTACTAAGCCTAGTAGGTTCATTTATTTCTAATGTCAAGTTATAGCTCAGTAGAAAATTCTCTAATTCTAAAGTAGTCCTGTTCCTGTTTAATACATCAATATTTAAATCGCCACATAAAACAATTTTTTTCCTATTTAATAAACATAACTTACTCAAAACAATGTCAAGCTTGTCATAAAATGTCAAATAATTATATTTAGGAACTCTATAAACACAAAATACAATAATGGAATGAGTTAATAGTTCAATACCGCAAATTTCAACAACGCCTGACACAGAGAGCTTAGCAATACCTGGCAGTTCTTTATATTGATGCCCAGTTCTAACTAATATACACGTCCCTCCACGATTTGTTTCGCGACAAAAGATAGCAGCGAAATGGAAACCAGGAAGATATATTAAACTCTCATGACCAGAAGTAACAAAATGTTCAGTTATACAGAGAATGTCTACAATTGTGCCTTGGTTTTCAAGGTTATTTAATTTAATAGTTAATAAGTCCGATTTATTCAGTAAACCGGCAATGTTTTGGTGTAAAATATTGAGGGTATTATAGAAAAAACTGCGAGTTTTGTCTCTCTGTATTAATCACAGATGTTGTCTTAAACACATTGGAGTTGTCATTTGCATGTATTATGTCATTTCTGCATATTTCAATTTTTGCATTAACACCGTCAATATAAATAATCATATTACAAATGTCATTAAAAATAGATTTCATTCCGGAGTAATTTATCATTCCCGTGCGTCTATTGAACATCGTATCATCATATCGCAAATTTCTGTTACTATCCAGGAAATAAGCATGTCCATGAGTAGCTGTATCTAAATATAATAAGTTATTGAACATTTCCACTCTCGAATTATACAAATAGTTATTAGTGAAAAATTTGTACGTTGGTGTGCATATAATTATGTTTGTATTTTTGATTTCCTGTAAAACTTGTCTTATAACTAAAATGCTGTCATAGTATTTACACGTGACTTGGAAGTCCTCACCGCCTACCAATATGATACAGTAGTCTAGCATCGTGAAGTTTGCCAGTTTTTCTTTAGTACCTTTCAAAAGACCCTGAATATTTGTATGAGGTGTGATGTAATGGCAAAGTTCACATTGCCCCATAGTGTTTTCAGCAATGTTAAGCAATTTATTCTTGTTGTCGGTGCTTAAGATGCAAATTTTGCTTTGCTTGAGACTGCTATTGTCGGAATGATGAATTTCTTGCTTTATCGGTGTAACAATATTGCCAATATTTACATCTGTTTGTGTTTGTTTACATGCATTTTCCATTCTAAGTTTTTTATTACAACAACCTGTCGATTTTTGCTGTTTTAAGGTTTTCCGAAGTATAAGCCGCGTGACTGCTGGTTTGAGTTTCCTTATTCATTGTTTGTATTCGCAACTTCGATTTATGTCCCAAAGTATTTTTTACTGGGGTAGATGTTAAGCTACTCGCATGAACTTTTGTGTTTGGAACCTTTCGTTTAGGTTGGAGTGACACACTTGGCTTCTCCAACATCAACCTTCTTATATAGTTCTATGATACGATTACATTTATAGAGATCTGACTTTAAATTTTGATTCTCACAGAGCAAGTTGTCAACTTCCTGATTCGCACTTTGCAACTTAATTCGTAAATCATTTATCACTTCCTGTAGCGCCGCGATGGTTTCATCGTCTTGTTGTGATGTTTCTGGCATACTCATAACAGTAGCATCGAAAAGTGATGTTTCGGAGAAAGAGGAAGACTGGATTTGTTTTTTTCTTACTGTGATGTTTTCGTCCCCCATATTTTCTTTTTTAACAGTGCAATAGCGTATGTTAACAGTATGGCAAATTTACCGCGTTATAATCTGGAACGCGCCCACCGGTTTTATAATGGTTGTTGTAGGGTAGGATGTTGCTATGCCTTTAATCTAGGTATCGTACTTTCAGTCACTTTTCCCAGAATTTTAGCACTGTTTTATATTACAGGCTTCAGTGAAATAAGTAGGGTAATCCTTTCTGTTGGATATTAACGTTTTTTGTTGAAACGACATAAAAGATCAATTAATAAATTATACACTAACGTCAATTTTTTGCTCTATTATTCGTCACTAGATGGCGTTATTTACAGCTTTAGTTATACTCGGCATATGGAACGCGCCCACCGGTTTTATAATTGTCAATTTTTTGTTGTACTATTCACCACTAGATGGCGCTATTTATGGCTTTAGTTATACTCAGCTTATTTTATTACATCTGCAACCCCCGAATTAATGTCACTTAGTTTTAATTTAGTTGATCTTTTCGCCACTAGAGGCGTTACTAGGGGTACAGAGGTCACTTTTTAAATAATATATTTTCTAGCAAACGGTTTGACAATCATCCATTATTGAATAATTTCACTGTTTGGTTCAATTTTGTCCACTGAGATATTCTTTTTAGTTATAAATATACTTGCAAATTACTATAATTATTGTTCATATAAAACACTTCTTCCTTAAATTCACCGTTTCGAAAAAACTGGTCTGGAGGAGGCACCGTTTTTACCGAACACTTATTTATGAGTATTACTTAGTTTTAAAAGTCACAAACACTGTCACTTATGTAGTCTTATATATGCAATACAGTTAAGAATAGTATCAGCCTGTGAGACTTTTGTTTGTTTATTAATTTAATTTAATTACGCGGGCGATGTTTACTGCGCCAGTGTTGCCAGTGTTGCAACACGGCTTTTTCTTTTCGAAACTTACGCAGGTGAAACCGCGAGGCACAGCTAGTTAACAATGTTTTATGAAATTAAAGGATTTAAGTTATTTGTATGAGAGATTACGCGGTAATAAGCGGTTTACGATTTACGAGGTATTAAGAAAAGCTACTTACTAGATCTCGTTCAAAACAATTTTCGCTGGTAGTTTTTATAGTAATGTACATCATATGTTTTGTAGATTTTTCATTTTCTTATTTTAGAAGTTAGAGGGGGGGAACAACTTTTGCCCACTTTGTAAGCGTCTGTAATTCGGTTTTGAAAAAAAATATTTTAGAAACCTCGATATAATTTTTGAAGACCTATCTATAGATACCCCACACGTATGTGTTTGATGAAAGACCCCAATCTTTATTATTATTTTTGCATCAAAATCTTAATGCGGTTTACAGAATACATCTACCTGCCAAGTTTCAACGGTATAGCTCTTATAGTTTCGGAATAAAATGGCTGTGACATACGAAAGGACAGACGGACAGACAGACATGACAAATCTATAAGGGTTCCGTTTTTTGCCATTTGGCTACGGAGCCCTAATAAACAGGCGAGTACTCGTTTGTCGCATTAATAAGAGCTATCAAAAAGTCTAGGCGAAACTTGCTTGACGAGTAGAAAACTACTGAAAGACTCTTGCTTGGCATTCCTGACCTCCACGTTCGGCAGCGTTTGACAACTGTCTCTCTCCTGCTTGAGTGGGCAATGCGCCCGCGTGGACTGCTGCTATACAATAATACTTTAACATATTAACTTCACTATGACTCTTCATTGATACATGAAAAAATTCTCTTGTTCACAACCTAAACTAAATTTAACTTCAGTGCATATTTTTAAAAAGGTAGAAGGTAAACATTAGTTTGATCCTGTCAAATTAAGATACTCCATAGACGGGACTAATTGAAGGTGGAGGCAGCTGACGACTCTCCCGGAGAGAGCCCTGTTTTCATCAGCATCTCAGCGTTAAACCCAGTTGCATCCGAAGCCTTTCCGCTTTGGAGTCTAGGGTCCGCATTACCAGTCTAACTGCTCATTTTGGCTAAACTTCGATATTTTCCGTGAAGCGACTGCCATCTGACCTCCACAACCCGAAGGCGATATCGAAGCATTGCAGTTAGACCAATTGTAGGTCTTTTGAGGGCTCCAACAAACCGTAACGACTGCCATTAGATGTTCGGCAACCGGGATCAACGGCTTAACGTGCTTTCCGAGGCACGACCAGACCAGTGCAAATATTCATATTCATGCATACAAATATTTGCAATCTTTATATCTTTAATCTATATATAGTTTACATAATAAAGAGTAGGTATATTCAGTTTTCGTCAAATCACACGAATATTAACAATTTCATTCCTTACTTGAAACCTGAAGCACAATTGATATATTCTTCTAGCAGTGGGTTCGGATCTCGGTTGGTTGGTTATACTTTTCGTTTAATTTGTTTTTTTTTATTGATTTCATGTTATTTTTTTTTTACATTTTTTAGTATATTTTTTGAGATTTTTTTTCCTTTTTTTAAATTTTAAACTAGTGCTTCACCGCAAGGCTGCCTGAAGGTAAAGGATGCAATCGTTATTGGTAAAGCGCGCTAGTTTAGAAAGAGTATATTGTACTTATAGGTACTAGAGCCATGAAGACACTTAAATTGTAAGTAGTCAAACGCAAACGCCGCCGCAAATGGCAAATGATTCTAGTCCCTCGATCTCCGCGGTATAAAAAACGAGGCGAAAGGCTTTGTGCGGATCGCAGTGGTATCAACATCAAAAAGGTGCTTACATAAAGAAACAGGTTTCCGGGATAGACAAATCTGTGAGGGTCAGTACCGACCGGTGTAGGAATAATATTTACTTGTTTACTTATGCGCTCACTTATAAAGAAACAGGTTTCAATGTGTTCGTTTCTTTGTGCAAATTGACCCTGCACCGGTCGGTACTGACCCGCACAGATTTGTCTGTTCCGGAAACCTGTTTCGTTATGTAAGGGTAGATACTCGCCGTACAATGTTTTTTTTTTTTAATAATTATAAACTCCCCCTTGACCGCAATCCCGCCTGATGGTAAGCAGTAATGCGATCGTAGATGGTAAAGCGCGCTAGTTTATTAAGAGCCTATTCACACAGAAAAACTGAGCGAATACGAAGGAAGACGGCAGTTGAGCGAGGTGATGCAATGTTAAACCCAACAACACAACCAACGATGCTGCGCCAAAGGAAGATTGATCTGAAGACCCTCCACGACTAAACTCCCAACACAACAACATTTGGCGCATCGTACCCGGCACACATCGCAACACAACTGCTCAGACCCGTCCTCCGTACGGCTTCACCAGACATCATGCCGGAACACGACAAATTATATATAATTATATATCATTATATATAGAAAAAGATGCACTTAACTTAAAATTAGTTAAGTTTGTAAACAAGAATATCGACGCCATTATTTAAGTAAAACTGCAAAAGAAGGTCAAATTAGCTACTTCCGTGGGGATGAGACCGTAATCTCTTTATCGGATTCTTGACATCATTTCGACATTGTATTAGTACCTCATGATTGCATGATTGCTTATCGCTTCAGCGTCATCATATTTGGTGGCTAGGACTTAGACCGGCTCCTAGCCAAACCGGTTTCCGGAGTAGCTACGGACCTCCCGAGAGTTCAACTTAAATTTCAGTCTTATACAAGATTCACGTGAAAACTATGTTTGCGCGATGTAGGATTTCAACTTTGAGAATTAATTACACCAATCTCGCTACAGCTCTACCAAATGTGGGAATTCGAATGGGAATACCACGGAATAAAGCTTCCTGTGGTATTTTTTATTATTGTGTGTCCTCTTCCATTAAGATTTTATCCAAGGTTGTAATTTTGAAAATGCTTTTATGGTCTTTACTATGAGAGCGAAAAAGAGGCTTGATTTCTGTTCGTGATAATTTGGCGTGTTTTCATTGGGTTTCAGCTTTAGTTTACACACACTTTGGTCGATTGTGTGACGCCTTATTATTGAGGTTAAACAGAGATATCAATAGGCATTTCGGGAACGTTGAAAAGAGAATACCTATATGTTTCAGTACCGTTTCAGTTATTTCAGTGCGCTCGTAGTCAGTCGTACAAAGCGAGCAGTGGATTTGAAGTTTGAAAAAATATTTCTGATCACAATAAATTTATGGAGAGCAGTAAAGCAATACGAGCAGCAAAACAATACGAATCACTGGAGTCCCATTTGGGCGCCACTTTATAATTTAATGGAGCCCAAACGAGACTAAAGTTGTTTTCATTTCAAGTAACAAATAATGAAATTTACCGTCGACAGAGAATTTCTAATAATATCTAGTCTTAGTTCAAAGTAATATAGGTAATAATCTCCTTAGTGATATTTACGAAATTACTCAATAAATTGTACCGTATTGTGTGTATTGTGTAATGTATTGACATATCGGTCATCTATATATAGGTCGGTAGTAATATATCAACACATCTACGTTTTCCAGGATCAAAGTACTTATACATGTATGAAATTAATTTTTGAGATAGTTTTAAGTTTCTTTACAGATTTTTGTCACCGATAGTCACCACATGCAGTTATCAACGGGTTCGAGGCACTGGTATAGACGCTAATATATAATAAGGATATGTAATAAACTCCGTTTCACATGTTTTGCAGATGTGCCAATACATTACAAGGTTAAGTAGGAGCTATATAAAATATAAGGTTCTTATTCTTTGTGTACTTTCTAATCGCAGAAGAATAATAAAAATTGAGGAAATATCGGTTGGTTGATTGAATATCAATGTTTGTGTAATCAATAATTAGTACATGACTCAATGAAAATTCAACGAATGTTAAAATATAATGACTCCATAGTTTCGCTGAAAACTTAGACGCATCGGATACAATGTTCTACAGTGAATCCAAATCTCTGCCTCTGTCTTACTTTTTCATTTTCATATTTATGCTTTTGTAAAATTATAAACTAGTGCTTGATTGCAATCCCGCCTGATGGTAAGCAGTGATGAAATCGTTGATGGTAAAGCGCGCTAGTTTATTAAGAGCCTATTCACTCAAAACTAAATGAATAGGAAGAAAGACGGCAGTTGAGCGAGGTGATGCAATTTTAAACCCAACAACACGACCAACGATTATTATTTTATTTTATTTATTTATTACATCGCAACGCAACTGTTCAGACCCGTCCTCTGTACAGCTTCAGCAGCCAGAATATGATGAATGCTTGGTGGCATGACTTAGGTACCCTAACATTTATAGCTAAACATATTTATTATCTCGGTAGAGGCTTTTATTGTTCCAATGTTTGTTTAGAAATATACCTAACCTAAAAAGAATACCTACTTAATACCTAAAATAGCACAACCACCGAATCCGGTAACCACCGAGGTGTATCTATTAGGTATTAGGTTGTGAAGTTCAAGTAGTAACTTGTGCCATATACAGTAAGTACCTACTACCAAGTATTCAGTCTTATCCGGTTAGACTTGGAGGCAACCCTAACATAATATGTAAGTACCTACCTAGTAGAAGAAAAATATGGGGAAATAATGATGTACTTAGGTAATTAAATCTAACCTTCTTAACTACTTACTTGCTACCACTGGTAATTTTTCTTCCTTATTTAATTTCCTAATTTTTACTCAATTTAACCTTTCCCTTTTATTTTTACACTATTGTACAGTACCTATCGTTTTTTTATCAACAATATTTTATGTACAAAGCCGTTCACTATCTAATAATTTATATCTGGATTTTTTAGCTTCTTCAAAATATAACAGTTTAATTTATTTAGTAAATTTTTTTTTTTTAGTTAATTGAGGACTGATTAAAAACAAAAATAACATCTAACAGTTTTCATAAAGAAGAACTATCAAAAAACTAAATTATTCATGAATTGGTTGTATAAAGCAGCTATTAATTATGAGATGAAATATTCAATAGCAAAAGGAGGTCAAATTAACTACTGCCGTGGGGATGAGACCGAAATCTCTCTTTATCAGTTTCTTCTTATCATTTTGACATTGTATTATTACTTCATGATTGCTTACTGCTTAGAGCTTCATCATTTTTGGTGGCTAAGACTTAGACCGGCTCCTAGCCAAACCGGTTTACGGAGTAGCTACGGACCCCCCGAGAGCTGAAAGTGAAATTCAGTCTCATAGAAAACTGACGTGAAAACTTAGCTTTCGAGATACAGGATTTCAACTTTGTGAATTAATTACTTGAAACGCGACATACTTAACCTAAAAGTGAAGATTTGGGTAGGAATAGAATGTAATGAAGATTCAAGTGTTATTTTTTAATTTCGTCTAGACTTTCCATTTAATATTTTATTGAAGGTTGTAATTTAGAAAATTCTTTTACGGTTTTTCCTATGAGAGAGAAAAAGAGGCTTGATTTTTGTCCGAGGTAGTTTCGCGTGTCTCCATTGGGTCTCTGCTTTATTATACACACACTTCAACCTCTTGTGTGACACCTTATTATCGATTTAAAGACAGAGATATGAATAGGCTTTTCGGAAACGAAGGAAAGGGATTACCGATGTGTTTCAGTTTCGTTTTGGTCTTTTAAGTACATTCGTAGCGACACCTTTACTGCTTTACAGGGACTAGCTAGTCAGACAGTGAACTCAAAGACAGTCAACACTGGGTAGAGAACGCCACAAGATTCTAAATTATGCTTGTCCGTTTAGCACGCTATCTAACGACTTTATTATAAACTGAAACGCTTGAAGAAAAAACGGTCGAGAGATGTCGTGGGACATTTGATTCGAGTGAAGTTTCCTTCGCCAGCGAAGAAAGTGTTTTGAACATGCGTAGTTCCTACATGCGATAAGGAAGTTCGATTTATTGACATACAACTCAAATTAAAGTAAAACATTGAAATGTCAGCTTTGTGGTGCTATCATAACTGTTTTTAACTGAACAGCCAGCTGTGTTTTTGAGGAGATTATACCGCTCTTCATCATCTCAGCGTAAGTATAATCCCGGTTGCATCCACGGCTTTCGCATTGGAGCCCGGGGTCCGCTTAAAGTTTCTTCCGCTACTTCTTCCCAGGAAAAGCATCAGGAAGTGGCAAAGAGCGGGCGTTTTGGAGTACTGTCTCTCGACCTAATTTGAATACATGACTTTTGAGTTTTATTCACCCTTCTACAGTTGTAATTTTCTGCATTAGACATGGCCTACTGCATATTATTAAATTTTCGATAACTCTTATCCAGCTGCCCGCCAAACTTTGCAGATCGTCGCTCCACCTACCCTGAGAGCTCTCTGCCTTGTTTGCTAATTCGCCGTCTCAGTTAAGAAAACGTCTTCGACAGCCTCCGTGGCGTAGCGGTAGCGAACGCGGCCGCTACGCAAAGAGGCACGGGTTCGATCCCCGCGCAGTTCAAATATTTGTATGCATGAATATGAATATTTGCACTGGTCTGGTCGTACCTCGGAAAGCACGTTAAGCCGTTGGTCCCGGTTGCCATACGAACATCTAATGGCAATCGTTACGGGTTGTTGGAGCCTTCAAGCCTGGTCTAACTGCAATGCTTCGATACAGTGGAGGGCAGACGGCAGTCGCTTCACAGAAAATATCAAAGTTTAGCCAAAATCAGCAGTTAGACTGGTAAAGCGGACCCCAGACTCAGCTTCGGATGCAACTGGGATTAACTGGGATGATGACGATGAATTAAGAAGACGTCTACCCCCAAGACTCTAAGATCATCCGATCTACATCTACATCAGAACGAGGCCAGCTAGCCGATACTCCAGGTTTTAGTGACGCATAAAGATGCCAACTAAATAATTTGTGACAGAACTGTTCTAAAGTAGCATTTATTTATGGCCAAACGATCTGGTATCAGAACGTTCGTCCAGCGTCATCTCCATAACTGAGGACCTCAAAGAAACTGTTAATGAATAAAGATTTAGTGATGAGACTGAAAAGAACGTTCTGATGTACTCCTAAACGTTTTTCCTTATGTTTGCCAATTCTCTGTCTCAATTACAAGAAGATTCTATGCCCAAGACCTCACCTCGACAGTCATGGTTCTGCGGTTTCTATGACCGGCTGTTGCCACTTCAACTTGTTTAATGAAGTGAATTAATTTTAAATCGACCTCTGTGGCGTAGCGGTCAACACGCCTTCCTGCGACGTGGAGGCCCCGGGTTCGATCCCCGGCCAGGTCATGATGGAAAACGATCTTTACCTGATTGGCCTGGGTCTTGGACGTTTATCTATATATGTATCTATTATAAATATAGTATCGTAGAATTAGTATCCCATAACACAAGTCTCGAACTTACTTTGGGGCTAGCTCAATCTCTGTGTTGTGTCCATATATATATATATATGTCGGAGACAGCGACGGCAGAGCGGTAGGGTCGACAGCATCTTGCTGTGGTGGTACAGGTTCCATTTCGTAGGTGAGTTTTGAATTGAAGCACGACGTGCAGATATACCCTCCAATCTTCATAATAAGAATTTGAATAGGTAAACCGATAATTTCTTTTCAGAGAAGTGCCTTGGTCCGCGTCTCGATGCAAAGTGCCCATTCGACGAACCCCACTTTCCAAAGCGACTCTGTCCATGTGACGCCATCACAAAATAACGTCACAAGCGTTCGCCCCTCTACTACGTAAATCAAATCAGCAACTTCTATTAAAATTATATCGACGATCTCCGACACGGCCAGCCTGACGATTTGCACGTCCTCGTGCATCATCATCATCATCATCATCCCAACGCCAATCCAAGTCGCATCCGAAGCTCCCTCAGCCCCGGAGTCCGGGATCCGCTTCACGAGGCCAACCGCCGATTCCGGCCAAACTTCGATATTTCCCGTTGCACGTCCTCGTGCATGTCTGTAACAAATTTAAAACAAAACACAGAAAACCGATTTTGAAGCATTTTTGAGAGCTCGGCCAACCTGACCGTCACACATCACGTTTAGTTACATTGACTATTAGAAAACCAAACTTAATTATTTCAACAACTTAAACACAAAAGCTTCCTTCAAGCCTCATAATTATCAAATTTCAAAAAGAAAACAAAAGGTTCCTCCAAGCCTCTTAACTATCAAATCAATATCATAATCATCAAAAAGAAAACAAACCATGGCCCGCTACCACAGTAGCTAGTGACAACTCATAGTTGACACCCATATCGTCATCACCTCTTGTGATACGACCAACTGAGTCCACGACTCCCAGGTCAACACATGACCGTATAACTAACAGTCTCCTCCGAGACCCAGGTCCCCGCCACATCACTAGCTGCCCATCGCCCCCTGAACAACTCCTCACTAATTTAAAACAAAACACACATTGTATAAAGCCCAGGTTTTCTCAAGATGTTTTCCTTCGCCTTCAGTCATTGGTGTCCAAGATATACTTAGAAAGTACATATAACTTTAGAAAAGTTACATTGGTACTTGCCTGACCTGGAATCGAACCCGCGCACTCATACTTGAGAGGCTAGTGTTTTAACCACTAGGCCACCACGACAAAACAGTGGGGTATATTGAAAAAGAACCTCGGAGTCTTTGAGTATATTTCGTGGTGCTCCCTGTGCGCCGTTTCCGAGTCAACGAAATACCAGTTGGTGGAGTCATAAGGATACTATAGCTGCCTGCCCCTCAGTGCCCGGCCGGTCTTGCGATTGCACCGAAACAGCACACAATGACAGAGATTATAAGTAATAGCATAGACAGACCTTACGGAGGAATTGCCCTATTGTAGAGGAAGTCCGCTTTCTCAAAGGTATCAGTGTTGTTGTGTAATAGTGATCGTTTAGTTCTCACACGGATCGTTCTATGTTAGTTTTCTCATTTTACATGCTTACTGACTCGAGTGATAATATAATAGATTTCATGGGTTTTTCTTTATTTCTTTATTTTTTGGCTTCGCACGGTTTGTGCATTTAGCCAATGCCACGTAATTATGAATTATTCATGTCGAAAAAGACGGCCGCGTTACCCGTCTTACGAGTGAGGTTTGAGACAAAGTCATGATGTGGCCACTATGCAGCGATATTTCACTGTTCTTTATGAACTATTTACTAAATGCACTTTTTACTACATAAATCACGCACTTTTATATAGTAAACAACACTATAAATAATTTTAAAAGTCCAATGAAAAACGAGCGTGACACTCAGCTTGACTTTCCCGCCAAAACTCAGGGTGCTGATCACGAAAATGATTTCATTTTTGAAATCCAAGATGGCAGACATCATATTTCATGACATTCTGACATGGGTGTGACAACGAAAATGACATCATTTTTAAGCTATTGCTTAGCTTCTTTCTATCTCTTTATCAAAGTCGAACAGAAAACATTGAATATAGTTTAGTCGCTTAATCGTCACCATTTTTCGCACTCTTTTGATGACGTTGCTGGTAAAAAATAAATAAATTACAAAACAGAAAGAAAACTTGAATTGATATCAAAGAAAAAAAAAACAAAGGAAAAATTACTGTATAAATAAAATAAATAAATAATTATAATTGCAAGTTATAGTTGATAAAAAAAATGCTATGCAATAGCTTTACCGTGGCAGTCTCAGAGTGCCACACGCCTTTTTTTTTTTTCATAATGGACGCTCTCAGCGTACAATATATTTCTGCATCGTTCTCACACGATTGATTTCAAAATGAATGATGTAATCGAATATTTGTATCAATAGCTAGATAATTTAAAAGAGTGTCCATGGAGTTTCTTGCCCGTTCTTCTCCATAGGTACCTACTCTTTGGAATGGGCGACTAGCTTCACTTTACTGACTGACCGACCTTCTGACAATTCAAAAGTGCCTGTAACTGGTTTATTTGAAATAAATGCTTTGATTTTTTGATTTTAACGACAAGTAGTGTGTCTTAAATTCCTGCAACAACTGCGCATGTTTTATTTCAATTGGCAAGGCATTCCACAAACGAGGGGCCTGAACAGTGAAAGGTTTATCAAGGAACGTTGTGGAATGCGTAGGCATTTTGAGCTTTGAAAATTGAAAGCGATTCTGAGATAAAGAGGGGTAACAAAATGGTCAAGTGTGTGTTTGGAAGTTTTGTTCCACTAGTAGGATATCGCAGTAGGACCACGGTTCCAGAGTCGGACCGATGCCTGCCAGGGCCGCGGGTTATTCGAAAGAGATACCGTGGTTCCTAGCGCACAAGTGTAGGAACACGGGTGGTATTTAGCCATTAAGTCTGGCACGCTCTTCTGCTCCGTCCAGAACGGAAGAGGTCATTTAATGACTTCTCATCCAAAAAGAAAAGGTTCATTCCACTATAAGAGAACCTATCAATTTATATTTTAGCCCACACAAGTTTTCGTGTGCGTTCGCGCAGCGGAATGTTGTTGAATTTAAAGATTTTAGAAACGCAGATATTTAGTGTATGACGTCGTATAATTGTGTATGGTAAAAAAAAAATGTGCACGCAGCCATTGTGGAGAAATTCACCAAAAACTGATTCCGCTGGGCGAACGTTGTCCTGGCGGAACTTTTTTAATCCATTGACTTTCGAAAAAAGAGATGTGTCCAAAAATTAGTGTGTATTTGTGTGTAATTGTGTATGTATGAATAAAATTTGTGCATGCATAACCTTCTGAGATATTCAAGTTTCCGCTGCGCGAACGTTTGGCCATTAGCTAGTTTTCATATAAAGCGCTTACATAGAGAGCTGTAGATTTATATATACTTTGTTTTGAATTTGTGTATATTTGTTTAAAAAACAGATTTAGAAAAAATCGTAAGGCTTAAAAGATAAAAATATAAACGTAAAATACGCTTATTTGGTCTTAGTTCTTAAAGTTTGCACTTTGGGGTCTAGATTTTCACGTTTATACAAACCTTGTAAGTGTCTGCAATATATTGCCAAGTATCAATGATGTTCTTTTAGTAATTAAAGAGTTATAGGACAATTTACCATGACATAATCACTGTTTACAAAGCAGTCAAATATCACGACATTCTAAAGGAATTGCATGGTAAAATGTATGCCAATAATTAGTGTATTCATTCAACTATTCACATGCAAAATTTCATGTCATTAAATTCAGTAATTAAAGAAATACAATTATAATACTGACGAAGCATCGAAAACCTACATAACCCGACCAAGTTCGGATAGCTATAAAAAAGCGGCCGTGCAATATATTTAGGTAACATCCCAAAATTTACAGTATAAAACCGGTATTGAATTGGTATAGGTGATAACACAATTGTTTCGATATAATATAAAGGTCATTTATTTTTGTACACCTATTTTTTTAAATGTATTTGACTATGACAAAGTAGGTACTATTTACGTAGTTATTTTATTTAAGTATGCGCTTGAGACTTGAGATATAATCTAGATATATTAATCAGGTTCAAGTACAACAGCAAATGAATACGCGCGGGCCGCGGCTAATGAATAGTAGATTGTTAACCGAGGGTGGAAAGAATCAATTCCCGAGGTATTTAGACGCCCGAGCGTAGCGAGGGCGGCTATTGTCCGAGTAGGAATTGATTCTTTTACCCGTGTTAAACACTCTACTTTTCATTTCGAATATAAGGAAAATAAAACTAGTTGTTTATCTGAACTTTTTATGGATAACACTATATAATAATGGTAGTCCTAATTTGGCTATTAATTTTAAATAGGTACTCTATTTAAAATTAATAGTCAAATTTGGACAATTCGTGAAATTAAAAGTTTTTATTTGGAATGTTTATGCTATTTGATATATTTCAATCTCAATTCAATTCGCGCTCAATATTTGTTTTTGTTTAGTCAGTTTTACTAGCAATAATTGGCCTTGACTTTCAATGTCCTTAATTGTCAAATTTGCGAGTTCACTGCTTCTGCAAGCACCGCTTATACCGAGTATCATTACCACCTGTGAAAACATATATGTTTTTTTAGTATTTGTGTAATAAATACATTCTTTTTAGAACAAATCCATAAATACTTAGGTAAACTTACCTTCACTGCCAAATATATTTCGACAGGAGCATCATTTAAAAATGTTTCCACTTCATGAGAGGTAAAAACCTGATTTTCTACTCTTGAACCCCTGAGACTGTTTTTTCAAAAAGGATGTTAAATTATGGAATTTTTTCAAACATACATTGCGTTTTACACTAAGTATACTTTTGAATATCGGCTCCATAGCGAAGAACGTTGTACTTTGCTAGACAGTCCTTTAAAATATGTAAGAAATACACTTTCGGAAAATGATTTTATATTCTTCTCTGCCCGCCACTTTATAAAATCATTGTATTCTTTTGAGATTTGTGGTATACGATTGTTAATAACACAATTTGCCTCGTCTTTAATTGAACCTGGTGTCAATATTTCAGAATCGCTTGAACTCATTTTTAAATTAAAATCTTAGCATAAAAGATTAGGTATTAACGTAACAATTTTTTCTAAATTCAGTCACAGATACATAATAGATTAGTATCCCGCTAATTTATGTCGAATTTTTAAATTTTAAATATGGAACGTTATTGTTGCGACCATAGAATTAATAAGTAGGTACTATCGTACTTCTTAATTCTATGGTTGCGACCTATTTCGCTCAATGAAGTTAGCGCTAAGTTCACACTGGCTGTTTAGAAACTCACATTGCCGCTGCATTTTTTTTATTAGTTTCAGCAGTTCTAATTTTAAAGTTCATTCCGACCCTTGGGTGGGAAGTAATTTGTATGAGTCTTTCCCGCTCTAGGGAGGGAAATAACACTTTCTACCCAATAACCAGATCAAGAAAATACTGCTTTCCGAATATGAGAAATGAAAAACATATTGCCCTCTCTTTTCTTCAAGGATGGAAGTACTGTTTCAAGCGGAAAGCCGCCTAACGCTCGTTGCGCGCAGCGCGTTGTCTATTGTTTCACACTAGAATATTTTTGATCAATTCATAACTACAATAGTAAGGTCCATATTACAGAACGTCACTCAAAACTCCAGCTTTACTTAAGTCTCGTTTGAAGCCTTTTGATAGGTTAAAACTAGTTTTAAGTAATGTTAAGTATTACTTAAAACTAGTAAGTAAAGCTTGAGTTTCGAGTAACGTTCTGTAATACGGACCTTAGACTATTTAACCAAAGGACTAGCCTTAAGCGTACCGCTTCAATCAAAATAATTCTGCATATTTTGGTGGGGTGCGGGGGAACACGCTCACTTAAATAAGTCACAACCAGTACAACAGTATAGACCATCAATTAAAAAATCGATTGAAGAAGTAGTTTTTTTTAAGTTATTACATTGTTTGATCCACTAAATTTGCAAAGGGGAACTCTCGTCTAGTGCATTGGTTAAAAAGTGTTATAAGCTACAATATGATAAATATTTACCTAAACAGTAGTACTTACTTGTGGTAATTATTTAATATCCCTGGGGGGTCTATAGTATGAATCCTGATGCGTGAAATCTTCAATAGAAATTAGCTGTATCAATTTTATTTGCCTAAATTAATATATCTAGATTATATCTCAAGTCTCAAGCGCATACTTAAATAAAATAACTACGTAAATAGTACCTACTTTGTCATAGTCAAATACCTACATTAAAAAAAATAGGTGTACAAAAATAAATGACCTTTATATTATATCGAAACAATTTTGTTTTCACCTATACCAATACAATACCGGTGTTATACTGGAAATTTTGAGATGTTACCTAAATATATTGCACGGCCGCTTTTTTATAGCTATCCGAACTTGGTCGGGTTATGTAGGTTTTCGATGCTTCGTCAGTATTATAATTGTTTTTCTTTAATTACTGAATTTAATGACATGAAATTTTGCATGTGAATAGTTGAATGAATACACTAATTTATTGGCATACATTTTACCATGCAATTCCTTTAGAATGTCGTGATATTTGACTGCTTTGTAAACAGTGATTTTGTCATGGTAAATTGTCCTATAACTCTTTAATTACTAAAGGAACATCATTGATACTTGGCAATATATTGCAGACACTTACAAGGTTTGTATAAACGTGAAAATCTAGACCCCAAAGTGCATACTTTAAGAACTAAGACCAAATAAGCGAATTTTACGTTTATATTTTTATCTTTTAAGCCTTACGATTTTTTCTAAATCTGTTTTTTAAACAAATATACACAAATTCAAAACAAAGTATGTAAAAATCTACAACTCTCTATGTAAGCGCTTTATATGAAAACCAGCTAATGGCCAAACGTTCGCGCAGCGGAAACTTGAATATCTCCGAAGTTTATGCATGCACAAATTTTATTCATACATACACAATTACACAGAAATTTTTGGACACATCTCTTTTTTCTAAAGTCAATGGATTAAAAAAAGTTCCGCCAGGACAACGGTCGCCCAGCGGAATCAGTTTTTGGTGAATTTCTCCACAATGGCTGCGTGCACAAATCTTTTTTTACCATACACAATTATACGACGTCATACACTAAATATCTGCATATCTAAACTCTTTAAATTCAACAACATTCCGCTGCGCGAACGCACACCAAGTTTTCTAGTTTTGACTAATAGTCATAATAAAAAAGTGGTAGGCCATAACATCGGCCGCCGGCAGAAGTTACCACCTACTAGACAAAGTCTTACCGCCAAGCGGTTTGTCGTGTTCCGGCATGATGTCTGGTGATGCCGTACGGAGGACGGGTCTGAGCAGTTGTGTTGCGATGTGTGCCGGGTACGATGCGCTAAATGTTGTTCTGTTGGGAATTTGGTCGTGGAGGGTCTTCAGATCAATCTCCCTTTGGCGCAGCATCGTTGGTCGTGTTGTTGGGTTTAACATTGCATCACCTCGTTCAACTGCCTTCTTTCTTCCTATTCGCTCAGTTTTTCTGAATGAATACACTCTTAATAAACTAGTGCGCTTTACCATCAACGATTGCATCACTGCTTACCATCAGGCGGGATTGTGGTCAAGCGCTAGTTTATAATTATTAAAAAAAAAACAGGTTATTGTAAAAAAAACGCATTTAATGTGTACATTATAACATTATTATGTTGTCATTTTGGTTTCTACACAATTTACTAAGCTCTTCCTTTGTTTTAAGAGGTAGGCAGCAAACCACGTAAAGTTCACTAAAGTATATCCGCCGCTTTACCGCTTCTGTGCCGAATCTATCAATGGTATAAGGCCCGGAACTAAATGTCTTCGGCATCCCTACATACAAGCGCACACTGTCGGAGACTATGCCCTGGCATACTGCGACGTTCTTAGGGATGACGAGGCTTAAGCATGTCGAGTTAGTGCTTGTTCACGTAGAAACGCGCGGGCGCGGGCGCGGGTTCGGGCGCGGAGACGTTGCGAGTTCGTGTTCACATTAGCCGCCAGGCGTTTGCGCGATTTCATAAGTTCAAACTGGTTGATCTTACCTGACGTCGCGGGGTAATCGCGCGCTCTGCCGCTAGTTTAACGTGAACACGCACAAACATCTCTCGCGTTTGTAATTGTAGCGAGCGTGCCGCGCGCGCCGGTCGCCTGCTAGCCCGCTACTTACACCGCACGTGCGTTTCATACGTGAACACTTTGATATTTCGTCATTTGTTTGATATTTCGTGACCGAGCCCGCCACCGCGCCCGCGAGTCTACGTGATCAAGCACTTACGGCGGTGCGGCGGGCGACGGCATACTAAATGATCCTGAAGCATCCTCAAAGCTGCCGTGCAGTAGCTTTGAAGCATACCGAAGCGGTATTTTGTTACTACGATCATATATCATAGAAATTTCTACTTTATTGCTATGAAATTAATGCTCTTTTATCACCTAAAATACTCAGCCGCGCCGATGTGGATAATGGCGCCGGGCCTAAGTAAAAGCTGTTCACAAATCGAGAATTTCCACCCTAATTACGTAACACATGCGTTACTATACTTAATTTTGAAGCATTTTGTGTTATTACATTGCTCCACATGTTCGAAAACTGTGTCTGTCAACAACGTAAATAACGCAATGTACTGAACTGTCAAAATAAAACTGCTGTGTGTGTTAGGCAATTATCCCGCCCATGTTTTGTAAAAATTTAAAAATCTGATAAGTTTATTGCAACAGGAGTCATTTTGGGTTATTTCATACAAAAATTGGTATATTGGATTTTATTGCTCGAATAATATTCATTAGCGATGGAGAAAAATCAAGCCCAAATCAAACAGACTACCACTACATACGATAGCCAATCGAATGGTTCTGAATAGTGGATCAGAGCGAATTTATTTTGACAATTCCACAATACAAGGCTTTGATATAAATACTAGCATATAAAAAAAATCGGTATGTTATCAAAATGAAAGCGATTGTCATTGAAATTGGCTTTCGAACGACTAACAGCCATTTAAGATTATTTAAGTACCCATTTTCATTTCTGCTTACCTCTTAAAACGAAGCCTCAAGACACATTATAAAAATCTACTTTCGTATTTATAATATACCACAGTCTATTTTTATTTCCATACATTTGAACAACGCATAGTTCATGTCCCAAGATTTAGTACTTTTACTCGGGCGATATACTGTGACATTTGAGTTGCTACCTGAGAAATATGGAGATATAAAAAACTTTCGTCTCGCACGGACAGAATGGTGACTTTAACACTATACGAGCGTTTTCAATATAGTCTCTAAATGTATAATATTTAAAGCGTAAGTTTTTGAATCATGCTATGAACTTCTGTATGGAATAAGTACAATATGACTAATTCAGTTCTCAATGTATTAAACGAAGCGTAAACTCCATTCAAAATAAGATATCGAATACAAACCCTTTTTACAGGCCGCCCACGCGATTTTGACTTCTATTGTTTTGTTGGCACGACAAAGGCAGCTTCAGTAAAGACTTAATATTGCAACCACCATCGGTTAAAACTTCGGGACGCGGCTTCCACATCAATAGGTTTTGTCAGCCGATTTCCACGCACGATTATTATACATATATATATACAAAATCAAGTGCGCCAGACACTTGATTTTCATCTCACAGACATAGCGGGGAAAGTTTAAAATTTAAGTCTTATTTGACGTGATAGGATGCTCTCTTTTGTATTATAAATGATCTCAAAGCAAAGTAGAAAATACAATGTGCCACAAAACTCATCGCCTTAGTGTCCACGTCCGATCGCCTCGAAGAGGACATTTTTAATCGCGTTTAAAAGTGTTGAAGGTCCTTGAAATAGGGTTGATTTTTATGTAACTGCGCATTAGTTCGGCTCTTCAGCAGTTAAAATAGAGAATGCTTTTGTCAACAGCGGTCTTCTTGTAAGTTTATAATTAAAGTGTCTTCGAGGCTACACTGAGTAGGCTCATGATAAACTTGTGCGCTTCACTATCAACATGCATTGCATCACTGCTTACCATCAGGAGGATCGAGGTCATGCACCATAACTTAAAAAAGTGACATGCAAATATCAACCTTAATTCAATCGCACAAAATTCTTTTATAAACACGATAAAATTGTACTCTCCTCTCAGAGCCGGTCTGTGAGAGCGGAAACTGAAAAAATTGACCGCACCTTCACTCTCAAACTATTAATTTCAATCAGAATCATTTTGAAGGATTTTGCTAATCCATTGCTCCTTATGTTTGATAAATTGTTCTAGCACAACAGCGTAAAAAACGCAATGGATGTTGTTAAAATGTCAAAATGAAACCAATTGCTATTGATAGTTTATTAAACAATTATTCGTTTTACACTGTTCATTTTTGACTGTGATACGTTCCTTTAATCTCAAAGTTAGAAATATTTGTTATTTATTAATATTATAAGTCTAATTCCATTTCTTGAATTCAACGCCATCTGGTGGTTTCATATCAACTTTATCTTGGCCTACTTGGTTCCAGTTTGTGCTTAAGACCGTTCCTCCGGATTCAACCTGCAATTAGAAAATATAAAAAAATAAATACTTTTCTCGACTGCCACGTTGGTCGTGGGTGTTACTGCTAAACCCGAGATCCTGTATTTGATTCCTGGAACGGGCAAAGTGTTAGAAGGGTTTTTCCACCTGTAAGCTTTCGAGTAGCAGGTCAAGGTCTGGTTTTATTTCATGTAATTAAGGCATTTAGATAAAATACATTTATAATCTATGAAATTCTCCTGTCGCAGTGTTTGTCTTCGAACTCCTCCAAAACGGTTGAACCGATTTTAATGAAAGTTCGTATAATCAATCGTTAGGTATGAGAATAGCCTTCAACACCTTATCCTGGAGTTGCGCCAGGGAGGCATTCCGGTATCACCGGAGGCCGACCTATCTCTGTCGAGTGGTCGAGACCTATCTGACGGACAGGGCCGTAATCTACCCCGGTCACCAAGGAGTGTGGAACCGGCGAGATGTCGTGCGGTGTGCCACAGGGATCGGTCCTGCGACCGCATTTGTGGAACATCGGGCACGATTGGGTGCTGCGCGCCGATCTCACTATCGGCATCAGCGTAGTTTGTTACGCTGACGACACGCTAGTTCTGGCACAAGGGAGGTCGCACCAGGCGGCGGCTGACGCAGCGACTGCATTTTTTCTTTAATACTAATATAAGTAAAACCTCACTCGTGGACTGTCTAAAAGAGACTATGTATGCGTGTGTGGACTGTGTCTAAAAGAGATAGAATCACCTATGAGCAGTTAGCAACTAGTCTACATGCATATACGTCTAATTGCACGCACACAAACACGTGCCCAAGTCTGCCGAACTGAAATGACGTTAGACGATGCACGGCTTTCAACGCCGCGCCGCAGGGAGGAGTGGGGGTTTGTTAGGTTTTATTTTCGTTACGGAATTTCTTAATTAGGCCGACGCGCTCAAAGCCCGCGATAAAAGCTTTGCAATAGCTTAATAGCTACGAAAATTAAAAATAACAAATTATAAACCTAAGACCTCAATTACCTTGTTCCCAAACTAAACTAAACTTCTTACCATTTCGTTAAGAAGAGGACAGAAGATAATATAAGTTCGTCCTGTTAAATACATCAACGCCTGACGTAAATTGACGTATTTTATAGACACCGTCATGTGACATGTTTTTTCCCGTCTAAACTATCTAAAACAGAACATCTAAATTTGACAGGACTGTACTAATATTCACGGTAGATACGGCTGGTCCATAAATTCTAGGTCGCTCAGCGAGCTATGGAAATGACTATACTTGGAGTCCCTCTTAGGGATCGAATCTCTCGGTGGTAGGCCATAACATCGGCCGCCGGCAGAAGTTACCACCCACCAGGCAAAGCCTAGCCGCCAAGCGATTTGTCGTGTTCCGGCATGATGTCGGGTGAAGCCGTACGGAGGACGGGTCTGAGCAGTTGTGCTGCGATGTGTGCCGGATACGATGCGCCAAGTGTTGTTGTGTCGGGAGTTTGGTCGTGGAGGGTCTTTAGATCAATCTCCCTTTGGCATCGTTAGTCGTGTTGTTGGGTTTAACATTGCATCACCTCGCTCAACTGCCGTCTTCCTTTCTATTCGCTCAGTTTTTCTGAGTGAATAGGCTCTTAATAAACTAGCGCGCTTTACCATCAACGACCGAATTTTTTTTTTTTTATAAATTATAAACCGGCGCTTGACCGCAATCCCACCTGATGGTAAGTGATGCGATCGTTGATGGTAAAGCGCGCTAGTTTATTAAGAGCCTATTCACTCTAGCCTTGAAGACACTCAAATTGTAATGTGACGGAAACACCGACGCCGGCAAATTGTTCCAGTCCCTCGATGTACGCGGTATAAAGGAGGAAGCAAAACGCTTCGTCCGGATCGCAGTGGTGTCAACAACGTAAGGGTGGAAACTCGCCGTACGACGGGTCGTCCGATGATGGAACGGAAATGGGGGAATTAAATCATGCAATTCCCTTGCACACTCACCAGAATGCATCCTATAGAAGACCAAAAGGCTGGCTACTCTACGCCTGTACTCCAGGCTTTGGAGACCGTTTCGAGTTAAGTCTGGGTCGCCAATCAGCCTCTTCGCACGCCTCTCCAACGAATCCAAAGTGGTAAGGTGACATTTCGCAGCACCAGCCCAAATGTGGCTACAGTACACCACACACGAGCGGACCTGTGCTTTGTATAAAATTAGAAGCTGCCCTGGTGTGAAGTACCGCCGGACCTTCGCGATGACGCCTAGTTTTCTGGCAGCCACCCTGGCCTTGGACTCAATGAACCGCCCAAAGTTAAGGCTCGAGGAAATCTCAACTCCCAAAAGCTGAAGGCGGTCGGTACACTCTAAGGATACATTCTGAAAAGTAGGAGCCAAGGTGAACGGGCTCCTTTTGGCGGTGAAAAGACACGCCTGTGTTTTGGCGGCATTGAATGCTACAATATTGGCATTGCCCCATTCGGAGACTGCCTTCAGTGCAGCATTCACACGCTCTACCATGGCCTCTCTTTCGGACCGGATTGTTTCCTTACTAGCCCGAGCTTCCGGCAGGTATCTCTCCACAACTGTGCTGTCATCTGCATACCCATAGATACCGGGCATCAGTAGATCGTTAATATGCAGCAGGAACAGAGTTGCAGAGAGAACAGACCCCTGAGGAACACCGGCATTGGTCGACATGGGCTCAGATGAGCATCCGTCGACAACAACTCGGAGGGACCGTTCAGTCAGGAAGTCTTTTACCCAGCCAGTCAGGCCAGCGGAAATGCCGTACGCTGGAAGCTTACTCAAAAGGCCAGCGTGCCATACCCGGTCGAAGGCCTTCGAGACATCAAGGGAGACGGCAATCGCTTCCCCATTTTTCTCGAGGGCCTCGCCCAAGTGAGTGGCATACACTAGTAGGTCACTGCTTATAGGTCCGGCCAGTACTCGACGACTGGCTCGGGAGAAGGCACGGTTCCCTGTCGTTCAGGGTGACGCAGGTACTGTCTGGGCACGGTTGCTTCGGCAAATACCTGCGTCGCTTAGGCAGGGAGCTGGAAGCTCGGTGCCACCACTGCGTCCAATGCGGGGAGGACACGGCGCAGCACACGCTCGCCGAGTGGGAGGAGCAGCGCCGTGTCCTCACAAATGAAGTAGGAGGCGACCTGACGCTGCCGGCAGTAGTGCGGAGGATGGTCGGTAGCGCAGTAGTGCGGAGGATGGTCGGTAGCGCAGTCGTGGGATGCAGTGGTGTCCTTCTGCGAGGAGGTGTTGTCGCAGAAGGAAGCTGCGGAACGGGAGAGGGAGATCTCAACTCCATTCCCGGGCCGCAGAAGACGCACCGGGCGCCGAAGAAGGGCGGATAGCGCCCTCTTCCGCCCCCCCCCCCCCATGAATGGGTCCAGGGGCGAGGGACATGGGGAAGTTCCTGCCCCCTATTCTATGGACCCCGAGGCGGAAGCGCGCGTGTGCCGGCGCGCGCCTCATAGGTGATGCACGGGGTAGTTTAACACCCCACTACCCCGTGCAGGAGACGAGGCCCGGACAGACCGGGCCAGCACGAGGGTGTGGGGCCGTGGACGAATTTAGACTCCCGCGGCCGCACGCGCGCTCGTGATATACGTGACACCGGGGTGGTTTTAGTCAGTAAAAGCCTGACAGACCCCGCGCCCACCCCAGGGCGGCGGACATCCTATGAGGATTTCCACCCCGGAAAAAAAAGGCGGAGCGACGATCTTCGCAGCATGGCTGGTACTAACTAGATGATAGTTGCCGAACATCGAGTTGAATGGCATGAAATAGGAGAGGCCTATATCCAGCAGTCACAAGTCGTGGTGGCCTAGTGGTTAAAACACCAGCCGCTCAAGTGTGAATATGCGATTCCAGGTCAGACAAGTACCAATGTAACTTTTCTAAGTTGTATGTACTTTCTAAGTATATCGTGGACAGCAATGACTGATTAAAAGGTGAAGGAAAACATCTTGAGGAAACCTGGACTTTAACCGCCTTATTCATAAACGTTGCTTAAAATTAACTAGTGACTAGCGATTATTTAATTTTTTTTTTTTTTTTTTTTTTTTTTTTTTTTTTTTTTTTTTATATACGGACAAATCACACAGATTGAGCTAGCCCCAAAGTAAGTTCGAGACTTGTGTTATGGGATACTAACTCAACGATACAATATTTTATAATAGATACATATATAGATAAACATCCAAGACCCAGGCCAATCAGGAAAAGATCGTTTCCCATCATGACCTGGCCGGGGATCGAACCCGGGGCCTCCACGTCGCAGTCAGGCGTGTTGACCGCTGCGCCACGGAGACCGACAATTAAACATTTTTGACCTTTTAACGTGACTTAACTTTAATAACCGTTTATAAATAAACACCACAGTGCATAAGAGGTTTATTCATAAACGATGATCACAGTTCAGTGACGTGCAAACGTCTATAATGCATTGTTAAAGAATCGCTAATCATTAGTTAAATTTAAGCAGCGTTTATGAATAAGGGGGTACGTCTGAAATCGCCAACCAATTAAGTAAGCGCTGTGATTACGCTCAGTCCTTCACTGTATGACAGGAGACCTGTCCCCAGCAGTGGTACGATAAAAAAGGTTGATGATAGATTTATCTTCTTTCCTTTTGTTAAGTGTGAAGAATGTCAACTAAAATTTTGTTTAGTTTATGAACAGAGTCGGCGCTAATATCGGCTCACTCAATCTTAAATAGATATAGTTTCATCATCATCTTAGCGTGTAATTCCAGTTGCATCCGCGGCTTTCGCGTTGGAGCCCGGGGTCCGCTATAGATATTGTTTTTCAATAAGGGGTCTGAGCAGTTGTGTTGCGATGTGTGCCGGGTACGATGCGCCTAATGTTGTTGTGTTGGGAGTTTGGTCGTGGAGGGTCTTCAGATCAATCTCCCTTTGGTGCAGCATCGTTGGTCGTGTTGTTGGGTTTAACATTGCACCACCTCGCTCAACTGCCGTCTTCCTTCCTATTCGCTCAGGTTTTCTGAGTGAATGGGCTCTTAATAAACTAGCGCGCTTTACTATCAACGATCGCATCACTGCTTACCATCAGGCGGTCAAGCGCTAGCTTATAATTATTAAAAAAAAAAAAAATACTCCATCTAAATTTTCAGGGTAACATTTTTACCGAATTGTTCGGCAGTTCTGCTTAACCCTTAGCCGAATAGAGGCGTGATGTTATGTAAATACTTACAAAACTCTTGTTCATAGCTCGCCTAACTTCATCAGAACCTTCTCCGTATATCTTCTGGAAGAGAGCGTTCAAGGCCGCATCGCCTTCAGGCTTTTCTTCTTCTTCCTGTAATGAAAAGAAATTCGTACAGACAAAAATAGTTGGGAAAATGCCCGCAAGCAAACGACGTACTTAACCAAACTAACTGAACCGATTTCTATAAAATTCCTATGGGACCAAAATGAAAGTATGAGGTAATGTAAGGCATAGGCGGTGCCTTCAAGTACAGGCATGTCTACGCCTAAATGGAAGTCTCCATGTCTCCAAGGGGTCCCTTGACATGCAATAAAAGACGTGTGGCACTCGGGGACTGCCGCGGTAAAGCTATTGCATAGCATTTTGTATCAATTTATGCAATTATAATTATTTATTTATTTTATTTATGCAGTATTTCTTTTTCTTTGATATTAATTCAAGTTACACTATTTGAGCGTGGTGACCGATAAGAAAACAAATTTTTCTTTTATTAAATAAATAAATAATAAATGCACTTTGTTCATTCATATTCAAAACACTTTATACACAAATTTTACAAGCACAGTTATCACTCGAGTCAGTAAGCATGTAAAATGAGAAAACTAACATAGAACGATCCCTGTGAGAACTAAACGATCACTATTATACAACAACACTGATACCTTTGAGAAAGCGGACTTCCTCTACAATAGGGCAATTCCTCCGTAAGGTCTGTCCACCTGTGGGGGGTACAGAATCATGTACTGGATCCATGGTACTCGTTTGTGCGTCGATGTCAGATACAGCCTTTATACAAATAAAATAAGTTTATTTCATATCAATTTTGCTTATTAAGCTATTGCATAGCTTCTATCGCGGGCCTTGAGCGCGGGGACCGAATCCAGAAATTCCGTAACGAAAAAACCTCACGCTCCCCACTCCGACGAGCACGGAGGTGTGGCTTGAAGGCCGTACATCGTCTAACGTCGTTTCAGTTCGGCAGTCTTCGGCACGGTATGTTTGTGTGCGTGCGACTACATCTTTTGAAAACAATTTATAGGTTTTCAAAAAGAGCATGCATATTGCAGGGCGCGAACTCAGTTCTACACACTTGCCATGTTACTGATAGTCGCGATGTGCTAAACTTGCGATTAATTTTCTCTCTGAAATAGGTCTTCTATAGAGATATGTCATAGACGTCATTGACGTTGTCATGGCTACCTTAAAAACTTTTCATATAATTAATTATTAAGTACTTTTATTCAAACTAATTTAGTAGTGTTTTTATAAAATAGCTTTTTTTAACGGAAAAGCTAAGATGAATGTCACGCTAATTTTTCATTGGACTTTTAAATTATTTATAGTGTTGTTTACTAAATAAAAGCGCGTGATTTTATAGAGTAAAAAGTGCTCACGCGGCCGTTTTTTCAACTGTTATTGGCGATATCCGCCATTATTGTGAAATATTTTTTTAAAAAATTTCTATAATTTGTTACACGTGTTATTGGCAAAATTGTGGTATCTATCCACAGGGACCAGATCAAGAGTTGAAGTTGAAGTTTTTATTAAATAAAATATTACAGAAAGATGTCGGTGAACAATGTTAATACGAGTACATTTAAGTGTACGAGTTGTAATATTGTTATCTCCGAAACGAAACAACGAAAGTTTAATAAAAATATGCTCGTCGGCTTTTTCTGAGGAAGACATTGATGAGGCAAAAAAGTTATTGTTTGTTTCTACGAAGACAAGACAAAAACATGTATCGAGGCGTAAGAACAAAAAGCAGAAAGACCTAAAATATACGATTACGGTGTTTAAAATCACGGATCACGAATAATCCCAGTTTTTGTGGCATATGACCTTCACAAATTGCCACCAGTTTGCTTTGACTACGTAGAACGTACGTAAAGAAGTTGATGAAGGATTTATTAATTCTACGGTCAGATGTTAACGCAATCAGAAGTGATTATGTTACTAAAGATCAGCTCGAAAATATTAAATTGATAACAAATAATTCGACACCGACGCCGTTCATCATCAACAACCTTTTTATCGTCCCACTGCTGGGCACAGATCTCCTCTCATACAGAGAAGGATTGAGCGTAATCACCACGCTTGCTCAATGCGGGTTGGCGATTTCAGACTTATAAAGCCCAGGTTTCCTCAAGATGTTTTCCTTCGCCTTCAGTCATTGGTATCCAAGATATACTTAGAAAGTACATATAACTTTAGAAAAGTTACATTGGTACTTGCCTGACCTGGAATCGAACCCGCACACTCATACTTGAGAGGCTGGTGTTTTAACCATTAGGCCACCACGACAAAACAGTGGGGTATATTGAAAAAGAACCTCGGAGTCTTTGAGTATATTTCGTGGTGCTCCCTGTGCGCCGTTTCCGAGTCAACGAAATACCAGTTGGTGGAGTCATAAGGATACTATAGCTGTCTTGCCTGCCCCTCAGTGTCCGGCCGGTCTTGCGATTGCACCGAAACAGCACACAATGACAGAGATTATAAGTAATAGCATAGACAGACCTTACGGAGGAATTGCCCTCTTGTAGAGGAAGTCCGCTTTCTCAAAGGTATCAGTGTTGTTGTGTAATAGTGATCGTTTAGTTCTCACACAGATCGTTCTATGTTAGTTTTCTCATTTTGCATGCTTACTGACTCGAGTGATAATATAATAGATTTCATGGGTTTTTTCGTTATTTCTTTATTTTTTGGCTTCGCACGGTTTGTGCATTTAGCCAATGCCACGTAATTATGAATTATTCATGTCGAAAAAGACGGCCGCGTGACCCGTCTTACGAGTGAGGTTTGGGACAAAATCATGATGTGGCCACTATGCAGCGATATTTCACTGTTCTTTATGAACTATTTACTAAATGCACTTTTTACTACATAAATCACGCACTTTTATTTAGTAAACAACACTATAAATAATTTTAAAAGTTCAATGAAAAACGAGCGTGACACTCAGCTTGACTTTCCCGCCAAAACTCAGGGTGCTGATCACGAAAATGATTTCATTTTTGAAATCCAAGATGGCCGACATCATATTTCATGACATTCTGACATGGGTGTGATAACGAACATGACGTCATTTTTAAGCTATTGCTTAGCTTCTTTCTATCTCTTTATCAAAGTCGAACAGAAAACATTGAATATAGTTTAGTCGCTTAATCGTCACCATTTTTCGCACTCTTTTGATGACGTTGCTGGTAAAAAATAAATAAATTACAAAAGAGAAAGAAAACTTGAATTGATATCAAAGAAAAAAAAAACAAAGGAAAAATTACTGTATAAATAAAATAAATAAATAATTATAATTGCAAGTTATAGTTGATAAAAAAAGGCTATGCAATAGCTTTACCGCGGCAGTCTCCGAGTGCCACACGCCTTTTTTTTTATTTATTTTATTTAATTAGGGACAATAAACAGCAACAATATAAATACACACACAGAAAGGATAATTAAAAATATTAGCAATATTGTAGCCCACTACATTATCCACATATTAACAAAAAAATATGATAATGAGTGCCACTAGTTAGGTAATAAGTATCTTAATAATTATATCACATTAATGATTAAAAATATATATATAAAAAAACAAATAACAATCATTAAATAAATAAATAATCAAAAATATTAGCAATATCATGCAAAATAGAAAATCCAACTCGATTACTTGGCAATTAGAAAATAATAAAATAACTAAACATTAATAACAAATAAAATTATAAGTAAAGTCTAGCCTAGTTTACATTCCTAATAACATTCTTATGATAATTATCAGTAATAATCTTCATAACATTACATTTAAATTTAGATTTTGAGCATACAAAGATATCAATTGTTACAAGATTACAATTAAAAGATTCAACCATACGACGGATGGGGCAGCGCAACCCAGAATTACTTCGACAGCCTTTGACAGCAAATAAGGCATCTACTCGGGTACTACGAATGTTAACAGTGCGTGGGACTACATAATATAATTTGCTTGTGAGATCGATACAATCAAAATCTCCACGAACAATACCATGCAATATAGAGGCTTCAAGATATATTCGCCTAGATTCTAGGCTAATCTGTCCATATTTATGCAGTAATTGTGGGTACGACAAATACGTTTTATGACACCTATAGTGCATGGCTCGTAGGAACTTACGCTGAACCTTTTCAATTAAATCTATGTACTTCTGGTAAAACGGGTTCCAGACAGGTACGGCATATTCCAGTTGTGATCGTACAATAGTTTTATAAAGGTGAAGGTATGTAGAAACCCGCTTGAACTCAGTAGAAGATCTCATAACAAAACCATACATCTTAAATGCTTTATGTACAATACTCTCAACATGTTGGTTTAGGGACAACTTATCGTCAATCAACACACCAAGATCCCTTACCATGTGTACATTACTGAGCGCTGTATCGTGCAATGAGTATTTAAAATTGATAATTCCTTTATTCTTTGTGAAATTGATGCAATTGCACTTGGTAAGATTAAGGTGTAACTTATTTTTAAGACAGTAGTCAGCAAGTCTGTCCAGATCTTGTTGGAAGAGTCGACAATCCTCTACAGTCTGTATAGATCTATAAGCTTTTAGGTCATCAGCGTATACAAGAAATTTAGTGTTTTTAAAACATTTGTCTATGTCATTTATATATAGAATAAACAATAATGGCCCCAGGATTGAACCCTGTGGAACACCCGAGGTTACAGGCACTGCATTAGACTGATGACCATTTACGACAATCCTTTGAGTTCTATTTGTAATATAGGATGAGAACCAACGAAGCAAGTTTCCGCGTATACCATTAAACGCAATCTTATTCAATAGGAGTACATGGTCGACCTTATCAAAAGCTTTTTTGAAATCAGTATAAACTGCATCAACTTGTACTCGCTTGTCCATGTTTTCAAAAAGATAATTAGAAAAAATTAATAAATTTGTAACAGTTGAACGTCGCTTAACAAACCCGTGCTGTTCTGGGATGATGATGCTGTGCAAGAGTGGATAGATCTCGTTGTGTACGAGTCTCTCAAAAAGTTTAGACAAGGCCGACAGTATTGAGATAGGCCGGTACTGCTCTACGTCATGTTTCGAGCCATTTTTGTATACAGGTGTAATGTTAGCCTGTTTCCATACATCCGGGAAATGACCCTCAACTATACATTTATTATAAATTATAAAGAGTGGCTTGCAGACACTGCTAGCAGTGGCCTTCATGTCAAGTGTCAGTTATAAATTATCGAAAATAATTTATAAAAAATGTAATTCTATATTATTATAGTGTGTTATTAGCAACATGACGAGTGAGACCATAAAGTGTATATCTTGTAACATTGTTATTGATGAACTGTTAGCGTACATACAAAACAAAGTGTCGGTTGCTGATGAGGCGAGTCTGGTGAAAATATGTGCATCGGCATTTACAAGTGAACAAATTCTTAAAGCAAAAACGTTGCTGTTAGAATCACTTTCATCCGAGGTGCGTAGTATTGTGCGCAAAGGGAAAGGCAAAGAGAACAGAGTGTTAAACGACATCATTGGCATTTTCAAGGTGGCTGATCCTGATACTCTGCCTGTGTTTGTGGCTCGTGACCTAAATAAACTGCCACCCATCACTTTCGATCATTTGGATGTCTCACAGCTACTCAAGGACTTAGTACTAGTACAGGAGGAAATAAAGAACATTAAATCTTCTTATGTAACTCAGGATGAGCTAAAGATTCTAAAAGACCAGTGTGACAAGCAGTCATTACCACCACTACACCGCATGGTAACAAATGTCAACGCAAGGAGAGGTGCTTATTTGGACGAGTATGTGAACCATACTAGTCAGGCAGAAAAATATAACTCGGGGGAAGGATTACATTCAGGGGAAAACCGCGTAATAAGTGCAGGAGGCGTGGCGGATACGTCATCGTCCCCTTCAGATGTGAAAAGTGGAGGCGTTCGCATTAGCGGTTCGTTCAGGCCATGCGATCAGCTGTCTGACAATAATGACATACAGAGTCCAATTGTACAGAGTAAATCCTATGCGAGTGTTGTGGCAAGGAAAGATAATGACGGTTTCACATTGGTGCAAAGAAATGTACGAAACCCTAGAAGTAGATTTAAAGGAAACCTAGGTTGTGGTAGAGTCGAATCTGAGGAGAAATTTAAAGCAGCCGACAGAAAAATACCCATATTTATAACAAACGTACATAAGGACGCTTCGGATTCGGATATAATTAATTATATTTATAAGAAAACTGGAGAAAATGTAGAGCTTGAAAAAATAAACATTAAACGGAAATGTGAACACAGTGCATATAAGTTCTTTGTGTCACAAAGTAACATACATATGTATTTAGATGACAAGTTATGGCCACAGGGTATCATATTTCGACGTTTTGTTAATTTTAAAATAAAACGTAAATTAACATAGTTCTTAAGATTATTAACAATATGAGTCTTTGTTACTTGAATAAACATATTATTATTATTATTATTATTATTATTATTATTATTAAAAAATAGAGCAGGGTATCCATCGGGACCAGCTCCTTTAGATGGATCTAGTAATTGCAACTCTTTATGTATTTTGTCCTCTTCAATATGCAAGTCATCGATTAGGCTCACATTAGCATTACAGTGTGTAGGCGGGGTCCATGCAGACAATGAGTGTGAAGCCTGCTCAAACACAGACTGGAAAAAGTTTGAAAACATATCACAGATCTCTTCTGGGTCACTTGACTTAAGATTTTGATAGTGCATAGTGGATGGAATACTTGATTTATGTTTGCGATTTGATAAATATGTCCAGAAGTACTTGATATTTGTGTTAAGTTTTTCTTCAACTGACTTAATATAGTTTAAGTAACAGGCATTACAAGCAACTTTAAACGCAACTCTGTATACCGAAAACTCATTGTAGTCTTTGATGTTCCCAAACTTCTTCCATTTAATCCAGAGACGTTGTTTTCTCTTGTATATTTTAATTAGTTGTGCTGAGAACCACACCGGAAAATCAAGCGACTGGGACTTAATGCGTGGTACATTGCGTTCAGTAATACTATTGAGGATATCATAAAAGCACTGCAGGGCCTCTTGCGCAGGAAGGCTCTCGAGCAGGTTCCCCCACTCAACCTCACTAATTTGTTCATTAATCGCATCATAGTTACATTTGCGGAAGTTATATAGTCTTAGCGATTTTCTTCTCAGAGATTGTGTGGATATATTTGTGGTCACTGTGGCAACAAACGGAGGATGATGTGTGTCTGTAGGCACTAGTGAGTCAAAAGGCTGGCTTATAATGCCGGTGGCGTTAGAGATAAACAGATCCAAGATCCTCCCATTAGCAATAAGTATATTATTAACTTGGTATGCATTCAGGGTTGACATGAGTTGCGCCAGTTGTGTACATATTGGGGACGCCCGAGAGCATGACATACCATTAGACAGATGCGCCCTGGCATCACAATCCACCGTTCCAATCTTCCAAGTAATTTCAGGAAGATTGTAGTCACCTATAATGAATATATTTTCGACTTAAGGTTCCATCAACATATCCTGGAGTGTATCAAAGTGAGTTGTATATATATCAGTGGTCACCCAGGGCGGCATGTACACAGCACTAACCACATGCATTTTAGAGCTGTTTTCCTTACTCGGAAAACCAATCACAAGATGATCGATGCATGGTGGTTGACCCGGAATGTCAAGTAAACATGACCGAAGTGCACGCGAGACCGCGACCAGAACCCCACCACCATCACTTTTACAAGTTGTATCACGATCTCGATCACAGCGGTACACAACATATCGAGGATCCACAAACTCATCGCTATCAATGTCGGGTGTAAGCCACGTCTCAGTCAATATGATTATGTCGAAGGTGAACGATAAAATACCCAGATACAAGGTTTGCAATTTGGTCCTCACCCCTCTACAATTTTGGTAATAAATAGATATGTCGTTATTATCCATTAAACAGAGGTCTTAACATAAATATGTATAAGGCAACAAGTATTGTAAACACAGGGTTCAGTCGTATAAAATCATAGCAGGTTGTAAACATATTTACACAAAGATATATCTTATCATACTCAGAGAGAAATACCAGCATTTTGATGTCACGAAAACACAGCATAAAGGAACGCAAATAATAGTATATATTGGAATACCATTGAGTGGCTAATTTCATTAATGAATAATTGAGAAATAATAAGATTAAAACATTTAAAGGATCATGCAATACAATACAATTATAAAATAAATTCAAATCAAAATTATATGAGTTCATATAATTTACTTTTTTACATTACATAAATATGTAAGCTGTCACGCCCTTTATGCCTGGGGCTTCTTAGTTAAGTAACAAGTTTTAGTTAATTACATTTTCATTTTAATATAAATATATTGTTTTGCTTTGCTGGTATTTTGGCGTGGTAGCTGGCATATGGTAAATAATTTCATTGTTGTTGTATTTTATCATGTTCATCACTCTATATAGTATTGTATAAAGACATGTGTTTTTTTAAAAATGAACAGACAGCTGTGCTGCTGGGGAGTTTGTTCCGCCACTTCTTCTTCCCAGCGAAAGCACTAGGGAGTGTCGATGGGTGGGCGTTTTGGGGGACTGTCTTATGTAATATTGACGTTCAAAAAGTGCTGATTCTCAGCCTAATTTGAATAAATGACTTTTGATTTTGATTTATACAAGTGAAGCTGATAGAAGCTATAAGTTAAGTAAATAGCAAAGAATTTTTACCATTTTCTTGATCTCCTTTTCAATTTTATTCCAGTCTTTTTTGAACAGATTGGGCGGTTGCTGTGGACCAGATGCGTCAATTACAGCTGTAACAGAATTCAGATAATGTTAATAAACTCAAGGCAAAATAATTACTACAATACATAGATTTTGATTAGAAAAGGCTTTAAATCACATAACGTCGCCGTAGAGTGAAAACTTCGTAAGTGCAAAAATAGTAACTTTTCAGGAGGAAGAAAAAACTGCGTGCTGGTAAATTTTTGTACGGCGACTTTTATATTTTTTTAATAATTAATATTGAAATTTAACCAGCTTTCATACCCAAATCGGTTCAGTACTATAAGATTGCCCAAATCAAAATGAAAATAAAATGAAACTACACGTTCATTGCTAGGTATTCACACGAAATTTACAGCTGCGCGTGTTTACGAGGTTCTCATTTAGTGTCATAGATGTCGCTACGCTAGGCTCTTAATAAACTAGCTTTACCATCAACGATCGCATCACTGCTTACCATCAGGCGGGATTGCGGTCAAGCGCTAGTTTATAATTATTAAAAAAAAAGTCTGTCTTTTCAGAGTAGTTGATAAGGAAAATCCAATATTTTTGACGTATGTAACAATGTGTTCGAACGAAATTTGCTCACTGCACATTATACTCTGCTCACTTAGAGTATAAGAGCGAGACAGACAAAAGTTTAACACTGACTTGTCATGACATTACTATATTATGTAATTAGGGTTCCCTAACTAAAGGGACTCTATTACTAAGAGGCCATTTCGTCTCCAGTAAGTAGTTTTCTGAAGGAACTTTTTAAATATAAACATGTAATTCTTGATTTTCCAGATCATCATCTCAAAAGAAAAAACAAACATTGATATTGTGAAGTCTCATTTGGTAACATTGAGATTGTGAAGTCTCACTTGACAACATTGGGCTTGTGGAGTCTCACTTGATGACATTGAGATTGTGAAGTCTCACTTGGCAACATTGAGATAGTGAAGTTTCACTTGATAATATTGAGATTGTGAAGTCTCATTTGGTAACATTGAGCTTGTGGAGTCTCACTTGATAACATTGAGATTGTGAAGTCTCACTTGGTAACATTGAGGATGTGAAGTTTTACTTGGGTAACATTGAGATTGTGAAGTCTCACTTGGCAACATTGAGATAGTGAAGTTTCACTTGATAATTTTGAGATTGTGAAGTCTCATTTGGTAACATTGAGATTGTGAAGTCTCACTTGGCAACATTGAGATAGTGAAGTTTCACTTGATAATATTGAGATTGTGAAGTCTCATTTGGTAACATTGAGATTGTGAAGTCTCACTTGACAACATTCGAGCTTGTGGAGTCTCACTTGACAACATTGAGATTGTGAAGTCTCACTTGGTAACATTGAGGATGTGATGTTTTACTTGGGTAAAATTGAGATTGTGAAGTCTCACTTGGCAACATTGAGATAGTGAAGTTTCACTTGATAATATTGAGATTGTGAAGTCTCATTTGGTAACATTGAGATTGTGAAGTCTCACTTGACAACATTGAGCTTGTGGAGTCTCACTTGATAACATTGAGATTGTGAAGTCTCACTTGGTAACATTGAGGATGTGAAGTTTTACTTGGGTAACATTGAGATTGTGAAGTCTCACTTGGCAACATTGAGATAGTGAAGTTTCACTTGATAATATTGAGATTGTGAAGTCTCATTTGGTAACATTGAGATTGTGAAGTCTCACTTGGCAACATTGAGATAGTGAAGTTTCACTTGATAATATTGAGATTGTGAAGTCTCATTTGTTAAGATTGAGATTGTGAAGTCCACTTGGTAACATTGAGATTGTGAAGTTTCACTTGATAATATTGAGATTGTGAAGTCTCATTTCTTAACATTGAGATTGTGAAGTCCACTTGGTAACATTCGAGATTGTGAAGTCTCACTTGGTGACTTTGAGATTGTAAATTCCACTTGGTAACAGTGAGATTGTGAAGGCTCACTTGGTAACATCAAGACTGTGAAGTTTTACTTGGTAACATTGAGATTGTGAAGTCTCATTTGATAACACTGACTTTATAAAATCTCACTTACCCTGTGGTATAGCCTTAATTTTAGCTTCCTCTTTCCTATCTCCTTCCAACTGCGTCCACCTCAACCCTTCCTTCTTCCGTAGCTTAACTTCTATTTTGGATGGAGTAACGACGTGCGTACACATGTTAGGTACTATATCATGGGCTAAGTCTAACTCTAGACTGTATTCGGAGTCAGAATCAGGTAGTGCACTTGACACGGATAGCTAGAATGAAAAACACTTTGATAAGTATGATGTTTTGGTAATTATGGGACGAGTCGATCTTCAGAGTTAAGCGTGTCGAGGTCGCTCCATAGAAGAGTCACCATCCATATCGAGACCCCTGCCTCGGGAAGCCTGGACACCGTTGGTCCCAACTGTCATATGATTTTTGTGCGACGAATAGAAAATATTACTTAAAAATATGACAATAAAATTAACATTTCATCGACAACGATGTCGCGATACCCTTAGCTATGCCACGGCGTCCTTTAACATCATCATGGAAGTTTCAATTTTATTGTCATGCTTTAAGTTATATTTCCATTTGTCAAATAAAAATCCTTTGCCGTGACGTGTCGCTAGTGGGCTCGAGTCTTTGTATTCTTTTTTCTTTTCTAATGAATTGAGTATTTATTAATCCATGATGTACATGGAATACATACAATAAAAGAAAAAAAAATAAGAGAAGGGCGCGTTATCGTTGCACGGGGCTCATCCAGGACGTCTATTTCATTGGCTATAGGCACGGGCAAACGACGTCGGTTATTACGGCACTGGGAGCACTGAGCTCTGGAGTGGTTGCCAAACCAGCTAATGCAGTTCCTACCATAATGCTACAGCATATTATTTGCGGGTACCCTACCTCCGCTGCGACATCCAAATGTCCAAATAATTGGGTTATTACCCAGTAACTGCAGTATTGCCCTCTGTGTAGAGCTTGCATGATAGGGCTGATAAGAGCGCTGTGCATACGCTCTAGTGTACAGGCGTCACCTAGATTAGAACTGATACCTTTGGGACACCAAAACCTTGCACAGATGATCTCAACAAGCCAGGAGACTTAGTAGGCTTCTGGAGGGAGGATGGCTGGTTGGTATAACCACCAACGGCCGCCATGACCCATGCACAATGGTGTACTTGATGGACGAAATGCGGAAACCAAACCCGTAACATAGATAAAACATATGTAGGATTCCGTAGTTAACTGCGGTGTGCCGGAGATAGACAGTCGCTTTATGTAAACAATATGTACTGGGGCCCTAGTCTGCTATTAAAATAGTGTAAGAATGGTCGATGAGTGATCTCATAATGATCGATTTGGACAAGTTTCGTAATCTACTAACGAAATGGCGTCATTATAACTTCCCAGTGGCCAAACACTGACACTTCATTCCATACTAATAAATGTTCAAACTAAGTAGCAATTTTTTGAATCTCATTTCTACTAACGGGTCTTAAAATAATGGCAATGGAATGGTGTTAGAATATCATTACCTTATGCAATGTCATTCTAACGCCATTTCATTATGAGACGACTGACCGATTATTGACGGATCATTATGAATTTAGCAGATTACAAACTTTGAGCACAATGACAATGTAATCGTGTTGGAAAGACAAATTTATAAAAATAACAGTAGTTAGTAGTTCAACTGGAAGATTAGCAAACTTGAGAAAAGCCTAGGCATGAGGGCATTACAGTCAGAGTTGTTCAAAACGGCTATAAAACAATAGCACGCTACAGACTATATGCTATTAAATTCTAACGCGCTATTTAATGCGCTATGTTATACCGCGCTATAAATAAGAGAGCACATGGGCGTCCAGCAGGCGCAATTATTATTGCAACACGCTAAATTTTGTAGCGCGTTACATTACATATCGTTCTTCGTTACACAGACCGCATGCTATAACGAAATGTAAAAAAGCAATATAAAAGATATCAATGAACTCTCCTTCATACTTTTCAGGCTTAGGACTCTCTATAATTAGTAAAGGTTATTCTAACATTAATTTTAATAAATCGGAAATCAAGTATAGGCGTATTTAAATAATCGTCACTAGTTCGGTTTGCAACAGAATTTTATACCAATATCTACACACTAACAATACCTTTACCAATACCCTAACACACTAAATAATCGTCACTAGTTCGTTTTGCACTGCAACAGAATTTTATAATAATATTTACACAATAACAAGAAAGATCGCGCGCGACGAAAAATAGCGTGTTGGGACAACAAGCATACAATAGTCCACAGTAGGCCTAGTATGAGTTTTCAATACAAAACTCGCTCGACGATATCGAGCGCGTTTGGCGCTCTCATTGGTTGAGAGTTCTTACGACCTTGAAGCGGGCCAATCGCTGAGTCAAACGCGCTCGATATTGACGATCGAGTTTCGTATTGAAAACTCATACTAGGCCTACAGCGCTCACGCGTTGACTGACAGCATGCTAAGCGCCGTCGCGCGCTGTGCGAGTTATTCGATCTAGCGTGAATAGCGTCATAGCGTCGTAGCGTCCACCTACATAGCGTGCGCTATGCGCTATGAGGAAATAGCGTGCTATTGAATGGCGCTATGCGCTATATTAACCATCTCTAATTACAGTAATTGGTATTTTTCTAATAAATAAATAATTATAATACTTACACTTTTTTCTCCATAATTAACTTTAACTTTATCTTTAGGTGCGTTTTTTACGAGTACTGTGATGACAACTTGAGCCTCCGTTTGATACCAGTCATGTTTTATTTTAAGCCGCGGCGGCTGTGAACGAAGGTAAAATAACATTAAAAACATAATTAAATGGCATGGCATAGGTGGTGGTGACCGTAATGTGGAAGAAAACCGACTAAGAGCAAGTCGGGCCTCACGGATGAATAATGGAAAGAAAGTCTTTGTTGTGACTAGTACAGGAAGAACATTAAACTAAACACAATTAAAAATAAAAACAAATAACAATCTAAAGGGTGTATCTCGATGAAGTACCTGGGACTCGTCCTCGACAGCCGGTGGAACTTCGAGGAGCACTTCCAACGTTTGGCACCCAGACTGGAACGGGCCGGGGCTGCCCTGAGGCGGCTCCTCCCCAATCTAGGGGGACCAAACGCCTCCTGCCGGAGGCTCTACGCGGGGGCCGTGCGGTCCATGGCCCTTTACGGGGCACCGGTGTGGGCGCGGTCGCTAAGGAAGCGACCAGCACGATGCCTGACCGCGTCCCAGAGGGTCATGGCCGTTCGGCTGATCCGGGGATACCGCACGGTCTCCGCCGAGGCGGCGAGCCTCCTTGCCGGATTGCCGCCATGGGATCTGGAGGCCAAAGCCCTCGCCCACATGTGGGAGTGGCGAGAGGAGGCAAAACGCCGGGGCATAACTCCGCTGCCGCGAGAAATCGCGGTACGGCGGACACAGCTCCGGCGGGATCTCATGGCGACATGGAGAGTGCGATTGTCGCAACCCAGTGCTGGGCACGCCACAATAGCGGCGGTAAGTCCCCTCTTTGAGGAGTGGCTAGAGAGGCGCCACGGCGCCCTCACCTTCCGCCTGACGCAGGTCCTTACCGGACACGGTTGTTTTGGGAGGTTCCTGTTCCTTATTAGGCGGGAGGAAACGCCAGGGTGTCACCATTGTGTGGATCGCCCTGAGGACACGGTGGAGCATACGGTGGAGGTCTGCCCGGCTTGGGTAGAGCACCGCCGTGTCCTTGTAGCGGCGATCGGCGGCGATCTCTCGCGTCCGACCCTGGTCCAGGCCATGGTCCGGAGCGAGAGTGCATGGCAGGCCGTCACCTCTTTCTGCGAAGCAGTGATGCTGGCAAAGGAGGAGGCGGAGCGCGTGAGACAACGGGAATCCCAGCGCCCACACGCCACTAGCCGCCGCAGTAGACGCTCTGGTCGGGAGACGACACCTAACTCCCAGCCACCGTAGGCGCGGGCCTGCGGGCGGTGAGCAGTGGGCAACTCGCCGCCCGGTAAGGACCAGGCCCGAGTCGACGGCGCGTCGTGTTTCACGCGCGCCTCAAAGAGATGTCAGCACATCGTGACGGGGTCCACGAAGACCGATGCCTCCTGGGTCAGGGTTGCGGGTTGGTTTAACAAGAAACCGCGGCCCTGGCCGTCGCACAGGCAAGTGAAGAAACACGGGTGGGTTTTAGTCAGTAAAAGTCTGACACACCCTTCCGCTCCGCCCAGAGCGGGAGAAGTCATTTGATGATTTCCCATCCCAACAAAAAGGGTGTATCTGACATCGACGCATAAACGAGTACCATGGATCCAGTACATGATTCTGAACCCCCCAGGGGTGGAATTTTTCGTCGGTTTTTTCCAGATTTAAAAAAAATAATGTGCAGTTTTTTCACTTTAGACCGTTCATAATTGCCATACTTTTATAACCCAATAAGATTTTAAAGTAAAAATTAATCAATTCGTTAATTACACAAAAAAGCGCAATGTGAACAATACTAGAAAAAACATCCTATCAGCTGGTTTAATAGAGTTCGCATCAGGGGTCAACGTCATACCTACAAACACGTACGGCGGCACGCTTGCAACGTTCAAAGGCCGAGCCGACACTTTTTTTAAACACTGTTATTTCTGTAACCGCTCATTAACGACATAAGTGACTATCATAATTTTGTCAGTGGCATGCGGTGTAGTCCTTTCGCGAAGTTTGCGTTACGATGTCAGATACACCCTGTATAAAATAGATTAATAAGAAATCAGAAAAGTCCTTTACGAGGCGAAAAGGCTCCTATCTCAGCACGATGCTTGGTGGTAGCGATGATAGCACGGTTAGTGCAGTGGTTAAGCTATTGACCACTGCGATGCGTGTCGCGGGTACGATTCCCGTACGGAACATATATTTGTATGACCTACAAGTAGTTGTTCCGGGCCTGGCTGTTTGTGTGTGAATTTATATGATAAGGCAACGATAGAGGGTAACACGCCAAATCTATAAAAAAAAACGGCTGTCGCTCAGCATTATGCTGCGACGTTTCGCAAGACTCCCAGCGTTGGTTTTTAGCGACAGCCGGCGCCGACGTACGGTTTTTGCTTTTTTATCATGGGGATATCCTCATGGATGCCCTCCATCTGTCTCTTTATCCCTTCCACTACTAGTAGGTTATATGTATCTAACATACTATATTCTCGCCAAGCTCCATAAAGAATAGAGGTAAATAAATTAATCAATTTAGGGTTATCACAACTCACGTTTTACAAATCTCCTGTTTATTTACATGATTATCGACTTTTACATGCTAACTATTAACAATTCCTAATGCAGCATATTTCAATAGAATCACTAAAATAATATGCACAATAACTTGGTATTTCGAAAAATCATTAAAAAGTCGACATTGATTTTACGTGATAGCCCTACAAAAAAAGATGATGAAGGTATTTTGTGGAATTTAACAAATTAATAAAGTTGAAGCATTTTTCAAAACAATTTTGCGTATTTTAATTACATGCAAATCAACAATTTATTTTTCTATTATCACATACTCAGATACAATTTATTGTTTATATAACTGTGACCCTTAAAATTTTCTTCTTCCAAAAATCACTGAATAAAGAAGTTCTCACTTTAAAAAACTTGAATCTACCCATCATCATCATCATCTTAGTGTTAATCCCAGTCGCATTTGTAGCTTTCCAGCTTTGGAGTCTAGGGTGCGCTTTGCCAATCTAACTGCTGATTTTGGCTAAACTTCGATATTTTCCGTGAAGCGACTGCCGTCTGACCTCCACAACCTGAAGGTGATATCTAAGCATTGCAGTTAAACCAATTGTTAGACTTTTGAGGGCTCTAACTACCCGTAACGACTGCCACTAGATGTTTGTATGGCAACCGGGACCAATGGCTTAATAAGCTTTCCGTGGCACAACCAGACCAGTGCAAATATTCATATTCATGCATACAAATATTTGCACTGTGCGGGGATCGAAACCATGCCTCCTTGCGCTACGGCCGCGTTCTCTACCGCTACGCCACAGCCACTGTCAAACTCATAATCTACCCAAATTGCAGTTATGAAAATCATTCTCAATCTTCCTCAGTTTTTATTTACATACATACATAATTAGCCTATTATGTTCCCACTGTTGAGGCATGTTCCAAACAACAAGGATTCAGCCGATTGATTCTGTAAGAATCTTACTGGAAAAGTTATGTGAACTAAGCTTAAAGTGAGCTGTCAATAGACAATAGTACTCACTTCAACTAAGTTTAGGTGTTCACCTGTGAGATAGTTTCAGAATCACACAGCTGGTCCTTTTTTTAAATAATATTAGGTATAACATTCCACATGACGGGAATCTGACTGGACGAGGTTGTTGACATGTGGAATGTGAACTCGGCTGTCATCGTATTGGCTAATGGTCAGATAAACATCTATCAAGGCTCTCATTAGGCAGTTGGATCAAGGGCCTGATTCAAAAGGAAATACTCTTCGATACAGCCCGCATTGTGAGGAGGTACCTGTCTCTGTAGCCCTAACCACGGGTTAAGTCCGTACTTTGGACGAGATCAAAAGCATAACTTACCATGGTAACACAATATTAAATAGAAATTTGTAGTTTTTATTTTTTTAAAGCATATAATACTTGTATTCAGGTAATAATGGCATTGAATTTTTGTTTTTAAGTTAAATATTTTTTTGTTTTTAATCCATATGTCAGTCAGTTACTTTTTTAAATTTATGCATGATGCTACATTTAAAATCAAAATTGGGGTTATATACATGAATACACTGTTATAATTATATTTACTAGGTTAGCAATATCGCATTAAAGCTATTTAGCGCACACAGCAGCAAGAAAATCAAAAAAGGCAATCCTTTGAATCTTTTTGAAAAGGTGCCTGACATAAATAAGACAACGACGTGTAAGTAAAAGATAAAATCATACCTGGATAATCATATTATCTTTAGTCTCAGTCATATTCTCTTCGTTGAAGCTCGGAAAAAGTAAATGTCCTAGAAATGTTCAAAAATATTTATTTTTACCCCGACACAAATCAGCAGATTTTTCTAGACTGGTGGTGCGTTCTGAAATTGTGTTCAAACTTAGTAACCGGATTGTTTGCTCGATTTCTTGTAAAGCAGTTGGAAAAAATATTACTAAAATTTTATAAATGTTATTTCATACGTCTGTTTAAGATTTTTTGATGAGTTAATTAGATATTTCAGACTTGTATTGTTTTTGGTAAAGGATTTGTTGAATATCAATCCAACAATATATCCTGATGCTGATTTTTGAACAACTCGTACGTGAAGTTTCGTTCCAAAATTTATTCTATTCCTAAAATAACTCTTTCCCTAAGGTTGTATAGGGCTTCAAAGCTATTTTACCAGCTAGTCATCTATTGGTAACTTTATTATACAACTGAGCTGTGTCCTGGTATAATACAACATAATTCATGATCAAAGAGATTTAAGATAAATAGAGTGGGCAATGTGTCAAAATCGCATAGAAAAACTGTGATCCCATGGCCCAGTTCCGCCATCTAGTACAATATAGCAAAATTAGATCGACCATTGGAGACATCAAATAGTAAAACTGAAATAAGTTTACATAAAATATATTCAGCTATTGCGCGGTAGGTGGCCAGTGTGGTCTATGTTGCCAGATCCGATTTAATACCCTAGTATAGTTCAAATCGGGTAAATAAATATGGAAAAGTAAACAAATTAAGTGAAACTTGTCTTGTACAGAGATCAAAAACTGTTTTAGAATTTTATTAGCTACTATTCATTTTCCGTGACACCGTCTATTGGCATTTTAGATGTGTTATGCTTACGAATTATTTTAATACTCAGTTTATTGCGATTTTTTACTATAATAGACTTTTTAGGCCATAAAGCGCATTTTGTTTTGAAATTTTTGTTTGCATTTCGTTTTTACCAAAATGATTCTTTTCTACACGTTTGTTTGCAAATATTTTTAAATGGCAATGCAAAAAACTGTGGTAGGGCTTGTATCATTTCGATATAAAATTATCGATAATATTCAAAGAAGTTACTACGACGATGTTTATTCGTATTATGATAGCTTGAAACAAAAAATTACGTAGCAGAAAAATTATAGATATGTTCAATGTTTACAAGTTTCTATTTATATAAATCTTTTAATATAACGGGCGTTAAAGTTTAAATTTACCGATTAATACTGAAAATCTAAATAATTGTTTATTTTTTCATTTTTAATTAACACATTTAATCAATATAGTTACCAGTATTATGTATACATTGCTGCCTTCTAATAGGAAAGTCGTTTATACCTTTGCGATAGAATTCTGAGGATCTAGATTGCACAAACTGTGTGAAAGCAGAACTGTCTAATGTGTGAATTAATTGTCCAAATCACGACGAAAATGGTAGTCTGCAGGAGCAAGATCTGGCGAACTAGTTCCGTACCATTCATAATTATCTTTTAAAATGGAAGCCTTCAATATTTATTTTATTTTTAATTTGAATATATAACCAAATATTCTGTGAACCTTTTAAGCGTCTATCTGTTTCTGTTATTAATATGGAGCAAAAAATCATGTTTGTTGTATGGGAAAATATTTTATTTAAAATAAATAATATTTTATTTTTTTTATTTTTAGCGCTTGTCATAGCGGCAACAGAAAAACTAACATAATTTCTAGAAATTTCAACTGTCTAGCTATTACGGTTCATGAGATACAGCCTGGTGACAGAGGGACAGACGAATAGTGAAGTCCCATGAATAGGGTTCGTTTTACCTTTTAGGTACGGAATCTTAAAAATCACAAAGTAGCTTGCAATCATTGTAAGAATGTATCAGTGTAAAATCAGTGTAAAATATGTACGTACCTACATATTTTATAAATATATTTCATTATAAATAAGTTATCTAATTTATGTACTTATCCACTTAACCATAAATATTATCCCAATTTTTACGACTAAGTGGAAAAGTTCTGAAATTAAAAACTTACTAATTCATTACTAGTACAAGGTACCGATCCTTTTTTTTTTAATTTGATCGACAAATCTTCTTTCTTTAAAAAGATATCTTCACTTTTAAAATGCTTTGAGCATAATTTCGACGAAGTAGACGGAAGCCAATTTTCTTCTCTACGGTCTATCTGGACAAATCGTATACACTTTTCCCGTACAACATAATTTTTATTCGAAAACCTAAAATAACATAAAACCTATTCAATTTTGTTCATTAATATTAAGATCATGTTCAAATAGAGTTACTAATAAATAAACTTGAAATATAGTAATATTTTAAGTTTATTTAGCTATATTTTAAATGTCAATAAAATATAGCTATATGTTTTCAACTTAATAAGTATTATCGATAACTAAATCGATAAACAACATTACTACATCTCTACATGAAAATAGTAAAACTATTCAACAATAGAGGGCGCTTATTACAATAATAAAAAAGTTTCTAGAACTATTTAAGAATTTTTTAAAATTTTAATTACAGACTAAATATAAATAATTCATACAAAAACATTCCGTAGTTAGGTCCAGTCATTTTACCATAACGAGATGTACAGTAACGCAAAGCGCAACAGGGCATATTTCCTTAGAAAATGTTTATTCTTGGTGGACACATGTTACGTCTTGACGCGGACACTAGACTGACCGACTTTTAACCAAGTCGACAAAAGTATTGGCTTACAATTTTGTTCGTGATGTCCTGTCTATTGTAAATATAATTTTAATGTCTTTGTTCATGATTAATATATATGTCGGAGATCGTCGATTAATTTTAATAGAAGTTGCTGATTTGATTTACGTAGTAGAGGGGCAAACGCTTGTGACGTTATATTGTGATGGCGGCACATGGATAGAGTCGCTTTGGAAAGTGGGGTTCGTCGAACGGTCACTTTACATCGAGACGCGGACCAAGGCACTTCTCCGAACCGAAACTGTCGGTTTGTCTATTCAAATTGTTATTATGAAGATTGGAGGGTATATCTACACGTCGTGCTTCAATTCAAAACTCACCTACGAAATGGAACCTGTACCACCACACCAAGATGCTGTCGACCCTACCGCTCTGCCGTCGCTGTCTCCGACATCAGAAGTGGGATAAAGAACTACACTGCTCACAATCTCGTTATAAATCAAGGAACAGAATAACAGTCACTTCCTGCCATTATGTGTGTAGTTGTTCATTGTCTTTGTATGAGCTTCTGTAAATGCTGGATGTACGGGCAGTGAGGCGCTGGAAGTGAACGTCATGTCACGAGGTGCGCTCAATTGCTGGCGCATTGATCGCTCCGCGTGATGGTCCGCTGCAAGAGTGCACTGCAGGCGTGCAAGTGCTGGCTGTTGCTTGGCGCGCGACAGTGCTGGCTGTTGCTTGGCGCGCGACAGTGCTGGCTGTTGCTTGGCGCGCGACAGTGCTGGCTGTTGCTTGGCGCGCGACAGTGCTGACTGATTCTTGGCACGCGACAGTGCTGGCTGTTGCTTGGCGAGCGAGGTGTGCTTGCGGAGCGCGGAAGGTGGGCTTGCGGAGCGCGCAAGGTGGGCTTGCGGAGCACGCAAGGTGAGCTTGCGGAATGTGCAAAGTGCGCTTGCGGAGCGCGCTTCTAGCTGCTTAGTGAATCGCATCAATGGCGTGTGGCGCTGCTGGAGCTGCGTGCGGCGCAGCCGGAGCTGCGTGCGCTTTGCGGAACGCCCAAGGTTTCAAGACTTGAGCCTCTACAGGCGATGAGAAGATTTCAGGACAGCCTCTACTCTGCAGGCGATGAGAAGATGTCATAATACCCAAAACGTTTGTGGTAACGTAATGGGATTTTATGAGAGCTCCGAGATGTCTGGTGTGCAACGGTTGACAAGTGCCAAGTGGCAGGTGTTTGTGGGAAATTGCCATAATCCGGTGAGTCGTACAATTTTTATTTTGATTCCGTGGCCGAATGTTCTCTTGTCAAGCAATCTGTAATTTCATTATTGTATGTACACAAGCGCCAGTATATATACAGTGTACAAGGTATGCCAGTGTATTGTGTACTGAACCATTCCTTTGCGACATAATAATAAGAGTTATTTGCAAATTTTATTTCTTGTACTACCCGATTATTGTTTGTTATAATGGGCTGAGAAATTTTAAATCGGGGTTTTAAAATTATGTCTGGTTTGTCTGTATTTCGAAACTAAAGTTCACTGTGGCCTATAGTGACGAGCTCACTTGAGCTTATGATAGTATGTGTGGCTAGACTATTAGATAAATCTTCTCAAGAGAACAAGCGGTAACGAACATAGAAATGAGTGCTATTTACGAAAAATACAAATTTGATAGAAATGAGCTAAAGTAATGAAATTTAATATTGGTGAGTTGTTTGATGGCGATAATGGCGATCGTTACCTATTGAAATCGATGATTGGAAACAGAACTTATAAGTACCCCAAGATCGCATAGGTACGAAAGATTTTTCCAAGTAATGTCTGCTGAGTTAGATTTTCATAATGTAGAAGATGGCGAGGAGTGTGCCTCCGCCAGCAAATAGAACACGTATCATGGCTATGTGGTCGCGCTGCTCGCACTAGGCTGTAGTCGTAACTGCAACCCAGTGAGGGGTTGTTCAGGGCGCGATGGGCAGCTAGTGGTGTGGCGGGGACACTAGTAGGTATGGTCGCACTGCATGCACTAGTCTGTAGTCGTAACTGCAACTCGGTGAGGAGTTGTTCAGGGCGCGATGGGCAGCTAGTGATGTGGCGGGGACACTAGTAGGTATGGTCGCACTACATGCACTAGTCTGTAGTCGTAACTGCAACTCAGTGAGGAGTTGTTCAGGGGGCGATGGGCAGCTAGTGATGTGGCGGGGACACTGGTAGATATGGTCGCACTGCATGCACTAGTCTGTAGTCGTAACTGCAACTCAGTGAGGAGTTGTTCAGGGGGCGATGGGCAGCTAGTGATGTGGTGGGGACCTGGGTCTCGGAGGAGACTATTAATTGTACGGTCATGTGTTGACCTGGGAGTCGTGGACTCTAGAGTTGGTCGTATCACAAGAGGTGATGACGGTATGGGTGTCAACTATGAGTTGTCACTAGCTACTGTGGTAGCGAACCATGGTGTGTTTTCTTTTCGATGATTATGATTTTGATTTGATAATTACGAGGCTTGGAGGAACCTTTTGTTTTCTTTTTGAATTTTGATAATTATGAGGCTTGAAGGAAGCTCTTGCGTTTAAGTTGTTAAAATGATTAAGCTTGTTTGGTTTTCTAATAGTCATTGTAATTAAACGTGATGTGTGACGGTCAGGTTGGCCGAGTTCTCAAAAGTGCTTCAAAGTCGGTGTTCTGTGTTTTTTTTTAATTTGTTACAGACATGCACTAGAACGTGCAACGGGAAATGTTGAGGTTTGGCCGGAATCGGCGGTTGGCCTGGTGAACCGGATCCTGGACTCCGGGGCTGAAGGAGCTTCGGATGCGACTGGGATTGGCGCTGAGATGATGATGATGATGATGATGAAGATGATGATGCACGAGGACGTGCAAATCGTCAGGCTGGCCGTGTCGGAGATCGTCGATTAATTTTAATAGAAGTTGCTGATTTGATTTACGTAGTAGAGGGGCAAACGCTTGTGACGTTATATTGTGATGGCGGCACATGGACAGAGTCTCTTTGGAAAGTGGGGTTCGTCGAACGGTCACTTTACATCGAGACGCGGACCAAGGCACTTCTCCGAACCGAAACTGTCGGTTTGTCTATTCAAATTGTTATTATGAAGATTGGAGGGTATATCTACACGTCGTGCTTCAATTCAAAACTCACCTACGAAATGGAACCTGTACCACCACACCAAGATGCTGTCGACCCTACCGCTGTGCCGTCGCTGTCTCCGACATATATTTATTTTGAAATTTTACATTCATTGAAACAGAACGTAAGTGTCAAGGTCAAAAATTGACAATTATAACGATAACAGCCGATTTGTCAATGTCATTTTGTGATTCGAAGTGGCTACTGCAGAAATTTTTACCCTTATGGATAAATCTTTCTGAGACTATTTAGATTTATCCATAAAATTCTTTAGGAAATCTTTATTTTAGGTCGTATGATGCGGGTAAGTAGTTCTCAAAGTTTTATCTGTAAACTTTCTTGTGAGGTTAAGTATATAATTTCATTAAATTCTCATTTAATGGATTTATTGTCAATATGAGAATGCACCAATAAACTTTGGAAGGCCAAGCAGGGCCCGATCTAGCTATTTAGCCGCTCCGGGCAAAGATAATTTTTGCCGCCCTTTACATACACAAAACCATATAAGTCATGAGCTAGTGTTGTTGGGGGATGTTAAGTATACAGAAGGCCCATCCCAATAGACTGACGTGAATATTATTATTCACGTGTTCACATCAGTCTATTGGGCCTTTGAAGAAGTACCTGTACGAAAGTTGATGAGTGTTTCTATGTTTGTAACTATACAATGTATATCTTTAAACGAATTTCACAGTAACTACTGAATGGATTGATATGTTTTACCGACATAGTTATGTACCTTTCCACTTTATCATCATTATACACCTATTGCGACTCATTACTTCATATGGGCCTCTTTTTTCTTGTGCTATTTCTTACTGTTTCGGTATAATCTTGCTTATGTACCTATAATGGTCCTTTAACTAAGGGAACAATAAACATTGTTTATTAAAATCGTTTCAGAAGTTAAAAAGCTTAGGTCCAAGCATTTAGTTTGTCGAGTTAATCGGTTCATAATGTATTTAAGTTGAGGTTCATATGGTGATATGGTAGGTACCTACGTTTATAAAAGACACAACAAAAGATTTTTTTTAAAATTTAATAGGTAATAAAAAAACAATTATGTTACAACATAACAAAACAGTTATTTTTTTAAATAATGAAATTGTGTAAATTAAACAGTTTTTCGGAGAATAAGTATTAAATCCTATCTTAATTAGAATAATTTTCTTCGCACTTTTTGTTCTGCAAAATCTTTAACAATATTTGATAAATTTATACTGTCGCAAACCTTATGTTCTATTGAAATCATAGCCAATCCAGACAATCTATTTTGTGTCATGGTGGATCGCAAATAATTTTTTATTATTTTTAATTTATAAAAGCTTCTTTCACCACTGGCAACTGTTACCGGTAAAGTTAAAAGAATCCTGAGCGCAATACTGATATTTGGACAAATCTTAAATCTGTTACAAATTTCAAAACATCTTGAGGAGATAAATTACTATGTCCATAATGTGAAAAAATACTTCAATTTTATATTTTTGACGAGGCTCAATGATTGGTTCGTCAATACACTCATAAGTAAATTGTTTTTTCTTGGATCGTGCACGAGGTCTAGCTACATTTTCAAAGTCTAACACCTCGCAATCAATTTCAGAAGCTAAGGCTTTGGCATCTTCAAGAACTTGAGTAAAATACTCATCTGAACGCGAGTTTTCAAAGAAATCTTTTGTATTTTTAAGTAATTTAATGACGGAAACTAAGTCAAAATCTTTACTTTGCATTAATTTACTAACAGGGTTTATGCGATTCAAAGTTTCGTACCAAATTATAATGGAACATAAGAATTTAAACTGTTTAATTTGGTTCAACAAACTCGAAGCTTCATCTCGTGTGGAGGAATCCATATCTGTGTCTTGGTAAACACTAAACAATGCATCATAAACTTGTCCTACTTGATGTCTTAGTGGTTTTATTGCTTCGATTCGACTTTCCCATCTCGTGGCACTAAGTGGTTTTAGAGTAAGACCTTTTACATTATTCAAAAGAATCGACCACCTTAATGTTGAAGAGGAAAAAAAAACATATATTTTTTGCACAGTATTAAAAAAAATTGTAGCTTCCAGTGAGGACTTTGCCATGTCGTTTACCACTAAGTTTAAAGAATGACTACTGCAAGGAACGTAAAATGCCCGTGGATTAATGTTTCTAATCCTGGCTTGAACACCACTTTGAATACCTTTCATATTAGATCCATTATCGTACCCTTGCCCTCTTATGTTTTCTAAAGACAATCCAAGTGCTGATAATTGTTCCAAGATAATTTCTGTTAGTGCCAGACCTGTAGATTTCTCTATTGGTATAAATCCTAAAAAGCTTTCATTTATCACAATCTCTGACGTTCTTGAATGGTTTTGGGATCGAATAATAGTAATAAAAACCTAATTATCATGGTCATTTGCTCTGTTTTGCTTGCATCTGGAGTACAATCTAAAATAATAGAATAATATTTCGATGTATTGATAGCTTCCACAATATGTTTTTTTATGCCGTCTGAAATTGTTTTAATGAACTCGTTTTGAATTGTTTTACTTAAGTAGGTTGCTTGTTTCTCGTCTTTTTTCAAAACTCTACGTACATGTTCCTGCATAACGGGATCAAATTCGGCTAACAACTCTATTAGTTTTAAAAAATTACCATTGTTATGTTGATACAGATTATCAGAAGTACCTTGAAAAGCCAAGCCATTTTTAGCCAACATTTTGATGATTGAGACAATTCGTAGCAATACTCCATTCCAGTGTTCTATTTCTGATTTAATTATTCTCTGTGAATCGGCATCTATCGTACGACACGATTTGAGCCTAAGTAAAAGTTCTACCCAAGATTTCACAGCTTCTACATGGTTTCGTGATGTTTCATGAGATTTAAGCATATCACCTACATGCTTCCAATTTTTGTAGCCATCTTCAGATGACCGGAAGTTGTAGTTGTATTGAAGATTTTACAGCAAAAGCAATACAATGAATTTTTTGCCACAGAATATACAAGCCAATCTCTCAAAATTTCTTCACCGTTATTAAGCTTTCTCTTGTAGTATCTCGAAGTAAACCTCCGCTCATTGATATCTTGCGGAAATTCAAATTCATGCAGTGGGTCTGGAGGACCTCTATTTATCAAATATATTCTTTCTGCATCTGTTAATCTATTGGGCCACGTAGCTGGGTCGAAATCTAAAATAGATTTTAATTGTGTAGAAACACTTGGAGTTGCAATAGCACCTTCACCAACAATAACAGCTTCACCTGCCATAGCGCTTGACCCAGAAGTAGAAGCGCCAGGTTCACAAATTGTATTGGAATCGGATGTATGTTCTTCTCGAGGTTTAAGCGGAATCTCAGCTATAGCATTGGTTTCTGGTATGGGTGTCGATGGTTTGTTAAGCTCACCTTTCTTCAAAAAGGACTCTAATGCCCCCGCTTGCTTTTGTCGTTCTGCATCTTTTTCCAGCCTTCGTTTTTTATATTGGTGTCCCGACAAGCGTGATCTACCGTCAGCCATTCTGTATGGTAAATAAAATAAAAATATGTAATAAATTTAAATAGACGTACCTAATAATATTGCTAATGTTTAAAATTCGAGAGTTATCCTGTTTGTCTGACTCTGACTGCTACGTTTTTTTGATTAAACCAATGAATCAATTTGGATAAATTTTGGTATTTAGATATAAAGGACACTGACATAGGCTACTTTAATTACGCATTCTCACAAAAATAATAATTATGGTGGGCGAGTGGAATTTAACAAGCCTGAAGAGGAGCAATGTTAATTTTCATATTATTTACATACCATTTAGAACATTTTTAACATATCTTGCAGTCAATGTTAAATTAAGAGCTCTTATTAAAGACCCGAATAGCCTATAAGAACTGTCAAACTCATACAAGAACTCTCAAAAAACTGAAAATTTAATTGACGAATAGGCTAACCGGAGATGGTGAAATCGGCACTAAAACTAATAGTTATCTATTTACCAAGGAACAAAAAGTAAGTAAGTACACTTTTTAGCAAGGTGTGTTCAATATTACGTATTTTTTCCTACAATTTACTTAATATAATAGATAAGTACTTACGTAGTAAATTCTTCTTCACTTCAATATTTATATGATTAATCTGTACCACAAAAATCACGTCACTTTTAAGAATAGAACCGACTTGTAGACTTAGCATATATTTCACATAAATGGATAAAACATTTTAATTCTGTATCACTTATTAACCACTACATTACTCATGAATATGACGAAAATTTGCCTCTTTGGCAGAACGTTTTTACTAGGTGGCTTCAAAATCTGTAATGGACAAATAGTTAAATCTTTTACTTATAGTTAATATATAGGGATTCCCCTAAAATGTCACGTTGTACGAATGTAGATAAAGGGTATTCCCCCGAAAATCTGAGGGAAATTCCCATCAAACGTAAGCAGACTGTGTTGACTCTACGATTGTTTTATCGTAGAGTAGAGGAGCTGATTATGTGGAAAGGTCGGTGAACGAACGGTATAAAGAGACTAAATAATTTAAGATACGTTTATTGCAAGAGAACAATTCTGTTTACTTTGATAGAAGGGTAATTGTCTAGATAAGAATAAGTCAATTTTGCCGCCCTACAATTTTGCCGCTCTGGGCAAATGCCCGCCTGCCCCCCCTCTAGATCGGGCCCTGAGGCCAAGCAACATGTAAAGACTTTTATTTGTGGGAGAATATTCATATAAATTGCATATACCTTCCCAATAACAAAAATAAATTACAACACATTACACACATAATTAAAATTATATTGAATAATTGATATTGAAATATGAATACAATGGATAGGTATATTCAAGACACACAGCAATAAAGAGACCTATCAATGGGCCATTATTACACACTTTTTTTAACAACAGGCTGTTGGTGGTTTTTCGAACCAGCCCGCCTCCCTTCAGAAGCCTATTAAGTCTCCTGGCATGTTAAGAACATCTGTGCAAGTCACAGTTCTGTCCTTTTAGCCCAGACTTCTAGCTTTTTTGGGAGGAATCAAGTTCTCCCATCTTTGTTTCAACCTGTCATGTTCACTTTGTGAGTTTAGTAGGATCCAATTGGTGGTTCTCTTAGCCTGTGACATGTGATATACATCTCTGGTCCAGTCCCACTAAAGCTTAGTGGCTGCTTGGGTAATGTCCATGATCTTATGGCACCAGAATCAAACTATATTTAATTATTTTTCTCCACAGAATTGGCACCTAAACCTGCTAAGAACATTTACTCGTTTACATTTTATTAGACAAGTCAGAACCCATAGCATGGATAGTGTCAAGAAAATAGCGGTATGTCAAATGACATCCGTTGCAGATAAGGCAGCAAACATGGAGGTTGTAAGCAGTTTAATTAGTAAAGCTGTCAAAGAGGATGTACAGGTATGTTGAGAAATACAAAAATCGGGTCTTTAGACTGCACAGCCTGGTTTTATATTGTTTTACTGTTCCGGATCCAGACACAGAGTCGCGGAATGAATCACAGTGGAAGGATACTGATTGTAAAATATTATCCATGTGTGAGACCTCCTGTCTGTTAATAAATCTCCAGGAGATTTCGTGGATCAGGTCAGATTAAATGACAAATATTGCCTGTCTAGAGTATACCTTTCTTACTCTAACTTACACAGACTGTAGGTGAAATAATAAGAAAGGCATAAAACATCACATGCTAAACATTCAACCAAGTTTGTTATGGAAATTTAAAAAAAAAAAACTGATAGATCTGCGGAGCTGCGCAATAGAGGCCCAACAATAGAGAGTGTGGTGTTACCCCGTTCCATTTAAGGCCTGAAGTACAAGCGAGAGTGCAGAGCGAGTGACAATGAGGTACAATCGGCCTCCGCGTTTGGCAGTGTTCGACATCTGTCTCTTTCCTACTTGAGTGATTGATGCGTCCGCGTGGACAGCTGCTATACAATAATACATTTACATGCTTTCATCAAGTATGAAGTGCAGTGAAAAATGAATGTGGTGTCAATTGTTTACAGCAACGATAATTACGTTTTAAAAATGCATCCATTCCATCAGTATTTTCTTATGACGTTGTCACGTTAAACTATCGTCAGTGAACCGAATTTAGAGACAACCAATTTTTTTAACATATGGAGCAATATATTAGCAATATACTTCGAAATGATCCCAATTGATAGAGTGTGATACGCAATAGGGTGCTGGTCTGTTTGGTTTGACACAACCCTGGTATTCCGTCTCTGATTGACTGGCTGATAGCCATTGGCCCACTCATAATTGGCTTGTATCCTAAAAAATAATTTAATGTCCGTCAGATAGCTTTATAAAAAATATTGAACACGTATTTTTTATTTTTTCTTTTATTCAAATACTTAAGAAGATATATTGATTTGAAATGTCGCATGACGTCACGCCATGGTGCAAAATATAGAACGGCGTGACGTAATTAGCCCCCACTCTGTAACTTTAATACGCTATATCTCAGTAATATTTGGTAATTACGACAAAATAAAAAATACGGGTCTTAATTTTTTTTATTATCTGTAAGACGGACTAATTATTTTTTTGATTTTCATACCTTGGATACATCCCTATTACTAGGGCCTAACTGGCTAAAATCCTTAGGATAAAACTGACAGGAAATGCTTACTATGATATTATTTCGTTTCTTCAGATGCTATTCTTCCCGGAAGCCTGCGACTATCTCTGTGACAATAAGAATGATACATTAAAGTTAGCTGAACCGATCATAGGTGGCGCCACAGTCGGCGGCTACAGAAAACTGGCAGCTAAGCATAATGTATGGTTGTCTATGGGCGGTGTTCATGAAAAGGTTTGTATCTTCTGTTACCGCCTATAAGGGTCTGGGTAGGCATTTTGTGTGGCGAATAACTATAATAAAAATAACGTTAATAGTATGAGGCTCTGTGCAGGCCCTGCATGGAGGCTCATGAGACAGTAGCGCATGTACTCTTCCAATGTACAGGCGTCAACCAAATTGGAAGCAAAACCATAGGGGCACCAAGATCTTAGACAGATGCTATCAACAGGCCAGGAGACTTAATGGGCTTCTGGAGGGAGGTGGACTGGTTGGTATAACCGCCAACGGCCGCCATGGCCCACGCACAATGGTCCACAGGAGGGACTGATTGCGGAAACCAAATCCGTAACATAGACATAAACTTGTTACAATAAAGTTGAAATTTGCTCGTATATGGGCGTACCATGGGAGGGGTGGTGCAGAAATCTCGCAGAACTAGTATGAACTTCCCTAATCACTAATAAAAGTATAAACAGGGACTTTATAGGATCATTTGCGTCTATTTGCACAACACACTACACTACACATACTTAATGTTTTATGTAGATGTGCTTATGTACTTTGTAAGACAAATAACCGGGTATGATTCGACCCTACAAATGTCTCTTTTGACTAACCGTCTCCCGAAACCCTCTCCCCTAGTGCTGATTTGCCTCCCTCCTCGGCCAGAAGCTGGGTATGTATACAGTATGTTAAGAAAACCCTGTCCGACCCATAAGGATAATAAAGGTTAGGTAAACACATGACCAAATATAAAATATAATATAAAGTTTTACGTAATCATCATAGTACCAATACAAATGAATTTTGAAGTAATCTTTTGACGTGACAACGTCTATTAAATTGGTACGGAGGAGTCATTCTCGAAAACACCGTAACGGCCGAATCTGACGCCACACGGAGTTCAAGGCTAATTTTTTTGACGTGCAAGGTACCAGGGTAGCATAAAAGTGTAGGAGAAATCGAAACAATAAAAAAGCTCATTAATGATTATAAAATCACCATAATACATGAAAGAGGTTTTATTGTGCATAGTTTGTGGACGTGCAAAGTACCAGGGTATCACAAAAATGTAGGAGTTGACGTGAAAACGTCTATTAAATTGGTAAGGAGGAGTCATTCTCGAAAACACCGTAACGGCCGAATCTGACGCCACACGGAGTCCACGCCTACTTTACCCCCACCCCTAGAGCGAATAGACGTTGTCACGTTCAAATATCGGCAGTAGACGGAGTTCTACAGACAACCATTTTTTTTTTTCCCGCGAATTAATTCCAACTTCCCCGAAATTTGGTAATTTTTAAAAAAGTGACAACACCGGCATTATTATGAGCGAATAGCGAAGCGACCACGTGCCGCGTGCCCTGCCCCCCGCCGCCCGCGGAAAGGTTGCTTACCGCACATGTACTAAGTTACCTCTTTTTGCGAAATTATATTTATTTTTTTAGGGGGATTTTTTTTTGCCGGCTTTGTATCCATTTGTAGAATCAGTTATCGATACCTAACAACACCTTCACGGGTCGGACAGGGTTTTCTTAACATACTGTATAGTAATGTTGAATACCGTGGTAGTTTCACATCGACGCGATGCAACAATACTTGCATGCCATTTCTCTTGTTAACAAATTAAACTAATTTGAAGTGCAGCCCATCTTTTTCTTTCTTTTTCATTGTAATTATTTTTATTGTAATTATTTCAGGATGAAGAGCACCCGTCAAAAGTTTGCAACACTCACGTAATCATAGACAACAAGGGGAACATAGTACAAACTTATCGGAAGTTGCATTTGTTTGACGTTGAGATACCTGAACGTAACGTTCGATTGAAAGAAAGCGATTTTTGTATGCCGGGGAACCATATTGTTGCACCAGTTGATACTCCAGTTGGAAAAGTTGGTTAGTTTTATTTATCACTAGCTGTTGCCCGCGGCTCCATCCGCGTGTTGATATAAAATAAGCGCCTGTTAAAATAATGGGAGCAATATGTACGTCCGAGTGTCGTGGTGGCCTAGTGGTTAAAACAACAGCCTCTCAAGTATGAGTGCGCGGGTTCGATTCCAGGTCAGGCAAGTACCAATGTAACTTTTCTAAAGTTCTGTGTACTTTCTAAGTATATCTTGGACATCATTGACTGAAGGTGAAGGAAAACATCTTGAGGAAACCTGGACTTTATAAGTCTGAAATCGCCAACCCGCATTGAGCAAGCGTGGTGATTACGCTCAATCCTTCTCTGTATGAGAGGAGACATGTGCCCAGCAGTGGGACGATAAAAAGGTTGATGATGATGATGATGATGATGATGATGATGATGATGATGATGATGATGTACGTCCGCGTTTGCCCCCGTTTTCGCCACATTTTTTGTTACTGCTCTGCTCCTATTGGTCATAGCGGTGTTATATAGCCTATGTCCTCTGTCAGACTCTGGACTATCTGCGTACCAAATTTCATTACAATCGGTTCTGTAGTATTGGCTTGAAAGCCGGATAGACAGGTATACTTTCGCATTTATAATATTAGTAAGGATTATCATCTCAGAAAAAAAAAAGACGTGTGGCACTCGGGGACTGCCGCGGTTAAGCTATTGCATAGCATTTTGTATCAATTTATGCAATTATAATTATTTATTTATTTTATTTATGCAGTATTTTTTTTCTTTGATATTAATTCAAGTTACACTTTTTGAGCGTGGTGACCGGTAAGAAAACAAATTTTTCTTTTATTAAATAAATAAAAAGTTAATATTATTTAAAATATTTTTATTATTTTACAATACATGTGGGTTTTATTACCTTACGGTAGCTGTTGGTTATTCAGGAATATTTATCATTGAAACTATAGGTTTATGATAACTGAAATAAGAAACATAAGTTTGCGACTTAATATCCTCTAAATACCTAGAAAATACCGCGTCAATGGTGGTCCCATATTTTGTTTTGGACTTTTGTGGATCATTATTCATTTTCAAATTCAATGTTTTTGATAGAAAAGTTGTCCACCGCTCTGATTTTTTATCAGCGAAGTTAATGTTGAAATCGCCAGCCAAGATAAGTGGAAATTTATTACCATTTGTTTCAAGTATTTTCGAGCCACTCGAGTTACTCCAGTAAAGTGCGATGAATAAAATGCTCTACCTCGTCCAATTTTGGATTCGGAGAAATGTAAATTGCTACCATAACTATTTGTAGGCCATTTCTAAGTTTGCATAAGCACGCACAAATATCTCCAACAACTGAGCGCCTAACATTAACATCGCTAACGTGTGCAATATTTATTTCAATATTCGGAGTCATAATATTAGTAATATCATTTTTATTTTGGTAAATAGCTACCCCACCTTTTGAAACAGTATCTCGTTTGAACTGAACAATACAATTAAAATTAGGTATTTCAATTGGATTATCATGCGTCATGCAAGTTTCGGTAAGAAGTAACACATTTGTTTGTCTCGTAACTGAATCTTGTAAATCGTATTTATGACTATTTAGACTGGCAGTTGAAAGTCATTATTGAAATGCCATTTCTATTACTAATGAAATCTAATACACTTTGAGCAATCGTCTGAACACTATTTAAATACAGTCTTTTGAATTCTTGCAGCAATTGAAAAAACGGTCGCGTGAGCACTTTTTACTCTATAAAATCACGCGCTTTTATTTAGTAAACAACACTATAAATAATTTAAAAGTCCAATGAAAAATTAGCATGACATTCAGCTTAGCTTTTCCGTTAAAAAAAAAGCTATTTTATAAAAACACTACTAAATTAATTTGAATAAAAGTACTTAATAATTAATTATATGAAAAGTTTTTAAGGTAGCCATGACAACGTCGATGACGTCTATGACATATCTCTATAGAAGACCTATTTCAGAGAGAAAATTAATCGCAAGTTTAGCACATCGCGACTATCAGTAACATGGCAAGTGTGTAGGACTGAGTTCGCGCCCTGCAATATGCATGCTCTTTTTGAAAATCTATAAATTGTTTTCAAAAGATGTAGTCGCACGCACACAAACATACCGTGCCGAAGACTGCCGAACTGAAACGACGTTAGACGATGGGGAGCGTGAGGTTTTTTCGTTACGGAATTTCTGGATTCGGTCCCCGCGCTCAAGGCCCGCGATAGAAGCTATGCAATAGCTTAAAAATAGAAGTTTTATAAATAAAACTGACCAGTTGCCATACGAACATCTAATGGCAGTAGTTACGGGTTGTTGGAGTCCTCAAAAGACCAACAATTGGTCTAACTGCAATGCTTCGATATCGACTTCGGGTTGTGCAAGTCAGACGGCAGTCGCTTTACGGAAAATATCGAAGTTTAGCCAAAATCATCAGTTAGACTGGTAAAGCGGACCTCAGACTCCAAAGCTGAAAAAGCTTTGTATGCGACTGGGATTTACATTGAGATGACGATGAAGACGAGTTTTCACTTCTGCAGGCCAGTCCTGCTGCTGCGACTGCTAATTTTTTTAAATAGTTTTAAGATTTTGCTGCGAGTCGCTAAACTGAAGTGGCAGTGGGCAGGGCATATTGCTCGTAGAACCGATGGCGGATGGGGCAGTAAGGTTTTGGAGTGGCGGCCACGTATCGGAAGACGCAGGGTAGGGAGGTCCCCAACAAGGTGGACCGATGACCTGGTGAAGGTCGCGGGAAGCCGATGGATGCGGGCAGTACAAGACCGGTCAGCGTGGAAAGCCTTGGGGGAGGCCTTTGTCCAGCAGTGGACATCCGTAATCTGAAGAAGATTTTGTTTTGCTTAAATGCCATTAAACGCATTTTTTTTACTTCGAATAAAAATAAAAATACAATCTTAGAACAATAATTTCTCTTCTACAGGTCTTGCTATTTGTTACGACGTCCGTTTTCCAGAATTGAGTACATCATTAAGTATTATGAATGCTGAGATACTAACATATCCTTCAGCGTTCACTCAACACACAGGGGCAGCACATTGGCATATTTTACTAAGGTAAATAGCACATTTGAACTTAATTGGACTGAAGAAGTTGTGGTGGCCTAGTGGTTAAACCACCAGCCTCTCAAGTATGAGTGTGCGGGTTCGATTCCAGGTCAGGCAAGTACCAATGTAACTTTTCTAAAGTTATATGTACTTTCTAAGTATATCTTGGACACCAATGACTGATTACAAGGTGAAGGAAAACGTGTTGAGGAAACCTGGACTTTAAAGTCTTAAATCGCCAACCCGCATTGAGCGAGCGTGGTGATTACACTCAATCCTTCCATGTATGAGAGGAGACCTGTGCCCAGCAGTGGGACGATACAAAGGTTGATGATAATAATGATGAAGTGTAAACAAGTAATAGGGTAGTTGACTAAAAACTAATTAGTCCGTCAGTCAGATTTCCAAAAAATGCTAGACACGTATTTTTTCTTTTTTCATATAAACAAAAAATGAAGACGGCACAGTGCGTTGAAAACTCGTGTGACGTCACTACACTTTACACTTTTTAGCGAGCGGTGAGGTCACCAGCCACCACTCCTGATCTTTGATGCTTTTTACATTTGTCAATTTTTATTGATTTGATAAAACAAAGTATACGTATCCGTTATTTTTCTATAATCTGAATGACGGACTAAATAGTGTCAATATTTTTTATTTTTAACCCAGGAAACATCTTTGTTGTAAGTAACTTCTAGAGAAGTTTTCACTACTTCAGTTTTAGCATGACCGACCTGACACCTTGATCGCTACAGCAAGATCCTATGCCTACTGTGTAGGTATGTTTAGTGTATACAATTTTATACAGTATGTTAAGAAAACCCTGTCCGACCCATAAGGATAATAAAGGTTAGGTAAACACATGACCAAATATAATATAAAAGGAGAATGTCAACTTTCGGCCTACACAACTTTTATAATTAAACTCACGAATTCACAAAGTTCTTACCTCCTATAATTTAAATATAAAATACAAAATTAAAGAAATATGTTTAGTATTTTACGGGATCTTATCCAATAAAAAATCATTTTAATAAGTAATTAATTTGAGTTCTTATATTCCTGATTTAAATAAAAAAAATGTTGCCAATCTTGCCACTTTAATCGATTACGCTAAATAAATAAATTCCTGCCGCTGTAATCGATAATTGTATTTTAAAAATATTTTTTTTTATTTAGATAATTCTAAATAAAAAAAAAATACTCTACTTTTTATTTACCACCTCATTATTCTCTTTCTTGTTTATATTTTCGTCCTATTTTACAGTTAATAGTTTTATAGATGATTAGAAATCGATTTTTCATCTGCGATCGATTACATAATAATCTTGTAATAGCAACCCTGCACGCGTGTCTATACTGACAGTCTGACATTGACACATCTTGTGTTGTTGTCGGAGTATACTGTTCGGTTGATTTTTTTTTCGAATTTAATTGTTCATTGTTACGGGAATGGACTTCACTTTCTGAGGTAAAGTACGATTCATATTAACAGAATGTAAACTATTTTAGCCGAGCTAAATGTTGAATTGTAACATAACTGTATTTTGTTTGTTTTAGATTCCAAATGACAGTGTTGTTTGTTATTACGGTTGGTTATGAATTGAACAAGCAGCATGTCCCAACTGAATCCATTCTGCATCGAAATCTTTGTATTGGTTGCGGTTATCCATTGCGTGTAGGTCTCATTTAGAAAGAGAATACACTGTCAGATGCGTGATAGAGCAATAGATTCCACCACTACAGGTAAGCAATATCTTTCAATGATTGTATGTGTTGCTGCTGGTTGATATGTATTATTCTGATTGCAATAAGATATTTTTGTTTTTGTTACAGCTCAGATCAACAGATAGTAAAGTAATATGTCACCCATGTTGGCAAAGAAGTTACCGTTTTGTTCAACGGACCTTAAACACCTTATATCATCAAGTATTTATCAACCTTCAACAGCCTCTGCTGTATCAACACAAGTATGCAAAACTCGAGCTGTTACTATCTGCAGATGGGGTGATTGAAGTTATGAATGGGATTTTTTAACAGCTGTTTAAAATATTCCGACACAAGCTCAACAACAGAGCTTCACCACATGTCATGATTTACTTTTATAAAGCGCTGCTGCCCTAATCAATAGTTGACCACCACTCACAGACAGGTTTGATGCTGCTCAAAAATCTACCACTCTACTACACTAGAAATCATCCAACAAAAAATGTTCAAAACTAATACAATCAAACAAAATAATTATACTAGAAGAAGGACACACTTCTCAAATATAAATGTTGATAACAGCAATGTCACTGAGTTTCCTCAGCTTGAGTATCACGATTTGATTTTAATAACTTGTGGTACCTACCAACTCCGTCAGGCTCGATCTTACTATGGTGAGCACATCCGTTTTAGTGGCCAATATAAGATAGAAGTGTGTAGGGAGGCATCAATCAGTAATCTAAGATAACAATTGTCTCTCTCTCAAAGCTCTTGGCTTTTAAGAATGAAAATTCAAAGTCACCATATAAGAAGAAAAGAATATTTTGTGAAGGTTTTGATTGATAACAATTTAAATGGGAGAGAGGCAATAAGTCAATATTATTGAAATTGTAAGGTAGGCAAATGAACTGTGGGATGCTGTTCCCACATTATGACCATTTTATGGTATTTAGGGTGGGCTCGACACCAAAAGAATATTGAACCCCCTGCACAGTTTCTTGATGAATTGTTAATCGAATTTGATAATGAAATTGATGATGATGATAATGAATGATTATGGTAAAAAAGAATAAAACTATTCATCAGTTTATTTGTTCTTTAATTTTCTCTGCGTAGAAATGCATAACCTCCAATTTAAAATGTCTGAATAACTTCTTTCTTACAAGTTCAATTTAAAAATGGAAATCACAAACATACTTTTGACATTAAACCACACAAAAAAACGTAAGAATATTCACTGCATTCAACAAATTCATATTGAGCCAAAGTTTCTATGGAGACTTGGCATTGTCCTTTACGTAATCATCATAGTACCAATACAAATGAATTTTTAAATAATCTTTTTTTCCCGCGAATTAATTCCAACTTCCCCGACATTTGGTAATTTTTAAAAAGTGACAACACCGGTTTTATTATGAGCGAATAGCGATGCGACCACGTGCCGCGTGCCCTGCCGCCCGCCGCCTCCGCCGCCTCCGCCGCCGCGCGCGTAAGGTAGCATAACGCAAATGTATTAAGTTACGTCTTTTTGCGAAATATTATTTATTTATTTAGGGGGATCTTTTTTTAAGTTTAGCCCGGTTTTGTATGCATTAGTTGAATCAGTTATCGATACCTAACAACACCTTCACGGGTCGGACAGGGTTAACATACTTGTGGATTGCGTTACCACCCGGACTTTTTGTACTTTTTTTTTTGTTAACATAATAATGATATTAGTTTTCACTTTTTCGGTTAGTCATACGTTTGTTATTATTTTTTAAATTATTTTGTAGCTAGCATATTTATACAATATGTAAAGAAAACCCTGCCCGATCCGTGAAGGTATTGTTAGGTATCGATAACTGATTCTACTAATGGATACAAAGCCGGGCTAAACTTAAAAAAAGATCCCCCTAAATAAATAAATAATATTTCGCAAAAAGACGTAACTTAATACATTTGCGGTAAGCAACCCTTCCGCGGGCGGCGGGGGACAGGGCACGCGGCACGTGGTCGCATCGCTATTAGCTCATAATAATACCGGTGTTGTCACTTTTTTAAATATTACCAAATTTTGGGGAAGTTGGAATTAATTCGCGGGAAAAAAAAAGAATATTTCAAAATTCATTAGTATTGTTTCTGTGATGATTACGTAATAGTAGTTTATGAAACTGTAAGATAATGAGGGATATTATGCACGAGTGTGAGTTTAAAAAACGAGCGAAACGAGTTTTTTAATAGTATCACACGAGTGTGTAATAACTAATTATGTACAGTTTCATACACTACTTTATCTAATCTCATATATTTTAAGAAACAATAATAATCATGTATCCAGCGAAATACAGCAACGACTCGCAATGCAAAGAAACGTATTTGGCGCCAAAATTCTGCACCCTACATCAAAGCGCACGCGCCAAAGCGCGCGCAGTCACAGATAAAAAAATGAAATAGTGCTATCTATGGTTTGTAATCTGTACGGTAATGAAAAAAAAAATATTATAACATTGTTGTGAATTAATTCATTGTTAGAGAAATAATGTTATAATTTAATTTTTTAATTTCCTTTCGATATACTATTGGTAAAGTACGTCAATATAAACTCCTTTTTAGTTTTATATTTTTAATTTTTTGATATGAGAGTAGATAAAATTTTATATTATACTAGCTGACCGGCAAACGTTGTTTTGCCATATAAATAATAGATTAAATTACTAAAATGGCTATTAAAAAATAAGGGTTGATCGTAGAAGGGTGAAAATTGGGGATTGTATGTATTTTTGTATGTTGTATCATAAAAAAATAGAAATTAAAAATTTTGTCTAAAAAATAAAAAAAAAAATTTAGGGGTGGACTACCCCTAACATTTAGGGGGATGAAAAATAGATGTTGGCCGATTCTCATAGATACCGGTTAAGCACGAAAAATTTCATCAAAATCGGTCGAGCCGTTTCGGAGGAGTTTAAAGCCGAACACCGTGACACGAGAATTTTATATATTAGATTTGGTCATGTGTTTACCTAACCTTTATTATCCTTATGGGTCGGACAGGGTTTTCTTAACATACTGTATAATAGTCGTTTAATATACGGACCTTGTAGAAACTAGAACCAATTGCCGTGCGTGCAGGCGCTTTTGCCATACCTATTATTGGAATCAATCGTAACAGCACATACCTACTTAGGACCAATTAACTTAATCAAATTTTATTCCGTGGTGCTTGACAATCTGGGCTTCTCCCAGTTGCAATAATGTCCCTTTGTGCCGATTGGCCTAGTTTTGTTCTGTCTCCTGCTTGTTATGGAGGGAAGTGGAAAAACCAGACCCAAGACAGTTGAATCGTTTCTCCGGGACTCGTCGAGCTTCATTGCTCGGCGTTTTTCTGGCGGTCTCCACTGTTGATTCTGGCTTTCAGGAGTTGCAGTGGGTGGGAAAATGTGTGGCGCGTTTTGTCCCAATAAAAAAAAAATACAAAATTAAAATGTATATAATAATCCCGGTTATAAGCATGGTTGGCTTAGTGGTTAAACGTTTGATCGCTGCGCTGCGTGTTCGATTCTCGCACGGAACAAATATGTGTAATTATCTTCAAGCAGTTGTTCTGAGTCTGGTTGTTTTTGTAAGTACGTGAATTTATACAATATGTAAAGAAAACCCTGTCCGACCCGTAAAGGTATTGTTGAGTATCAATAACTGGTTCTATTAATGGATACAAAACCGGGCTAAACCTTAAAAAAAATCCCCCTAAAAAATAAATATTATTTCCAAAAAAGAGGTAAGTTAATAAAAGTGCGTTAAGCACCCTTCCGCGGGCGGCGGGCGGCAGGGCACGCGGCACGTGGTCGCATCGCTATTCGCTCATAATAATACCGGTGTTGTCAATTTTTTGAAAATGACCAAATTTCGGTGAAGTTGGAATTAATTCGCGGGAAAAAAAGATTATTTCAAAATTCATTTGTATTGGTACTACAACGATTACGTAAAATTTTATATTATATTTGGTCATGTGTTTACCTAACCTTTATTATCCTTATGGGTCGGACAGGGTTTTCTTAACATACTGTATGTTTGTAAACGCACCCATGATACAGGAGAAATTACTAGAGTGGGACACAGTTAAAAAAAAAAATGCCAAAAATTCTTTTAAAGCCTATAATTTTTTTTTTCCCCCAAGGGCTCGAGCAATAGAAAACCAATGTTACGTTATAGCTGCAGCACAATCCGGCGCCCACAATGCAAAACGCAAGTCTTACGGGCATGCCATCTGCATAGACCCTTGGGGCGAAGTCCTGGCCGACTGTGAGGAAACCTCACCCTGTTATAAGGTGGTGGAAATCAGCAGAGAAAAGTTGAAAGAAGTCAGACAAAATATGCCTGTTTTTCAGCACAGGAGGTAAGATTTTTATGTTATAACCAGCTGTTGCTTACTATTTTGTCCGCGTTTTTTGTGATTCTGTGGTGTTGTGTGTGCACGACAAGGACTCCTACTCCCATGTTCGGCATGAGCCATGAGAGGACGTCCGCAGCCTTCAGCAGGCGCGTCGACAGCCCGTTAAAGTGCGGGCCGAAGCGCCACCTGCTGCCCAGCATGAGGCCCAGATACTTCATCTGAATCATCTTCATCTCTCAACCCCGACCCTCACCCCCTCCACATAAATGTGGGCGTCAGGTGGAGGGCGCTGCCGGGGCCGTGAAAGAACACGGCCTCCGTTTTGTGCAGTGCCACCCTCAAGCCCAGACGGGTCATTAGCATAGCAGATGACACTCGTGCCTCGTAGGAGGGTTCCCCCGCAGCAGCCAGTCATAACTGACGTTCAAGCCAGTCATAACTGACAGAAGAGGCCCTAGAACGGACCCCTGTGGAACGCCGGTTTCCATGCCATACCGCCGGACCTAGCCAGCCCCATCCACGAGGAGGACGGCACGGTCCTCCAAGTAACTGGCCCGGAAGCCCGGCAAGTATAGGGGCACACCGTGGAACCGGAGCGCCTCCAGGATGGTGGAGTGGGGGATGGAGTTGAAGGCGTTGGCAATGTCGAGTGACACAGCCAACACTCCATCCCCCACTCCTACCGCATCTGTCACCTGGGCGTCCATTGTCGAACAGCCAGCTCGAAAACCGAACTGGGCGTCCGACAGGTCCGGTCCCACGTTCCGCAGATACGAGTATATATATCTGGGACAAACAGTCCAAGTAGGTAGGTCCAACTTCGAGAAAGAGGTGTCTCGTCGAATCCAGCTCGGCTGGGCAGCGATTGGGAAGCTAAGATACATCTTCTCGTCGTCCAAGATACCACAGTGTCTCAAGACTAAAGTCTTTGACCAGTGTGTGTTGCCAGTGATGACTTACGGAACTGAAACGTGGTCGCTCACAATGGGCCTTATACGAAGGCTCAGAGTCACACAAAGGCCAATGGTAAGAGCTATGCTCGGAGTTTCTTTGCGCAATCGAAAGAACCAAAGTCACCGACATAGCTCTGCGAGTCGCTAAACTTAAGTGGCAGTGGGCAGGGCACATTGCTCGTGGAACCGATGGCCGATGGGGCAGTAAGGTTCTGGAGTGGCGGCCACGTACTGGAAGACGCAGCGTAGGGAGGCCCCCAACAAGGTGGACAGATGACCTAATGAAGGTCAGACCGGTCAGCGTGGAAAGCCTTAGGGGAGGCCTTTGTCCAGCCGTGGACATCAATAGGCTGAAGAAGAACAACACCTTCACGGATGGGACAGGGTTTTCTTTACATATTGTATAATACTTTTGGGATTACTTTCGGCCCCTTGACCGTGGTATTGGTTTTCAATTCCCAGAAATGGGAATTCGTCATTGGGTTCAAATCAAATCAAATCATTTATTTCAAATAAACCAGTTACAGGCACTTTTGAATTGACAGAAGGTCGGTCAGTCAGTCAGTAAGGTGAAGCTAGTCGCCCATTCCAAAGAGTAGGTACCTATGGAGAAGAATGGGCAAGAAACTCCATGGACACACTTTTAAATTATCAAGCTATTGATACAAATATTTGATTACATCATTCATTTTGAAATCAATCGTGTGAGAACGATGCAGAAATATATTGTATGCTAAGAGCGTCAATTATGGAAAACACACACAAAAAAAAAAAACAACAACAAAAAAGACTAACCCAACAAATAGATGCTTTACAGCAAGTACATTGTGGTCACACCCAGTTGGCTGTCTCTTCGTACTCCTAAGTCGACGTCGTAGGGGTTTGCCTCCCCCGCTGGTCATGTGTATCGAGTAATGTGTGTTTCCATAGTTTATTTGATAACCAGGATTCCGCCCACGGCTTCGTCCGCGTGGCATTCTGTTTTATCGCGCTTTTTAGCTTTCCCTTTCATTCATCAAAATCGGTCGAGAGGTTTAAGCGGGAAAGCGTAACAGACAGACAGACAGAGTTACTTTCGTATTTATGGATGGATTACGCGTTGAGTACAGAAAAAAAAAAAAACTGTATTCTGTCTCTTTTTTCAGGCGTAACGTATACTCCCTATACTCCTTAAGTCTTCGCAAGGATCTTCTGCCTGCCCACGTAGAGGCGTCCGGTCACCGACTGGACACTTCGTCTCCGGACACAGTATCAGACGAGGTCAGTCCGGACGAGCCGCACTATGCTTTCGGACACGTAAAAGTACCGGAAACATGTGTGTTCTTCAAATCGAAGCTGTCTTTTGCTTTTGTTAATTTGAGGTGAGCAAAAAAATTTAGAACATAGAATAGAATACTCTTTAATATGTAGGACATTTAGATTAAAGAACATAGATATAAAGATTTAACTAAGGGGAATACAATGGGCGGTCTTATCGCTAAGAGCGATTACAGACAACAACCAGACTTAGAGAGTTTGCGCTGAGATGGATAAGATCTATTTTTCTGTGAACAATTAGCATTTGCTTTTAATTTAAGAAAGTTTTATGGAAATTATTATGGACCTTATTACTTTAACAATAAGATCTCATCATCGTCATCATCATCATGATCATCTCAGCGGTAATCCCAGTCGCATCCGTAGCTTTTTCAGCTTTGGAGTCTGGGGTTCGCTTTACCAGACTAATTGCTGATTTTGGCTAAACTTCGATATTTTCCGTGAAGCGACTGCCGTTTGACCTCCACAACCCGAAGGCGATATCGAAGCATTGCAGTTAGACCAATTGTTAGATATTCTGGGCTCCAACAACCCGTAACGAATGCCACTAGATGTTCGTATGGCAACCGGGACCAATGGCTTAACGTGCTTTCCGAAGCACGACCAGACCGGTGCAAATATTCATATTCATGCATACAAATATTTGCACTGTGCGGGCATCGAACCCGCGCCTCCTTGCGCAACGGCCGCGTTCGCTAGACTCCAAAGCTGAAAAGCTTCGGATGCAACTGGGATTAACGCTGGGATTCGCATATGGCACAGTAAGTACCGCGAAGGAAAACTTCGTGAGGAATCCGACTTGTCCTAGAGCCGAAACTTCCAAGACATGTGACATTAGCAACCTGCACGGGGCCCGCGTGGTAGATTACGCCAATTATGATGATGATTACCCGACAGTATGCAGCGACTAGTTCTCGATATAATAAAATTCAAAAATTTATACCCATCTACTCCCTAACTAAACGCAAAGTTAAAATGAAACTTACAGGTTGGTTGCAAAAGTTAACGTATGACGAAACCGAGAACCTTATTACTATTATCTCTTAATGTGACAATCCAATACTCTATTTTAATCATCCATCACTTATACACTCGATACAAAGTCTCGAACAACTTAATTTAAAATCAGCCTTAAGTGCAGTGTATAAAGTTCTTATCACAAAGCAGTACAAAAAGCTATTATTTTTTACGACCGAGTCTGACATCAAACCAAATTCAACCTTACACGTACGATTAAAGTCAGAATTATAAAGTAAGTTCTAAATGAAAGAAGCACCCAAGTGCTGCGTTGTGCGCTTGTTCAGTACAATCATTTTTTACGCTGATTGTGAATCAATAAGTGGTCGATGATATTAATTAAGGCGTATTTGTTTTTTTTTATTTTCTGTACTTGTGTTCATATAAGTACTTGGACGTCATCTTATACAATTTGTGCGTCATACATTGTAGCCCAGTCATATTAGGTAAAAAAAGGGGTCAACCTCGGAATGAAAGATAATAAGCTGCAAATTGGTATGAACCTTTGTTTTGTCATTCTAAATGTTGTCTCAAAAGTCACAATCGTTATCGTGTCCGCGTCTTAAGATATTCAAGGTCAAAGGTCACAAAAATCGGTTTTTCGCGAATATCTGGCTTCCTATCGGTTAAATGACATTTGCATTTATTATAAAAGTTGTAGGCTATAAAATTCCCTACAACTTTTGTTTAAACTTTTTTTTCATACGACCAACCGTTTTGAAGGTAGAGCGCGAAGAGTGCACATCGTACAGTCATATACGGCCTAATGCAAGGTCAAGCGTGAGTTATAGTTATCAGTACTTTATAAAGTCAATTATTTACTTTTTAGGGTTAGGGAAGGACTTAGAACCTCAAGAATGGGGCTGGATGCTTGAAAATGAAATCCTGGAGCCCATACGAACGTTATTACCTCCAGCACCAGCCGAACTACTAAACGTAATATTTTGCAATTGCAAAAATGGTTGTGGTTCCCGCTGTGGATGCAGAAGATCAGGACTACAATGTTCTGTAGCTTGCGGCCAGTGCAACGGACAAGCTTGCCTCAACGCTTCACTGTATCCAAGTAATCCCGATGAAGAAAATACATATGATCCCGATATTCTGGAAGGTTTGGAGATGAACATGACAGATAATGAGGATGATGACAATGAATCGAACATTTTTGAGCGACAAGAAGAAGAAGACGACGAAGAAGAAGAAGATAATTAGCTTCCATTTCCAATTTCATTACAATTAAAATCAACAAAGATACTTTTGATATTTGAACTCGCATTTTGATAAATGTATATTATGCCGTATTTAATAATAAATAAAAATATGTGTAAAATATATACTCTTACTATCATTTTAACTTAAAATAAAACTAAAATATATAATCCAGAATTAATAATATTTTATACTTAAATAGTTAAATATGAATAATTATATATAAATAATCAAGTTACTTACTTTAATTAAATATAAATAATTAATAGTTAGTACATAAATAATGGGCATTGTTTAATAATTATAATTTCCAAGTAAATAATTGACTTTATAAAGTACTGATAACCATAACTCACGCTTGACCTTGCATTAGGCCGTATATGACTGTACGATGTGCACTCTTCGCGCTCTACCTCCAAAACGGTTGGTCGTATGAAAAAAAAGTTTAAACAAAAGTTGTAGGGAATTTTATAGCCTACAACTTTTATAATAAATGCAAATCTCATTTAAGCGATAGGAAGCCAGATATTCGCGAAAAACCGATTTTTGTGACCTTTGACCTTGAATATCTTGAGACGCGGACACGATAACGATTGTGACTTTTGAGACAACATTTAGAATGACAAAACAAAGGTTCATACCAATTTGCAGCTTATTATCTTTCATTCCGAGGTGAAAGCCCTAATATGACTGGGCTATTGAGGAACGCTGGCTCCTAAAACACAGGCTAGTCCTAGTTTAGGAGGCAGCAGTTCTCTTTTTAAAGTTACTCTCTGTAGAGTAGTTTTTGATCCTGTGTACTTACATATGTGTATTTTTATAGTGTACAAATTAAAAAAAATAAAAATATTAAATCATTATTCCTTTTCGATGTGACGAGGCCCCATTGGGATCGCATGTAAGATGCTATTATAATGTCTGAAATAACTCATTTTTCTTCAGATGTGTGATTCCTGGTCATGTGTTAGTAGCTCCAATCAGAATGGCGGAAAGAAATAGAGATTTGACGGAAGAGGAGGCGCAAGACTTTTATAAATCTATAAGAATTGTTCAAAGGGTAAGTTTTTTATTTTTTTATTTTTGGATGTCCTGCAGGTAGTTGTTCCGGGTCTGGCTGTTTCTGTATGCGAATTTAAGTGTTTCTCCACGATACAGTAGTAATTCCTAGTGTGAAGCAACAGTTAAAAAAAAAAAAAAACGTTCTACCACCGAGAATTTCAAAATTGATTAGTATTGTTACTATGATGATTATGTAAAGTTTCATATTTTATTTAGTCGTGTTTATTTAACCTTTATTATCCTTCTGGGTCGGACGGGGTTTTCTTTACATATGGTATATTTTTTTTTAAATTCTACGGTGTATAACTTAACCTAAATCAACATCTGCTTAAAACGTTTAGGTTTATAACAACTTTGCAGCTTTTTAATTATGTAATCTTTATCATGTTTACAGTTAATGGAAAAAGTCCACGTCGCGGATTCCTGTACAGTGACGATACAAGACGGCAGGGAGGCAGGACAAACTGTACAGGTAAGATTTATGACTGACCGGCAATTAGCAACGGGTCTTCAGTATTGGGGAAATCTATTTTAATTCACACTAGCGACTCACCCCGGCTTCGCACCGGTGTAATACTGATACTAAATACACTTCAGAAAATCTGTGAACATTGTATAAAAAACATAGCGGCCCGCTGCTCTCGCCCCGCCACGGCCGGTCGGTACCGCCGTAAACGCGTCGCCCTGCAATTTTTAAGTCTGTTATATTTTCAAAAATATTTATACTATCTAGACTACTCTAGAAATATTTAGACTATCGTAACGGTCAAGTGTAGGTAGATTTTATTATGTACTTTACTCGTTAATTCAGCCTGAAGTGATATAATAAAATGTAGTATAATTTACTCAAAACATGTTAATTTTACTTAGAGCGTTTTTTACCACTGCACAACGAGACAGGTTCCCGTCCCGCTGTGCGCACGCGCCTAAGACACAATAGTCCTATGTGAACTGTGTTGCGAGCTAGGTAACCACACTGCAACAATTATTAAATATATTTGGGAAAAAAAATATGGTTTATAATCGATTCAGTTGCTTATTCTGAACACACTATGTTCAGGTTTTGTCTAAAGAAAAATAACGTTGTGTACGTCTCTTAAATATTTGCAACCTATATTCGAAGTTTTGATTCATAATCTATCCTTAAACTTATCCTTATTATGATTACAGCATCTCCATTGCCATATAATGCCGAGGAAAAAAGGGGATTTCATTGATAACGACCTGATATACTTGGAACTAGCTAAACACGACCAGTAAGTGATTTTACTTCCTACGTTTCTATGGACATAAGTTTGTTACTCATAAGCGCAAGGACCTTCCGTGGGATCTACTTGGGATATTACTACTGTAAAGACATGCTTCAGAAGCGGGGAAAATAATAAAGCCGTAGTATGAACCAGTACAAGTTTGTTTAATTAATAATCAACAGTACAGCATCAGTAGTTTATATATACTATTGAGTCAAAACACTAACGAATAGTCACAAAAATAATAGACAGCGGAAACGGAAGTTAACAGGTATTGAATAAAATTAAGAAAAAGTTAATAATAACGCCAGTAATAGTCAATAATTGTGTACAGATATTTGGATTAACCTAAAATATGGAAAGTAATTTATACTTATTTATTTGAACAATGCTTCATTTTATAAATAAATATCCGATGGGCGGGAAGACTAATTCTCAGTATGATTTTATAATAAGAGTTGGCGGTAATCGGAAGTTGCATCAATAATTCTAAAATTAATAAATTAATGGCCGAAAGACCGGAAGTACTAAGCTTATAAAATCCTCCAAGTATTTAAAGTAATCATAATAAATTTAAATTAATATAAATAATTACGTAACTACGATCAATATATAAATAATTATGTATAGCTCGAACTAAGTATGGCTTCATAGATGAGCGGGAAGCGGAAGCTGTAACACTACATCATGTAGAAAATGTGATAAATGAAAAATAATTTCCTGTGACTAAACGAATGGACATATTTATATGATTTTTTATGAGTAGACTGAGAATGTGTTGAGGTACACGATGTTTAATTTATTGTCGTATTGTCAGCACCACTCTGTATATGTATACATATAAAACTTAGAATGTTTTTGTTTGTTTTAAATTCCTAAAGTACCTATAGATACCAGTGGCGAAGGGTGAAATTTTGACAAAGGGAAGCCGGTCCAAAAAAATAAACACTTAAACACTTACCTACTGCAGGATATCTTGGAGGAGGTCTTCAGATAAGAATAATATGAAAAGCCCCACCTTCACCTTACAAAAAAGGACTGATGATTTGATAACAATGTCTTTCAAGTATGATAAAAGCGGCTTTGTGAAAAGCCTTTTTCGACGTGCATCTCTATACCACACATGCATGCTTGTTAGTAAGTACTAAGTTAAGTACCTATTGTTAGGGAATAAGAGTCAAGAAAAAATTAAATAAAAAATTATAAAAATAATAAAGTGTTAAAAACCGAACCACACAGACACCGATCCAAAACCAACAAAAATATTAAGCAAAAATAAAGCAAATTATACACAATCACAACGTTATTTATATTCTAATGCAATGCGTCTGTTTTTTTTTTAACAAAATGAGCTAAAATGTTGTTATAAAAATTCGGATTACTTTTAATTTTATTAAGCAAATTTTTTTCAATTGACATGATAGCCAAATCGGACAATCTCTGCTCTTTTTGGCAGTTTCGCACATACGTGTGAATGCGTTTTAAAGCAGAAAATGACCGCTCAGCTGAAGCTACTGAAATGGGGAGGGTCAGAATTAAACTGCAAAGAGTCGAAACTTGAGAAAATGCGTCTTTCAAAGACGAATTAACAGTAACAGCACTCTATATGAATTAAAGCCATAATAACAAACAAAATTAACAGTATTTAACCAAATCTGCGATTAAATTACCTTACAGAATCCGTCACAGTTTAAATAACACAAATATTAAAAACAAACGAAAAACTCACGCACCATAATTAGGTATAGAACGCTATCTCGTAGTAGCGTGGTTTCTGTCTCTTTCTAATAGAGGAGAGGAGAGAAATACAAGCCGCTCGCGGGCGGCTTATATTTATCAAGTTTTACCGCGACGGTTAGCGAGAATTAGAAAGAGATGGACTGACACGCTCTCTCTTTTCGCGGCATAGTAAACCGTTGACATAGGTAAGCTGAAATTCGACGGCTTCCTTCAAGAGAACTACGAAAAGAATTACGAAAAATTGAAGCGCTGATTAATTTACGACTATAAAATGAAATGTGATACTTAGGGTATTGCTAAAAATTGCGATTGCTATTGTAAATCGCGCCGGCATTTGATTAATAATACTTTGTTAATGAAAGAATGTAAATACTTTTGTATGAATATGGAACTGATTTTTGAAAGGTAACCCGGTGGGAATCGGCTTGTATGGACTCTTCGCCACTGATAGATACATTTTTTGTAAAAGATCGAATTTTGTCATTGAAATCTCTTTAGACCAATAAGTAATTCAGGTTTAAACGTTATCTTCATATCTTTAAGGTTCAAATCCGGTCACCCAGCGAAGCCACCGAGAACACGTGAAGAAATGGTAACAGAAGCAGTATTTTTAAGATCAGAATTACAAAAAATGATGCCTGAAGACGGGGGTAGTTGATAAAATGTTAAGTAAATAATTTACAGGTATTCACTAAAAATATAGGCTTCGGTAATCATCGGTAATCTTCGGGTTTCCGAATTACGCTCGGTACGTATAAACAAATATGAATCGGTTTTCTTACTAAGGGAAATATGATGTACGAACGAAAGGCATATTGTTCTGTAAGTGATTATTTAAATGATAAGAATAGCTGGTCGCTCTGATTAACTCAGGACAATGTTTGTGTTCTTTCTCCGGAATTAGCTTACTGACACGTTATATGAGTTCAGATAATTCACTTTTTTTTTTTTTTCAATACATAAATATGTAAGCTGTCGCGCCCTTTATGCCTGGGGCTTTTATTGAAGTAATAAGTTTTTAGTTATTTACATTTACATTTAAATATACTCGTATATGTATATATTGTTTTGCTTTGCTGGTATTCTGGCGTGGTAGCTGGCATATTTTCAATAATTTCATTGTTGTTATATTTTCTTGTGTTCATCACTATACATAGTATTGTATAAAGTCATGTGTTTTTTAAATGAACTGACAGCTGTGCTGCTGGGGAGTTTCCTCCGCCACTTCTTTTTCCCAGCGAAAGCACTAGGAAGTGTCGATGGATGGGCGTTTTGGGGGACTGTCTTATGTAATATTGACGTTCAAAAAGTGCTGATTCTCAGCCTAATTTGAATAAATGACTTTTTAATTTTTTGATTGAACGATAGCAGGCTAAGCTAACCGAAAAATATATATAATATTCCTAAATAGCTTAGCCTGCTATCGAATAAATATTCCCAATCAATCTTGGGCGTTAACTCTTTAGAGATAAAGTTGAAAATCTAATAAAGAAATCTGACAGATTGTAGTAGCATGATGTGATGTCGTTTTTACATAATGAGCATGTGAATGACAATGAAACCGATTTTCTTGTCTACAAATTAAACTAAAGGAGATGTTTCAGAAATGTATGGAACCTGGGCCAGCACATTGTACACTTAATGCTAGGTATAGTTACGCTATAGTTAGCTGTTTTTAATGTTAATTTCCTATATTTTGGCTTAGTTTTTATACAGATTCAATTTAACTCGGCCAAGGAGTGCAACACAGCTACAAATAAATATGGTGGTCAGCATTAAGCGAAATAACATTTTGACAGTGACATTTGATTGACGTGTCATGTATTTAGATACATGACACGTCAATCAAATGTCACTGTAAAGTAATATGGTAGATAAAATAGATACGATAGCCTTAGGGCTATCGTATCTATTTTATCTACCATATTACTGCGAAAAAAACAAAACATGAATTCTGAGTCAGTTAGGAAATGCCGGCTCCATCTAGTTAAAAAAAAAAAACATTTATTAATTTAATTTCATATAATCATTTCATTTATTTCTGTCTCTGAAGTATCTTGATTTGTCAGGACTAAACTATATAGTTACTATGTTTTATGTTGTTTTGTAGTTCGTATATTTATTGGTGAATAAATTTATTTATTATTATTATTAATATTTATCTTTTGTCCTTTTAATTACGTAATAGAAAGAAAAAGATGAATTGACTTTTTTAGTTTAGTTTGTGAAGAATAGAATCAGCGCCAGTGTCTATTTGAAAATTGAACCAAAATTTTAGGGGTGGGATTAGACGGACCACTAATACAAAAAGGGGGGAAGGGGGGTACATTGATGCAAGGGGCACATAGATACACATGCATTATCTAAAAATCTATTGAATGTATTCGAGTGGCACCATCTCTAAAACGGTCCTAGAAATGTTTGAATAGACCCTTTTCGTTCGCGCCGTCATCTACTCAGACGTTGGCGCTTTACAAGTCATAACGTGTTTCGGATGCAGCTAACTAAAAAAATACGTGAAATGTAAAATTGTTTCCCCGGTCTTTTGTACGATCTTCAAAGGATCTATATATAGTAAACGTAAGTTGGAACGTCTAATATTATGAAATTAGTATTTTATTGGGAATAATATACTTAATTAGTTTCTTTTGTATAGTTTTCATTTTGGAAATAATCTTTTGGGGCACTTAGATACAGCAAAGTACGGGGCACATTCATGTGTATCAATGTGCCCCAATTGAAAAATGGTATAATATTTTGAATTATAACTACTTATATAGGTATTTTACTTTGTTCTCAAAAAATGGTACGCACAAACAAACCCAAGACTGAAAGACGTAGTTTAGATGAAGAGAGCATCAAGAATGCCATATCTGAAGTTATTTTAAAGGCATAATCCATTAGAAAAGCAGCCGAATAATATGGTATCAAACCTGCAACTCTGCGTTGAAAGGTTTAGAAAAGCTTCTGGGGGAAACCCATCATCATCTGATGTGTATGGGTCAAAGTATACAAGTATTTACTGTCCAGGAAGAGAAACTTTTTTCAGAATATTTGTTGACTTGCAGCAAGATGCATTATCGGTTATCCTTGCAGCAACTTTTAACATTAGCTTGCGAGCATGCACAATATTTAGGATGCAAATATCCAGAATCATGGAAAAAAATAAACGCGCCGGCAAGATTGGGTTATAGGATATAGGAACAGGAATCATGAACTCAGCCTAAGAAAGCCTGAGAATACAAGCGCCGCAAGAAGTTTTGGATTTAATAAGTGGCTGAATTCTTTGATAATTTTGAGCATGTAATGTTACATTATAAAACTCCTGATCGCATAGTCATGGATTTATTTGTTTAAATAAAAGTATAGTCCATTAAGAACGATTCAGATATTCTTAATTGTTAATTTGGTCAAGTTTCCATTATTTTATAAGACTGATTACAATATTTTCATAATAATAAATTATTATTTTCATGAAAGTGTTATAATTTAACCAATTTCATTCAATCTCAACTTTGTATTAAAGTGCCCCAAGTGATGTATACAAGTGCCCCGTTAGTGGGGCAGAATGATCCAAAAGTCATTTTTTACAAAAATTACAATAATTATTTTCTGTTACTAGTTAAAGTATTTTTAGCCTTGCCGTTATAATATTTATACATTTAGCTAAATGTTGACTTGAAAATTAATCCAAAATAAATAAATAATAAATAAATACGGACAAATCACACAGATTGAGCTAGCCCCAAAGTAAGTTCGAGACTTGTGTTATGGGATACTAACTCAACGATACTATATTTTATATTATATACATATATAGATAAACATCCAAGACCCAGGCCAATCAGGAAAAGATAGTTTTCCATCATGACCTGGCCGGGGATCGAACCCGGGGCCTCCACGTCGCAGGCAGGCGTGTTGACCGCTGCGCCACGGAGACATAATATGACATTTATCGACATATAATCGATTTTGAATTTTTCTGCATCAGTCTACCCCATTTCCCCTTAATTATTACCATGGTTGTTACGACTCTATATTATATCTCACCATTTCTCTTTCGTATTTCCGAAGGCACACGATGATCCCCGAAGCACATTATTTTCTTGGGATATCTCTATTATTAGCAGTGATCGGAATAGGTAGATTGATTTTTAGTACTTGTATCATAAATGTTCACAGAAAGAATAACGTGGATAAGTCACCAGATAAAGTCTTGGCGCCAAGCGATTCGTCGTGTTTCGGCATGATGTCTGGTGAAGCCGTACGGAGGACGGGTCTGAGCAGTTGTGTTGCGATGTTTGCCGGTTATGATGCGCCAAATCTTGTTGTGTCGGGAGTTTGGTCGTGGAAAATCTCCAGATCAATCTCCCTGTGGCGCAGCATCGTTGATCCTGTTGTTGAGTTTAACATTGCATCACAACTGCCGTCTTCCTTCCTATTCATTAAGTTTTTTTTAGTGAATAGTTAGAATAATTTTAAACTAGCGCACTTTACCATCAACGATTGCATCACTGATTACCATCAGGCGAGAATGCGGTTAAGCACTAGTTTAAAATTATAAAAAAAAACCGGATTCAAGTAAATATTGTTAATGTTGGTAGTGACATTATTACTACTTAATTCATTTAAAGGAAGGTAACGAAACTAAACTAATTTATTATTTAATTGTTGAAAAATAAAAACAATGATATTCCGTATATCCGTAGGAATGCCCATTTTAATATATACCTTTCCGATCAATGACCCCAACTCAATCTACCTATTCCGATCACTGATTATTAGGGGTATGGAAAATAAATGTATAGACGACCGATGAAATTCTGTGTATTCTAAAACCACGTAAGCGCCGATATTACGGTGGACTGGTGATAACACCTTTGCTTCACTGTTCCCCGTAAAAAACTAGTATCTAGATATCAATTAAAATATCTAAATGATATAATAATTATAATAAACGTTAATTTTTTTCCACCACATAATGAAACCTAAGTTCAATCCAAATCAGCTGCCAATGGAATTCTCGCAGTGTACACGCTGGAATTTTAATGGTTGTTTTCCCGCGGCAGAACGATTTGCTTTAAGGAGTTCTTTCAATGTATAGAGTAAAAAACAAAAATAAAAATGCTTGTGTTATAAAATAATAAAAAAAAAAAATCATCAGCTCGAAAAATACAGTTTGACGTCTCCATCGGTGCGGCTCGCTGTCAAACTTTTTAAGAAATAAAAATAATAGTCAAAGTGTATCAGAATCCATTTTAATAGTGATTATAGTGGCAAATAGCATTACACAGTTCATAGTGAGTAATAAATAGTGCGTCTAAGGACCATAAAACAAAATAGAAACATTGTATAAAAAAAAATGTTATAGTACCCACCAATAAAAGTAAATTATACATTTTGGAGACAGAGCCATCTGACCTTGTGGCGACGGCCGACATATAGACCCGTTACAGGAATTATTACAGCCTCCATCTAAAGTGCACCCTCGTTACTCTCTGCTGCGTAAGTTGCACGCAAGCACAGGACATGCAATCATGGACATGGGTGTCAAGTGTGGAGGTTGCGGTAGGTTTACGTCGGCGTCCCTTTAAAGGCGAATGTTACCATTAACTGTCGCTGTCCAGACTGTAAAAAGAATATCATTCGCGGTAATAGGGAGGAAACTCCGGTTAGAGGTCCCATGCAAAGCCCTCCCACGGAAGTAAAAGGGACTCCAGGTATTGCGGGCTCCAGTATGCCTAATACGCCTGAGGCTAGTTCAAACTGTGAACAGACGCAGACTATTGGCCCCGTTAGTGCATCCTCGCCGTCCGCACCGCCAGAAATATCTACTTTCTTTCTCAACGTCACTGCTAGGGAATTATCGCCTGTGGCAGGAACGGATTTACGGGTGGTTAGAGCTGAGGATGGTGCGTGCGGAGATCCAGGCGTTCAGAAGGGAGATGGAGGTGGAAATGGCGGAGTTGAAAACCACCTTAAATGCCTGCACCACACGCATCGACGGACTGGAGACCAGGGTTGACGTGCTGGAGCGACGTGCCGCTTCAGGGTCCGCGAATTCAGCAAATGTGGACAAGATTGTGGAGCAGTTGAGGCGAGAGCTTAATGAAAGGGACCAGGATCTCCTCGCTAACGACAAAGAGGTGTCAAATTTGTCGGAGGGAAAGGTGGAAAACCCCACGTATATTATAAAGGTCATTGGCCACAAGCTGGGGGTCAGCCTTGACGATCGCGACATTGTTAGCGCGGAACGAGTTGGTGAAAGGCAGCTCAAGGTGACAAGATCAGCTGGTCCGACTGAGTCTCGTCCGCGGCCGATTGTTGTGCGCTTTGCTCGCCGGGACCTGCGCGACCAGCTCCTGGGAAGCGCGCGAGTGCGACGCGGAGCGACCACTGCCGACCTCGACATGTCCGCTCCGGCGCAGCGATTCTTCCTCAACGAGCGGCTGACGAAAGCCAATCGCTTGTTGTTTCGATGGGTGCGGGATGTGGCCAGCCGCCTCGATTGGAGGTTTGTATGGACCAAGCGGGGCCGCATATTCGCCAGAAAGATGCCTGGAGACAGCGCGCAGAGGATCCGCACTGACGAGGATTTGTCTCGTGTCTTCGGGACTGAAAAGGTCACCGCTTAGTTATTTTAGTGTCTATTTATTTATTTATTTATTTATTTAAGGCACATCAACAACACAACACAAACATGGACATTTAACATTTCAACGGTCTTATTTTAGTGTTGTGTCAATAACAGACGTGCACAACATTCACGTAAAAATAAAACTTACATTATGAAAAATAAACAACTAGATACAATAACAATAAATTGAATATAATATGTCAAAAAATATAATACCTAATAATATTTAAATCTAGTCGATAATAATTGAGGATTAATTTATTAACATTGAATACCTATAATAAAATAATGAGAATATGTGACAAAAAAAAAAAATATAGTAAAAAAAATATATATATATAGTAAAATTCTGTACAATGATGAAGAAATATGAGAATGCACATTAAATATGTCACTAAATACAATTTTGTTTGGGTTTAGGTTTCCCTTTCCCTTCCAACAACTTTTGTTTGAGGCGAGTGGGGTGGTCATGAAAAATATCCAGGTTGAGAATGTTGCACCAAGCGTTATAGGTTGATGGCAGCCTTGCAATTGGGGAATTCAACCCTAGATTCGTTTTATATCGGGGGACACCAAACAAGTCGCTACATTTTCTTCGCGCGTTTATTTTAGGGACGCATATTGCGACGCGTTCCAACAGGTTTTCGCATAACGCATGGCATCGTACAACTTTCTGGAAAAAGAGCAAGTCCAGCATACGTCTGCGATGCAGCAGGGTATGAAGTCCGAAACGAGACAGCCTCTCATCGTACGAACACCTCATGCTGACACCAGGTGTGACAAAAGCCAGATGCCTAGTGAACGACCGTTGAATAGCCTCGATACGATCGGAGTGAACTGTATAATGTGGATTCCAGACGACACTGCCGAACTCAAGCACACTCCGAACCAAAGCATTGAATAACGTTATGCGCGAAGTAGGACGCTTGAAGTCTTTAGTAGTGCGTTTGATAAAACCCAACATTTTTGCTCCCTTTTTTACAATGCTGCTATAGTGGGAGATAAAATTCAGTCCGGAGTCGAGAATTACGCCTAAATCCCTAACTTCCGTTACAACAGTGATTTCCTCATTGTTTATGTGGACTGCCGTTTTGATAATTTTTCTTTTCCGTGTGAAACGTATATGCTGGCATTTTGAGGCATTGAGCTTCATTTTATTGATGCGACACCATGCAGAAACTCGGTCCAAGTCAGCCTGCATTAAGTCCACGTCATCTACTGAACTGATTTGTCGCGAGATTTTCATATCGTCGGCAAACAGGGAGCACCGGCAGTGGTGGATTTCGGCTACAATATCGTTAACAAAGAGTAAGAACAGTATTGGGCCCAGATGGGACCCCTGAGGTACTCCGGATGTGGCAAAGTATTTTTTAGACTCATATCCAGCCAAGACCACTATCTGCTCCCGATCTCTGAGGTATGATTCAAACCAGCTCAGCATCGATCCGCAAACACCAAACTGACTATGCAGCTTACTTATTAAGAGTTTGTGGTCGACACTGTCAAAAGCGCTAGCAAAGTCGGTATAGACAGAATCAACCTGCTGGTTCCCATCGATTTTGTCCATGATAGGCGTGATATATGCGACGAGATTGGTAAGAACAGATTTGTTTTCCTGAAAACCGTGCTGTTCCACCCGTATCAGAGATTTGGTATGCCTTGTTAATATTGGACAGATGATACTTTCAAACACTTTAGAAAAGCATGACAGTATTGAGATGGGTCTATAATTCCTCACGTTATCGTTGTCTCCCTTCTTTAGGACCGGAACTATGCGGGCTCGCTTCCATACAGTAGGGAAGGTACCGCTTGTAAGTGATTTATTGAAAATTTGTTTTAACGGGTAAGACAAAAGCGACGCACATCTTTTGATGAAGAGTGGAGGAATCCCATCGGGCCCCGCTCCTTTGTTAGTATCTAGCGTCTTCAATTTTGAGATGATATCCTTTTCAGTTATGCTGAGGCACGTGAGTCTACCGTTGTACGAATCAGCGGGTGGGCTAGTGACGTTGGCAGAGGACGCTGCAGAAGCCGCATCAGAGTAAAGCGAACCAAAATGTGATGCGAACAAATTAGCAATGTCAGGACCACCCGAGCAATGGTTATCGTTATTGTCGTGCATTACTGAAGGTAACGCGTTTGATGTCGACCTTTTATTTTTAATGAAAGTCCAGAACGTCTTGGGATTCGTTTTGAGGTTGTTTTCAATAGTATCCATATAGTTAGCATAACAATCACTCAACAGTTTATCACATTGCCGTCTGACCGAGTCGTATTCGAGCTTATCTCGGGGATTATTATACTTACGATATCTATGCCGCAACCTGTCCTTCTCCCTCAGAACCCGTATTTGATCACGCGTAAACCAAATGGGATGTCTATCATTGCGAGGCCTGCGTTTAGGTACATGTTCATGAATTATTGGATTTAATTTATTGTAAAAGTTGAAAACCATTTGGTCAACGTTTATAGGACCATCAAAACATTCAGACCACCTCACCGCACCGAGTTCCGAACAAATAGCGCCATAGTTGGCCTTGTAGAAGTTGTAGTCAATGCGAGGGGCATATTTAAGTGACGACTGGGGCCTGACTTCCAACGTGATTTCTAGCGGTGGATGGTAAGGGTCGATTTTACTGATGGCATCGGCCTTTAAAATTACACAGTTTTCATCTGTTAAGACCAAGTCTAAGATTTTATTTCTTTGATTACTTATCATATTCTTTTGTTGTAACCCTGACAAAGCGATAAAATCAGTGAGAGCAAACCCCAGCCGGCCACTATTATTATCGGCATTCGGGTTAGCATCACTGTGGGGGATCATATGCGCTAAGTTAGATACAGGGGTCCAATTGATGAAACCCAAATTGAAATCGCCCATAACCAAAATTGCATCCACACAATCAGAAATGTTACTAACATTATCCAAAAACGTATTCAAGAGATCAAGTTTGACTGGAGGAGGCAGGTAGACTACACATACTGCAATTTTTTTACGTTTTTTATTCATAACTACATCCAACGTGATCCAGATGTCCTCACACTCACTTTCCCAGGCGTACATTCGACACGAAGGAATAAGTTTTGACACGGCTATTAAAACACCTCCTCCGTCAGTTTTTGAACTACGTGTGAGGTCACGATCCCTACGGTAAACCAAGTATCGGTTATCCACTACTTAGCACGCTATCGGAAATATTGGAGTTCAGCCAGGTCTCCGTCAGCGCCAAGACAGAGTAGCCGCATTGTAGGATGCTCTTGAACACTTCAGTTGTTTTTGTGCGGATACCTCGAACATTTTGGTAATATATATTAAGTTGATTGAATGTTAGTCTGCACATCAATAACCATTGTGTCATATTGGCTCCATTCTACTTGATTAATGCTAGACTGTCGAAGCTGCGGATATGTATTCCAGGAGTTGATTCGTTTTTTTTGGCATAAATCCGACCATCACGAACCCAAACGAATTTAAATTGCGCTGCCTTTGCCTTTTGCCTCGTTACAGCGTGTATGTGTGTGTGAATGTTTTTATTAGTTATGCTTGTAGGGGTGTGTGTCATAACCGTTTTCATGGTGTGCTCTGTCTTGTAACGAGGTTGTATGGAGCTTGTGCCACCACGTCAACCTATTCTACTCTTATGCTCTGTTTATTTATATGTGCAAAGAAGTGTATTTTCAATTAATATATTTAAAACAAATTCTGTATTTCTTACTCTTATATGTGTGTTATGTATTTGCTCTTACTATAGTGCCCAACTCAGCCTGCACACAACATCTTCGTATAACCATTCGTGCCTTACACTTTCACATTTGAAACATACAGCCTTTATCACTGATTGTTCCCAGTATATACATTAAGTTCGGTCTACTAATTACTAACATACTATGGCTTTGACCGTAGCGCTGTGGATTGGTTTAACAGCTATTTGACTGGTAGGACGCAGTATGTGCAGATCAACAAAAGGGATGGAACAATTGTTTCATCAACTCCACTTCAGGTGACCAGAGGGGTCCCACAGGGTTCGATTTTGGGCCCATTGGGACAAAAAAAATGTTCAAACCAAAAAAAATCTGTCATGTGCGTTAATACGGTATAAAATAACTTAAATGTACCAATACAAAAAACTACCGCTCAAACTAGCATTAAAAAAAACTAGCGTTCAGAGGCGATGCCGCTTTATAAATGTTCAAAGTAAAATAAGCTCTCGACTTTAGTGATACGACATAAAGTTGTCTGCGCGCAAAAATTACAATTATCTTAGATAATAATTTTATTTTCGTGTTCAGTAAATTGCAGCTAAAAAACATTTATGATAGTCTTAAGCCCGTAAAAGTATGTATATACAGTATGTTAAGAAAACCCTGTCCGACCCATAAGGATAATAAAGGTTAGGTAAACACATGACCAAATATAATATAAAATTTTACGTAATCATCATAGTACCAATACAAATGAATTTTGAAATAATCTTTTTTTCCCGCGAATTAATTCCAATTTCCCCGAAATTTGGTCATTTTTAAAAAGTGACAACACCGGTATTATTATGAGCGAATAGCGTTGCGACCACGTGCCGCGTGCCCTGCCGCCCGGCCCCCGCGGGCGTCAGGCGAAGGGAGGTTAACGCGCATTTATTAAGTTACCTCTTTTTGCGAAATAATATTTATTTTTTTAGGGGGATTTTTTTTTTTAAGTTTAGCCCGGTTTTGTATGCATTAGTAGAATCAGTTATCGATACCTAACAACACCTTCACGGGTCGGACAGGGTTTTCTTAACATACTGTATAATTGTTGAAGCACGCGGGTCAGTGGCCCCGCGCCATTCAGCTGTAGATTATCAGGAGGTTACTATTATTTCTTGCTCACTTTCGAGTTTTTTTTTATCACTATGTCAAATGTGCTATTTCATGTTTCTAATATTTTATTTATTGATGAAGCGATTGTATTACTAAGATAAAACCGTTTCGCTGCGGGAAAACAACCATTAAAATTCCTCGCTGTATTTACGAACTTCCCTAATTACTAAGCAAGGTATAAACGAGGACATATCCTTATCTTTTACCACGCAGTAGACACTTCTCGGGGGTTAAGAGCCGAGATAGAGTGCACAGTGTTATTCGCGTTAGAAGGAAACACAAATAGTTCAGATATTAACAGATATAATCATGGAGATAGACAACATTACAAGAGAGCCGCAGAATAATATTAGACATATTAGATTTTCTTGTCAACAACTTGACACGCTCTGCTTCATATTTCAAATATATAAAAATATACTTTATACAGCCAGACTTTGTATATGAAACCTCAACAACACTAACAAAATGTACGGTGTAATTGCAAAAACCGCCCCTCCCCCACACTTCCAGACCAAAAGCTGGGTACGCCCATGGACATTTGACACTTCATGTTTTCAGGTACGAAGGTACCTAACTACTTCATTCTACTGTATAAGAGACGTTATCACACGTTTTGTGATTTTATTTTTTTATTCAGGATACGAAAATAAAGAATATGCTTCTGTTTTAAGGTCGTATCAATTTTGTAATGTTGTCAATTCCTTTACCACTTCTGTCAAAGATGCCCATACATTAATTTATTTTCCAAATACTTTAAATTAATTTAGTAATACAGGCAGTCCTCGTACTTACGGCATGTTAGGTTCTCGAAGTACGCGACGTCAATCGTAACTACGTAAGTCGAGACATATTTTTTAATTTATGTTTACATGTAAATCATAACCGCACTACACACCAAAGCCGCCGACCCACCGACACAACCCGGCCGGCGGCTTATGTTGGAAGAAGCACGTCAGCAACCTACGCCCGCGCGTTTTGCCCGCCAACACATTGGCGGCTAGCGTACGTAAGCGCTCAGTTGCCCCGCGACATTTCAGTTGCAACGTGCTTCAGATGTCGAGCCGCCGACATGGCGTCGGCAAAGTTTTACGACTTGCAATGACTGAAACCGCCAACCTAGCCCGCTGACAATATGTTGCCGACATATGCCGCCAGGTTTTGGTGTGTAGAGCGCTTTAAGGATTAGGATCCACACGGATCCAAAAAAAAAAAAAATGCATTTATAACGAGGGACATATTATGTATTTGTACGTACTTTATTAAGAAAAGTTAGTGCTTAATAGCCGGCCCCACGGACCTTAACCTCGCGTCGCGACAAGTGAATTCTCCTATCCCTGAAATTGAAACATTTGACGTATGTTTGACGAATAGTGTCAAAACATTGTTCACATCGTAACTTGAAACTACGTAAATCGAAACGACGTAAGTCGAGTGTTTTATTATTATTTATTTCATTATATACACTTCTAAATTATATTTTTAAATATTTATATATAAAAAATATATAAAAAACATTTAAAAATATAAAAATAGTAGCCCACCGGTATAGGGAACACGGTCCAAGCTACCGGCGGTCAGGGCTCCAGAGAGAGGAACTTCCTGACAATGCAAACCGTGTCCAGAATTACAGCTTTCTGAATCAAGCCCTTGATCCAGCTGCCTATCGAGAGCCTCCTGAGGTATTTGTCGAGGCTCTTGGCTATTAAGTCATTGGCTGTCACGACTATCGGTACAATGATTGCTGAATCCGCCTCCTACATGTCGACAACCTCGTGAGCCAATTCAAGATACTTGATTTGTTTATCTTTTTCAGTTTTCACGAGGTTCTCATCATGCGGGATGGTTATGTCAACAATTATTGCACGCCGCTCTGATCGATCCACCATCACTACATCAGGCTTATTGGCAACAATAGTCTTGTCAGTGATGATGGATTGATCCCAGTACAATGTGATGTAGCGATTTTCGAGAACTGGGTCGGGCATATACCTGTAGTACGGCACTTCCGATTCCACAGGGTTGTGCTTAAGAGCAAGTTGCTGATGAATTATCCTGGCTACAAGGTTGTGTCTATGCAAGTAAACATTATTATTATTGTTTATGTACACTCTTCTTCTTTTTTCAAGGTGAGATTCAACCTCAACTCTTGATGAATAGCCTCTGTGGAATAGATACTACAATTTTGCCAATAACACGTGTAACAGATTATAGAAATTCTTTGAAAATTTTATTTGACAATAATGGCGGATATCGCCAATGACAGTTGAAAAAGACGACCGCGTGTACCGACTATGAGGGAGGTTTGAGCAAAGTCATGATGTGGCCACTATGTTGCGATATTTCAATGTTTCACATAAATCACGCGCTTTTATATAGTAAACGATACAATAAATAATTTTAAAAGTCATCTTATCTTTCCCGTCAAAAACTCCTATGTACACACTTGCTTCTCCAATCCACTTTTGACATTGGCAGAATAGTCGACAACAGCTTCACTTGCCGTAAATAAAAATAGAATAGAATAGACGTAAGCCGAGGATTGCCTGTTTGTAGTTAGTTTTAAGAATTCAATTAAACATTAGAGCTCAAATTTAATATATGATTTGTTATAATATTAACTGTCATAATATTGTTTAGAACTGTGTCTTACAATCGAATATGATTATTATGATTCCATAGAGAGTAGTGGTTGCTAATTTACTTGTTGTAGGTCATTTACTTTTCTTTTCATATAAAACGCTACACTAGGAATTTCTGCTGTGCTTTCTAATCATTTATTTATTGACGTAGGAAATCGTTTGTCAAAAGGGTTTTCAACTAGAATACAATTCAGGTTTTCCATCGTTTCCTATCCAACGTATGCAAACGAGAGCAGAGGTAGCCTAATGGTATCGGTCGCGACATACAAGTCGTAGGTCGTAGGTTCGAACCCCATCAGGCGCCTTACTGTGTATAAATTATTTCATCACCACTGCTCTCTAAACGGTGAAGGAAAACATCGTGAGAAACCGGCATGCCCTAGAGACTGTAAAGGCTGTTGTTGCTAGGTGCTGCAGGACAGGTGGCATCAGGATAGTCTTGTAATAAAACCAGGAGCTCTGTGTTACGACGTGTGTATTCAAGGACGAGAGCGGAAGTGACAAAGAGCTCCTGGTTTTTTTACAAGACTATCCTGATGCCACCTGTCCTGCAGCACCTAGCAACAACAGCCTTTACATGGTGTCAGAAGTAACAGCCTTTACAGAGGCAAACACTTCGAAGACATGTGACGTGTAACTAACGAAACCCGAAACACGTGTCCAGTATTTTTATGTAAAGAATCTATGTACAAAATTTCAAAAAGATATCATGAAAAACCACCAAGCTATGAGCTTGTTATCCTACTTAGCTGTCCCAACAAAAATATGGTCCACGCTCTGCTCGGGCGGTTGGACCATACCGGACCGGTGCGTTGACTTTGGCGTCAGCTGTTGCGCAGGCGTGTACTTATAATCTATCGTAAGCAGCGTGGCGTGCTCGGTAACCACATTGCAACAATTTCTAAATGTATTTGGGAAAAAATATAACATGGTGTAAAAAGATTGGAATTCAGTTGCTTATTCTGAACAAACAAGTTAGTCCGAGAGCTGGCACGAATTTTTGGGTAGGTATTTGAGGCAAGCTGAAAACTTGTCCTATACCTCTCCTATTATACCCCAACAGGGAACTGCAGACCTGGCTGGTGAGTAGCGGGGCTAAATTAACCCCTAAATTTTTGAAAATATTATTTTTTTATTTTGAAAAATATATTTGAGGCAATATGCAATTTTTATATGTTGTAGTTTAATGTATAAAGAATTAAAAAAAAATAAGCCAGACGATTTGGTCGGGATTTTATAATTGCCAGACGCGTGCAAAAATATTTTGCAAAAAAATATAAAAAATATATTTGAGGCAACTTGAAATTTTAATAGAACATTATTTATAACTAAAAAATAAGATCCTCAAAAAAACAGGTCATTTCTGTGGGACTTTCTACCTGCCAGGTGATCCAACAAGTTATGTATAGGTACGAGTGCGTAGCGCTATAGACAAGCTGTAGAGTGAGAGAGAGAGTTTATCGGCAGCTGTCTGCGTTCTTGCTTGCCGCGTTATTATTGGCTCTGGCGAGGTCACGTGACTTACAATAGCCACGAGGTTCCAATTCAAAATTTCGGAGTAAAAAATAAATATAATATTTTTGTTGTGAATTTCTACTAAAAACGGTTCATATAAAAATGATTGTGTTGATTTGTGCGTATTAAATGGATATATTTATTTTGTTATATTTTTTTATCATATAAAATTTGTTTCTTTTTCATTATTAAAGCTGCAAATTTCATTAAAAGCTTCTTTGTGTAATTGTAAATTTTTATGATAATTTTTTTCCGGTTTTTCTTCAAGATCTCGTAATTTATTAAAATAATTCTTTCGGCAAATGCGATGATTTTATGTATAACGTTGTGGAATTTTGTATTTTTTGGAAAGTTTCTGTTTCTTGGATAAATGTTTTATACTTTTCTAAGGATTTTATTAAACTTTCTTTATCCAACTCAGGAAGCGGTTGTCGTTATCCTTGGTATTTTTTCAAGTTTTTGTTACAAAAAATACAAATTTTTGAATTGACCTGAGAATTTTTGTCGATATTACTATCCACAGGCGTATTTGGGGAATCGGTGATATTATCTTCATCATTGACAGTAAGATGAGTTTCTGACGTAGATGTACATGATTGAAGTGTAGATGCAGATGGTTGAGGTGCTAATGTTGCTGCTTCGACTGTAGATGTGGATGGTTGGAGCGTTGAGGTAGCTGGTTCTGCTGGAAATGTAGAGAGTTCAACTGCAGTTGCTGATGTAGATGCTTCAAACGCACTTTGTTGATGGGAATCGTCAGATAATAAATTGTCTGTAATAATTTTTTTTTTTTTAAATGTAATCTAAATTTTCGTTAACAGTTGGCTTGTAACAATAACTAAATGAAATGTTCATTAGGCCAAAAAACATGCAATAAAAATGACCTTAACTTATTGAAAAAGAAGCAACGCTATTACAAGTTATTAATTTTATGCTTATTACAATAAATTTGCATTTAATTAAGCAAAAAGTAATTTTAGTTAAATAAACATAAAATAGAAATATAAATAAGTTTAAAAATTCTATGTTGAAATAACTTCTAACAGTGTCTGAGTGACCCTCAGAATTCGAGCAGGTAGTATTTGTGAATGCACAGATGTTATAGCTATTGTTTTGAGTTAGATAGGTAAAAGATACAATAATAATAAAAGTATACTGAATATTTAATATTAAGAGTAAGAAATTTAATATTAATAGTAAGAAAATTGGTAAACTCAATATTGTGAATGCTTCATTTTATTTGTGAGCATATATTACTTGAAAAATAATTAAATTAATACAATACCTTTTATAGGAGTAGAAATATTAGATCCTATCACAACATTGTCGTAATATTTTTTCATCAACGCTAAAAAGTTTTTATAACAACTTGTATGATAACCGTCTGTAAGGTTAGGAATCACTGGCAAAACCACGTTGTTATATTTTAATCCATGATGTTTACGGATTTCTAATATTTCATGACTTTTTTGAGAGTTTTCTCTACAAACGCAATCACTTTATCATCACTTTTTTTGCAAATGACACAAACTAATTTTTTACCAGTCATTTTAAAATTATTTACCTTATAAAACGTGTAACACCAATATTAAAATTCTACGACTCCGAAATTCCGACTGAAAACCTCATGGCTATTGTAAGTCACGTGACCTCGCCAGAGCCAATAATAACCCGGCAAGCAAGAACGCAGACAGCTGCCGATAAACTCTCTCTCTCACTCTACAGCTTGTCTATAGCGCTACGCACTCGTACCTATACATAACTTGTTGGATCACCTGGCAGGTAGAAAGTCCCACAGAAATGACCTGTCTTTTTGAGGATCTTATTTTTTAGTTATAAATAATGTTCTATAAAAATTTCAAGTTGCCTCAAATATATTTCTTATATTTTTTTGCAAAATATTTTTGCACGCGTCTGGCAATTATAAAATCCCGACCAAATCGTCTGGCTTATTTTTTTTTATATTCTTTATACATTAAACTACAACATATAAAAATTGCATATTGCCTCAAATATATTTTTCAAAATAAAAAAATAATATTTTCAAAAATTTAGGGGTTAATTTAGCCCCGCTACTCACCAGCCAGGTCTGCAGTTCCCTGTTGGGGTATAATAGGAGAGGTATAGGACAAGTTTTCAGCTTGCCTCAAATACCTACCCAAAAATTCATGCCAGCTCTCCTACTAAGTTTCGTATTAACAAAAAATAACTTTGTAGGTATAATCGATAGTCTTGAGAAAAGGTTTTTATCGATTTTTTATACGAGTAGCACTTACGCAGGGTATTTCTTTAAAGTGTATCATAACTTGTTTTGTAAATTATCACTTATTCCAATCGAATGTAGATTGTAAATAATTATGGTTGTATAAATATTTTTGTTTAATAAATGTTATTTCGTAAAAATGTTATTATTCTGTTTTACTTATCCCAATCACTATCATCGTCATTTCAGCCGAAAGTCGTCCACTGCTAGACATAGGCCTCCCCAAGGATCTTCACGACGACCGGTACTGCGCCTCCTCCGGCCTTCACCAGGTCGTCGGTCCACCTTGTCGGGGGCCTACCCACGCTGCGCTTTGCCCCAACAGGTACAGTCAATAGTACGTCAGTGGCAAAGTCTGAGGAAATGATATGACGGTCAAGTGTGAATCCGAATCGTGCTCGAAGGGTTCTGTTGTATTGGAGCATTCTCCTAAATATTTATATTATTCTGTTTTAGTATGTGTTCTTATGACGGTTTGGAGGCACGAGAACCAGGGTGTGAAGTTCACTCATCCTCCATAGAATAAGGAGGATCCTCCGATAGCGCCCGCTAGCGGGTAATTGACCATTGGTTGAAATTGACAAGTTGTATGTATGCTGATTGCACGGTAAACTTTGATTGCGAGATGTAGAATTCGTGAGACGTCAGTATGACGCGTTGTTCATTTATGGTGTTTGTAGGTACCGCTACACCTATACCTCTCTAATTTTTAAAGTAGACAGGAATAGACATGATTTTGACGAAGTAAACAGTGCACTCTCAACAGTTACGGATTGGTTTACGTCAAATAACCTAGTTCTTAATACTAAGAAAACGAAATGTGTAAAGTTCGCCTTGCCTAACGTTAGAAATCTAGGACCCAACATTGTTTTAGACAAAGAGGTGCTTGAAACTGTGGGCTCGGCAGTTTTTCTGAGAATAACAGTAGATGCCAAACTTCAGTGGGGACCACACATATCAACCCTAGCAGGAAGGCTCAGTTCGGCTGCCTACGCCGTCAGGAAAGTAAGACAGTATACAGACGTTGATACAGCTAGTTTAGTTTATTTTAGTTATTTCCACAGCGTTATGTCCTACGGTATTCTACTGTGGGGCAAAGCCGCTGACATACAAAATATATTTGTACTCCAAAAACGAGCTGTCCGAGCAATTTACCAGCTCGGTGTCAGATTTTCTCTGAGAGAGTTCTTTAAAGATATTGGTATTCTCACGGTTGCTTCACAACTTAGCCCAAATATTCATGTGTACACCAAAAACTGTGATATACATAATATTAACACCAGAAACAAGACAAACTGCGAGCCCCTTTTCACCGACTTCAAAAGGTATAACTAAGGTAAGGTATAACTTTTTATAACAAGATACCCTCTGCTTTGCTAGACTTGCCTTACAATGCATTTAAAACACAAATCAAATCAAAGCTTTGTTCAAAGGCATATTATTCTGTAAGTGATTATTTAAATGATAAGAATAGCTGGTCGCTCTGATTAACCCAGGACAATGTTTGTGTTCTTTCTCCGGAATTAGCTTACTGACACGTTATATGAGTTCATATAATTCACTTTTTTTTTTCAATACATAAATATGTAAGCTGTCGCGCCCTTTATGCCTGGGGCTTTTATTGAAGTAATAAGTTTTTAGTTATTTACATTTTCATTTAAATATATACTTATATATTGTTTTGCTTTGCTGGCATTCTGGCGCGGTAGCTGGCATATTTTCAATAATTTCATTGTTGTTATATTTTCTTGTGTTCATCACTATACATAGTATTGTATAAAGTCATGTGTTTTTTTAAATGAACAGACAGCTGTGCTGCTGGGGAGTTTCTTCCGCCACTTCTTCTTCCCAGCGAAAGCACTAGGAAGTGTCGATGGGTGGGCGTTTTGGGGGACTGTCTTATGTAATATTGACGTCCAAAAAGTGCCGATTCTCAGCCTAATTTGAATAAATGACTTGATTTTGATTTACAACGGTAACAAAAATACATCATCTGTGAAAATTTCAACAGTCTAGTCTGCCTGCGACGGTCTTCCCAACTGATTACAATTTAAGTGCCTTCAAGGTTAGAGTGAATAGGCCCTTAATAAACTAGTTTATTAAATAAAAAAATGATCACGGTCCTTGAGATACAGCCTGGTGGCAGACGGAACGGACCTACGGAGAGCAGACGGAACCCTAAAAAACTGAACATCTTCGCCTCATCGTATTGTCATAGTGAACAAATTATAACAAGAATGGAAACATAAACCTTTTTTATTACAAAACGAGATCGAACTTTAGTTCCAGACTTTTTTTTTCTAATTATAAACTAGTGCTTGACCGCAATCCCACCTGATGGTAAGCAGTGATGCAATCGTTGATGGTAAAGCGCGCTAGTTTATTTAACCTATTCACTAAAAAGAACTTAGTGAATAGAAAGGGAGGTGGCAGTTAAGCGAGGTGATGCAGTGTTACAACTCAACAACACGGCCAACGATGCTGCGCCACAGGGAGATTGATTTGGAGATCCTCCACGACCAAACTCCCGACACAACAACATTTGGCGCATCATGACCGGCACACATCGCAACACAACTGCTCAGACCTGTCCTCCGTACGACTTCACCAGACATCATGCCGGAACACGACGAATCGCTTGGCGACAAGACTTTATCGGGTGGGTGGTAACTCCTGCCGGCAGGCGATGCTATGGCCTACCACCGAGAAAACCAGTAATTGTATTTCGAACTTTATTGAGGTTAAGACAAAATTATTAATACAAAAATGACAACTTAGTACCGAACAACAGTGTTGTTGTGTCGGGAGTTTGGTCGTGGAGGGTCTCCAGATCAATCTCCCTCTGGCGCAGCATCGTTGGTCGTGTTGTTGAGTTTTACACTGCATCACCTCGTTAAACTACATTTTTCTTTCTTAATCACTAGGTTATTTGACTGAATAGGCTTAATAAACTGCTAACCAGCAGGCGGGATTGCGGTCAAGTACTTAATAATTAAATAACTTACTTAGTAATTTATGAAAAAAAAAAATGTATATGTCGGAGATCGTCGATTAATTTTAATAGAAGTTGCTGATTTGATTTACGTAGTAGAGGGGCGAACGCTTGTGACGTTATTTTGTGATGGCGTCACATGGACAGAGTCGCTTTGGAAAGTGGGGTTCGTCGAACGGTGACTTTGCATCGAGACGCGGACCAAGGCACTCCTCCGAACCGAAACTGTCGGTTTGCCTATTCAAATTGTTATTATGAAGATTGGAGGGTATATCTACACGTCGCGCTTCAATTCAAAACACACCTATGAAATGGAACCTGTACCACCACACCAAGATGCTGTCGACCCTACCGCTCTGCCGTCGCTGTCCCCGACATCAGAAGTTGGATAAAGGACTACAGTGCTCACATTCTCGTTATAAATGAAGGAACAGAATAACAGTCACTTTCTGCCAATATTTTTATAGTACTTGTGTGATTACTTGTGTGGTAGTTCTTCATTGCATTTGTATGACCTTCTGTAAATGCTGGATGTACTGGCAGTGAGGCTGGAAGTGAACGTCACGTTACGAGGTGCGCTCAGTTGCTGACGCAGAAGAGATCGCTCCGCGTGATAGTGCGCTGCAGGAGTGTGCTACAGGAGTCCGCTGCAGGCGTGCATTTGCGGCTGGACGCGGTGCTGTCGCGACAGTGCTGGCTGATCCTTAGCACGCGACAGTGCTAGCTGATGGTTGGCGCGCAACAGTGCTGGCTGATCCTTGGCGCACGACAGTGTTGGCTGTTGCTTGGCGCGCGACAGTGCTGGCTGTTGCTTGGCGCGCGACAGTGCTGGCTGTTGCTTGGCGCGCGACAGTGCTGGCTGTTGCTTGGCGCGCGACAGTGCTGGCTGTTGCTTGGCGCGCGACAGTGCTGGCTGTTGCTTGGCGCGCGACAGTGCTGGCTGTTGCTTGGCGCGCGACAGTGCTGGCTGTTGCTTGGCGCGCGACGGCTGATGCAAGTGCGCTTGCGGAGCGCGAAAGGTGCGCCTGCGGAGCGCGCAGGGTGCGCTTGCGGAGCGCGCAGGGTGCGCTTGCGAAGCGCGCAAGGTGCGCTTGCGAAGCGCGCAAGGTGCGCTTGCGAAGCGCGCAAGGTGCGCTTGCGAAGCGCGCAAGGTGCGCTTGCGGAACGCGCAGGGTGCGCTTGCGGAGCGTGCAAAGTGCGCTTGAGGAGCGCGCTTCTAGCTGCTTGGTGAATCGCATCAATGGCGTATGGCGCTGCTGGAGCTGCTTACGGCGCAGCCGGAGCTGCGTGCACTTTGCGGAACGCCCAAGGTTTCAAGACTTGAGCCTCTACTCTGCAGGCGATGAGAAGGTTTCAAAATACCCAAAACGTTTGTGGTAACGTAATGGGGTTTTATGAGAGCCTGAGCATGAGGGATGTCTGGTGTGCAACGGTTGACAACTGCCAAGTGGCAGGTGTTTGCGGGAAATTGCCATAATCCGGTGAGTCGTACTATTTTTATTTTGATTTCGGTGCTGAATGTTCTCTTGTCAAGCTATCTGTAATTTCATTGGTATACGTACACACGCGATAATACGTATACAGGGTATGGGTAGTACCAGCATTGTGTACTGAACAATTTCTTTGCGACATGATAATAAGAGTTATTTGCAAACTTTATTTTTTGTACTACCCATATTCTTTGTTATAATGGGCTGAGAAATTTTAAATCAGGGTTTTAAAATTATGATGTCTGGTCAGAAGCGTAGCGTGCCTTAGCGGGGCCCCGTATAAAAAATTGTTTGGGGGCCTTAGGAAGGGTAATCTGTCTGTCACTTTTTCCAAAATTTTAAACCTTCGCTGACCTCGGAACCGAGGGCAAAAGAGAAATTGCTTTTTTGACTTTTGTCATTTGTAAAATTAAAAAAAAGTTGGGAAGATTTTATTAATTATTGCTTACGCGAGTTGGGGGCCCTCGTGGCCCGGGGGCCCCGTATAATTGATACGGCAGATACGGCGGTAGCTACGCCCCTGTGTCTGGTTTGTCTTTATTTCGAAACTAAAGTTCACTGTGACCTATAGTTACGAGCTCACTTGAGCTTCTGATAGTATGTGTGGCTAGATTATTAAATCTTCTCAAGAGAACAAGCGGTAACGAACATAGAAATGAGTGCTATTTACGAAAAATCTAAATTTGATAGAAGTGAGCTAAAGTAATGAAATTAAATATTGGTGAGTTGTTTGATGGCGATAATGGCTATCGTTACCTATTGAAATCGTTGATTGGAAACAGAACTTATAAGTACCCCACGATCGCATAGGTACGAAAGATTTTTCCAAGTAATGTCTGCTGAGTTAGATTTTCAAAATGTAGAAGATGGTGAGGAGGGTGCCTCCGCCAGCAAATAGAACACGTATCATGGCTGTGTGGTCGCGCTGCACGCACTAATCTGTAGTCGTAACTGCAACCCAGTGAGGGGTTGTTCAGAGCGCGATGGGCAGCTAGTGGTGTGGCGGGGACACTAGTAGGTATGGTCGCACTGCATGCACTAGTCTGTAGTCGTAACTGCAACTCGGTGAGGAGTTGTTCAGGGCGCGATGGGCAGCTAGTGATGTGGCGGGGACTCTGGTAGATATGGTCGCACTACATGCACTAGTCTGTAGTCGTAACTGCAACTCAGTGAGGAGTTGTTCAGGGGGCGATGGGCAGCTAGTGGCCTGGCGGGGACCTGGGTCTCGGAGGAGACTATTAGTTGTACGGTCATGTGTTGACCTGGGAGTCGTGGACTCTAAAGTTGGTCGTATCACAAGAGGTGATGACGATATGGGTGTCAACTATGAGTTGTCACTAGCTACTGTGGTAGCGAGCGATGATGTGTTTTCTTATTGAAGATTATGATTTTGATTTGATAATTATGAGGCTTGGAGGAACCTTTTGTGTTTTCTTTTTGAAATTTGATAATTATGAGACTTGAAGGAAGCTTTTGTGTTTAAGTTGTTAAAATAATTAAGTTGGGTTTTCTAATAGTCATTGTAATTAAACGTGACGTGTGACGGTCAGGTTGGCCGAGTTCTCAAAAATGCTTCAAAATCGGTTTTCTGTGTTTTTTTAAAATTTGTTACAGACATGCACGAGGATGTGCAACGGGAAATATCGAAGTTTGACCGGAATCGGCGGTTGGCCTGGTGAACCGGATCCCGGACTCCGGGGCTGAGCGAGCTTCGGATACGACTGGGATTGGCGCTGGGATGATAATGATGAAGATGCACGAGGACGTGCAACTTGTCAGGCTGGCCGTGTCGGAGATCGTCGATTAATTTTAATAGAAGTTGCTGATTTGATTTACGTAGTAGAGGGGCGAACGCTTGTGACGTTATTTTGTGATGGCGTCACATGGACAGAGTCGCTTTGGAAAGTGGGGTTCGTCGAACGGTGACTTTGCATCGAGACGCGGACCAAGGCACTCCTCCGAACCGAAACTGTCGGTTTGCCTATTCAAATTGTTATTATGAAGATTGGAGGGTATATCTACACGTCGCGCTTCAATTCAAAACTCACCTATGAAATGGAACCTGTACCACCACACCAAGATGCTGTCGACCCTACCGCTCTGCCGTCGCTGTCCCCGACATATATATATATATTTGTCGGAGACAGCGACGGCAGAGCGGTAAGGTCGACAGCATCTTGGTGTGGCGGTACAGGTTCCATTTTGAATAGGCAAACTGACAGTTTCGGTTCGGAGAAGTGCCTTGGTCCGCGTCTCGATGCAAAGTGACCGTTCGACGAACCCCACTATCCAAAGCGACTCTGTCCATGTGCCGCCATCACAAAATAACGTCACAAGCGTTTGCCCCTATACTACGGAAATCAAATCAGCAACCTCTATTAAAATAATACCGACGATCTCAGACACGGCCAGCTTGACGAGTTGCATAATCATCATCATCATCATCCCAGCACCAACCCCAGTCGCATCCGAAGCTCCCTCAGCCCCGGAGTCCGGGATCCGCTTCACCAGGCCAACCGCCGATTCCGGCCAAACTTCGATATTTTCCTTTTCACGTCCTCTTGCATCTCTGCAACAAATTAAAAAAAAACACAGAAAACAGACTTTGAAGCATTTTTGAGAACTCTGCCAACCTGACCGTCACACGCCACGTTTAATTACAATGACTATTAGAAAACCAAACAAACTTAATTATTTTAACAACTTAAACACAAAAACTTCCTTCAAGCCTCATAATTATCAAATTTCAAAAAGAAAATACAAAAGGTTCCTCCAAGCCTCATAATTATCAAATCATTATCATAATTACCAAAAAAAGAAAACAAACCATGGCCCGCTACCACAGTAGCTAGTGACAACTCATAGTTGACACCCATATCGTTATCACCTCTTGTGATACGACCAACTCTAGAGTCCACGACTGCCAGGTCAACACATGACCGTACAACTAATAGTCTCCTCTGAGACCCAGGTCCCCGCCACATCACTATCTGCCCATCGCCCCCTGAACAACTCACTGAGTTGCAGTTACGACTATAGACTAGTGCATGCAGTGCGACCACGTAGCCATGATACGTGTTCTATTTACTGGCGGAGGCACCCTCCTCACCATCTTCTACTTTACGAAATCTAACTCAGCAGACTCGTTACTTGGAGAAGTCTTTCGTATACGATCGTGGGGGTACTTATAAGTTCTGTTTCCAATCAACGATTTCAATAGGTAACGATCGCCATCAAATAAATCACTAACATCAAATTAACCAACATTACATTAACCAACATTACAATTACCAACATTACTTTAGGTTTATTTCTATCAAATCTAGATTTTTCGTAAATAGCACTCATATCTATGTTCGTAGCCGCATGCTCTCTTGTCTTGTTGTTGTAGTATTTCTGGTTCAGTATCATCCAATGTTAGGAGATTTTATGATCTAACCACATGTCCTATCAGAGGCTCAAGTGAGCTCGTAACTACAGGCCACAGTTAACTTTACTTTTTAAATAATCAAAGACAAACCAGACTTGACCATGGAGTTTCTTGCAAGTTCTTCTCCATAGAGATCTACGCTTTGGAACATGCAATTTAGCTTCACTTTTCTTGGACTGACCGACATTCTCCCAATTTCTCCCAAGATACAACTTTGTTAATCTTTGTGGGTAGTAGGGGAAATTTGAGCAAAAGAGAATTGCTTAAGTGTTGTAAAACGTTAAGCAATCTGAATATTGGAAAGGTTGTCTTATTTACATTCCCTTACAGTGACCAGTTGCCACAGGAAGAAAATAGGATTAGATTTGAACTAAATATGACAATGTCCAACTTGTCATTTAATAATAAAACATTACATATAATTGACATAAATAATTATTTTAAGAAGAATATGTATTTGACAAGAGATAGACATAACAATGTTATGTATTATCTTTCTAATTATTATAAAAGACAGATAGCTGTCTCGCTATCATATTTTTTTTTCTATTACAGCCAAAAATTTGGCTAAACAACTTGCTTCTTTTGAGCAATGCAAGGAAATTATAAGTAATACACTTAGTAGTAATGAGCAGAGCTTGGAATTTGTTCCAAGTTATTTAAATTACAACTTAAGACAATAGAGTCTACCTCTAGCACTATTTTAAATAATAAATTAGACCTGTACCCATTATCAAGGGACATTGAGACAATAGAGTTAAACTCTAGCAGAAATGTAAATCTAGATCCATCTATATCACACCCATTAAATTTTAATTTTCATAATATAATCAGTAATAATAGCCTTAAAATTGTTCACCAAAATATACAGGGTGTGATAAATAAACAATTAGAATTGGAGTTGTTCATGAACTGTAGTTATATTGATATTGTTTGTCTTACTGAACATTGGTTAAAAGCCCATCAGTTCATGTTCAGCTTTAATAACCATCGGATTGCTAGCTCATTCAGCAGAGTGAATATGATAAGGGGTGGCTCCCTAATAATAGGGTATTTGACTAAAAAAAACTAATTAGTCCGTCAGTCAGATTTCCAAAAAATACTAGGCACGTATTTTTTCTTTTTTCATATAAACAAAAAATGCAGACGACACAGTGCGTTGAAAACTCGAGTGACGTCACAACACTGTACACTTTTTACTGGCCAGTGACGTCACCAGCCACCACTCCTGATCTTTGATGCCTTTTATATTTGTAAATGTTTATTGTTTTGATAAAACAAAAAATACGTGTCTAGTATTTTTTGGAAATCTGAGTGACGGACTAATTAGTTTTTTTTAGTCAAATACCCTATTGTTCGTAACAATATCAAATTTAAAGAACGGGCTGATATTGTAAGCCTCTCTGTTGAGCGAGTTATTGAAATTGCTTGCATCGAGCTTGAGCAGTTCATTGTAATAAGTGTCTACAGGCCCCCATGTGCTTCCTATGATATTTTTGAAAAATATATGGAGGAAGTTTTATTAAAGACTTGTCATAGTAACAAAACAGTTGTTGTCTGTGAAGACTTCAACATTAATGTCCTAGAGAAATCAGCTACAGTTAGTAAATTTATGTCATTATTCAAGTCTTATAATTTGTACGCAAGATTCTTTGAGGCGACTAGAAGAACTGCCACAAGTGCCACCTGTTTAGACAACATTTTTACTAACTTAAGACCCTCTGACCATTTAATTAGACTCTGATCACTGTGGCCAGTTAGTTACTTTTCCTCAGAAAAGTGAAGTCAGAGCTCAAAGAAAACTTGTGAGTTTTGTTCCTGTAAATGAAAATCGTTTAGAACAATTTAAAAATAATTTAATTGAAAAGTTACCGGGCTTGCCTCATCACACCAACCCGGATCATGAGTATAGTGAACTATTTAACCTGATTCATTGTGAATTTATGAAAGTTTTCACAAAAAAAACATTGTCTGTTAGCGACCGCCTTATATTTAGTGACTGGGCAACCCCAGGTATTTATAAAAGCCGGGAAAAAATGTATGAATTGTATCAGGAAAAAACATATAACCATGATGAAACTTTTCAAGAATTTGTTAAATATTATTCAAAAACGTTTAAAAGAGCCTGTTCCTCAGCAAAAGCCATACACATTAAAAATAAAATAAAATCTTCTGGAAATAAAATCAAAACTTGGCAAATTATAAATTCTGAAACTGGAAGAACCAAAGCACAAAATCGCGATTTCCATCTTAAAATTAACGATGTAGATATAAAGGCGGACTTGGAGGTAGCAACTGAGTTTGAGAATTTTTTTACTAATATTCCAATAATAACTACAAAAACTTTGTCTTCTTCCTCCACTTCTGCTTACGCCATACTAAAAGAATGTGTTCCAGAATGTGACAAACACTTTGAATTTACGTTTGTGACTGCTAAAGATATTATAGAATCTTTTAAGGATCTTGATGTAAAAAAACTGCTGATCATTGGGGTTTGTCAGTATACACTGTAGCTTCGATAATAGATGTTATCGCACCTTTCTTGGCAATTGTTTTTAATTCTTGTGTCACATCTGGTATATTTCCTGATTTGATGAAACTTAGCAAAGTAATTCCACTGTTCAAATCTGGTAGTTCAACTGATCCCACGAATTTTCGGCCAATTTCGATATTACCAACTTTGAGCAAAATTTTTGAAAAATTAATTTTGAAACAGTTGTTAAGGCATTTTTAACTTACATAATTTATTGCACGTGAAACAATTTGGTTTTACAAAGGATCGTTCAACTACAGATGCGGCCGTGGCGTTGCTAAAGAACATATTTGGGGCCTGGGAGGAATCGCAAGATGCTCTTGGTATTTTTTGTGATTTGTCCAAGGCCTTTGATTGCGTACATCATGATACTCTTATTAGGAAATTGTACCATTATGGTTTAAGGGACAGAGCTCTCGACCTTCTGACTTCTTATCTGAATAATCGAATTCAGAGGGTTGATGTTAATGGCAAGAGATCTGCAGGATCTGTGGTCACCGTGGGCGTTCCGCAGGGCTCAATTCTAGGTCCATTCTTGTTTTTAATCTATATTAATGACTTACCTCATCACGTGAGGGATAATCACAACATTGTATTGTTCGCGGATGACACTTCTCTTATTTTTAAAGTCAAGCGTCAGCTAGCCAATTTTGACGAAGTTAACAATGCACTTTCTAAAGTTGTCCATTGGTTTCATGTAAATAACCTTCTTTTAAATGAAAAAAAACTAAAGTCATTAAATTTTCTACGCCAAATGTCAGGCAGCTAAGTACCAATGTTCAACTTAATGGAGTAGAGTTGATCCCTGTCGAGTCGACAGTTTTTCTTGGATTGACTATTGACGCCAAGTTGCAATGGGGTCCTCACGTTGAGAAGCTGTCGGGTAGACTCAGTTCCGCCGCCTTTGCTGTTAAGAAAATTAGACAGATAACTGATGTGGATACAGCCAGAATTGTTTATTTTAGTTATTTTCATAGTCTAATGACTTATGGGATTCTTCTCTGGGGAACTTGTGCGGACATCGATACCATCTTTGTTTTACAGAAAAGGGCTGTTCGAGCCATTTACAACCTTGGTCCTAGAGATTCTCTTAGAGAAAAATTCAGAGAGGTGGACATTCTGACTGTAGCTTCACAGTATATATTTGAAAATCTTATGTACGTACATAAAAATATATCGGATTTTAAGAAAATAAGCGATATTCATAATATAAATACCAGGAACAAACACAATCTTGCTGTACATCACACTCGTCTCCACAGAGTAGGCAACTCATTCATGGGTCAATGTATACACTTTTACAACAAGCTTCCCATGGACATTCGAAACTTACCCATTAAACGATTTAAAAAGTATATAAAGGCCAAACTTTGCAAAAAGGGGTATTATAAAATCACAGATTATTTAGAAGACCAAAAAGCTTGGGACTGAGCTGTTCGCTCTGATAAGCATTGTTATTAGCAATATACGTAATTATAAGGTAAATTATTGTAAACATTCTCATTTTTAATGTCTGGACTTGAAAAAAGACGATGATCCCGGAGTTTGTTTCGGCTATTTCTTCTCAGAGGTAGTCAGTTAGGAAATGCCGGCTTCATCTAGTTAAAAAAAAATATATATGACGTGTAAAAGTGATCGGTGATCCTACTTGCTTAATAAACAATTTCATTTCATTTCATTTCATTTCATTGACTATTCAAAAGCATCAACGGATGGTTAATTTGAATTAAACAATTTTAATTTTGATTTTAGACATCATAATTTTAAAACCCTAATATAAAATTTCTCAGCCCATTATTACAAACAATAATCGGGTAGGACCAGAAATAAAATTTGCAAAAATAACTCTTATTACACAACGCTTGTACTTCCCATACCCTGTATACGTAATATCGCGTCTGTACGTATACCAATGAAATTACAGATAGCTTGACAAGAGAACATTCAGCACCGAAATCAAAATAAAAATAGTACGACTCACCGGATTATGGCAATTTCCCACAAACACCTGCCACTTGGCATTTGTCAACCGTGGCACACCAGACATTTCGGAGCTCTCATAAAACCCTATTACCCGTTACCACAAACGTTTTGGGTATTTTGACATCTTCTCATCGCCTGCAGAGTAGATGCTGTCCTGAAATCTCATCGCCTGCAGAGTAGATGCTGTCCTGAAATCTCATTGCCTGCAGAGTAGAGGCTCAAGTCTTGAAACCTTGGGCGTTCCGCAAAGCGCACGCAGCCAACTCTGCAGCCAGCACTGTCGCGCGCCAAGCATCAGCCAACTCTGTCGCGCGCCAAGCAACAGCCAGCACTGTCGCGACAGCGCCGCGTCCAGCCGCACGTGCACGCCTGCAGCGGACTCCTGCAGCGCACTATCACGCGGAGCGATGTCTTCTGCGTCAGCAATTGAGCGCACCTCGTAACGTGACGTTCACTTCCAGCCTCACTGCCAGTACATCCAGCATTTATTTTTTATTTATTTTAGTCATACAAAGGCAATGAACAACTACCACACAAGTAATCACATAAGTACTATAAAAATATTGGCAGAAAGTGACTGTTATTCTGTTCCTTGATTTATAACGAGATTGTGAGCAATGTAGTTCTTTATCCCACTTCTGATGTCGGAGACAGCGACGGCAGAGCGGTAGGGTCGACAGCATCTTGGTGTGGTGGTACTGGTTTCATTTCGTAGGTGAGTTTTGAATTAACGCACGACGTGTAGATATACCCTCCAATCTTCATAATAACAATTTGAATAGGCAAACGGACAGTTTCGGTTCGGAGAAGTGCCTTGGTCCGCGTCTCGATATAAAGTGACCGTTCGACGAACCCCACTATCCAAAGCGACTCTGTCCATGTGCCGCCATCACAAAATAACGTCACAAGCGTTTGCCCCTGTACTACGTAAATCAAATCGGCAACCTCTATTAAAATTATACCGACGACCTCCGACATATATACGAGGGTTAAACTGAAAGTTCTTAGAAAATGAAAAACTGATAACAGTAGCCAGTTATTAGTTTTATTATATCTTTTCAAAATATTGTCCATTCACGTCAATACACCGTTGCATGCGATGGAACCACTGGGAAAAACACTTTGCCCACTCGTCCTTAGGGGTCTCTTCAATGGCATCGCGATACGCAGCCACCGCTTCTTCAGCATTCATAAACCGCTTTCCTTTAAGTTTTTCTTTAATTTTTGGCAATAAATAAAAATCACAAGGCGCGAGGTCGGGACTATACGGCGGGTGACCCAGTAATTCAACGTTTGATGTCGCCAAATAGTCGATCGTTCGCTTGGCGGTGTGCGACGAGGCGTTGTCGTGGTGAAGGAGGATCCTACTGCGAGGTCGTTTCTCTCGAACTTTTTCCAAGACAAGTGGCAAACAATTGGTAGTGTACCATTCTGCAGAAACTGTTTTTTGATCCTCTAACACAATTGTTGCGAAATGACATATCCTTCCAAAGAACGAGGCCACCATTTTTTTCCCGCACTTCGATCTCTCTTCACTTTAGTTGGCAACTCCTCGAAAGGAAACATCCACTGAGCAGATTGTCTTTTGGTTTCAGGATCATAACAGTAAATCCAGCTTTCGTCACCTGTTAGTATATCGAACACAGCATTTGAGTCACCTCCGTTAAATCTTTCAATCATTTTACGGCACCAATCCACACGATGGAGTTTTTGAGCCTCAGTCAAATTATGAGGTATCCACCGGGCGCAAAGCTTCCTGACAGCTAAATGTTCGTGGTGGATTTTGTGCCCTTCACTCATACCGATGCTTAAGCTTGTCCGAATCTGCTGATAGGTCACTCTTTTGTCAGTCTCTATCATACGCCGCACAACACAGATGTTATCTTCAGTCGTCGCCGTAGAAGGCCGTCCCTCACGTAAATCATCAGTGAGATTAGTGCGACCACGTTTAAACTCATTAAACCAGTTGTAAACAGTCGCACGAGATGGGGCTTCATCGTGAAAGGCCAATCGTAGTCTATCATAACTTTCTTGTTGACTTAAATGACATCGAAAGTCATAAAAAATCATTGCACGAAAATTTTCTCGTGTTAAATTCATGTTGACGTGACACAGACAATTTTCAATTTGCCGCCAAATCGTATAACTAATAACAAATGAATGAAATATATACTTAGTAATATTGCCAAATACACACATCAAAAGTGTCTAGGGATCAAGCATTTTTATGCGGATTTCTTGAGATTGAGATGTGGCTTTGTAATAAATTTATGATTTTATAAATTTATATGGATCCTTTTTGGTGCATTTCATAATTTGAATCAGGAACTGTGAATCAAATTCGAGTAAAAGATGAAAATCAGCTGTCAATATTTTCCCTATAAAAACATACAACGCATTGAAGACATTATTAGTGCTACTGTTTCCCTACTACTGATTAAAACCAACGTTATTATGGAGCGGCGACGTCATTTAAGCAGGGAAGAAATGCTCAGAGCCGTGGGAATGATAGAAGCTGGTTCCCGGCAACGTACTGTGGCTTTAGCTCTGAATACAAGTCAGAGTGTTATCAGTCGACTTTGGACACGTTACCGAAGCACTGGTACCGTGGCTGAGCGCCATGGAGGACGGTATCGCTGTACCACACGGAGACAAGACCGATACATTCAAATCTTAACTCGAAGAGCTCCAACAATAACCGCCATGATGTTAGCCGTGAGGCTTCATCACTCTTCAGGGAACTTAATTAGCGACCAAACAGTCAGAAACCGCTTGCATGAAGTGAACCTTCATTCCCGAAGACCGCTACGGGTACCACCTATAGCAATGCACAATCGTAGGATTCGATATCAACGGGCTCTTGAACACAGAAATTGGGCAGAAGAACAATGGCGTTTCGTGTGCTTTTCTGATGAGTCTCGTTTTGGTATGAGACCGGATACAAGACGTATACGACACTGGAGAACCCCTGGACGCCAACAGCGATTAAAATCCTGCCAGGAAGTCCATCCTTATAGTGGTGGAACCATCATGGTATGGGCGGGTATTTGGATCGGCGGAAGAACTGAGTTGATTTGGATCAGAGGCAACCTCAACGCTCAAATTTATGCTGAGACGATTGTATCAGACGTCATCGTTCCTCTACAAGTGCAAATCGGTCCCTTATTTCAGTTAATGCATGATAATGCACGACCGCACACCGCAAGAGTTGTAAGACAGACTCTCGCCGCAGCTAACATCAATGTCCTGCCCTGGCCTGCTCAGTCGCCAGACTTGAACCCGATTGAGCATGCATGGGATATGCTACAGAGAAGAGCTCTGCCGAATATGGAGGGTATCCAGTCGCAAGAAGACCTTTTTTTGTTGTTGCAACGAACATGGGCGGCCATTCCACAGCGTGATTTGGATGAACTCATTTTGAGTATGCCAAACCGATGTTCTTGTGTTGTTAGTGTTCGCGGTAGAAACACGGATTATTAATTGTTTAAGTTACCCAATAAAATTTTAGAGAAAACTGTTATTTCAGTCTTTTTTTCCAACTTTTGTGTTAGTGGTTCAAATGTCAAATATCTCTTTATTAGGAAAATGGCAAATTTCTTTATTAATGCAAAGGTGACTTGGTTTATCGTTACTGTGACAAACGAAAACACTTTATTTGATGAATCCTTAAAGAAAATTTTAATTAATATCAATCAGGAGAAAAGTTATTGCAAAAATATATGTTGATCCCTAGACACTTTTGATGTGTGTAGTTCTATTTTAAAATTTTAGAATTATTTTTTTATTATATTGTTTATAAGTGGCCAGTTCTAAGAACTTTCAGTTTGACCCTCGTATAAAGAACTGCAGTTCTATAATGATAAGATGCATAATTCTGTAACTATTTAGGGAGTTTAAATTATAAAATCCATGTTTAAAACACGCTCCAATAATCATTCTTCACGAAGAAAATATTAAAGAAATTTCAATTTCACGAAATCAACAGTGTGTATATAAGATTTAATGGAGAGGAAAGACAGGTATACGATGTAACGAAACAGTTTTGCGTTGGGCCAAGCGCCAAAAGATAATTTTTAACATTTAAAAGCGGCAATGGTTTCTCTTATTCACAAACTAAACTTAAGTTCAGCACAGGTTTTCTTTCTATTTCATGAAGAAAAGGACAGGAGATACTTCTTCTTTTTGCAAGGTGAGATTCAACCGCAACTCTTGATGAATGGCCTCTGTGGAATAGATACCACAATTTTGCCAATAACACGTGTAACAAATTATAGAAATTCTTTGAAAATTTTATTTCACATTAATGGCGGATATCGCCAATGACGGTTGAAAAAGACGGCCGCGTGAACCGTCTATGAGGGAGGTTTGAGGCAAAGTCATGATGTGGCCACTATGCTGCGATATTTCAATGGTCTTTATGAATTATTTACTGAATGCACTTTTTACTACATAAATCACGCGCTTTTATTTAGTAAACGACACTATGAATAATTTTAAAAGTCCAATGAAAAATGCGCGTGACACTCATCTTGGCTTTCCTGTCAAAAACTCCGAGATAAAATGTTAGTTTAGACCTGTCAAATTAGTCCGCGCCTGACGTAAATTGACGTAGGTATTTTTGGTTGCCATGTTTATAATCGCGTCTAAACTGTCTATGGAGTTCCTATGGAGCACCTATCTTTATTTGACAGGATTAAGCTTGTTATCTTCTTTCGTTTTGTTAATGAAATAAAAAGAAAAAGATGAATTGAACTTAAATTTAGTTTGGTCAAGGGAAAAGGGACCATTATTAGGAATAGATACGCATCCCTGATGACGCGTGTTCACGGCGGTACCAATGTTTTTTTCAGTGAGTTCGCGGATCGGTGGGATTATCCGAAATTGCGGAGGTGGATGGAGCTCCACGCTGAGTATTAAGAGGGGACTCTAGTGCCGAGGAATTCGGAAAATAGGTATTTTAAGAAACTATTGTGTCGCGCTGCTCCAACCTCTCCCGGTAAAGTGCGAAAAGGACAGTTGCAGCTCAGGCTGATTTTACCTACAATAACTTTGACCAAAGGACGTTTCGTATTCCGCTGTTTTGTTTTTCAAAATACGACAGATCTAAATTATTTTTATATCAAAATTTAGAGGAAAAGTGTACCTTTGCTTCTATTATTTTCTTTTTTGTCAAAAACTTGTCATGTTTGTCTAGTAGTCATCTGATCATTACGGTAAAAATGGGTTATTTTTCGCTATTTTAAAGTATCGTATTTCCTTTATTAATTAAGTTTTGGAAAAAATCAAATGATAGGAGCACGTATAATCACGGTGTAAAATTGTAGAAAAAAAAATGATTGCTCTAAAAGCATTATCCACGAAGAAAACAGCGGAATACTTTTCAAAATCAAAATCAATAGTCATTTATTCAAATTAGGCTGGGAATCAGCACTTTTTGAACGTCGATATTACATAAGACAGTCCCCCAAAACGCCCACCCATCGACACTTCCTAGTGCTTTCGCTGGGAAGAAGAAGTGGCGGAAGAAACTCCCCAGCAGCACAGCTGCCTGTTCATTTAAAAAAAAAATACATGACTTTATACTTTGGAGGAGGAATCTTCTTAGGTAGAATAAAACTGCGTGTCCGATATGATCTGTGTATTCGACTTCAAAACCCCTGCTTATATCTACATTTTTTATGGTACAAGTTGCGGTATGACTAATTATTTACAATTATAAAATACAATATTATTACTGCGATCTTTAACACGCGTCGCGTCTCGGAGAGGGGCGCGGGGCGCCGCTGGCCCGCGCTGTGAATCTATAAATATAGGTAGACGCGCTGAGTCGTTCCTTTTCGTCGAGGGCCGCCCGCCGTGTCAAGATCTCCGCTGCGCTGCGCCAGCTTCTTCGCGTCGTCGTCTTCGCGCCAAGATTCCACTGCGATGTATCCTTCGTGTGTAGTCTTCGTGTAGATATCTCCGCTGCGATATAATCTTCGTGTGTCAAAAACGTACTTACGAGTGATGTCGTTGAACCCACGCAACGCATCACGTATCATATTCCTTTGACAGTAAACGCCTTTTTCAAGGCGGCCTCTTGTTCCTTTCAACAGATGTGTCAAACGTATAGCGTCTCTCTCGAGACGGCGTTGTTCGATTATTCCTGAATGGATGTTGTCAAAACGTATTGGTAATAAGGTGTTGTTGGTATTCCTTGGTAACTGGTAACTGTTTGGAGGTAACTGGTAACTGTTTGGAGGTAACTGTTTGGAGGTACGGTAATTCTATGAGTGCTGTATGTGTGTTCCTACAGCATCCCCCTCTTAAGCGAATCGTACGTTTTTTTTAACGGTGCGTCCGGTGCGAGTGACGTAGGATTCGCGGGTTGTACTCGAGGTCGGCGGGGTCAGCGGCCGCGGCTCATTATTAGCGCTCGATGTATGTGTGCGGCGAGTGTCACGTGCGTCTGTTGTTCCTCTAGTAGTAGATTCTTCTTGCTTGAGTAAGTGTGCTGGTTTGAGTCTGTCGATTGTGATGACAGATGTTCGTAGGGGCATCTGAATGGTAAATTGTTTGTTGCCGCGATGTAGAACTTTGAATGGGCCTTCGTAAGGTGGAGTCAGTGGGCTTCGTACGGTATCATTACGCACGAAGACATGAGTACACGTAGCCAAGTCTTTGTACACGAAAATCTTTCTGTTGTTGCTATGTGACTTGCTGTTTGGAGATAGTGTCGACATTGTTTCGGTCAGCTGACGGGCGAATTCTGCGTCGTCGTTTTTTGGCTGTGTAGGCGTGAAAAAATCTGACGGTATTCTTAATGTTGACCCGTATGTCATGAGAGCTGGGCTGACTTGCGTATCTTCACGTAAAACTGTTCTTAAACCGAGGAGTACGGTCGCTAGTTCCTTGCTCCAGTGTACGCCGGCGTTTCGCGCCATAAGTGCGGATTTCAAGGTTCGATGCCATCGTTCGACTTGACCGTTTGCTTGAGGGTGAAATGCGGTGGTTCGAATCCGTGTTATGCCAAATTTCTTCATCAGTGCGTTGAATAATGACGACTCGAACTGTCTGCTTTGATCCGTTGTCACACGTAAGGGGCAGCCAAATCGCGCTATCCATCCCTCGTAAATTGCCTTAGCAACAGTGTCGGCGGTGATGTCACGAGTAGGTATTGCTTCGGGCCATTTAGTGCAACGGTCGACCATCGTGACTAGGTATCTATAGTCATTAGACGGCGGAAGTGGTCCGACAATGTCTACGTGAATATGTTCGAAACGCGCTGATTTTTGAAACTCGCCGAGCGGGCTGATAACATGTCGCTGGATTTTCCCGCGCTGGCATCCGATGCATGACCTTGTCCACATACCGACTTCTTTATTCATATTCGGCCAAAAGAATTTAGTGACCATTATCTTTCTTGTCGTACGTACACCTGGGTGGCTAAGTTCGTGTTGTGCTTTGAACGCTACAAAACGATAAGACGCTGGTAGGTACGGGCGTAAGTTGCCTGTTGATGTTTCGCATATGATAGGTCGTTGACCTCCGGGCAATGTGATTTCTGCAAACTTCAGATTCGGGTTGGTCATGCTGATCTTGAGTTCGTCGTCGTTCTCTTGGTCTTTAGCGAGTTGATTGTAGTCGATCGTAGATTGCGACAAGTCGATTTCTTCTATACGAGATAGGGCGTCGGCCGCTTCGTTATTATTACCGTGAACGTATTGAATTTTCGAGCAAAACTGACTTATGTAATGTAGTTGACGCTCTCTTCTCGGTGTATCGCTGGTACTTGGCGCTCTTGTTAATGCATACGTTAATGGCTTATGGTCGGTGAATATTGTTACGTCGTTGCCTTCTATCAGCCGACGTAGGTGTTTAATTGAGGTGAACATTGCCAATAATTCGCGATCATATACGCTATATTTTCTTTGCGTATCACTCAATGTTTTTGAATAGAATGCCAGTGGTTTCCATACGCCATCGACCTTTTGTTCTAATACAGCGCCAATGCTAGTGTTTGACGCGTCTGTGTATAGACGTAATATTGCGTTGGGAATCGGGTGCGTAAGTGTTGTGGCCTTGAGAATGCTTTGTCGGCATTTCTCAAAAGCTTGCTCGCTTTCTGGTGTCCATTGTATCGGAGTTTTATCATTTTTCTTGCTGTTGTGTAGGTACTTGTTTAATTCATGCTGATGTTCGGCTTGATGTGGTAAACAGCTGCGATAAAAGTTAATCATGCCTAAAAATCTTCTTAGTTCTTGTACTGTCTGTGGTTTCGGGTAATTGACTATTGCTTGTATACGTTCTTGCGTGGGATTGATACCATTTGCTGATACTTGATAACCGAGGAACTCTATGTTTTCTTTATCAAACTCGCACTTGTCGATGTTAAGACTGACGCCGTAAGTATTTAGGCGTTCGAGTACTATTTGTAAGTGCTGGCGATGTTCTTCCTGGTTATTTGAATAGACAAGTAGATCGTCGACGAAACAGAATACGATGTTGTCCAGTCCTCGTAAAACTTCATGCATGAAACGTTGAAATGTTTGGCCTGAGTTGCGTAATCCAAACGTCATGCAGTTGAATTCGAATAGGCCGAAAGGTGTTATAATTGCGGTCTTCTGTGCGTCTTGTGCAGCTATAGGAATCCAAAAGTATGCCATTTTCAGGTCCAACTTTGAAAATATTTTCTTGCCGTGTAACTGGTACGTAAAATCCTGAATACGTGGAATGGGATATCTGTCAGGTACGGTGACTGCATTTAGTCTCCGGTAGTCTCCACATACACGAAGTGACCCATCCTTTTTCTTGACGACGTGGAGAGGACTTGCCCACGGACTTTTTGACGGCTTGCATATACCCATCTCTATCATGCGCTCGAATTCCAGTTTTGCCGCTTTGTATTTGTCCGGCGGTAGAGGGCGCGGCCGTGCGTATATCGGCGGTCCTGTAGTCTCAATATGATGTGTGACGTCATGCTTCACTGGAGTCTTGAGTGACATCGGCCGCAGAACATCAGGGTATTTCTTCAATATGTCGTGATATACGTGGTCTCGGTTGACCATGTGTATAGTTTCTTCGTTGTTATTTATTTTGATGGCGTTCACGCTGAGATCGGTAACGCGGTCGATAAGTTTCCTCTGGTGCAGGTCGACTAGCAGTTTGTGGTAAACTAGGAAGTCTGCACCCAGTATTGAGGTTTTTACATCGGCGACTACGAATGTCCATTTGAAGCTTCTTCGTAAACCTAAGTTGAGTTCAAGCGTGCGCTCTCCGTAGGTACGAATCTCTGTTCCGTTTGCCGCGAACAATTTGTAGGTATCCTTGGTCGGTTTATTTTTCTTATTTCGGACGGCTAATACCGATATGTCGGCTCCTGTGTCGACGAGAAATCTTTCTCTGTTGTTGATGTCGATCACGCATAGGCGGCGAGATGTGTGGTTTACATCGACACCCGCCACAGTCGATGTACTTTTTAGTTTTCCTGCTTGCTCTTGGAACACGGGAATTCGCATTTACGAGCATCGTCGCCGTATCGATAGTGATAACGGCATAGCCAGTCGGCGTCCCTCGGTGTACGTGCGTTACTAGCGCGCGGGCTTGACCTTGAGTGTGAGCGAGAGCGGCTATGTTGACGGCTAGCAAAGTGCGAGCGGGAACGGCGATGTGATGCATTTTGCTGATTACTTCGTAATTCGGCGACTTCGAGAGATAGCTTTTCAATTTGTTTGCAAAGCATGCTGATTTGCAGATTTGTGACGGAGTTCTGTTGAACTTCGTTGACCGATGCTGGCGGGGGAATTACGGAGACTGCGGCGACTGTTGGTTCGAAGTGTTCCATCATTTTGTCGGCCATCGCAGCTAGAACTTCGAGTGTAGATTCTGTGTTCACGGATAATACTGCGCGAACATGGGCGGGCAAGTGATTGAGCCACATGACCTTGAGCGCTTCGTCGGACAGAAGTTTGCCACTTAGGTCGCGCATTTTACGTAGCAGCTGGCTCGGTTTCTGATCACCGAGTTCGAGACCGCTGAGGAGTTTCTGAAGCTGGCGATGGTCTGATTCTTGATATGTTGAAATCAGTCTCTCTTTCAGCGCGCTGTATTTACCGGTGGCTGGCGGTTCTAGTATGATGTCGGCGATTTGTTCCAGGTCGCTGCAGCCGAGTAGTGGGACGACAAGGTTAAATTTTTGCTCGTCACCTATCTTGCTGGCGGCGACGGCGGCTTCGAACTGCGCGAACCAAAGACGCGGATTTTGGCGCCAAAATGGTGGTAGTCGTGCAGGCAGCGATATCGTAGCTACGTCGTTCTTCATTGTTGTGACGCCTAATGGATCGCTGAATTCTTCGCTCCTCGACATTTTTTTTAATATAATTTCTGCAGGGATTCAGTCTTGATATTTCTTCTTTTCTTCGGGGTCACCAATTTGGAGGAGGAATCTTCTTAGGTAGAATAAAACTGCGTGTCCGATATGATCTGTGTATTCGACTTCAAAACCCCTGCTTATATCTACATTTTTTATGGTACAAGTTGCGGTATGACTAATTATTTACAATTATAAAATACAATATTATTACTGCGATCTTTAACACGCGTCGCGTCTCGGAGAGGGGCGCGGGGCGCCGCTGGCCCGCGCTGTGAATCTATAAATATAGGTAGACGCGCTGAGTCGTTCCTTTTCGTCGAGGGCCGCCCGCCGTGTCAAGATCTCCGCTGCGCTGCGCCAGCTTCGTGTGTCGTCTTCGCGCCAAGATTCCACTGCGATGTATCCTTCGTGTGTAGTCTTCGTGTAGATATCTCCGCTGCGATATAATCTTCGTGTGTCAAAAACGTACTTACGAGTGATGTCGTTGAACCCACGCAACGCATCACGTATCATATTCCTTTGACAGTAAACGCCTTTTTCAAGGCGGCCTCTTGTTCCTTTCAACAGATGTGTCAAACGTATAGCGTCTCTCTCGAGACGGCGTTGTTCGATTATTCCTGAATGGATGTTGTCAAAACGTATTGGTAATAAGGTGTTGTTGGTATTCCTTGGTAACTGGTAACTGTTTGGAGGTAACTGGTAACTGTTTGGAGGTAACTGTTTGGAGGTACGGTAATTCTATGAGTGCTGTATGTGTGTTCCTACAATACAATACTATATACAGTATGTTACTAAAACCCTGTCCGACCCACAAGGATAATAAGGGTTAGGTAAACAAATGACCAAATAAAATATAAAATTTTGCATAATCATCATAGTAACAATACTAATGAATTTTGAAATAATCTTTTTTACCCTGTAACTTCCCCAAAATTCGGGAAATTTAAAAAAGTGTAAACACCATTTTAGACCTTATAATTGTCGGCTTTCTTTTGATTATTTTTTTAGGTTCTTTAGCGGCGTCAGTGTGTCTAGCCGCCGACGGCGGCAAAGGAATAATTAGAGCTGTACTAATTTTTGCGTAATAACGTTTTGTTTATGTCGCTATTATTCGAAACTGTACCTGGCCGAATGATTTGTTGTAAAAACACAGATAACCTAATGGTAAAAGTACTTTTTTTGATTATCGATTAATTACTCATAACAATATTGTAACACAAGTACCTATTATTAGTAAATAGGAACTAGAAAGGTCTTATGAAATACGATTTTAGGAGAATATTATAAACAATGTAAAGCATTTAAGTTCACCTGATTTTAGTTATGTGAAAGTTCTAAAATCTAAAGAATGCCATGCGATGTTGAATCGATGCGTGAAATTCTGAAATACAAAATTGATACCAAAAATCGATACGAGAAATATTTTGAATACTTTCACACCTCTAGTCAAAGGGCACCGCCGTGCAGTTAGAGTACCTATTTTTATGAAATAAAAATCATTTTTATTTTAAATTTATTAGTTTCGCATAGACATGGCGTCCGTGTAGACGTATCGTTTATTGTGTGATCACATAGTTTTCTAACGTAATGTAACCTGCTGATGGAAGGTACCTAGTGAAACTGCAATTGTGTTGTGTTGTGATCAGGTGTTGAACGTTTCGGATGTGACTACTTCTTGGTCAATGTGGTTCCAGCATGACGGTGCCCCACCATATTTTTGCCGACCTGTACGTGAGTACCTCCACTATCAGTTCGGCGAGCAGTGGATTGGTAGGAGTGGACTAACGTTGTGAAACACCGTGCTAATCTCGTGGGACGGTGCCAGGCCGGTATCGTTCTTAGTGAACGAAATATGGAACAACATCTCCGCCACAGCCATTGTGCTCATCGAATGAAATTCGAAGATACATTCGGAGGGTCAGACGACCTTTCTACTTAAAAAAAAGTTCTTTTCACGAGCTGCCTAAGTAGGTATCATTGTTTCTTTCTAGAGTCGATAAACGTGGTTAGACTACCAATACCTACATGCATGAGGTCAACTGAGGTCATGACCTGTGCCTGTGTTGCCATGAAATTACCTATTTATTTTATTTAAGTTATTTATTTTTAAGGGGGTATTTTTTTTTTTTAGTTTAGCCAGGTTATGTACGCATTAGTAGAATCAGCTAACGATACCTAACAACACCTTCACGGGTCGGACAGGGTTTTTGTAACATACTGTATAGTGATGAACACAAGAAAATACAACAACAATGAAATTATTGAAAATATGCCAGCTACCACGCCAAAATACCAGCAAAGCAAAACAATGTATATACAGTATGTTAAGAAAATCCTGTCCGACCCGTGAAGGTGTTGTTAGGTATCGATAACTGATTCTACTAATGCATACAAAACTGGGCTAAACTTAAAAAAAATCCCCCTAAAAAAATAAATATTATTTCGCAAAAAGAGGTAACTTAATAAAAGTGCGTTAACCACCCTTCCGCGGGCAGCGGGCGGCAGGACACGCGGCACATGGTCGCATCGCTATTCGCTCATAATAATACCGGTGTTGTCACTTTTTTTTAAATTACCAAATTTCGTGGAAGTTGGAATTAATTCGCGGGAAAAAAAGATTATTTCAAAATGATTTGTATTGGTACTATGATGATTGCGTAACATTTTATATTATATTTGGTCATGTGTTTACCTAACCTTTATTATCGTTATGGGTCGGACAGGGTTTCCTTAACATACTGTATATTTAAATGAAAATATAAATAACTAAAAACTTATTACTTCAATAAAAGCCCCAGGCGTTTGTATATAGAAAGCACCACTAGAGTTCCCTCTTAATTTTATGTACCTAGACTGTGTGCATCTGTAACTTATTAATACTAGAAGTCAAGTAATATTGTTCCTAACCTTATGGACTCCTGTCGGAAATAAAAGTTTAGTTTCTAATTAATATTTTGGTCATGCCCGTCCGTCGTCGGCTTACCATCCAAAAGGTCAGCCTAAAAAGAAGAAACTGCATAGAAATGTGTATGTAACAAGTCAAGTAGTGCTAAAATAAAAAAAATCTTCCCTACGTCATATAAAGTGGGGATGGAGTTTTGGCGGTAAAGTTAAGTTGAGTGTCACGTTCATTTTTCATTGGATTTTTAAATTATCAAACCTCCCTCGTAGACGGTTCACGCGGCCATCTTTTTCGACATGAATGAGAAAATATTACGTGACATTGGCTAAATGCACAAACCAAGCGAAGCCAAAGAAGAAAGAAGTGGGGATGATTTTTTTAGGCTTTTAAAAACATTACGCAGTTGTTTATACGATTTTAAAATTTAGGTATCCGTTCGTGAGATATTCAACTTGGAAATGAATTCAGTCTCCGAATAGGGCAAAGCCAATCTTGTAGCACCCAATGCCGCCAAAACACAAGCGTGTCTATACACCGCCAAAGTCTAGGCAGATTTTTAGGGTGCAATCATCACTGGCTATTTTGTCTTACAATCTATACAACATACACACACATGTACCTCTACATGAAACATTATGCGTGTGTGATGTAGTGTGTAGGGCAAATAGAATATTTTCTCGGTGGTAGGCCATAACATCGGTCGTCGGCAGAAGTTACCACCCACCAGACAAAGCCTTGCCGCCAAGCGATTTGTCGTGTTTCGGCATGATGTCTGGTGAAGCCGTACGGAGGACGGGTCTGAGCAGGGACGGGTGTGAACTGAACTTTATTGTTTAGGTATTAAAGTTATTTTTCTATTACTTAAATCATATTTGTTTACATTTTTGGCAAATAAATAGTGAAGGTAGGATACTTGTACCTATTTATCTTTCGCGTCAGGTAGTTTAGCAAGAGATCGGGTTGAAAAGTTCGTTACCTTTAGAATCGAGTTTGAAGAGGTCGTGTTACAGCCGCTATCCGATTACCGAGTACACTTTAGCTAGTGATGAGATGCTAGTGAATATCCGATATATCCTAAAATAAATATAGTTTAAAAAACGAAAAAAAACATGCTTTTAAAGAATATCAAACTAAAAAATTTTAAATTTAATTTATGACAATAGTATATAAACATTACTAGTAAAATGAGAAAAAAACGTGAGGCGCTTTGTGCCGTAATTTTTGTATATTAAGCGCTGTTTTTTTAGTTTTTTAAACTATATTTATTTTTAACTTTTTAGTTCGATATTCTTTTTTTTAATAATATGCGGACAACACGAACGCTTAAGTGGTGCTCATTTGTTTTTACCAAACTTTTCTTGATCTCCAACAGACAGAATAGCAAGTGCTAAAATTCGGAATGATGCGTTACCCAAGTAACTAAATCTAAATCTATATCTAAATCTAAACTAAAAAATACTTTGCCTGCACAAATTGATGTAAGGTGTCGCCTCTCTAGCCACTGCTTAAAGAGCGAAACAGCACAATCTGTAAAAAAGCTGTTTGTGGAAAATGTATAAAAGATTTAAAAAAACTATTACTTGTTACAAATGATACTCAGTATAATTCCTAAAATTGTTTATTATTAATTAAAAAATAAATTTATACTATGTTTATTTCATTTTAATGCAATACACGCAATAATTTCATCAGTATTTTGACTGAATCTCTAATACGGTCAAATTGACCGCTGCGGTCTTAGAAGGTATAGTATGAAGGCCGGCCCTTCTAGTGTTAAGGTACATCTCTATCTAATCCTTTGGGGATTACATGTTATGTTAGTATGCTCACAGATGTCTAATAGAGAAGTATGGAAGAAAAAGACATGTTGCCCCGATCCCTAATAAATTGGAATAAGGGCAGGTGAATGAATGAGTTGGCGCAGAGTTTTGAGCCGATGAGAGACATTATGTTGAAAACTGTTTGATATTACGTTGTGAATTGTTTGACATTACGTTGTAAATTGTTTGACATTATATTGAACACTGTTCGACATCATATTGAAAAATCTTTGATTTTATTGAAAACTGTTTAATGTATTTGAAACTGTTTTAACTTTGTATTTCAAATTGATGGGCATTATGTGTATGACATTATATTGAAAACTGTTTGACATTATATAGCAAATTGTTTGACATTATATCAAAAACTGTTTGACATTACGTTATAAATTGTTTGATTGTTGAAATTGATATTATATTAAAAACTTTTGACATTTTTTTAACTTTGTGTTTAAAATTTGTTAACATTAAGTATATTAAAAACTGTTTGGCACTATATTATTAAAATTTCACTTTGAATTTCGGTAATTGAACAATTCTAAGTTCTTTATGTTTGCTTGCAAATCTTATGTGTACCTAAATATTCTACACAATGTAAATTGTTTTATGAATAAATAAATTATAATGATGTCGATATATTGTTAACTAGGTTTTATTTAACAAAATCGACAAACTTTTCCGTTTTAGACTACTAATTGCTTAACACATTTTTATCTACTATCAATTAGAAATTTTAATCAATTTAAAGCATATTAATCCATTTGCTCCTTATATTATGTTCTGAAAATGAGTCTGAACAACGTAATAATGCAATGAACTGTCAAAATGAAACTCATTACTACTGATAGTGGGTTGCGCAATTACTTTGCTGTCATTAAGGCTTTCCTTAATGACTACATACCATGAATACATACCCAGCATATGTACATATGCATACCCTTTTGATACATGTGTAAATGCTTAGGAAAGCGATTCGATCTTCAGATAGGAATGCCGGATGTGTCATACATGTAGTATCTACATGTCTGATATATCATTAAGCTGAAAACTCAATGCTTGCTATGGTTGGTCTAATTTAGAGCTATTCTTGGACCCTCTCTTAGGGATTGAATCCGCAATGAGGTAATCCGGCAGAGAGCCAAAGTTGTCGATATAGCTTACAGAATAAGCAAACTGAAGTGACAATGGGCTTGCCATGTTAGCCATAGAACCGATGACCGTTGGAGTAGACGTGTTTTTGTGTGTGGAGACCGCGAATCTGTAAACGTAAGTTGGCAGTCCCTCAGGCTAGGTCGAGCGACGATCTTCGCAGGATGACTGGAACTAACTGGATGAGAGTTGCCGAAGATAGAGTTGAATGGCGTGAAATAGGAGAGGCTTATGTCCAGCAGTGGACTGCTACACGCTGGCGATGATGATGATGAAAAATCAACATCCACAGTAATATTATAAATGGGAAAGTTTATTTGTTCTTTTTGTTTGTTCGTCTTTCAAGGAAAAATGGAGCGACGAATTAACGTGGATTCTTAAATGGTGTTAGTTGAAAGGATGTAGAGTGACATAGGCAACTTTCCAAAATTCATTTTCGGAAAAAAAAATAAGCGATTTTATTTGTTCGTCACTATTAGTCCGCTTACCAATTTTCAGCTTTCTATCTTCTCTCTCTGTCTTAATCGCGGAAGGCACCACACGGTCTTCCACCCCCCATTTTAAGGAACGAGGAGATTAGAAAGAGAAAAAAGAGTAGTCTATGTCACTACCCATCTTCTCTACTATCGCCACTTAAAAAATCAAGTCAATTCGTCACTCCGTTTGTGCAAGTAATGATGTTTTGGAAATTAAAATGTTTTTTTTTTATTTGCAAACTGGGTACGGATAATAGGTCAAGCTACCGTTAACTGTCAAATATTCCCAATCAACCTTGAGCCTTAATGCTATGGCGATAAAGTCGAATAAAGAAATTTGATAGACTGTAGTAGCTTGATGTACTGTCTTCTGTATATGCTAAGACATAATCAACTAATGACGAACATAAGGGGAGAAAAAATTAAATAATAGCCGAAACAGAAAAGATCAAGGTCGGTCATGTTCACGCGAATTCAATTCTTTTCCCCCATCCAACAAAAGTGCTCAATTTCACTTAAGAAGTTTAAATTTAAAAAATCCTGCTGTTAGGTAGCGCCCGTACTAACTTGACTTATTCAAACCTCATTTGTTTCAGGTGTCAGGTTAGCTTATGAAGATAATGGTCCAGCGGCAGATCGAGCTGCGCCGAGAGGAGCTCCGTCAGGTCCTGGTGGCGGACTGGCGGCAGAAGCTTATGCGCCCTACCGCCGGCCTCGCTACCGTCGAGGCGATCCGGCTAGTACTCGACGATGGGCTCGGAAGAAGGCACGGCTCCCTGTCGTTCAGGGTGACGCAGGTACTATCGGGGCACGGCTGCTTCGGCAAGTACCTGCGTCGCATAGGCAGGGAGCCGGACGCTCGGTGCCACCACTGCGTCCAATGCGGGGAGGACACGGCGCACCCACGCTCTCCGAGTGTGTAGCTTGGGAGGAGCAACGCCGTGTCCTCACAAATGAAGTAGGAGCCGACCTGACGCTGCCGGCAGTAGTGCGGAGGATGGTCGGTAGCGCAGAGTCGTGGGACGCGGTGGTGCGACATCACGTCCTCGCAGAAGGAAGCTGCGGAACGGGAAAGAGAGATTTCAACTCCCTTCCCGGGCCACAGAAGACGCAACGGGCGCTGAGGAAGGGCGGAAAATGCCCTCTTCTGCCTCCCATGTATGGGTCCAGGGGCAAGGGACATGGGGAAGTCCTCGCCCCCTATTCGATGGACCCCGAGTCGGAGGCGCGCGTGACTGTCGGCGCGCGCCTCAGAGGCGATGCACGGGGTAGTTTAACACCCCACTACCCCGTGCAGGTGACGAGGCCCGGAGAGCCGTGTGGGGCTATGCAAGAATTTAGACTCCCGCGGCCCCACGCGTGCTCGCGATAGTAGAGACACCGGGGTGGGTTTAGTCAGTAAAAGTCTGACGGACCCCGTCGACCACCCCAGGGCGGCGGACATCTATTGAGGATTTCCATCCCGGAACGAAAAAAGGGTTATGGAGATAATTATAGGTGTTTAGTTTATTACTAAAACTATAATAATTTTAGTAGCAATAAAATATAAAAAAACCGATTAAAAATCATAGTGGAAGAATCCTTAGAATCCTTGTTTTTGCTTTGCCTTAATTTAATTTCCTAAGACTCACTTTAGCAAAAAAAAAGGGATAGTCGCCAATATTCTAATTTACATTCAACTTTTACAACGAAAACTGCATCTTTCATTAAACGTAATGCACTGAAATGTAAATTCAGGGTTTTATTTCAATTAATATTATCTATAATAATTGAAATAAAACCCTGAATTTACATTTCAGAGCATTACGCAGCTAAAAAACCTAAAATTTTGATACTCAATAATATATCATGTAAAACATTTTTCGGATAAATATATCCGAAAATATTCAACCCGCTATCGCTACCCGGATAGTTAAAAGTAGTTGAATAGTTCCGAGTTCGGGTAGGTCCGCAATGTGACTTCGGAAACAGGGTTTGAAATATTTATACCCATTGAGACCAGGTCAGACTATAAAACATTTGGTAAGTAGGGAAACTTTGAAAAGGGAATCGATTTTCCGTTCACGTTAAAGAATGACTAGGCTTGGGACGTCAACTCCATGCTGGTGTGTGGGATATATCCATGTTGTTTTTGGGCTACTGAGATTAGATATAAGAAAAATGGATTCGTGGTTAAAATAATAACATGCGTACAGGTCCCTTGATCAGGTTAAGCTATGTTTGGTCGGGTTTGTCTATAGATAGATGCTCATGATGATGATTGATTTTTGTAGACTTTTTCAATGTGTACAATATTTGGTACATTATTTTGATAACTCTCGTAGGGTTCAGCCTGCGTTTTACTGCAAACGCGGAATAAATGTAATTATTTATGACATCACATCAGAAACCTCAAAAATATTAGTAATTCCCTACAATTTCATGGATGTTATTATACAATAAACCTTCCCCTTTAATCATTCTCTCTATAAAATAAAACAACATCAAAATCTGTTACGTAGTTTTAAAGATTTAATCATACAAAGGGACATAGGGAAAGAGAAAGTGACTTTCTTTTATAATATGTAGTGATTTACTGATGGAGAGTGTCAGATTTCAGTCCGCCAGAGAGGATTTAGAGAGGAGTTAGAGAACTAAAGTTAAATGTAAACGAGGTTTGTGTGTACCATCATATTTTGTCGACACCTGTTTGTTTGTTTTACGGACAAATCACACAGATTGAGCTAGCCGCAAAGTAAGATCGAGACTTGTGTTATGGGATACTAACTCAACGATACTATATTTATAATAGATACATATATAGATAAACATCCAAGACCCAGGCCAATCAGGAAAAGATCGTTTTCCATCATGACCTGGCCGGGGATCGAACCCGGGGCCTCCACGTCGCAGGCAGGCGCTTTGACCGCTGCGCCACGGAGGACGACTAATTTATTATATCACACCAGGGCAGCTTCTAATGTTGTACAAAGAACAGGTCCGTTCGTGTGTGGAGTACTGCAGCCACATTTGGGCTGGTGCTGCTAAGTGTCACCTGGCCACTTCTTTTTTTTTTTTTAATATACTAGCTACCTCCAACGTTATTGGAGCCTTTTTTATAACTATACCCTTTCATACCAGTTCTCGCTATTATTCCTCTCGCACTTTTATTCCGCATACTATTTATCTTTCTGTCATTCATCGTCTTTTAGTCTAATGGGTGGGACTCCCATTTTACTGTCGATTTTTCTACTTATTTATTTCGTTTGGGAAAATAATTATAAACTACAATATTTATTTATTACCTCTAACTTATTATACGCACTACAACACACTATTATTACTACATAACATAATTTTTATTTCTAAACTATTATACTTATAATTATTTGTAGTCTATTTCCCTATGCTTAAAATAAATATACACAATATCTAGTAAACATAGTATCATTATACTAATTTATTTCTATTAATTGCGGTTTCGGCTATTTTTACACAATAGTTTAAGAACAATTTTCTATTCTTTCCTCGCATGATTTCTGCAATGTTGTTTTTCCTCAGGTTCACGTCAAGCTGCTGCTCCAAATCATACCGCATTGCGGCATAAGCTGGACACTCCACAATCAAGTGCGGTATGGATTCGCTCACGCCTGGATCACAGACGCACGATGGATGCCTCCACTTAAAACGATATAAGTATTCGGAGAATCCACCGTGCCCCGTCAATACCTGCGTGAGCGTACCCGTTGGGTGAACCTATCTCACTATACGGTAGGCCGCTATGGCATCCGGAAAGAACATCTTCGTCACCGAGGCCGTCGCTCCAGACACATATCTCCGATTCCATTCATCGAGCGATTCCATTCGGACCTGGCGTCTGATGAATGAAATCGGACACCGGTCATAGTCCGGCTTCCTCCGCAACGACAATGCTGCCTCCTTGGCCAGTTCGTCCGCCCGCTCATTTCCTGGCAAGCCTGCGTGGGCCTTTACCCAGAACAAGGACACAGCTTTGTTCTGCGTCGAGGCCTGAGCTAGGTTTCTGCGCGCCTGCACTGCCTGGGGATGAAGCGAGCCATGACTTGTGAGTGTCTGCAGTGCGGACATTGAGTCACTGAACAATACATAGCTCGCCTTCTTGCGTTTGAGGATGATGTCGGTCGCTCTGCAAATGGCTAGTAGTTCCGCCTGGTAGACTGTGCAGTACGCGGCGAGGCTAAGTTTGAGGCTCTGGATTTCACCAACATTATCCCACAAGGATAATGCGGCTCCCACCTTCCCCTCAATCCTGCTGCCGTCAGTGAATATTCGCACTGTCTGCACATTATTAGTGTCTACAAGCTGTTGGTCTGCCAGACAAGTGAACTCCAGATCCATTTGCTGAGCTGGGTGAGGGGCTTCTGCAAACCTCACCATACACTACACGTCCCGGTCTCCCGGTATGTGTTGAGACGACCCTCTCTTTGCCTCATACAAGGCAGCTGCCTCTTGTATGCGGAGGTCTAGAGGAAGTATCCCAGACAAAACCAGAGCCGCGTCAAGAGAGACTGTACGGTAAGATTTGCAGAGCTTCTGGACGAATCCTCGTTGAACTGAGCCTAACTTCCTTCGTATACCTAGCTTTTTCGTAGCAGGAGCCCAGGCGCCAGCCGCATACATGATGATAGGCTCGATCGTGGCCGTGTAGATTGTGCGTATAATCTCCTGGTTGAGTCCCCAGCTAACCTTTGCCGCATGTGACAACCGCTTATATACACACATCAAAAGTGTCTAGGGATCAAGCATTTTTATGCGGATTTCTTGAGATTGAGATGTGGCTTTGTAATAAATTTATGATTTTATAAATTTATATGGATCCTTTTTGGTGCATTTCATAATTTGAATCAGGAACTGTGAATCAAATTCGAGTAAAAGATGAAAATCAGCTGTCAATATTTTCCCTATAAAAACATACAACGCATTGAAGACATTATTAGTGCTACTGTTTCCCTACTACTGATTAAAACCAACGTTATTATGGAGCGGCGACGTCATTTAAGCAGGGAAGAAATGCTCAGAGCCGTGGGAATGATAGAAGCTGGTTCCCGGCAACGTACTGTGGCTTTAGCTCTGAATACAAGTCAGAGTGTTATCAGTCGACTTTGGACACGTTACCGAAGCACTGGTACCGTGGCTGAGCGCCATGGAGGACGGTATCGCTGCACCACACGGAGACAAGACCGATACATTCAAATCTTAACTCGAAGAGCTCCAACAATAACCGCCATGATGTTAGCCGTGAGGCGTCATCACTCTTCAGGGAACTTAATTAGCGACCAAACAGTCAGAAACCGCTTGCATGAAGTGAACCTTCATTCCCGAAGACCGCTACGGGTACCACCTATAGCAATGCACAATCGTAGGATTCGATATCAATGGGCTCTTGAACACAGAAATTGGGCAGAAGAACAATGGCGTTTCGTGTGCTTTTCTGATGAGTCTCATTTTGGTATGAGACCGGATACAAGACGTATACGACACTGGAGAACCCCTGGACGCCAACAGCGATTAAAATCCTGCCAGGAAGTCCATCCTTATAGTGGTGGAACCATCATGGTATGGGCGGGTATTTGGATCGGCGGAAGAACTGAGTTGATTTGGATCAGAGGCAACCTCAACGCTCAAATTTATGCTGAGACGATTGTATCAGACGTCATCGTTCCTCTACAAGTGCAAATCGGTCCCTTATTTCAGTTAATGCATGATAATGCACGACCGCACACCGCAAGAGTTGTAAGACAGACTCTCGCCGCAGCTAACATCAATGTCCTGCCCTGGCCTGCTCAGTCGCCAGACTTGAACCCGATTGAGCATGCATGGGATATGCTACAGAGAAGAGCTCTGCCGAATATGGAGGGTATCCAGTCGCAAGAAGACCTTTTTTTGTTGTTGCAACGAACATGGGCGGCCATTCCACAGCGTGATTTGGATGAACTCATTTTGAGTATGCCAAACCGATGTTCTTGTGTTGTTAGTGTTTGCGGTAGAAACACGGATTATTAATTGTTTAAGTTACCCAATAAAATTTTAGAGAAAACTGTTATTTCAGTCTTTTTTTCGAACTTTTGTGTTAGTGGTTCAAATGTCAAATATCCCTTTATTAGGTAAATGGCAAATTTCTTTATTAATGCAAAGGTGACTTGGTTTATCGTTACTGTGACAAACGAAAACACTTTATTTGATGAATCATTAAAGAAAATTTTAATTAATATCAATCAGGAGAAAAGTTATTGCAAAAATATATGTTGATCCCTAGACACTTTTGATGTGTGTATGTCAGCCGCTTTCCTGCACACGCTCACTGTATGTTCGCTGAAGATCAGCTTTTGGTCTATAACCAACCCAAGCTTCACTTTTGTGACCATGCCAATGTCGACCCCGGCCATGCTAAGCGCTGGTGTGTCATACTTAGCTTGTTAGTAATTACCATGGCACAAGTTTTGTGTGGTGCAAACTTCATCTTCTTCATCTTCACCCCAGCTCTGAGCATGGGCGAGCGCTGCATTGGCACTACTAGCGACTTCCACCGCTGTGTCACCGTCGACGACAAGTACAATGTCGTCAGCGAACGCCTGCACGAAATAACCCATTTTATGTAGGTCCTGTAGTAGAGGGTCCAGCAGAAGGTTCCACAGGATGGGCCCACCTATTGACCCCTGGACGCAACCTTTGTTGGTATTTCTTGTGCATTCCTCCCCTATATCTGACCCTAACTTTTCTGCTGTCGAGATAACTGTCTAGTGCCTCCTGATATTGACCGGGCACTTTTCCTCAGCCAGCCTGACTTGGACAACTGGCCACTTTGGATTCAGCGAAGAGGCGTGCGAAGAGGCTGATTGGTGACCCTGATTTAACTCGAGTTGGTCTCCAAAGCCTAGAGCACAGGCGTAGAGTAGCCAGCCTTTCGGTGTTCTATAGGATACATTTTGGGGAGTGTGCGAGGGAATTGCACGATTTAATTCCCCCATCTCCGTTCCACCATCGGACGACACGTCGTACGGCGAGTTTCCACCCTTATATTGTTAACACCTCTACGATCCGGACGAAGCGTTTCGCCTCCTCCTTTATACCGTACATTAAGGGACTGGAACAGTCTGCCGGCGGCGGTGTTTCCGTCGGACTACAATTTGAGTGTCTTCAAGGTTAGAGTGAATAGGCTCTTAATGAAATAGTGCGCTTTACCATCAACGATTGCGTCACTGCTTACCATCAGGCGGGATTGCGGTCAAGCGCTGGTTTATGAATTAATAATAATAAACGTTTTGCGGTATAAAGTCTCATAAAGTAGGGTTTTTATTATTGTTTCTTGCTAATATTATTAAATGTAAGGTCTGATGGGACTGGTATGTACAATAATTGTATAAAAGTCCCTAAAATGTTAGCGAGTCACTATAAAAGGCGGTGCCTACCGGCGCTCGCGCACGTTTCGAAAACGGACACTCAGACTGGTAACATCGTGCAAACCCTGTGAGACCTATAATTTCCATATTAATTAAGAGCTGCTGGCTATCGTGTGATATATTGTTGTGTGCTCGGTGATTATTATTGTTTTTATTGATGAATACCACTTCTGATCGCTAACAAAAAAAAAAAAAATACATCTTGTCAGTTGTCACTGACATGTTCAGTGTCTACTCGCATCGAAAAGTCGCAGATACTAACAACAACACTGAGTTTTGTTATAGCCACAAGGCATAGGTACAGTTTAATCTACCACTAACCTCAAATTCTATCGCTGCCCGGATCTACTAGTAATTTATTTAAGTGTCAATAAAGGGCGTGATAAATATATTTGATCTCGAAAATATATATATGTCACGCCCAAGAGGGTCTTAGCACGCCTCAAAGCAATAAATTAGACTCCAGGGTCAATTTATAGGCATTTAATATATCGAAATCTTATTTTCTGGCAGTGTTTGTCTATCTATAAGTTCTACGTTAACAGAGGGTTTTCTATTTGCAGAGGAAAATAAAAAAAAAAAACTAACATAGCTTTGCGCCTCTGTTATGAACAAAAAGGGTAGGCTGAGATGAGTTGTTTAACCATATTTCAAGTGCTCAATTTTGTTTTAATTTCATACATAGAACGTTATATTTTCTTTATACGAAGCCTGACTATAGTTCAGAATAAGCAACTGATTCGATTCAATCATTTTTACAAAATGTTATATTTTTTCACAAATACAGGGTGTATCTGACATCGTAACGTAAACTTCGCGAAAAGGCTACACCGCATGCCACTAACAAAATTATGATAGTCATTTATGTCGTTAATGAGCAGTTACAGAAATAACAGTGTTTAAAAAAGTATCGGCTCGGCCTTTGAACGATGCAAGCGTGCCGCTGTGCATGTTTGTAGGTTTGACGTTGAACCCTGATGCGAACTCTATTAAATCAGCTGATAGGATAGTTTTTCTAGCTCACATTACGCTTTTTTGTGTAATTAACGAATTAATTATTTTTTACTTTAAAATCTTATTGGGTTATAAAATTATAGCAATTATGAATGGTTTAAAGTGAACAAAACTGCATATTACTTTTTTTAAAATCGGGAAAAGCCGACGCAAAATTCCACCACTGGGGGGTTCAGAATCGTGTACTGGATCCATGGTACTCGTTTGTGCGTCGATGTCAGATACACCCTTTATATTTAGAAATTGTTGCTGTGTGGTTAGGAGCGAACAGTTCATGGTATATCATAGTACTAGGTGCGTGCGCACAGAGAGACAGGTGCAATATGTTCTAAGTAAAATTAACATGTCTTAAGTAAATTATCTTCGTTATATGAGAAGAGACCTGTGCCCAGCAGTGGGACGATAAAAAGGTTGATGGTGATGATGATGAAGTAAATTATACTACATTTTATTTTAAACATTTAATAATATCTGCCTACATTAGACCGTTACAACAGTCCAAAACCTGCAAGTGTGATGGAAAATGTTATCATTAGTTCACACAAACAAACAGAAATTATTAATAATTCTCGGTGGTAGGCCATAACATCGGCCGCCGGCAGAAGTTACCACCCACCAGACAAAGCCTTGCCGCCAAGCGATTTGTCGTGTTCCGGCATGATGTCTGGTGAAGCCGTTCGGAGGACGGGTCTGAGCAGTTGTGTTGCGATGTGTGCCGGGTACGATGCGCCTAATGTTGTTGTGTTGGGAGTTTGGTCGTGGAGGGTCTTCAGATCAATCTCGCTTTGGCGCAGCATCGTTGGTCGTGTTGTTGGGTTTAACATTGCTGTATGATTGTCCCGTTGGTAAATATTAAAGACTTTAGATAATTAGACTGGTTTATTACACTTGTAGAATTATTACATTGGAATCGACATCTTCTAGGTCAGCTCCTAAGTTACAATGACAAGACTATAGACTATATTCATAGACACTAATACATAGAGATGGTATTAGTTACTCGACTACAGAGTAGTGATGTATGATACAACATCCCCCCTGTTTAAGTTTAAATTAACCCTTGACAAACAATATTATAGAAACCTGACTTAGTTACAATTTAGACAATGACTTAAGACTATAGTTAGGTCTTAATCTAGGATACAATGTTCTACTTAATCTATTTCATCAATTAGCCTTCTGGTTGGCTTTACAACTCTTCCAGAACGAGTTACATGTTGACTGACTGAGGATTGAGATGAGAGCTCTTGAGGTCTAGACTCCTGCCTGTTACCTTCCTCTCTCCCCTGCGACGAATTGGATAGCATAGGAGAATATTTGTGTCTTAAATGAACCCTATTCTTCCTATACCTAACTCCATTGACATCCTCAACGACATATGACCTATTATTAGCCAACCTTAGCTTGACAATGGCTTGTTCCCAATTGCTATCAGGCTTTCTTTTAAAGTATACATGATCATTGGGATACAATAATGACAATGACTTTGTATTTCTATTATAATATTTAGACTTATTTTTATTATTTTGCTTGACACATTCTTTATAATTTTTGAATGTAACCACTTTAGGTTTTAATTTCTTATAAGACATAGGAATGTTATTTCTTAAATTCCTGGACATTAACAATTGAGCTGGAGATGGTAAATTATTCTTAGGTGTGTTTCTATACTGTAATAAAGCTATGTATGGATCAGATGAGTTTCTTTTACATTTTTTTAACATATTTTTGATAATTTTGACTGAACTCTCTGCTTGACCATTTGACTGTGGATGATATGGGCTAGTTACAATGTGTTCTATGTCCCATTCATGCATAAAATTCTTAAATTCTAATGACTGAAAAGGAGGACCACCATCAGACACTAAAGATAAAGGTATTCCATGACGAGCAAAAATGGACTTTAAATGTGTTATTACATTCTTTGCTGTACTGTTTTTATTTAACAAAGCTATTTCTATAAATTTAGAATAATAATCTGTGACAATTAAATAAGTAAGGTTATCAAAATACATTAAATCAACACCTACTTGTTGCCATGGATATTTATTAATTTCAAAATTTTTTAGTGGTTCCTTTGGATTATTAGGTTTAAATTGTGCACATACATAACATTGTTCTACCAAGTTTTTAATATCAGCTGACATGCTTGGCCAGTACAAAGACTCTCTAGCCAGTTTTAAGCATTTATTTATACCTTGGTGACCTTCATGAATTTTACCTAACATTTCCTTATACATTGCCTGTGGTACTATTAATTTTGACCCTTTGAACAACAAATCTTTGACTACATGAATTTCAGCTTGTATATTCCAAAATGGTTTTATTGACAGACTGACATTATTTTTATTTTTTGGCCAACCTTCATAATAATACTTTTTTAACAATTGCAAAGTATCATCTTTCATAGTGTTCTGTAACAATTTTGTACAGTACTCCTTTGTGACTGCTAGACTTGAATGCATTAAATTGACATGACAAGATATTTCTGACTCATTCTCAGGTATATAATGTTCTTTCAATGCTGCTCTAGACAGAGTGTCAGATATAAACATTTCTTTACCTGGAACATGTATAACTTCCAAATCATATTTTTGTAAAGTTAACATCATACGTTGCAATCTTGCTGGTACATCATGTAATGGCTTTTTAAAAAGATAGACTAAAGGTTTATGATCAGTATGAACAGTTACTTTATGACCGTACACATACTGGTGAAATTTTTCACAACCAAACTGAATGGCTAACAATTCTTTCTCAATTTGAGCATACCTTGACTGAGTTTGAGTTAATGTTTTTGAACTATAAGCAATAGGTTTATTATTCTGCATAATGACTGCTCCTAATGCTGACTTTGACGAATCGACTGACAAGACTAATGGTACATTGGGATTATAATGAGCTAAAACTGGTGACTTTGTAATTTCACCGATTAAACTCTTAAGACATTGACTATGATTTTCATCCCAAGTCCAGACTGAATCTTTCTTCAAAAGATTTCTTAAAATTTGAGTTTTTTGAGACAAATTGCTAATAAAGGGACCTAAATAATTGATCATACCTAATATTCTTTGCAATTCTTTGACATTTTTTGGTGTGGGCATATTGACAATTGCTTTTACTTTCTCTTCATCAACCCTAGCACCATCTTTACTAAAAACATACCCTAAAAAACAGACTTCTGATACTAAAAATTTACATTTTGACTTATTGAACTTTAAATTGACTTCACGTGCTCGTTGCATGACTTTATGTACTCTCTCATTATGTACTGACTCGTTTGGTCCATATACTAAAATATCATCGATGAATATTAGAACTCCTTCTAAATCACCAAACAAATTCATCATGACTCTTTGAAAAATTTCAGACGATGCATTGATACCAAAAGGTAACCTTAAATATTTATATCTACCGAAAGGTGTTTGAAATGTACATAAATCAGAACTATATTCATCTAGTTTAAGCATCCAAAATCCTGAAAATGCATCTAAATGAGAAAAACAAACAGCTCCTGCTAGTTGAGATCTGATCTCATCTATTGACTTAAGTGGATAAATTTCCCTTATAATATTCTTATTCAAATTTCTAGGATCTAAACAAATTCGTAACTGACCCGTGCTTTTGACTGTTATCACTATACTGTTCACCCATTCTGTAGGTTTAAAAACCTTTTCAATGACCTGCATTTTCTCCATGCGATCCAATTCATCGCGCAGTTTGTTCAGTAAAGCGAAGGGTACTCTTCTCGGAGCATCCACGCATGGCACTGCTTCCGGTTTGAGTTTCAGGCGACAGACTTGAGGTAGACATCCAAGACCCTGAAATACATCATTGTATTGTGTAAGAATTTGTTCACTAAAATTTTGTTGAGACACAGAGAAAACTCTTTGAATTATACCTAATTTTTCACAAGTTGGTAGACCTAAAACATTCGGACAAACTAAATCTGCGACTATAAACACTATATTTACACTAATAGTGCTATTATTTAAAGATAAACTACATTTTACATTAACTTTACCCATAATGGGTATTGATATACCACCAAACCCACTAACGTTTATTTGACATTTCTCAAGTGACATTTGACTTTGACATTTCAAAGATTGAAAAGTTTTCTTTGACATAATATTAATATCAGCTCCTGAATCAATAATGCAATTAATTTGTGTATGACCAACTAAAATGTTTATGTTCCATGACTGTTTAGAATAGTATTTGTTTTCTTTTGACTCGACTGTATTGACCTGTTTACTATGTGTTGACTTTGCTGTAATAATTCTACAAGTGTTTGTTGTGTGAGATTCCTCAGACTTGTGTCTGTACTCATCATTAAGATATGAATCTCGACTAAGACTTTTTGACTTTTTTGACTTGACTCTGAATCTCTCAGACTGTTCCGTGTTTTCATCACTGAGATATGACATATGACAAGAGTCTCCATTGGATCTCTCAGACTTATCAGTCACCAGTCTTTTTTCATCACTGAGGCATTTTTTATTAGACCTCTCAGATATGACATTATCACCACTTTCATCACAGAAATATGACACAGGATATTTTTTATGACAAGATGAGTCTACATGAGATCTCTTAGACATTGACTGCGACTGGCCTATGTGCGACCTGACCGTTGATTGTAACTTATATAGTATAGGATCTGACTGTGTGTATGACAACCTGCTATGTCTGTAATGATTTTGATTGTGATGACTTTGTGACTCTAAATGACAATTATATTGACTAGACTTATGACTATGACTGAAGTTATGACAATTTAAAATTCCAACAAAATTATCTTGACTACCAGTTGAACTAAAAGACTCTAAATGACTGACTTTTTTATTATTGGAGTAACAAAATTTTGCAAAATGACCATAAGAGTTACATGACCTGCATTTAGCTCCCTGCGCTGGACATTTGTAGCGGTGGTGTTGTCCACAGCGGCTACACGTCTTCGAGCGCTTCTCAGGACTGGGACTTGACTTTGACCTCCCTGCGCTGGATCGCTGCTGACTGACTGGTGAAGCTCGCCGTCGCTGACGCTCCGCTCGACCACGGCTCCTCCGACGCAGATGCATGACTTTTTCAGACTCTTCACTAGTGGACCTCTTGACTATTTGGTCTGCATCCTGCTGTGCGACGATGAGTGTCCTAGCTAGCTCTCGCATCCTCTGATATGTCAGATCAGGTTCCTGCAGCAGTCTCTGACGTACATGTGCTAAGTCCAAACTCAAGTTGGCGATAAAAATATCTCTGATAAGAGATTCTCTGAGCGTTCCAAATTCGCAATCTTGGCTCTTATTTTCGAGATCGGTTAAGAAATCCTCGATGCTTTCCGATTTCTGTTGACGTGTGGTAAAAAACATGTAACGATACATGGTAATATTTTTTCTAGGTTGAAAAAATTCGTCGAATTTGGCCTTGACGTCATGTAATGTGCTTTCTCCAATATTTATGTTGAATGTGTTGAAAATATTTAAGCATTTTTCACCAATGTGATGTAGTAAAATGGCGATCTTGCGTTTCTCACCGGACTTGTCCAAACCCGTTGCCAACAAGTATAATTCGAACTGTTGCCACCAGCGCTTCCAGGTTTCGTAATTGTTGTTTGTTGCATCTGACGATATTTTAAGCGCCTTCAAGCCATTGTTCATTGCAGTTCCGGTGTCATGGTTGCCACCGACGCCATCCGACTTTTGCATTTTTTGAATTTTCTTTCTTCGTATTGGGTTTTTTCACTCTTCTGACACCATGTATGATTGTCCCGTTGGTAAATATTAAAGACTTTAGATAATTAGACTGGTTTATTACACTTGTAGAATTATTACATTGGAATCGACATCTTCTAGGTCAGCTCCTAAGTTACAATGACAAGACTATAGACTATATTCATAGACACTAATACATAGAGATGGTATTAGTTACTCGACTACAGAGTAGTGATGTATGATACAACAATTGCATCACCTCGCTCGCATAGGTTCCTAATAAACTAGCGCGCTTTACCATCAACGATCGCATCACTGCTTACCATCAGGCGGGAATGCGGTCAAGTGCTAGTTTATAACTAATAAATAAATAAAATAAAAAATAAACGCAAGACGAAACCGCCTCGCTGCAGGCGCGGGCGGACGGGCGGTGCATTGACCATGTTTTTTTTGGGACAACCAGGTAAGATAACAAGCTCATAACTTTGTGGTTTATTATGATATCTTTTTAAAATTTTGTACATAGATTCTTTACTTAAAAATACTGGACACATGTTTCGAGTTTCACATATAGGTACAAAAAATAACGTTGTATAAGAAATAGACCGAAGGTAAGTATTTGTAGGAAAGACGTGCCTGGAAATTAGCAGTCCCGCTCTGAGCGGAGCAGTCATGTCAGATTTATACTGACTAAAACCCACACGTGTTCAACCATTTACCTGAGCCAGGGGCCACGGTATATCTTTTGATGGACCTGTGGCCCTGGCAGGCGGATATGCATTCTTGTGAAAGCATTCAACCAATGGATAGATGAGTAGGGGAAAACGCAATGAAATGGACGCGCTGTGAAACGGACACCGACTGATGTCTTAGAATTTTTGTACGAAAATATTCAAGGCAAGTAATGGCTGCCTCGAGCCGTCATTATTGTGTGTTTGTCCATGTTCATCAGTGTTGCCAATAACCAAATTATTATTTTCGTGGTTTTTTTATTGACAGGAAAGCCAAGATGAGTGTCACGCGCATTTTCATTGGACTTTTAAAATTATTTCTAGTGTCGTTTACTAAATAAAAACGCGTGCTTTATGTAGTAAAAAGTGCATTCAGTGAATAATTCAGAAAGAACATTGAAGTATCGCAGCATAGTGGCCACATCATGACTTTGCCTCAAACCTCCCTCATAGACGGTTCACGCGGCCGTCTTTTTCAACTGTCATTGGCGATATCCGCCATTATTGTGAAAAGCAATTTTTAAAGAATTTCTATAATTTGTTACACGTCTTATTGGGCAAAATTGTGGTATCTAACCACAGAAACCATTGCAGAGTTGAAGTAGTATTCACTCTAAAGAAAAGAAAGAAAGAAAAGAAAAGTATTATTTTCGTGCAAAAATTCTAAGACATCAGTCAGTGTCCGTTTCATAACGCGTCCATTTCATTGCGCATTCCCTCTAATATTTGGCTGTGGATAAGACAGATTTTAATGACGCCACGGCATGAAGTTTCATCGGCTCTTTTCTATGCCTACACTGCTGTATTATATGGTGTTAGTTGTATGTGTATCTTTGAGGTTATATTGCATTGGCGTTATAGCTGTTATGGTGTTTGTTTATATGCGAAACTTCGAATAAGCAAATAAAAAATAGTTTATATTATTATTTTTATTTCTTGATATAAAAAGTTGCAGCTAGGATACAGAGCGACACAGGTAAGTGAAAGCATGAATAGGCAGATACTCGAAGAAAATTCTCTCTTTTTCTCTGAGACTGATGAGATATGACTGATTTTCAAAGAAGGTATTACATAGATTTTTTGTAATTTTCTCCGTGGCGCAGCGGTCAACACGCCTGACTGCGACGTGGAGGCCCCGGGTTCGATCCCCGGCCAGGTCATGATGGGAAACGATCTTTTCCTGATTGGCCTGGGTCTTGGATGTTTATCTATATATGTATCTATTATAAAATATAGTATCGTTGAGTTAGTATCCCATAACACAAGTCTCGAACCTACTTTGGGGCTAGCTCAATCTGTGTGATGTCCGTATATATTTATTTATTTATTTTATTTATAGTTGTGATTTCATAGTCGATGAAACGAAAAAGCAGAAGTAAAAACAGACAATACCATCTATCGAAAGTTTTGAGAATTACTAGGGCTATTCATCAGAACAAAAACGATAGCTGTAGCTTTTTCCAGATAAATTCAAACAAGGAATACAAGGAGCGCTAGTGTTATGTATCAATTTTGACAATAAAATGTAAAACAATTTCACAAAAAAAACAGACCTCCAAAAAGAACACTACAAAGTGAAACACAATTAATTCGTTTTTGGCACCGACTTTCTAATTAAGTTATTTTTCATATTTTAGTGTTGTTCTTGGAAGTCGGTTGTTTTTTTTTGTGAAAAACGTTTTTATTTTACACTTTACCTATATTTGTGAAAAGTACTATTCAGCTGCAGACTTGAAGCTGACTCTACCATAGTTGGGATAAGGCCTGCAAGCAAACGACGTAATTTTGTTTACTTTAATTTTTACCAGTAATCTTGGTTTAAAACCCAAACTACCGAACCGATTTCTATAATATTCCTATGGAACTAAAATAAAAGTATGAGCATTGCTAGATGACGCGATTATACAACTTAAATTCAGCCTCCTGATTTTAATTGATTAAGCATACCTAACGAGTAGGTACTGGTTGTGTTATGTTAAACTTCAACGCAAAATAATAAAAAAAATTGAGGATTTCCCTTGACTGTATACCTATGGTCTTCATAAATCAAATATCATTAGATTTACTGCAGATATTCAGTTTAATTCATATGGATGCAGAGTTCTCACTAATAAAGTCATCCTCATCATCATCTCAGCGTTAATCCAAGTTCCATTCGAAGCTTTTTTCAGCTTTGGAGTCTAGGGTGTGCTTTGCCAATCTAACTGCTGATTTTGGCTAAACTTCGATATTTTCCGTGAAGCGACTGCCGTCTGTCCTCAACAACCCGAAGGTGATATCCAAGCATTGCAGTTAGACCAATTGTTAGACTTTTGAAGGCACCAACAACCCGTAACGCCTGCAACTAGATGTTTGTATGGCAACCGGGCCCAATGGCTTAACATGCTTTCCAAGGCACGACTAGAACAGTACAAATATTCATATTCATGCATACAAATATTTCCGCGCCTCCCTGAGCAGCGGCAGCGTTCACTACCGCTACGCCACGGAGGCTGTCACCCCCTTTTCACTAATAAAGTATAACTAATAAATATAAACGAATTAAGTCCAAACACAAAGTATCTACTGTTAATCTTTGAGGCATTCCTTTAACTGTCCTTTGTCATTATCATAAGACTCCTAATGATAATAATAATCCAGCTAGGCGTAAAGCTCTTATCAATACAAATTAATCAAGCACGAACACAAGGTAGCTGCTGTGAATCGTTGAGGGATTCCCTCGACTGTCTCTCGGTTCCGTCATCAGACTTACTACAGACCTTCATTATAACCCATATGGGTGCAAGGTTTTCATCAAAATAAATGAATTAAGTCCAAATACAAAGTAATTACTTTAAACCGTTGAGGTGTTCCCTGAACTGGCCTATGTCTTCATCATCACAGCTCTAATGACAGTCACAACTCATTAGGTGTAAAGTTCTTATCAAGATGAATTAATCAAGCACAAACACGTGGTTGCTGCTGTGAATCGTTGAGGATTTCCCCCGACTGTCTCCCGGCTCCATCATAAGATCTAATCCAAACCTTTATTAAATTATAGTGTTTTAAAATACTTCAAGAAAAAAATTTAGAATGCAAAATCTCTTAATCATGGCACTACCTTGAAAATATCTACCTTCTTAGAAAAAAAGAATCATCAAAATCGGTTCATAAACGACGAAGTTATCGACGAACAAACATAAAAAAGCATCACTAGATAGTATATATATATAGTATAAAACAAAGTCGCTTTCTCTATCCCTATGTCCCTTTGCATGATTGAATATTTAAAACTGTTCAACGGATTTTGATGCGATTTTTTTTAATACTTCTATAGAGTGATCATAGAGGAAGGTTTTCAAGTAAAACAACATCCATTTAACAGTAGAGAAATCTGTTGGTCTGTAAGACCTCTTCTCCTATATGGCAGTGAGGCATTGCCTGTGCTTGAGCGACACAAGCAGGAGCTGCGAGTCACGGAGATGAATATGCTGCGGTGGATGTGTGGAGTTATGCGGAAAGACCACATCAGGAACTCCCGCATCCGTGGCAGTCTCTGTGTCCGTGACATAGTAGACAAACTGCAGGAGGGCCTACGCTGGTACGGTCACGTCTTACGAAAACCGGCAAGTGACGTGGATAACAAATGTCTTGCCATGGCGCCTCCGCCGGGGTAGACCAAAGAAGTGCTGGCTTGACATTGTAAGAGATAACATGCGTGCCAACAATCTGACACCACAGGATGTTAAAGATCACGCGAAATGGAGGATATTGAGTAGGAAAGCGGACCCCGGGCTCTAACGCGAAAGCCGCGGATGAAACCGGGACTAAATACGGAGATGATGATGATGATGATTTAATAGTGGAGACATACTATTATTTTTGAGGTTTCTAATGTAATTTCATTGCCGCATTTGTACTGAAACGCAGGCTGAACCCTACGAGATTTATCAAAATAATGTACTAAATATTGTACACATTCAAAGGTTCTTCAGAAAAGTCGGCGATAGTATATGTCTGTATCGGTACGGGCGGCGGGAGCGGGGAGCCATTATGTTTTTTATACAACGTTCACAGTTTTTCTGTAGTGTATTTAGTAGGGGCGGGTCGCTAGTATATTGTATATTATTGTATATTTTCTCGGTGGTAGGCTATAACATCAGCCGCCGGCAGAAGTTACCACCCACCAGACAAAGCCTTGCCGCCAAGCGATTTGTCGTGTTCCGGCATGATGTCGGGTGTAGCCGTACGGAGGACGGGTCTGAGCAGTTGTGTTGCGATGTGTGCCGGGTACGATGCGCCTAATGTTTTTGTCTTGGGAGTTTGGTCGTGGAGGGTCTTCAGATCAATCTCCCTTTGGCGCAGCATCGTTAGTCGTGTTGTTGGGTTTAACATTGCATCACCTCGCTCAACTGCCGTCTTCCTTCCTATTCGCTCAGTTTTTCTGAGTGAATAGGCTCTTAATAAACTAGCGCGCTTTACCACCAACGATCGCATCACTGCTTACCATAAGGCGGGATTGCGGTCAAGCGCTTGTTTATGATTATTAAAAAAAAAAAATTGGTTGTCTGTAGAACTCCGTCTACTGCCGATATTTGAACGTGACAACGTCTATACGCTCTGGTGGGGGTAAAGTAGGCGTGGACTCCGTGTGGCGTCAGATTCGGCCGTTACGGTGTTTTCGAGAATGACTCCACGCTTTACCGATTTAATAGACGTTGTCACGTCAAAAAAAAATATAATATACGGTCGAATTTGGTAACCTGTTTTTTGAAATCGGTTGAAAATATAAGTAATTATCTGACTTTGTATCGTTATGATCATTACTGAAACCTCCAAATATCATCTTCGCGAAGTTTCACATTCGTCTCTGTATCTTTAAACCAAACACGTGTTTTTTTTATGTTTAGGAACTTTGGTTAAGAATAATATCAATACTGACACAGCGAGCTCTACAAATTCTTATTATATATCATGTAGACGCCCCAGTACAGCACGTACATCTACCGCGCATTTGTCACGGCTTATCCAACAAACAAGGTCGGCTTATACCACAAGTAAATCAATCTCTTACCACTCCCCAATAAATCTAATGCACTTACCTGGGACCCAGTGCGTTCCGTCGTGAAGTGAAGTCCGGAGAATCGACGCGCGCGCGTCGACTACAATGACGTCCGATGTCTTCAAACACTGACTGTCCCATACCAGTCGACACACCAAGTTCCCTTAATAGGGCACCAAAGCTCACCAACGTAAGAAACCGTTACTTAGCAGCGTCAGTTCACGCCCGACAAACAATCGACAAATGAAACCACGTTTCCGATTCAACTCAATTACAGACGGCGCTGTTACGGTTATAATTCAAGCAAATACTTCAAAAGCACGGGCAACAATCGCGACAAACTATCCAAAACCGCGGCCGGTGGTATTTACGTCCCGAAATTCACTCGTCCGAACGCGCCACGCGCGCGAGTATTTCGTCAAGGATTTTAGCAGCGGACCATACACGACGGGGTCGCAAAACGTTGTGTGTCATGATGGCCGCGCGTCACCATAGACAATACTAAATTACGCTCATCCCTACCGGTCGCGCCGTCGGTCAAACTCGACTAACTAACAATCGGACTCGACCGATAAACTAGCGCAAACATATCAATTCTTGTAAGAAAAAACTATCATAATTACAAAATTATTCCCGGGACAAAAATATCGACGTTGGAAAACCAGCCTTCAGTCAATTTCACATTACCGATAATTCTCATAAATACAATGACAGTAAATGCCAATACAAGTCGTAACTTTAACCTTTAGCAAAGGAATCGATATTAGTTATAGTTGGTACGTGAATAATTGAATAACCAATCAACTAATAATACTGGGGAAAGTTTTGGTGGGCTCAGGGGCGTAACTACCGCCCTATCTGTCATATCAATAATATACGGGGCTCCCTGAGCTACACTAAGCAAAAATTAATAAGAACTTCCCAAATTATTGTTTTTTTATTTCAAAACTGACAAAAGCTAATTAAAAAAGAAAAGAAAAAAATATGTTTGGCCGCGTAAAGCGTGCGTTCAAAATTAGGCAACACCCTACATCGATTGTCACCGGCTGCGGAGCGAGAGTGACTATTTAACTTGAATTGTTTGTGAAAATTTTGGGAAAAGTGACGAATGAATAGTTATAATGAATAAATATTTCTTTTAATTTTTTGCATTTTATTTTTATTTTCTGAGAATTCTTTACCTTTCCTAAGGGCCCCCAAACAATAATAATAATAACAACGGCAACACCAACGTCAATGTCAACATCTGTTTTGATAGCTTTTTAATATTTAAATACTCTACCGTACAATCTAATAAACCATTTTAAACCACCTGTCTTTGCTGTATCGGAGACATGGCTTAGGCCTGGATCCCATTTCAGGATACCAGCCTTCTCATGTCTCCGCGATGACAGAGATGATGGAAGGGCAGGTTCTGCCCTTTTAGTCCACAGATGTGTTAAGTTCACGCAAATTCCCTTACCAAATCATTGTTCAGGTCTTCATGTTGTAGCCGCTAGGGTTTCAGATATTTCTTTTCTCTCTGTATATATTCCCCATCCCAATCCTAACATTATTTCTGAACTCAGATCTATCCTTTCTGCTATTTCTCCCCCATTATTCTCTTGGGTGACTTTAATTGTAGAAATACAATTAGTTGTCTCCTGTATTGACGCGCCTGTATCGCCTCTCATTTAGGACTGGTATAGTGCCCAAGTCCTGGAAGCTTGCCAACGTGCAGCCCGTGCCCAAAAAGGGTAGTCGTGCCGATCCTACCAACTATCGGCCGATTTCAATAACCTCCATACTCTGCAAGATTATGGAGCGTGTATTGAACTCGCGCCTCTTGGCTTACCTGGAAGGTAACGATCTCCTCAGTGACCGACAGTACGGTTTTCGACGCAATCGGTCAACTGGGGACCTACTAGTGTATGCCACTCACTTGTGGGGCGAGGCCCTCGAGAAAAATGGGGAAGCGATTGCCGTCTCCCTTGATGTCTCGAAGGCCTTCGACCGGGTATGGCACGCTGGCCTTTTGAGTAAGCTTCCAGCGTACGGCATTTCCGCTGGCCTGACTGGCTGGGTAAAAGACTTCCTGACTGAACGGTCCCTCCCAGTTGTTGTCGACGGATGCTCATCTGAGCCCATGTCGACCAATGCCGGTGTTCCTCAGGGGTCTGTTCTCTCTGCAACTCTGTTCCTGCTGCATATTAACGATCTGCTGATGCCCGGTATCTATGGGTATGCAGATGACAGCACAGTTGTGGAGAGATACCTGCCGGAAGCTCGGGCTAGTAAGGAAACAATCCGGTCCGAAAGAGAGGCCATGGTAGAGCGTGTGAGTGCTGCACTACGGGCAGTTTCCGAATGGGGCAATGCCAATCTTGTAGCATTCAATGCCGCCAAAACACAGGCGTGTCTTTTCACCGCCAAAAGGAGCCCGTTCACCTTGGCTCCTACTTTTCAGAATGTATCCTTGGAGTGTACCGACCGTCTTCAGCTTTTGGGAGTTGAGATTTCCTCGAGCCTTAACTTTGGGCGGTTCATTGAGTCCAAGGCCAGGGTGGCTGCCAGAAAACTAGGCATCATCGCGAAGGTCCGGCGGTACTTCACACCAAGGCAGCTTCTAATTTTATACACGAGCGGACCTGTGCTTTACAGGTCCGCTCGTGTGTGGAGTATTGCAGCCACATTTGGGCTGGTGCTGCGAAATGTCACCTTGCCACTTTGGATTCGGTGGAGAGGCGTGCGAAGAGGCTGATTGGCGACCCAAACTTAACTCGAAACGGTCTCCAAAGCCTGGAGCACAGGCGTAGAGTAGCCAGCCTTTCGGTCTTCTATAGGATGCGTTCTGGTGAGTGTGCAAGGGAATTGCATGATTTAATTCCCCCATCTCCGTTCCATCATCGGACGACCCGTCGTACGGCGAGTTTCCACCCTTACGTTGTTGACACCACTGCGATCCGGACGAAGCGTTTTGTTTCCTCCTTTATACCGCGTACATCGAGGGAATCTTCTGGATGACATTAATCCATGTATATTGGATGATGGATCTGCCACTCGCAGTTTCTCCATCCCAAAACATTAGTATCCCAGATCTTTCTTTTTGATCTCCATCTATAGTCTGCCATCTATCCTGGTCAGTGTTATCAAATTCCTTTGGAAGTGATCACTTTCCTATTTCTATTTCTTACTTCCCTCCTTCAGCTGTTCCTCCACCCAAACCATTCCAACCTCTCCTAAAGTACTGTCTTGCTCAGGCCAACTGGGATGAATATTCTAATAGCCTTGACAGAGAAATTGATACTTTCCCTCGATGTATCTCGTCCAACTTCCTTCTCCTCTATGGGTTTTTTGTATCTGCTCTTTTGTCATCGGCTCAATCATCTATTCCATTAAAACCAACTTCCCGTAAGCTAGTTCCTTTTCCACCTTGGTGGGATGCTGAGTGCACATTAAGCGTCTGCCATCGCAATGAGGCGGAGAACAGGTTTTCATCATCTCTAGATATGGGTGACTATATATCTTACAAGCAGATTGCTTCACGTACTGCCAGACTTCTTTTTGTGACAGTGTTTTAAAAGTACTTAAATAGTCGCATACATTATAAAAAATCGTAGTTTTGACAAGTTTTTTCTAAAAATTCCGCGTTTTAGTCAACTATTTTGATTATAATCTGTGCCGAACGCATAGTTTCACCTCTTATTCGTATCGCTACTAATAATCTGCTAACTAGTTTTTATGAATAAAGAAAAGTTAAGCATTGATTAAGAGCTAACTAAATGGTTAGCTAAATAGTCGCTAATGAGTGATTAACGAGTTTTTTATGAATAACACAGATTACTGTGATTAACGAGTTTTTTATGAATAACACAGATTGCTTAACTTTTCTTTATTCATAAAAACTAGTTAGCAGATGATTAGTAGCGATACGAAGTAGAGGTGAAACTATGCGTTCGGCACAGATTATAATCAAAATAGTTGACTAAAACACGGAATTTTTAGAAAAAACTTGTCAATACTACGATTTTTTATCTGTCGTGTTTGGCAGAAAATGTCAGAAATTTCATCGGATAATTTGAATATAAATAAAATGATTTATTACAATTAAATAATTGTATTTGTGATGATAGTAGTGAAAGTAATAAACTCCAATAATATTATAGTAAACAGAAAAAGGTATTTATCTCTGTATTTATATGTAATTAATAATTATCTAAACTGACGAAATTAATGTTAAAGCAGTAGCCGATAGTAACTGTGTATTTTCCTGCTCTTTATGCTTGTAAACATCCATTTGCTATTTAAGAAATTTAAGTGGGTTCTTGTGTATATATTACATTACTTCCTACTGCTTTTTACAATATTATTATACTTGTTTACAGGCACACGTTTTATTGCTATAAACGAAGCCAGTATTAGCACCTAGCGGCAATATTATTCAACCTCGAAATGACGGCGAAGGAGACGAGTGAAAAAGACGAGGAATGACGGTCGCGTGAGTCAAGAATGGCTCTCATGTTTATGGAAGAAAAGTATTGGAAAACAAAAACAATGAATTATTTTTAGAACAAAAATGTAAACAGTTTTATTGCGTATCAAAATAAAATATTTCTAAAAAAATGTCTTATTATTTGTGTATTGCTGCCACAACATGACCTTTTTTAGTCTTGTGCCTTAGATATGACATAAGATAACACAAGGAAACATAGGGCAGCATCTAAAATTAGCACTATCTTTTTTATTACTGCTTTTATAAATCAGCACCTGACCGCAAGCCCGCCTCATGGCAAGCAGTGATGCAATCGTTGATGGTAAAGCGCGCTAGTTATTAAGAGCCTATTCACTTAAAAAAACTGAGTGAATAAAAAGGAAGACGGCAGTTGAGCGAGGTGATGCAATGTTAAACCCAACAACACGACCATCGATGCTGCGCAAGAGGGAGATTGATCTGGAGACTAATTTATATAATAAATATAACAGAAAATTGCGCAGTCTACTGAAAGGTTTTTATTGACAAGTAAGGAAGTATCCAAAAAAAAACAAAATCCAAAATATAAAATTTGTACATGGTGTTCTTAGTGGCTAGTATTAATCTTTACTACAGAGTTTTAACACCCCCCCGCAATAAGAACATCCTATATACAATATTATGGATAAGGTATATAGACATATCAAAGTTAACTGTACACTTAACACTAATACATACTTACAAAAAATAGACACATTGATATACACCGACCTATCACTATCTTTACACAACTACTATACACCTGCAGAATAATAACAACATACACCTAAACCTAAACTAAGCCTAACAACTGTACACATTTACAGTGCTCAGTCTCGGCAAAGGTTTGGTCAAAATGTCTGCAATCATTTCTGTCGTGGGTTTGTATTGAAGACGTATGCAGTGTTGTGAAAGCGAGTCTCGTATGAAATGGTGTTTAATGTCTATGTGTTTTGTGCGTGAGTGATATGTATTGTTGTGTGCCAGTTTTAAAGAACTTTGGTTGTCTGTATGTATGGTGATGGGATGAGAGACGGCAAAGACTTCGTGTATGAGAGTTTTCAGGTAAATCGCCTCTTTGCAAGCTTCAGCTAGAGCCATGTACTCGGCCTCTGTGGTTGAAAGCGCGACTGTGCGCTGCTTGCGTGCTTCCCATGAGATTGGTGCACCACACATGAAAAAGGTAAATCCAGTAAATGAACGTCGATCAATAATGTTGTTCCCGTAATCGGCATCAACATATCTGACTGGGTATGACTGACCTTTTGAAGTGTACTGAAGCTTTAGATCTTTGGTAGCCTTCAGGTACCGTAGAACCCTCTTAGCGGCCCTCCAGTGTACCCCCCCGTAATGTGCATTGAATTGGGAAAGATACGACACTGAGTGTGAGATGTCAGGTCTTGTACATATAGCAATGTACATTAGCGAGCCGATAAGTTCCTGATAAGGAGCTTCAGTTTCTTCTTCCTTCGAGGGAAGAGTTAGTTTCAGACCAGGTTCTAAAGGAGTTGATATAGTTATTGCATCATTCATCCCAAACTTTGTAATAAGTTTCTCTATGTACTTGGTCTGATCGAGAGTAGTGCAGCCTTTGCTCTGTATGACACGCATACCGAGACAGTCTCTAAGAGGACCAAAATCTTTAATTTTGAACATTTTTTTAAGTTCTTTTTTAAATGTCTCTCTCATGAGATCATTGCTGCTCAAAACAAGGAAATCGTCGACAAACACGGCAACGACTAGTATGTCATTACCATCTCTTTTAATGTAGAGACAGTGTTCGGATGGAACTTGAGTAAGCGACAAAGTGGCAAGTGCTTCGCACACTTTTTTATTCCATTGTCGTGGAGCTTGCTTCAAGCCATATAGTGCTTTTTTCAGTAAACACACTTTCCTTGGATCTTCAGAAAAACCTTCCGGTTGTTCCATATATATTTCCTCATCGAGATCTCCATTTAGAAAAGCAGTTTCTACATCTGGATGATGTACTTGTAGATTGTGATGAACTGCATATGCCAAAAGAAGTCTTACAGAAGAGAGTCTAGCAACTGGTGAAAAAGTTTCTCCGTAGTCTACTCCAGCCACTTGAGTGAAACCTTTTGCTACTAGTCTCGCTTTGTACTTTGTTATTTGTCCACTTGTATCTTTTTTAATTTTATAAACCCATTTGCATTTAGTTGTTTTCCGATCTGACGGTCGGTCGACTAGAACCCATGTTCCGTGATTCATTAAAGAATTGTATTCAGCATTCATTGCTTCTAACCATTTATCCTTTTGTGGATGTTGTGCAACTTCTTTGTAAGTCTCAGGCTCCATATCTGAAGTAAGGTAGATATTACAACCAGCTTCAAATCTATCAGGTTGACGTCTGTCTCGCTGAGGATATCTGCGCTCTGGCGATGGTGATTCTCTAGCTATAGCTTCATTTGGAGGAGGACTGGAAGAAGTTGAGGGTTCATCCAAACATACTTCCTCTGATGGTGGTATCGTCACAGGCTGAATGTCTCGCTGTTGCTGAGATACAGATTGTGGAACAGGTCCGTCTTCAATTGGTTCAGGATCAAGGGGTACAAGAACTTCTACTGACTTTGGAGGATCTGTTGATTCTAAATCTGGTTTTCCAGATTTAGTGTTGGCATATATTTTATCCTCTATGAAGACAACATCTCTTGCAATTATAATCGTTCGAGGATTTTCAGGATTTATAAGGCGGTAACCTTTGCTTTCAGTTGTATAGCCAACAAAGATACAACTTTCTGTTTTGGAATCCAGTTTCTTCCGTTTTTCTTTCGGGATAAGGACATGAGCTTCACATCCGAAGACTCGCAGGTTAGAGAGGTTAACTTTCTTCCTGGTCCATAATTCTTCTGGAATTCTGTTATTTAGGGCTTGGGTGGGCATACGGTTTTTAAGGTAAATTGCCGTATTTACCGCTTCTCCCCAATATGCTAAAGATAAATTCGAGTCTTTGAGCATGCATCTGGCTTTTTCAATTATAGTCCGATTAGCACGTTCACTAACTCCATTTTGCTGCGGTGTGTATGGTACGGTGGTCTGATGGATGATTCCATTCTCCTTTAAAAGTTAGACAAATCCGTATTTACATACTCGCGACCATTATCTGAACGTAAAACCTTAATTTTTTCGCCAGTTTGGTTTTCAACTAAATATTTAAACTCCACAAACTTACTAAAAACTTCGGCTTTTGATTTCAAAAGATACCCGTAAGTTTTTCGACTGTAGTCGTCGGTAAATGTGAGAAGATATAATGCTCCGCCCCAAGAATGCGTACTCATGGGTCCGCATAAGTCCGAATGGACTAATTCTAGGACTTTACTTGATTTACTTTGAGATTTTGAAAACTTTTTCTTTGACAGTTTGCCCTGTAAACATGGAACACAAGTTTCATTACAGTTCCCGCTAAAATTAACGCCAACTCGTTTATTTTTTAAAATATTCATACTCCTTGCATTGAGGTGACCAAGGCGTCTATGCCACAACATAGCAGTCTCTTTGGTGGTAGAGCAAAGAGCTTGAGAACTCTTTACATCAAGTTTAAACATGCCTCTGTAGTGTGAACCTGAAGCAATGACATTACCTGTCACTTGACAACTGCCACTCAAAGATATGGTAGCCCCTTGTGATGTAAATAAAACATCCTACCCCTTATTTACTAATTTACTGACTGATAGTAAATTAGTTGCAAGGTTGGGAACGTATAAAACATCAGAAACTCTATTTACATTGTCAGATATATTAATATTTACAGTACCTCTGCCTTGACTCAGGAGTTGCTCTTTATTAGCAACAGTGATTGGAGTAATATGGGTGGACAAAGTCTCAAACCACTCTTTGTTATTACTCATATGTGTGGTTGCACCAGAGTCTAGGATCCAATCCTCTGAACCTGAAAAAGGGATGTTAGAAAAACAAGATGAAAGTGTAGAGTGGGATGTATAATTTGAATTACACTTTGCCGAAACTGAAATCTTATTTTTCTTTAACTTCCTACACTGTGATACGACATGCCCGGTTTTTTTTACAAAATGTACAAAAGAGTTTCTTCTTCTGCTGCTCGTTAGTTTGCAATGCCGTCGTGCTAGGTTCTTTAACTCTGGTAGGTAAAGATTTCCTGGAGTCTTCCTTCAATAGGGCTGCTATAACATTTTCTGACGTTAGTTTGGTGTTCGTGTGTTCTAATGCCATTACTAGCGGTCGAAATTCTTCAGGTAGGCCTGCTAGTATGATAATAGCGAGAAACTCGTCTTCGACTGCCTTGCCAATTGCCTGTAGCTCTTGTTGAATGCTTGTTGCCGCGTTTGTGTAGCTCTGGATGCTACCAATGTACTTATTGCTTAGCAACCTTTGCATAAGTGATAATCTTCTGGTTAAGCCGCTATCCGCATATGCTTTTCTCAGCCTGTTTAGTACGTCAAAAGCTGATGTGGCCGGTCGTATAACTGGATATACAGACTCGTCGCAAAGTAGGCATATTTTCGCTCGTGCCTTCTCATCTCGCCTTTTTTGTACTGGATCACTGAGGTTGGGCTGACTTGTAGTAATCTCCCAGAGGTCAAGGTCGACTAAATAGCATTGTATAGAAAACATCCAATTAGAAAAGTTACTGCTACCTCTCAGCTTGTTTATGAGCTGCGATTGTGCCGGTAGTTCTGCCGTTGACGTGGTCTTCGACCGATCACCCGATGGTATATTTTCCATAGCACTTGCTCATAAAATACTTGCAGAATACGTATTTCTTACTGTTTTAACTGTATTCGTTATTCTTAATGGCCCATAACCACTAATTTGTATAATAAATATAACAGAAAATTGCGCAGTCTACTGAAAGGTTTTTATTGACAAGTAAGGAAGTATCCAAAAAAAAACAAAATCCAAAATATAAAATTTGTACATGGTCTGTGTTATTCATAAAAAACTCGTTAATCACTCATTAGCAACTATTTAGCTAACCATTTAGTTAGCTCTAAATCAATGCTTAACTTTTCTTTATTCATAAAAGCTAGTTAGCAGATGATTAGTAGCGATACGAAGTAGAGGTGAAACTATGCGTTCGGCACAGATTATAATCAAAATAGTTGACTAAAAATTGGAATTTTTAGAAAAAACTTGTCAAAACTGCGATTTTTTATCTGTCGTGTTTGGCAGAAAAATGTCAGAAATTTGATCGGATAATTTGAATATGAATAAAATGATTTATTACAATTAAATAATTGTATTTGTGATGATAGTAGTGAAAGTAATAAACTCCAATAATATTATAGTAAACAGAAAAAGGTATTTATCTCTGTATTTATATGTAATTACTAATCTTAAACTGACGAAATTAATGTTAAAGCAGTAGCCGATAGTAACTGTGTATTTTCCTGCTCTTTATGCTTGTAAACATCCGTTTGATATTATACATTACTTCCTACTGCTTTTGTACTGCTTTTTACAGTATTATTATACTTGTTTACAGGCACACGTTTTATTGCTGTATACCAAAGAGATTTAAGATAAATAGAGAGGGCATGTGTCAAAATGGCATAGAAAAACTGTGATCCCATGTCTCAGTTCCGCCATCTAGTACAATATAGCAAAATTAGATCGACAATTGGAGACATCAAAATAGTAAAAATGAAAAAGTTTATATAAAATATATTCAGCTATTGCCCGGTAGGTGGCCAGTGTGGTCTATGTTGCCAGATCCGATTTAACACCCTAGTATAATTCAAATCGGGTAAATAAATATTGAAAAGTAAACAAATTAAGTGAGACTAGTCTTATACAAACATCAAAAACTGTTTTAGAATTTTATTCGCTACTATTCATTTTCCGTGACAGCGTCTATTGGTAATTTATATATGTTTTGCTTACGAATTAGTATAATACTCAGTTTATTGCGATTTTTAGTATAATAAACCTTTTAGGCCATAAAGCGTATTTTGTTTTGCAATTTTTGTTTGCATTTTGTTTTTAGCAAAATTATTCTTTTTACACGTTTGTTTGCAAATATTTTTAAATGGCAATACTAAAAACTGTAGTAGAGTTTGTATCATTTCGATATAAAGTTATCGATAATATTTAAAGAAGTTTTCGCATTTTGATAGTTTGAAACAAAAAAATTAGGAAGCATAAAATTTATAGGTAATTTCAATGTTTACAGTTGTTTATTTATATAATTATTTTAATATAATAGGCGCTAAAGTTTAAAATTGCTGATTTGTACTGAAAATCTGAATTGTTTATTTTTTTAATTTATTCATTTAATCAAAATAGTTACCATTATTATTTATACATTGCTGCCTTCTAATAGGAAGGTCATATATGCTTTTGCGATAGAACTCTGAGGATCTAGACCGCACAAACTGTGTGAAAACAGAACTGCCTCCTGGGAAGAAAACTTCTTGTCACGCAAATAATTGTCCAAATCACGACAAAAAATGGTAGTCCACTGGAGCAAGGTCTGGCAAATAAGGAGGGCGACGAAGGGTTTTCAATTGCAGTTCCTAAAAGGTCAAAATGTTTTCTCGTGCTGTTTGAGGTCTCGCTTTGCCATGGATCAATAATGGTGAAGATCGATTCATGAGTCTGGGCTGATTTACTGTTATCTGCGTAATGTTCTAACGTGTGGAAAAACCTTATTGTAACATTTTCTGGCATAATTGTAAGCGGCAGGAAAGTAATAATGAAGGGTTAGAGCAAATTTACGAAGAGACGGTCAAAATTTATGACGGGATAATTTTGTCTTAGTGGCATTTCTATTGAGTCTATCAAATATGGCTTGCATTTTTGCTGCAGCTTTAAGAGTGTTTGGCATATTTTTTTGGACGTTAAACTTTTTTCTATGTGGTCAACAAAATCCTTTAAGTTCAATTCAAAACTATATAACAAAAAAATTAAGAAACTACATAACAAAAAGGATAGTGATAAAGCGTTTTACTCTTTAAATATCTTTTTTGTTATGTATTTTCTTAATTTTACCCTGATGATGCACTTTTTGTTTTTGTAACTTTTCAACTTGTGCCTTCCCTTCAGTGCAATTATTCTTGGAGTGTCGAAGATAGACTCAGTCTGAAATTTCAACATTGACTGGTGTAGCAATTCGAGTAACTTCTGGGTTTATATAATAATCCTGAAATTATGAAAATGTAAGTCGTGCCCGCATTAATCTATACTAAACTTGAAAACTTGTGTTTGATCGGCAATAATTTTAGTAATAACAAAAATATATTTTTCTTATTAACATAAAAACTAAAAAAATCTTTTCGTTCGCATCTTGTTATAACATAACATAACCAGTTGCTGAAAGTTTTTTAATTTAAATATAAGTTGCAAAACAGTGAGAGGGTCGTATATAAATAATAGAGTATTTGACTAAAAAAAACTAATTAGTCCGTCAGTCAGATTTCCCAAAAATACTAGACACGTATTTGTCCTTTTTTCATATAAACAAAAAATGAAAACGACACAGCGCGTTGAAAACTCGTGTGCGGCCAGTGACGTCACCATCCACCACTCCTGATCTTTGATGCTTTTTATATTTGTAAATTTTTATTGATTTGATAAAACGAAATATAGGTATCCAATATTTTTCTATAATCTGAATTACGGACTAAATAGAATATTTTTTTTTAACTCAGGAAATGTCCCTATTGTAGCCGCACAGGTCAATCGACCAAGTTAAGCTACGCCAGCCGCAGTTGGTCTATGTACCCCGACTTTAATTCGACGAAACTAACGTCTGAATGAAATTTTGAACATCTTTTCTCTAATTTTAAGGTAAAAAATCACATAGTAGCTCGCAATCATTGTACTACATATATATTATACTACATATATATTATATATATTATACTACATATGTTTCATTATAAATAAGTTATGTAATTTATGTACTTATCCACTTAACCGTAAATATTATCTCAATTTGTACGGTTAAGTGGAAAATTACCGAAGTTACTATTTCATATCTAGTACAAGGTACCGATCCTTTTTTTAAAGATCGACCGGACTTTCCAAAGCAAATATCTTCTTTTTTAAAATGCTTCGAGTATAATTTCAACGAAGCAGACGGAAGCCAATTTTCTTCTGGACTGGACTTTCTTGGATCTGGACAAATCGTATCCACTTTTCACGTACAACATTATTTTTATTCGGAAATCTAAAATAACAAAAACCTAGGTGAATGAATAGTACTTATTCATTAAATTTTGTTCATTAATATGTCATGATTATGTTCAAATAGAGTTAACAACAAATAAACTTGAAATATAGAAATATTTTAAGTTTATTTAGCTATATTTTAAATGTCAATAAAATATAGCAATATGTTTTCAATTTAATAAATATGATCGATAACTACATCGATAAACAACATTACTACATCTCTACAAGAAAATAGTAAAACTACTCAACAATAGAGGGCGCTTATTACAATAATAGAAAAGTTTCTAGATATATTTAGGAAATTTTTTAAATTTTAATTACAGAGAAAATATAAATAATTCATACGAAAATAATACGAAGTTAGGTGCAGTCTTTTACCATAACGAGATGTACAGTAACGCAAAGCGCAACATGGCATATTTCCTTAGAAAATGTTTATTCTTGGTGGACACAAATTACGTCTTGACGCGCAGGAGTACCACACTAGACTGAGGGACATTTAACCAATTTGTCAGAAGTATTGGCTTACGATTTTGTTCGTGATGTCCTGTCTATTGTAAATATAATTTTAATGTCTTTGCTGTATACGAAGCCACTATTAGCACCTAGCGGCAATATTATTCTACCTCGCAATGACGGCGAAGGAGAAGACCATGCTGAGTGAAAAAGATGAGGAATGAGGGTCGCGTGAGTCAAGAATGGCTCTCATGCTTATGGAAGAAAACAATGAATTATTTTTATAACAAAAATGTAAACAGTTTTATTGCGTATCAAAATAAAATATTTCTAAAAAAATGTTTTATTATTTGTGTCTTGCTGCCCCAAAATGACTTTTTTAGTCCTGTGCCTTAGATATGACATAAGATAACACAAGGAAACATAGGGCAGCATCTAAAATCACTTTCTTTTTTATTAAGTACTGCTTTTATAAACCAGTGCCTGACCGCAATCCTGCCTCATGGCAAGCAGTGATGCAATCGTTGATGGTAAAGCGCGCTAGTTTATTAAGAGCCTATTCGCTTAAAAAAAACTGAGTGAATAAAAAGAAAGACGGCAATTGAGTGAGGTGATGCAATGTTAAACCCAACAACACGACCAACGATGCTGCGCAAGAGGGAGATTGATCTGGAGACCCTCCAGGACCAAACTCCCGACACAACAACATTTGGCGCATCGTACTCGGCACATTTTGCAACACAACTGCTCAGACCCGTCCTCCGTACGGCTTCACCAGACATGATGCCGGAACACGAGGAATCGCTTGGCGGCAAGACTTTGTCTGGTGGGTGGTAACTTCTGCCGGCAGCCGATGTTATAGCCTAGTATCGAGTAAAGCTTGTAAGTCAAAAAAGTTTCAAAGCTAATACCTATAACTTTACTACGTCGCTTTGGAAATTCAAAAAGGTTTTCAACATCCATATTTCCGCACTATTCGATATTATAAACAAAATAACTTCGAAGCATAATGATCATATTAAATCAATCAGCTGATTCAAATAAAATCCGCCATATTGTTGCCTCTAACCATCCTCTTAACAGGGGTCCGGTGATGTTTAATTTTGACAGCTACTAATCAATTGCTTAGCATCCTCTTAGCGTTAAACAGCTTTTATGAATAAGAATTTTGCTAATCAGTTGCTTAGCAAATGGTTCAAGTTTTATGAATAAGACTGGGTGTTCTTAGTGGCTAGTATTAATCTTTACTACAGAGTTTTAACATGGAGACCCTCCAGGACCAAACTCCCGACACAACAACATTTGGCGCATCGTACCCGGGACACGTTGCAACACAACTCCTCAGACCCATCATCCGTACGGCTTCACCAGACATCATGCCGGAACACGACGAATCGCTTGGCGGCAAGACTTTGTCTGGTGGGTGGTAACTTCTGCCGGCAGCCTATGTTATAGCCTACTACCGAGTAAAGCTTGTAAGTCAAAAAAGTTTCAAAGCTAATATAACATTACTACGTCGTTTTGTAAATTCAAAAAAAGGTTTTCAACATCCATATTTACGCACTATTCGATATTATAAACAAAATAACTTCGAAGCATAATGATCATATTAAATCAATCAGCTGATTCAAACAAAATCCGCCATATTGTTGCCTCTAACCATCCTCTTAACAGCGGTCCGGTGATGTTTAATTTTGACAGCTACTAATCAATTGCTTAGCATCCTCTTAGCGTTAAACAGCTTTTATGAATAAGAATTTTGCTAATCAGTTGCTTAGCAATTGATTAAAGTTTTATGAATAAGACTTTTATGTTTACGCCGTTTCTGTAGTAACACTGCGTCGAAGGGCTGTTTTTTATGTTCATGTAGGACAGTTTTAAGTATGTATACTTGTCTTACAGTCAAAACCCCGCACAACTGGAACAGTGTGTAAGTAGGAAAGCGGCGCATTTGTTTGAATGCGCTTACCTTGGGTATAGCTTGCTGGAGGACCTCAACTGAGTTTAAGGTTTGGTTTTGCAGATATCTCCCCAGGAGGAGAGGGTAAGGAGCGACTGACAAAGGGCCTGATATATTCGCTTCAGCAGTGTAGGATCTGCGACATGACCTAGAATGCGGTGAAGCACTAGTTTATAATTTATAAGAGAAAAACAAGAGGATTGGGACAGGGAAATAGAGCGACGTAACGTTCTTGCTTTTATTTTACACGGAACTAACTTTTAAAATTCACCGCCATGTGCTTTTATATCCTTTTTAAACTTTTAAAAACTGTCACTAGTTAGCGTACTAAACAACTTCTGGAAATAAACATTAAATATTATTTTATTCCAGTTTGAAATTACTTCCGCCGACTACTTAGAGTCTTTCAGTCTTATTCATAAAACTTTAATCAAATGCTAAGCAACTGATTAGCAAAATTCTTATTCATAAAAGCTGTTTAACGCTAAGAGGATGCTAAGCAATTGATTAGTAGCTGTCAAAATTAAACATCACCGGACCGCTGTTAAGAGGATGGTTAGAGGTAACAAACAATATGGCGGATTGTATTTGAATCAGCTGATTGATTTAATATGATCATTAGGTATGCTTCGAAGTTATTTTGTTTATAATATCGAATAATGCGTAAATATGGATGTTGAAAACCTTTTTTTGAAGTTACAAAACGACGTAGTAAAGTTATATTAGCTTTGAAATTTTTTTGACTTACAAGCTTTACTCGGTAGTAGGCTATAACATAGGCTGCCGCCAAGTTACCACCCACCAGACAAAGTCTTGCCGCCAAGCGGTTCGTCGTGTTCCGGCATGATGTCTGGTGAAGCCGTACGGAGGATGGGTTTGAGCAGTTGTGTTGCAATGTGTGCCGGGTACGATGCGCCAAATGTTGTTGTGTCGGGAGTTTGGTCCTGGAAGGTCTCCAGATCAATCTCCCTCTTGCGCAGCATCGTTGGTCGTGTTGTTGGGTTTAACATTGCATCACCTCGCTCAACTGCCGTCTTCCTTTTTATTCACTCAGTTTTTTTAAGTGAATAGGCTCTTAATAAACTAGCGCGCTTTACCATCAACGATTGCATCACTGCTTGCCATGAGGCGGGATTGCGGTCAGGCGCTGGTTTATAAAAACAGTAATAAAAAAGATAGTGCTAATTTTAGATGCTGCCCTATGTTTCCTTGTGTTATCTTATGTCATACCTAAGGCACAAGACTAAAAAAGTCATGTTGTGGCAGCAATACACAAATAATAAGACATTTTTTTAGAAATATTTTATTTTGATACACAATAAAACTGTTTACATTTTTGTTCTAAAAATAATTCATTGTTTTTGTTTTCCAATACTTTTCTTCCATAAACATGAGAGCCAATCTTGACTCACGCGACCCTCATTCCTCATCTTTTTCACTCAGCATAGTCTTCTCCTTCGCCGTCATTGCGAGGTTGAATAATATTGCCGCTAGGTGCTAATAGTGGCTTCGTTTATAGCAATAAAACGTGTGCCTGTAAACAAGTATAATAATTCTGTAAAAAGCAGTACAAAAGCAGTACGAAGTAATGTAATATATACACAAGAACCCACTTCAATTTCTTAAATAGCAAATGGATGTTTACAAGCATAAAGAACAGGAAAATACACAGTTACTATCGGCTACTGCTTTAACGTTAATTTCGTCAGTTTAGATTAGTAATTACATATAAATACAGAGATAAATACCTTTTTCTGTTTACTATAATATTATTGGAGTTTATTACTTTCACTACTATCATTACAAATACAATTATTTAATTGTAATAAATAATTTTATTTATATTCAAATTATCCGATGAAATTTCTGACATTTTTATGCCAAACACGACAGATAAAAAATCGTAAATTTGACAAGTTTTTTCTAAAAATTTCATTTTTTAGTCAACTATTTTGATTATAATCTGTGCCGAACACATTTGTTTCACCTCTACTTCGTATCGCTACTAATCATCTGCTAACTAGCTTTTATGAATAAAGAAAAGTTAAGCATTGATTAAGAGCTAACTAAATGGTTAGCTAAATAGTCGCTAATGAGTGATTAACGAGTTTTTTATGAATAACACAGACTATTTTTAGTACCGTCAGTCAGTTGCAAAATGTCTTAAATAATGTACAACCTTTAATTATATTAAAAGCAAAAGCTAGCAGGTGGGTACCTAAAGTTGTGTTGAGAGTTTTTTTTTTCAACTCTAGGCGCTAAGCATTGCCTTGAAAATGTAGTGTTCGAACAAAAAAAATCCCCAGTATGAACTTTTTTTGTTTTTTTTAAGCTATTGCATAGCTTCTATCGCGGGCCTTGAGCGCGGGGACCGAATCCAGAAATTCCGTAACGAAAAAACCTCACGCTCCCCACTCCGACGGGCACGGAGGTGTGGCTTGAAGGCCGTACATCGTCTAACGTCGTTTCAGTTCGTCAGTCTTCGGCACGGTATGTTTGTGTGCGTGCGACTACATCTTTTGAAAACAATTTATAGATTTTCAAAAAGAGCATGCATATTGCAGGGCGCGAACTCAGTTCTACACACTTGCCATGTTACTGATAGTCGCGATGTGCTAAACTTGTGATTAATTTTCTCTCTGAAATAGGTCTTCTATAGAGATATGTCATTGACGTCATCGACGTTGTCATGGCTACCTTAAAAACTTTTCATATAATTAATTATTAAGTACTTTTATTCAAATTAATTTAGTTTTTTTTTTTTTATTTATTAAAAATATAAACCAGCGCTTGACCGCAATCCCGCCTGATGGTAAGCAGTGACGCAATCGTTGATGGTAAAGCGCACTAGTTTATTAAGAGCCTATTCACTCTAGCCTTGAAGACACTCAAATTGTAGTCCGACGGAAACACCGCCGCCGGCAGATTGTTCCAGTCCCTCGATGTACGCGGTATAAAGGACGAGGCGAAACGCTTCGTCCGGATCGTTGAGGTGTTAACAACATAAGGGTGGAAACTCGCCGTACGACGGGTCGTCCGATGGTGGAACGGAGATGGGGGAATTAAATCGTGCAATTCCCTCGCACACTCCCCAGAATGTATCCTATAGAACACCGAAAGGCTGGCTACTCTACGCCTGTGCTCTAGGCTTTGGAGACCAACTCGAGTTAAATCAGGGTCACCAATCAGCCTCTTTGCACGCCTCTCCACTGAATCCAAAGTGGCCAGGTGACACTTAGCAGCACCAGCCCAAATGTGGCTGCAGTACTCCACACACGAACGGACCTGTGCTTTGTACAACATTAGAAGCTGCCCTGGTGTGAAGTACTGCCGGACCTTTGCGATTACACCAAGTTTTCTGGCAGCCACCTTGGCCTTGGACTCAACGAACCGCCCAAAGTTTAGGTTCGAGGAAATCTCAACACCCAAAAGCTGAAGGCGGTCGGTACACTCCAAGGATACATTCCGAAAAGTAGGAGCCAAGGTGAACGGGCTCCTTTTGGCGGTGAAGAGACACGCCTGCGTTTTGGCGGCATTGAATGCTACAAGATTGGCATTGCCCCATTCGGAGACTGCCTGAAGTGCAACACTCGTTCGCTCTACCATGGCCTCTCTTTCGGACCGGATTGATTCCCTACTAGCCCGAGCATCCGGCAGGTATCTCTCCACAACTGTGCTGTCATCTGCATACCCATAGATACCGGGCATCAGCAGATCGTTAATATGCAGCAGAAACAGAGTTGCAGAGAGAACAGACCCCTGAGGAACACCGGCATTAGTCGACATGGGCTCAGATGAGCATCCGTCGACAACAACTCGGAGCGACCGTTCAGTCAGGAAGTCTTTTACCCAGCCAGTCAGGCTAGGGCAAATGCCGTACGCTGGAAGCTTACTCAAAAGGCCAGCGTGCCATACCCTGTCGAAGGCCTTCGAGACATCAAGGGAGACAGCAATCGCTTCCCCATTTCTCTCGAGGGCCTCGCCCCACAAGTGAGTGGCATACACTAGTAGGTCCCCAGTTGACCGATTGCGGCGAAACCCGTACTGTCGGTCACTGAGGAGATCGTTACCTTCCAGGTATGCCAAGAGGCGCGAGTTCAATACACGCTCCATAATTTTACAAAGTATGGAGGTGATCGAAATCGGCCGATAGTTGGTAGGATCGGCACGACTACCCTTTTTGGGCACGGGCTGCACGTAGGCAAGCTTCCAGGACTTGGGCACTATACCAGTCCCAAATGAGAGGTGAATGATGAATGATTAGTAGTGTTTTTATAAAATAGTTTTTTTTTTTAACGGAAAAGCTAAGATGAATGTCACGCTAATTTTTCATTGGACTTTTAAATTATTTATAGTGTTGTTTACTAAATAAAAGCGCGTGATTTTATAGAGTAAAAAGTGCTCACGCGGCCGTTTTTTCAACTGTTATTGGCGATATCCGCCATTATTGTGAAATATTTTTTTAAAGAATTTCTATAATTTGTTACACGTGTTATTGGCAAAATTGTGGTATCTATCCACAGGGACCAGATCAAGAGTTGAAGTTGAAGTTTTTATTAAATAAAATATTACAGAAAGATGTCGGTGAACAATGTTAATACGAGTACATTTAAGTGTACGAGTTGTAATATTGTTATCTCCGAAACGAAACAACGAAAGTTTAATAAAAATATGCTCGTCGGCTTTTTCTGAGGAAGACATTGATGAGGCAAAAAAGTTATTGTTTGTTTCTACGAAGACAAGACAAAAACATGTATCGAGGCGTAAGAACAAAAAGCAGAAAGACCTAAAATATACGATTACGGTGTTTAAAATCACGGATCCCGAACAATCCCAGTTTTTGTGGCATATGACCTTCACAAATTGCCACCAGTTAGCTTTGACTACGTAGAACGTACGTAAAGAAGTTGATGAAGGATTTATTAATTCTACGGTCAGATGTTAACGCAATCAGAAGTGATTATGTTACTAAAGATCAGCTCGAAAATATTAAATTGATAACAAATAATTCGACACCGACGCCGTTCATCATCAACAACCTTTTTATCGTCCCACTGCTGGGCACAGATCTCCTCTCATACAGAGAAGGATTGAGCGTAATCACCACGCTTGCTCAATGCGGGTTGGCGATTTCAGACTTATAAAGCCCAGGTTTCCTCAAGATGTTTTCCTTCGCCTTAAGTCATTGGTGTCCAAGATATACTTAGAAAGTACATATAACTTTAGAAAAGTTACATTGGTACTTGCCTGACCTGGAATCGAACCCGCGCACTCATACTTGAGAGGCTGGTGTTTTAACCACTAGGCCACCACGACAAAACAGTGGGGTATATTGAAAAAGAACCTCGGAGTATTTGAGTATATTTCGTGGTGCTCCCTGTGCCCCGTTTCCGAGTCAACGAAATACCAGTTGGTGGAGTCATAAGGATACTATAGCTGTCTTGCCTGCCCCTCAGTGCCCGGCCGGTCTTGCGATTGCACCGAAACAGCACACAATGACAGAGATTATAAGTAATAGCATAGACAGACCTTACGGAGGAATTGCCCTATTGTAGAGGAAGTCCGCTTTCTCAAAGGTATCAGTGTTGTTGTGTAATAGTGATCGTTTAGTTCTCACACGGATCATTCTATGTTAGTTTTCTCATTTTATATGCTTACTGACTCGAGTGATAATATAATAGATTTCATGGGTTTTTTCTTTATTTCTTTATTTTTTGGCTTCGCACGGTTTGTGCATTTAACCAATGTCACGTAATTATGAATTATTCATGTCGAAAAAGACGGCCGCGTGACCCGTCTTACGAGTGAGGTTTGGGACAAAGTCATGATGTGGCCACTATGCAGCGATATTTCACTGTTCTTTATGAACTATTTACTAAATGCACTTTTTACGTGTCCGTGTCCTCCGCCGTGCCGCAACCGTGGCACGACGGTGTTTCCTCTCGTCCTATCCGGTGCAGGTGCCTGCCGAATTAGCCGTGACCGGAGAGTACCTGCACCAGACGGAAGGAGAGGAACCCGTGACGCCTGTCGAGCCAGTCCTCTAGGACCGGCCCGATGGCATCGAGGGTACGGCGGCCAAACACCGCGGAGGCGAGGTCCCGCGTCCAATGCTGGACGATGGCGTCCCTCGCCTCCCGGCGGACGGTCTCCCTCACCTCTGGGGCCGGACGCTCGCCCAGCGCCCAGCGCCCCGCTGTCCACTCGTACACTCTGACGAGCACCCAGGCCTCGAGCTCCCTGGGCGATTTCCTCGCCAGAGCGCATGCCGAAGCTGGCCAGCTCCGTCTACGAGGAGGACAGCACCGCCCTCCAAGTAGCTGGCCAGGAGGCCCCGCAAGTACAGGGGCACTCCGTGGTACCGGAGCGCTTCATACTCAGGGGCAGTGGTGGCCTAGGAGTATCGGTGGCCTAGTGTTAGCAGCCACGACTTACAAGTTGTCGGTCGTAGGTTCGAACCCTATCAGGTGGTTTACATTGTGTAAATTCGTCCCAACTGCTCTCAAAACAGTTACGGAAAACATGCGAGGAAACCGGCATGCCCTAGAGCCAAAACTACGAAGACATGTGACATCTACCAACCTGCAATGGACCCGCGTGGTATATTATGGCCCACTCCCTTTCACCGAGAGGAGACCTGTGTCCCAGGAGTATGAACATTATAGTCTTATAAAACGATCATGCTCCTGGGAGGAAATTATGAGATACGATTTTAATGCTAAAACTTTTCCCCTAAAACGCTGTCTAAATAATACAGATAAATCTCCCTCCAATTCATCCCTATCCAATGTTAAACTAGATATGATCGTCAGAGTTTTGGAATTAATTGACGAGCAAACGCGGGTAGAACAGTTTTAAACTTTTAATTGCATGCATGTTACTTACCTATTAGTACTAGCAACTAATATCGATTAGCAGTTAAGGGCTCAGGTACACTGGCGATTTTCAAGCAAGTGAGCAGTCAGCTCACCGAGAACGCGTGGTTAATTCACGCTGCGAGAACACAGCTCGCTGTCATCATCATCATCATCATCATCATCATCATAATTTCAGCCGAAAGACGTCCACTGATGGACATAGGCATCTCCAAGGATCTCCACGACGACAGGTCTTGCGCCTCCCGCATCCAGCGGTTTCCCGCGACCTTCATCAGGTTGTCGGTCCACCATATCGAGAGCCTACCCACGCTACGTCGTCGAGTGCGTGGTCGCCACTCGAGAACCTGTCGGCCCCATCGGGATCGGCCCTATGGGCAATGTGCCCGGTCCACTGCTAATTTCCAATTCTTTAGCTCGCTGTGAATACCATTATTTATATGTACTTTTGCACAAAGCTATGTATCTTTTGTACAATGGCGAAATTAATGCCTTAGGGCATTCTCTGTCACTACTCTACCCGACTTCATTCCTCGGGGGTCGGGTGCCTTTTGAAACAGAAAAAAACAGGCATTTTCTATCAGTCAACCACGGGTGGTGAAGAGATTAGACGGCAGGAGCTTTGGGCGAAAAGAAAATATGGATAAAAAATCTCATATCTAGTTAATTAAATACATAAACAAAATAATTATAATAGATAATTGATGCCATTTAATACCTTGTTGAATAGTGATGTTCTAAATTTTTTAGTTTAATTGTTTCTATTTTATTAGGATGCTTTTTATTAAATTTTATTACATGTGTAAGTTTCTAAAATGTATGTTTTTTTTTTATTAATTATAAACCAGCGCTTGACCGCAATCCCGCCTGATGGTAAGCATTGATGCGATCGTTGATGGTAAAGCGCGCTAGTTTATTAAGAGCCTATTCACTCTAGCCTTGAAGACACTCAAATTGTATTGTGACGGAAACACCGCCGCTGGCAAATTGTTCCAGTCCCTCGATGTACGCGGTATAAAGGAGGAAGCAAAACGCTTCGTCCGGATCGCAGTGGTGTCAACAACGTAAGGGTGGAAACTCGCCGTACGACGGGTCGTCCGATGGTGGAACGGAGATGGGGAATTAAATCATGCAATTCCCATGCACACTCACCAGAATGCATCCTATAGAAGACCGAAAGGCTGGCTACTCTACGCCTGTGCTTCCAGGCTTTGGAGACCGTTTCGAGTTAAGTCTGGGCCGCATTAGATTTAGCAACTGTCTGTCCCATTTGTATCAAAGATACGAGTGTGAGCGGACATAGAATTATACAACGTATAACATAAAGGGTATATACATACCAAGGGCATGGCATCTTTACATGATATCATTCGATATTGGAAGGGTTTTTGAATCCTATCTCTTTATGTTAGAAAGTTACGAGAAAAAACACCGCCTGTGATAAGCTACTACCATACTAGGCGCACAGAATTTTTGAAGACTTTTATCGTGATTTTGCCAAGTAATGTGACGTGTAACGAGTAGTTATTAAGTATGTAGTGTGGTGCACGTTTGTTATGATTTAAATTTAAGAAACACACGGAATCGAAAATTTAGTATAAATTTTTTGAGTGTTTTATTTTGAGTTGAAAACCTTCCGATATCATGTAAAGATGCAATGCCCTTGGTATATATATACCATTTCATCATCATCATCATCAACCTTTTTATCGTCCCACTGCTGGGCACAGGTCTCCTCTCATACAGAGAAGGATTGAGCGTAATCACCGCGCTTGCTCAATGCGGGTTGGCGATTTCAGACTTATAAATTATAAAGTCCAGGTTTCCTCAAGGTGTTTTCCTTCACCTTCAGTCAATGGTGTCCAAGATATACTTAGAAAATACATATAACTTTATAAAAGTTACATTGGTACTTGCCTGACCTGGAATCGAACCCGCGCACTCATACTTGAGAGGCTGGTGTTTTCACCACTAGGCCACCACGACTTATACGATATACCATTTATGTTACACGTTGTAGAGAGTTTCAAACGTGATAAAATGAATACAAAGTTATTTATAAGTTAAAATTCAAAATTGTAATTTTCCCATTATATGGGGTCACTCAACAACTGCGTCTTCATGGCGTGTCCGGCGCGATCGTTACGCACTTGCCTCGCCTTGAACTCGCTCGCAAATCGCCAGCGTTATCAGCCTAGCAATAGTCGAAAGTTGCTAACAGACGATCATTATTATTCGTAGTTTTTTATTAGCTTGCGGTCGCTTCCAGTCTTAACTGAGATACAGCTGAATACATGTAAGTACAACTATATACACGGCGAACAATGGGCATCTTGCCGCTCGGTATGGACCACATGTGCCTCAAAGAGATGTCAGCACATCGTGACAGGGTCTACGAAAACCGATGCCATTTTTTTCCAAATTTGGAAATAACCTCATGGACTATCCTCCACTCAGGAACGCGGAGGGGTGTGCCGACTCTTATCGGCTAAAAAACCACCTAAGCGTTCGTCATCTGCCTTTCCGGGGTACCGGGTCCTCCCAATTCTACGGTACAACCGATGCCTGCCACGGCCGCGAGTAGTTCGAAAAAGATACCATGATCCCTGGCACATATGCCAGTGAAGGAACGCAGTTGGGTTATAGTCAAAACAACTCTGACCTTTAAGCTCCGCCCAGAGCAGGAGAGCTCATTTTATGACTTCCCATCCTCAAGAAAACATGACCATCATCTCAGCGTACAATCACGGTTGCATTTGCGGCCCTCACGTTGGAGCCCGGGGTCCGCTTTGCTACATATTCGCCTCCATTTCAGACGATCTTTAGCATTCCATGATCTGAGATTGTTGGCACGCATGGCATCACTTACAACGTCAAGCTACGACAACTTCGGCAACTATATACTGTATTATATAAAGGGTGTATCTGACATCGACGCACAAACGAGTACCATGGGTCCAGTACCTGATTTTGAACCCCCCAGCGGTGGAATTCTTCGTCGGCTTTTTTATTGTTATAAAAAAATATATGTAGTTATTTTCACTTTACACCATCCCTAAACTTTTATAACCCAATAAGATTTTAAAGTAAACATTAATTAATTCGCTAATTACACAAAAAAGCACAATGAAAGCAAAACTCGAAAAACTATCTTATCAGCTGATTTAATAGAGTTCACATCAGAGATCAACGTCATACCTACAAACCCGGACGGCGGCACGCTTGCTACGTTCAAAGGCCGAGCCGACACTTTTTTTAAACACTGTGAATTCTGTAACCGTTCATTAACGACATAAATGACTATCATAATTTTAATAGTGGCATGCCGTCTAGCCTTTTCGTGAAGTTTGCGGTACGATGTCAGATACACCCTGTATAATTGTATATCGAATGTAGGTTTTTAACTGAATAAAATTTCCTAGAACAGAAACTTCGGAGACATTTACCAACCCGCAATAGGCTCGTGCAGGATTACAGCCCACACATTTCATAGAGAAAAGAGCAAAGGTCTCATCAGTGGGTATATTAGAGGCAGAAAATATATTACATACATGTAATGTAAGAATTTATAAGTATCTACTATAATTTAGGAACAAAAACGATTTATAAACTGTAAGAAGACCAAACAAGATTTAATTGTGTTTTAACACTTTTATGATAAAGGATTAATAAAACCTACACGAGGCCAAACTTTTGATTAAAATTCAAGTGGGTGTTATTACAAGTTAGGAGGCGTTTTATATTTGGGAGTTTGTTAAAGTTATCTATGTCACACATGAGTGCTCTGTGTCGGTGATGTTGGTGTGTGTTTTGGATCATTGAGTTCCCTTCAAAATGGTTGATATAAATTGTGCTGATCCATGCATCATGTTCGTGAACGGGCGCCGTCAGTGAGGACTGATACGGCTACACCAGACATCATGCCGGAATACGACGAATCGCTTGGCGGCATGACTTTGTATGGTGGGTGGTAAGTTCTGCCGGCAGTCGATGTTGTGGCCTACCACCGAGAGAAACAATTCAAAAGTACCTGTAATTGATATGTAAAGTCGATGCTCTAAAGTTCTCAAAGTAAAAATTTAGGAAGAATGACCTTGGAATGAGCTGTGTATTGTGACAATCCCTAAATTACTTGTCATGACAGGAGATACGCTCGTTTTGGATTCGGACATCTATTTAAGGCGTGTGAAGAGGCTGTTTGGAGACACTGATTTGATTCAAAACGGTCACCACAGCCTAGAGCACAGTCGAAGAGTAGCCAGCGTTCCATACGAAGCATCTAGGAGAGTGTGTCCGGGAATTGCATGACTTAATGACCTCATTTCATTTTCTCTCCGTTCCATTATCGGACGACTCGTCGTACGGCGACTATCCACACTTACTTTGTTGACACCACTACGATCCAGATGAAGCGTTTCGCATTGTCTTTTATACTAACTAAAGTGAGGGATTGGAACAATTTGCCAACGGCGGTGTTTCCTATTTACTACATTTTAGGAGTCTTCAAGGTTAGAGTGAATAGGCGTTCTGGTGTAGGAACTGTACAGTGACTGCAGGATAATCCAGAGCGGGTCGGGACCTGCAGCCGGTATAATGGTGATGAACCCAGGGGTGGCTGTCACGTTCCTGGGGAATCTCAGTAATGACCATTGGGCGGTGGCCCATGTCAGTTCTACGAGCGTTTTCGCAATGTGCTCCAACACAGGATGGGTAGGTTTCAGACTTGGAAGCCGGCATAGGTAATCTGCTCCTAGTGCTCGGTCTTGGTCACCAGGGCTGCTGAAGTCTGTCTTGGGAAGCGTGCTAAGAAAGAGACCGGGGACTATGAGTGGTGTGCACCACTCATAGTTCACCAGTTCTCCAGCTCAGGAGCACTCCTGAGCTGGAGAACTGGCACCAGATGGTGTACCGCGCTAGGCGGGCCTAGCAGCGAGCGCGTGGGATGAGGGACGCCATGGAGGCGGACAAGCTCGAGACGCTTCGGGCGACGAGAACCGCCTTTAAGGCTGCCATTAGGGAGACGGAGATGGCGTACTTCCGTGGCATTGCGGAGTCAGGGAAACACCACCCCTGGGGGCTTGCGTACAGGGCCATGTCGGGCAGAGTGCGCCCCCCCCCCCCAATGTCATTCAGGCCATAAGGCTCCTTGATGGCAGTCACTCCATGACGGAACAAGTACCCGCGAAAGGCCTTATCGGCATCCAGTGCCCGGACGACGATCCTGATGGGGACACGGAGTATTACCGGCAAGTCAGGGCTATGGCTGCGTGCTCCCCGTTGGGGCCGGATTTAGATTCACCCAGTGGGGCGGCACTTGAGCGGATTATCAAGTGCCTACCCAACACGGCCTTGGAATTCGATGGCCGGACGGACGCTTGTATACGGGAGGGGGTTTTTCCGGACATCTGGAAGGTGGGTAAGCTCATCGTCCTGCTCAAGGGCAATGATTGGCTGCTATCGGATCCGAAGGTCTATAGGCCAATTACCCTTCTCCCCATTCTGGGGATGATTCTGGAGCGGTTAATTATAGCGTGCGCGCCTTGTCCCCCGGTGGAGACAATTTCAAATGACCAGCGTGGTTTCTCGGTGCAGGTCGACGATCACGGCGCTAAACGCGATCCTGGACCGCGCGGCTTGCTCCTCGGAAAACTACGTGCAGGCAATTCTATTGGTCATTTCGGAGGCCTTCGACAACGCATGGTGGCCCATGATAATAACAAAGGCCAAGCAGGGCGGAAACCCGCCCAACATAAATAAAATACTAATAAGCTTCTTTACAAATAGGCGAGTTGGCCTATGCGATTGAGCGTAAAGCTCAGTCGTCGCTTGAAGCGGTGTCCGCTTGGGGGCACGGAACTGCTTAAAGTTCTCAGCAGCGAAATCCCAAACAATAACACTAAAGGGAAAATTGAATCGCCCCCCTACGATACGTACGGCATTACGGCGCTCAATCGCGAGCGTGGGACAGGTCAAGTTGCGTTGCAAGGTCAAGGACGTTGTAATCGATGAAGCGAGCTCCTACGTGCCGCATGCTAGTTTGGCCGGCTAACGGGTTGTGAACGCTTTCGGGAAAGTGTCGAGGGTCTCAGCGTCTTCCTGGGGCATGAGATACGGAGCCCTTAAGGTCTGTTTACAGGAACCTATGAGGCTAACCTCACATATGCTGCGGCCGTATGGTGGCGGAGAGTTTATTGTTATGCAGTGCGGAGTACGCTGCTTCGCACTGTTATACCTTTACAATGTTAGTGGAATGGCTTAGCAACGCTCAGATGTGCCACGTCAGCATTATGGGTTACAGTACGTCATTAATGAGCCCAGCGAGGCAGTTGGTTCTAAATCCCGGTATGAGTCGGAGGTCCTAACTCTTACTATTTCTACTATTTCTGTATTCTAAATCCTACTAATTAATTAAATCCTATTTTAGCTTCAATAACAGTTTTTTTAAAAAGACGCAACGCCCAGCACTAGAGCTACTGTCGTAGGCATATAGATCGGTGGGTACAACAGCATTGCCCGTGCTAGCGGGTGTGTTGCCGGCCGACCTGGAGATCTGCCGTGCGGGACGAATCGCGCAGGAGTGTTCCGAAATGTTTAGCATGGAGTGCAGGGCGGCGATCAAGAGGATTAGAGCGGAGGTCGTTGCCCAGTGGCAGAAGCAGTGCGCTTCTTCCAGGGACGGTAGAGAGCTGTACTCCTTCTTTCCAGATGTGCATCTGCGTCAGCCGCTGGGGGGGGGGGGGGGACCGGCCTATGTCACATCGCAAATACTAACAGGACATGTGGACTTTCAGAAGCGAGCTACACGCAATGTCGCTGTCCGACATTGTGGGCTGTACTGTGGGCTGGCGGATGAAACTCGAGACCATGTCCTGTGGGACTGCACTCTGTATGAGGAAGAAAGAGAGGCCATGTTGATAAACTGGTTTAGGCGAGAGATTGATCCGGTTTACCACCAAGACCTGATAGCAGACGGAGGGCTTCCGGAGACTGCGGTTATTCGTCCACAAATGGCACAGTATAAGGAATGGGTTAGAGCTTGATGTATAGCGTGAGGCCGGCTAGTGTAGAGCTGATACGGCTGCAAATAAATTTGGGGCACAGGCGTAGAGTAAGTAGCCAGTCATTCGCTCTTCTATAGGATGCATTCTGGTGAGTATGCAAGGGAATTGCATGATTTAATTCCCCCATCTCCGTTCCACCATCGGACGACCAGTTGTACGGCGAGTTTCCACCCTTACGTTGTTGACACCACTGGGATCCGAACGAAGCGTTTCGCTTCCTCTTTTATACGGCGTACATCGAGGGACTGGAACAATTTGCCGGCGACGGTGTTTCCATCACACTATAATTTAAGTGTCTTCAAGGCTAGAGTGAATAGGCTCTTAATAAATTAGCGCGCTTTACCATCAACGATCAGATCACTGCTTACCATCAGTCGGGATTGCGGTCAAGCTCTAGTTTGTAATTTATAAAAAAAAAAGTTACGTGTTGTGTCGTTGCACGCCCCAGTAGGGGGAACTGACATGAGCAAACGGACAAACCACAAGACTGTACCGTCCGTATGCCGCAAGGCGGCAAGGACCAGTACAGAACAGTCGAGAGATGCTCTCAAAACGGTGAATGGAAACATGGTGGGGAATCCGGCTTTTTTTTTTTTAATAATTATAAACTAGCGCTTGACTGCAATCCCGCCTGATGGTAAGCAGTGATGCGATCGTTGATGGTAAAGCGCGCTAGTTTATTAAGAGCCTATTCACTCAGAAAAACTGAGCGAATAGGAAGGAAGATGGCAGTTGAGCGAGGTGATGCAATGTTAAACCCAACAACACGACCAACGATGCTGCGCCAAAGGGAGACTGATCTGAAGACCCTTCACGATCAAACTCCCAACACAACAACATTAGGCGCATCGTACCCGGCACACATCGCAACACAACTGCTCAGACCCGTCCTCCGTACGGCTTCACCAGACATCATGCCGGAACACGACAAATCGCTTGGCGGCAAGGCTTCGTCTGGTGGGTGGTAACTTCTGCCGGCGGCCGATGTTATGGCCTACCACCGAGAAAGGCTTCTCCTAGAGCAACAACTATGATGACATGTGACATCTATAACCCGCACTGGACCCGTGATAGATTACAACCCGCTCTCTCTCATCGAGTGGAGGCCTGTGTCCCAGGTGTGGGAACATTATTAGCTGATTAAGGTGTCAGGTGGTTGGTGGTCCTCGTCACCGGGCTGCAGGCAGTCCAAGGAGGCTATGCCATTCCTGGATGGCAAGCTAACCAAAAGGCTGTTGCGCCTGGATAGGAAAACCCTACGATTGATGACGGGGATCATTACGGGCCACTGCCTGCTGAATAAGCATCTCCACACAATAGGCATAACGGACAGCCCTCTGTGCAGAGCCTGCATAGAGGCTGACGAGACAGTTGCGCATGTACTCTTCGAGTGTATAGGCGTTACCCAAATTAGAAACAAAACCATAGGAGCACCAAGATCTTACACAGATGTTCTCAACAGGCTAGGAGACCTGATGGGCTTCTATTGGGAGGTGGGCTGGCTGGAATAATCCGCCAAAGGCCACCATGGTCTACGCACAATGGTCCACTGAAGGGACTGAGTGCGGAAACCAAACCAGTAACATAGAACATAGGTGTCAGGTGGGGTACTGTTTTATATATCAGAGAATCGTTGTTTTCAAATCAAATCACATCAAAGCATTTATTTCAAATAAACCAGTTACAGGCACTTTTGAATTGTCAGAAGGTCGGTCAGTCAGTAAGGTGAAGCTAGTCGCCCATTCCAAAAAGTAGGTACCGATGGAGAAGAACGGGCAAGAAACTCCATGGACACTCTTTTAAATTATCAAGCTATTGATACAAATTTGATTACATCATTCATTTTGAAATCAATCGTGTGAGAACGATGCAGAAACATATTGTACGCTAAGAGCGTCCATTATAGAAAACACACAAAAAAAAAAAACAACAAAAAAAGACTAACCCAACAAATAGATACTTTAAAGCAAAGTTTAATACAGAACCATCTAGTGAGAAGTTTTTTTTTTTTTTTTTTTATTAACTATAAACTAGCGCTTGACCGCAATCCCGCCTAATGGTAAGCAGTGATGCGATCGTTGATGGTGTAAAGTGCGCTAGTTTATTAAGAACCTATTCACTCAGATTGAGCGAATAGGAAGGAAGACGGCAGTTGAGCGAGGTGATGCAATGTTAAACCCAACAACACGACCAACGATGCTGCGCCAAAGGGAGACTGATCTGAAGACCCTCCACGATCAAAGTCCCAACACAACAACATTAGGCGCATCGTACCCGGCACACATCGCAACACAACTGCTCAGACCCGTCCTCCGTACGGCTTCACCAGACATCATGCCGGAACACGACAAATCGCTTGGCGGCAAGGCTTTGTCTGGTGGGTGGTAACTTCTGCCGGCGGCCGATGTTATGGCCTATCACCGAGAAAGGCTTCTCCTAGAGCAACAACTATGATGACATGTGACATCTATAACCCGAGTACATCGAGTGGAGGCCTGTGTCCCGGGTGTAGGAACATTATTAGCTAATTATTGTCTCAAGTGGCGCACTGTTTTATACATCTGACAATCGTTGTTTTCAAATCAAATCAAATCAAAGCATTTATTTCAAATAAACCAGTTACAGGCACTTTTGAATTGTCAGGAGGTCGGTCAGTCAGTAAGGTGAAGCTAGTCGCCCATTCCAAAGAGTAGGTACCTATGGAGAAGAACGGGCAAGAAACTCCATGGACACTGTTTTAAATTATCAAGCTATTGATACAAATTTGATTACATCATTCATTTTGAAATCAATCGTGTGAGAACGATGCAGAAACATATTGTACGCTAAGAGCGTCCATTATGAAAAACACACAAAAAAAAAAGCAACAAAAAAAGGCGTGTGGCACTCGGAGACTGCCGCGGTAAAGCTATTGCATAGCCTTTTTTATCAATTATAACTTGCAATTATAATTATTTATTATATATATATTTTATTTATACAGTAATTTTTCCTTTGTTTATTTTTCTTTGATATCAATTCAAGTTTTCTTTCTGTTTTGTAATTTATTTATTTTTTACCAGCAACGTCATCAAAAGAGTGCGAAAAATGGTGACGATTAAGCGACTAAACTATATTCAATGTTTTCTGTTCGACTTTCATAAAGAGATAGAAAGAAGATAAGCAATAGCTTAAAAATGACGTCATGTTCGTTATCACACCCATGTTAGAATGTCATGAAATATGATGTCGGCCATCTTGGATTTCAAAAATGAAATCATTTTCGTGATCAGCACCCTGAGTTTTGGCGGGAAAGTCAAGCTGAGTGTCACGCTCGTTTTTCATTGGACTTTTAAAATTATTTATAGTGTTGTTTACTAAATAAAAGTGCCTGATTTATGTAGTAAAAAGTGCATTTAGTAAATAGTTCATAAAGAACAGTGAAATATCGCTGCATAGTGGCCACATCATGACTTTGTCCCAAACCTCACTCGTAAGACGGGTCACGCGGCCGTCTTTTTCGACATGAATAATTCATAATTACGTGGCATTGGCTAAATGCACAAACCGTGCGAAGCCAAAAAATAAAGAAATAAAGAAAAAACCCATGAAATCTATTATATTATCACTCGAGTCAGTAAGCATGTAAAATGAGAAAACTAACATAGAACGATCCGTGTGAGAACTAAACGATCACTATTACACGACAACACTGATACCTTTGAGAAAGCGGACTTCCTCTACAATAGGGCAATTCCTCCGTAAGGTCTGTCTATGCTATTACTTATAATCTCTGTCATTGTGTGCTGTTTCGGTGCAATCGCAAGACCGGCCGGGCACTGAGGGGCAGGCAAGACAGCTATAGTATCCTTATGACTCCACCAACTGGTATTTCGTTGACTCGGAAACGGCGCACAGGGAGCACACCACGAAATATACTCAAAGACTCAGAGGTTCTTTTTCAATATACCCCACTGTTTTGTCGTGGTGGCCTAGTGGTTAAAACACCAGCCTCTCAAGTATGAGTGCGCGGGTTCGATTCCAGGTCAGGCAAGTACCAATGTAACTTTTCTAAAGTTATATGTACTTTCTAAGTATATCTTGTGTTGTATCATACATCACTACTCTGTAGTCGAGTAACTAATACCATCTCTATGTATTAGTGTCTATGAATATTGTCTATAGTCTTGTCATTGTAACTTAGGATCTGACCTGAAGATGTCGATTATTATGTAATTATTTTACAAGTGTAATAAACCAGTCTAATTATCTAAAGTCTTTAATATATACAAATACAAGAATCATACATGGTGTCAGAAGTGGAAAAACACATACATGGTGTCAGAAGTGAAAACGAAGAAAGAAAATTCATAAAATGCAAAAGTCGGATGGCGTCGCTGGCGGCCATGATGCCGGAAGCCATTGTTCATTGCACAGTGGCTTGAAGGCGCTTAAAATATCGTCAGATGCAACAAACAACAATTGCGAAACCTGGAAGCGCTGGTGGCAACAGTTCGAATTATACTTGTTGGCAACGGGTTTAGACAAGTCCGGTGAGAAACGCAAGATCGCCATTTTATTACATCACATTGGTGAAAAATGCTTAAATATTTTCAACACATTCAACATAAATATTGGAGAAAGCACATTACATGACGTCAAAGCCAAATTCGACGAATTTTTTCAACCCAGAAAAAACATTACCATGTATCGTCACATGTTTTTTACCACACGTCAACAGAAATCGGAAAGCATCGAGGATTTCTTAACCGATCTCGAAAATAAAAGCCAAGATTGCGAATTTGGAACGCTCAGAGAATCTCTTATCAGAGATATTTTTATCGCCAACTTGAGTTTGGACTTAGCACATGTACGTCAGAGACTGCTGCAGGAACCTGATCTGACATATCAGAGGATGCGAGAGCTAGCTAGGACACTCATCGTCGCACAGCAGGATGCAGACCAAATTGTCAAGAGGTCCACTAGTGAAGAGTCTGGAAAAGTCATGCATCTGCGTCGGAGGAGCCGTGGTCGAGCGGAGCGTCAGCGACGGCGAGCTTCACCAGTCAGTCAGCAGGGATCCAGCGCAGGGAGGTCAAAGTCAAGTCCCAGTCCTGAGAAGCGCTCGAAGACGTGTAGCCGCTGTGGACAACACCACCGCTACAAATGTCCAGCGCAGGGAGCTAAGTGCAGGTCATGTAACTCTTATGGTCATTTTGCAAAATTTTGTTACTCAAATAATAAAAAAGTCAGTCATTTAGAGTCTTTTAGTTCAACTGGTAGTCAAGATAATTTTGTTGGAATTTTAAATTGTCATAACTTCAGTCATAGTCATAAGTCTAGTCAATATAATTGTCATTTAGAGTCACAAAGTCATCACAATCAAAATCATTACAGACATAGCAGGTTGTCATACACACAGTCACAGTCACATCCCAAGTTACAATCAACGGTCAGGTCGCACATAGGCCAGTCGCAGTCAATGTCTAAGAGATCTCATGAAGACTCATCTTGTCATAAAAAATATCCTGTGTCATATTTCTGTGATGAAAGTGGTGATAATGTCATATCTGAGAGGTCTAATAAAAAATGCCTCAGTGATGAAAAAAGTCTGGTGACTGATAAGTCCGAGAGATCTCATGAAGACTCATCTTGTCATATGTCATATCTCAATGATGAAAACACTAAACAGTCTGAGAGATTCACAGTCAAGTCAAAAAAGTCAAAAAGTCTTAGTCGAGATTCATATCTTAATAATGAGTACAGACACAAGTCTGAGGAATCTCACACAACAAACACTTGTAGAATTATTACAGCAAAGTCAGCACATAGTAAACAGGTCAATACAGTCGAGTCAAAACAAAACAAATACTATTCTAAACAGACATGGAACATAAACATTTTAGTTGGTCATACACAAATTAATTGCATTATTGACTCAGGAGCTGATGTCAATATTATGTCAAAGAAAACTTTTCAATCTTTGAAATGTCAAAGTCAAATGTCACTTGAGAAATGTCAAATAAACGTTAGTGGGTTTGGTGGTATATCAATACCTATTATGGGCAAAGTCAATATAAAATGTAGTTTATCTTTAAATAATAGCACTATTAGTGTAAATATAGTGTTTATAGTCGCAGATTTAGTTTGTCCGAATGTTTTAGGTCTACCAACTTGTGAAAAATTAGGTATAATTCAAAGAGTTTTCTCTGTGTCTCAACAAAAGTTTAGTGAACAAATTCTTACACAATACAATGATGTATTTCAGGGTCTTGGATGTCTACCTCAAGTCTGTCGCCTGAAACTCAAACCTGAAGCAGTGCCATGCGTGGATGCTCCGAGAAGAGTACCCTTCGCTTTACTGAACAAACTGCGAGATGAATTGGATCGCATGGAGAAAATGCAGGTCATTGAAAAGGTTATTAAACCTACAGAATGGGTGAACAGTATAGTGATAACAGTCAAAAGCACGGGTCAGTTACGAATTTGTTTAGATCCTAGAAATTTGAATAAGAATATTATAAGGGAAATTTATCCACTTAAGTCAATGGATGAGATCAGATCTCAACTAGCAGGAGCTGTTTGTTTTTCTCATTTAGATGCATTTTCAGGATTTTGGATGCTTAAACTAGATGAATATAGTTCTGATTTATGTACATTTCAAACACCTTTCGGTAGATATAAATATTTAAGGTTACCTTTTGGTATTAATGCATCGTCTGAAATTTTTCAAAGAGTCATGATGAATTTGTTCGGTGATTTAGAAGGAGTTCTAATATTCATCGATGATATTTTGGTATATGGACCAAACGAGTCAGTACATAATGAGAGAGTACATAAAGTCATGCAACGAGCACGTGAAGTCAATTTAAAGTTCAATAAGTCTAAATGTAAATTTCTAGTTTCAGAAGTCTGTTTTTTAGGGTATGTTTTTAGTAAAGATGGTGCTAGGGTTGATGAAGAGAAAGTAAAAGCAATTGTCAATATGCCCACACCAAAAAATGTCAAAGAATTGCAAAGAATATTAGGTATGATCAATTATTTAGGTCCCTTTATTAGCAATTTGTCTCAAAAAACTCAAATTTTAAGAAATCTTTTGAAGAAAGATTCAGTCTGGACTTGGGATGAAAATCATAGTCAATGTCTTAAGAGTTTAATCGATGAAATTACAAATTCACCAGTTTTAGCTCATTATAATCCCAATGTACCATTAGTCTTGTCAGTCGATTCGTCAAAGTCAGCATTAGGAGCAGTCATTATGCAGAATAATAAACCTATTGCTTATAGTTCAAAAACATTAACTCAAACTCAGTCAAGGTATGCTCAAATTGAGAAAGAATTGTTAGCCATTCAGTTTGGTTGTGAAAAATTTCACCAGTATGTGTACGGTCATAAAGTAACTGTTCATACTGATCATAAACCTTTAGTCTATCTTTTTAAAAAGCCATTACATGATGTACCAGCAAGATTGCAACGTATGATGTTAACTTTACAAAAATATGATTTGGAAGTTATACATGTTCCAGGTAAAGAAATGTTTATATCTGACACTCTGTCTAGAGCAGCATTGAAAGAACATTATATACCTGAGAATGAGTCAGAAATATCTTGTCATGTCAACTTAATGCATTCAAGTCTAGCAGTCACAAAGGAGTACTGTACAAAATTGTTACAGAACACTAAGAAAGATGATACTTTGCAATTGTTAAAAAAGTATTATTATGAAGGTTGGCCAAAAAATAAAAATAATGTCAGTCTGTCAATAAAACCATTTTGGAATATACAAGCTGAAATTCATGTAGTCAAAGATTTGTTGTTCAAAGGGTCAAAATTAATAGTACCACAGTCAATGTATAAGGAGATGTTAGGTAAAATTCATGAAGGTCACCAAGGTATAAATAAATGCTTAAAACTGGCTAGGGAGTCTTTGTACTGGCCAAGCATGTCAGCTGATATTAAAAACTTGGTAGAACAATGTTATGTATGTGCACAATTTAAACCTAATAATCCAAAGGAACCACTAAAAAATTTTGAAATTAATAAATATCCATGGCAACAAGTAGGTGTTGATTTAATGTATTTTGATAACCTTACTTATTTAATTGTCACAGATTATTATTCTAAATTTATAGAAATAGCTTTGTTAAATAAAAACAGTACAGCAAAGAATGTAATAACACATTTAAAGTCCATTTTTGCTCGTCATGGAATACCTTTATCTTTAGTGTCTGATGGTGGTCCTCCTTTTCAGTCATTAGAATTTAAGAATTTTATGCATGAATGGGACATAGAACACATTGTAACTAGCCCATATCATCCACAGTCAAATGGTCAAGCAGAGAGTTCAGTCAAAATTATCAAAAATATGTTAAAAAAATGTAAAAGAAACTCATCTGATCCATACATAGCTTTATTACAGTATAGAAACACACCTAAGAATAATTTACCATCTCCAGCTCAATTGTTAATGTCCAGGAATTTAAGAAATAACATTCCTATGTCTTATAAGAAATTAAAACCTAAAGTGGTTACATTCAAAAATTATGAAGAATGTGTCAAGCAAAATAATAAAAATAAGTCTAAATATTATAATAGAAATACAAAGTCATTGTCATTACTGTATCCCAATGATCATGTATACTTTAAAAGAAAGCCTGATAGCAATTGGGAACAAGCCATTGTCAAGCTAAGGTTGGCTAATAATAGGTCATATGTCGTTGAGGATGTCAATGGAGTTAGGTATAGGAGGAATAGGGTTCATTTAAGACACAAATATTCTCCTATGCTATCCAATTCGTCGCAGGGGAGAGAGGAAGGTAACAGGCAGGAGTCTAGACCTCAAGAGCTCTCATCTCAATCCTCAGTCAGTCAATATGTAACTCGTTCTGGAAGAGTTGTAAAGCCAACCAGAAGGCTAATTGATGAAATAGATTAAGTAGAACATTGTATCCTAGATTAAGACCTAACCATAGTCTTAAGTCATTGTCTAAATTGTAACTAAGTCAGGTCTCTATAATATTGTTTGTCAAGGGTTAATTTAAACTTAAACAAGGGGGATGTTGTATCATACATCACTACTCTGTAGTCGAGTAACTAATACCATCTCTATGTATTAGTGTCTATGAATATTGTCTATAGTCTTGTCATTGTAACTTAGGATCTGACCTGAAGATGTCGATTATTATGTAATTATTTTACAAGTGTAATAAACCAGTCTAATTATCTAAAGTCTTTAATATATACCAACACAAGAATTATACATCTTGGACACCAATGACTGAAGGCGAAGGAAAACATCTTGAGGAAACCTGGGCTTTATAAGTCTGAAATCGCCAACCCGCATTGAGCAAGCGTGGTGATTACGCTCAATCCTTCTCTGTATGAGAGGAGATCTGTGCCCAGCAGTGGGACGATAAAAAGGTTGTTGATGATGATCGGCGTCGGTGTCGAATTATTTGTTATCAATTTAATATTTTCGAGCTGATCTTTAGTAACATAATCACTTCTGATTGCGTTAACATCTGACCGTAGAATTAATAAATCCTTCATCAACTTCTTTACGTACGTTCTACGTAGTCAAAGCAAACTGGTGGCAATTTGTGAAGGTCATATGCCACAAAAACTGGGATTGTTCGGGATCCGTGATTTTAAACACCGTAATCGTATATTTTAGGTCTTTCTGCTTTTTGTTCTTACACCTCGATACATGTTTTTGTCTTGTCTTCGTAGAAACAAACAATAACTTTTTTGCCTCATCAATGTCTTCCTCAGAAAAAGCCGACGAGCATATTTTTATTAAACTTTCGTTGTTTCGTTTCGGAGATAACAATATTACAACTCGTACACTTAAATGTACTCGTATTAACATTGTTCACCGACATCTTTCTGTAATATTTTATTTAATAAAAACTTCAACTTCAACTCTTGATCTGGTCCCTGTGGATAGATACCACAATTTTGCCAATAACACGTGTAACAAATTATAGAAATTCTTTAAAAAAATATTTCACAATAATGGCGGATATCGCCAATAACAGTTGAAAAAACGGCCGCGTGAGCACTTTTTACTCTATAAAATCACGCGCTTTTATTTAGTAAACAACACTATAAATAATTTAAAAGTCCAATGAAAAATTAGCGTGACATTCATCTTAGCTTTTCCGTTAATAAAAAGCTATTTTATAAAAACACTACTAAATTAATTTGAATAAAAGTACTTAATAATTAATTATATGAAAAGTTTTTAAGGTAGCCATGACAACGTCGATGACGTCTATGACATATCTCTATAAAAGACCTATTTCAGAGAGAAAATTAATCGCAAGTTTAGTACATCGCGACTATCAGTAACATGGCAAGTGTGTAGAACTGAGTTCGCGCCCTGCAATATGCATGCTCTTTTTGAAAATCTATAAATTGTTTTCAAAAGATGTAGTCGCACGCACACAAACATACCGTGCCGAAGACTGCCGAACTGAAACGACGTTAGACGATGTACGGCCTTCAAGTCACACCTCCGTACCCGTCGGAGTGGGGAGCGTGAGGTTTTTTCGTTACGGAATTTCTGGATTCGGTCCCCGCGCTCAAGACCCGCGATAGAAGCTATGCAATAGCTTAAAAAGACTAACCTAACAAATAGATGCTTTAAAGCAAAGTTTAATACAGAACCATCTAGCGAGAAGTTCATGAAGCTCTTTGATACATATCATAAATAAAAACTCGTTTAAAGTGTACAAGTCGGTGAGGCCACCATGATTGCCTGAACGCTTAACGTCAAAAAATTTTAGGCAACTTTGTTGGCCCGGACGCTTGAATGGTTATGTATGTTATGTAACTAGTAAAGACTATAATCCTCTTTAGTTCTCGTACGATGAAGCTCAAGCCCGTTCAGTCTTAAACAGAACATAAAAATAACTATTGCGTAATGGAATTTCTTGAAAATTAAACTTGACAGGCAAGCGCGAGCTTTTCCGTGAATAATGTAAGGTTGCAATCTCACGGAAATGTTCACTGACAGGCCAGACGTTGCCTGTCTCGAGCTTTCCTACGGCAGATAGTAAAGCTTATTAACTGCTATTGTATTGCAACAATAGCAGCCGCTGTCGTTTTATTAATGAGCGGAATTCGCGCATCAGAATTAATTTTGTAGTGTTTTTTGCGGAACTCGACTGTTTTTTTTTAATATTTTTATACGTTTTAGCTGTGAAAAGTACTGATATCCAGCTACATAATTGGGAAAAGGCTAGCAAGCAAAGCCTCTCAGCTAGCAAGCAAACCCTCTCATTAATGGAAAATGCTTAGTGCAGGGTACACAAATAGTGTCTAATGCAAGGCGGGCCCTGGAACACAGGCTTCATCTCGATGAAGCCTGTGTTCCAGGAGTGAGAACATTATGGTCTGATTATAATTATGTATGTGGGCTAAATAGCGGACACAAGGTAATAATAAAGCTAAAACAAAGTTATCGACCATTTAACATTACGACCTATAGGAGCTCCCTGTTGCCATACGAACATCTAGTGGCAGTCGTTACGAATTGTTGGAGCCCTTAAAAGTCCAACAATTGGTCTAACTGCAATGCTTCGAAATGCTGCGCTTGATCGCTCTATGGTCATATCAGTTTACTCACTACTCATAATATATGTATTCCCCTTATCATCATCATTATCATCAACCTTTTTATAAACTGTATTCTTTTAAACTTGTTCCTCCCCCTTTGTGTCAGTGTTCTACATTGAACTGTGAATTTGAACAGTCCGCACATCACATCTTGTGGGAGTGTGTTCTTTGGCAGAATGAACGCAATATTATGTTGGATAGTGTACAAGTTACATCCGGAGTTGTTTATTATACGGACCTTGTAGAAACTAGAACCAATTTCCGTGCGTTCAGGCGCATTTGCCATACCTATTATTGGAATCAATTGTAACAGCTAATACCTACTTAGGACCCATTAACTTAATCAAATTTTATTCCGTGGTCTTTGGCCTAGTTCTGTTCTGTCTCCTGCTTGTTATGGAGGGAAGTGGAAAAAATATCTTTTTTCTTACTCCTCCGCTATTCTCTTCTGATTAATTTCGTTGCGGGACCCAAGACAGTTGAATCGTTTCTCCGGGACTCGGAGAGCTTCATTGCTCGGCGTTTTTCTGGCGGTCTCCACTGTTGATTTTGGCTTTCAGGAGTTGCAGTGGGTGAGAAAAGTGTGGCGGGTTTTGTCCCAAATAAAAAAAAAACCTTTTTATCTTCCCACTGCTGGGCAAAGTTCTCTCATAAAGAGAAGGATTGAGCGTAATCACTACGCTTGCTCAATGCAGGATGGCAATTTCAGACTTAAAAGTCCAGATTTCCTCAAGATGTTTTCCTTCATCTTTTAATCAGTCATTTGTGTCTAAGATACATATATTGGTACTTGCTTGACCTGGAATCGAACCCGCATACTCTTACTTGAGAGGTTGGTGTTTTAACCACTAAGCCACCACGACCATACCTTACCATTTTTTTGAAAAATTGTTGCCCCACAAACGCACCTACGATACAGGAGAAATTCCTAATTTCTCCCGTCCTGTGTGTGCATTTACAAACATGTAAACTCACGTACGCAAACAGCCAGACGCGATACAACTAACTGCAGACCATACAAATATTTCTTCCGTGCGGGAATCGAACGTGCGATACGCAGCGCAGTCGAACACTTACTCACTGCGCCAACCGCCTAGTGTGTTAAATATGTATATTTACTATTCGTAGCTCTACTTACAAAAGAAGACTTTTGAAAGGCTGTTAGATGCAATATTCCACATTTTACAATTTCATATTGCAATGTTTCTGTCAATATTAACCCATTACTTCCCAAGCATTGAAAATATTGGATTTTTTTGATGAAATCTTGTATTAGGGCTCTTAATATGTTAAGAAAAAATAATATGGCAAAAAAATAAATTAAAAAAAAACGGTTTCGCTGACTCAGCATGTCCTATAAATAGGACAGTGGGAACATATGGTCAGGAAAAAGTAAAGATAAGAATTATATGGAAATCAGCTTTATTTAAAAATAGGACCAGTAACAGTATCAGAAATAATGTAATAAAAGCTTATTTTGTATGATAAGGTATGAAACAATCACTGCAGAGTGTTTTTTCACATTTAGAACAAAATGTTAAAGGCTTTTTTTTACAGCCTTGTCCTTGGCAACGTCTTTGTTTGTCCCTCTTGGTCATATAGTGACCATAGTTGTCAAATCTTATAGGTTGTAAAAGAACTTCTGAAGTACCTGATGTAAGCTTATTTACTTTGCCTTCCGATTTTTTCATCCAAGAAAAACATACCCTTCTTCTGAAATCAAGCAGAGGTATGGTCTCATCTTTATTTACCTGGTTATAAATAATCCATGCATTGACTAGAGTCATGTCCAAAACACGGATTACTAGAGGCCAATACCATTTTTTACCTCTAAAGCGGATTGGATACTTAGAAATAAGCCAATCATGTTTATCCACTCCTCCCATGTTTTTATTATAATTATGAATAAGCTTTGGCTGATTCACAGCAACTTTGGCCTTTTCTACCTTTGAGTACCTATTAGTTTTTACAAAAGGTTCAACAGTATCAAAATTAGTTAAGAGACATACTACATTGTTATCATGCCATTTCACGCATAATATTTCATTATTTTTATCGAAACGATGATCGGAATAACCACGTTCTTGCTTCTTCATTTCTTGTTTGGTCATGATTGGACATTTCTTAGTCCTATTGTCTCTGACTGTCCCTGTAGCTCTGAACCCTTCAGATTTCAAGTCAATCAACAATTGCATACTGCTGAAGAAGTTATCGAAGTAGACTACATGTGCACTAGGATCAGTACATACTGTAAGCAACTTTTTTACCACTCTTGAACCCAAGCCATCACCAGTATTACAAGATATTTGAGGATCCTTTCCTGTATAAAGCGAAAAGTTATAACAATATCCGCTTACTCCACACAGTGCCCAAAGCTTGTATCCAAATCTTACTGGTTTACCTTTTATAAACTGTTTGATACCATGGTGACCAAAGTATTTGACGATCATTTCATCAACAGCTAAGTTGGATTCAAAAACACCAAACTTTTGGAATGATTTATTAGCTTTATCGATAAATGGGCGAATTTTGAAAGCTTTGTCACTATTATCAATTCTTGAATTGTCATTGAAATGTAAATATGATTTAATTTTATCAAAACGATTCCGAGACATCGCTCGTTCAACAAATGGAATGTGTACATCATCATCTCTGCACCAATATAGTTTGCTTTGAGGCAAGTGGAGATACGAAGAGAAAAACAAAATTCCTATGAATACTTTTAGCTCATTCACGGTAAGATTGAAGTTCAAATCATTTTTATAATTTTTGGCATAGGTTACTGTTTCATGCACTATATATTCTAGAATCTGGTCACATAACAAGTGTTCGAATATTTCTACCGCAGATTTTCCTTCCAATTCCGTAATCATATTTTCTAAACATTGTTTAGCAGTATTAGATTCCGGCTGAATTTCAGAATATACAGGTTCACACTTACGCCAAATGACTGTCTTGTTGGTCCGAGATGTGGTTTGAGTAGGAAGATCTTCCTCGACGTTATCAATTGTACATGAAAATTCCACTTGACCAGCCACATCTGACACTGGCAGAACTCCCATATCGTCGTCATTACCTTCTTCTATATCAGTCATTTCATCCACTTCATCCGGGGGCAATATCGCAACTTCCAAGTCATTGAACTCCTCGTCACTACAATCTTCAATATCTTGAAGATACTCGGTGATTTCAGACACCATCAATGCTTTTTTATATTTTCTTCTCACTGCATCCATGATCTATAAACAATAATTATACATATATAGTAAGTATAAAAATTATATTATATATATATAAATATATATATACATATACCATCCCAAACTAAACAAATATATCGTTAACCACTTGATAAGAAACAAAATCTAATATTTTTGCTTACCTCCTTTGCTTTCCTCAATCTTATAAAAAAATCACAATTTTTTATATTACGAGATGTGTTGTGCTTGACGAAGACTTATCGACTAAAGTAAAGTTTACGAAACACTTGCAAGAAACAAAACAATAGACACGTTTGAACTTATAGCGAGCGTAACAGGATCGAACACGCTTTCACGGCTACTTGTAAAGACATGTTCCCAGTGTCATATTTATAGTACGCCTTTTTTTGAATTAGTATCACAAGCTTCCAAATAATATTTTGTTTTAGTTTTTAATTATAATAGATTCAGTAGAGATCTAAAAATCTATTTGATGGACTTTGAAGCTGATAACTTTTTATTTTCGGTTTTTTATAATCAAATCATAATACTCTTTTTAAGCTGACGAATTTCCTCAATTTAAAAATATGTATATTATAAATACGATAACTTTTTTAAGAGCGAAAAAAATATATTTTATTGGGAAAATAGTGTGAAAATACGAATTTCATCAAAACCAATAAAAATAATAACCCTAACATAGAAAAAAAAAATGTTGAATATAGTGTCCTAAAAATAGGACAGTGGGGAGGAATGGGTTAAGAAAATATTTGCGAAGAGGTCGTCAATGTAGTTTTCAGGTACTCGTATATTGGACAAAGTTTTTTACTAACTTTGCTGGGGTTTTGACGTGACAACGTCTATTAAATTGGTACGGAGGAGTCATTCTCGAAAACACCGTAACGGCCGAATCTGACGCCACACGGAGTTCAAGGCTAATTTTTTTGACGTGCAAGGTACCAGGGTAGCATAAAAGTGTAGGAGAAATCGAAACAATAAAAAAGCTCATTAATGATTATAAAATCACCATAATACATGAAAGAGGTTTTATTGTGCATAGTTTGTGGACGTGCAAAGTACCAGGGTATCACAAAAATGTAGGAGTTGACGTGAAAACGTCTATTAAATTGGCAAGGAGGAGTCATTCTCGAAAACACCGTAACGGCCGAATCTGACGCCACACGGAGTCCACGCCTACTTTACCCCCACCCCTAGAGCGAATAGACGTTGTCACGTTCAAATATCGGCAGTAGACGGAGTTCTACAGACAACCATTTTTTTAATGAATGTTATGTTGTTAACTCTTGCCAGGGAAGCGGGCAGCAGCGCTTCTCCTGTGAAATAACCAATTACTGCGATCTCCAACCCCAAGCGTGGGGATTATGGCAACTCCCCCTTAGGCTGAAGAAGAAAAACATGTTATGTTTGCGTCTGAATGCTAGCTATGTTGGGAGATCGATTTTTTTTTTTAATAATTATAACTAGCTCTTGACCGCAATCCCGCCTGATGGTAAGCAGTGATGCGATCGTTGATGGTAAAGTGCGCTAGTTTATAAACAGCCTATTCACTCAGAAAAACTGAGCGAATAGGAAGGAAGATGGCAGTTGAGCGAGGTGATGCAATGTTAAACCCAACAATACGACCAACGATGCTGCGCCAAAGGGAGATTGATCCGAATACCTTCCACGACCAAACTCCCAACACAACAACATTTGGCGCGTCGTACCCGGCACACATCGCAACACAATTGCTATTTAAATGCGAAACTTTATGAGTATGGATGTGCCGTATGGATTAACCGTGTGGAACTCGGCAGAGTAGAATAGACCACACTCACTCTTGCCGAGATGTCGCAGAAGGCGACTAAGGTAAATTCCGTTCCACCAGACAAAGCCTTGCCGCCAAGCGATTTGTCGTGTTCCGGCATGATGTCTGGTAAGGCCGTACGGAGGACGGGTCTGAGCAGTTGTGTTGCGATGTGTGCCAGGTACGATACGCCTATTGTTGCTGTGTTGGGAGTTTGGTCGTGGAAGGTCTTCAGATCAATCTCCCTGTGGCGCAGCATTGTTGGTCGTGTTGTTGGGTTTAACATTGGATCACCTCGCTCAACTGCCGTTTTCCTTCCTATCAGTTTTTCTGAGTGAATAGGCTCTTAATAAGTTAGGGCGCTTTACCATCAACGATCGCATCACTGCTTACCAGCAGGCGGGATTGCGGTCAAGTGCTAGTTTATAATTATTTTAAAAAAAATTCACCAGCACACCAGAGAAGGAAAACTCTGAAAATTATACCAAAACCCTCGCCAACTCGTCTGTCAAGCGTGGTGAGTATGGCATTTACCCCTCATGTTATTGATGCCAGTGCCTTTGCAGTGGGGACGTAGATAGGCTGATGAAGAACGAGTATGGATGGATTATCTTTTTTTTATACACTAGTGCTTGACCTCAATCCCACCTGATGGTAAGCAGTGATGCGATCGTTCATGGTAAAGCGCGCTAGTTAATTAAGAGCCTATTCAATCTAGCCTTGAAGACACTCAAATAGGGATGTTTCCTGGGTAAAAAAATGATTCTATTTAGTCCGTCATTCAGATTATAGAAAAATATTGGATACGTATATTTTGTTTTATCAAATCAATAAAAATTGACGAATATAAAAGCCATCAAAGATCAGGAGTGGTGACTGGTGACGTCACACGAGTTTCGCACTGTGTCGTCTTCATTTTTTATTTATATGAAAAAAGAAAAAAAACGTGTCTAGTATTTTTTGGAAATCTGTCTGACTGAATAATTAGTTTCTTTTAGTCAACTGCCATATTGTAGTGTGAAGGGAACACCGACACTGACAACATGTACCAGTCCCTCGTTTTATGTGGTATAAAAGAGAAAGGGACACGCTTTCAAGCAAAAACTATTGCACAGTATAAACGATTTTTGACACACAGATAGTTTAAACTCAGGAATAACAAATAGGATACTTTTTGTCTCGATATTAGTGCATGACTGAAATTTACGCGGTTGAAATCACGGAGTGCAGCTAGCTCATACTAATATTATAATTCGGAAAGTGAGTTTGTTTGTTTGTTCCGCATTCACGCCGTTACTACTGAACCGATTGCTTTGAAATTTTGTAAGCGTAAAGTTAGAAGCCCGGATTAAATAATAGGGTATTTTTTTTATTCCGGAGAAAATGATATTCGCGAGGGCAAACAAAAATATTGTTAGCTTCATACCAGTTCGGTGATAGATGGCACAGTGTGTGGACTAAAACGTGTTTAGTGAAATGTGCGTCTACCAAACTCACTCTCCTGTTTTTCCTTAAAACAAAAGTTAAGTTATGTATAGTATATTTTTTTCAATCGAGAGGTAATTTTTCCTTGTGGGACGTTCGTGATGAAAATTGACATCTGACGGATTCTGTATGGAAATCAAATTTGTTCCTCCGATAAATTTATTGACGGTCGATACAGGCCTTTGTAAAGATAAATACATCGATATTATTCACTTTCTATAACGATCATATTTTTAAGTAATTTATATGATCTGTTGCTAGATCACACACTACTTTTAGATGATGTGGGCAGAATACAATAAAAGATGTTAATTTTATATAAGCTACTATATTGTTCCAAAGTTATAGGTAAAATGAGCTAATGGACCGATGTGTGTGAAATGAGTGACACGTGGCCTTTACTGGCCGTAATGAGAACGCGACAACTTGATGGCTCGACGCGACCTGATGATTATTATAAAGTAAAATTAATGCGAGGCGTAAATGCTAACGATGCTTTGCTGATCTGCGGTTGCACCGTACAAAATTATTTTATGGTTAATATACCTATTTGGAAAATACGTCTACTCGATAATGGTAAATAATTAGCATACTGAATATTGTCGACATGTTAAAAAGACATTTACATGATATGTTATGTAAATGTATGGAAAGGCTATGTTATATAACTGCAATCTGTAGAAATGAGAATAAATATGAGTGTCTTACTACGCCGTAGCACTTTGCAAGCAACGACGTAGCATATATCGAGCTACGCCGTCGCACAGTGCGAGCTAGTCGAAAATTGCGAGATACGCCGTCACACAGCACGATTTACGCTGTAGCACAGTGCAGGCTACGCCGTCGAACATTGTGAGCTATGCCGTCATACAGTGCGAGCTATGCCGGCGAACATTGTGGGCTACGCCGTCACACAGTGCAAGCTACGCCGTCGAACTTTGAAAGATATGCCGTCAGGCATTGCGAGCTACGCCGTCGAACATTGTGAGCTATGCCGTCGTACAGTGCAAGCTAGGCCTTCGAACATTGTGAGCTATGCCGTCATACAGTGCGAGCTATGCCGACGAAGATTGTGAGCTACGCCGTCACACAGTGCGAGCTACGCCGTCGAACATTGTGAGCTACGCCGTCATACAGTGCGAGCTATGCCGACGAATATTGTGAGCTACGCCGTCATACAGTGCAAGCTACGCCGTCGAACTTTGAAAGATATGCCGTCAGGCAGTGCGAGCTACGCCGTCGAACATTATGAGCTATGCCGTCATACAGTGCGAGCTATGCCGTCGACCATTGTGAGCTATGCCGTCATACAGTGCGAGCTACGCCGTCGTACATTGTGAGCTACGCCGTCACACAGTACGAGCTACGCCGTCAAACATTGCGAGCTACAACGTAGCTCTCTTAGTATGATTAAATGCTCTTAGTATAATGACAAGTTAAGACGAACAATGCATTCCTTCTGAATTTACTCGGAAAATAACAAAATAAGCCTATATCGGTGTTCTATAGGATGCATTTCGGAGAGTGCGTTTCGGCTTCGTCTTTTATACTGCGTACATCGAGGCACTCTAACAATTTTCCAGGGATCGCGGTTCCTCTGACTACAATTTCAGTGTCTTTAAGGCTACAGTGAATAGTCTCTTAATCAACAAGCGCGCTTTACCATCAACGATTTATCACTGCTTACCATCAGGTGGGATTGAGTCCAAGCACCAGTTCAAAATTTATAAAAAAAAAATTACTTCGCTTAATATTTAATTTATTCTAGAATAGAATAGTACCTATACTCTTTAATATGTACATCATATAAATTACAGAACATAAATATAAAGATTTTACAAAGGGTGACACAATCTTATTGCTAACTGCCAAATGAACATAAACTATTAACCTATTCAGTATCAACTCAGTACTGTACTAAGAACCATATGAACACAGCCAATACGTCTAAAAGCCGTCGGCCACAGATTATCTTCAAAGAGCACATTACTGTCAGCTCAGTACACGTCAAGCTACACACGTCCAATGTTAGCTCACCACACATTGTATACGTTTTTCGTACAATCAGCAGTCAGCTTATACTGGTTTTTGATAAGTTGATGTGTATGGTCCTAGTACATAGTCCCAGTACAATCGCAGTTAGGTACGCGGAGTTAATTGTTAGTTACTCACATATCACTCTTATCAGTTACTAAACATATCATCACCATCATTTCAGCCGAAAGACGTCCACTGCTGGACAAAGGCCTGTATCTCCCGCATCATTTTCTCGGTGGTAGGCCATAACATCGGCCGTCGGCAGAAGTTACCACCCACCAGACAAAGCGTTGCCGCTAAGCGATTTGTCGTGTTCCGGCATGATGTCTGGTGAAGCCGTACGGAGGACGGGTCTGAGCAGTTGTGTTGCGATGTGTGCCGGGTGCGATGCGCCTAATGTTGTTGTGTTGGGGGTTTGGTCGTGGAGGATCTTCAGATGAATCTCCCTTTGGCGCAGCATCGTTGGTCGTGTTGTTGGCTTTAACATTGCATCACCTCGCTCAACTGCCGTCTTCCTTCCTATTCGCTCAGTTGTTCTGAGAGAATAAGCTCTTAATTAACTAGCGCGCTTTACTATCAACGATCGCATCACTGCTTACCATCAGGCGGGATTGCGGTCAAGCGCTAGTTTATAATCATTTAAAAAAAAAATTCAGTGGTTTCCCGCGATCTTCACCAGGTTGTCGGTCCACGTTGTGGTGGGCCTCTTGCGCGGTGAGCACTCGAGAACCCGTCAGCCCCATCTGGCATCGGTCCTACGGGCAATGTGCCCACTTAAGTGTTGCAATTCTTCGGGCTATGTCGGTTACTCTCGTTCTTCTGCGTATCTCCTCATTTCTGATTTAATATATAAATTGCATATATTGTTTCCACTTCTGGGATAAAGGCCTCCTCTCTGTGAGTGAATGAGCCGTCTACCACGTGAGCTCAGTGCGTCTTCGAAGCTTTTGGCTCTAGAATATAACGGCTTCCTCACGATGTTTTCCTTCACTGTTTTTGAGAGCAGTGGAGATGAAATAATTTACACAAAATAAAGCACGACACCACTAGGCCATTACTGCCACTATCAGTTAATTTTATATTATGTTTGTACACCCTTAACACTTCTGATTAACTCTACTTTTTTTTTTAATAATTGTAAATTAGCGCTTGACCGCAATCCCGCCTGATGGTAAGCAGTGATGCGATCGTTGATAGTAAAGCGCGCTAGTTTATAAAGAGCCTATTAACTCAGAAAAACTGATCGAATAGGAAGGAAGACGGCAGTTGAGCGAGGTGATGCAATGTTAAACCCAACAAGACGACCAAAGATGCTGCGCCAAAGGGAGAATGATCTGAAGACCCTCCACGACCAAACTCCCAACACAACGACATTTGGCGCATCGCATCGTTATTCTTCCGGTTACGGAGCCGGAATAATAACGTACCCTTACAGTTCGGGTAAACGAGGCCTCAACTGGAGACCGCGTTTCGGCAAACGTAGCGTAGGATGCCCTTGGGCGTGATGGAGCGACGACATCAAAAAGGTGGCTGGTAGTGGCTGGCGGAGAACTGCTCAGGATCGAGCTTGTTGGCGTGCCATGGATGAGGCCTATGTCCAGCAGTGGTCGAGTAGAAGCTGATGATGATGATGATCACGGGTACGGATCCGTAAGTGTAAAACGGAAATCTATTATTAAGATTTCATTGTCTGTATCTCATGACCCATGACAGCTAGGAATTTTCACAGCATCAACTGTGACAGGTGACAGAGAGACAGCCAGTGAAGTTCTATTACTAAGTTTCCGTATTTTCGTTGCATGCAGAACCATAAAAGTAGGCTAGTCGGGCCAAGGATCATTAGCTTAGTATAATATGATCTCACAATATATTTATTTATTTATCACTCCTACAACAGGCCTTAACCTAATGCGACAGTGCAGTTATCCGTTAATACTTAAATATACACTAATTCTTAAATATAACTAACAATACTTATTAAAACTCTTGCGAGTTCACTCAAAGAACACGAAAATATATCCAGTCTTTTATGGATTTCATTCACCACACGGATTGCACGGGTGAGGGGTGCTTTCGCCAGTAGGTTGGTTCTGGCCTCAGGCAGGCCATAACATCGGCTGCCGGCAGAAGTTACCATCTACCAGACAAAGCCTTGCCGCCAAGCAATTTGTCGTGTTCTGGCATGATGTCTGATGAAGCCGTACGGAGGACGGGTCTGAGCAGTTGTGTTGCGATGTGTGCAAATGTTGTTGTGTCGGGGTTTGGTCATGGAGGGTCTCCATATCAATCTCCCTTTGGTGCAGTATCGTTGGTCGTGTTGTTGGGTTACCGTGCATCACCTCGGTCAACTACTATTTTCCTTACTATTCACTCAGTTTTTGTATTGAGTGAATAGGTTTAATTAACTTGCGCGCTTTACCGTTAACGATTGCATTACTGCTTACCATCAGGCGGGATTGCGGTCAAGTACTAGTTTATAATTAAATAAAAAAAAAAATCGCGTTAACTTTAATCAAAAGAGATTTATAGAAGCAGAGATGTACAACATCTTCTTGATGTACAGCGTCTTTTATACCGCATACATCGAGGGACTGGAACATTTCGCCAGCGGCGGTGTTTTTGTCTCAGTCTTTCGGATCATCCGTTTGGGAGCTACGATGCCACAGACAGACTCTTACACATTTACCCACACACACACGGACATATTTTCATACACCACATCCCATTTCCAGCATCGGGTCCTCGTCAGTTAAAAACATGAAGAGAACCAGTCAAGACAAATTTAAGGAGCCCTAACTCGATGGGTTTACTAAAAGGTAGACCAGGGTTACGTCTCTTATCTTTTTTATTTTTATTTATTTGGGACAAAAAACAGTTACATGTTACAATATTAACAGTCGGCTAAGGTATAATACACAGTAAACAAACATATAACCCACACCAATGTCCACGGAATCATATTGATTGTACAAGACATAAGGAAACGGACGTATACAGAAGGGGACAGTGAGAAAGTAACGAATGATAAAACTCCAACCAAACCCTAAAAATCACACAAACCAATTCAAGATAGCGTGCCCCGTCCAGATATGGTCTATGAGCACAATCACGTCACACCAAATATCAGCAAGAAACAGTAAGAGTTAAGGATTACCAGAAAGTAAATTAATAGCCATTTTTCTGAACTCGCTCTGGTTAAGAGCGAAAATATACAGATTTGCAAAATAGGAATTGTAAATTTCCAATAACCAGCGAAGAGGAGCCCTCTCCCCAGCATTTGTTCTACATTGCTCTGTGTAGAACAAGCGGGTTGCTCGTACTTCACGCCTACTTGCAAATCTAGGTACCACATAACATATGCAAGCTCCAAACAATTAAACCTGTTGTTGCATATGCCAAGCAGCATCACAACCATAAGCAGTGTACGCCTGTGCTCCAAGCTTAATATTTTGTACGGTTTAATTAGATCCGCATAGGAAATCCTAGTGTGGTAACACTTATAATGTGTGGTGCGAAGATATTTTTTCTGTACCATTTCTAGTCTGTGCTTGTACTTTCCGTAAAATGGGCTCCAAATGGGCACCGCGTATTCTAACTGAGAACGGACTAAAGTTTTATATAGAAAGAGGAAAGTGGAAGTCTTTTTGAATTCTTTACAAGATAAAATAGATAAAACCATACATCTAATAGGCTCTATTAATAATATTATCTATATGGATGTCAAAATATATCTTACTATCAAGAAGTACTCCAACATCACGCGTGCAATCGGTTCTGTTTAAATTTATGTCACTTAGCGTGTAGGGAAAAATTATACTTGTTTTGTTTTTGATAAAAGAAATATAATGACATTTTTGCAAACTGAGGTGAAGTTTATTTCTAAGACAATATTGCGAAAGTCTGCATAGATCAACTTGTAATAGAACGCAGTCCTGCATACTTGTGTAATTTTGAAAGAATGTTGATGTCATCAGCGTACATAAGGAATTTAGAGTTAACTATACAGGACTTTATGTCGTTAATGAACAAGATAAACAATAAAGGACCCAAGACCGAACCCTGGGCCACACCGGATTCTACAACTGCGTATTCAGGCTTGTTTTCATTGAAGACAACTTTCTGTGTTCTGTGGAAAATGTACGATACAAACCATCTGAGCAGATTTCCTCTAATGCCGTTGAAGGCAATCTTTTCTAAAAGCAATTTATGGTCCACCTTATCAAAAGTCTTCTGAAAATCAGTATAGACAGTATCAACCTGCGTGCCTTTGTCCATATTATGGAAAAAAAAATTTTAAAAATCAATAAGTTAGTGGTGGTAGATCGCGACTGAACAAAGCCATGCTGTGCGGGAATAATGTGATGTCTAAGGTGTAGAAACAAATTGCTGTGCACCAATCCCTCGAAAAGCTTTGAAAATGTGGATAGGATTGAAATAGGGTGATAATTTTCCACGTTGGCTTTATCGCCACTTTTATAGATTGGAGTAACAAAGGCTCTTTTCCACATGCATGGAAATACCCCCTCATTTAAACATTTGTTGAACAGGACATGGAGCGGAACACAGATTTGTTGTGCTGTGTGCTTAAAAAATGTTGGTAGCAGACCATCAGGACCAGGCCCATTATTTAAATCCAAGGACAACAATGACTTAAGCACATCACATTTATCAAGAAAAATATAGGGAATACAGGGTGACTTCTCATCAAGGATATCAGGAGGTACCCAGCTCTTAGGGTGAGGCTTGAATGCTAGTGCACAGAGTTGAAGAATGTGGAAAATAATGAACATATCTCATTAGGGCAATTAGAAGATTTATCCTTGTAGTATATGTTTGCTGGTAGACTGGAACTTCTCCTATGGTTGGAGATGTACGACCAAAAGTGCCTGACATTAAGTGGGATGCTATTTTCAACCGCTTTCATGTATTGAGTGTAACTCTGACCCGACAGCTGTTTGAACTGTTTACGATAAACAGAGCACCTTTCGTAATCTGAAAGGTTTTGCTGTTTTTTCCATTTTATCCATGCTCGTTCTTTGTTTTTGAAGATTTTAATAAGCGGAGCGTTAAACCAAGTGGGAAAGCCAGATGCCCTAGGTCTTTTGAGCAGGACGTGTGCACAAACTATGCCATACGGATACTCATAAAAAGTATCCACTGCTTTTTCACTGGAGAGATTTAAAAGAAGCCTATCTCAATTCGTCTTTTCTAATTCAATATTAATTTCCCCATAGTTAGCTTTATAATAATTATATTTTTTTAGTAGACTGGCGCTTCATTGGTGTATAATTTGTTTCAAGTAAAGTCAGACCTGAAAATGGGGGAAGGTGACGATCAGGCGGAAGCAGTGAGATATCAGCCTGTATTTGGCAATCTGTGTTACTAATGAGCAAGTCTAAGATACGGCCCAAGCCATTCTTAATATTGTTATATTGTGAAGCATTTGTGATAGAAATCAAATCAAATAAACCCCGGAAAATATTGTTTTGCGGCCGAGTAGACAAATTACCGGTAACAGGCCATTCTATTTAGGGTAGATTATAATCGCCCCCGCTAGGAAAAATGATTCGGGCGCGGATCAGTGAGAATATCTTCTAACACGCGTAAATGCGACAAATAAATGTCCTCCTGAGTGCGAGGAGGTATATAGGCAGCGCCAATTATATGGTGTTTATCGGAGCGCGAAGCAAACATCTTAATAATGACATATTCGATACCAGTGACAGGACGTTAACAGTCGTATGGGCTGAAGCTCGCGCAGAACGGCTATCAGAACCCCTCCACCCTCGCACTTGTTTGAAGCAGCCCAGTCCCGATCATCTCTGAACACTAAGTAGCGTTGATCTATAAATTCACTATCCATAATATTCGATGTTAGCCATGTCTCAGTTAATATAATTATGTCAAACGAAAAGGACAGAATATTAGTGTATAGTGTGTGTAATTTGGTGCGAATTCCTCTACAGTTCTGATAAAAAAAGATACATTGTTTTTATGGATTGTGTCTAGTCAGATTATAACAGAGTAAACATCAAACAAAGTAGGCAAAATATTTACGGTTGTGGGTATTTGAAAGCTAGGAGACTGGTCGATATGGCAAATGGTATGGAATGCAATATAACAATAATGATAGAAGTGATATGATTTAAAATACAATGGTTTATGTATCTTCGAGCCCTAACAGCAGACCAGCTAAGTGGTTCCTTAAGACATAAGTATTTCAAATGTCAGATCCCACCCGTAACATTTCTATCACACCTAACAAACGACCTGATGACCTTGAAGACCTGAACCAATTTCTATCAAACATAGCCAAGAATACTATCGACTGATATACCTTTCAAAAAAAAATAAAACCGCATTAAAATAGGATCATCTGTTTGGGAGCTACGATGCCACATTGCCATGTATTGTATTTATAATATTTGCTCCAACGACAGTTCCATTTATGGTTCAGGAGAATCTCTGTCCATTCTTTGGTTGCCTGGAAGAGTTGCATTAGGGATAAGGTGGCCCATTGTATATTTTGTTGTGTTTAATGTATTTTTAAACAATTTAAGTTTTTGGTTTACAATAAAGCAAGAATAAATAAATATATAACAACTGTAAAAAACCAATGGTGATTTATGAAGAGAGTTTTGCCTACATCAACTGTCACTTTAATAAAAAATTGTCCACTTTAATAAAACAAATGTCAAAACTGCAATCTCAAACATACATATTATTTGATTTTATTTTATTTATGAATAGTTATTCAATATCATTTAATTTTAATTATTGAGTTTAATTGAAATATATATGTTTTGTTGAATAGAATTGTTGAAGTCGTGATGGCCTAGAGGTTATAACACCAGCCTCTCAAGTATGAGTGCGCGGGTTTGATTCCAGGTCAGGCAAGTACCAATGTAGCTTTTCTAAAGTTATATGTACTTTCTAAGTATATCTTGGACACCAATGACTGAAGGTGAAGGAACACATCTTGAGGAAACCTGGACTTTATAAGTCTGTAATCGCCAACCCGCACTAAACAAGCGTGGTGATTACGCTCAATCCTTCTCTGAATGAGAGGAGACCTGTGCCCAGCAGTGGGACGATAAAAAAGCTTAATGATGAATAGAATTGTTAATAATTAAGATCTCTTATTGTGAATGTTGTGTATGCCTATAAGTGATGTATTTACACAAAACTGAACACCTGTGATTGCTTTTTATATTACTATTATTGTAAATATGTCGTTGGTGTGCCATAATAAATAAATAAATAACTAAATCAACATAACTAATTTCGGATGTCAGTGTCTTTGGTTATTGTATATTCGTTTTTGACACCGACTTCCGAAATTAGTTATTTTTGTTGGAAAAAGGCCTGAAGCAAAAAGCGTATTTTTTTTAAGTTTCCCTTGATCTCCCTGGCCTTCCATTATCAGACCCTAATTTCCTTATAATAGGACCACCTTGAAGATATCTTCTTTCGAACAAAAACAGAATCATCATAATCAGTTTGATAACTTTTTTTTAATACTTATAAACTAGCGCTTGACTGCAATCCCGCCTGATGGTAAGCAGTGATGCAATCGTTGATGGTAAAGCGCACTAGTTTATTAAGCCCATTCACTTAAAACAAAAACCTTAGTGAATAGGAGGGAAGACGGTAGTTGAGCAAGGTGGTGCAATACCCAACACACTATATACTATTAAACCCAACAACACGACCAACGATTCTGCGCCAGGGGGAGATTGATGTGGAGACTTCCACGACCAAACTCCCGACACAACAACATTTGACGCATCGTACCCGGCACACATCGCAACACAACTGCTCAGACCCGTCCTCCGTACAGCATCACCAGACATCATGCCGGAACACGACGAATCGCTTGGCGGCAAGACTTTGTCTGGTGGGTGGTAACTACTGCCGGCAGCCGATGTTATGGCCTACCACCGAGAAAAAATGATGAATGAATAAATGACTAATTTATCCGCTAACAAACATAAAATGCATATACCCATAACGTCCTCCTTTTTTAAGTCGGTAAAGTAACAGTAGGGGAACATCAATGAAATGATGGATGGATTGTGGCAATGATGATATGGTTAAGAAGGGGCTTGGACTTAGTAGATGACGTCTGATAGAGAAGTATAGAAGAAAAAGACACTGCGCCGACATTGAGACGCCCTGGTCGGGAGACTACATCGAACTCGCGGCCACCGTAGGCGCAGACGTGAGGGCTGCGCGCGATGGGCAGCTCGCCGCCCGGTAAGGACCAGGCCCGGGTCGACGGCACGTTGTGTTTCACGCGCGATTCAAAGAGATGTCAGTTCACCATGAGTCCACGAGGACCGATGCCTCCTGGACCAGGGTTGCGGGTTGGTTAAAAAAGAAACCGTGGCCCTGGCCTACAGGCAAGTGAAGGAACACGGGTGTGCTTTATTTAGTCAGTAAAAATCTGACACGCCCTTCCGCTCCGCCATTAATATGATGATTTCCTATTCAAAATAAAAATGAGGGTATAACGGGGGTGCCAATATAGTGTGAAACTTTTCCATATTTGAAGTTATTCTAATGATATTTAGTATGAAGGTTCCTTCCTTCCTTTGGTGGTAATTTCCTTTGTTGAAAGCTATGAAAACAAGTACAAATATTTTTTCGAAAATCATTCCTTAAGGGGGTAAAGGGGGTTTGAAGTTTGTATGAAAGTTTGTGAAGTAAGAGAATTGAAATTGAAAATGTATATATATTATGATCCTCCTCATATACCATTAGTTTTATAACACTAGGGTTAAGTAGACGGCAGGTGATGATCGCTCACGATCTGGACACACGCCGCTCAATAAGTTTAGATTTCTGATGAAAAGGATTAATTCAACAAACTGTGAGGTATGCGCAACGCCGGAGGATGTTACAAACTTATTGCCAGAATGTGTTAGATTGCAGTCTGAATGAGAAAAAATGTTTAAAGAGTTGGAAGTAAATAGATATGATGTTGGTACTTTCCATCATATATTGTCCACACCTACTTCAGAGGCCGCCAATAAAGTATTTATATTTGTTAAATTAATATTAGGTTAATTTTATTAGATTAAGGTGTTTGTGCTGCTGAATGGTTCGCATACACCTTAGTTATTAACTTCTATGATAGTCAAGAATAGCCAAATATGATGCTTTATTGATTATTTAACTAAGTCGTAACAAATAATATATGAATGTGTAAATGAGTACAGTTTTTGAAGGCTGATCGTGTACTGTCGCCTTACCTACACTATAATTTGTGCAAGGCGACGGAATAGTGATGATCTATGTAGGTAATGTGCGCGTGGCATGTACGCTGGCTGACTCGTACATAAGGTTTAGTTAAGTTTTTGGATTAGTTACGACGGGACTGACATACACAGTCGTGTAAAAGTCCCTAAACTAAATAAAGACCAAAAAAAAAGTGTATTTTTTTGTTATTTATTTACATCAGACAATTGTCCATAGTTTTCATAAAAAAAACACATACACAAAATAAATTTAAATTATTTATGAACTATTATAAATATACATATAACAATTTCCAAAATAAAATAAAATAAAATTAAACTGATAATTAAAAAAAATAAAATAAAATGTCAAATTTAAAAATAAAATAAAATGCCAAAATCAAAAATAAAATAAAATAGAATGTCAAATTTAAAAATAAATAAAATAAAATAAAATGTCAAATTTATAAATAAAATGTCAAATTCAAACTAGGTAGGTTTGATTACAAAAGCTAGACGGAGCCACCAGTCAAGAGAACACAATATACGCCCTTGTCCAGTGCTCAATAAAAATACAGCCTGAGTCCAACCTCTCGGCAATGAGCCTCTCAGTAATAATGTATCTATAGAAATCGACTCTTTTGGGGTTAAAATAAAATGTTCAAATAACTCACCCCACGCGATCGAAGTCGCGCTTTTGAATGACAATATTACATATACTATGACAGTGCCCCCAAAACGTCCGCCCTTCGCTAATTCCTCGTGCTTTCGCTGGGAGGAAGAAGTGACGGACTCTCCAGTTACACAGCTGTCTGTTTATTTAAAAAAACATGACTTTTATTGTCCTTTTTGAACGTCAAAATTATAAAAGGCATTCGATCCCTCAGAGAGACTCCAAACATAGCGCGTTCCATAGCTTGATGAGCGACCTTGAATTTATGGAGCAGCTGTATCGTTAACTTCTCCAAAGTCACTATTAAGCTGTCACTAAAGCTCAAATATATTATTCCATAAGTATTTTTCTTATCCACCTAACTTAGCATGCAAAGACATACGTACATAATAATGTGAAATATATATAATTATAGACTTCAACATATGATTTGAAAAAAAAAAGAACAATTAAATTAAACCCACCATGAATTACATCAAAATTCTTCTATTATACCTGAAAAAAAGAAAATTAAAATCCACAGTAAGAATTCCTGAAACCCTTTTTCATGAATTTCCTTTGTTAAGCACTTATCCTTTGTGATTTTCAGTTGATCGTCGGATACGGTCGCGCGCGGACGTGCTATTCTTGTCGAATTTTCCGGAATTTTCGTAAAGTTTCAAAGTGTTGTGTGAAGTGTAAAAGTGTGTATTGTGTTTGGAAGTGTTTTAAGTGTAATTTCTGTGTGTTTTCTGTGCTTGGAAATGGATGATTTTTGAGTTCCTGCTGCTAAGGTAGGTTTTTATTTATTTATGTTATGTTACGGTCAAACTGTTTTTATGTATTTAAACGTTTACCCTTTGAGTGTCTTAAGTTACACAGTTCGATATAAGATAAAATGCTCCAAATGTCTTAAGTCGGACAGTTACACTTAAGGGCTTGGTTAGAATTGGTCGACAAATATCTGCAGATATTGTAATTGTACCTTTCGGTATTATGGAATTTTAATGAAGTTTTATTAACGCTGGATAAAAAATTAAATAGTTTGTTTTGTGTTACATAGTAGCCAGTTTTACATGCTAGAAGAAAAAAGGATTACACAGAAAGATTCTCTATTTATTGTTTACCGGTAGGAAAATATGTGTTCATTCAGGGATCAAAGGTTCTATACAAGTACAGACATAATCTCGTACAGCTAAATAGAATTAAAGGTGCCAAGGTTTTTTTTAACGTTGCCCCACTTTTTGAATTACTCCTGTATCATGGGCACATTTACAAAAAATGAAACTCACATGCACAAACAGCCAGACCCTGAACTAAATTTTCATATCCACACCAGTAGGCTATTCAAATATTGGTTCCGTGCGGGAATCGAACCTGCAACCCGCAGCGGAGTAGTCGATCGATCATATATTATGATTCAGCTCAATCCTTCTCCGTATGAGAGGAGACTTGTGCCCAGCAGTGGGACGATAAAAGGTTGATGATGATGATGATGATGATATGTTATCATTTAGCCATTTACCAACTATGTTGGAGGTAGGGACCCAGACCGAGTCGACGGCGCGTTGTGTTTCACGCGCGCCTCAAAGAGATGTCAGCACATCGTGATGGGGTCCACGAAGACTGATGCCTCTTGGGTCAGGGTTGTGGTTTGAAGGAAAACCGTGGCCCTGGCGCACAGGCAAGTGAAGGAACACGGGTGTTTATTAGTCAGTAAATGTCTGACACGCGCTTCCGCTCCGTCCAGAGCGGGAGAGGTCATTTGATGATTTCCCATCCATACTAACAAAAAAGGGTCAGCTTCCAGTCTAACGGAACGCATGTCGATTGCCTAAGCTACCGCTTATGTACTTACACGTATCGAAAATATTATTGCATTTCGCTGTGACAATCAATTTTTACTTCTCTATATAACTTCTGTGCTAAAACTATACTGTGCTATTTGTGTACGTGCTATTCTACCTATTAAATAAATAAATATAAATATATACGGACAATTCACACAGATTAGGCTAGCCCCAAAGTAAGTCCGAGACTTGTGTTATGGGATACTAACTCAACGATAGTTATTTATAATAGATACATACATAGATAAACATCCAATACCCAGGCCAATCAGGAAAAGATCGTTTTCCATTATGACCTGGTCAGGGATCGAACCCGGGGCCTCCACGTCGCAGGCAGGCGTGTTGACTTATAGTCAATTAGGCTTAATTGACTATATTGTGCTTGCTTCAGCTTTTTCTACTCGTGTGCCTTCTAAACATTTGGTGTTAATATGTGTATGGACGGACTTGAACATTACAGCATTCGTAAACAGCGAGTTGAACTTTTATTTACATGCACCTAAACCTACACTGGATTCAGCTAAAATACCAGTAATTCTCATGGAGTGACAGCTAATCTGATCTGCACGAAAAGTACGGGGTATTACGACACCCCTTGATAAAACTGATTCTCAGACATTTGGATTTCGTACCATTATATATTCAAAACACACACAACCCTATTAGAATACCAGCGCTCCGACATTTCCTTTTTTAAAATGTAGAAGCATTATGCTAAGATATGAGCCTTTTGACCTCATAGGCGACTTTCCGAATTTTTGTTACTTATTTTATTTTATTTTTTTATTAATTTATAAACCAGCGCTTGACCGCAATCCCGCCTGATGGTAAGCAGTGACGCAATCGTTGATGGTAAAGCGCACTAGTTTATTAAGAGCCTATTCACTCTAGCCTTGAAGACACTCAAATTGTAGTCCGACGAATTCAAAATCAAGAGTATTTTTTAACATCGGCCGCCGGCAGAAGTTACCACCCACCAGACAAAGCCTTGCCGCCAAGCGATTTCTCGTGTTCCGGCATGATGTCTGGTGAAGCCGTACGGAGGACGGGTCTGAGCAGTTGTGTTGCGATGTGTGCCGGGTACGATGCGCCTAATGTTGTTGTGTTGGGAGTTTGGTCGTGGAGGGTCTTCAGATCAATTTCCCTTTGGCGCAGCATCGTTGGTCGTGTTGTTGGGTTTAACATTGCATCACCTCGCTCAACTGCCGTCTTCCTTCCTATTCGTTCAGTTTTTCTGAGTGAATAGGCTCTTAATAAACTAGCGCGCTTTACCATCAACGATCGCATCACTGCTTACCATCAGGCGGGATTGCGGTCAAACGCTACTGTATAATTATAAAAATCCTCAGGCCTACTTAATATACATAGGAAATTTCATTGAAATCGATTCAGCCGTTTTGGAGGAGTTAGAGGACAAACATTGTGACAGAAGAATTTTATATAATAGAATGGTTTATATATTTTATTGTGTTTAATTTATTTAGTTACATGATATTCCTGAAGGAGTAACAATAAATAATTTCCTTTATTTCTATTTTCTCTTTCAAAAGAAATATTCTGTATTTAGTGCTAAAGGTCACACAAAGGGCAATGGAAAGGGCTATGCTCGGGGTTTCTCTGCGCGATCAAATCAGAAATGAGAAGATCCAGACACTCTTCGAGTCGCTAAAATTAAGTGGCAGTGGGCGGGGCACATTGCTCGTAGAACTGATGGCCGATGGAAATTGGCTTCTGAGTGATTCCAATTGATAGCATAGAGTGTTACACAACTAGGGTGCCGGTTGTCCCAATAAAAATATGGTCAACGCGCCGCGCGCCCTTTTGTGCCTGTAGCGGCGCGCTGGGGTCCCTAGGTCATTATGATCCGCTGTGAACTGTATTAGGCGCTCGGTAACCATACTACAATATTTTAAAATATATTTGGGAAAAAATATAACATGGTGTAAAAATGATTGGATTCGATTCAGTTGCTTATTCTGAAGAAACTATATTCAGGTGTCGTATATAGAAAAAATAATGATATTGTATATTTATCATAATTGTGTCATTACGTTATAATAAATCTATGCTATAATTTATCATTTACACTAGAGACTGAATTTGAAGATCAATTATATTTAAACACGACAAACCTCTTGGCGGCAAGACTTTGTCTTTATTAATGTTGAATTTTGAGGTCTAAATCTCCACGGAGTTGACTTTAAATACTTAAACCTTACATTTTTGTGACCTTTGAAAGATCATGGCCATAACTCGCTAGCTTGCCAGTTCGAAAGCAAGTGCGTTCGCCACACCGTTCGGTGATCGACGTAAGAACACGGTCCGCTATGGTCGCGTTCCGTTTACTTAAATTTCCGATAAACACAAAAATCAAAGGAGATATTCAACAATATTTGTATACAAACTTTTTCTACTGTCTATGCCCTTGCTGTTTATATATTTTAAACGTACCTACGATACATGACTGATTCTTAGTGAGGGTTAAAGTTTAAATAACAACCGGCCAATTGCGAGTCGAACTAGCGCATCGAGAGTTCTTTACAAACCTATAGATATTAATATTATTTGTAAATAAAATTTACGATTTTCACATGTTTTGGCTTTATCTGTGCTTGCTTCGATGCGAAATTTTAAAGATTCTGAGTTCACGGGAAATACCCTGCCGGTTTTGATGCCTTTACGAGTGTCGAAAATATGTGGCATAAACGGTTGTATTTTTTGATAGCATTGGCTTAGAAGTTTGATTTTTTCACAGCTCCAAGGTGTTGTCTAGTTCTAAATGGCAAAACATAGCTGAACCTGTCATTATATATACATTTATTTTTTGTCATCTTTTTACCCATGTTTGCAAAATAAAATTATCTTTAATCTTTTATCATATACAAAAAGCTGCCCCGTACTTGCAACTATTCCTATATCGTGGGTATCCACATTTATAAAAAATTAAACTCGCATAAACAAATAACTAGACCCGGAAAAAATTTCCGTAGACTATACACATATTTGTTCCATGCGGGAATCGGAGCCGCGGCATGCAGCGCAGCAGTCGATAAACAGTGTCCTTAACACTTTGTATCTACCATTCCATTGTATTCAACAGCAAACAGTGAAAGAAAACAAACAAAACATTTTTGGAACAAACGAATTTGTCAAGATTTCGTTCCGAAATATTCGTTTTGAAATTCCGTTCCGTTTTGCCTTCCGAGATACGGAACCCCAAAAAGAGACAAAAACAAAGGAACACTAAGACATCCATTTAGGCGTCCGCATTGCTGTCAAAAAGCTTTTTATCCACGGCAGGGTTTTGTGACCTTAAGAGAGTGGGGGTTGACGGGACGCGGAAGGCGAAGGACACAATGGCAAGGGTACATTGCCCTGTAAAGGCTCTAATGTATATAATCTAATAATAATATTTGCACAGGCATATCCAAGTAGCTAGGATCATCCACCAGCAACTTGCTTTGAAATATAAACTTGTAGATTCTGAGGTACCGTATTATAAGTATGTGGCCGACGCAGTTCTTGAAAATGATTGCGCTCAATCCTTCTCTGTATGAGAGGAGACCTTGGCCCAGCTGTTGATCACCACGCTTGCTCAATGCGGGTTGGCGATTTCAGACTTACGTCCAGGTTTCCTCAAGATGTTTTCCTTCACCATCAGTCATTGGTGTCCAAGATATACTTAGAAAGCACATATAACTTTAAAAAATACATTGTTACTTGCGTGACCTGGAATCAAACCCGCACACTCGTACTTGAGAGGCTGGTGTTTTGACCACTAGGCCACCACGAATATTTAGTTCACTACTAATCATCAAATAAAAGTAATAGTTAAAAAAATTCCACCCAACAGACAAAGTCTTGCCGCCAAGCGATTTGTCGTGTTCCGGCATGATATCTGGTGAAGCCGTACGGAGGACGGGTCTGAGCCGTTGTGTTGCAATGTTGTTGTGTTGGGAGTTTGGTTGTGGAGGGTCTTCAGATCAATCTCCCTTTGGCGCAGCATCGTTGGTCGTGTTGTTGGGTTTAACATTGCATCACCTCGCTCAACTGCCGTCTTCCTTCCTATTCGCTCAATTTTTCTGAGTGAATAGGCTCTTAATAAACTAGCGCGCTTTACCATCAACGATCGCATCACTGCTTACCATCAGGCGGGATTGCTGTCAAGCGCTAGTTTATAATAATTAAAAAAAAAAACTATAAAATACATATGCTATAAATATATATGAATATTTGCATTTGTCTGGTCGTGCCTCGGAAAGCACGTTAAGCTGTAGGTCCCGGTTTTCATACGAACATCTAGTGGCAGTCGTTACGGGTTGTTGGAGCCCTCAAAAGTCGAAAGTCGCCTACGGGTTGTGGAGGTCTAACTGCAATGCTTCGATATCGCCTTCGGATGAGGAGATTGTTAACCGTCAAGTTGTTGTGGTCAGATGGCAGTCGCTTCGTGGAAAATATCAAAGTTTAGTCAAAATCAGCAGTTAGACTAGTAAAGCGGACCCCAGACTCCAAAGCTGTAAAAACATCGAATGCGACTGGGATTCGTTAAGATGGTGATTTTAGACGGCTTGAAAGATTGTTATGAAATATTAAATGCATATTCAGTTGGTTGCCATATGAACATCTCATCTGTTAGAGCTCTCAAAAGTCCAACAATTGGTCTAACTGCAATATTTCGATATCGTCTTCGGGTTATGGAGGTCAGTCGGCAGTTGCTTCACGGAAAATATCGAAGTTTAGCCAAAATCAGCAGTTAGACTGGTAAAGCTGACCCCAAGCTCCAAAGATGAAAAAAAGCGTCGGATGCGACTGGAATTAACACTGAGATGATGATGATGATTGTTTTTAACAATTAGTTATTAGTATAAGTTTAATTTTACGGGCTTTTATCAAAGTCACATATATTTTACCTATGGAACTAAAGGTAATTTTGTGATAGTTATAGTACGGACAAAAAAAAAAAAAATTCTTGGGTAGGTATAAATTTATTCTGCGAGTAAATGTTTGGTGAAATTCATCCTAAGGGATGTTAACATAATTCAGAGAGAAAGATAAGACGGCGCACTTTGTTTCCGCATGAAACTCCGGAGAGAGTCTTAGTCAAGAGTAATTTATTTGCTTTAAGCTCAGTAATATAAATTGTAAATACATACATCTATATAATATATTAAGAAAACCTAGTCCCACACAAAAGGATAATAAAGGTTAGGTAAACACATGACCAAATAAAATATGAAATTTTACATAATCATCATAGTAACAATACTAATGAATTTTAATTTTTTTTTTTTTTTCACGAATTAATTTCAACTTCCCCAAAAAGTGGTATTTTAAAAAAAAGTGCTCTGCCCCCCTTCACCCGCGCATGTATGCCTACCGCACATGTATTAAGTTATCTCGCTTTTGCAAAATAATATTTATTTTTTTAGGGGGATTATTTTTTTAAGTTTATTCCGGCTTTGTAGGTATTATTAGAATCAGTTATCGAAACTTAACAATACCTTCACGGATAGGACAAGGTTTTCTTTAGATATTGTATATAGAAATAAAATTGGAGTGTCTCTTTGTAATATTGAAATAAAAAAAGATACATCTGTAATCCTATCAGTATAAGGCAGAGGTTATATTTTTCTTGTTTTTTTTTTGGTATTGGAAATCATCAAATGACTTCTCTCGCTCTGGGCGGAGCGGTGTCAGAATTTTCCTGACTAAAACCCACTCGTGTTTCTTCACTTGCCAGTGCGACGGCCAGGGTCATGGTTTATTTGTTTCTTCTTCAGGAGGCAATGAGCTAGCCAGGCAAGCATCGCAAGATACAAGACTCAGCCTACTATCGACCTCCGGTCTCCGGAGGGGAGTGATGTAGCGGTACCTACAAACGTCACAAAGAAGCAACGCGTCATATTGACGTCACATGAATTCTACATCTCGCAATCAGAGTTTACCGTGCAATTAGCATATATACAACTTCCCAATTTTAACCATCGGGCAAGTGCCCGCCAGACATAACACCCGTCTGGTCGGAGGATCCTCCCTTTTCTATGGAGGATGAGTGAACTTTACTTCCTGTTCCTCATGCCTCCACACTGTTTTCGTGGACCCCATCACGATATGCTGACATTTCGTTAAGGCGCGCGTGAAGCACAACGCGCCGTCGACTCGGGTCTAGTCCTTACCGGGCGGCGAGCTGCTCACTGCTCTTTCAGGAATGCGATGTCGTATCCCGACCAAGGCGTCTCCTGCGGCGGCTAGTGGCATGAGGGCGCTGGGATTCCCGCTGCCTCACGCGCTCCGTTTCCGCCTTTGCCAGCAACACTACTTCGAAGAAGGAATTGTCGGCCTGCCAAGGCAGAGGTTTATATATCTTAGGTTAGGTTATACATTCACCCACATTTCGCAAGTTATCTTTAGGAAATAACCGTTTTTTACTACATGCATACAACCTTAGTATAGTTTGTTCAGAATAAGTAACTGTATCGATTCCAATCATTATTAAACCCTGTTATATTTCTTCCCAAATACAATTAGGAATTGCTGAAGTGTGGTTCCCGGGCGCACTACACAATTCCAGATCATAGTGGTACTATCGGGGCGCACAGCGAAATAACATTGTTTTAAATTCTTTCCTCTTTGTCTGTACGTTTGTTCCGAGTAATGTCTGAAATGGCTGGACTGTTTTGAACAATACAATATATTTCTGCATCGTTCTCACACGATTGATTTCAAAATGAATGATGTAATCAAATATTTGTATCAATAGCTTGATAATTTAAAAGAGTGTCCATGGAGTTTCTTGCCCGTTCTTCTCCATAGGTACCTACTCTTTGGAATGGGCGACTAGCTTCACCTTACTGACTGACCGACCTTCTGACAATTCAAAAGTGCCTGTAACTGGTTTATTTGAATTAAATGATTTGATTTTGATTTTGATTTTGAACGGTACTTTTATAAGTAGGTAGCTTAATGTGGTTTTTATCTCGGAATTCCTACGGGATCAATATTTAGGTTTATCGTATTTGGTTAGGCAGTCATCATCATCTCAGCGTTAATCCCAGTCGCAGCCAAAGCTTTTTCAGCTTTGGAGTCTGCGGTCCGCTTTACCAGTCTAACCGCTGATTTTGGCTAAACTTCGATATTTTCCGTAAAGCGATTGCCGTCTGACCTCCACAACTCGAAGGCGATATCGAAGCATTGTAGTTAGACCAATTGTTGGATTTTTGAGGGCACCATAACTCGTAGCGACTACCATTAGATGTATGTGTATGTATCGTATGGCAACCGGGACCAACGGCTTAACGTGCCTTCCGAGGCACGACCAGACCAGTCCAAATATTCATATTCATGCATACAAATATTTGCCGTGAGTGCAAATATTTGTATGCATGAAGTCCTTCTAGAGCAGCAACTGGGTTCGCTACACCACGGAGGCTGTCGAAGTATGTATTTCGGTAGGCAATGGTCTTTTGCAATTACACATTTCGCCATATTTTAGTATTCACATATTGATTTTGTTTTTTTGTTCTAATTTGAACCAGAAGTTCAGCTTTATTTAGGTAGGCGTTGCTCTGATCGATAAAATGTTGATTAGATAAAATACTGTTACACAATTTTATCTAGAAATACAGTGACAGGGGATTACGATTTTCCTTCTTTTTTAATTAATATATGCGTTATATTCCGTATAGGTGTACAGTTACAATGGAAACCGACCCCAACATGGTTCATCATGTCATCATCCACGTTACTGCCAGTAACTATGTCCAGTAGTCTACTGGACATAGGCCTCTTATATTTCACGCTATTCAACTCGATTCGAACTCGAGAGTAACCGACATAGCCCGAAGAATTGCAACACTAAAGTGACAGTGGGCTGGGCACATTGCCTGTAAGACCGATGCCCGATGGGGCCGAAGGGTTCTCGAGTGCACCGGCACCACGCACCGGAACACGTAGCGTGGGTAGGCCCCCGATAAGGTGGACCGACGACCTGGTGATGCTGGTCGCGGGAAACCACTGGATGCGGGAGGCGTAGGACCGGTCGTCGTGAAAAACCTTGGGGGCGGCCTATGTCCAGCAGTGGACGTCTTTCGGCTGAAATGATGATGATGAACTCGATTCTCGGCTACTCTCATCCAGATACTACCAGCAGTCCTGCGAAGATCGTCGCTCTACATGGTTTGGAAAAGGAATCAACATAGTAATTGCCTAACAAATTATCAGTGCCAATGGGTTTCAAAAAGAAAATACTTTTCCTTTCCCTCCGTAACCCTGGTTTGTGAGTAACATCAAATAACCGAAATCCAGCTCGCCACAGGCCGGTGGGCTTATCAGCAAGTCTAGAAGCGCAAAGGGTGGAGGCCTCCATCCACTCCAGAATACCAGGAGTATATCGCCCTCTGTAAGTCCATCCTCTTCATTATTTGGTAGCGCTTATTCGCGGTTTCTCTCCATATTTCAATTTCAACATCCCTACCCAACGTACGCACAGTCTATACAATATGTAAAGAAAACCCTGTCCGATCCGTCAAGGTATTGTTAGGTATCGATAACTGATTCTACTAATGGATACAAAGCCGGGCTAAACTTAAAAAAAGCCTAAAAAAATAAATATTATTTCGCAAAAAGAGGTAACTTAATACATTTGCGGTAAACAACCCTTCCGCGGGCGGCGGGGGATAGGGCACGTGGCAGGTGGTCGCATCGCTATTCGCTCATAATAATACCGGTGTTGTCACTTTTTTTAATATTACCAAATTTCGGGGAAGTTGGAATTAATTCGCGGGAAAAAAAGATTATGTCAAAATTCATTAGTATTGTTTCTATGATGATTATATAAAATTTTATATTTTATTAGGTCATGTGTTTACCTAACCTTTATTATCCTTACGGGTCGGACAGGGTTTTCTTTACATATTGTATATATCGAGGGAATATGAAACCAAAACAATGTTTCTCTTCACCATTTTTGGTGGGTTTTTGGGGTAAAAGTATAAAAATATTGCGTCTTAGTTATGCAAAGTATACGCTTGGTATGCGAGTCTCCACCCAACGTTTTCAGGTCACACAAACAACTTCGTAAATTCGTATGTTGGTACATGTATACCTATGTAACGTTTGAATGCATATTTTAGAACACACTGGGTAGGATACATAGGAGGTGGAGCATCATTTATAACATCTTCAACAATCATTTTCTTTTTTATAATTTTAAACCAGTGCTTGACCTCTATCCCGCCTGATGGTAAGCAGTAATGCAATCGTTGATGGTAAAGCGCGCTAGTTTATTAAGATCTTATTCACTCTATGTTGGGCGTCTCTCTGAAGGACCGCATCAGAAATGAGGTGATCCGACAGAGGACCAGAGTCACCGACATAACTCTGAGGATTAGCAAGCTGAAGTGGCAATGGGCTGGTCACATATGCCGCAGGACCGACAACCGTTGGGGTAAACGAATCCTCGAGTGGAGACCGCGTCTTGGCAAACGTAGTTTAGGACGCCCTTGGGCGAGATGGAGCGACGACATCAAAAAGGTGGCTGGTAATTCCTAGCGGAGAACTGCTCAGGATCGAGCTTGTTGCCGTGCCATAGAGGAGGCCTATGTCCAGCAGTGGACGAGTAGAGCCTGATGATGATGATTCACTCTAGCCTTGAAGACATTTAAATTGTAGTCAGACGGAAACACCGTCGCTGGCAAATTGTTGTTCGAAAATTTTTTTTTAGTTGTCCCATGCTAGAAATTTCTCTTGTATCGTGGGTGCGTTTACAAACATATAAAGTCACATACACAAACAGCTAGGCCCGGAACTCCTAATTGTAGGTCATACAACTATTTGTTCTGTGCGGGAATCGAGCCCGCGACACGCAGCACAGCAGTGGGTCTCAGCCACTGCCTTAAGAGGTAACTCTAGTGGCGCTTTGTCTATATAAACGTATTCTGCTGTTGATAACATCTATAACATCGGCCGCCGGCAGAAGTTACCACCCACCAGACAAAGCCTTGCCGCCAAGCGATTTATCGTGTTCCGGCATGATGTCTGGTGAAGCCGTACGGAGGACGGGTCTGAGCAGTTGTGTTGCGATGTGTGCCGGGTACGATGCGCCTAATGTTGTTGTGTTGGGAGTTTGGTCGTGGAGGGTCTTCAGATCAATCTCCCTTTGGCGCAGCATCGTTGGTCGTGTTGTTGGGTTTAACATTGCATCACCTCGCTGAACTGCCGTCTTCCTTCTTTTTCGCTCAGTTTTTCTGAGTGAATAGGCTCTTAATAAACTAGCACGCTTTATCATCAACGATCGCATCACTGCTTACTATCAGGCGGGATTGCGGTCAAGCGCTAGTTTATAATTATTTAAAAAAAAATCTACAATTTTACACCGTGATTATACGTGCCAATATCATTTGATTTTTTCAGAAACTTAATTAATAAAAGAAATACGATACTTCAAAATCGCGAAAAATAACCCATTTTTAACCGACTTCATAAAGGAGGAGGTTACTCAATTCGACCGTATATATGCATTTTTATTTATGTTGTTCGCGGGGAACTTCGTCGTTTATGAACCGATTTTTATATTTCTTTTTATTTTTTGTTGGAAAGAAGATATTTCCAAAGTGGTCCCTTGAGAAGGACATCAGGATCTGATGACGGAAGACAAGAGAAATCAAGGGGAACTTTCAAAAATCGTAGGGGCGACTAGTGCATTTCTTGGAAGTCAGTTGTTTTTTTTTTTTGTAAAAAAGTTTTTACTACCGTGATGTTCAGATTTATAACTATTCGACAAACGTAACAAGTTTTTGACAAAAAAAGAAAATAATAGAAGCGTAGGTATACTTTCCCTCTAAATTTTGATATAAAAATAATTAAGATCTGTCGTGTTGTGTAAAAGAAAACAGCGGATACGAAACGTCTTTTGGTCAACGTTTTTGTAGGTAAAATCAGCCTGAGCTGCAACTGTCCTTTTCGCACTTTACTGGGAGAGATTGGAAGCAGCGCGATGGCAATAGTTTCTTCAAATACCTATTTTCCAAATACCTCGGCACTAGAGTCCCCTCTTAATCTTGTCGTCAAGACCGCTGTCGCAGGATCCTCGTTTTCCTATGGAGGATGAGTGAAGTTTACACTCTGTTTCTCATACCTCTAAACAGATATCCACTTTATTCTGATGGTTAATTTAATAACGGTTAAAATAAAGTAAATATTTATTTGATTTCATTGAGTGACTACCAGTATTGAAAATTTTACAAATTTGTACTTAATTCTGTTTTAAATAAAGTTATTCTTCCATAAAATCACGTGTGTTAAAAATTTTGGTATATATTTCGCGAATGTTTTTTTTCAATGTACTTGTATTACTTTTATAAGGTCTGGTAGCAATACTGTATGGGCGTTTTACGTTTCTTTATTTCATATTCAGTAAATTTTTCCTCAAGTTTCTCAGTTTTTGATTTTGATGTGGCAAAACAAACAAAAAAAAAAAAAAGATTTTGCGGACGGATATAAATAAAACAAACAGATATCTGAAAAAAAAAAAATAGAAGGTGGGGGTGAGGTCGAATCCAGGCTCAACGGTCGTCGCTCAGCATAATGTTTATGTTTTCATAAGTCAAGGTTTTGTTAGAAATGTTAAAATAGGAATAAAAAGTTAAACAATTTCTAGGAAAAGGTGATAAGTTCTCAACCCGTTAAAGAGATTGCGTTCCAACTTTTTATTATTTCATCAATAGCGTTTCAAATTCATACATGTTTAAAATAATGTCATATTTTGCATAAAACACCATAATAACACAAAACAAACACAGGGATACACAAAAAAACGTTAGTAGATGCAATTGTTAAAATTGTGTTGCATTTATTAACACCCAATTTAACATTATGGAAACATTTATTAACACGCAATTTAACATTATGGAAACATTTGTTCCAGACATGTAATTGTGTATTTCTTGAACAGATGTTAGGGTGTAAATGTGAGTATATGTGGGTGTTGGGGTAATGTACATTCTCACGGAAGTATATATTTGCATGAGAATGTACATTATGTATATTAGGTGTGAGTGTGTGTGCTTGTTGGGGTGTATTTTTGAACTGATTACGATTCCACAATCTTCTCTGTTTCGCCGTATGAGAGAGTTTACAATCACTTCGACAACTTTCTTCTTGAATCTTGGCTATAAATATTCACAAACCTATTTATTTTGTTATACATTTTAGAGTTGACATATGTGAAGTGTCGTCACTTCACATATGCGTCATCATGCGGTCACTTTACATGGCACATAATGTCATGTTTTTTTAGTTCTTGATCTGACATGTAATTTATCTGTTATGTTAATGTTAAAATAAAATGGAAATCGAATCAATCAATCGGCATAAATTTTGTTTATGTGTCCCACCTGAGAAACTTATATTTTGTGCCCGCAGTTTATATCATCGTATCGACATGTCTCAATTTGTTTGAAAAAACGATTTTTTCCCAAATGGCATACAAATTCTTCGTTTTAGATGGATAAAGAAATTCAGCCGAAGTTGACAAAAGTTTACGTGAGCTCTGCTTATTCTATGTAGTATTATTCCCTTTACTTTTCTATATATACATTTTGTTTTACATTTTTAAATATTTATATAAAAACATACAACCGATGATGGGAGCAGGGTCCAAGCTACCGGTGGTTAGGGCTCCAGAGACAGGAACCTCCTCCCCATGCGGGCCGTATCGAGGAGTACTGCCTTTTGAATCAGGCCCTTGATCCAACAGCCTAACGAGAGCTTCAATAGATGTTGGTCAAGGCTCTTGGCAATCAAACCATTGGCCGATACGACAATCGGTACAATGACAGCCGAGTTCACATTCCACATGTCAACAATCTCGTGCGCCAATTCGAGATATTTAAGTTACTGTTTCTCAGCTTATTATTATTATTTTTATAAATTATAAACTAGTGCTTGACCGCAATCGTGCCTGATGTTAAGCAGCGAAGCAATCGTTGAAGGTAAGGCGCACTAGTTTATTAAGAGCCTACTAACTCTAGCTTTGAAGACACTTAAATTGCAGTCCGACGGAAACGCCGTCGCTTTCAAATTTATTCAGTCCCTAGATGTACGCTGTATAAAAGAAGAGGCGACACGCTTCGTTAGAATGGTTGTTCTAAGACTGGAGACTGATCCCAAGACATGTGTGTAGTAAGAGGCAGATGTTAAATAAGATTACAATTAAGATAAAAATGGTAGCATATTATATTTAAATGACACCAGTTTAAAAATGGTAGCAGTAGCATGATTAGACAACGTAGTTTTAGAGTATGTAACTTAACAAAGACGTAAATTTTTGTAAATAGATTAACAAAATCGCCAGTTTAAGTATGTAAGTTAACATAAACGTTTTTTTTATGTAGTTTAACAAAATCGCCAGTTTAAGTATGTAAGTTAACAAAGACGTATGTTTACATATCTAGGTTAACAAAACCGTGAATTTAAATATGTAAATTAATAAAAACGTGGGTTTAAGGACATTGGTAGGTTAACAAAAACAGTTATAAATAAAACATACCAAAAAGCAATTAACTACTTTTCACCAAAACAGTAAAACTTTGCAATGCTAGCTACCACTACCACTGTTTACTTTTAGTTCCGTTGAGTAGCTAATTCTGTTAAAACACAAATAAGCCGGAGTCCGGTTGTTAAGCCGGGCGTGGACACATTACACTGGAAAATAAATCCTATGAAAATCCAACGGGTGTGAATAGAATACACCTTATATATTACAAAACATAAATAAAAAGATTTTCCAAAGGGTGACACAATGGGTGGTCTTATCGCTAAGAGCGATCTTTTACAGACAACTTTTTTATTAATATGTACGTTAAGTGTATCATACTCTGATAGTAAAATAATAGATTTTTAGTGCTAAGTAAAAACTTCTTACAATACATTACAATTTGTAACCGTTTTTATTAACCGACTTCAAAAAAACGAGGTTATCAATTCGACCCGTATGTATACGTAAGCCAAATTTCAAGTGTATGTATGTGTGTTTTTATGTTTGTGCTCGCATGTTTCCTATGTATTGTTTAACTTAGAGAATACCATAAGTTTAATCAAAATCGGTTCAGTAGTTTTTGAGATACGGTTTTTTTTTTCGATGAGGACATGGGTTATGGCTGCCACTATTATTATGAGGTGAAAAAAAGTAATTTTCGAATATCGACTAAGACACTGAAGAGCATGAAATAAAAACTTTTTACAAACAAATAGAAATCGACTTCAAAAACACTTAAAAGGAAAAAATAAGTTTACTTTTGTCATGGCTCTAAAAGTAGGTGTCTCGAGGTTTCTGTTGTTTAGTTCGCCACCGACTTCTTTTAAGTGTCCTTTTTAGTGTTTTTTTGAAGTCGGTTTATATTTTTTTGTAAAAAGTTTTTTACCTATGAACATACATTAATTAATACAAAAGCAAAAACCATTCTCGGAACTTGAATAAAAGGGCTACGCTGCTACGGCGTAGCTGTCACGCTACGCCGGCTACAATATCGTAGATAATGTTATATTTCACTTCCGCTACGCCACACCTGACAATTTACAAAGAATAATTTGCAAGTAAATGTATTGAAATTGTTACTCTTTCAGATTGCTTCCTCAGAATGTAATTTAAGGTATACCTTTTGTAGGTAATTTTTACACATTTCTTTTCATTGCTTTAAAATTATTGTTCAACAAAATTATGTGTCTGTTTTGAGAGAATTATTGGCGGCGGCTTCCAAATTTTATATCGTAGGTTCGAACCCCATCAGGCGATTTAATTTATGTGAATTATTTCATTACCACTGATTTTAAAACGGTGAAGGATCGGATCTTCTATAGGATGCATTTTGGGGAGTGTGCGAGGGAATTGCATGATTTAATTCCCCCATCTCCGTTCCACCATCGGACGACCCGTCGTACGGCGAGTTTCCACCCTTATGTTATTAACATCATTACGACCCGGACGAAGCATTTCGCCTCCTCCTTTATACCGCGTACATCGAGGGACTGGAACACTTTGCCAGCGGCGGTGTTTCCGTCGGACCACAATTTGAGTGTCTTCAAGGCTAGAGTGAATAGGCTCTTAATCAACTAGTGTGCTTTACCATCAACGACTGCGTCACTGCTTACCATCAGGCGGGATTGCGGTCAAGCGATAGTTTATAATTTAATAAAAAAAATAAAATCAAAAGTTCGTGAGGAAACCAATATGACTTAGAGGCACCAACCCGCACTGGAACCGCGTGGTAGATGACAGTTTACTCCCTCTCACCGATTGGAGGCCTGTGTCCCAGAAGTGGGACTGAGAACACGAAAGGCTGATTATGTTATACAGTATGTTAAGAAAACCCTGTCCGACCCGTGAAGGTGTTGTTAGGTATCGATAACTGATTCTACTAATGCATACAAAACCGGGCTAAACTTAAAAAAAATCCCTCTAAAAAAATAAATATTTTTTGCCAAAAAAGAGGTATCTTAATAAATGTGCGTTAAGCACCCTTCCGCGGGCGGCGGGCGGCAGGGCACGTGGCATGTGTTCGCATCGCTATTCGCTCATAATAATACCGGTGTTGTCACTTTTTTAAAAATTACCAAATTTCTGGGAAGTTGGAATTAATTCGCGGGAAAAAAAGATTATTTCAAAATTCATTTGTATTGGTACTATGATGATTACGTAAAATTTTATATTATATTTTGTCATGTGTTTACCTAACCTTTATTATCCTTATGGGTCGGACAGGGTTTTCTTAACATACTGTATATAGAGGGTGTATCTGACATCGTAACGCAAACTTCGCGAAAAGGCTAGACCGCTTGCCACTAATAAAATTATGATACACATTTATGTTGTTAATGAATGGTTACAGAATTCACAGGGCTTAAAAAAAAGTGTCGGCTCGCCTTTTGAACGTTGCAAGCGTACCGCCGTGCGGGTTTGCAGGTATGATGTTGACCCCTGATGTGAACGCTATTAAATCAGCTGATAAGATAGTTTCTCGAGTTTTGTTTTCATTGTGGTTTTTTGTGTAATTAGCGAATTAATGAATTCTTAATTTTAAATCTTATTGGGTTATTAAAGTATTGCAATTATGAAGGTTCTAAAGTGAAAAAACTACATATTTTTTTTTTTAAATCATGAAAAAGCCGACGAGAAATTCCACCACTGGGGGTTCAGAATCATGTACTGGATCCATGGTACTCGTTTGTGCGTCCATGTCAGATACACCCTTTATATATATCTACAGGCATTCTCTTAAAAAAGCCTGGGATGCCTAATTTATTACATCGTATTTTCTTGTCTTACATTTTTACATACAATTTAAGGTAATGATGAAATAAACTCATTTATTTTTACATGCTTTTTATTAGCTTCACTTGTATGTTTGCTTGTTCGTCTCTAACTCAAAATTGTTTTCAACCTTACCTTACATTAATTTGTACAGGCAAAGTATATTTTAGTTTAGTTTTAGATTTAGTTACTTGGGTAATGCATCATTACGAATTTTAGCACTTGCTATTCTGTCTGTTGGAGATCAAGAAAAGTTTGGTAAAAACAAATGAGCACCACTTAAGCGTTCGTGTTATTCGTATATTATTTAAAAAAAGAATATTGAAATAAAAATAGTTTTAAAAATAGTTTAAAAAACTAAAAAAATATGCTGTTAAGTAATATCAAACTAAAATGTTAAAAATAATTTTAAAATTTAATTTGAATTATTTTTAACGCAGCACAGCTGTCTGTTCAGTTATAAAACACATAACTTTTATACATCATCATCAACATTTTATCGTCCCACTGCTGGGCACAGGTCTCCTCTCATACAGGGAAGGATTTAATCACCACGCTTGCTCAATGTAGTTTGACAATTTCAGACTTAAAGTCCAGGTTTCCCCAAGATATTTTCCTTCATCTTTTAATCAGTCATTGGTATCCAAGATATACTTAGAAAGTACATGTAACTTGGAAAAGATACATTGGTACTTGCCTGACTTGGAATCGAACCCGCATTCTCATATTTGAGAGGCTGGTGTTTTAACCACTAGGCCTTTATACATTTATTTTTTAATAATTATAAACTAGCGCTTGACCGCAATCCCGCCTGATGGTAAGCAGTGATGCGATCGTTGATGGAAAAGCGCGCTAGTTTATTAAGAGCCTATTCACTCAGAAAAACTGAGCGAATAGGAAGGAAGACAGCAGTTGAGCGAGATGATGCAATGTTAAACCCAACAACACGACCAACGATGCTGCGCCAAAGGGAGATTGATCTGAAGACCCTCCACGACCAAACTCCCAACACAACAACATTTAGCGCATCGTACCCGGCACACATCGCAACACAACCGCTCAGACCCGTCCTCCGTACGAATAATACTATATAATTAAAAATGGTGAAAAGTTTTTATCGAATATTTGACGTTACAACAGTTGACTTTGTCATGTGGCATTTTTATGATTGATCTGTTCCTGTCGAAACTATTTTTGATCGATCAATGATTGATGAGGAGATGTCTCATCTATTTGGTATAATAGCATAAACCAATCGATGTTCAATGATATTTGACGGTGAATAAGACGTCTAAACGACATTTATTGCGTTAGTGTAATGTAAATACTCTGAGGAAAAAGGTACTGTGACATTATTAATGCGTTATTTGTGGAAGCTTTTTGCTATTTCAAAAATGGTGTTTTGGATTGTGGAGGCATGAGGAACAGGGAGTACAGTTCACTCATCCTCCATAGAAAAGGGAGGATCCTCCGACCAGACGGGTGTTATGTCTGGCGGACACTTGCCCAATGGTTGAAATTGGCAAGTTGTATGTATGCTAATTGCACGGTAAACTCTGATTGCGAGCTGTGGAATTCATGTGGCGTCACTATGACGCGTTGTTCATTTCACATCACTCCCCTCCGGAGACCGGACGTCGATAGTGGGCTGAGTCTTGTATCTTGCGATGCTTGCCAGGTCAGCTCAGGTTCCAGTGAGTCGGAACCGGTTGCCGCGTAGTTCACGGTGAGTTAGAACTGTCTTCGGAGATTCCCCAGTGATGGCGCTGCGTTATACTCCAGTGCGTCGGATGTCGTACAGCGCCGGGTTGAGGCTGGCTGCTGCGTCGACCAGGAGAAAGAGCTCTGCTTGTTGATCAGCCGAAAGTGCAGTGTGCTGTGCCGAGGTTGCTGATGAGGCTGAGGGTAATGACCAGGTATGCGCGGTCGCTGCATGCTTGTGGTCAGGATACCCGTTGTAGCCGTGGGTGCTGGCTGGCTGGGTGACTCGTCGCCAACGCTTGCGAGAGTGATGATGACGACACGCTGAAGTTAATGCACGAAGGCTGCGCTGACGTTCATGCTCGGGGTCACCAGTGTGGAGGGTTGAGGAACAGGGAATAAAGTTCACTCATCCTCCATAGAAAAGGGAGGATCCTCCGACCAGACGGGTGTTATGTCTGGCGGGCACTTGCCCAATGCTTGAAATTGCCAAGTTGTATGTATGCTAATTGCACGGTAAACTCTGATTGCGAGATGTAGAATTCGTGTGACGTCACTATGATGCGTTGTTAATTTTTGTGGCGTTTGTAGGTACTGCTACAGGATATATTTGTTTGGAACTAAAAGTGTTTTTTTTAACTTTATAAACTGGACTACGGCGACTATCCACCCTTATGTTGTTGACACCACTGCGATCCGGACGAAGCGTTTCGCTTCTTCTTTTATAAAAGAAGAAGCGATACGCGCGACTCGAACAATTTTCCAGCGGCAGTGTTTCTGTCTGACTACAATTCAAGTGACTTCAGGCTTGAGTGAATAGGCTCTTAATAAACTAGTGCGCTTTACCATCAATGATTGCATCACTGCTTACCATCAGGCGGGATTTCGGTCAAGTATTAGTTTATAATTACAAAATATATATATACATATTTTTAGTTCTAATGATATTCATTTTAAAAGTAAGTAGGTATGTTGATTGTATATTAGTACATTCTCATAATTTTAGTTTTTGAGAATTGTTTTGATTTTATGTATTAATTTTTGTGTCCTTTAATTTTTCACACGCTGTCTATAATACATCTCTATACTTATTGTCCTTTTGCAGCTATGCCGTTAGAGATTTCTTATGAAATAAGCCTTACCTCTTCACCTTTTTTTTCTTCTGTTTTCTAGTCTGTGTGTTGTCTGACATATGAAATTGGCGTTTAATCGTACTGGCCACTTTGATCTCAAATATCTCCTCTTTGGTTTAGAATTCCAAATTCAAATTTATACAGCTATTTACTCATCAATTTGTGTCTCGAACGCCGTATATCTTTTGTTTTTCTTTTTGGTTTTTTCTCTGCGTCATTGAGTTTACAAAATGGAAAATTTAAAATTTCGCGTTATGTACGAATATGAGTTCCGCCGTGGCACCAGTGCTGCAGAAACGGCTGGAAGAATTAATGATGTGTATGGCAGGCTGCGGTATTAGTGATAAAACAGGTGAGTATCTCATGAATTGAGTGAAGCAAACCGACAAACGCGCGTCGACTGCTGCGTTACATTACTGAATCGGCACAATAATGATGGGATTTTAGATCGAATCAGTACCTATAATAAAAAGTGGATATTCTACAACAATAGCAAGCGCGTTTTGCAATGGCTGAACCCCGGTGAATCATCCAAATTCTGCCCCAAGAGAAAATTGACTAAGGTACCTACGCCAAAGATGGCCCTGTTCCTAAGATGGCCCGCTTTCGTAAATTCATATTAATTGAAGTTCGACTGTGCTAAAATTTCGTGCCTACGTTTGGTTTGTTCCATAAACAAAACTGCAACTTCATGTTATAAGAAGGGTTCCGCCATTTTCGCAGTGGTTGAAAGTTTGTCACTGACATTGCAAATGACTAGCGTTTTGTAATCCCATATGCTTAAACTGTGTACTATTACTTAGAAAAATCAAATAATTTCAACGTTTTTTTTACAAATTAAAGGTTACCTAGTTTAATTTGCAGTTCGGAGAAAGTAAGTATTGCTTGTATTGTCTGATATTCTTAATTTAAAAGAAGTTGATCCTTTGCCGGGTAAAGTCCCTTTTAAGGCCCACCACAAGGGTTACGAAGATGGCCCGGGCCTTATCAGGACTATTGTATATCTTACTTTTTTGTTTATTATATGATAAAATTAGTATTTGTATTACTTTTTATAAAATAATATTAGTATTCTATCGGAGCAAAACATTGCAACCTATTTTAAACGTAGATACCTAGGTACTTAAAGCATTTATAAATTCTAACCTCATTCAGTGTCTTAACTAAACTTTTTAAGTTTAATTTATTTTCAGAATTTACAAAATGGTAACAACCAAAAAGCGCAACAGTTTGAAGAAAAGGTATCAAAAATATCAAAACCCAACCAAAAAAAAAAATACAGAAAATCAAAGAAATAGCAAAAGAATAAAAATGATAAAGGGGAGATAACATCGGCGAACAGAAACTTAAACGAAAAAAGGATAAATTTAAAAACCAAAGTAAAAAACATAAAAGATAATCAGATTGAAATCTGGTATTGCCAAGCTTGTAAAGCAGAACGCATTGCAGATATGTGACAATGTATTAATTGTTATGTATTAATAATTGCCACGAAGAGTGTGTTGGCTTAACTAAAATAAGAACGACGGAGAAAATTTCTTATGTCCAATGTGACTAGAAATCTTCAAAGCTTTTGGTTTTTTACATTCAAATTTAATTGTTTTTTTTTTATTGTCCTAATAAGGCCCACCAAAGTTGTTTACAATTTTTTTTATCAATATTCTAATACATTTTTTATTTTTAAGAAATATAATTATCAGGAGATCGTGACGAAATTGTTTTATATTGAATTTATTGAAAGATTTTTGTTTTGTAGATAGATTAAATTTCGTTAAGCCTAACATGGCCCACCGCTCATTATTGACCACGAAAACTATTACAACAGACTGACTGTTTACGCTAGTTTATCGGCCGAGTCCGATTGTTAGTTAGTCGAGTTGATAGATGCACGACCGGTACGGGCTAGCGTAATTAGTATTGTCTATGGTGACGCGCCGCCATTAACACAACGTTTTGCGACCTCGCCGCAAAAGGTCCGTTGCTTGAACTCTTGACGAATAATCATCGCGTGCGTGGCACGTTCGGTCGAATGAATTTCGGGAATAAATACCACCGGCCGCGTTTTGTATAGTTTGTCGCGATTGTTGCCCGTGTTTTGGAGTATTTACTTGAACTATAAAACGTAACAGTGCCGTCTGTAAATTGAGTTGAGTTTGAGTCGGAAACGTGGTTTCATTGGCGATCTTTGTCGGGCGTGATTGACACGGCTAAATAACTTCTTACGTTGGTGAGCTTTGGTGCCCTATTAAGGGAACTTGGTGTGTCGACTGGTATGGGACAGTCAGCGAATTGAAGACATCGGATGTCATCGTAATCGACGCGCGCGCGTCGATTCTCCGGACTTCCCTTCGCGACGGAGCACACTGGGTCCCAGGTAAGTCCCGTAGATTTACCAGAGTGTGGTCGGAGATTAATTTACTTGTGGTGTAGGCCGACCTTGTTTGTTGAATAAGCCGTGACAAATGCGCGGTAGATGTACGTGCTGTACTGGGGCGCGTATACACTGACTACTTAAGAATATTTTATGTTAGGTTAAGTTTAACGTATTTATATATTTTTTGTTTTGATAGAATTTATAAATTATGTGATGAAAGTCGGGCCATGATAAGTACCCATGTTCTTAAAAAGGCCCACTTTAGAGGTTTTTAAAAACATTGTTTTTCTTAGGAAAATTTTATAAAACATGTTAATTTATATGTTCATTTTATTCGCAAATAAATTATTCATATTGTGAGAATGTTTATTTATATTAATAACTTAAATATTTTTATTTATTTCAATATTGCAAAAAATGGGCCTTACAAGGCGCAGGTACCTTAGAAAAAAGCTGTTAGTCAGCATTTGATGGACTAGTGCCAGTGTGGTACATTCATTAAATCTGGCCAGACTATTACTGCAGATCTCTACTATGAGCAGCTCTACAGAATGATGGATTAACTAGCAGCTAAGCAACAGAGACTGGTCAATCGCACAAGGCCACTGCTGCTGCTGCTGCTTCAGGACAACGCAAGACACACTGCATAACAGACTGCTACCAAATTAGAGGAGCTTCAATTGAAATGTTTAAGATATCCACCGTACTCCCCGGACCTTGCTCCAACAGACTACATTTTTTTTAGAAATTTGGATAACTTTTTTGCAGGGAAAAAAATCAACTCCGATGAGGCAGTCCAAACCGTCTTCAAAAATTTTATTAATTCCCATCCTAATGTTTTTTTTTAGAAAAAGCATAAACGAACTACCTATGAGATGGCAAAAGTAAAAATACTTTGATTAAATAAATATATTATATTAAAAAAATAAACGACTTTTATTCCTCCCATATAAAACGCTTATTTTATAGATCAACACCATTTTTGACGGTATTATTATTCAAGCGAATAGCGACGCGATCGCGTGCCGCGTACCCTGCCCCCCTTCGCCCGCTCATTTATTGCCTACTACACACGTATTAAGTTACCGCTTTTTGCGTTTTTTTAGTGGGAATAGATTGCTGTAACTAACATATATTCTTACTTCTTTTATCTATGACGTTCGTTACTCTTTCACGCTAAAACTACTGAACGGATTTGGATAAAATTTGGCACACAGATGGTTTATAAATAGGAATAATCAACGCGGGAGCTAACCAGCTAGTAGTTGGTGAATAACCAACTAGTGTAAAACCAAACAAATATTGGTGAATAACCAGCTAGTGTAAAACATAAATAAAACGTACACTCTACTCCAGTCATTTCGTTTCAATCTTTCTGCAACCTCGTACGTGCTTGCTTCCCTTATCAGTTAATCCACAGAGCTACTGATTCAAACAGGGCACGTAAATGGCCTGGCACGGTACAGTTATGTATTGTCATACACAGTTACAGGGCAGAAGTATCGCAAATGGCATTACACACTATTTCTATCAATTTCAATAATTTTGAAGCCTGTTGCTAATCTATTGTCAATATGTCTGCTCAACAACTTAAACCTTAACCACCTAGCACCTATTTCTGTCCTTTAACCACCTACGTGCGGTCATAGAGACCGCTAATAAATTATTGCGATTATTTTGGAATCTATGATAAGAAATTTAGGTTCACTTAAATAAAATGCATGTCTTTACTTAATTGATTTATTTAAGCGTCACAAATTAGCCAAAGTAATATAAAAGTCTTATAAAAATGGAATAATATCTATGAAATAAGGAATATGGCGCCAAAAATAACTATACTAAGAAAATGAGATCTTCATTCTTTTCTTTTCATTTTTTTTTTCTTATTTGTAATAATTTGAATAAACTGAAAATAAAATCAAATTAAAGAACTAAACAAAAAATAAAAAAATAAACAAAAGTGCAAAGCCTCAACTTTTACATTTTTTTCGCGGCAGTAACAACACATTTTTTGCGAAACAAATAGGTACTTCACACACGAAACATAGGTAAGCCGTTTTGAGTTTCTGTATTGGATCACATGTAAAGCATGTTGTACGACAGCAAGCTATTTTCATCGTCGTTACCCACAATTTCAGATTCAGATCTAATAATAATCTCTTCAGCTTGCACTTGATTAACGGGTACATCAGATTCGACGTCGCTGCAATCCTCGCCAGAAAGGTCATCTTCGTACGAGATTTCTTGCTGAAGCAATATAATATTTTCGTAATTTTTACTCTAAAATAGGAATAATAAATAATTATAACAAAAAGTCAACCAACCACAATCACGTCACACAACAACCTACGTGTGGTCACGGAGACCGCTGGTGAATTTATTTTACTTACCCTGGCCAAACACACGCACGTACACACTTGCTGAGCGCTAGCACGACTCTGGGTGTTGTATAGAAAAGGTACATGAATGCGCTTTGAAGCACGCCACTCACACGCAGAAATATTTGAATTTGAAAAATAGTTGCGGTCTCTGAGACCGCAGGTAGGTGGTTAAGGGTTAAATAAAGCAATGGATATTGTTTAACTATCAAAATGAAACCAATTGCTACTAGTAGTATGTTATGTAATTACCCTACGGCATTTCTAGTATTAGTGGTAAATGCGACTTGCTAGTTGTAGGTCGTAGGTTCCAATCCCAACAGGCGCTTTACCTTGTGTAAATTATTTCATCACCACTGCTCCCAAAACGGTGAAGGAAAACTAGAGAAATAGAAAATATTAATTTTTTTAAGAAAAAGCTAAATGACTATTTAGTTGATAAGCCATATTACCCAGTGCATGAATTTCTGTCTGACAGATTAGTCTTTGAATAATATTTTAAAACTACAGATAAAATTTAAGGCATCCATTGGACATTTTATTGCAATTGGCTGACATTTATGCATGTGTCTGATATTGTTGTTATTTATTTATGATAAGTTTAAAATGTCAATTAGTATGTATATTTGTACACCTCTGGGCAAAACATAGCAGATGTATAATATTTATTTGTAACACCTCACACTTTAACCTATGTTTACAAATAAAGATTCTGATTCTGATTCTGATTCTATTCACAAGGAATACATCGTGAGGAAACCGGCATATAATAGAGGCAAAACCTTCGAAGACATGTGACATCTACCAAATCGAACTGGGCCAGCATGGTGGATTATTGCCCACTCCCTCTTAACGAGAGAAGGCAGTGGGAAACATTATAGGCTGTTATATTGTTATCTATGTATGTATTTGAATGAGACCGACGTGGCTAGCTCACATATGGTAAATAATTTAATTTAATTTTCTGTATTTTTTTTTTAATATACGGACAAATCACACAGATTGAGCTAGCCCCAAAGTAAGTTCGAGACTTGTGTTATGGGATACTAACTCAACGATACTACCTATATTTATAATAGATACAAACATCCAAGACCCAGGCCAATCTGGAAAAGATCGTTTTCCATCATGACCTGGCCGGGGATCGAACCCGGGGCCTCGACGTCGTAGGCAGGCGTGTTGACCGATGCGCCACGGAGGACGACAAACGGACGACGGTTTTGTTATGTATACTTACTTTATGCATATTATTTTATAAAATCATGAGTTTCCTTTTAACCGAACAGACAGCTGTGCTGCTGGTGAGTTTACTTCGCCACTTCTTCTTCCCAGCGGGCATTTTGGGGGACTGTCTTATGTTAGCTTTCCGAACGCGGCTTCGCCCGCATGGATTTCCATTATATCGCGCCATTTAGATTTCCCTCGGAAATATCAACTTTTTCCGGGATAAAAAGTACCCTATTATTTAATCCAGACTTCTAACTTTACGTCTGCAAAATTTCAAAGCAATCGGTTCAATAGTTACGGCGTGAAAGCGGAACAAACAAACATACAAACTCACTTTCCCATTTATAAAATAAGTAAGGAAGTAAGGATTGACGTTCAAAAAGTGCTGATTCGCTGTCTAAGTTTAATAAATGACTTTTGTGTTGAATCCTGGGAGAGGGAAGTTGAATAAAAAAATCTAATTAGTCTGTCAGTTAGATTTCCAAAAAACACTAGACACGTATTTTTTTCTTTTTTCATATAAACAAAAAATGAAGTCGACACAGTGCGTTGAAAACTCGTGTGACGTCACTGTACACTACACTTTTTAGCGAGCAGTGACGTCACCAGCCACCACTCCTGATCATTGATGCCTTTTATATTTGTCAATTTTTATTGGTTTGATAAAACAAAATATAGGTATCCAATATTTTTCTATAATCTGAATGACGGACAAATTACGTAGGTAATTCATCAGTCATCATCATCAATCAGGTCATTCATCATGTCATTAATTTAAAAAAAAATAGTTTATTTCAAAGCACATTAGCTTAAATTGCATGTAAAAAATTAAAGACAAGAAAATACGATCTAATGAATTAGGTACTCCAGGTTTTTTAACAGAATGCCTGTAGACATATACAGAGTTGTGCTGACAATACGACAATAAATGAAAACACGAACAATGCTGGTTCATAGGAATAATCCTAAACCGTAGAAAAAACCGTAGCTTCAAAAATAAAAAAAATAAAAAATTTCAAACAAACTAAATCGCATAAAATTGCAAACGAAATAGAACATTCTTTAAAAATATTGGTTCACTGACCTCCGATCGGCGACAGCGAGATCCTGTATCGGCGGCATTATTATTAAAGTTTGGTACCGCAGGATGCGGCGGTTCTTAACCTGTCGTTTCCTTGTCAACATGTACATCATGCTATGAGTTTTAGAGAGAAATTAGTCGACATATTTGTATGAATTTTTATGGGATGACTGAGAATGTGCTGAGGTACGCGATGTTTAATTTATTGTCGTATTGTTAGCACCACTCTGTTTAAAACATAATAAGCCTTTAATGTTCCCAGTCCCACCCCTGGGACACTGGCTTCCTTGTTTTTGGTTTCGACGTACGCGCCGATTGTGTCTATATGTGCATGTGTCTGCTTTGGATCGCTGTATGTAGTCGACCTTCTGTATTTTTCAGTATTTAGTGGTCCAGCTTTAACGTGGTATTAAATTCTGTTCACCTGCAGAAAAAGTTCCTTGTGTAATGTTTTTGTTTCACGGTTTAGATGTTTTTTGCAAACTAAGCTCTTACAATATGATAGGTATTATTAGCGTGGTACTTTCTGGCCACAAATAAACATAATATGTTCATTATTGTACGAAAAGAATTAAAAATAGTACTTGAGATTCGCGAGATATTTAACAAAAAGTGTACACTGCAACAAATTGGATATTTATGTACAAACTAAATCGTAAACAATTGTATGACTATTGTTTGTTCTATTGGTAATGAGGAATAGTGTAAAAGTCATTATCTACATGATGAATTTAATAATGCCGAAACTAAAACAAAGGAGTGTAGCATTAATGAAATTTAACAAAGTTTACTAAAGAGAAAACTATAATTTAGATGACACGGTTGGCGCAGTGGTTGAGCGAAAGACTGTTGCGCTACGTGTGACTGGTCTGGCAGTTTGTGTATTTGAGTTTATGTTTGTAAATGGTCCCTTCGATAGAACAATGATTCCTAGTGCGATCTAACCGACAAGACCGCCCATTGTGTTTTTTTTTTATTAAAATATAAACTAGCGCTTGACCGCAATCCCGCCTGATGGTAAACAGTGACGCAGTCGTTGGTGGTATAGCGCACTACTTTTTTAAGAGCCTTATTCACTCTAGTCTTGAAGACACTCAAATTGTAGTCCGACGGAAACACCGCCGCTAGCAAACTGTTCCAGACCCCCGATGTACGCGGTATAAAGGAGGAGGCGAAACGCTTCGTCCGGATCGTAGTGGTGTTAACAATATAGGGGTGGTAACTTGCCGTACGACGGGTCGTCCGATGGTGGAACGTAGAAGGGGGAATTAAATTATGCGATTCCGTCGCACACTCCCCAAAATGCATCCTATAGAAGACCGAAAAAATTTTTTTGTGTTTTGTAATCCATATGGTGTACATATTCTATTCTATTCTAGTATGGGACAAAGTTTCTTAAATAAAAAGTCCGTTTCTTGGGTTACTAATTTTGCTCCTAAATTTTTGAATGTAGAATGCCTTGCAAATCCTATTCCTTTTGATTCTGCCTGCATTTTACCCTCATGAATATTTGATCTCTTTACCTGCTGACGTCATGAAGGGAAGGCGCAGTTGGCAGACTGGCGGCGCCAGTCAACAGAACTACCAAGAGAGCCTCAAAAAGATGTCAGAACATCATGACAGGAATTTACGAAGGCCCATGCTTGCCAGAACTGCGGGTTGTTCGAATGATACCTTAGATCTGGCACTCAGGAAAGTAAAGGAACACTGGTGAGTTATAGTCAGTAAAAGTCTGACACGCCCTTTCCCTCCGTCTAGAGTGGGAGAGGTCATTTGATAATTTCCCATCCACGAAAAAAAAAGTGCGATAACAATCGCTGCCTGCGGTAGAAAGCAGGCATCAATACTTGATACAGTTACCATTCCAATCACGTCTTTGTGCCACGTGTAACTTTTTTCCTCAAACTTCAGAATTGTCTTATAAGCGTCGTGTGACACCTTGGCTTACCAAACATTCCGGCATTTATGTTTCAATTTGTATGAAATTAGGATTTGGTCGGGTGGATTGTTTTATTTTAGCTTTATGCTGAGCACGTCTTTAGCATTTGGCCGCTTCGTTGGTCTAGTGGTTGGCAGTCAATGGATTTGGAGGCGCCGTGTTCGAAACCCAGGTCGTAGAAAACTGTTATTAGGATTTTCCACTAGGTAGATAATAGGGTATTTGACTAAAAAAACTAATTAGTCCGTCAGTCAGATTTCCAAAAAATAGTAGACACGTATTTTTTCTTTTTTCATATAAACGAAAAATGAAAACACACAGTGCGTTGAAAACTCGTGTGACGTCACTGCACGTTACACATTTTAGCGACCAGTGACGTCGCCAGCCACCACTCTTAAACTTTAACGCCTTTTATATTTGTCAATTTTTATTGTTTTGATAATACAAAAAATACGTGTCTAGTATTTTTTGGAAATCTAAGAATAGCTGTCAAGAATAGTGCCAGATCGATTCCTCATAACTTCTTCAACTATTGTCGCTTAAAAAAATCACCTTATAACTTTTATACTACTTAGTAGTTAAAACAACTAAGTACCGTCGAAGTTATAACTAAAAAATATACTAAAAAGTTATAATTTCTATAGTCATTATTAGTTAATACTACTAAGCAGTTATAATTACTAATTATTAACGACACGGACTTCGCGGACATAAGGGAAGACTTCGGTGCAACGTCAGCTACATTCTACTTGTCATTGCCTACGATCGACTGTACCTTCGTTGCAAATAAACTTCGCAACCCTTAACCGACGTTTTAGTACCCCTAGCCCGTAACAATATTTAATAATATAACTTAATGAAATTTTTAATTATTAATTCTATAATGAGGAACCTGAAACAGGTGTCCAGTAGTAAGTAAATAATCTATGTACAAATTTTCAAAAAACATATCATAATAGACCTCAAAATTATGAGCTTGTTATTTTACTTGTTGTCCCAACAAAAATATGGTCAACGCAGCGCTAGCCCGCCCGAACCTGCACCAGCGCAGCACGGAGGGGTTCCTAGTGCTACCTAGCTGTGTTGTGAGCTCGGTAACCACACTGCAACAATTTCTAAATGTATTTGGGAAAAAATATAACATGGTGTAAAAATGATTGGAATTGATTCAGTTGCTTATTCTGAACAAATTATATTCAGGTTTCATTAAAGAAAAAATATCGTTGTATATTTGTACCTAAGAGGCAGGTCTCGCCCATAAAAATATTAACATAAAAGTTATGATTATGTTGTAAATAATTAATTTTACGGTTTCAACAACAGGTTTTAACAAAGTTATGATTAGTTCCGAAAAGTAACTTTTATGCCATTGAGGATGAAACATTTGAATATTGTATTTAACAGAAACACAACACAAGTACCTGAAAAAGAGAGAGCATCCGCTGTCATACGCTATCATACGCGGTCAGGTTGTTTCCTCCCTCTGCAGCTCCATAGTATCAGCGCAACACATTTTTTTTTTGACGGATCGTGTCCATCTCATGCGCATCACTTCCTCAGGGAGCTAGGACCCTATCAGAGGCTGGTGGGCCTCGAGGTTCTAACCCGTTCGCCGGCCGTCGGCGAGCAGATTGTGGCGTCATCGGCAGAGAAAAATACTCATAGAAAGAAAGAAAGAAAATAAATTTATCCAGCACAGATTTAAAGACACACAATACATCTAAATTAAACATATATACACCAGGAAGCAACAAATAGAAAGTAAAAATCCCGATGTAAAAAATAGCAGTAATGTGTACCTCGCGGTTTCACCAAAAAGGTCCAGTTCAGCTAAAATGATATACAACTAATGCCTGACGCTCGTTTTCAACTGAACCTGATGTCGTGGTGGCCTAGTGGTTAAAGCACCAGCCTCTCAAGTATGACTGTGCGGGTTCGATTCCAGGTCAGGCAAGTACCAACTTATATGGACTTTCTAAGTATATCTCGGAAACCAATGACTGATCAAAAGGTGAAGAAATACATCTTAAGGAACTCAAGGACTTTAAGTCTGAAATCGCTAACCGCCAACATTGAGCAAGCGTGGTGATTACGCTCAAACCTTCTCTGTATGCGAGGAGACTTGTGCCCAGTAGTGGGACGATAAAAAAAAAGGTTAATGATGATGTGGTCGCTCGACAGCCTCCGTGGCGTAGCGGTAGTGAACGCAGCCGTTGCGCAAGGGGGCGCGGGTTCGATCCACGCGCAGTGCTAATATTTGTGTGCATGAATAAATGAATATTTGCACTGGTCTGGTCGTGCCTGGGAAATCACGTTAAGCCGTTGGTCCCGGTTGCCATAGGAACATCTAATGGCAGTCATTACGCGTTGTTGCAGCCCTTAAAAGTCTAACAATTGGTCTAGCTGCAATGCTTCGAAATCGCTTTTGGATTGTGGAGGTCAAACGGCTGTCGCTTCACGGAAAATATTAAAGTTTAGCCAAAATCAGAAATTAGACTGGTAAAGCGGACTAAAGACTCCAAAGCTGAAAAAGCTTCGGATGCGATTGGGATTAACGTTGAGATGATGATGATGATGACTGAAGGTGAAGAAAAACATCTTGAGGAAACCTGGACTTTATAAGTCTGAAATCGCCAACCCGCATTGAGCAAGCGTGGTGATTACGCTCAATCCTTCTCTGAATGAGAGGAGACTTGTGCCCAGCAGTGGGACGATAAAAAGGTTGATAATGATGATGATGATGATGATGATGATGTGGTCGCTAGAGCTTGACGCAACTACCGCGGCTGGTGTCGCCACAGCGCTCACAGTGGTGCTGGGAACCGGCAGCGGGGAGGCGGAGCTGAACGAAGAGTCAGGTGGGGTAGATGTGCCTGTTTTCATGTTAACGACAGGCAAAGCCTTATAGCACCCACATTCCGCTAGGTTTTTTTAAAGCTAGCTTATATAACCTTATTTTTTGTTTAGTCTTTTAGTTTAATGGGTGGGACTCCCATTTTACTGTCGAACTTTCTACAGGTCTCCCAAAGTGATAATGCGCATAGAAATCTTCGTCACTGTTCGGCAACGGTCGTATTCCCAGAGCGTTTGGAAGAAGATATGTATATAGAGTGGTTAAGTGCATTTTCTTCATGCATAATTATGCAATCTTTTGTAACAAAACTATTATTATGTGTCGGTGTTCCCGGGAATAGGATCATTAGCGAAGATCTGCATGCGCTTTATTAATTTGGGAATACTCTACTTATTTATCATTTGGGAAAATAATTATGAAGTACAATATTTATTTATTACTTAATTACCTCTAACTTATTATTATTACTACATAACATAATTTTAATTTCTTAACTATCATTACTTATAAAAGTTATTTGTAGTCTATATCTCTATGCTTAAAATAAATATACACAATATCTACTAAACATAGTATCATTATACTAACTTATTTCTATTAATTACGGTTATTAAAATAGTTTCAATCTGGTCATTTTAATTTTGTACGGGTTTCATTAACCTAAGCTTGTCTAGAACGAATGCTCCATCATAAATTTAGCTTTAAAACTAGATTATAGTTGAAATTAATATTAAATATGGCAGCTTTTAATCTTGATTTATAACTGAGTTTTCTACTAAGATATGAGCTAAGATTGTAAGACGAAGATTAAGTGGGCACTGAGAAATTTAAAACTGAGGAAAATAATTAAGTTAAGCTATGACTAATGAAAGCTATGGGCACCCATCGACAGACCAACCGCGGCAAGCATACCTTAACTTGATCAAGCTACTTGTGCGGCTGTTATTATTTTGGTCTGTAAATATGCGCACCCATCCACAGACCAACCGCGGCAAGCATACCTTAACTTGATCAAGCTACTTGTGCGGCTGTTATTATTTTGGTATTTAAATATGCGCACCCATCCACAGACCAACCGCGGCAAGCATACCTTAACTTGATCAAGCTACTTGTGCGGCTGTTATTATTTTGGTCTGTAAATATGCGCACCCATCCACAGACCAACCGCGGCAAGCATACCTTAACTTGATCAAGCTACTTGTGCGGCTGTTATTATTTTGGTCTGTAAATATGCGCACCCATCCACAGACCAACCGCGGCAAGCATACCTTAACTTGATCAAGCTACTTGTGCGGCTGTTATTATTTTGGTATGTAAATATGCGCACCCATCGAGAGACCAACCGCGGCAAGCATTCCTTAACTTGATCAAGCTACTTGTGCGGCTGTTATTATTTTGGTATGTAAATATGCGCACCCATCGAGAGACCAACCGCGGCAAGCATACCTTAACTTGATCAAGCTACTTGTGCGGCTGTTATTATTTTGGTATGTTAATATGGGCACTGCGCACCCATCCACAGACCAACCGCGGCAAGCATACCTTAATTTGTTCAAGCTACTTGTGCGGCTGTTATTATTTTAGCTACGAACCCCTCAATAGTTAACGAAAATAACTACAGCCAATATAAACAATTTCAATAAGCGTGGTTTCCACCAGGGAAAGCGCCGAGATTTCACCGATATTACTTTTTAGAAATTGCTATGCTTTCTATAGGATTCTTTTCTTTCAATAAAAAACTGTGAAAGAATTCATAATACTCAATTCAACATTTTCCTTAACAACAGCCACAGTTATCAAAAAAAATACTGTAATAAATTTTCTTGAAACATCCCGAAAGCGTCTGTGAAGAATAAAATTTAGTTATTAATTTATTGTTTTGCAAAATTTACTAAATTGGTTTCGATGAGAACGTGTCGGACACGTTGGCGTAAATATATAACATTTAAATAAAAACATAAAGGATTCCAATTTAAAGAATACTATCAGCTGTTTTTGAAGTGAAACTTCTTTATCGGCGTTGGATAAAAATTTACCGTCACATTTTTCCGTTACGCGTCATCTTTTTATTAAATTTTTTACTATATTTACCCACCTCGAAGTCCTTCCCCATATCTCTACCTAAAATCCCGGATATCTCGGAAACGGCTGGAAATTTTATAATTCTGAAAAAATCCCCCCCCACCCCCCCTCCCTTACTAACCCCCCTCCCAGCCGGAACCTATATTTAGATAGGACCCCTAGACCCCCATTTTGACCCCATAGTACCTGACCCCCAATACCCATATAGCACATACATTCCAAGAGATTTTAGTGTCCTGTCCCCTCCCACTCTCCCCTCATGTTGTGACCCCAGGTGGACAGGATCCTCCCAACACTTAGACAGCCCCCCCCTCACCTACCCCTCCCCCTCCCCCTAGACTCTACCTAGCCTCCCACCCCTCTCCTCTACACTCACTTACCCCCCCCCCCCCACTTGCTCCTCAGGCCACCTCACCCCCCCGCGGCGTATCTCGGGATCCGGAGGTCTTAGACTAGCCGAGTTTTGGCTCTTCGGAATCGGGAGGAAGAGCCCAACATTCTGGCCCCGGGGGATTCCGCATCCCGCATCCCGCATTTCGCATTGCACACTGACTCGCCTGGTGCTGGCGCATGCAATTGTTGGGACATACAGGCTGTATCTTTAGGTTAGTTTAGTTTTAAATTTGGTGTTGTATTTAGTCGTGGACCGTCCCCCTATTGGGGACGCTAAGTTTTAATCTTTATTAATGTTATTTTACGCGCCACGCGCGTTACGCGCCATCTTTTTTTTTTTACAATTATACCTAAAATAGTGCTTGACCGCAAATCCGCCCGAAGGTAAAGCGCGCTAGTTTATTAAGAGCCATTCACTCAAAAAAATAGTGAGTGAACAGGAAGAAAGACGGCAGTTGAGCGAGGTGATGCAATGTTAAACCCAACAACACACAGAGGGAGATTGATCTGGAGACCCCCCACGATCAAACTCTCGACACAGCAACATTTGGCATATCGTACCCGGCACACATCGCAACACAACTGCTCAGACCCGTCCTCCGTACGGCTTCACCGGACATCATGCCGGAACACGACGAACCGCTTGGCGGCAAGCCTTTGTCTGGTGGGTGGTAACTTCTGCCGGCAGCCGATGTTATGGCCTACCACCAAGAAATCCATACTAATCATAAAAATCCATATAAGTAGTAAATGGGAAAGTGTGTGTGTTTATTTTTTTGACCGTCTTTCACAGCAAAACCGAACGACGAATTGACGTGATTTTGTATGAGACAATGGTTGAAGGGACGGAGAGTGACATAGACAACGTTTTGTCTTTTTCTAAACCCCCAGTTCCCTTAAATGGGTAGTTGAAATTTTTACGGCGCATTCCGCAATTTTCCAGATCGAAAGCTAAAAATTGGTGTGCAGACTATATGTGTTAATAAAAACTTTTTTTACAAAAAAAAAAAACAACCGACTTCCAAAAAAGCACTACAAACTGAAAAATAACTAATTTCGGAAGTCGGTGTCAAAAACGAACGTGTGTGGACTGATTCAGAGGAATTCAAAGTGTTATTTTGTGTTTTCTTTGGACATTTTCAGTAGCTGTCTTAGTTGGAAATTGTGTACAGTTAATAGAAAAATAAGCCATGTCAAAAGAGCTCCTCAAGTATAGTGAATGCATGAATTCACATCTGCCTACATCTTCGTAATTCGAGGCATTTTTTTTACATAACTTATACAGCCTGTAGGTAGTGTGACATAGCGAAACTTTTACAATCACATCAGTATCTCGCCAAAAAACGGTTTTTTTATTGATAATAAATAAAGAAAGTCCTACTTCTGAGCCCTTAATGTCTTTCAAACCATAGCCAACGTATAATCAAAACAGAGAAAATCAGCTTTTTTTTAAAGTCAATATTGCTTAAGACAGTCCCCTAAAACGTCCGTCCTTGTTCACTTCCTATTGCTTTCACTGGGAATAAGAAATGGCGGAACAAATTCCCCAGCGGCACAGCTGTCTATTATATAATATCGAAATATATCTCGTTCGTGGTACAAAATAATCTCGCAAAGAGCCACACTATCTAACAGATGTCTAAATTTAGGGCAGGCCCGGGTATGAGAGTGTAATAAAACCAATTGACAGTTCACATCTATCCGCTAGTAAATCGTGGGTGGTTGTTACACCATCCTGTATGAGATTTTTAATATCTATGGTGTATACAGAGTGTTGCTGACAATACGACAATAAATTAAACATTGTGTACCTCAACACATTCTCAGTCTACCCATAAAAAATCATATAAATATATCAATTAGTTTAGTCACAGGAAATTATTTTTAATTTTTCACATTCTCTACATGATGTACATGTTGATAAGGAAGCGCTTATAGGTTAATGACCGCCGCATCCTGCGGTACTAAACTTTAATAATAAAGCCGCCAAAAAGCAAGTCGATACAGGATCGCGCTGTCGACAATCGGAGGTCAGTGAACCAATATTTTTAAAGGATGTTCTATTTTATGCGATTTAGTATGAAATTTTCATTTAATTTTTGATGCCAGGTTTTTTCTATGGTTTAGGATTATTCCTACGAGTATGAACCAGCATTGGTCGTGTTTAAATTTATTGTCGTATTGTCAGCAATTCCCCAATACAATTTCCCAAAACCGTTGGGCAAGGGTCCGCCAGACATTGAACTTTAAGCCCTGTTCCTCATAGTTACCTCTTTTTTTTGTTTGTGATGGGAAATTATCAAAAGAGGTCTCCCGCTCTGGGCGGAGCGGAAGGCCGTGTCAGACTTTTACTGAGAAACCCCACCCGTGTTCCTTGACTTTCCTGTAGGCTAGGGCCACGGTTTCTTTTTTAGCCAACCCGCAACCCTGAGTCAGGAGGTATTGGTCTTCGTGGAGCCCGTCACGGTGTGCTGACATCTCTTTGAGGCGCGCGTGAAACACAACGCTTGTCGACTCAGGCCTGGTCTTTACCAGGCGGCAAGCTGCACACTGCTCACCACCCGCATTCCTCATACCTCTTGGTTTGGTTTTACTTTTTGGTGGTAGGCCATAACACCGGCCGCCGGCAGAAGCTACCACCCACCAGACAAAGCCTTGCCGCCAAGCGATTTGTCGTGTTCCGGCATGATGTCTGGTGAAGCCGTACGGAGGACAGGTTTGAGCAGTTGTGTTGCGATGTGTGTGGTACAATGCGCTAAATGTTGTTGTGTTGGGAGTTTGGTCGTGGAGGGTCTTCAGATCAATCTCCCTTTGGCGCAGCATCGTTGGTTGTGTTGTTGGGTTTAACATTGCATCACCTCGCGCAACTGCCGCCTTCCTTCCTATTCGCTCAATCTAAGTGAATAGGTTCTTCATAAACTAGCGCGCTCTACCAACAACGATCGCATCACTGCTTACCATCAGGCGGGATTGTGGTCAAGCGCTAGTTTATAATTATTAAAAAAAAAAAAATTGTTCACTTTGACATAGTAAGACCGATATCGTATCTGCAAAGGGTCGCTTAGTTTATTTTTATTGAAGACCCTTCCACTTGGATTACTGTGGTCGTGAGTTGGGTAGATTTATCGATGTCTCGTATTGAATAACACTGAAATTATTAAAAAAAAAATATATATTATTTGGTAAATAAATACTTAATTTGCGACAACGATTATAAACTAGTCCTTGACCGCAATATCGCCTGATGGTAAGCAGTGATGTAATCGTTGATGGTAAAAAAGCGCGCTAGTTTACTAAGCCTATTCACACAAAGAAACTGAGTGAATAGGAAGGAAGACGGCAGTTGAGCGAGGTGATACAATGTTAAACCCAACAACACGACCAACGATGCTGCGCCAAAGGGAGATTGATCTGAAGACCCTCCACGACCGAATTCTCGACACAACGACATTTGGCGCATCATACCCGGTACACATTGCAACACAACTGCTCATACCCGTGCTCCGTCCGGCTTCTTCAGACATCATCGCTTGGCGGCAAGACTTTGTCTGGTGGGTGGTAACTTCTGCCGGCGGCCGATGTTACAGCCTACCACCGAGAACAGTCTCACTTTTTTAGATACGCTTCAGTGTAACACGCTGACATTACATTATCTTTCAGCAGTCACCAAATACTAGTTGTAGGCAAGATTCCTCTTTGAAGTAAACAAAAACAAGTTTAATATTGTAATCACCACGTCTAGCGGGGGTTAGCTGCCGAATAACTTTCAGCGAAGGAAGTTTGTGAGAGGAAATCATAAGTTGGACTTATCCTAGCGCTTTTGCTGTTGGTTTATCTGAGAATAATGCTCAAGGCTAAATAAAAAATGGGTCAGGGTTACGGGTTGGTTAAAAACAAAACCGTGGCCCTGGCGAACAGGCAAGTGAAGGAACACAGGTGGGTTTTAGAAAAAATCACATAAAATATATAAAGCTGAAGAGTTTGTTTGTTTGAACGCGCTAATCTCAGGGACTATTGGTCCGATTTGAAAAATTCTTTTTGCGTTGGATAGCCCATTAATCCAGGAAGACTTTAGGCTATATAACATCTCGCTGGAACTAATAGGAGCGGAGCATAACTAACTCCACGCGAACGAAGTTGCTGGTGGCCGCTAGTATCACATAAGAACAAATGAAATATTTGAGAGAGGAAAGATTTTTTTTCATAATTTCAAAAGTGGACAGAGTTTTAGCTCGCCTTATGTACAGGAGTCACTACATAGCCGAACTATGTACAAGGTGGACCGACGACCTAGTGAAGGTCACGGGAAACCGATGGATGCAAGATGCGCAGAACTGGACGCCTGTCAGCTGAAATTAAATGATTACGTGTCACAATGATGCTCAATTTTGAATTTATTTGCTAATTTAGTTCAAAACGGTCTCCAAAGCCAGTCTGTCGGTGTTCTATAGGATGCATTTTGGAGAGTGTGCGAGGGAATTGCCCTGTCCCCGTTCCATCATCGGACGACCCTTGGTATGGCGAGTATCTACCCTTACATTGTTGACGCTACTACGATCCGGACGAAGCGTTTCGCCTCATCTTTTATACCACGTACATCGAGGAACTGGGACAATTTGCCAGTGGCAGTGTTTCTATCTGCCTACAATTTAAGTGTTTCTAAGCTAGAGTGGCTTTGAAACACTAGGCTTTTAATACACTAGCGTGCTTTATCATCAACGATTGCAAAAAAATATCTTCTCTTTTAGAGTTGGATAAATAATGTTAAACTAGCGTCAAGACATGTGGACCTGATCGAAAATTTGGAAGTGTAGACCTCTGGCACGATGTAATAAAGCCTTGCCGCCAAGCGATATGTCGTGTTCCGGCATGATGTCTGGTGAAGCCGTACGGAGGACGGGTCTGAGCAGTTGAGTTGCGATGTGTGCCGGGTACGATGCGCCTAATGTTGTTGTGTTGGGAGTTTGGTCGTGGAGGTTCTTCAGATCAATCTTCCTTTGGCGCAGCATCGTTGGTCGTGTTGTTGGGTTTAACATTGCATCACCTCGCTCAACTGCCGTCTTCCTTCCTATTCGCTCAGTTTTTCTGAGTGAATAGGCTCTTAATAAACTAGCGCGCTTTACCATCAACGATCGCATCACTGATTACCATCAGGCGGGATTGCGGTCCACTGTTCACTGGAGAGGCGGGCGAAGAGGCTGATTGGTGACCCTGATTTAACTCGAGACGGTCTCCAAAGCCTAGAGCACAGGCGTAGAGTAGCCAGCCTTTCGGTCTTCTATATGATGCATTTTGGGGAGTGTGCGAGGGAATTGCATTATTTAATTCCACCATCGGACGACCCGTCGTACGGCAGGTTTCCAACCTTATGTTGTTAACACCACTACAATCCGGACGAAGTGTTGCGCCTCCTTCTTTATACCGCGTACATCGAGGAACTGGAACAGTTTGCCAGCGGCGGTGTTTCAGTCGGACTACAATTTGAGTGTCTTCAAGGCTAGAGTGAATAGGCTCTTAATAAACTAGTGTGCTTTACCATCAACGACTGCGTCACTGCTTACAAGCGAAGATTGCGGTCAAGCGCTAGTTTATAATTTAATAAAAAAAAAATATATATATATCTTTAAAAGTGTATGGGAGCCCCCTTAAATATAGTATTATTATTATTATTGATTGTTATAGCGGCAATAGAAATACACAATCTCTTAAAATTTCAACTGTCAAGCTATTACGGTTCATGAGATACAGCCTGGTGACAGACGGACTGACAGACGGACAGCGAAGTCTCATGAATTAGGTTCCGTTTTACCTCTTAGGTACGGAACCCTAATATTCAAAACGCACAATGTTAATGTTCATGTTTTCACTTCTGCCGGCACTGCCGCAGCCCTTTTTTTTAACTTTCTTTTTCCTGGCTACTAGGCTTTTGCGATTTAATCGTCATCATCATCATCATCAACCTCTGTTCGTCCACTGCTGGACAAAGGCCTCCTCCATGGCACGCCAACAAGCTCGATCCTGAGCAGTTCTCCGCCAGCCATCACCAACCTTTTTGATGTCGTCGCTCCATCTCGCCCAAGGGCGTCCTACACTACGTTTGCCGAGACGCGGTCTCCACTCGAGGACTCGTTTACAACGGTTGTCGGTCCTACGGCATATGTGACCAGCCCATTGCCACTTCAACTTGCTAATCCTCAGAGCTATGTCGGTGACTCTGGTCCTCTATCGGATCACCTCATTTCTGATGCGGTCCTTCAGAGAGACGCCCAACATAGCCCGCTCCATAGCTCGCTGAGCGGCTTTCAACTTATGGACTAGTCTGACCGTTAGTGTCCACGTCTCGGCTCCGTAAGTCGAGATAATAGGCGATATAATACTAAAGCCAAAGTCTAGCTAGTAACCGTTAAAATGCGGTACCCTACAACCCTAGTTAATAAATCATATCAGCGCCAAAACCAATCAAAATACTTGATATCCCGACTAACATAATAAGATTCTCGCGTATTACCAAAGGGATTTACTTGACTTCGATCTTCGTTTAGAACGCGTGAACAATATTTTGATCTGAAGAGGACAGTATCTGAAGAAGGCGCTTCTTTTTTAATATTTACTGTTTTTTTTTTTTTAATATTATTATAAACTAGCGCTTGACCGCAATCCCACCTGATGGTAAGCAGTGATGCGATCGTTGATGGTAAAGCGCGCTGGTTTATTAAGAGCCTATTCACTCAGAAAAACTGAGCGAATAGGAAAGAAGACGGCAGTTGAGCGAGGTGATGCAATGTTAAACCCAACAATACGACCAACGATGCTGCGCCAAAGGGAGATTGATCTGAAGTGCCTCCACGACCAAACTCCCAACACATCAACATTAGGCGCATCGTACCCGGCACACATCGCAACACAACTGCTCAGACCCGTCCTCCGTACGGCTTCACCAGACATCATGCCGGAACACGACAAATCGCTTGGCGGCAAGGCTTTGTCTGGTGGGTGGTAACTTCTGCCGGCGGCGGATGTTATGGCCTACCACCCTGTTTGACTTAAACACAAAATTAACAGTTTATTAGAGATCATATAACAACTTGTAATGTTGCCGTAGGTTCGAATCCTATCAGGCGCTTAATTTCGTGTAAATTATTTCAACAGCACGGCTGCCAAAATGGTGAAGAAAAATATACTATAGACTAAGTTCTGCTGCATACGCAGTTAGAACAATTCGTAATTTGACTGATATTGAGACGGCCCGTTTAGTGTACTTTGGCTATTTCCATAGCGTAATGTCGTACGGCATTCTGTTGTGGGGAAATGCCACTGATATTCAGACAATATTTGTTTTGCAGAAACGAGCTGTTCGTGCAATTTATAAATTAAGTCCAAGACACTCTCTCAGAGAAAAATTTAAAGAAATTAATGTACTGACCGTGCCGTCTCAATATATTTATGAAAATCTTTTGTATGCTCATAAAAATATAAAATTGTATAAAAAATACAGTGATATCCATAATATAAATACTAGAAACAAGCACAAATTTATTGTACCTACAACAAGGCTCAAGAAAATAGGTGGCTCTTTTAGATGCCAATGTATACATTTTTACAATAGACTTCCAGAGGTGGTTCAAGATCTGAGCCTGAATAAATTCAAATGCTTCATTAAACGTAAGTTGTGTCAGAAAGCATTTTATAGTGTTAAAGATTATATTGACGACAAAAAGGCTTGGGCTTGAGCTGCGTCCGATTTTTATGCTTACACTGATTGTTCTTTGATTTTTCCTCTCGTAGTTTAAATTTGCAATTGTTTGTTTTTTCTTAACTCAAAGCCAGTACACACTATGTAGCCAGGCATATTGTACGTTACGGAATTGCATCGCTGACAGGGGTATTCGGCACTGGTGCAGCTGCACAGGAGCTAAACTTAGCATTCGGGAACACCGTTGGAGCTGCTGAACCTTGGACAAAACTGTCTTTGCATTGTGTAGATTCAATTTCTTAGTATTGTATAATTGCATGGAACACGTGTAAGCACGATCTATTTGCTGTAAAGCATCTATTTGTTGGGTTAGTCGTTTATTGACTTGATAGTGCTATGGCTGTTGAGAGTATGTCATGCTCACTCAAATGTCTCGCTGGTGGTGGCGTGTGTGTTGGGTCATTAGGTTCCCTTCAATATGGTTGAGCTGAATGATGCTGATCCATACGTCATGTTCGTGAACGGACGCCGTCAGAGGGGACTGGTCATCTCTTAGCTGCTACGGCGTATTTTAATTTCTAAATTGTTGTTTTTTTTTCCATAATGGACGCTCTCAGCGTACAATATGTTTCTGCATCGTTCTCACACGATTGATTTCAAAATGAATGATGTAATCAAATATTTGTATCAATAGCTTGATATTTTAAAAGAGTGTCCATGGAGTTTCTTGCCCGTTCTTCTCCATAGGTACCTACTTTTTGGAATGGGCGACTAGCTTCACCTTACTGACTGACCGAACTTCTGACAATTCAAAAGTGCCTGTAACTGGTTTATTTGAAATAAATGCTTTGATTTGATTTGATTTTGATTTGATAGTAAGGTCTTTGCTCGTGAGGAAACCGGCATGTGCTAAAGCCAAAAACTTCGGAGACGTGACATCTTAGATTACGGCCTGTGTCCCAACAGTGGGATCATTATACGCTGATTATATGTATGTATGTGACAATAATTATAAGAATTCAGAATACATAATATTACTTTAGATGCTCTGAGTGACATTCAATCAGATATATCGATGACAGCTAATGTCCTGTTCGAAGTCGTTTTTGAAATTCGAATCGCATTGACAGCGATAATTATTTGTTTAGGTTTTTTTTTAAAGGAGTTTTTGGCTTGGTTACTAAGATCTTTAAACAATTTCTTCGTTATTTTTGTTTTCTTTCGTATTCGTCTTTCTTTCTTAACTTAACCTATCTCCTTTCGTTTCCCGTGTGAGCCGACTAGGAGGGGTTTGGGGTAAAGTCATGATGTGGCCACTATGTTACAATATTTCAATGTTCTTTATAAATTATTCACTGAATGCACTTTTTATTACATAAATCACGCGCTTTATTTAGTAAACAACACTATAAATAATTTTAAAAGTCCAATGAAAAATGAACGTGACACTCAGCTTGACTTTCGCGCCAAAACTTTCTATTTGTTTAGGCGTTCGTTTAGAGGCACCATAAAATCTTTTATTTTTCTTTTATCAGTTTTCAGGTTGAACTTCTACTGTATTTTTTTTAAATATAACTTCGAAATTCGAACGGCGTCAAGCGGATAAATGTGTGTGATAAAGATGTCAGAATGTTAAGGTAAATACTTAAATCTCTTTTGTTTTTTCTTCTTTAATAGAAGGATGGAGCAAGATAAAGAATCGCTAATGTTCGAAATTTGAACGGTGTCTCGTTGGGAATCCATGATGATTTACTTTTCAAACAAATGAATTTGCTTTCGATTTGTGTGCCGTATGAGTTAGGAATAATAAAAAGTTGAGCAGTTGATCTTCTTCTGAACAGTCCGCACATCACATCTTGTGGGAGTGTATTCTTTGGCAGAATGAAGGCAATATTATGTTGGATAGTGTACAAGTTACAACCGGAGTCGGTTATTATACGGACCTTGTAGAAACTAGAACAAATTTCCGTGCGTTCAGGCGCTTTTGCTATACCTACTATTGGAATCAATTGTAACAGCACATACCTACTTAGAACCCATTAGCTTAATCAAATTTTATTCCGTGGTGCTTGGCAATCTGGGCTTCTCCCAGTTGCAATAATGTCCCTTTGTGCTGATTGGCCTAGTTCTGTTCTGTCTCCTGCTTGTTATGGTGGGAAGTGGAAAAAATATCTTTTTTCTAACTCCTCCGCTATTCTTTTCTGATTAATTTCATTGCAGGACCCAAGAATTGTTTCTCCAGGACTTGTCGAGCTTCATTGCTTGGCGTTTTTCTGGCGGTCTCCACTGTTGATTCTAGCTTTCAGGAGTTGCAGTGTCTGAAAGCCTCAACTGCTTCATATAGTTGCGGAGATTCGTTATCCATGTAGTTGGGAGCATTCCCCTCCCTCTCGTCTTCGTAGCCTTGGAAAGGCACTTCTTCACGACATGTTCGTCTGGCCTTCTCTGTATATGACCGTACCATCTCAGCCTAGAGTCTGTCATTTTACAGCAATTGCTGTAACCTTAAAAGTACCTTTTATACAATGTTTCAGAATAACCAACTGAATCGATTCTAATAATTTTTACACCATGTTATGTTTTTTCCCGAATACATTTAAAAGTGTTGCAGTATGGTTACCGAACGCACAACACAGTTCACAGGTGATCATAGTGTCTTAGAGCCGCCGCCGCGCCGTACCGCTGCGGGCGCGGACGGGCGACTGGTACGTTGACTATATTTTTGTTGGGACAAGCAGGTAACATAACAAGCTCATAAGTTTGGGATTTTTCATGGTAGCTTTCTGTAATTTTGTGCATTAAAATACTGGACCCGTATTTCTGGTTTCCCATATACAAAAAAAAAAAACGTTGTATATTCATTGAGCACCTTGTTTTTAAGTGTAACTCCGCCCACCCAATGCAGCATTCTCATCTTGGCCGTGTATAGCTCCTGTACATGACAAAAGTTGAATATTACATATTGAAATATAATCATTCATCACAAAAAGGTCGAAACACACTATCAAAACGTGACACGACGCCACGCCACCCGACGCATGTGAGTACGTATCAATTCCATATATTTAATATGGGCAGAAGCGCATAGGCAACACGCTACGTGACCACACGCCGCAACATCCAACCGATTTGGATCAGCGTGTTGCCGGGAGAAGGGGGGGACACGTCACCCGACGAATCAGCGCAGTGTGTTTCTAGTTAACACCCGACGCCATAAAAGAAAAGATATTTTTTGTTTAAAATTGTTTAAAAATTGGTTGAAATGTCGGATGAAGAATTAATAGAATTAGAAAAAAACGGTACTCATGGTTATATGATATGAGTACGTCTTTTTTTATTAACTGTTTCTGTACAAAATATATCCCCAAAACCTGCAATAAATCTTCTTCAAAATCCTCATCTAGCTCGTCTTCAAGTAGAATCGAATCCATGGCCACGTGACACGTCAATACACTTCAGCATTTCGTGAGAGACTACACTACACGATACGTGTTGTAGTATCGTGTGGCGTGTTGCCTATGTTGCACGGCGAGCGTCGGGTGTCGACACAACACATCACGTTGCGTTTTGATAGTATATTTCGACCTTGAGCCTTCGTCTATACATCACCCTAATTTCGTAACAATGTATTATTCATATTGTTAATGATTCTGAAGCATATTACTAATCCATTAATTCATATGTTAGATATGCAAATATGATCACATATCTGAATTTCGTACAAAGCTTAAGTGGCTTCCCATTCGTCTTCGCCGGAATTCTCATATCCTATTTCAGCTCTACAGCATTTTGTTTAATCCTAAAACCCCTTCTTATCTTAAAGAACGTTTCAAGTTCCTTCATAACACACATAATAGATGTCTGAGGTCATCGGAAAACCTGATATTGGAGATGCCGATGCATTCCACTAGTTTCTACGATAAATCCTTTACTGTACAAGCAGTTCGGCTATGGAATGACTTGCCCGTGTCCATAAGGCGTGCTCAAACTCTGTCCACTTTTAAAACTATAATAAGAAAGCACTTCCTCTCTTTTTAAACATGTCATTATATTTTATCTGCTCTTGTATAATATTTATTAATTAGATGTATATATTTAGTTAAACTAGTATGATACATTTAACGTACATATTTATTGTATACTCTATGTAAATAGTACACTGTACTATGCCTGCCTACATTATTTCTTTATCCTTCCCCTTAGTATTCCATCCAAAGGTTGCCTGTAAAAGATCGCTCTTAGCGATAAGACCGCCCATTGTGTCACCCTTTGTAAAATCTTTATATTTATGTTCTGTAATCTATATGGTGCAAATAATAAAGAGTATTCTATTCTATTGTATGTTTGAAGTACGCGTTTGCTCAACAATGTAAATAACGCAATAAATGTTATTGAACTGTCAAAATGAAAACCATTGCTACTGACTTGTGCGTTACGTAATTACCCTACAGATTGGTAAAGATATCAGTCCCATTGTTATTATCCCGGTTATTTTATCTACCGATGGTGTGAAATAATTTACTTATTTATTTATTTAGATTTACCAACGTTTGATTATATTGATTCTTACAATGATAAACATGTTTTAATAATAGTTAAATATATATAACAAACTCTTAGAGTAAATTCGATATCTTACTAGACATTTATTTTTTTATTGTTTATAGCAGGTATCTAATTAAAGGTGAAACAAAGAAATTTACTTTTGTAGTTACCTAACTGTTAGCAATAACGTGGTTGCCTAGTGGTTAAAACACCAGCCTCTCAAGTATGAGTGCGCGGGTTCGATTCCAGGTCAGGCAAGTACCAATGTAACTTTTCTAAAGTTATATGTACTTTCTAAGTATATCTGGGGCACCAATGACTGAAGGTGAAGGAAAACATCTTGAGGAAACCTGGACTTTATATTTTACCTGGATTACGCTCAATCCTTCTCTGCATGAGAGGAGACCTGTGCCCAGCAGTGGGACTGTAAAAAGGTTGATGATGATGAATAACTTTGCGCATACTACTGAGCGAGTCAAAATTGAAGTCAACCATGTCACTGTATTTGTTTACAAGCCTGCAGAGTCGAGGAATTGGAGAATAAGATCCGAAAACTGTTCTTCGCAATGGTGCGTAGAAGGGAGTTATTTTGTGTCTAGGATATCTGCGAGGTACGCGTAAGTTTAACATAGCTAATAATGGGGGGCTATCTATGCAATGATTTAATAAATTCCATACAAAAGAGGCATCGGCAACGTTCCTTGTAGGGTATTCTCCACTTTTTCATAGAAATTCCATTAGCAAACGCGAGATGCCAAAGAAACCTCTTCTGCACACGCTCCAGTCGAAGACCATGAACTGCGTAATGTGGTCTCCAAACTACACTACTCGAGCAGACTTCGTACAAAGCTATTAAACAGTTGTATCTTAACCGCATTGCTGTGAAATCCTTTAGCATTTCTGATAACAAATCCCACAATTCTGTAGGTATGCCTTTTTTGCGATGTTGTCCATGTGGGGTGTGAAAGTAAATTTTGAGTCAAAAACGAAACCTAAGTCCCTTATCCGTTCTACTTATATATAATAATAGTTTGCCAGCGGCGGTGTTTCCGTCTGACTACAATTTAAGTGTCATCAAGGCTAGAGTGAATAGGCTCTTAATAAACTAGTGCGCTTTCCCATCAACAATTGTATCAATGCTTACCATCAGGCGGGATTGCGGTCAAGCACTAAGTAATTTATGATTATACTTTTTTTTTTTTTAATATTTCACAACCAATCATAGACAATAAAAAGATAAGTACGACCGTCTCGTTGTGAAGATGATTCTTATCATATTTGGAGCTAAACGACCGATTATTCCGGTTAAATAAATTGGAATAAATTCAAAGTCCTTTTTAATTTAAAAAAGAACTCTGTCAAGACTCATTTTAGGTTATTTTTTAAAGACCAGAACTTAAAAAAATAGCTGTCCAAAGTAAACACGGGATCTAATTACAAAAACTGAACTTCGAATTGTACACACCCCTGTTTCACAAGAAAGACAAAGTTGGCTTTGACTGCGTATACGACATGTCAAACACAGAAAGTTTGCGCCCCGCATTTTCAGCCACATAACACTCGATACCGTGAGAATGGTCCCAATTCTCGGTCTTTGCGGTGGTAGGCCATAACATCGGCCGCCGGCAGAAGTTACCACCCACCAGACAAAGCCTTGCCGCCAAGCGATTTGTCGTGTTCCGGCATGATGTCTGGTGAAGCCGTACGGAGGACGGGTTTGAGCAGTTGTGTTGCGATGTGTGCCGGGTACGATGCGCCTAATGTTGTTGTGTTGGGAGTTTGGTCGTGGAGGGTCTTCAGATCAATCTCCCTTTGGCGCAGCATCGTTGGGTCGTGTTGTTGGGTTTAACATTGCATCACCTCGCTCAACTGCCGTCTTCCTTCCTATTCGCTCAGTTTTTCTGATGATGACAACGATGACATAAATGTTTGTGTGTCACACACACACACACATTTATGTCATCGTTATATTGTAATTAGTCGAAAATTAATCAAGCTGGTCAGAAATTAGTATAGCTTTACTCGACCCCCTGCCAATACCTATGTTGTAATACCTATGTTGTTTGTAGTGACTTTACCTGGCGTTTTACTTGAATGAAACTTGGTGAAATCTTAAAATTAGTTGAGTAAACTTCGCTTTTCCATAATATTATCTGTTTGATGAATCAGTGCGGTCTGCTGGAAACTTGTTCGTAGTTGGATTGCCCCATTACGGATGTTACCCGGGCCTGAGAGGTAGGGAAGTTTGGTGAAGCGGTGGCGATGGCAGATATGCTTTGATTATTTGATAGTATTGTGATTTGGAATGGACTTTGGGAAGTTTCTCTTTATGACTTTATATAGTTTATACCAAAGTAACTTTTCGTTTCTACCTGAAGGAACGCTTAATCTTCTGATCTTTATATACAGGCTGTATCTGACATCGTAACGCAAACTTGGCGAAAAGGCTAGACCGCATGCCACTAATAGAATTACGATAGTCATTTATGTCGTTAATTAACGGTTACAGAAATAACAATGTTTAAAAAAAAGTGTCGGCTCGGCCATTGAACGTTGCAAGCGTGCCGCCGTTTGGGTTTGTAGGTATGACATTGATCCCTGATGTGTAGTCTATTAAATCAGCTGATGAGGTAGTTTTTCGAGTTTTGTTTTCATTGCGTTTTTTTGGGTAATTAGCGAATTAATTAATTTTCACTTTCAAATCTTATTATAGCAAATATGAACGGTCTAAAGTGAAAAAAACTATATATATTTTTTTTTAAATCATGAAAAACCTGACGAATAATTCCACCACTGGGGGGTTCAGAATCATGTACTGGATCCATGGTACTCGTTTGTGCATCGATGTCAGATACACCCTTTATATAATTCTGCTGTACGCGTGTATGTCATTGAACTCCTCCTAAACGGCTTGACCGATTTAAATGATTTTTTCTGTATGCGTTTGAGTGGCGCCCTGGATGGTTTTGATTCATAAATCAGCCGGCAGATGGCGCTGATTGCTTGAAAAAGCAAGTGATCTCGGAAACGGCTCTAACAATTTCGCTGAAATTTGATATGTGAGGGTTTTCGGGGACGAGAAATCGAACTAGCTCAGTCTTATGTCTGGGGAAGCGAATGTTTTCGAGTTTTCTCTTTCTCAATGGTTTGGTGTAGTCTTCACCATCAGTAATAAAATAATATTTGTACTCATCATCATCACCATGAACCTTTTATCGTCCAGCAGTAGTTCCTAGTGGTTAAAACACCAGCCTCTCAAGTATGAGTGTGCGGGTACCAATGTAACTTTTAGAAAGTTATATGTACTTTCTAAGTACCTATATCTTGGACACCAAAGACTGAAGGTGAAGGAAACATCTCGAGAAAACCTGGACTTTAAGTCTGAAATCGTCAACCCGCATTGAGCAAGCGTGGTGATTACGCTCAATCCTTCTCTGTATGAGAGGAGACCTGTGCCCAGCAGTGAGTTGATAAAAAGTTTGATAAAGGTTTTCTCGGTGGTAGGCCATAAGACCGGCCGCCGGCAGAAGTTACCACCCACCAGACAAAGCCTTGCCGCCAAGCGATTTGACGTGTTCCGGCATGATGTCTGGTGAAGCCGTACGGAGGACGGGTCTGAGCAGTTGTGTTGCGATGTGTGCCGGGTACGATGCGCCAAATGTTGTTGTGTTGGGAGTTTGGTCGTGGAGGGTCTTCAGATCAATCTCCCTTTGGCGCAGCATTGTTGGTCGTGTTGTTGGGTTTAACATTGCATCACCACGCTCAACTGCCGTCTTCCTTCCTATTCGCTCAATCTGAGTGAATAGGTTCTTAATAAACTAGTGCGCTTTACCATCAACGATCGCATCACTGCTTACCATCAGGCGGGATTGCGGTCAAGTGCTAGTTTATAATTATTAAAAAGAAAAAAAAAGGGAATAATGATAATGAACTAATATCATCGGTGGCCTAGTGATGTCAACCGCGACTTTATATCTTGTAGTTCATTGATTCGAACCCCGTCAGGCGCTATATTTAGTATAAATTATTTCATCAAGACTGCTCTCAAAACGACGAAGGAATTTTGATTCGCCTGATGGTAAGCAGTGATGCGATCGTTGATGGTAAAGCGTGGTAGTTTATTAAGACCCTATTCACTCTAGCCTTGAAGACACTCAAATTGTTGTGTGACGGAAACACCGACGCTGGCAAATTGTTTCAGTCCCTCGATGTACGCGGTATAAAGTAGGAAGCGAAACGCTTCGTCCGGATCGCAGTGGTGTCAACAACGTAAGGGTGGAAACTCGCCGTACGATGGTGTGGCATTTGTACAATGCTACAGTGGGAGTACTGTAGCATTGTACAAATGCCACACGTGTTCGCTATTGTGGCGATGTACAAAGGCTACACATGTCCTCTTACAAATTACACCAAAAAGGTCGACTATTAATCACACGAGGATCGCGGAACTCATGGCGCGCGTCCCACTCCCGCTGCGAGGGTTCTCATAAATCTCACGTCCCAGAACACATCTGCAGGGCCAACGGTCAACGTCCGTGGGAACCATAACGAGTCATCTAGCACGTGATGGAATTGGCGCGCGTTCTACGTTAACCAGTCATACGCAGTGGCCTGCCTCGATCAACGAATCAGCATCAAGAACGCACGCAACACCGCGTGGACATCGCAGGACGGAAGCTGATTCGTTATTGGTTACCCCACTATCATTTAGAGATAGTTAGTATAGAGATAGTTAGTATTTAAGTGAGTGCATAGCTTGTAAGACACATTATTATCATATTGTACATCATTGTACAACATCATTATACAACATCATTATTATATCCATTCCTTGATCACACTCTTGTATCGCGTCATTTTACACGTCAAATACATTGTACTCTTTTACATTCGTGCAATACACAAAGTTCGATTTATCTGAGTTTTCATTACGCGACACGACCTACGCGCTACAGTGGTGACCCCGACGTGATTCAAGACAGACGTGACGATATTCGTGATTAGCACATTCTAGTGGCTTCCCACAAGCGGGTCTCACCACTAGGATTTCAAGAGGCTATATTCACGGTATTGCTGCGTGATACACCAGAAGAGTAATCAGGATGGCGACCAGCAACGCAACACAGGTAAGCAACGCAACACAGGTAGGAGGGCAAGTCGACACGCTCACACTATAAGCACGGCTGTCTGGCTTTTGGCCGGCGTATCCCAGACTATGGTTTACACACTTCGAAGCAGTAATGGCGCCACAGAGACAAGGTGATGACGCGCGCTATCAAGCAGCTATCGCCCGACTAGGCCTGGGCGCACTTCAACAAGTAAGTGATATTATAACCAACCCGCCCATTGAAAACAAATACGAAGCCCTGAAGTCCCGACTCATCAGCGTCTACGAGGAATCCGAGAGCCGAAAGCTGCAGAAGCTGATGGATGAGATGGAACTCGGAGATCAGAAACCCTCACAGCTGTTGCGAAAAATGCGGGAACTAGCCGGACAGAAAATACCAGACGGTACACTGCGCATCATGTGGACCCGGCTACTTCCACCCTCATTACGCGCTGTCCTCACCGTGAGCAACACTACGGACTTGGAAAAGTTATCGCAAGTAGCAGACAGTGTAATGGACAGTATCGCGCAACCTAACCAGGTCGCGCAAATTTCACGCACGAGCGATGTGGCTGCCCTACACGATCAAATAAGGCAGTTATCTCTGGAGCTGGCAGAACTCAAGAACAGGCAAGAATCCAGACCACGATCACACAGATTATCCGACAGACGGCGTTCAAGATCGCGTTCAACAAGCAACGATAATAGCAACCGCAAGTATTCAGAACAATCACTTATCTGTTATTATCATCGCAAGTACGGCGCAAACGCGCGTAAGTGTACACGCCCGTGCAACTTCAACAACAACTTCAACAACAACAGTGCCCAGTCGGAAAACTAATGCCTGCGTCGGTTGAGGCGGCAACTGACGCGAACAACACTTATCACCGCCTATTCATAACTGATAGGAATTCGCGTCTGTCATTTCTAATTGATACGGGCGCAAACGTTTCCGTGATACCGAGGACAAAAGGCGGGAAAGCAAAGCAAACCGATTTCTGTTTGTACGCAGCAAACAACACGATCATTCCAACGTACGGAGAGAAAACCCTACAACTGGATCTCAACCTACGACGGCCGTACACCTGGAAATTCATCGTCGCTGCAGTCAGCAAACCCATCATCGGTGCAGACTTTCTGAAGCGTCATCAACTTCTTGTCGACATAGCCGGCCGACGCCTCGTCGACAAAGTTACCAACATGACCGTCAGAGCATCAGTCATTCGTTCCGCTGAACCTACAGTTCGAAGTATCGACATGGAACAGCCGTATCACCAGCTCCTCAGTAAGTTTCCTGATATCCTGCGACCATCAAGCATGAAGGATACTCCCAAACACAGGGTAGAACATCACATCGAAACTACTGGCCCACCAGTGTTCAACAAGTGCAGACCTCTTCCTCCACATCGCTACCTGCCCGTGAAGAAAGAATTCGAGCTCATGATGCAGCAAGGAATTTGCCGACCAAGCAAAAGCCCTTGGTCCAGTCCGCTACACGTCGTTCCTAAGAAAAACGGCGACTTACGCATCTGTGGTGACTACAGAAGACTCAATGACGTCACCAAACCCGATCGCTACCCAGTCCCACGCCTCAAAGATTTTACCTACCTACTTCACGGCAAGAAAATCTTCAGTACTCTCGATTTAAACCGAGCTTACTCTCAATTAAAGATCTTCGAACCTGATATCGAGAAGACAGCGATCACTACACCATTCGGTTTATTCGAATTTCCACGAATGTGCCCAGGTCTCAAGAACGCCGGACAGACATTCCAACGATTCATAAACGAAGTACTCAACGGAATAGACTACGCGTTCCCATTCATCGACGATGTTATCGTTGCATCTGAAAGTGAAGCAAGCCACATCGGAGATCTGCAGGAAGTTTTACGCCGATTAGACACGTATGGTGTCACTATAAATCCCTCTAAGTGTGTTTTCGGCAGCGAAACCGTCAAGTTCCTAGGTTATGAAGTATCAAGCAAGGGAATCAAACCACTTCAAGACAAAGTCAAAGCAATCACAGAGTACCCCAAACCCAAAACCATTCAAGACTTACGAAGATTTATGGGCATGATAAATTTTTACCGAGTCAGTGTCCCAAATGCGGCAAGCATTCAGGCACCGCTGAATGCATTCCTTCATAATTCAAAAAAACGAGACAAGACGGAAGTAAAGTGGGACAATCAATCGACAAAAGCTTTTGAGTTGTGCAAACAAAGCATAATAAACGCTGCTTTATTGTCTTACCCATCCAGTTCGCCAGAGGACCAAATTGCTATTTTTTCGGACGCCTCAGCTACCTGCGCCGGGGCATCTCTACAACAAAGGCGAAACAAAGGACAATGGCTGCCACTCGGATATTTTTCAAAGAAATTTTCGGAAAGACAAAAGAAGTACTCGACTTTCGATCGGGAGCTCCAGTCAATACATATGGCAATAAAACATTTCAGAAAGATGTTTGAAGGCAAAGAACTCGTGATTTACACTGACCATAAACCGCTGACCTACGCAATTCGTAAGCCGCCTTCCGATAACGACACACCACGGCGAATCAGGCAGCTACTGTTTATCAGCGAGTTCACTACTGATATTCGACACGTGAGCGGAGCTCAAAACGTTGTAGCAGATGCATTATCACGCGTCGAAACTATCGACGTGCCCTCACCCATCAACTACGACGAGTTATCTCAAGCTCAAGAAAACGACAGTTGTATCCCTACATTGTACCAACAGACCAACATACAACTCAGGAAAATCATTTTTCCGGGTACTAACAAGCCAATATTCTGCGAAACATCAACGCCACATGTTCGTCCCTACTTAACAGCTGATTTTCGTCGCATAGCTTTCAACGCCGTGCACAGCCCAAGCCACCCAGGAGTACGATCCACACGGAAGCTGATGCAAGAGCGATTCTTTTGGCCGTCAATGAATACCGACATCGGCCAGTGGACTAAGACATGCAATTCGTGTCAGCTCTCCAAAGTACAGCGACACTATCATAGTGACATCGCAACATTCCCACCGAGCGAACGATTTCAACATATTCACGTTGATATCGTTGGACCGCTACCGACGTCAGCATGTGGACACAAATACTTGCTCACGATGATCGACCGGTGCACACGATGGCCTGAAGCTGTACCACTTCAGGAGACAACCGCTGAAATCGTCGCAAGAAAACTCTACGAAGTGTGGATATCTCGTTTCGGTTGTCCAATAAGAATCACTACCGACCAAGGAAGACAGTTTGAAAGTCGACTATTCCGAGACCTCGCTCAATTACTCGGTGTAGAAAAAACCCGTACTACTGCATACCACCCGCAGAGTAACGGAATCGTCGAACGCTGGCACAGGACATTAAAAGCCGCACTCATGGCTAGACTAGAAAACACGTACAAATGGATCGACGAATTGCCTGCTGTTCTAATGGGTCTCAGAGCCGCTATCCGCTCCGACTCTAACACAAGCGCAGCGCAACTCACCTACGGTCAAGCAATACGACTACCAGGCGATTTCATATCACCGACACCAGCTACACCGAAAATGGACCACGACTACGTCAATCACCTGCAAGAAGTTATCGCGAAGCTCACACCTACATACAAATCGCATGCAAACAAGCGATGTATGTTCGTCCACAACGACCTACAAACATGTAGCCACGTGTTTGTACGCGATGACACCGTCCGCAAACCTCTACAGCATCCATACCAAGGTCCATTCAAGATCATCGAACGTAAAGAAAAGTATTTTACAATCCAGCTACCAGGACGAATTAGCAATATATCGATTGATCGCCTCAAACCTGCGTACACAATAAACACAGAAGATGATCCCAGGCATACGAACAGCGAGACCAATCAAGCACCTGCAGCTACCACAGATGAGCAACCCAGCCTACATCCAGACCCGCATACGAGGGAACAACGTACCAGATCAGGCAGGATCGTCAAGACGCCTGCACGCTACGTACGCTTTGCTAAAAAGGGGGGAGTACTGTAGCATTGTACAAATGCCACACGTGTTCGCTATTGTGGCGATGTACAAAGGCTACAAATGTCCTCTTACAAATTACACCAAAAAGGTCGACTATTAATCACACGAGGATCGCGGAAGTCATGGCGCGCGTCCCACTCCCGCTGCGAGGGTTCTCATAAATCTCACGTCCCAGAACACATCTGCAGGGCCAACGGTCAACGTCCGTGGGAACCATAACGAGTCATCTAGCACGTGACGGAATTGGCGCGCGTTCTACGTTAACCAGTCATACGCAGTGGCCTGCCTCGATCAACGAATCAGCATCAAGAACGCACGCAACACCGCGTGGACATCGCAGGACGGAAGCTGATTCGTTATTGGTTACCCCACTATCATTTAGAGATAGTTAGTATAGAGAGAGTTAGTATTTAAGTGAGTGCATAGCTTGTAAGACACATTATTATCATATTGTACATCATTGTACAACATCAATATACAACATCATTATTATATCCATTCCTTGATCACACTCTTGTATCGCGTCATTTTACACGTCAAATACATTGTACTCTTTTACATTCGTGCAATACACAAAGTTCGATTTATCTGAGTTTTGATTACGCGACACGACCTACGAGCTACAATGGGTTGTCCGATGATGGAATGGAGATGGGGGAATTAAATCATGCAATTCCCTTGCCCACTCACCAGAATGCATCCTATAGAAGACCGAAAGGTTGGCTACTCTACGCCTGTGCTCCAGGCTTTGGAGACCGTTTCGAGTTAAGTCTGGGTCGCCAATCAGCCACTTCGCACGCCTCTCCACTGAATCCAAAGTGGCATGGTGACATTTCGCAGCACCAGCCCAAATGTGGCTGCAGTACTCCACACACGAGCGGACCTGTGCTTTGTACAAAATTAGAAGCTGCCTTGGTATAAAGTATCGCCGGACCTTCGCGATGACGCCTAGTTTTCTGGTAGCCACCCTGGCCTTGGACTCAATGAACCGCCCAAAGTTAAGGTTCGAGGAAATCTCAACCCCCAAAAGCTGAAGGCGGTCGCTACACTCCAAGCATACATTCTGAAAAGTAGGAGCCAAGGTCTCGCCTGTGTTTTGGCTCCATGTGACGATGTCAATTCAATGTCAATGGACATTCGAAACTTACCCATCAAACGATTTAAAAACTATATAAAGGCCAAACTTTGTAAAAAGGGGTATTATAAAATCACAGATTATTTAGAAGACATAAAATGATGCCTTTTTAAGCAATTGGCCAATTTCAGGCCATAACATCGGCCGCCGGCAGAAGTTACCACCCACCAGACAAAGCCTTGCCGCCAAGCGATTTGTCGTGTTCCGGCATGATGTCTGGTGAAGCCGTACGGAGGACGGGTCTGTTGTGGTGCGATGTGTCGGCACACATCGCAACACAACTGCTCAGACCCGTCCTACGTCGTGTCGGTACGATGCGCCTAATGTTGTTGTGTTGGGAGTTTGGTCGTGGAGGGTCTTCAGATCAATCTCCCTTTGCCGCAGCATCGTTGGTTGTGTTGTTGGGTTTAACATTGCATCACCTCGCTCAACTGCCGTCTTCCTTCCTATTCGCTCAGTTTTTCTAAGTGAATAGGCTCTTAATAAATTAGTGCGCTTTACCATCAACGATCGCATCACTGCATACCATCAGGCGGGATTGTGGTCAAGCGCTTGTATATAATTATAAAAAAAAAATAATAATAATAACAGCTTGGGACTGAGCTGCTCGCTCTGTTAAGCATTGTTATTAAGGAATATGCGTAATTATAAGGTAAATTATTGTAAACATTTTCATTTTTAATGTCTGGACTTGAAAAAAGACGATGATCCCTGAGTTTGTTTCGGCTATTTCTTCTCAGAAGTAGTCAGGAAATGCCGGCTTCATCTAGTTTAAAAAAAAAAAAAAAACATGACGTGTAAAAGTGATCGGTGATCCTACTTGCGAAACGATTTCATTTCATTTCATTTGAATGAAATATGAGTGCTACTGATATGAAAATAAGATTCATTTATAATCATTTCTGCGTACAAAAATACCACCTAGTCAGCAGCCAGCCTTAACATTGCACTAGCTTAAAGACTCCTTTCATTAAAAGTATTAATTCACTTGGCAACTTGAAGCGTTGAAAATTATCTGTTCTAAAATTTTGGAGCAATTAATTTAAAGAAACTTGGTCTCCTTCAGAAACATGATACTCAATTGTTTAGACATGGTCACTTCTAAGATATTTAAATGAATAGGTACTTTAAGATTCTTTGAACAGTTAACCAAGTTATGGAAGCAGTTAAATTACTTAGGGAGAATACTTATTCTAACTTGCGAGCAGTGGGTAGCTCGCCGCTAGGTAAGGATCAGGCCCGGGTTGACGGCGCGTTTAGTTCCACGCGCGCCTAATAAAGTGTGTATCTGACATCGACGCACAAACGAATACCATGGATCCAGTACATGATTCTGAAACCCCCAGTGGTGGAATTTTTCGTCGGCTTTTTCATGATTTAAAAAATATATATGTGAAGTTTTCTTCACCTTAGACTGTTCATAATGTTTATACTTTTATAACCCAATAATATTTTAAAGTAAAAATTAATAAATTCGCTAATTACATAAAAAAACGCAATGAAAACAAAACTCGAAAAACTATGTTATCAGCCGATTTAGTAGAGTTTACATCAGGGATCAACGTCATACCTACAAACCCACACAGCGGCACGCTTGCAACGTTCAACGGCCGAATCGACACTTTTTTTTAAACATTGTTATTCCTGCAAGCTATCATAACTTTGTTAGTGGCATGCGATGTAGCCTTTTCGCGAAGTTTGCGTTACGATGTCAGATACACTCTGTATAGTCGACAAGGACCCATGCCTGCCAGGGCCGCGAATAGTTCGGAAAAGATACCTTGTCCCATGGTACGGCTAATATCTACGTTGTTGAAACCTCTACGGTCCGGATAAAGCGTTTCGCCTCGTTTTTTATAAGCGTACATCGAAGGACTGGTACAATTTGCCAGCTGTGGTGTTTCCGTCTGACTACAATTTAAGTGTCTTCAAGGTTAGAGTTCTTTTTTTTCTTTATTTTTTGGCTTCGCACGGTTTGTGTATTTAGTCAATGTCACGTAATTATGAATTATTCACGCCGAAAAAGACGGCAGCGTGACCCGTCTTACGAGTGAGGTTTGGGGCAAAGTCATGATGTGGCCACTATGCTGCGATATTTCACTGTTCTTTATGAACTATTTGCTAGATGCACTTTTTACTACATAAATCACGCACTTTTATTTAGTAAACAATACTATAAATAATTTTAAAAGTCCAATGAAAAACGAGCGTGACACTCAGCTTGACTTTCCCCCCAAAACTCCGGTTAGAGTTAATAGGCTCTTAATAAAGTAGCACTCTTTACCATCAACGATTACATCACTGCTTACCTTCAGGCGGGATTGCGGTCAGGCACTGGTTCATAATTATTATAAAAAGAAAAAGAATCGTGGCCGTCTCCTACAACTATTAGCTGATACAAGTTAGCTGATTCTGGTTAGACTTAAAACCGACTCGAACATATTAGGCAAACGGTTACGTACTTATCAGATGATAAGTAGGTACTCTTGACCACGATAAAACAACTTAATACAATAAATTCAACACCCAATTCCTTTTCAATATTAAAAAAGAAAATACGCACAGCCATTTCGCCCAAATGTTGCCAATTTAAAAAAAAATCCAAGATACTTTTTTCTACTTGCAACCCTAAGACGATCAAAGTTTGGAAAACTTTCATTTGTGGCAACTTCTCACATTTCCTATTCGACCTTAGTGGTATAACTTACGCTGTTGAAAGTTGGATCGTATTTTAATCAAACGGGCGAATCTCTTCGGTTTCAAGTGAATTTCAAAACTGATTTTAGATGACATTGGACTTGAATGTAAGTGACTGTGGCATTAATTACTATAAGAACTCCTCTGCCTTAACCTTTTGCTACGGCAGGCGTTATGTTATATTGTGAATTGTGATATTAGAACAACAGTTTTTTATTTTTTAAACTTTGCCCCACACATACATAAACAGCCAGACCCGGAACTACTTGAAGGTCATACAAATATTTGTCCCGTGCGGGACTCGCACCCGCGACACGTAGCACAGCGGTTTATCACTCAGCCACTGCACCAACCAAGCCACTGCACTAACTGTATCTTCCTTAAAATTAGTTGATTTTACTTGGCGTGAAGTACGGTGTTATACGCTATACGAGTTAGCTCAAAGTGGAATATTAAGTATACAATATGTAAAGAAAACCCCGTCCGATCGAAAAGGATATTAATGGTTAGGTAATCACATGACAAAATAAAATTTGAAATCTTACATAACTATCATAATAACCACGCTAATGAATTTTGAAATTAGTAATAATTTTTTCCGCGAATTAATTCCAACTTCCCCAAAATTTGGTATTTTTTTAAAAGTGGCAATACTAGTTTCGACGTTATTATTATGAGCGAAGCGATCGAGTGCCGCGTGCCCTGCCCCCTTCGCCCGCGCATGTATTGCTTGTTGCTTGTCGGTCTCCGTGGCGCAGCGGTCAACACGCCTAACTGCGACGTGGAGGCCCCGGGTTCGATCCCCGGCCAGGTCATGATGGGAAACGCTCTTTTCCTGATTGGTCTGGGTCTTGGATGTTTATCTATATATGTATCTATTATAAAATATAGTATCGTTGAGTTAGTATCCCATAACACAAGTCTCGAACTTACTTTGGACTAGCTCAATCTGTGTGATTTGTCCGTATATAAAAAAAATAAAAAAAAATTGCTTACCGCACATGTATTAAGTTATCTCGCTTTTGCGAAATATTTTTTTTAAGTTTAGCCCGGCTTTCTAACCATAAGTAGAATCAGTTATCGATACCCAACAATACCTTCACGGATCGGACAGGTTTTCTTTTTTTGGGACAAAACCCGTCACATATTTTCCCACCCACTGCAACTCCTGAAAGCCAGAATCAACAGTGGAGACCGCCAGAAAAACGCCGAGCAAATGAAGCTCGACGAGTCCCGGAGAAACGATTCAACTGTCTTGGGTCAAAGAATAGCGGAGGAGTAAGAAAAAAGATATTTTTCCACTTCCCTCCATAACAAGCAGGAGACAGAACAGCACTAGGCCAATCGGCACAATGGGACATTATTGCAACTGGGAGAAGCCCAGATTGCCAAGCACCAGAGAATAAAATTTGATTATGTTAATGGGTCCTAAGTAGGTATGTGCTGTTATAATTGATTCCAATAATAGGTATGGCAAAAGCGTTTAAACGCACGGAAATTGATTCTAGTTTCTACAAGGTCTGTGTAGAGGCATGAGGAACAGGGAGTAAAGCTCACTCATCCTCCACAGAAAAGGGAGGATCCTCCGACCAGACGGGTGTTATGTCTGGCGGGCTCTAGCCCGATGGTTGAAATTGGCAAGTTGTATGTATGCTAATTGCACGGTAAACTCTGATTGCGAGATGTAGAATTCGTGTGACGTCAGTATGACGCGTCGTTTATTTTGTGGCGTTTGTAGGTACCGCTACATCTGTATAATAAACGACTCCGGATGTAACTTGTACACTATCCAACATAATATTGCGTTCATTCTGCCAAAGAATACACTCCCACAAGATGTGCGGACTGTTCAAATTCACAGTTCGATGTAGAACATTGACACAAAGGCGAAGGAACAAGTTTAAAAGAATACAGTTTATTTTTAAAGTTGCCATGACCTGTGAGAAATTGGGCAACGCAGTGGTCAACCTCCAGCCATGTCTTAGCCAGCCGATCGCAAACGGATGGAAAGAATAGATGGAGATCCTTGGCCAGCTCTTGATGGAATTATCCCACCTACTTTGCCATTCGGATAAGAGGTCCTCCCAGACTTCAGTCTGAGGTTTAAATAATCTAAAAATTCTATTAAAGTTGCGTTGTGTAACAAATTTAGTGTCCATATTGTGTTTCTTTTCATAGTGTATATATGTATGTACATAATTACATATATATATACATAGTTTACTTACTACGTAGGATTTATGATATAGTTCTTTACGTTTGGTAGATTTCCCGTTGTATGGTAAAATGTATCGAAATAAGGTGTTGTATATACAAATGTACCTCAATAGTAACAGGGAAATAACAAAGGATCCCTGTACTAAGCAAAACTGTTTCAACCCTTACTAACAATAGTTTCCTACCCTATCGGCAACCGCACTGAAATAACAAAGAATGGCAGTCGTTTGATGTAACATATGGATAACTTCCGCGTTCCGTGGTTTTAGCAGCATAAGTTTAGATCCATTGAAATATCGATAATATATAAATATAAAAAGTGTGTCAGACATTAATATCAGACCTGTAAAGTAAAAGAGTAAGTTTTAGAGGTTGAACTGATCGTTTTTTTTTTTTTTATCATTACATCACTATACAGTATAAAACAAAGTCGCTTTCTCTTTCCATATGTCCCTTTGTATGATTAAATGTTTAAAACTACGCAACGGTTTTTGATGTGGTCTTTTTAGGGTTCTGTAGCCAAATGGCAAAAACCGGAACCCTTATAGATTCGTCATGTCTGTCTGTCCGCCTGTCCGTCCGTATGTCACAGCCATTTTTTTCCAAAACTATAAGAGCTATACTGTTGAAACTTGGTAGGTAAATGTATTCTGTGAACCGCATTAAAATTTTAATGGAAAAATAAAAAAATAATAATAAATATTGGGAGCTCCCCATACTTACACCTGAAACTCAAAACTTTTTTTGACGTGACAACGTCTATTAAATTGGTACGGCGTGGAGTCATTCTCGAAAACACCGTAACGGCCGAATCTGACGCCACACGGAGTCCACGCCTACTTTACCCCCACCCCTAGAGCGAATAGACGTTGTCACGTTCAAATATTGGCAGTAGACAGAGTTCTACAGACAACCAATTTTTTTTCGCCAAACACGAACGAGTGGGGTATATATGGATAGGTCTTCAAAAATGAGATCGAGGTTTCTAATATATTTTTGACGTGATAACGTCTATTAAATCGGTATGCTGGGAGTCATTCGCGAAAACTGCGTAACGGCCGAATCTGACGCTACACGGAGTCCACGCCTACTAAAACTAACCTTAGCCTTGTAGCTTTAGAGTGCAATATTATTTACCTAAAAGCACGGTTGTAAACAATTAGTAGCAGTTTTTCGCATACATGATTAAAGCATTGATAGCCGAGTGGTGAAACGCTCGGATTAATATCGACTGACTCAAGAGGTGCCGCGGATCGATTCCTGACGGCAACGGACGTTTTTTATCCTTTTTAATTTTTTTTATGTTTATAACAATTTCTTTATTTCTTAATTAATTCTACATATTTATTTAAATAATTGTGGCTTCTTATAAAACTCTATTTTTTTATTAATTAAAATTATTAAGAATGGTTTCAGTTAGTGTTATGTCAAGAGGTGCCGCGGATCGATTCCTGACGGCAACGGACGTTTTTTATCCATTTTAATTTTTTTATGTTTATAACAATTTCTTTATTTCTTAATTAATTCTACATATTTATTTAAATAATTGTGGCTTCTTATAAAACTCTATTTTTTTATTAATTAAAATTATTAAGAATGGTTTCAGTTAGTGTTATGTCAAGAGGTGCCGCGGATCGATTCCTGACGGCAACGGACGTTTTTTATCCATTTTATTTTTCTAAACCGAACAGTTTCCGTGACAGACGCTTCCGAAGTGGAAAAAAGTTGGTCCCCCCCACCTCTAAATTCTAAAATAAGAAAATGAAAAATATAAAAAAAAACACATATGATGTACATTACTATAAAAACTATCAACGAAAATTGTTTTCAACGAGATCTATGTTAGTAAGTAGTTTTTTTTAATACCTCGTAAATCCTACACCGCTTGTGGTAAGGAACCCTTTGTGCGTGAGTCCGACACGCACTTGGCCGGTTTTTTAATAGATAGAGTGATTAAAGAGGAAGGTTTATATCTATAAGAACATCCATTAAATAGTGGAGAAATACTATTGTTTATTGGACATAAATAATTACACCTTTTCCGCTTTTGCAGTGAAACGCAGGCTGAACCTTACGAGATTTATCAAAATAAACTACTAAATATTGTACACATTGAAAAGGACTACAGAAAAGTCACTGATTATACAATATGTAAACAAAACCCTGTCCGATCGGTGAAGGTATTGTTAGGTATCGATAACTGATTCTAATAATGCCCACAAAGTCGGACTAAACTTAAAAAAAAAAATCCCCTAAAAAGAATTAATATTATTTCGCAACGAGAGGTAACTTAATATATGTGCGGTAGGCAAACCGTACGCGGGCTACGGGGGGCAGGGCACGCGTCACGTGGTCGCATCGTTTATAATAATACCGTCAAAATGGTGTTGTCACTTTTTAAAAATTACCAAATTTCGGGGAAGTTGTAATTAATCCGCAGGAAAAAAAAGATTATTTCAAAATTCATTAGTATTGTTACTATGAAGATTACGTAAAATTTTATATTATATTTGGTCAAGAGTTTACCTAACCTTTATTACCCTTATGGGTCGGACAGGGGGTTTCTTTACATATTGTATATGTGTATCACTTATCGATATCCCACAATAACATTTTTTTTTGTCATTTACTTTTTACGACAAATACCGGCTAATTTTCGAAGCGATTTTATCCTATATAGCATTATCCTTATCCAATTTAATACCTTAAATACATTGTTGATTCAATAGAGCTGATCTATAGGTATCGCCCTTTACAGCATACGATTTAAATGAATATTTTCGAAGATTTAAAAATTGCGGCGGGAACGGCGGGCCGCTCTATTTTTTATACGAGGTTCACAGTTTTTCAGTTGTGTATTAAAGTATCAGCATTGCACGCGTGCGAAGCCGGGGCGGGTCGCTAGTGAATTACAAGCTAGTGCTTGACCGCAATCCCGCCTGATAGTAAGCAGTGATGCAATCGTTGATGGTAAAGTGCGATAGTTTATTAAGAGTCTATTCATTCAAAAAAAAAAACTGAGTGTATAGGAAGGCAGCAATTGCCAACCCGCATTGAGCAAGCGTGGTGATTACGCTCAATCCTTCTCTGTATGAGAGGAGACCTGTGCCCAGCAGTGGGACGATAAAAGCTGGACGGAAGACGGCAGTTGAGCGAGGTGATGCAATGTTAAACCCAACAACACGACCAACGATGCTGAGCCAGAGAGATATTGATCTAACTAGCGCTCTTGGTGTAGCAGAAGTTTGTTCAGACTTTTACTGACTAAAACCCCAACGTGTTCCTTTACTTGCTTGAGTGCCAGGGGCCACGGTATCTCCTTCGAATAACTCGCGGCCATGACAAGGATTCTTTGAGAAATCTCTTTGAGGCGCGCGTGAATCACAACGCGCCGTCGACTCGGGCCTGGTCCTTACCGGGTGGCAAGCTGCCCACTGCTCACCGCCCGCAAGCCCGCGCCTACGGTGGCTGGGAGTACGATGTTATCTCCCGACCAGGGTGTCGCCGTCCGACTTCATGGTCTTCGTGGACCCCGACACGATGTTCTGACATCTGCCTGTACTTCATCTGTGTTTATTAGTAATAAATTCTTTGATTATGTTTTTAAATGATCAGAGACACCTTTAGAAATGCTGTCTTATTCATAACAAAAAAACTCGTTAATCACTCATTAGCGACTATTTAGCTAACCATTTAGTTAGCTCTTAATCAATGCTTAACTTTTCTTTATTCATAAAAGCTAGTTAGCAGATGATTAGTAGCGATACGAAGTAGAGGTGAAACTATGCGTTCGGCTAAGATTATAATCAAAATAGTTGACTAAAAATGGAATTTATACCTAGAAAAAAATTGTCAAAATTACGATTTTTTATCTGTCGTATTTGGCAGAAAAATGTCAGAAATTTCATCGGATAATTTGAATATAAATAAAATGATTTATTACAATTAAATAACTGTATTGTGATGATAGTAGTGAAAGTAATAAACTCCAATAATATTATAGTAAACCGAAAAAGGTTGTCTCTGTATTTATATGTAATTACTAATCTAAACTGACGATGATTAGAGAATTTTGATATTCTGAAAAATTATTTTTTTCTCGACTTAGTGAATAACATAGTCTAGAATTTTCCGACATTCCTGTTTGAACCGAAGGTATTAATTACAAAAGCATACTGAAATTTCTTTTAATTATAATAAATGACTTTCGTTTTCCTCATGCTAATTATTCCCCCTTAATGAATACATTACAGGGCGAACATTTCACGGTAGGTATAATTACATCACCCCACGGAATTCTTTGCGAGTGGAATAAATCACATAGATGTATGCTGATTAAAACTCCTGAGGAATAATAAATAGGTAGAAAATAATGCCTAAAATGAGTTGAAAAAACAATTAAAAGACCATTTTATAAAGATCAATCTCTAATCTAAAGTGATGATCTAGTGGTTAAAACACTAGCCTGTCAAATATGAGTGTGCGGGTTCGATTCCGGGTCAGGCAAGTATAAATGTAACTTTTCTAAAGTTATATGTACTTTCTAAGTATATCTTGGACACCAATGACTGATTAAAAGGTGAAGGAAAACCTCTTGAGGAAATCTGGACTTTAAGTCTGAAATCGCCAACCCACATTGAGTAACCGTGGTGATTTCGCTCAATAGGACTATATTTGTTTAAAAAAAAAACTAATTAGTCCGTCAGTCAGATTTACAAAAAATACTAGACACGTATTTTTTTCTTTTTTCATATAAACAAAAAATTAAGACGACACAATGTGTTGAAAACTCGTGTGACGTCACTGCACGCTACACTTTTTGGCGAGCAGTGACGTCACCAGCCACCACTCCTGATCTTTGATGCCTTTTATATTTGTCAAGTTTTATTGATTTGATAAAACAAAGTATATGTATCCAATATTTTTCTATAATCTGAATGACGGACTAAATAGAAACAATTTTTTGTTACCCAGGAAACATTTCTATTCTTCTCAGTATGAGCGGATACCTGTGCCCAGTAGTAGGACGATAAAAAGATTAATAATAAATCTCTAACCGTCTAGCCTTTTTCAGCAGTAAATGAAACTAAAATAAAAGTAAAAAAAAAAAAAGTAAAATTAAAGTCTTTGGTTTTTGTATATTAATAGTTTTTGACACTGACTTCCGAAATTAGTTATTTTTCACTTTGTAGTATTTTTTGGAAGTCGGTTGTATTTTTTTGTAAAATAAGTTTATATTTTACACTTTTTAGTTGTGAAAAGTGCTGTTCAGCTGCATCCGGTTAGACTGGATGCTGACGCTAAAATACTTAATGAAAAACCTTACAAACGCACTGGTTGCCCCTACGATTTTTGAAAGTGCCCCTTGATTTCTCTGGTCTTCTACCATCAAACCCTGATGTCCTTATCATAGGACCACCTTGGGAATGTCTTCTTTCCAACAGAAAAAGAATTATCAAAATCGGTTCATAAACGAGGAAGTTATCCGCGAACAAACATAAAAAAACCATATATACCGATCGAATTGAGTAACCTCCTCCTTTTTGAAGTCGGTTAAAAATAAAAAGATGAGATTAATAGGGAACTCTAGTGGCGCTTTCTCCATACAAACGTATTCCGCTGGATAACGCATTTAGAGCAATCATTTTTTTCCTACAATTTTACACCTTCATTATACGTGCTCCTATCATTTGATTTTTTCCAAATTTTTTTTTTTTTTTATAATTGTAAAATAGCGCTGGACCGCAATCCCGCCTGATGGTAAGCAGTGATGCGATCGTTGATGGTAACGCGCGCTAGTTTATTAAGACCCTATTCACTCAGAAAAACTGAGCGAATAGGAAGGAAGACGGCAGTTGAGCGAGGTGATGCAATGTTAAACCCAACAACACGACCAACGATGCTGCGCCAAAGGGAGATTGATCTGAAGATCTTCCACGACCAAACTCCCAAAAGAACAACATTAGGCGCATCGTACCCGGCACACATCGCAACACAACTGCTCAGACCCGTCCTCCGTAATTAATTAATAAAGGAAATAAGATATTTTGAAATACCAAAAAATAACCTATGTTTACCGCGACAATTTAAAAAGATAACATAAAATTCATGATTGAATACGCATGTGTGTGAATGTTTTATGCGTTGGAGGCGTGTGACTGTGTGTGTTGTATGTATGATGGGTGTGTATGGATTGAGCTGATGTATTCCACATGAAAGAAAGAAAAGATTAAAGTATCAATTGTAACTTGTACAGGAAGATCATAAAACTAGACACATTACAGTAAAAAAAAATGTTTTTCATAAATCATAAACTATTGCTTGGACGCGCTAGTTTATTAAGAGCCTATTTTCACTGTAGCCTTCACGACACTTAAATAATATTCCCACGGAAATACCGCCGCTTGCAAATTGTAGTACCTCGATGTACGCGGTATAAAAGGCAAAGCGAAACTCTTCGTCCGGATCGTAGTGGAATCAACAACGTAAGGGTGGATACCCGCAAGAAACCGTGGCCCTGGCCGTCGCACAGGCAAGTGAAGAAACATGGCTGGGTTTTAGTCAATAAAAGCCTGACACGTCCTTCCGCTTCGCCCAGAGCGGGAGAAGTCATTTGATGATTTCCCAACCGAATAAAAAAAAGGGGGGGGGGGTACTCGCCGTACAACTCGGAAGACATGGGGCGACTCCCTTTCTTATCTCCAGAAACCAATTTTTTTTTTAAATAATTATAAACTAGCGCTTGACCGCAATCCCGTCTGATGGTAAGCAGTGACGCGATTGTTGATGGTAAAGCGCGCTAGTTTATTAAGAGCCTATTCACTCAGAAAAACTTAGCAAATAGGAAGGAAGACGGCAGTTGAGCGAGGTGATGCAATGTTAAACCTAACAACACGACCAACGAAGCTGCGCCAAAGGGAGATTGATCTGAAGACCCTCCACGACCAAACTCCCAACACAACAACATTTGGCGCATCGTACCCGGCACACATCGCAACACAACTACTCAGACCAGTCCTCCGTACGGCTTCACCAGATATCATGCCGGAACACGACAAATCGCTTGGCGGCAAGACTTTGTCTGGTGGGTGGTAACTTCTGCCGGCGGCCGATGTTATGACCTACCACCGAGAAAAAATTATTGGCTCTTTGTCTACAAACTTAAATAACATTAAGTTTAGTGCATATTTTGTTTCTATTTCATTAAGAAAAGAATAAAAGATAAAAAGGTATTAGATTCATCCTGTCAAAATTACATTCATAAACAGTTTTTTCTTCAGTCTATAGAGGTTCCCTGCTGGACAAAGGTCTCCCCCAAGGTTTGCCATAATCCCCACGCTTGGCAGAGGGGTTGGGGATCGCAGTAATTTGATATTCCACAGAATAAACGCTGCTGCCCGCTTCCCTGGTGAGAGTTCCCCTAGTCACCTCTTACGACACCCGCGGGAGGCTATGGGACGGTACTGTTCTAAGCCTGGTACAGTCAAAAGCAAAAATATGTATACATTGCCAAGCCTCCAAAAATATGTAAACATCTTCGACTTTAAGACGAAGTGCTCAACTTGAAGAGCATAAAATTGTAGCCACCGGTTCACATCATAAATATTTATACGCTCATTGCTTCATTAAATTATGCTCACCACGAAAGGCACAATAATATGTACATAGTATTGTTGTGCCCCTTGGTTCGACCGTAATGAGATCCTGCACCTTGATCTCAAAATCCCCACCAACCACCAGTTCATGAAGCGTCTTTCCAAACGCTTCTTTGACACTGCCGCCAAGCACCGCAATCCCCTGATAGTAGCTGCTGCTAACTATACCCCCTCCACCATCTCCAAGCTTCGCCGCCCAAGGCATGCCCTCACAGACCCCATAACCCTCCTCAAGAGGTGAATAGGGCCACGAGCACAACACACAAAAAAAAAGACCCACCTACCGACCTCGCCACCGAGGTCCATCGCTTACTATGTACATAGTATTGTTCCTTTCGTGGTGGACATAATTTAATGAAGCAATGAGCGTATAAATATTTATGATGTGAACCGGTGGCTACAATTTTATGCTCTTCAAGTTGAGCACTTCGTCTTAAAGTCGAAGATGTTTACATATTTTTGGAGCCTTGGCAATGTATACATATTTTTGCTTCTGACTGTACCACACGGGGCAGTAAACAGTTTAGCTGCGATTAAATAATCCAATTCGTGTTTTAAATTCCAATTGTCGATCTCCGTGGCGCAGCGGTTAACACGCCTGCCTGCGACGTGGAGGCCCCGGGTTCGATCTCCGGCCAGGTCATGATAGAAAACGATCTTTTCCTATATAGATAAACATCCAAGACCCAGGTCAATCAGACCTGGGTCTTGGATGTTTATCTATATATGTATCTATTATAAAATATAGTATCGTTGAGTTAGTATCCCATAACATAAGTCTCGAACTTACTTTGGGGCTAGCTCAATCTATGTGCGTCAAGCGCAAACTAATTTGACAGGACTTAACTAATACTTTTCTTTTATCCTTTTCTTAATGAAAAAAGATGCACTGTATTTAAATTTAGTTTAGTTTCTGTATACGCGAAACGGGGCCAATATTTACTTTAACATGTGACACCACCAACTCGATCAATAACCTCTTTAGCGAAATCAGTTGATTGATGTTTTGTATATGTGGTATATTCCGTCGTTTCTGCTCCGTTTCTACACAGTATGACAGTGGTCAGTGGTAGGGCTGTTCTAAACCTTTCCCTGGTGTTGAAGCAATATCATCATCATCAGCCTCTACTCGTCCACTGCTGGACATAGGCCTCTTCCATGGCACGCCAACAAGCTCGATCCTGAGCAGTTCTCCGCCAGCCACCTTTTTGATGTCGTCGCTCCATCTCGCCCAAGGGCGTCCCACGCTACGTTTGCCGAGATGCGGCCTCCACTCGAGGACTTGTTTACCCCAACGGTTGTCGGTGAAGCAATATGCTATGGTGGAAAAGCTGTTGTGGATAAATATAGTGACACACATACAGGTTGGTTGGACACTACTTTATTTCCGTATACCCTCACACTATAACAATAATGGTATTACACCTACCGACACGCATACTAATATACTAAAGGATACAACGTTTTTTTTTTTGTATATACAAACCGTACATGTGTCTACTATTTTTGAGTAAAGAATCTGTGTACAAAATTTTAAAGAGATATCATGAAAAATTACAAAGTTATGAGGTGGTTATCTTACCTAGTTGTCCCAATAAAAATATGGTCAATGCAACGCTCGCCTGCCCGCACCTGCACCGGCGCGGCGTCGTCTTGTGTTTATTTTTTTTTGTTTGTTTGTAATTAACTAGTGATAACATTCTCCATCACAATCGCAGACTTTGAACTATCGTAACGGTTAAGTGTAGGTAGATATTATTATTCGTAAATTCTACTTTAAGTGGTAAAACTATACACTATGATCTGGAACTGTGTTGTACGCACGGTAACCACACTGCAACATTTTTTAAATGTATTTGGGAAAAAATATAACATGGTGTAAACTGATTTGAATCGATTCAGTTGCTTATTCTGAACAAACTATATTAAGGCTTTGTATAAAGAAAAACTAACGTTGCATACCACCACTTTTTCATCAAGCTAACCTCAAGGTAAAGACAATCGGACTTAACGTCCTCTTTAGACGACTATTTTTTTAGCAGTCTGTAATAAAAACCTATAATAAAAACGACGCCAGTCCACGTATGAATAAATAAGAAGACTTCAGCACTATTTCTTTCTCTTCGGAAACAGATTTGGGATTTTTCACGACACCTCCAGCCTTGTAGTTGAATGTATTATTTCTATTACTTCGGAGGCTCTCTGGGAAAACTGAATAAAAAATTTGCTACTAGTGCGACTCAAACGAAATAGCATTTACTAGAGTTCCAAATGGATAGCTTTTAGTACCTACATAATGTTCTATGTCTGTATTTTTCTTATATATACAGTATGTTAAGAAAACCCTGTCCGACCCGTGAAGGTGTTGTTAGGTATCGATAACTGATTCTACTAATGGATACAAAACCGGACTAAACTTAAAAAAATCCCTCTAAAAAAATAAATATTATTTCGCAAAAAGAGGTAACTTAATAAATGTGCGATAAGCACCCTTCCGCGGGCGGCGGGCGGCAGGGCACGTGGCACGTGGTCGCATCGCTATTCGCTCATAATAATACCGGTGTTGTCACTTTTTTAAAAATTACCAAATTTCGGGGAAGTTGGAATTAATTCGCGGGAAAAAAAGATTATTTCAAAATTCATTTGTATATTTGGTCATGTGTTTACCTAACCTTTATTACCCTTATGGCTCGGACAGGGTTTTCTTAACATACTGTATATATATTCTAAATCAACAAAACCTGGTGGCCTAGTGGCCTAATTTCATGCAAAAATCAGCGCTGTTGATAACAGGCTCGTCTGAAGTCACAGAATTTTGCTGAGCAACGACCTGTTCCTGCACAGATGCGACGCACAGCTTAATTGTTGTTTGTTTTATAACACAAACAGTTGGTTCCCGACTCTAATTATGGTCTTTTTTTTATTTTATTGTACATATGTCATACGCAGCATGGGTGACAGATCATTGACGTCAATACATACGTCAATGTGACAGGCGGATGTTTTAATTTTATAAACTCTCAATGTCTAATTGTCAAATATATGTGTGTATTTGACTCGGGTTATGACATCAGGAAAACATGGTTTTATTTTTAGTAAGAGGCTTTTTAGTAAGTTATATTTCTTTGTTCTGTTTTTTTTTCTTTATTATGTGTTTATTATAATTTAAGTGTATTATTATTGTAATGTGCGTTCCGTTTGTGCAGAATAAACATGTTTTCTTTCTTTCTTTCTTTAGTAGTTTTTTTAAAGAGTAACTAACATTCATCCCTCTATCGATTCGTACATTCTAATAAACTGTGGTAATATTTATGTTTTAAATAAGATTTTCTTACTCTACTTTGGTATATTTATTCCCAATACTATCTGTTATTACGTATATAGAGACCCCATATCAACATTTCTTCAGAAGTGGTTTACAATTGGACGGACGGCCTTCCGTCCAGCTGGTTATAAGTCGCCTAACGTAGTGGAAGAATACGAACGAACGATCAAAAGTAATATCCACACACACTAAAACTATTTTCGTATTTTCACGTACAATAAAAATGTTTTCATATCTATCATTCTTAAGAAATGGTGTCGGATCCATCTATTATGCGGAGCGAGAGATGTGGACATTGTGTTCAACACATGACGCCTGTGGCCCTATTCTACTATTAACATGGTGTCAATGGCGTCATTATGACTTTCTAGTGGTCAGTCACTGATGCTCTTCTTCTTCTTCTTCAGCCTATGGATGTCCACTGCTGGACAAAGGCCTCCCCCAAGGCTTTCCACGCTGACCGGTCTTGTGCTGCCCGCATCCATCGGCTTCCCGCGACCGTCACTAGGTCATCGGTCCACCTTGTTGGGGGCCTCCCTACGCTGCGTCTTTCAGTACGTGGCCGCCACTCCAGAACCTTACTGCCCCATCGGCCATCGGTTCTACGAGCAATGTGCCCTGCCCACTGCCACTTAAGTTTAGCGACTCGCAGAGCTATGTCGGTGATTTTGGTTCTTCTGCGGATCTCGTCATTTCTGATTCGATCACGCAGAGAAACTCCGAGCATAGCTCTTTCCATTGCCCTTGGTGTGACTCTGAGCCTTCGTATGAGGCCCATTGTGAGCGACCACGTTTCAGCTCCGTAAGTCTCTCTACTCCATATTAATAACCGTTCAATTTGAGTAGTGGTTTTTAGAAAATCATTTTTATTAACGGTGTTTTTAATTATGTCAATACGGAATTGTCATTTTATCACCATTACACTACGAGACGGCTGACTGATAATTCATTGATCATTATCGATTTAGCAGATTACGGACTTTTAAACAGTGATAATGGAATTGTGGTGGAATGACAAAGGACATGGCTAAAATGAAGTATGTAAGAGACCCCGCAATGAAAACGTATGCATAAACATGATTCCTAGCAATATATAATGCTGAATAGCTGAAAATTAGTATTTTGTAATTAAAAAGGTTTAGGAACTTTTCATATGTACACAACACTGCAAATAATATCGCGTTACTCCTACGTTAAAGATACAAAAACTTCAAACAGCAACATTGCTATCAATTTTTATCTAGGCGTTTAAGGTGCCTGAGAAGATTTTTTTTTGATAATTGTGTTTTTCACTAGTGATTTTGCGCTAGTAAATATGTAAAAAGAGGTAACAGCAAAAAAATAACTTGATACAACGGATTTACGATACTCCCTCATCTTGTCATAACAAACAGAAATAATCCATAAAAACAATTGAAAGGTTAAAATTAATAAGAAATTTTTAAACAATAAACAATTCATGAATATACAAGGTGATGATGACAATACGACAATAAATTAAACATCGTATACCTCAACCTTTCCTCAGCCTACGCATAAAAATCATATAAATATATCCATTAGTTTAACACAGGAAATTAATTTTCATTTTTCACGTTTTCTACGTGATCTACATGTTGACAAGGAAGCGCTTACAGGTTGATGACTGCCGCATCCAGCGGTACTAAACTTTAATAATAATGGCGTGAAAAAAGCAAGTCGATACAGGACCGCGCTGCCGCCGATCGGAGGTCAGTGAACCAATATTTTCAAGGATGTTCTATTCCGTTTAAAATAGGGATGTTTCCTGGGTAAAAAAAATGATTCTATTCAGTCCGTAATTCAGATTATAGAAAAATATTGGATACGTATATTTTGTTAAATTTATCAAATCAATAAAAATTGACAAATATAAAAGGCATCAAAGATCAGGAGCGGTGGCTGGTGACGTTTCTGCGCGCTAAAAAGTGTAGCTTGCAGTGATGTCACACGAGTTTTCAACGCTTGTGTGTCGTCTTCATTTTTTGTTTATATGAAAAAAGAAAAAATACGTCTAGTGTTTTTTGGAAGTCTGAATGACGGAGTAATTGGTTTTTTTTAGTCAAATACCCTATTTTATGCGATTTAGTTTATTTTTTTTTTTTTTTTTTAATTTGCATCTATTATTTGAACCAGTATTGTCCGTGTTTTCATTGTCAGTACCACCGAGCTGGGGCAGCCGTTTCATCTCTTTTATAAAAAAAGCAGACTAGGCAGCTGTCTTGTTATGTAGAGCAAGAGATGTGGACATTATGTTTAGAACATGACGCCTGTTTTCTTAGAATTGATGAGATAGGTAGGTACTTATAACGGCCGCACTGATCGATCAACCAACCTCATTGCATAACACGATCCCTACTAATTACAGGGTTTTTCATTAAGATCGTTTTTATTACATTTTAAAGAATGTTCAATGACATATGTGTAAAATAATATCAGTCAAATGGCCACCGCGACTCGGCTGTAGATGGTGTATTCTGGTGGGTCAATTTTGAAGGACGTTTTCGCATAAATAGGGCTCAATTTCACGAAGAACGCGAGTTATGTTGGCCTTTAGGGCAGCAATTGACTGTGGTTTATCTGCATACACTAGAGATTCCCCCACAGAAAATAATCGAGCGGTGTTAAGTCACACGATCTCGGGGGCCAGTTGATGTCGCCACCACGCGAGATGATGAAGCCCTCGAACTTCTCTTTCAATAAATTTAATGTTTCCTGTGCTATATGGCAAGTGGCGTCGTCTTGTTGGAACCACATCAACCGCGTGAACGGACACTTGGAGGAAGATTTGGGACAAAGCCATGATATGGCCACTATGCTATAATATTTCACTGTTCTTTATGAATAATTCACTGAATGCACTTTTTACTACATAAATCACTAATTTTTATTTAGTAAACGACACTATAAATAATTTAAAAGTTCAATGAAAAATGAGCGTGGCACTCATCTTAGCCTTCCCGCCAAAAACTCCCTGTCATGGTTACCTTAAAAAAGGGTTACCTTACTGAAAACGTTTCAAATAATCAATTATATACAATATGAAGTGAAAACCCTGTCCGATCCGTGAAGATATTGTTAGGTATGGTAAAAATATAAAAAAAAAAATGATTTTTAGATATGAAAATGATAATACTATATGTTATCATTAAAGAGGTTATGGCTTAATTATTCATTTGCTTAAAGAAAAGAGAATTGAAGCTTACACTGAATATTATTACAATCATAAAATAATTTATAGAACACAAAACAGTACTTTTTAAATTTACTATTTTTTTGCGTGTATAGCCTGTTACTAGTACTACCATCCTGCAGTGACTTTTAAATGTAAATATTGTCGTTTCGTTCTACTTCTCTCGACACTTTAATCTACCTTCATCCTCCAACCTCTTGACCCAACGACTTAATGTATTTCTCTAAAACAATAACAATTTTATTCCACATTTGCAACAAACGATTGATTTGCACCTTACCCAAATAATAATAAAAACTACTTACACAAAAGTCACAATATTTGCCTTAGGTTCGATACTAATATTAGCCTGCATATTGATTAAAAAAGTAAAAATAATAACACAAACTCGTAACTATATGTTCACCAACCAACAACAGCTAAGTAATACTATTTGAGTTATTGCAGCTAATAGGTAGTGGAATATTTTATGTGAACTAGTGATTCACTTTTTTTCAAATCAGGGTAGATTTTATAATGACTCTAATATAGAAAAAATCTCAAAAGAAAGTATCATCGTTAAGTTGCAGATCGGTATTTTACATATTTTTGTTGTCAGCATTCATAACTCACCAATAAAAATTAAAAAAAAAAATTGGCTGTCTGTAGAACTCCGTCTACTGCCGATATTTGAACGTGACAACGTCTATTACATGTATACACATCGGGCGCTCTAGGGGTGGGGGTAAAGTAGGCGTGGACTCCGTGTGGCGTCAGATTCGGCCGTTACGGTGTTTTCGAGAATGACTCCACGCCGTACCAATTTAATAGACGTTGTCATGTCAAAATTGTAAGTTATTAGACTTGAACTCAAACCACCTTAAATGCTGATCACGACGTAAACCGCTTAGCCATAGAGACAGTTTATTATAGAAGACGTTCGTAAATACAACTAGTATTGCTTGGCCATAGTTTTATGAGATTGTAACTCGACTCTTGGTCGTGATAGTACCTACATGGTGGTGGCTTCACATGTTCGAAAAATCTTGTGTGATGTTCCATATGTTGAACTGTGTGTTACGCAAGTACCCTCAGGTTAAGCTACGCTTGCCGCGGTGGGTATGTGGATGGGTGACTATCTTCGAAGTACGAAAGTCTGACCACCAGTCTTACCAAAAGGTATTTTATTACCCAGTAACTGGGTTGTTAGTCAGATAGGCAGGCGCTCCAAATTAATTACTGGTATTCAGCTAAAATCCGTTAAGATTGGAAGCTAATTCTAACGTCCTTGGGAAATTTTGTCCAGATGAGGATCCATTGTTTTCATGCTAGGAGCTCTGCTTACTCCATATCGTGTCTAACGTGATAGCTAACATTAACATATCATCATCATTCTCATCTCAGCTCTAATCCCAGTCGCATCCAAAGCGTTTTCAGCTTTGGAGTCTGGGGTCCGCTTTACCAGTCTAACTGCTGATTTTGACTAACTTCAATATTTTCCGTGAAGCGACTGCCGTATGACATCCACAACCCGAAGGCGATATCGAAGCATTGCAGTTAGCCCAATCGTTGGACTTTTGAGGTCTTCAACTACCCGTTACGACTGCCGTTATATGTTCGCATGGCAACCGGGACCTACGGCTTAACGTGCTTTTCGAGGCACGACCAACCAGTGAAATATTCGTCGTTCGATCGATCGAAGCCGAGTCTCCTTGCGCAGCGGCTACGTTCGCAAACGCTACGCCACGGAGGCTGTCAGTAACATGAACAAGTAGGCCTCAATATAATGAATATTATTATTTTTATCTAATCTACCTTGTTTGTTATCTATAGGCTTTTGTGTTATCGCTGACGTCAATAGAAGGATAGGCTTGACTGACAGAGTGAAAAGGATAAAATAGTTATTTGCCGTATTGATATTTTGTATACAAAACCTCACTCAAGTAACATAATGAGCCTTTTTTGAAGTGAAACTTCTTTAGGCACGCTTGACTTGGGGAGTAAACTAGCGAAAGCGTTACGAAAAATTATAGGAAAAAAAATGATGAAGGCGAACGGAAGCAGAGTATAGTCCTATTTCGTCTGTAATACAAACAAGGAGTTGGCTCATGTAAATATTGCATGACCTGTCGAGTATGAAGTTGTGAGTTCGCATCTCGCCGAAGTCAGTATATATTTTTTTGGATCTTTTTAAGATTTGTTAACAACTGAGTCGAGTATGAAGTTGTGAGTTCGCATCTCGCCGAAGGCAATATATATTTTTTGGATCTTTTTAAGATTTGTTAACAATTGATTACCTAAGTGCACAAATAAATTTATAAAGGAGAATGCCCATCGTCCCTATATCTCGGGGCCTACATGTTACAGTCATGAAATTGGTGTTATTTTTTCAAATAACACATCTGGTATAATGTCACTTAATTTCAATGAAATTGACAGTTGGTATTCAGAGATTTTTTAATTTGAATTTATGGCTAAGTGAGGTTATAAAATGGATTAAGTGACAAGCAACAATACAATTGAATCGGAAATCATTCTTATTTAGCCGGTCGATTATACAATTATAGTTACTGTCATTTCGTTTTACGTGTGGTTGTTACCGTAACTTGATATTTTTGTAGTATGTTGGTATCTACCTAGATTATTTTTTCAATAATATAACAGGGGGACTATGCAACAATGTCAAAGGCTAATTGCCTGCCAATATTTTTATTAAGTGATTAGTTTTATGATATTGTGTTTACAATAGTCTAAGAGTTTAATATGTCTATACTGTACAGTAAATGTGTACATATATATAGCACTTACATAGTTAGGTGACTTTTTTTTTTTTCGGGTGGAAATGCATTTACGCACCATATCCGCCGCTAGCTAGGCGACGAACGTGTGTGGGATTCGCCCAGCCGAAGATGGGAATACCCACTAAAACCACTTGGTTCCCCTCAAGCCCTGCGATGAGAGCACCACGGGTTCTGCCCGAAGGCACTATCCCCGTGGCACTCCCAGGGCATTCCGGCTAGGCCGGTTTGCGCGCCAAAGGAGGATTACCCGGGGTACCGAAGTAATCCTCAGACGTGGTGACCATGTACAATGCGCGTGGGGAGCTACCCGCACGCGCTGGCCACACTCGGGGGCTAAAGCAAACGGGGGTTCGTCCCCCGCCTTCTTCGCCCCGCCCGTCTACGCCGGAGGCGAGCGGCAAGAGCATCCTCTTCTCGCTCCCTCTCCGCTGCCTACTTCTGTAAGAGGACGGTCTCACAGAAGGAGGCGGCAGCCTCCCATGCACTCTCGCTTTCAACCATGGTTGCCAGGGAGAGGCGTCCATCTCCAACATAGTTAGGTGCCTACTGGGACTGAAAATAAAAATAAACAGTTTTTTTTTATATTTCATTTGTCATTTATTCATCTTCATAAACAATTAATATATTATCAAGAAAGTGTGCAGGAGGTGATATATGGTCTTGATACCTAGCCCAACTTAAGTACCAGATTATGGACATAATGTGTGCACAACACCCTACTGTACGTCTGCCAACAATGCAGTTACAACAATATTGTAGGATTGCTTGCCTTCCGGTTAGAGAGCTGTCTATTAAAATGTAGATAAAATAAATCTTTTTACTAATATGTCTAGAATGTATTTTTCCTCTATACAAACATGTAGTATTAGAAGTAGACAACTCTCTTATTAGGCTACTATCAACCTCTCTGCACACTTCTATTACATAGGAGCCATCTGCCCTTACATGCTCCCCGTAATAGGAACGTGCCTGCTTTATTTGATACGTTCCCAGAGAAATTAAAATTAATTCATTATATGTAAGCTGAGGAAAATCTGTTACAATACTTTCATTTTCATTAAGAATCATCAGACTAAAATCAGCTCGTCTTCTATTTAAATGATTTTGTATCACATAATTGGCTAATGTATTTTCTAAGTACATGTTTTGATTAATAATTTCCAGAATTTCATCAGCGTCATCCCGGTCAGTTAAAACAGGATGAAACGAGTTTATGAGTGCGGCAGCCACTTTGAAATCATCCATTAGATGTTTGCTTGGACGATTAAAAAAATCCTGTCGTAGAAGTTTAAAATCCCTTTTGAATCTTCCATTCACAACTTCTACTACCCAACGGCAAATAGTGACTGCCCTTGACTTATTTGCATCTATTGCAGACAACTGTGTTTCACCCTATTCTAATGACGCGGGTACATATGTACGATAACCACATGTATTAAGTAAGGGCAAGGCGTCCCTAAATCCCCTATCCAGCACGAAAGCATCGTCAGCCTCAAAATAATTTCTCATGACTGTTCCATCTTTGAATTCTTGATTCATTATGGCTGCATCTGATGTTGTAGCTGGATAGGGGCCCAAAACGTCGATTATATACCCATCAACACAAACCATTAAGAATGGTTTAACTAAATTCTTATACTTATGTAGGCTATATGTGTCCTTTTGGTACATATAATTTGTGCTTTTCTGTATGTATATATATGTTCCATCACAAATAATTACTGGTTTATATCTACCATTGTGATTCCCAAATAATCCTCGGGGAATTGTCAGAGTTCTTGTACACAATTCATCTTTACTAATATGATTAATACCTAAATGCTGTGGCACATAATGAATAGTCAGCATTTCTCTCGCTTTATTCATTAGCCTCTCCAAAGTTGCTCTTGGGACCTTTAACAAACTTGCTAATCTTTCGTCGGAATCACCAGTACGAAGTTTTGTTATATATGCAGCTAAAGCTGTAACGCCTCTTGACATATGTGCCAGTGCTGGTGTTTCATCAAGCACTTGGTGAAATTGTTGCTTGGTTAATCCAAGCCAATAGTAAAAAACATTGTCTTCAATACTATCCAAATCTTCAAAATTAAGTTCTATGGTTGTGGGAGATTTTAAAGCCAGCATATCTTGAATGTGACTAGCCGTAAATGTATTTAAAGAATTATTTGATAGACCAATTAATAAATCCAAACTTTCTATTGCATATAAATGATAATCACAGAGTCGGTTATTCTGAGGCACATAATAATTGTGCATGTTCAAGAGATTTCTCCTCATAGCTGTGGGAATTCTGTTTCTTTCTCTCCGATTACAACCTTCTACAAAACATTTACTTTTAGTTTGAACAGGCCTCAGATAATCAGGTAATATTATTGTTTGTTGACTTATGCCATGTGCTGGTTCATTGGTTTCCACAGTTGGAGTACTTATATCAGACACTGGCATTTCTGATGTAGGGGTTTCTTGTGAAATGGATATGACAGTTGGTGAAGTTGGCACGCCAGATGCAGATGCTGATGTTGATGGCTGTGAGACAAAGTGACGAGCAGATCTGTCTGCCCTCACCCAGCAAGAATGACATACTGCACTCTGAGCTCCAACCTAAAATAAATAAACTCAAACTCAAACTCAAACTCAAACTCATTTATTGCGAAAATGGGTATTAGAAACATCGATATATAAAATAGTTTGGCACCTCCATAATCCGCCTGACGGCATGCAATTTTAATTAGTGTTTGTCTCTACTAATTGTACAATTACTATAATCATCTAAATTTAATTAATACATTCAAAACAAAATAAATTAAAACAAAAAAAAAGGAAAAAGAAGTCATAAAAATAATAAATGTCAGGAAATTTCGTCATGGACAGGTCAATTGAAAATTTATAAATATGTCAAAAAATAAATAACCAGTAATTAAAAACAAATCAAGTCAATAACCAAATACAATAATGTCATCTCTCTTTACCTATTAGATTGCATGTCATTTATAAATTCGTTTACACTGTAATAGGCCTTTTCCACCAGTAATTTTTTAATTTTATGTTTAAATATATTATAGTTTATGCTTTCTAATATTTCTTTTGGTAGGTGATTATAAACGCGTGGCGCCATACAGAGTATACTATTTTTCATAAATGCACTTTTGTGCTGAGGACAGTTAACTTTTATAATGTGACGTTTACTTTTATAACTTTCGTACATCGTTAAATTATATCTCACAAATATTGCCAACTCATTTATGTACAGACACGGTACTGTCAATATTTTTAATTTTTTAAAATATGGTCTACAGCTATCCATTTGACCGAGTTTGCACATTGCCCTTATGCACTTTTTTTGTGCTTTGAAAATTTGCTCTTTTTCAGTACAATTTCCCCAGAATATGATTCCGTATCTTAAAATACTTTCAACGTTCCCATAATATGCTGTCAGAACTGCAAAATCGTTAAGTTTTTTTGTGAGCATATACAATGCATACGATTGAGTACTCAACTTTTTACATAGGATCTCTGCGTGCACTTTCCAATTTAGGCTACTATCTACGTTAAGTCCTAAAAATTTAGTTGTATCTACCTCAGTAATAGTTTCGTCATTATAGTTAATATTAATATTCGTCATTAGGGGAATTCTATTTTTAAATGTCATTAGGTGTGTTTTAAATAAATTAATTTCTAGATTATTTAATGTCAGCCATTTTATTATATTATTAAGGGTGTCAGAAATTTCAGATTCAATAAGCGTCTTATTTGTACCTGTAAATACAACTGTACTATCGTCCGCGAACATAATAGTCGGATGTTTTGTTATTTTTGGAAGGTCGTTTATATATATATTAAATAAAAGTGGCCCTATTACACTTCCTTGTGGTATACCCAGATTAGTTTCCCTATAATCTGACATAAAATGTGTCTCTATTTTAAGTTTAGGACATAAGCGTGTTATTTGGGTACATTGTTTTCTTCTTGTAAGATAGGATTCAATTAGATCTAAGGCCTTACCTCTTATTCCATAAGCGTTCATTTTTTTCAACAATAGTTCATGATCTACACAGTCGAAAGCTTTTGTGAGATCCATGTAGAGTGCACAAACGGGAACCTTCTTATCTACACTATCTATAATCACATTCAAAAAGTTATATATAGCTATATTTATACTTTTGCCTTGCCTAAAACCAACTTGTTCTTTTGAAAAAAGGTTGTATTTTTCAAAGAATTGGTAAATCCGATCGTGTAAGACCTTTTCGAAGATTTTTGAAATGGTGGATATTAAAGCAATTGGTCGATAACAGGTCATGCTACATGGATCACCTTTTTTAAATAATGGTTTGATTATTGTTAATTTCAGTTTGTCTGGAAATATGCCACCGCTGATACATAAGTTAATAACATGACTTAAAATATTACATATTTTTGCCGAGACTCTCTTTAGTATTATTGTAGATATATCATCATATCCAGTGCTCTTAGTATTCTTCAAATTTGTTATAATTGTATTTATTTCTATAGGTGTAGTAGGATTCATAAATATTGATTTTGACATATGTGCTGGCATAGCTAAATTGTTGACTTGGTTATTTATTTTTTTAACCTGATCAATAAAAAAGTTATTAAAAGATTCAGCTATCAATAATGGATCTTTAACAGAGATTGCATCGCTAATATTAATGCTATGAATATCTTCCTTAGGAACAGCTTGTTTCGCATTATTAATTAGGGTCCAAGTGGCTTTACATGTATTACTAGCAGTCCTTATGTAATGCTCATTTTGAGCTTTTTTTGTAAGCCTAATTATGCGTTTGAGTCTTAAGGATAATGCATTAAAATTATCCCTACTTTTCGCTGTACGATTTTTCCGATATTGCCATAACAGACGCCTCTTGCGTTGGCAGCATAACCTAACACCCCTTGAGATCCATTTTTGTCTTTTTTGTACACTTATTCTGAATTTTATAATGGGAAAACATAGACGATAAAACAAATGAAATGTGTCGTAGAAGCAGTTAAATGATTCATCGGGATCGTTACTCATAAAGCATTCCGTGAAATTTAGTGAATTTATGCAATTTTGAAACTTTTTAATGTTTTCTTCTTGAAGATCCCGTTTTTTAACATACCAATACCTGTGAACAACACTGGCCTTAATTGGACATGTTAGTATTTGTGCTGTATGGTCAGATAATGCTAAATCAAGAATTCTAGATTTGCATTTAGAAATATTGTATATAAAGTTGTCAAGGCATGTACCGCTAATTATACGTGTGGGTTCGTTAAAAGCATATTTTAAATTATGGCTACTTAATACGTTTAAAAATTCCTTTGATAGTTTCGTTTTGCTCATAACATTTATATTAAAGTCACCACACAGTACAACTTTACGTTTAGAAAGGCAATACCTAGTGAGCAAGGATGCGAATTTAGTAAAAAATATGTTAATGTCTTCCTGTATTACTTTAGGTGGCCTATATACACAAAACACATATAACTCTTGATCTACTAGTTCTATTCCTGACAGTTCAATTATACCTTCCACGCAAAAACTACTTACTCCGACTATTTGTTTGTATTTATAAATATTACGGATAAGAATACATGCACCGCCTCGACGGCATTTACGAGAAAAACACGATGCGATTGTGAAGTTAGGAATATCAATGAATTGAGTATCAGTTCGCATCATATTATGCTCTGTAACACAAAGAATATCCACAGATTTTCCCTCCTTTTCAAGCAGATCCAACGATAATAATAATAAGTCAGATTTGTTGTTGAGACCATTTATATTTTGGTGTAAAATATTTATTTCTTTAAACACGAAAAAAGTCATTAGATTTAGTTGTGGGGCCTAATTCTGTTACTACATTATTACCACTCAATCTATTTTCGGAATTTAGTTCGATCACTACACTACTGTTACAGTGCGCATCTGTTTGAGTAGACTTGTCAATATATATTTTAGCATTTAGCATACATTGAGATATATTTCTCCTACTAATGTACGCGTTATAATTAGCTTTATTAGTTATTCTAAGTATCTCCTTAAGAAGAAGTTGTGACATATGAAGCGGACGCGAATCATATCTGGGCAAGTGAACAGAATAATTCATATTAATGTATGTAGCGTGTCTATACTGAGAACAAATGAAATTCAACTCATAATTTAACTTTTTTTCATTTAGTTGCCGGTTGTAGGGTACTTCGGATACAATCGCATTAACATTTTGTGTACTATCCAAAAAGTTTTTTATAGAGAATTGAAATTCAATTGGGTTAGCGTCATTTGTACCACCAAGTATAACGACAAAGTCATCCCTACTTAAATTACAAAGAGTTTCTTTATGTGTACGTAAAACTTCACTCAGTTTAGCATTGGCTTTCCAGAAACAGTAGACTTTATACTCGTCACCAATTAGTTTCTGCAGATTGTGACGAAGGTTACGTCCTTGTTGGTCTGCTATAATTACGATTTTCTTTTTCTTAACTAGGGCTGTGTTTTCATATGATGATGGAGTTAACTTTACTAAGCATCTATTCAAAGAAGAGGTATTTTTGTGTGCTGATGAGTTTTGTGTACTATCTACAATTGTAGCCACATCTACTGAATTACAATTTTGAGACCTTTCATTCGATTGCAGTTTTTCCCAGTAATCATAATTACGACATAAGCCTGTTGTTGATGGTCGGCTGGTTTTTGGAGTTTGATAATTTGCAGCATCCGTTAGGTCGTTCATCACACGCGAGCATGTCCTAGGAAGACCTGCTTTAAGGTTGGAGCAATTATATCTTCTACGGTATTGCGGTGAATAAAATTTTAGGGGCGTGATATTATTTGAATTACGAGCTTCCGTCGCACCCACAGTTTTGAATAGATTTATTTTATTTTTATAAATATTTAGTTCCTTTTTTAGATTCTCGTTTTCAATGTTTAAGTTTTCTATTTCGTTGTTAGCAATTTGTAGTTCTGTAGTCAATTTATTTAACCTCGCCGTTAACTCATTTTGTACCTCAGTACACCCATTGCTCGGTTCACTTTGGTACGACACATCCATATCAAACTCGCTGCAATTGAAATCTAGACTATGTCCACGTCTTTGTTTTCGCTGAGTAATATTGTCAACTTCATAATCCGACATATTAAATAATTGTTAACAATTACAAAAAGTGATGAACTCGGTTGGGCGGGCTTGAACCAGCAAACAATCGATCGTGAAGAGAACGCTTAACTCTCAGTGCTAACTTTGCAATTAAGGTTAAGTGCGAAGTTGATGAATACTTTCGGAAGCTTCGAAATAATTTTCCTTGATAATAATAGATGGCACTACTAGTAGGTAAGTTTATTTGATTTGGATCGATTAGTAGTCTATGGTACTCACGCGCAAATAATTCAAAACAAGTGGGTAGATGTCACTTTTTCAAGTCATCAAATATTAGAATAAAAAACGGAATCTGTATTTAGTTTTATGTTGATTTTACTTATAGTCACTGTTTTAATTTACGCTGTATTGATGTCTAAGTTCAAAACTTGTTAAATATCAACGCTCCGATACACTACAGTGCACAATATTTGAATTTATTAGCAATGTTTGCAGTTCGCGACTTTAACAGTTCTTTTGATCAATTTTATATATTTCTTAGGGATAACACTGTCACTGGTCACTCGTATGTTTAGGTTTAACTTGACGTTATTTATTAGCGTTAATATTTCAATTTACATATTTATTTAAAATATAGTTACGGAGCTGACTGTTTAGTATTCTGACAGTATATTCTAATAGAATATTTTATTACCACTTTCTCATGATAACTAATTGTCTAATGAAATTATAATTATCATCTGTCTAAAAACATCCCACTTATGGCCCCAAATCTGTTTCAGATACAATTGGAGGGAAATTGTCCACTACCCAGGCAAGATGGGTTTATTTTCTTTAGTTTCTTTACAGATAAACAGACAACTGACATATGTATAAATACAACTGTAGTTATTTGAATAATACTTACAGTCCGGGGTAAAATCCATTCTGCTATAACATTTAGTATTCTTTGTTCTCGTTCAGGATTGGATCGGAGACGGTGGGATCGTACAATCCTTAATGAACGTCCACAATGGATACACACTTGAATATGGCCTCGAGGAGCAGGAGTTTCTTCTGTTGCCTCAACTGACAGTAATGTATCAACTGCCAAATCCCAGCAAGCTTGACAGAGATGATGGCAGGGATCCACCTTAAATATAAATAATAGTTAAGAATTTATTTTCAAACCAAAGGAACAGACAAATACATCGACCGGTCCCAAGGACAAAGTGTTACGGTAAAATAAGACAAAATGTATTCTATTACGGATTCACACACACACGTATTACGTACTGTATACAAAAAACTAAATGGCACTATTTTTTTTAAATATCCTTTTACTTATTGAAATAACCAATCAAACGTATCTTATTATTACACAAACCCCATACCGTATATCGATAATTATACGATTTTGTTCTTAGGACCCGTCGAAATATTCGCATGAGGAACGAGTACATAATTCTATTTTGGCACTACTTACTGTTTGCGGAGAAACCCATGCGCGTACAATAGATAAGATGGATTCTTCATTCAACGGCCGTCTGCCCGTTACATTGCAACTAGATATATTAATACCGCAATTAATGCAGTTATCCATACTGATTGTAAATATCGAAGTCCTTGGAAACAAGCCGTAGTCAGTCAGAGTAGCAGATAAAGAGTCCGTGTTTGAGCCGAGTTCGTCCGTGAAAGCAATATTCGTCAGATTCCCGAAACAAGCCAAAGTAGTTAGTAAGATCACAGAAAATACGAATTTCGTAGCAAAACACATTCACCGGCGCAAGCACAACAATGAACAAAGCGAATGCAGTGACGTTTGAGTTTGTTTGACAAACGAAAAAAAAAGACAACGGATTTTTTTAAAATCTGACACAATGTCTTTTTAGCTACATATCAATACATGGCTAGTGAGAGCTGTAAACAAAACAATAAAATGCATTTTTCTCAGTTTTCTAATTGTAAATTGTTTTTCTTTTTCGTGTATTTGTTTTATGATAAAATTACGATAATTTTGCAATATAATAGTTGACTGTACAGCGTAGGCCCAAAAATGGGCATTCTCCTTTCATTCTGTTTTGGCCTTTATATTGTTTTATATATTTTTGCTGAACATTTCTGATATAATTGAAAGTATAGAAGCTTTAAGATATCGTCACAATACGATAATTGGACACAAAGTACAAATTGCTTTCGAGCCTCATAAGCTCAATTATTAAGCTAAGTACCTTGATTGATTAAGAACTATGAATTTCTTCGAGAACATGACGCTGCGAACACCCCCCGACCCCTCTCATTGATTACCTCACCCCCCCCGTGGATTATCTCGGGAACCAGAGGTCGTGGACTACCCGAGTTTGGGGTCCCCTGAATCAGGAGGAGGAGCCCGACCTTTTGGCCCCGAGGGAATCCACTTTTTTTTTCTTTTTTTTTTTTTAAATTGGAGGTCTATGCAAAAATATTAATTTATAAATGAAAGCATGAAATAAATTTAAATATTTATAGAAAATTAATATATGTATATGTGTATACATGTATATATTGTACACATATATATATATATATATATATATATACATACAGATGGTGCAAAAGAAGTTTCACTTCAGTCGTGTGGTCATAAGCACACTCGTTTTTTTTTTTTTTTAATAATTATAATCTAGCGCTTGACCGCAATCCCGCCTGGTGGTAAGCAGTGATGCGATCGTTGATGGTAAAGCGCGCTAGTTTATTAAGAGCCTATTCACTCAGAAAAACTGAGAGAATAGGAATGAAGACGGCAGTTGAGCGAGGTGATGCAATGTTAAACCCAACAACACGACCAACGATGCTACGCTAGAGGAAGATTAATCTGAAGACCCTCCACGACCAAACTCCCAACACAACAACATTAGGCGCATCGTACCCGGCACACATCGCAACACAACTGCTCAGACCCGTCCTCCGTACGGCTTCACCAGAAATCATGCCGGAACACGACAAATCGCTTGGCGGCAAGCCTATAATGTTCCCGCTTCTGAGTCACTGGCCTCCACTCGGTGAGGGCGAGTGGGCCATAATCTACCCCGCGGATCCAGTGCGGCTTGGTATATGTCACATATCTTCGAAGTTTTGCCTCTAGGACATGCAGGTTTCCTCAAGATGTTTTCCTTCACCGTTTTGAGGGCTGTGGTGATGAAATAATTTATACAAGTGAGCGTAAGAAGAAAGAAAGAAGAAAGAATAATTCTTTCTTTCTTTCTTTTATGGCTTCGCACGGTTTGTGCATTTAGCCAATGTCACGTAGTGAATTGTTCATGTCGAAAAAGACGGCGTGATTCGTCTTACGATGGAGGTTTGAGACAAAGCCATGATGTGGCCACTATGCTGCGATATTTCACTGTTCTTTATGAATTATTTACTGAATGCACTTTTTACTATATAAATCACGCACTTTTATTTAGTAATCAATACTTTAAATAATTTTAAAAGTCCGATGAAAAATGAGCGTGACACTCAGCTTGACTTTCCCGCCAAAAGCCCCGCGCACATACAGTCTTATTCATAAAACTTTAATCAATTGCTAAGCAACTGATTAGCAAAATTCTTATTCATAAAAGCTGTTTACCGCTAAGAGGATGCTAAGCAATTGATTAGTAACTGTCAAAATTAAACATCACCGGACCGCTGTTAAGAGGATGGTTAGAGGCAACAATATGGCGGATTGTATTTGAATCAGCTGATTGATTTAATATGATCATTATGCTTCGAAGTTATTTTGTTTATAATATCGAATAATGCGTAAATATGGATGTTGAAAACCTTTGAAGTTACAAAATGACGTAGTAAAGTTATATTAGAAAACTTTGAAACTTTTTTGACTTACAAGCTTTACTCGGTAGTAGGCTATAACATAGGCTGCCGGCAAGTTACCACCCCCAGACAAAGTCTTGGCGCCAAGCGATTCGTCGTGTTCCAGCATGATGTCTGGTGAAGCCGTACGGAGGATGGGTCTGAGCAGTTGTGTTGCAATGTGTGCCGGGTACGATGCGCCAAATGTTGTTGTGTCGGGAGTGTGGTCCTGGAAGGTATCCAGATCAATCTCCCTCTTGTGCAGCATCGTTGGTCGTGTTGTTGGGTTTAACATTGCATCATCATGCTCAACTGCCGTCTTCCTTTTTATTCACTCAGTTTTTTTAAGTGAATAGGCTCTTAATAAACTAGCGCGCTTTACCATCAACGATTGCATCACTGCTTGCCATGAGGCGGGATTGCGGTCAGGCGCTGGTTTATAAAAGCAGTAATAAAAAAGATAGTGCTAATTTTAGATGCTGCCCTATGTTTCCTTGTGTTATCTTATGTCATATCTAAGGCACAAGACTAAAAAAAGTCATGTTGTGGCAGCAATACACAAATAATAAGACATTTTTTTAGAAATATTTTATTTTGATACGCAATAAAACTGTTTACATTTTTGTTCTAAAAATAATTCATTGTTTTTGTTTTCCAATACTTTTCTTCCATAAGCATGAGAGCCATTCTTGACTCACGCGACCCTCATTCCTCATCTTTTTCACTCAGCATAGTCTTCTCCTTCGCCGTCATTGCGAGGTTGAATAATATTGCCGCTAGGTGCTAATAGTGGCTTCGTTTATAGCAATAAAACGTGTGCCTGTAAACAAGTATAATAATTCTGTAAAAAGCAGTACAAAAGCAGTAGGAAGTAATGTAATATATACACAAGAACCCACTTAAATTTCCTAAATAGCAAATGGATGTTTACAAGCATAAAGAGCAGGAAAATACACAGTTACTATCGGCCACTGCTTTAACATTAATTTTGTCAGTTTAGATTAGTAGTTTCATATAAATACAGATATAAAATACCTTTTTCTGTTTACTATAATATTATTGGAGTTTATTACTTTCACTACTATCATCACAAATACAATTATTTAATTGTAATAAATAATTTTATTTATATTCAAATTATCCGATGAAATTTCTGACATTTTTCTGACAAACACGACAGATAAAAAATCGTAGTTTTGACAAGTTTATTCTAAAAATTCCATTTTTTAGTCAACTATTTTGATTATAATCTGTGCCCGACGCATAGTTTCACCTCTACTTCGTATCGCTACTAATCATCTGCTAACTAGCTTTTATGAATAAAGAAAAGTTAAGCATTGATTAAGAGCTAACTAAATGGTTAGCTAAATAGTCGCTAATGAGTGATTAACGAGTTTTTTATGAATAAGACAGATAATTTGAAAGTAAACATTCCCAACGAGAAATCGTTCGAATGTCGAACTTAATGATTCTCTATCTCTTTTCTCTGGTGACTGTTAATAAATCTATAAATAATAACCTTTTAATTTATATCAAATTAAATCAAATCATTTATTTCAAATAAACCAGTTACAGGCACTTTTGAATTTTCAGAAGGTCGGTCAGTCAGTAAGGTGAAGCTAGTCGCCCATTCCAAAGAGTAGGTACCTATGGAGAAGAACGGGCAAGAAACTCCATGGACACTCTCTTAAATTATCAAGCTATTGATACAAATATTTGATTACATCATTCATTTTGAAATCAATCGTGTGAGAACGATGCAGAAATATATTGTACGCTAAGAGCGTCCATTATGGAAAACACACAAAAAAAAAAAAACACAACAACAAAAAAGACTAACCCAATAAATATATGCTTTACAGCAAGTACATTGTGCTCACACGTGTGCCATGCAATTATACAATACTAAGAAATTGAATCTACACAATGCAAAAATAGTTTTGTCCAAGGTTCAGCAGCTCCAACAGTGTTCCCGAATGCTAAGTTTAGCTCCTGTGTAGCTGCACCAGTGCCGAATGCCCCTGTCAGCGATGCAACTCCGTAACGTACAATATGCTTGGCTACATTGTGTACTGGCTTTGAGTATAAAAAAAACAAACAATTACAAAAAACTTACCTTACATAAAGTCAAACGGACTCTCAAATCATGGCTACTGTCACTAAACTATGACGAAACAGAGAAAGTTGTCATATCTATTTCATAAGATTATAATATACCCTTCTGGTAAATAACTGCTACACACACATATACACACATAAACACGAACACACACACACGCGTGAACACTTGCAGACACATGTACACACACGAACATAAACATGCACTACGAAATACTCAATACAGGCTTCTTTTAACCGCTTTAGTTTTTGCTGTTTGCATAGAATTCTGTAAAATTTCCTATCGGGAGAGGGCACTGGCTCCTGTAACACAGGTATCTAGCACAGGAGCCAGGGACTTCACACTTATTTGTACCAATTTTTGTGTAATAAAGATTATTATTATTTTATTTATCTCCAGGAGAATATGGAAACAAATCATGTTTACCATAACATCTTGACATGTGTCCGTTTTGTTATCAGTTTGACGGTCAAATAAGGTTTATTTTGGTTAATAAATACCTCAACTATTTTGAAATCGATACGAGCGTTTGTGTAACACACTATAGTCCAGTCATTTTAGATTTTATATGTGGAAAAATTCCTAGTGAGCTGAATTTTTGTATACACCTTTATTACGGCCTTGTAATGAAGACGTAAAAAATCGACATTGATATCGTGCCGGCTAAAAAAATCATAAAGGTCACGAAAATCAGTTTTTCGCAAATATCTCGCGATCTATTGCTCAGAGGTCAATAAAGGTCATTATAATGTTTGTCGTGAAATTATGAACAACAAATGTCTTTTGTATTTTTCTGTATAATTAACCGTTTTCGGAGTAGAGCGCCAAGATATCGGCTATATTATATCGATGCACTCGTTTCTTACCTTCGAGGTAGGTTGCAGGACGCGTTTTTTACATGGTTTTCCCCGTAGGGTAGGTATAATCCATAATATATAATAAGAAGTTTCATTTCTTTAGGAGTGAATATGTTTTTATTTGAATACAGAAAAATTTACTTTAGTACCTATATGATTTTTTAACATTCATTGTCGATATCTTCAGTTTCTGTGTCATCAACAGTTGTTGAAAAAACGTCGAGTGGACTTATTCCTAATTTAATTCAACATCCCCATCATTTTCATTATTGCTTGACTCTGCATTTGAGCATGATTGACCACGGCAATGTCCACAATCTTTTGAACATCATAATTCAATTTTTCTACATTCACATTTGACGCTGCAAACTTTTGTAGAATTACAGAAGATTGTGTTTAATGGATTATCGGGTGCTGGTGGTAATAAAGTTGCTATTGGCTGTAGTATATTATTTTTTAAATCGGTTCTTCTTGGCGTCGCTAAGAAGCCGCTATACTCAAATTGTTTGTATAATTTTTACGACAAGTGTTATGAACATTTACAAAAGTCACAGTATTTAAATATTCAATATTACCATCACCTCTAGCGATACTAGCATTTTTTAATGTCTGAAAACCACTCCTAACTTCTACTACATCACCATCCGATGATACTTCTTTGCATATAAAACATGTATCCTTAACATCGGCCGCCGGCAGAAGTTACCACCCATCAGACAAAGCCTTGCCGCCAAGCGATTCGTCGTGTTCCGGCATGATGTCTGGTGAAGCCGTACGGAGGACGGATCTGAGCAGTTGTGTTGCGATGTGTGCCGGGTACGATGCGCCTAATGTTGTTGTGTTGGGAGTTTGGTCGTGGAGGGTCTTCAGATCAATCTCCAGCGCAGTATCGTTGGTCGTGTTGTTGGGTTTAACATTGCATCACCTCGCTCATCTGCCGTCTTCCTTCCTATTCGCTCAGTTTTTCTGAGTAAATAGGCTCTTAATAAACTAGCGCGATTTACCTTCAACGATCGCATCACTCCTTACCATCAGGTGGGATTGCGGTCAAGCACTAGTTTATAATTATTAAAGAAAAAAAATAACGTCTTTAACACTCAAGAAATAATTTTCAACTTAGCTAAATATAGCCCGTTAGGCAGTAGTAGGTATAAAAGTATGCAATGTTTAACCCAGAGGGAGATTGATCTGGAGACCCTCCACGATCAAACTTCCGACCCATTAACATTACTTTTAGCGCATTGTATTCGGCACACATCGCTACACAACTGCTCAGATCCGTCCTCCGTACGGCTTCACCACACATAATGCCGGAACACGACGAATCGTTGGCCGCAAGACTTTGTCTGGTGGGTGGTAACTTCTGCCGGCAGGCGATTAGTTTAAAATAACCTTTTGCGAACTCCCCAAGGACAAGAATGTTATTGTAGCGTTAACTCAAGGTTATTTAGTCGATTGCAGCTTACATGTTTGCGTGTGGATCGATACGGATGGGAAAATGATTTGTTTTGGATGAGTAGCGATTTTATACCACAGGAAAACATACATATTATTTAATTGGTATAAGTCACGATATTTCGTGGAGTACTGCAGCCACATTTAGGTTGGTTCTGGAAATGCTACCTGGCTACTTTTGATTTCGTGGAGAGGCCTGCGAAGAGAGCCCATCAGGCACTTTAATTTGTATACCTAAATTATTTCATCGCCACTTTTACAACATGCATCGCATGAACTTTTGAAACTTAGGTACCCATTAAACGATTTAAAAGCTATATTAAGACTGAATTTTGCAAAAAGGGGTAATATAAAATCACAGATTACTTAGAAGACAACAAATCTTGGGTTTGTGCTGCTCACATTGCTAAGCAATGTCATTAAGCAATATGTGTAATTATGCTACAATTATGACATGTTAAACACTGTTTTTATTAAGTCACGTAAATTATTGTAAACATTTTAATTTTTAATGTCTGGACTTCAAAAAAGACGATGATACCTGAGTTTGTTTCGGTTTTTTTTCTCAGAGGTAGTCAGTGAGGAAATGTCGGCTACGTCTAGTTTAAAAAAACATGAAAAGTGATCAGTGATCCTACTTGCAAAATAAACGATTTCATTTCACCATTGCTATCATAATGGTGAGGGAACATCGTGAGGAAACCGGCATGTCGACATGTGACATCTATCAAATCGTAATGGGCCAGCGTGGTAGACCTACCTACTCCCTCTCACTGACAGGAGGCCTGTGTCCCGAGTGGGAACATTATAGGCTGGATATGTATGTATGTAGCAGAAGTATCAATATACATTCAGAGTACCGGCCGCCGGCAGAAGTTACCACCCACCAGACAAAGCCATGCCGCCAAGCGATTTGTCGTGTTCCGGCATGATGTCTGGTGAAGCCGTTCGGAGGACGGGTCTGAGCAGTTGTGTTGCGATGTGTGCCGGGTACGATGCGCCAAGTGTTGTTGTGTCGGGAGTTTGGTCGTGGAGGGTCTCCAGATCAATATCCCTCTGGCGCAGAGTCATTGGTCGTGTTGTTGGGTTTAACATTGCATCACCTCGCTCAACTGCCGTCTTCCTTGCTATTCGCTCAGTTTTTCTGAGTGAATGGGCTCTTAATAAACTAGCGCGCTTTACCATCAACGATCGCATCACTGCTTACCATCAGGCGGGATTGCGGTCAAGCGCTAGTTTATAATTATTAATAAAATATAAAAATACATTCAGAGTAAGAAACATGAAATATTAGTCCCTATTATCTTGTTCATAAACTAAGCTAATTTTAAGTTAAATCCATCTTTTTCTTTCTATTTCATTAAGAAAAGGACAGAACATAATATGTTAGTTTAGACCTGCGCCCAAATTCTATAACGCGCTATTATTATTAGTTGGAATAATTTCACAGATAATTTAGAAGACAAAAAAGCTTGGGACTGAGCTGCTCGCTCTGCTAAGCATTGTCATTAAGCAGTATGCGTAATTATAACGTAAATTATTGTAAACATTTTAATTTTTAATGTCTGGACTTTAAAAAAGACGGTGATGTCTGAGTTTGTTTCGGCTATTTCTTCTCAGAGGTAGTCAGTTAGGACATGCCGGCTTCATCTAGACGTGTAAAAGTGATCGGTGATCCTACTTGCTTAATAAACGATTTCATTTTATTTCATTTCGAAGCAAATGTTGAACTGTCAAACTGAAACCCATTATTACTGATGGTGTCTTACGCACTTACCCAACTATGAAATTAGTCCGCGCTTGACGTAAATTGATGCATTTTCTCGGTGGTAGGCCACATCGGCTGCCGGCAGAAGTTACCACCCACCAGACAAAGTCTTGCCGCCAAGAGATTCCTCGTGTTCCGGCATGATGTCTGGTGAAGCCGTTCGGAGGACGGGTCTGAGCAGTTGTGTTGCGATGTGTGCCGGGTACGATGCGCCAAGTGTTGTTGTGTTGGGAGTTTGGTCGTGGAGGGTCTCCAGATCAATATCCCTCTGGCGCCGCATCGTTGGTTGTGTTGTTGGGTTTAACATTGCACCACCTCACTCAACTGCCGCCTTCCTTCCTATTCACTAAGTTTTTTAAGTGAATGGGTTTAATAAACTAGCGCGGTTTACCATCAACGATTGCATCACTGCTTACCATCAGGCGGGATTGCAGTCATGCGCTAGTTTCTAATAAATAATAAAAAAAAATTGGTCGCCATGTTTATAATCAATTCTATGCAGTCTATGGAATATTTTAATTTGACAGGATTAAACTAAAATGTTATATGTTCTATCCTTTTCTTAATGAAATATAAAGAAAAAGATGCTCTGTACTTAAAATTAGTTTTATTTATGAACAAGAGAATCAACGCTGATATCCAATATTTTTAGCGCTTTATACAGTATGTTACGAAAACCCTGTCCGACCCATAAGGATAATAAAGGTTAGGTAAACACATGACCAAATATAATATAAAATTTTACGTAATCATCATAGTACCAATACAAATGAATTTTGAAATAATCTTATTTTCCCGCGAATTAATTCCAACTTCCCCGAAATTTGGTAATTTTTAAAAAAGTGACAACACCGGTATTATTATGAGCGAATAGCGATGCGACCACGTGCCGCGTGCCCTGCCCCCCGCCCCCCGCGGAAGGGCGCTTACGCACTTTTATTAAGCTACCTCTTTTTGCGAAATAATATTTATTTTTTAGGGGGATTTTTTTTTTTAAGATTAGCCCGGTTTTGTATGCATTAGTAGAATCAGTTATCGATACCTAACAACACCTTCACTGGTCGGACAGGGTTTTCTTAACATACTGTATAAAGGGTGTATCTGACATCGACGCACAAACGTGTACCATGGATCCAGTACATGATTCTGAACCTAGCAGTGGTGGAATTTTTCGTCGGCTTTTTCATCATCATCATCATCATTATCAACCTTTTACCGTCCCACTGCTGGGCACAAGTCTCCTCTCATACAGAGAAGGATTGAGCGTAATCACCACGCTTGCTCAATGCGGGTTGGCGATTTCAGACTTAAAGTCCAGGTTTCCTCAAGATGTTTTCCTTCACCTTCAGTAATTGGTGTCCAAGATATACTTAGAAAGTACATATAACTTTAGAAAAGTTACATTGGTACTTGCCTGACCTGGAATCGAACCCGCGCACTCATACTTGAGAGGCTGGTGTTTTATCCACTAGGCCACCACGACTACTACGACGGCTTTTTCATGATTAAAAAAAATATATGTTGTTTTTTTTCACTTTAGACCGTTCATAATTGGTATACTTTTATAACCCAATAAGATTTTAAAGTAAACATTAATTAATTCGCTAATTACACAAAAAAGCGTAATGAAAACGAAACTCGAAAAACTATCATATCAGCTGATTTAATAGACTTCACATCAAGGATCAACGTCATACCTACAAACCCGCACGGCGGCACGCTTGTAACGTTCAAAGGCCGAGCCGACATTTTTTTTAAACATTGTTATTTCTGTAACCATTCATTAATGACATAAATTACTATCATAATTTTATTAGTGGCATGTGGTCTAGCCTTCTCGCGAAGTTTGCGTTACGATGTCAGATACACCCTGTATCGTGAAACACGTGTTTACTGCGAAAAGCTCTCCACGAGTTAGAGATATTGAGAAAATGTTACCTTTTTGTACATTAAAAGGGTTTCGGCTTTCGGTAGCTGGTTTAGTAAATCGGATCATATATTAAGTGAATAGGTAAAGCCTATAAACGAATTTGAGATACTATATGATATTACAATATATCGATTTTCTAACGCTTATGTATAGTAGAATTATGCGAAAATGGTTGATATTAGAGAATTCGGCCCGACTCGACGGCGCGTTGTGTTCCACGCGCCTCAAAGAGATGTCAGTACATCGTGACGGGGTCCACGAAGACCGATGCCTCCTGGGTAAGGGTTGTGGGTTGGTTAAAAAAGAAACCGTGGCCTTGGCCGTCGCATAGGCAAGTGAAGAAACACGGGTGGGTTTTTGTCAGTAAAAGTCTGACTCGCCCTTCCGCTTCGTCCAGAGCAGGAGAAGTCATTTGATGATATCCCATCGCAACAAAAAAAAAATAGGTACTTTAATTTTTAAATTACTCAAAAGTCTTTCACATAATGGAATCTATCCAATGAGTTAGTTATGCTCCGCTCCTATTAGTCACAGCGTGATGTTATATAGCCTAAAGCCTTCCCGGATTAACGGTCTATCCAACGAAAAAAGAATTTTTCAAATCGAACCCGTAGTTCCCGAGATTAGCGCGTTCAAACAAACAAAGAAACAAACTCTTTAGCTTTATATATTACTAGCCGCCGCCAGCGACTTCATTCGCGTGGAGTTAGTTATAATCCGCTCCTATTAGTCGTAGCGTGATCTTATATAGCTGAAAGCCTTCCTAGATTAATGGGCTATCCAACGCAAAAAGAATTTATCAAATCGGACCAGTAGTTCCTGAGATTAGCGCGTTCAAACAAACAAACAAACAAACTCTTCAGCTTTATATATTAGTATAGATAGCATAGTAGATAAAATGCCGCGGTCAGTAAATTTAGTGGACACAGCAATTAGTGAAAAGGTACCCTCACAAAACTGAGGGTAATTTTAATTAAATACCCTGAATTGTGACAGATATAAAGATCAGACATTTAACCTTCATTACCCTTTCAAAACTTAGGGGAAATAATTAGACTTACCTCATCAACTGTACCTTTCCAGTCAACCTATTAGTAGTTGTTATAACAATTTGTGCCTCCAGGGACGAAACATTTGAAGCCTGGCCTTGGAATTTATCAAAACAGTGTTGCGTAATTTAATTTATATCAAGGTCATTTTGTCGCCTAGTGTTGGTTGAAAAATATGGAGTATCTATGTAATTTTTCTTTGTAATAGGGTATTTGACTAAAAAAAAAAAACGAATTAGTGTGTCAGTCAGATTTCCAAAAAATACTAGACACGTATTTTTTCTTTTTTCATATAAACAAAAAATGAAGACGACACAGTGCGTTGAAAACTCGTGTGACGACACTGCACGCTGCACTTTTTAGTGAGCAGTGACGTCATCATTCACCACTCCTCCTGATCTTTGATGCCTTTTATATTTGTCAATTTTTATTGATTTGATAAAACAAAATATACGTATCCAATATTTTTCTACAATAATAATAATAATAATAATAATAATAATAATAGCCCCCTAAACAACCACACGTCCTGATTGACCATCTAATCACGTGGGGGGCGGACACACGAATGAGAAATTACTGGCGTGGCTAACGTGGCTCTGGAAACCCACTTTAAAATGGAGACTCGTTCAAAAAGAAAACGTATAGGACCGCTGCCCGGGGGCGATCGCCGGGGCGCACTTGGAGCTGACGCTAAGTGTCTCAGCATGCGAACCGTCAGCGGTGAGGAGTTGAGCAGGCGGACTCCCGCCGACAAAGATGCTACAGCCGAAGCTATTGATGACGGTGATAGACAGACAAACAGGACAGACACCCCTGTAGATTCATATAGTCCATCGTACGCACCTTCAAACTCATCATCGTCATCAATACCATTTTCACCCACACCACCATCACCCTCCATTATTAATTTTAATACACTTTCACCCACTCCAGCCTTGAATGTTGCGCGGGAGGTATCCACCTTCTTACCCGCGTCCACCAAGGCTGGGAAACCTAGAGTTCGCATGAGATGGAGCAAAGAAGTTAACCTATTTATCATGCGAAGTTATCTTTATATAACTAAATTAGAAACCGATATGACCACCTACAGACAACAACTGCATGAACATTTTTCGCGACAATACCCTGAGATTTCAGTTTCAGAACAACGGATTTCAGATCAACGAAGAACTATAGTTAGGAATGCACTCTTGTCACAAGCCGAATTAGATCATTTAAAAGAAGAAGTACGCACACAATTAGAACACGAATCAGAAAACTATGCAAACACTAACATTATCGAACCAACACAAAACACAAACGCTGAACCGCAATCGCTCACTCATTTTCATACTATTAGCCAATATCTAACAGACAATCAATCTCAAACATCACATTCATTCACACAAACCGAATCTATAACCTTAACTTTAGAAAATGATATTGAAATAGCCGCCACAACGAATAAAAACCCGATAACAGATATGTATATACAAGATATACATGACAAACTTAAAACTACTCTAACACTGTACTCTGGGATGGATCCAGCAGCTCGACCAAAACTACCTAAACTCAAATATGGTTGCAACCTTTTCCGTTTAGTTAATATATTTAATGAAGATATACTAAAACTGTTCCTATCTAATGACACACAACTAATTGACATACACACTCTTATTTATTGCACTGCGGCTGTTATTTCTGAAGAACTCAACTTTAAAATTACTGAACACGCGAAAAATACAAGACAAAGAGACATTGGCAAACCACCGTGGCAACAGAGGCTAGAAAAGAATATTGAAAAATTAAGAGCAGACTGTGGTAGACTAACACATTACATCAACGGTACTAGATCACATAAAGTAGTTAAAAAAGTAGAAGCAATATTTAAAAACAATCTCACACACACTAGACATGAAAATAATAATAGAAAACCTGAAGAGTTTTTAGATACATTAAAACAGAAATTGGCACTTAAAGTTCATAGGCTTAGAAGATATTTAAAGGCACAACAACGCAAAAAAGATAATGCCATATTTTCCACAAATGAAAAATTATTCTATAGGAATCTACAAAAACCACACACAACAACAGAGAACGATACTGACACCAGGGGCGTGCACAGAGATTTTGTTGAGAGTATGCATACATACAGTACCCAAATCTATGTGCTTTATATATGGTAAAACTTAGAAAACGTAACGTAGACGTAGTTTTAATTTAGCATAGTCGCGTACTTTTTCGCATGTCAATATTGAATTGATGTTTGTGCGTGGCTACAATGAAGATCTAAGTATGTGATTGATGATAAGAACAAGTCAAATAAATGATATCCGTGGGATGTTAGGTATTTTTTTTTTTACCCAAATGAATACAATGAAATCATCATCATCGTCTCAGGGTTAATCCCAGTCGCATCCAAAGCTTTGGATTCTGGGGTCCGCTTTACCAGTCTAATTGCTGATTTTGGCGAAACTTCGACATTTTCCGTGAAGCGACTGCCGTCTGACCTCCACAACCTGAAGGTGATATTGAAGCATTGCAGTTAGAACAATTGTTGGACTTTTTGAGGGCTCCAACAACCCGTAACGACTGCCACTAAATGTTCGTATGGCAACCGGGACCAACGGCTTAACGTTCATTCCGATGTTATAAATTATTATATATTTTTTTAGAAAATTATTAGGGTATGCAGTGCTTATCTGCCTCTATGGAGCGCACGCGCCTGACTGACACACCCTCAAAAGAACACTTGGAAACATTTTGGTCTAACATATGGGAAGAGCAGGTATGTCATAATGATAAAGCACCTTGGATTACAGAAGAAGCAACAAAATGGAGAGCAATAGGTGAAATGGAATTTAAAGGAATAACAGAAGCTGAAATTACATATATAACATCTAGGTTACATAACTGGAAGTCACCGGGTATCGATAAAATACATAATTTCTGGTATAAAAAGTTAACAATACTACACAAACCCATAGCAAAAAATTTAACAGATATAGTATTAGGAGATCAGAATATACCCGAATTCATTGCCACTGGAATAACGTACATGCTACCTAAATCTAAATACACATCAGAACCTTCTCAATACAGACCAATAACATGCCTCCCCACAATATATAAAATTCTAACGTCAGCAATAACTCATAAAATTAACTCACACATTGAACACCACAGTATAATTGCAGAGGAGCAGAAAGGATGCAGGAGAGGCCACATGGGATGCAAAGAACAATTAGTTATCGACTCTACTATCCATAAACATGCCACTACAAAAAATAGAAACCTTCACTGTACCTATATAGATTACCAAAAAGCTTTCGATAGCATCCCACACTCTTGGCTAATACAAATCCTACAAATATATAAAATTAATCCCAAAATAATTGACTTCTTGCGCATTATAATGACAAGATGGAAAACCACACTTCTTATAAATAATCGTCTCAGTTCTCTCATAACTCGACAGATACATATTAGGAAGGGTATCTACCAGGGCGATTCCTTGAGCCCGCTTTGGTTCTGTCTTGCCCTGAACCCCTTGTCTAATTTACTCAATCGGTGCCGGATTGGATACCAGTTTAAAAACAATTCCGAAGAAACTACTATCTCGCATCTCATATATATGGACGACATAAAATTATATGCTAAAACCGAAAAAGAAATGAAGACTTTGATAGACACAACAAAAACATTTAGTCAGGATATTAATATGCAATTTGGATTAGATAAATGTAAGACATTGCATATTATAAAAGGAAAAGTAAAGCCCGGCAACTATACAGTAAGCGACACCGACATAATTGCAGCTATGGAACCATCAGATCTGTACAAATATTTAGGGTACAAGCAACTAAAAAGACTCGAACACACAGCAATTAAACAGACACTAAATACCGAATATCGGAGAAGAATAAATGCAATTTGCAAAACACAGCTATCTGGAAAGCATCTTATAAAAGCTTTGAATACCTTTGCCATACCAATACTGACCTACTCATTTGGCATAATAAAGTGGTCAAAAACTGACATCGAACAGTTAGAAAGAATTATACGCACAACACTCACAAAACACAATAACCTACATCCTAAATCTGCGATCGAACGACTCGTCATCAAAAGACAAAATGGAGGAAGAGGCCTAATCGACATACATCAACTTTGGCAGAAACAAATCACTAGGCTACAAACATTTTTCTACACAAAATCTCGCACAAGTAACATACACAAAGCCATTACCTTAAATGATTTTAATTACACTCCGCTGAACTTAAACGAACAAAATACACAAGAGACTAACATCAGAGACCCACAAACGCAAAAAATTGAAAACTGGAAAAAGAAAGCCCTTCACGGTAGACACCCCCATGACCTAGAACAATCCCACATTAACAAATTAGCATCAAATAAGTGGCTAAAAATAGGAAACCTTTTTCCAGAAACCGAAGGCTTTATTATAGCTATACAAGATCAAGTCATAAACACTAAAAAACTACAGAAAATTTATCATAAAAGACCCTAGTATAACAAATGACAAATGCCGCAGATGCCATAATCAAGCAGAAACCATACAACATATAACGGGAGCATGCACAACCCTCACACAGACAGATTACACTCACAGGCATAACCAAATTGCGAACATCATCCATCAAAAATTAGCGCTTAAACACGGTCTCATACAAAACACTAACACTCACTACTATAACTACACACCACACTCTGTCCTAGAAAATGACACATATAAACTATATTATGACCGCGCTATACTTACAGATAAGACTATCCATTACAATAGACCAGACATAACCCTACAGGATAAAGTAAGAAAAATTACTTATTTAATAGACATTGCAGTTCCCAACACCCATAACCTACAAAAAACAATAACAGAAAAAATTAGCAAATACACTGAACTTAAAGAAGAAATAACAAGAATATGGAGACAAGAAAAAGTTTATGTCGTTCCTATCGTCCTTTCCACAACAGGTGTTATCCCCAACCATCTCCTCTGTAGCCTAAAACTAATAGACCTAGAAGAATCCACATATATCAACATGCAGAAAGCAGTCATCCTAAACACCTGTAGAATAGTTAGAAAGTTCATGCAGTTAGAAGAAAACACAACACAATAAACTACACCACACTGCTACATTTACTTGGCATTGGCCCGTAAATGCAGCTAAAACCAGCATAAGAGCTGAGATAAAGAACTGTCCCAATAATAATAATAATAATAATATATTTATTAAACCAAAAAAGTAAATCCGTTACACAATTTGTTTTAGCTACATAAAATTATGCTTAGAATAAATTAATAACAATAAATTGTGTCCAATTAGCATCTGCTGCCGAACTAGGTTTAAAGCCTGTGCAGCGCCTCAAGCCCTCAGATTGGGTATGCAAGTATGAGCTAAATAACAAAAGGAAAACAGTTTTAAACTATGAACATAATTAAACGAACGATTGAAAGTTTGATAGTTTGATGTCCTCTAGGTGTGTAATGTGAGTGGTGAGTGTATGTGTGTTAGAGGGTGTGTAAAGAATAAAGTAACTTTAGCTAGTAGATTCTTTAGGTGAAATTTACAACCTGTTTCGTCACTATTTCAGGATAGTCAGTATATCCTCAGTTTGGTCGTACGTCAACTTCCAAAGCCACAGAGATACCGACTTTTTCATCGACATTCTATTCATCGAGTATATTTCCAAAACTTTATTAATTTTATCATATAAATAAGGGCCCAAAAATGGGTAAAACCTACGAATAAAAGCCGTTTTTAGGTGAGATAACCTCTTGCATACAGGTAGGCAATTCCGTCGTATTAACTTGATTGGATTGTACTCCAAGGTAGCGTGTTGTTTTGAGACAATACTCACGATAAACAATTGTCGTACAGTCAGCACCTCACAGTATTCGTACAAAAGTGTGGTAGAGTAACGGAAAGGCTTAAAAGTACAGAGTTTCAGTATGGTTCTCTGTGACACCTCAAGTTGCTTTATAGTAGTTTTCGGTGCACCGCCCCACGATGAAATGCAGTATGTAATCAGCGACTGACAAAGCGCAAAATAAATTTGTTTTAGGAATAACGGGGTCACTACATGTCTTAATGTTTTAAAAATGTAGGTAAGTTTACGAATCCTTTTACTCATCAATTGAATGTGTGCTTTGAAGCTAAAATTTTCATCAATTACAACGCCCAAATATTTAATTGTTTTTGTACGCTCTAAAGGCGCGCATGAGCATTTAGCATGACTCAAAGCCTCCGGAGGGCAGTTATGTGCTATGATATTTTGGCTCGAATGTGATGAAGTACGGATTGAAAAGGTTAAGTATTTTGTTTTCTCAATGTTCAAGGTAAGAACATTATCATAAAGCCACCTCTTTGCCATATCAAAACCTTTCTGGGCTAGCTGGTATGTCTCATTCCATGTATTAGCAGCGAAAATGAGGGCAGTGTCATCTGCATATGAGATAATTTTTCCATGAAAAGAGTTCAGACAAAGGAGATCGTTTATGTAAACGAGAAAAAGTGTGGGACCAAGAATGCTACCTTGCGGTACGCCATAAGTAACTGGAAGATCAGAACTAGTATAGGGACCCACCTTAACACACTGAGTCCTGTCAGTTAGATAATCAGTGAAAAGGTTGAGTTGTTTCCCTCTAACGCCAACTCTTTCTAATTTGCGTACAAGGGCTGGAACTGAAACCGTATCGAAAGCCTTTGCTAAATCAAGAAATATTGCTGTACATTTATTACCTTTATCTAAATTAGTGGTTATAAAATTTGTTAAATTAGAAACTGCCTGGTCAGTAGATTTTCCACGTCGAAAACCATACTGATGTTCAGATAAAATGTGCTTATTTTCGAGATAGTTTACTAAACGTTTATTAATTATTTTTTCTAAAATTTTTGACAGAGAAGGTAATATTGAAATAGGTCTATAGTTCTCGATACGGTTCCTGTCCCCACCCTTGTGAATTGGTCAAATCTGAGATTTTTTGAGGGCTTTAGGAAAGCTACCGCTATTAAGGCACATATTAAAGATGTATGTTAAGTGTGGCACAAGAATGTCCTTATGATCTTTCAGTAGCTGATTCGACAAATTATCCCAACCTACGGAACACTCATTCTTCAGTGCAGCCATTAGGCCCATAACTTCCCCTTCATCCGTGTCATAGAGCACAAAAGAACTAAGATTTTGCTCACAGGCATCTTCACTTTTTTGGGGGGGAGTAGCCTGTACTCGCGCAATTTGTTCAGCTAATGATTTGCCCACGTTGGAAAAATATAAATTTATTTCATTCACAGAGTGCTGGGGAGAGTCACTCAATAAAAGTAGTTCCTTTGGATAGTTCACATTTTTTGCTGAATTAGTTATATTTTTTATTGTATCCCACAATTTTTTACTATCTTTACCAGCTTTCCGAACAAGTTCTCTATCATAATCTAATTTAACTTTCTTTAAAATTGAACAACAAAAATTTCTGTATCTAGTGTAACTACTTTTAAGTATTAGGTCATCTGGAAAAGATTTCGATTTTTTATGCAGTTTATCCCTGTTGCGCATGCATCGCAGCAAGCCCTGAGTTATCCACGGTTTGATAATCTTTTTGCGACAAGAAAGTATAATGGTTTCGGAATTAGTACTCAGAGCAGTCTTCAATTCTTCAGTGACATAGTTCAATGCGGAGTCAACATCACCTGTTTCGTAAATGGGAGTAAAGTTAATTTTGCTTATGTCTTGGGTTAAACCTTCCTGGTCTACATTAGTGCGCGTTAAGAAGGCATACTTACGCGACTGTCGCTTTTCCAAACAAAATATAACAGATTTATGATCTGTGAGCGTGGATTGTGGAACAATTATACTTGAGGGAAGGTTTGTTCTTAAAAGCACATGGTCCAAACAGGAGCCGCTTGCGTCACGAGTGATAAAAGTATGTGCTGGCAATAGACCGTGATAGGCAGTGAGAGATAGATATTGAATAGCAGATGTGCTCAGATTCTCGGAGATTATGTCTATGTTTAGATCTCCCAATATTGCAATAGTTTTATATCCAGATAATTTCATCAAAGTCTCATCCAGCGACGTTAAGAATGGTTCAATGATTGAATAAGAAGGTGAGCGGTAGAGAGCAAGTAACACCGTGTCGTTATTTCCTATTTTAACCAAAAGGCAATTACAATTTCGTACGTTAGGTTCCTCAACACAAAAGCTAAGTTCTTCCCTTATATACACGACAACACCATCGTTCTGAAGTGGGTTTGATGAAGTAACAAATGAACAATATCCACTAATTATAGGAATACAAGATACACAGGTCAACCAACATTCCGTTAGGATGAGTACGTCACAATCAATCCCGAGTCTGGTTACTAAAACTTGAAAATCCAAAAAGTTGCAATTCAGACTACGAATATTTTGAGTAATAACTGACAGCGATGAGTGTGATGGGAATATTTTGTTGCAGTCATCAACTTCACATTCGCAAGTTTCGGATACAACAAACTCATCAATGTTATTTGAAAGATTATCAAAATTAGCCATTGGTACATAAGTAACATAAATGATCTAGCTGACAGTAGTCTAATGAAAAAGAGGTTAATGTGGTTTTTAGAAGCGAGAAGTTATAACATAATTGGGAGTTTACAATTTTGGTGTTACAAAGAAATTTTATGATTTTGTAATAATTAAGTGCAGTATTATCAAAACATTGACAGTGAGAGACATTCACCCTTGGAAGATCTACCGAAGTTATATAATCAAATGTGTAAAGAGTAGTATGTGTACTTATAACATAGAAATATTTTTTAAGCATGCAAACTAAACGCTTATTGTAATAAACAAAATGTGAAAAAATTAACCCAATTATTTCACTTATAGAAACTTCTACTGAATAAAATAGTCAGCCAGTTTTCCTGAGGTTATCGATATCCTTTTCAGAAGAAACTCTGATGTGTTGATCTTTTTCTTTTTTCCTGAGATAAACAACACCATGAGACGTCCAGCAGAATGAGTAGTTGTTCTGTTGTTGAAAAGTTCTGGCCAGATAAAAAAGTCTTTGCGTCTTTGCAGTGAGTGTTTCCGATATAAAAACTGGTTTTACAGGACCTTGTAAGGTAAGTGTACTTGTATTAAGTTTTTCACCAGGTTTCTTGGATTTATTATAGCGTTTTATGTTTCCAAGAATTTCTTCCTTATGCAATACAGTTGAAAGTTCAACAATAATTGGGTGTGATGCGTCCTTCGATTTTGTCCTGTAAATATCCCTTACCCAAGTTTGATTAATTTGGACGTTGATAGTTTGTCCAACACGCTCCAATAAGGTACATAAATCACGTTTAGTTTCACCAGCGTTCTTTGGTATATTGCGAATTTCTATGCCCGTCGATCGAGACTTACGTTCGAGATATTCGATTTTTTCTTCAAGAGACTCGATAGTCATTTTATCCACTCGCCTCTCAGACTCAAGCCTCTCAATTCTGGACAAAAACTCATCGTATTTATTTGACATATGCTCGACACTTTGCGTCAACATGTAATTTTGTTCTTTAAGACTACTGATAGTTGATTGTAACTGATCAAACCTAGCTGCCTGTTCTTGCGAAAGTAGTGTGAACATCTGTTTAATTGCGTCGGCACTACAAGTATTGAGCTCATTAAATTTCCTCTTTTTGTTAGCAGTAATATTTCCCAACATTGACGGTAAATCAGGCGCGGAATCATAATGTTGAATTCCCCCAGAGGCATTGCATACACTCTCAATGTTTCCGTCCTTACCCGCATCAATGTTTTTCGGTAGTGGAGAGGTTGTTGGCGGCGGCGGCGGCGGCGGCGTACGCTTTAGTGGCATCTTACTGTTGCTAAGTGAAGGTATCTTCGTCAAAAACACACGAAGCGACAAGATTATTAATATTCGGCGCAAAACAAGTGCACGTTAAAGGCACGCTGGAGTAGGCGGGACAGCAATTATGGCAACTGTCCTGCTTCCTCAGGTGGGCGGGGCGCGACAGGTACTTAGGTCAGTGGCACAAAGATGGTCATCGGAAACAATTAAATTTTTTAATTATCACCATTCAATATTCACCGTTTTGTCTATTAAGCTACGGGTTAAAGTCACTTGCACACTTTTATAATTTTACGCGTAAACCGAACACACGTCCGCTCACAAGTAACGTTTTGGGCTTCAATATGTAAAAACTTAAAAAAAAATCCCCTAGAAAAATAAATATTATTTCGCAAAAGGCGGTATCTTAATACATGTGCGGTAGGCAACATATTCGCGGGCGCAGTACGCACACGGTTGTATCACAATAACATAGTGGAAAATGGTGTCATCAGTTTTTAAAAAATTACCACATTTTGGGGAAGTTGGAATTAATTGGCGGCAAAGAATATTATTTCAAAACTCATTAGTATTGTTACTATGATGATTATGTAAAATTTGATATTTTATTTGGTCATGTGTTTACCTAACCTTTATTATCCTAATGGGTCGGACAGGGTTTTCTTTACATATTGTATAATCTGAATGACGGGCTAAATAGAATCAATTTTTTTTTTACCCAGGAATCATCCCTATTGTCATAACTCATAATCGAGTTTCCGTAAGGAGTTTTGGCAAGAAAGTCAAGCTGAGTGTCACGCTCATTTTTCATCGGACTTTTAAAATTATTTATAGTGTTGTTTACTAAATAAAAGTGCGTGATTTATGTAGTAAAAAGTGCATTCAGTAAATAATTCATAAAGAACAGTGAAATATCGCAGCATAGTGGCCACATCATGACTTTGTCTCAAACCTCCATCGTAAGACGGATCACGCCGTCTTTTTCGACATGAACAATGTCATTACGTGACATTGGCTAAATGCACAAACCGTGCGAAGCCATAAAAGAAAGAAAGAAAAAGAAACTCATAATCAGTCTGTATATTCCCACTCGTTGTACACCAGCCTCGTCTCGGTGGCAGGGAGTGGGCAGTAATCAAAGTTTTGTCTCTAGGACATGCTGGTTTCTTCAAGATGTTTTCCTTCACCGTTTTGAGAGCAGTGGTGATTGAATATTTTACACAAGGTAAACCGTCTGATACTCTGATGCTATATATATAGCCAATACTACAAGGCCACCGCTAATCTCATTTGACCCTGATTTAACTCGAGTTGGTCTCCAAAGCCTAGAGCACAGGCGTAGAGTAGCCATCCTTTCGGTGTTCTATAGGATACATTTTGGGGAGTGTGCGAGGGAATTGCACGATTTAATTCCCCCCATCTCCGTTCCACCATCGGACGACCCGTCGTACGGCGAGTTTCCACCCTTACGTTGTTAACACCTCTACGATCCGGACGAAGCGTTTCGCCTCCTCCTTTATACCGCGTACATTGAGAGACTGGAACAATCTGCCGGCGGCGGTGTTTCCGTCGGACTACAATTTGAGTGTCGTCAAGTAGCCTTGAAGACAGTCAAATTGAATGAGTGAATAGGCTCTTAATAAACTAGTGCGCTTTACCATCAACGATTGCGTCACTGCTTACCATCAGGCGGGATTGCGGTCAAGCGCTGGTTTATAAATTATTTAAAAAAAATAAAAAATAAAATAAAACCTTTTTATCGTCCCACTGCTGGACACAGGTCTCCTCTCATACAGAGAAGGATTGAGCGTAATCACCACGCTTGCTCAATGCGGGTTGGCGATTTCAGACTTATAAAGTCCAGGTTTCCTCATGATGTTTTCCATCACCTTCATTCAATGGTGTCCAAGATATACTTAGAAAGTACATATAACTTTAGAAAAGTTACATTGGTACTTGCCTGACCTGGAATCGAACACGGGCACTCATACTTGAGAGGCTGGTGTTTTAACCACTGGGCCACCATGAAATTTGGGTAATATATACGGCTTTTTAGGGTTCCGTAGCCAAATGGCAAAAAACGGAACCCTTATAGATTCGTTATGTCTGTCTGTCCGTCTGTCCGTCCGTATGTCACAGCCATTTTTTTCCGAAACTATAAGAGCTATACTCTTGAAACTTGGTGAGTAGATGTATTCTGTGAACTGTATTAAGATTTTGATGCAAACATAAAAAAATAGTAATAAATATTGGGGGCCCCCCATTCTTAGAACTGAAACTCAAAAATTTTTTCATCCAACACATACGTGTGGGGTATCTATGGATAGGTCTTCAAAAATGATATCGAGGTTTCTGAAATTTTTTTTCTAAACCGATTAGTTTGGACGTTTCCAAAGTGGAAGCCCCCCCCCCCCCCCCTAACTTCTAAAACAAGAAAATCTAAAAAAAACATATGATGTACATTACTATAAAAACTACCAACGGAAATTGTTTTGAACGAGATCTAGTAAGTAGTTTTTTTTAATACCTCGTATATCGTAAACAGCTTATTATCGCGAATCCTTCATACAAATAACTTGAATCCTTTAATTTCATAAATCAATGGTACGGAACCCTTTGTGCGTGAATCCGACACGCCCTTGGCCGGCCAAGCTTGTTTAGGTAAATTATAATTTACCTAAACAAGTATTCGTATTATCCAAATAAATAAATTACCCAAATTAGAATAACAAATGATATCAGCGGTGGCCTTGTGGTATTGGCTACGACTTACAAGTCGGAGTTTATAAAAAAAAAAGTATTTTTTTTTAAGTTATAAACTAGCGCGTGACCGCAATCCCGCCTGATGGTAAGCAGTGATGCGATCGTTGATGGTAAAGCGCGCTAGTTTATTTCGTTACGGAGTGGGGGCGAACTACGTCACGCCGTGCTACGTCATGCGACATTTCAAATCAATATATCTTCCTAAGTATTTGAATGAAAGAAAAAATAAAAAATACGCGTTCAATATTTTTTATAAATCTATCTGATGGACATTAAATTATTTTTTAGGATACAACCCAATTGTCGTGATTTTTTAACGTAATGCGCTGTATCTCAGTAGTTTTTGGTAATTTCGACAAAATAAAAAATACGGGTCTTATTTTTTTTTATTATATAGAACACGGACTAATTATTTTATTGATTTTCATACCTTGGATACATCTCTATTCGTAGCTCCGTTTTGCAGTGAATGAGAAACAAACAAACAGACATACGGACACTTTCCCCTTTATAATATTAACGTTGGATAGCATTGAAATTATGAACTTTAATTCTTCCGTCTCTAGAGCTTCGCCAATTATTAGAAAGTATAGGAATCTAACCAATTCTTCGAGAAACGTAAAGTTCTGAAAGATTTGGAGTACCTACCACTTAGTACGGTGGCCAACTCGTTTCTCAAATATAGAACCTTTTTAAGGTTCCGCAGTCCACTAGGAACTCTTATATTTTCGCCAAGTCTGTCTGTTTGTCTGTCCACGGATAATCTCAGTGACCGTTAGCACTAGAGAGCTGAAATTTATGAACCAATATACAGGATGTATCTGACATCGTAACGCAAACTTCGCGAAAAGGCTAGACCGAATGCCACTAACAAAATTATGATAGTCATTTATGTCGTTAATGAGCGGTTACAGAAATAACAGTGTTTAAAAAAAGTGTCGGTTCGGCCTTTGAACATTGCAAGCGTGCCGCCGCGCGTGTTTGTGGGTATGACGTTGATCCCTGATGTGAACTCTATTAAAACAGCTGATAGGATAGTTTTTCGAGTTTTGTTCACATTACGTTTTTTTGTAATTAGCGAATTAATTATTTTTTAGTTTAAAATCTTATTAAGATTCAAGTATAGCAATTACGAACTGTTTCAAGTGAAAAAAACTGCATATTATATTTTTTAAATCAGGAAAAACCGACGAAGAATTCCACCACTGGGGGGTTCGGAATCATGTACTTAATCCATGGTACTCGTTTGTGCGTCGATGTCAGATACCTACACCTATAAATGGCAAAAATTTAAGTTGAAAAAAATACGTTTTATTAGAGTATACCCTGAAGAATGAGGAACAGGGAGTAAAGTTCACTCATCGTCCTTTAAAAAGGGAGATTCGTCCGACCAGATGGGTGTTATGTCTGGCGGGCACTTGCCCAACGGTTGAAGTTGGGAAATTGTATGTAAGCTAATTGCACCGGTAAACTGTGCTTGTTAGATGTAGAATTCGTGTGACGTCAGTATGACGCGTTGTTCCATGTGGTGTTTGTAGGTACCGCTACACCCTCCATACACATAAAGCGGGGACGATCCAGAAACCATCTGCGTTGGAGCGCCTGATGGACTTGTTGGAGCAGCGAGCATCGATACGCCCTTTTATAGTTTTAGGTACACTCAAAATCTGTTATAACGACATCGAAGGGACCACTCATATTTAGTCGTAAAAACCGATAGTTGTAATAACCAATGCTAGGTTTCTTCTTTAAAAAAAATCTTGTCATTAAGGGTTTGAATTTTCTTCCTTTCTTTCCAAACGGTTGAAATTGTCGAATGTGATACACCATATTCTTTTACGAGTACCAGGTCTTGCATACATGTGTTGCGATGTGTGCCGGGTACGATGCGCCAAATGTTGTTGTGTTGGGAGTTTGGTCGTGGAGGGTCTTCAGATCAATCTCCTTTTGGCGCAGCATCGTTGGTCATGTTGTTGGGTTTAACATTGCATCACCTCGCTCAACTGCCGTCTTCCTTCCTATTCGCTCAATCTGAGTGAATAGGTTCTTAATAAACTAGCGCGCTTTACCATCAACGATCGCATCACTGCTTACCATCAGGCGGGATTGTGGTCAAGCGCTAGTTTATAATTATTAATAAAATAAAATAAATAAAAATGTGCTTTGTTTCTAAGAATTGCAAAAGACCTTAAACTTTGTTTATTTTTATGATAATAGCCATTGAAAATTATAATGTGCCAGATGTGGATACTGTTACCTATTCAAATTGCTTAAAATACAGCTGAGCCGGTCGTTCTACAGATATAGTTCTCCGAATAATTGACCAATTGTGGTCGCTTAATGCGGTATGTCGTAGATGTCGTAAAAACCAATGTTTTTGATAAGGCGGTCATATAGCATTCAGCCAGGACCTTTGATTTTGGCCAATATAACCGGTATGTTGTTGTAAACGATGTCGTCATAAAAGGTTTTGACTGTAGTTATAAGAATAATTATTGGCCTGTCACATTTTTACTACACATGTTTATTAGACTCGCTAGTGAGTACATCATTTTTCAAAGTTCTACGTTCTCCTAGTTTTATTTTACCCAAGTCTTGGAATTCGTTTACAACCTGTGTGCCAAATTCCATCAAAAGCCAATCAGTAGTTTTTGCTTGGAAGAGTAGCAAACTTATATCCATCCATCCATAGATTCACCCTCACAAACAACTGCATATAACATCAGTATGATGCTTTGTTCGCACATGGCGTTTCTAGGTACCGCTACATTAGCCAAGTAGGTTGTTAGAAAAAGTCGCTATTGATCGCGTATGTTAATAAAAACAACGACCCTTTTTTCTACTTATTTTGCAAATGAGATAGGCTGGAAATAGTCTAGGTAGAAAACTTTTACTGCTGCCTTTGTCTTGAAAATTCATAGTCAAACTTTCACTAACAAGTAAAATACTTGATTGACATCGCGTCATAAATTTTATAGACTGAGGCTAACCATCTGCGGCCGACTTGACGGCAATAAAGGTTTAGAAAAATCGTTGCTTTAAAATATTTTTATAGCATATATATTATTTCTCAAGGGCTTTTTTGTCGGTACGTCATAACTTTCTTCATACTTTATCAATATACTAGCTTTCCGCCCGCGGCTTCGCCCGCGTTAACTTCGGTTATATCGAGCTTTTTAGATTTCCCTCGGGAATATCAAATGTTTTCGGGATAAAAAGTACCATATTATTTAATCCAGACTTATATCTTTACGTCTACAAAATTTCAAAGCAATCGGTTTAGGAGTTACGGCGTGAAAGTGGTACAAACAAACTCACTTTCCGATGTATAATATTAGTAAGGATATATTTGGTGTACACATACAAATATTCCAGTAATCTCCCTTGAGAACTTGATGTTTTTTTAGGACCAAAAGTAGCCTATGTTACTCTCCATCTTTTCAACTAACTGTATGCCAAAAATCAGGTCGATTAATTGCTTAGCTACGGCGTGAAGGAAGGACAAACAAACAAACAAACACACTTTCACATTTATAATATTAGTATGGATATAAAAAAGGCATCATTTTAAAGATTTTCTGGACAGCAAGAGAGGAAAAATATACAAATTACTAACATTTCAGTAGTATTTCGAAAATTTACGGTTGTAAATCAATGTGTGAATACTTCACACGAATTACATAGTTATATTATATTTCTTAAGTACCTATTCGTCGTTGTACATATTTTCGTGATCATGTTTCACTCGCAAAAATTACGGTTCCGTAGGAACATTCGCATAATAAAAGCAGAAAATTCCAAATTTAAGTTCGGTGCGTTTCTTTGTTTCTAATAAGTTATGAACACGACAGAAGATAAATGCGCATTTACTGACTAAAACCTATCCTTGTTCCTTCACTTCCCTATGCGCCAGGGCCACGGTCTCTTTTTTAACCAACCCGTAACCCTATAATAATATTACAAAAAGTAAAATTTGACGTTATTGGCGCGCAGCCCCGTTTTTTTTTATATGCCTTTCTCTCCCTTCTTGCATGGCAAGAAATCTTTTTTTAGTCTTTTTTGTTTAGCAGTTTTTGAGTTTTCTGCTCGTAATTTTTTGCGGCTGTCAATCTTTTACGGCTCGCTCTTTTCCCGTTTGCGTTCCATCTTTTTTTTTTTTGTTTATATTCCTTTACTTATTTCTATATACATACTTTTATTATCTTGTATAGTCGTCTTATATTATATTATTCATATACTTATCTTACTATTTCCACTATATTTTTTTTCCCACTGCTTATCACATCCCCTGCCAACGGCGCGCTGGCTGTGCTGCTATCTCGTCCGGTTGCGCTCTATACTTATTTTAGCCACTTTGAGGCAAAACCGCTCCAGATACGACCTGGAGTGCTTGTCTGCCATTATTTCGGCGATAGTTGTCTCTGTCAAAATTTTCCCTGTACTTACTTCCAGGTCGGCGCAGCCCCGTTTACGGTCTGACGACTATTTAGCCCAGTCAAATTAGGTAAAAAAAGGGGTCAACCTCGGAATGAAAGATAATAAGCTGCAAATTGGTATGAACCTTTGTTTTGTCATTCTAAATGTTGTCTCAAAAGTCACAATCGTTATCGTGTCCGCGTCTCAAGATATTCAAGGTCAAAGGTCACAAAAATCGGTTTTTCGCGAATATCTGGCTTCCTATCGGTTAAATGAGATTTGCATTTATAATAAAAGTTGTAGGCTATAAAATTCCCTACAACTTTTGTCTAAACTTTTTTTTCATACGACCAACCGTTTTGAAGTTAGAGCGCGAAGAGTGCACATCGTACAGTCATATACGGCCTAATGCAAGGTCAAGCGTGAGTTATGGTTATCAGTACGTTATAAAGTCAATTATTTACTTGGAAATTATAATTATTAAACAGTGCCCATTATTTATGTACTAACTATTAATTATTTATATTTAATTAAAGTAAGTAACTTGATTATTTATATATAATTATTCATATTTAACTATTTAAGTATAAAATATTATTAATTCTGGATTATATATTTTAGTTTTATTTTAAGTTAAAATGATAGTAAGAGTATATATTTTACACATATTTTTATTTATTATTAAATACGGCATAATATACATTTATCAAAATGTGAGTTCAAATATCAAAAGTATCTTTGTTGATTTTAATTGTAATGAAATTGGAAATGGAAGCTAATTATATTCTTCTTCTTCGTGGTCTTCTTCTTCTTGTCGCTCAAAAATGTTCGATTCATTGTCATCATCCTCATTATCTGTCATGTTCATCTCCAAACCTTCCAGAATATCGGGATCATATGTATTTTCTTCATCGGGATTACTTGGATACAGTGAAGCGTTGAGACAAGCTTGTCCGTTGCACTGGCCGCAAGCTAAAGAACATTGTAGCCCTGATTTTCTGCATCCACAGCGGGAACCACAACCATTTTTGCAATTGGAAAATATTACGTTTAGTAGTTCGGCTGGTGCTGGAGGTAATAACGTTCGTATGGGCTCCAGGATTTCATTTTCAAGCATCCAGCCCCATTCTTGAGGTTCTAAGTCCTTCCCTAACCCTAAAAAGTAAATAATTGACTTTATAAAGTACTGATAACCATAACTCACGCTTGACCTTGCATTAGGCCGTATATGACTGTACGATGTGCACTCTTCGCGCTCTAACTTCAAAACGGTTGGTCGTATGAAAAAAAAGTTTAGACAAAAGTTGTAGGGAATTTTATAGCCTACAACTTTTATTATAAATGCAAATCTCATTTAACCGATAGGAAGCCAGATATTCGCGAAAAACCGATTTTTGTGACCTTTGACCTTGAATATCTTGAGACGCGGACACGATAACGATTGTGACTTTTGAGACAACATTTAGAATGACAAAACAAAGGTTCATACCAATTTGCAGCTTATTATCTTTCATTCCGAGGTGAAACCCTAATTTGACTGGGCTAATTGTAAATAACAAAAAACGCACGTCATATATTTCTAAGAAGCTTCTAGAATGTACTAGAGTCTTCGAAGAAACTTCTAGAATGTCCTACAGTCTAGAACATTCTAGAGGCTCGACTCGACTTCTAGGACTCGAAGAAACGGTTCCAAAAACTTTCTCATTGTAAAACAATGATTCTTTTGAAGTATTAATATTGTCGATCTTCGCTGTAATTTAGTATGTTGTACCAAAACATTGAAGAGTGATTTTAATATTCAATATTAAGTTTAAACCTTTTTGCTTTGCAAGTAATTTAATAAGAGCGCACACGCTGCTTCGGATTTATATTAAAGCCTATGAATATCAACATTTCTCCTAAACTTTGGCAATTTTAATGAAATTTTGTTGGAACTAAGCTAATTTTAAGCTTATCGAGTGCCAGTATGAATTTGTAAGGCAGTCTCCAGACAGCTATATTATTAGTTGTTAGTAAGATAGGAAATCATCAAATGATCTCTCCCGGTCTGGGTGAAGCGGAACGGCGTGTCAGACTCTCGTGTCCGACCCTGGTCCAGGCCATGGTCCGGAGCGAGAGTGCATGGCAGGCCGTCACCTCCTTCAGCGAAGCAGTGATGCTGGCAAAGGACGAGACGGAACGAGTGAAGCAGCGGAAATCTCAGCGCCCTCACACCACTAGCTGCCGCAGGAGGGAGACCCGCCCAGTAGGCCTAGTATGAGTTTTCATTACGAAACTCGTTCGATCGTATCGAGCGCGTTTGACTCAGCGATTGGCCCGCTTCAAGGTCGTAAGAACTCTCAACCAATGAGAGCGCCAAACGCGCTCGATTCGATCGAACGAGTTTCGTATTGAAAACTCATACTAGGCCTACTGGTCGGGAGACGACATCGAAGTCCCAGCGACCGTAGGCGCGGGCCTGCAGGCGGTGAGCCGTGGGCAGCTCGCTACCCGGTAAGGACCAGGCCCGAGTCGCGGCGCGTTGTGTTTCACGCGCGCCTCAAAGAGATGTCAGCACATCGTGACGGGATCCACGAAGTAAAAGTGATCGGTGATCCTACTTGCATTGCACTTGACCGTTTACCGATTCGTGGTCTCCACACAAGAATACGTCTACTACAACGGTGATCGGTTCTAAGGCTACTATGGCCGGTCCATTGCCACTTCAGTTTGCTTATTCTACATGCTTATAGCTACAATTTGTAAGTCGCGGCCACGACAAGAATCTTCTTTAAGATATTTTCTTTCTTTATTTCTTTAAGATGTTTTCTTTCTTTATTTCTTTATTTTTTTTTCTTTTAGAACGGCATAGGTGCTTTATATCCCGATTTTTCCACGTGATCGAAATTTATGCGAGTAAAGCCGGGAGCATCTAGTAGGTACATAAAATTCCGACAAATTCGCCTTTTAAACAAACAAAGCGTGTTTTTTACCGTGATTTACGCTATTTTGGAAGGAGCTCTGCGGACAATAGGCTTAAAAGGGAGAAATAATACAGGCGATCCTTTTGTAAAAATATTACTGTGTATTATGGATGGTAGGAGAAATTAATTATAGGATGGTTTTCTTGATGTAGGGCAAAGTTTAATGGATGTGGCTTCTATAACGCGAAGACTTGTAATTGGTTCTCTATCAACTGAGTCATTTTCATCTATCTACGATGTGTTTTTAGCTCAAATCTTTCCATCTTGTAATGAACAAATTAAAATCAAAAGTCATTTATTAAAATTGGGCTGACAAACAGCAGATTCTAAACGTCAATATTATGTAAGATTGTGCCCCAAAACTACATGTGACATTCAACTACATCGACTGAGCCCGTGACGGTCCACTTCATCTCACCGAGGCCCGAGTGGAGACCTGTGTCCATTTTTTTAACGTCAATATTACATAAGAAAGTCCCCTAAAACGACCGCCACTCCCATGGAAACAGGAACCAACGCGCACTGTATACTGAAGTCCACACGAACGGAGTTGCGGGAAACAGCTAGTTAAGATATAAATCTCATTACTTTTCGTATGAAGAAGCTTAAGCTTTTCCAGTATTCAATGGGAAAACCTATCGAGAAAAGGTCTGACACAAGTAAAAAAATAAAATAAATAAATAAATATATACGGACAAATCACACAGATTGAGCTAGCCCCAAAGTAAGTTCGAGACTTGTGTTATGGGATACTAACTCAACGATACTATATTTTATAATAGATACATATATAGATAAACATCCAAGACCCAGGCCAATCAGGAAAAGATTCCATCACGACCTGGCCGGGGATCGAACCCGGGGCCTCCACGTCGCAGGCAGGCGTGTTGACCGCTGCGCCACGGAGACCGACAAAAAGTGATGGAAAATGTCATAAAACAAGCCTATATTATATAGTCAACAAAATCAAAGGTCATTTATTTAAACTGGGCTGATAATCAGCACTTTATGAACGTCATTATTACACAAGACAGTCTCTCAAAACGCCCGCCTTTCGCCTTACTTTCTACTTCCTAGTGCTTTCGCTGGGAAGAAATGACAGCTTGTCAATACGTCCTTCAGGTTTTGTAAAAGGCAAACCATATCCATAAAAGTATGACCTATTTCATTTTACATTCATGATGATGTAAATTGCTAGCGACTGTAACGGTCACCAAGCACGCAATGTTTATTGAAAATAAAACAATGACTCATAAGTACTCATAATAATGCATTGTTTCTATTGATATAACACATAGATAAATAAATAAATATAAATATATACGGATAATTCAGACAGATTAAGCTAGCCCCAAAGTAAGTTCCGAGACCTGTGTTATGGGATACTAACTCAACGATACTATATTAAGACGTACGGAGGACGGGTCTGAGCAGCTGTGTTGAGATTTGTGCCGAGTACGATGCGCCAAATGTCGTTGTGTCGGGAGTTTGGTCGTGGAGGGTCTCCAGATCAATCTCCCTCTGGCATAGCATCGTTACTCGTGTTGTTGGATTCAACATTGCACCACCTCTCTCAACTGCCGTCTTCCATCCTATTCAATCAGTTTTCTTTGAGTGAATAGGCTTAATAAACTAGCGCGCTTTACCATCAACGATTGCATCTCTGCTTACTATCAGGCGGGACTGCGGTCAAGCACTCAAGTATGATATAAAAAAACACACACACATTATTTGACAATAGTGTATTTGACTAAAAAGAAACTAATTAGTCCGTCAGTCACATTTCTAAAAAATACTAGACTCGTATTTTTTTTTGTTTTTTGATGAAAACTCGTGTGACGTCACTGCACGCTACACTTTTTAGCGACCAGTGACGTCACCAGCCACCACTCTTGATCTTTGATGCCTTTTATATTTGTCAATTTTTATTGTTTTGATAAAACAAAAAATACGTGTCTAGTATTTTTTGGAAATCTGACTGACGGACTAATTAGTTTTTTTTAGTGAAATACCATCTAATCGTCTGTCATACAAAAACAAAAAAAAAAAAAACAAGTTAATTCGCCTATAATCTTTGTACGAAATAAAAATCATTTTATTTTATTCCAATCGGATACAGTGGCAAGATCACTATACAGTATGTTAAGAAAACCCTGTCCGACCCGTGAAGGTGTTGTTAGGTATCGATAACTGATTCTACTGATGCATACAAAACCGGGCTAAACTTAAAAAAAAATCCACCTAAAAAAATAAATATTATTTCGCAAAAAGAGGTAACTTAATAAATGTGCGATAACCACCCTTCCGCGGCACGCGGCGGGGCGGCGGGCGGCAGGGCACGTGGCACGTGGTCGCATCGCTATTCGCTCATAATAATACCGGTGTTGTCACTTTTTTAAAAATTACCAAATTTCGGGGAAGTTGGAATTAATTCGCGGGAAAAACAGATTATTTCAAAATTCATTTATATTGGTACTATGATGATTAGGTAAAATTTTATATTATATTTGATCATGTGTTTACCTAACCTTTATTATCCTTATGGGTCGGACAGGGTTTTCTTAACATACTGTATTTAAAGGCAGTTTTATAACAGCTTAATCATTCATAATGATGGAGTGTTTAATATAACGTTCCGTACACATTTTACGGTATTTTTGGGGTAAGAAAGGAACAAATGAGGCGTTGATTATTTTACAGTGGCCATTTATTATTTTCTTGTTTTTATGTGTACAGGGTCGTGTTTATTGCCATTTTACATGCAAGGAAGGAAGGAAGGAGGAAGGAAGGTTTTTCAAACTCATTTATTGCGAAAATGGGTATAGGTAAATGAGTATCGATACATAAAATAGTTTGGCACCTCCATAATCCGCCTGACGGCATGCAATTTTAATTAGTGTTTGTCTCTACTAATTGTGCAATTACTATAATCATCTAAATTTCATTAATACATTCGAAACAAAATAAATTAAAACAATAAAAAAAAAGAAAGGAAAAAGAAGTCAAAAAATAACAAATGTCAGGAAATTTCGTCATGGACAGGTCAATTGAAAATTTATAAATATGTCAAAAAACAAATAACCACCAATTAAAAACAAATCAAGTCAATAACCAAATACAATAATGTCATCTCTCTTTACCTATTAGATTGCATGTCATTTATAAATTCGTTCACACTGTAATAGGCCTTTTCCACCAGTAATTTTTTTTACTTTATGTTTAAATATATTATAGTTTATGCTTTCTAATATTTCTTTTGGTAGGTGATTATAAACGCGTGGCGCCATACAGAGTATACTATTTTTCATAAATGCACTTTTGTGTTGAGGACAGTTAACTTTTAAATTATGACGTTTACTTTTATAACTTTCGTACATCGCCAAATTATATCTGACAAACATCGCCAACTCATTTATGTACAGACACGGTACTGTCAATATTTTTAATTTTTTTAAATATGGTCTACAGCTATCCATTTGATCGAGTTTGCACATTGCCCTTATGCACTTTTTTTGTGCTTTGAAAATTTGCTCTTTTTCAGTACAGTTTCCCCAGAATATGATTCCGTATCTTAAAATACTTTCAACGTTCCCATAATATGCTGTCAGAACTGCGAAATCGTTAAGTTTTTTTGTGAGCATATACAATGCATACGATTGAGTACTCAACTTTTTACAAAGGATCTCTGCGTGCACTTTCCAATTTAGGCTACTATCTACGTTAAGTCCTAAAAATTTAGTTGTATCTACCTCAGTAGTAGTTTCGTCATTATAGTTAATATTAATATTCGTCATTAGGGGAATTCTATTTTTAAATGTCATTAGGTGTGTTTTACATAAATTAATTTCTAGATTATTTAATGTCAGCCATTTTATTATATTATTAAGGGTGTCAAAAATTTCAGATTCAATAAGCGTCTTATTTGTACCTGTAAATACAACTGTACTATCGTCCGCGAACATAATAGTCGGATGTTTTGTTATTTTTGGAAGGTCGTTTATATATATATTAAATAAAAGTGGCCCTATTACACTTCCTTGTAGTATACCCAGATTAGTTTCCCTATAATCTGACATAAAATGTGTCTCTATTTTAAGTTTAGGACATAAGCGTGTTATTTGGGTACATTGTTTTCTTCTTCTAAGATAGGATTCAATTAGATCTAAGGCCTTATCTCTTATTCCATAAGCGTTCATTTTTTTCAACAATAGTTCATGATCTACACAGTCGAAAGCTTTTGTGAGATCCATGTAGAGTGCACAAACGGGAACCCTCTTATCTACACTATCTATAATCACATTTAAAAAGTTATATATGGCTATATTTATACTTTTGCCTTGCCTAAAACCAACTTGTTCTTTTGAAAAAAGGTTGTATTTTTCAAAGAATTGGTAAATCCGATCGTGTATGACCTTTTCGAAGATTTTTGAAATGGTGGATATTAAAGCAATTGGTCGATAACAGGTCATGCTACATGGAACGCATTACTACTAAATATTTCATTATAAATTAGTAATTTTTGCCCAAAGTTTTGCTAATAGTTTTAACATTTGCGCCATGATGCACGTTATACAAATACCGACTTATTACAAAACGTAATCTCACTTTAGTTCTACAAGTCGCACAAGTTAACTGTGCACCTTGCTCTGTGACGTCATACGGACGGTTATTATGTTTAAAAAAAATAAATTACAAATTATTTTTTTATGTTAATAAAAGGTCGTTATGATGATAAAGCGTCATAATCCATGCTAATATTATAAATGCGAAAGTATCTCTGTATGTCTGTCTGTCTGGATTTGTTTGCCCCGTGTGGTGGCGGGCTTAGAATAGTTCCAACCCATATCCTCCCGTGGGTGTTGTATGAGGCGACTAAAGGAACTCACCAGGGAAGCGGGCAGCAGCGGTTCTTCTGTGTAATATCAAATAACTGCGATCCACACACTACCCAGGCCCCTAGTCTCCGGCAGCTCCGCTATTTCAGTCTACGGTAGCAGACTCGGTTACGGCGGAGCAAAGGGTGCGAAGCGTAGGCAGGCCCCCAGCAAGGTGGACCGATGACCTGGTGAAGGTCGCAGGAAGCCGATGGATGCGGGCAGCACAGGATCGGTCAGCATGGAGAGCCTTGGGGGAGGCCTTTGTCCAGCAGTGGACATCTTTAGGCTGAAGAAGAATGGTTAGGTTTATAATACAGTAACTATTTAGGTGGTTTAACCCTGGTCTAAACAGAATCCGGGTAATGAGGGGATGGGGTTTAGGGCGAAGGTAAAGGTAAGTAAAATTTTGCACATTTTCAGTACCCAGCAATCTATGACGCACGTTCTTACGTGCGTCATACATTTTTGAAGGAACCTTCTAGATCGTTCTAGAAGCTTCCACTCACTCTCTTAGATCAGGTAATTTTTAAATTAGAGCTTGACCGCGATCCCCCCTGATGATAAAGTGATGCTATAGAGGCATGAGGAACAGAGAGTAAAGTTCACTCATCCTCCATAGAAAAGGGAGGATCCTCCGACCAGACGGGTGTTATGTCTGGCGGGCACTTGCCCAATGGTTGAAATTGGCAAGTTGTATGTATGCTAATTGCACGGTAAACTTTGATTGCGATATGTAGAATTCGTGTGACGTCAGTATGACGCGTCGTTCATATTTGTGGCGTTTGTAGGTACTGCTACAATGCAATCGTTGATGTTAAAACACGCTAGTTTATTAAAAGTCAATATTATGTGTAGCGGTATCTACAAAAACGCTACATGCGAACAACACGTCATACTGACATCACACGGGTTTTGCATCTCGCAAGCAAAGTTAACTGTGCAGCTAGCATATACATTTGCAAAAAGGGGTATTATACAGTATGTTAAGATAACCCTGTCCGACCCATAAGGATAATAAAGGTTAGGTAAACACATGACCAAATATAATATAAAATTTTACGTAATCATCATAGTACCAATACAAATGAATTTTGAAATATACTTTTTTCCCGCGAATTAATTTCAACTTCCCCGAAATTTGGTAATTTTTAAAAAGTGACAACACCGGTATTATTATGGGCGAATAGCGATGCGATCACGTGCCGCGTGCCCTGCCGCCCGCCGCCCGCGGAATGGGGCATAGGTGTGCATAGCGCACATTTATTAAGTTACCTCTTTTTGCGAAATAATATTTATTTTTTTAGGGGGATTTTTTTTAAGTTTAGCCCGGTTTTTTATGCATTAGTAGAATCAGTTATTGATACCTAACAACACCTTCACGGGTCGGACAGGGTTTTCTTAACATACTGTATAATCACAGATTATTTAGAAGACATAAAAGCTTGGGACTGAGCTGCTCGCTCTGTGAAGCATTGTTATTGAGCATTATGCGTAATTATAAATTATTGTAAACATTTTCATTTTTAATGTCTGGACTTGAAAAAAGACTATGATCCCTGAGTTTGTTTCGGCTATTTCTTCTCAGAGGTAGTCAGTTAGGAAATGCCGGTTTCATCTAGTTAAAAAAAAACATATGACGTGTAAAAGTGATCGGTGATCCTATTTGCTTAATAAACGATTTCATTTCATTTCATATAAATACAACTTCCCAAAATTAACCGTTAGGCAAGTGCCCGACAGACACTCGTCTGGCCGAACTATCCTCATTTTTCTATAAAGGATGAGGGAACATTTTATTCCTCTTACTTTCAAATAAGTAATCAGTGGAGAACTTTAAAATAGCTTACAAGGCTAGCGCACCCTGTGTAGTAAAACCAGCTGGCAATTACTTTGGAATGGCCTCCACGAGTTGATGACACTGCAGAAGGTAGGTAGTTACGTTTAACGCACCATATCCAGTGAACCCTACCGATAATTACCCTGTTGTCTGGCTAACATTTACAGTATGGTGTCATTGTCTGTCCGACTGTCCCTAACTATATTGTTTTTTTTTTTATAATTATAGTGCTTGACCGCAAACCCGCCTGTTGGTATGCAGTGATGCGATGGTTGATGGTAAAGCGCGCTAGTTTATTAAGAGCCTATTCACTCAGAAAAACTGAGCGAATAGGAAGGAAGACGGCAGTTGAGCGAGGTGATGCAATGTTAAACCCAACAACACGACCAACGATGCTGCGCCAAAGGGAGATTGATCTGAAGACCCTCGACGACCAAACTCCCAACACAACAGCATTAGGCGCATCATACCCGGCATACATCGCAACACAACTGCTCAGACCCGTCCTCTGTACGGCTTCACAAGACATCATGCCGGAACACGACAAATCGCTTGGCGGCAAGGCTTTGTCTGGTGGGTGGTAACTTCTGCCGGCGGCCGATGATATGGCCTACCACCGAGTAAAATTTTGAAATTTTGCATGCCTATTGACTAAAATATGGCTGAACCTACCAGTTATCATTCTATCACCATGTACTGTACCCATATTTGCAAATTAAATGACTTACTTACTTCTTCTTTTTTCAAGGTGAGATTCAATCTCAAGTCATGATCAATGGCCTCCGTGGAATAGATACCACAATTTTGCCAATAACACGTGTAACAAATTATAGAAATTCTTTGAAAATTTCTTTTCACAATAATGGCGGATTTCGCCAATGACAGTTGAAAAAACGGCCGCGTGAGCCGCCTACTAGGAGATTTGATGCAAAACCGTGATGTGACCACTATGCTGCGATATTTCAATGTTCTTCATGAATTATTCACTGAATGCACTTTTTACTACATAAATCACACTATAAATAATTTTAAAAGTCCAATGAAAATTGCGCGTGACACTCATCTTGGCTACCCTGTCAAAAAAAAAAAAACAAAATAACCACTTACTTACTTACTTACTTGCTCATTTAATAAAATTGACATTTCATTGTCAATAATGTCACGGTTTCTTTGGAGATGCTGTGACGTCCGTAGGCATCATTATATTTTAAATTTCAATTTTATTGTCAACAGTGTCAATTACAGGCATAATTTGGGAATGACAGTTCACTCCGTGCTCTCTTCGCCTAAGGTTTTATAGTGAAATGGTTAAAGATTCGCACTTCAGACGTCTGCAAGTCAAGCTACCCGGATTTGCAGGGTTTCAACAGCATACAATAATTAAAAACAGCATCAAGCGATTCGTCGTGTTCCGGCATAATGTCTGGTGAATCCGTACGGAGGACCAGTCTGAGCAGTTGTGTTGCGATGTGTGCCGGGCACGATACGCCAAATGTTGTTGTTTCGGGAGTTTGGTGGTGGAGGCTCTCCAGATCAATCTCCCTCTGGCGCAGCATCGTTGGTCGTGTTGTTGGGTTTAACATTGCATCACCTCGCTCACCTGCCATCTTCCTTTTTACTGACTCAGTTTATTTGAGTGAATAGGCTCTTAATAAACTAGTGCGTATTATCATCAAAGAATGCATCTCTGCTTAACATCAGGTGGGATTCCAGTCAAGCACTACTTTAGAATAAGAATAAGAAATTTTATCTGCCCAAACATGTGTATACGTACAGAATAAAAAACTCATGCATGTAGGATCTTGAGAAAGAGTGGCTCCCGACATGTCTGGATCTGTCTCTAGGTACATAAATAATTATTGTAATAGAATGGATGACTTATATTAAATTTTATATTAATATAATAGATATCGTTCGCAACTCAAACAGCTTAATAAAATGAAATTCAAGTATTTACATTAATTACACAATTACTAGAATATTTAACAAAAAATATTATTTATTTAGCATATGTATACAACGTGTAACATAAAGGGTATATACATAACAAGGGCATGGCATCTTTACATGATATCAAATGATATCGGAAGGTTTTCAACTCAAAATAAAATATTCAAAATATTTATAATAAATTTTCGGTTCCGTGTGTTTCTTAAATTCAAATCATAACAAACGTGCACCACACTACATACGTTAATAACTACTCGTTACACGTCATATTACTTGGCAAAATAACGATAAATATCTTCAAAAATTCTGTGCGCCTAGTATGGTAGTAGCCTATCACAGGCGGTGTTTTTTTCTCGTAACTTCCTAACAAAAAGAGATAGGATTAAAAAACCCTTCCAATATCGATTGATATCATGTAAAGATGCCATGCCCTTGGTATGTATATACCCTTTATGTTACACGTTGTATACAATACCATGTCAATATTTTATATTATAATTATCACAATTAAGACTTATAACAATATTAAAACATTCAAATTTTAATAAAATTTATAATATAGGCATTTTAAGTTCCCCACTACTACAGGACCACAATTAGTACAATGTTAGTTATAATCTTATATACAGTATGTTACAAAAACCCTGTCCGACCCGTGAAGGCGTTGTTAGGTATCGATAACTGATTCTACTAATGCATACAAAACCGGGCTAAACTTAAAAAAAAAATCCCCCTAAAAAAATAAATATTATTTCGCAAAAAGAGGTAACTTAATAAAGGCGCGATAACCACCCTTCGCCTGCCGTCCGCGGGGGGCGGGCGACAGGGCATGCGGCACGTGGTCGCATCGCTATTCGCTCATAATAATACCGGTGTTGTCACTTTTTAAAAATTACCAAATTTCGGGGAAATTGGAATTAATTCGCGGCAAAAAAAGATTATTTCAAAATTCATTTGTATTGGTACTATGATGATTACGTAAAATTTTATATTATATTTGGTCATGTGTTTACCTAACCTTTATTATCCTTATGGGTCGGACAGGGTTTTCGTAACATACTGTATAATCTCGTGTTTATCAGATATGCTTTTGTTTGCAAACTAAGCAAATAAAACAATGACGTAATACCAAAGCAGTCCTAAAAAGGCCTAAACAAATACTCATAAGAATTTATCAAAAGAAAACTCAATATTGATTCTATCAAAAAGGTAAACTTATCTAGTAAGGTACGGCCGAATGAGGGTGGCATGGTGCTGGCTGGACACCTACCCGGTTTCAAGTTAAGCAAATATCATCTTTATTTCAATGACTGTTGAGATGACTTTAGAGTGACTAGAGCTATTGATAAGTCATAAAATTGTTTGAACTGTAAAGTTGTTTGAAACTGTACTTTATTGTGTACTATTTAAAATTATTTTTTTGTTAATTGATTCTTGTATGTTTTGGGTATTTGACTAAAAAATCTAATTAGTCCGTCAGTCAGATTTCTAAAAAATACTAACACGTATTTTTTTCTTTTTTCATATAAACAAAAAATGAAGACGACACAGTGCGTTCAAAACTCGTGTGACGTCACTGCACGCTACACTTTTTAGCGCGCAGTGACGTCACCAGACACCACTCCTGATCTTTAATGCCTTTTATACCTATTTGTCAATTTTTATTGATTTGATAAAACAAAATATACGTATCCATTATTTTTCTATAATCTGAATGACGGACTAAATAGATTTTTTTTTTTAAACCCAGGAAACATCCCTAATTTAGGCATATTACACATCATCATCAGCCTCTACTCGTCCACTGCTGGACATAGGCTTCCTCCATGGCACGCCAACAAGCTCGATCCTGAGCAGTTCTCCGCCAGCCGCTACCAGCCTCGTCCTATACTACGTTTGTCGAGACGTGGTCTCCACATATTACAACCAGCCCTTAATTCTCCCACGCCTGGGACACAGGGCTCCTCTCGGTAAAAGGAAGTGGGTCATAATCACCCACGCGGGACGTGAGCGGGTTGGTGCATGTCACATGTTTTCATATGAGTTTTTGGCTCTTGGACATTTTTTTTTAATAATTATAAACTAGCGCTTGATCGCAATCCCGCCTGATGGTATGCAGTGATGCGATCGTTGATGGTAAAGCGCGCTAGTATATTAAGAGCCTATTCACTTAGAAGAACTGAGTGAATAGGAAGGAAGACGGCAGTTGAGCAAGGTGATGCAATACTAAACAACAACACGACCAACGATGCTGCGCCGAAGAGAGATTGATCTGAAGACCCTCCACGACCAAACTCCCAACACAACAACATTTGGCGCATCGTACCCGGTACACATTGCAACACAACTGCTTAGACCCTTCCTCCGTACGGCTTCACCAGACATCATGCCGGAACACGACAAATCGTTTGGCGGCAAGGCTTTGTCTGGTGGGTGGTAACTTCTGCCGGCGGCCGATGTTATGGCCTACCACCGAGGAAAAGCCGGTTTCTTCACGCTGTTTTGCTTCGCTGTTTTGAGAGCAGTGGTGATGAAAATTTACATAAAATAAAGAACCTCGTGGGGTTCGGACCTACGAGGTACAACTTTTAAGTCGCGGAAGATACGAACGAATAATAAATATTGAAAATAAACATTAAAAACAACAGAATCTGTCTGTTTGTGTATAGGTATATTTGTTGAAATTTTCAGCTATTAAAAAGTTAGTTTTCCAGATTACAGAGAAGATAGTAAGAATATATTTTCTGTTCTAGCGTCTGGATCTGAATAGTATTTCACCAGTTCTCTCAGCGATAGACCATAAAATCGGCTGCCGGCAGAAGTTACCACACACCAGACAAAGCCTTGGCGCCGAGCAATTCGTCGTGTTCCGGCATGATGTCTGGTGAAGCCGAAGTTGTGTTGCTATGTGTGCCGGGTACGATGCGCCAAATGTTGTTGTGTCGGGAGTTTGGTCTCCAGATCAATCTCCCTCTGGTGCAACATCGCTGGTCGTGTTGTTGGGTTTAACATTAGATCACCTCGCTCAACTGCCGTCTTCCTTCCTATTCACTAAGTTTTTTTTAAGTGAATAGGCTTAATAAACTAGCGCTTTACCAACAACTCTTGCATCACTGCTTACCATCAGACGGGATTGCAGTCATGCACTAGTTTATAACTATTAAAAAAGTGACAATAACCACCAGTAACACTATCCTAGTTCATTAAGAAAAGGTCAGAACATAAAATGTTAGTTTCCTCCTGTCTAATTAGTCTGCGCCTGACGTAAATTGACGGTATTTTTAGTTGCCATATTTTAAATAATCTCCTCTAAACTGTCTATGGAGTATCTTAATTTGACAGGACTATATTGAAATTTTATCTTCTGTCTTTTTCATAATGCAATAGAAAGAAATAGGCTATGCTTGGGGTTTCACTGCGCGATCGAATCAGGAATGAGGAGATCCGCAGAAGAACGAGAGTAACCGACATAGCCCGAAGAATTGCAACACTAAAGTGGCAGTGGGCTGGACACATTGTCCGTAGGACCGATGCCCGATGGGGCCGACGGGTTCTCGAGTGGCGACCACGCACCGGAAGACGTAGTGTGGGTAGGCCCCCGACAAGGTGGACCGACGACCTGGTGAAGGTCGCGGGAAACCGCTGGATGCGGGAGGCGCAGAACCGGTCGTCGTGGAGAGCCTTGGGGGAGGCCTATGTCCAGCAGTGGACGTCTTTCGGCTGAAATGATGAATGATGATGAATAGAAAGAAAAAGATCAACTGAACATGAATTTAGTTTATTTTGTGAACAAGTGCTTCGGTGCCAATAGCTCATTAAGTTAAAAAAAAAAACCTAATGGGATGCTGAATCTTGAATGGATAATTTTAAGACCCCCTTTTCCCCCAAATAAAGTGCGTTTCGGAATGTCCTGAAAACGTAAATATTTGTGTCTGAAAACTTTAAAAAAGTTTCTAATGGAGTGAGCGACAGAAGAGTTTGAACTAATTGTTATTAGTTTGTTTGCTGTCTCCTGGAGGACTTTCTTAATGCTTGTGTTCAGTTCTGAGGAAAGACGTGTTTCCGTCGGACTAAAATTAAGTGTCTTCAAAGCTAGATTGGGCTGGGTAGGCTCTTAATAAATTAGCGTGCTTTATCATCAACGACTGCATCACTGCTTACATCAGGCGGGATTACGGTAATGCATTAATTTAAAATTTAAAAAAAAATGTTTTTCAATACAATTAATACTTCTTTACTGACGTTGAGCACTTTTGTTGGATGCGGAAAAAGCATTGAACTTACATGAGCATGACCGACCTGAGGGTATTCTGTCTTTTGATATCATTTCTTACTTCTGTCGGTTAGTACCGCGACTGGTATTCTTTTCTTACCTTTTCGTATACATGGCCAATATAAACAGCATAAACTTCATAATAGGGTAGTTAACTAAAAAAAAAACTAATTAGTCCTTCAGTCAGATTTCCAAAAAACACTAGACACGTATTTTTTCTTTTTCCATATAAACAAAAAATGAAGGAGATACAGTGCGTTGAAAACTCGTGTGACGTCACTGCACGCTACACTTTTTAGAGCGCAGTGACGTCACCAGTCACCACTCCTGATCTTTGATGTCTTTTATGTTTGTCAATTTTTATTGATTTGATAGAACAAAATATACGTATCCAATATTTTTCTATAATCTGAATGACCGACTAAATAGAATCAATTTTTTAATCCCAGGAAACATCCCTAGTGAACCAAATAGTTGTAATTCTTCTGTTACCTTTAACATCATTGGTGACTTTAACAGGTAGGCAAAAAGCCAAGTAAGTTGTTTTGGTATATCAGGCCTTTTTGTATGGGAAACCATAATTAGAGTGAAAACTTTTTGCTTTGTAGCAGTACCTACAAAAGCCACAAATGTGTTCATTTCGTTCATCGCGTCATACTGACGTCACACGAATTCTACATCTCGCAAGCAGAGATTACCGTGCAATTAGCATACATATAACTTCCCAATTTCAACCTTTGGGCAAGCGCCCGCCAGACATAACACCCGTCTGGTCGGAGGATCCTCCCTTTTCTATGGAGGAGGAGTGAACTTTACACCCAGTTCCTCATGCCTCCGCAGCCTAATCAAAATGAAAAATTAATGGTTACATTAAAACTAATGAAACTAAATGAGAAAGTCTTCATCCTGAATAAAGATGAATATAAATTATATGAAGCACACTTTTTAATAATAAAAACCAACATAATCCAAGCAGTGTTAATGGTTGACCAGAACAATTACTTACAATGTTGTGAGCAATTCCATTAGTTGTATCGATCGCCTGGATATAGCACATGACGGTACCAGGGTGGCATCCAAACATGGACACAGAAGGTTCACATTTTTTTTTTGGCTCAACAATAGTTGAATACGCTGACCACCGGTGTACCACTTACCGATTAGTATATAATAGACTGGTGTACCACTTACCGATTAGTATGTAATAGACTGGTGTACCACTTACCGATTAGTATATAATAGACTGGTGTACCACTTACCGATTAGTATATAATAGACTGGTGTACCACTTACCGATTAGTATATAATAGACTGGTGTACCACTTACCGATTAGTATGTAATAGACTGGTTTACCACTTACCGATTAGTATGTAATAGACTGGTTTACCACTTACCGATTAGTATATAATAGACTGGTGTACCACTTACCGATTAGTATATAATAGACTGGTGTACCACTTACCGATTAGTATATAATAGACTGGTGTACCACTTACCGATTAATATATAATAGACTGGTGTACCACTTACCGATTAGTATGTAATAGATTGATGTACCACTTACCGATTAGTATGTAATAGACTGGTTTACCACTTACCGATTAGTATATAATAGGCTGGTGTACCACTTACCGATTAATACACACATCAAAAGTGTCTAGGGATCAACATATATTTTTGCAATAACTTTTCTCCTGATTGATATTAATTAAAATTTTCTTTAAGGATTCATTAAATAAAGTGTTTTCGTTTGTCACAGTAACGATAAACCAAGTCACCTTTGCATTAATAAAGAAATTTGCCATTTTCCTAATAAAGGGATATTTGACATTTGAACCACTAACACAAAAGTTCGAAAAAAAGACTGAAATAACAGTTTTCTCTAAAATTTTATTGGGTAACTTAAACAATTAATAATCCGTGTTTCTACCGCGAACACTAACAACACAAGAACATCGGTTTGGCATACTCAAAATGAGTTCATCCAAATCACGCTGTGGAATGGCCGCCCATGTTCGTTGCAACAACAAAAAAAGGTCTTCTTGCGACTGGATACCCTCCATATTCGGCAGAGCTCTTCTCTGTAGCATATCCCATGCATGCTCAATCGGGTTCAAGTCTGGCGACTGAGAAGGTCAGAGCAGGACATTGATGTTAGCTGCGGCGAGAGTCTGTCTTACAACTCTTGCGGTGTGCGGTCGTGCATTATCATGCATTAACTGAAATAAGGGACCGATTTGCACTTGTAGAGGAACGATGATGTCTGATACAATCGTCTCAGCATAAATTTGAGCGTTGAGGTTGCCTCTGATCCAAATCAACTCAGTTCTTCCGCCGATCCAAATACCCGCCCATACCATGATGGTTCCACCACTATAAGGATGGACTTCCTGGCAGGATTTTAATCGCTGTTGGCGTCCAGGGGTTCTCCAGTGTCGTATACGTCTTGCACACGAAACGCCATTGTTCTTCTGCCCAATTTCTGTGTTCAAGAGCCCATTGATATCGAATCCTACGATTGTGCATTGCTATAGGTGGTACCCGTAGCGGTCTTCGGGAATGAAGGTTCACTTTATGCAAGCGGTTTCTGACTGTTTGGTCGCTAATTAAGTTCCCTGAAGAGTGATGAAGCCTCACGGCTAACATCATGGCGGTTATTGTTGGAGCTCTTCGAGTTAAGATTTGAATGTATCGGTCTTGTCTCCGTGTGGTGCAGCGATACCGTCCTCCATGGCGCTCAGCCACGGTACCAGTGCTTCGGTAACGTGTCCAAAGTCGACTGATAACACTCTGACTTGTATTCAGAGCTAAAGCCACAGTACGTTGCCGGGAACCAGCTTCTATCATTCCCACGGCTCTGAGCATTTCTTCCCTGCTTAAATGACGTCGCCGCTCCATAATAACGTTGGTTTTAATCAGTAGTAGGGAAACAGTAGCACTAATAATGTCTTCAATGCGTTGTATGTTTTTATAGGGAAAATATTGATAGCTGATTTTCATCTTTTACTCGAATTTGATTCACAGTTCCTGATTCAAATTATGAAATACACCAAAAAGGATCCATATAAATTTATAAAATCATAAATTTATTACAAAGCCACATCTCAATCTCAAGAAATCCGCATAAAAATGCTTGATCCCTAGACACTTTTGATGTGTGTATATAATAGACTGGTGTACCACTTACCGATTAGTATGTAATAGACTGGTATACCACTTACCGATTAGTACGTAATAGACTGGTGTACCACTTACCGATTAGTATGTAATAGACTGGTGTACCACTTACCGATTAGTATGTAATAGACTGGTTTACCACTTACCGATTAGTATATAATAGACTGGTGTACCACTTACCGATTAGTATATAATAGACTGGTGTACCACTTACCGATTAATATATAATAGACTGGTGTACCACTTACCGATTAGTATGTAATAGACTGGTTTACCACTTACCGATTAGTATGTAATAGACTGGTTTACCACTTACCGATTAGTATGTAATAGACTGGTGTACCACTTACCGATTAGTATATAATAGACTGGTGTACCACTTACCGATTAATATATAATAGACTGGTGTACCACTTACCGATTAGTATGTAATAGACTAGTTTACCACTTACCGATTAGTATGTAATAGACTGGTTTACCACTTACCGATTAGTATGTAATAGACTGGTGTACCACTTCCCGATTAGTATATAATAGACTGGTGTACCACTTACCGATTAGTATGTAATAGACTGGTGTACCACTTACTGATTAGTATGTAATAGACTGATTTACCACTTACCGATTAGTATGTAATAGACTGGTTTACCACTTACCGATTAGTATGTAATAGACTGGTTTACCACTTACCGATTAGTATGTAATAGACTGGTGTACCACTTACCGATTAGTATATAATAGACTGGTGTACCACTTACCGATTAGTATGTAATAGACTGGTGTACCACTTACCGATTAGTATATAATAGACTGGTGTACCACTTACCGATTAGTATATAATAGACTGGTGTACCACTTACCGGTTAATATATAATAGACTGGTGTACCACTTACCGATTAGTATGTAATAGACTGGTTTACCACTTACCGATCAGTATGTAATAGACTGGTTTACCACTTACCGATTAGTATGTAATAGACTGGTGTACCACTTACCGATTAGTATGTAATAGACTGGTGTACCACTTACCGATTAGTATGTAATAGACTGGTTTACCACTTACCGATTAGTATGTAATAGACTGGTGTACCACTTACCGATTAGTATGTAAAAGACTGGTGTACCACTTACCGATTAGTATATATGCAATAATAATTTTTCCATTGAATCGGCAGAGTTCATTTCTCTTCGAATACATTTATATTTTCAACCAAATTCTAAATTATAATCATAACTAGCGACCCACCCCGGCTTCGCACGGGTGCAATGCTGATAGTAAATACACTACAGAAAAACTGTGAACGTTGCATAAAAAATCGCCGCGAACGCCGCGCCGTGTAACTACCGCCGCAAACGCAAATATTCATTTGAATCATATGCTGTAAATGGCGATATAGATCTATATTAAATCAATAATGTATTTAAGGTATTATTATATTGGATAACGACTAATGCTGTATTGGTTAAAATCGCTTCGAAAATTAGCCGGTATTTGTCGTAAAAAGTAAATGACAAAAAAATGTTACTGTGGGATATAAGTTGTATTGTAGTCTTTTTCAATATGTATAATTTTTGGTACATTATTTCGATAAATATCGTAAGGTTCAGCTTGCGTTTCACTGCAAACGCGGAAGACAACACATCACATTAGAAACCTCAAAAATAATAGTATTTCTCCATAATTTATGGGATATTATTATAAATTGAAACCTTCCTTTTTAATTACTTGATCTATTAAAAAAACCGCATCAAAATCCGTTGCGTAGTTTTAAGGATTTAATCATACAAAGGGACATAGAGAAAGAGGAAGTGACTTTGTTTTATAATATGTAGTGATTAAGATTACATATAATCAAAAGCCAAAATATTTTTTTTTAAAATAATTGTAAACTAGCGCGTGACCGCAATCCCGCCTGATGGTAAGCAGTGATGCGATCATTGATGGTAAAGCGCGCTAGTTTATTAAGAGCTTATTCACTCAGAAAAACTGAGCGAATAGGACGGAAGACAGCAGTTGAGCGAGGTGATGCAATGTTAAACCCAACAACACGACCAACGATGCTGCGCCAACGCGAGATTGATCTGAAGACCCTCCACGACCAAACTCCTAACACAACAACATTAGGCGCATCGTACCCATACATCGCAACACAACTGCTCAGACCCGTCCACCGTACGGCTTCACCAGACATCATGCCCGAACACGACAAATCGCTTGGCGGCAAGGCTTTGTCTGGTGGGTGGTAACTTCTGCCGACGGCCGATGTTATGGCCTACCACCGAGAAACAAGAGGTAGGGTTAGGTATACGGTGACAGATCCGAAAAAAAAAAAAACGCAAAGAAATTGGTCCTTTCAGACCTCCAGATTAAGCCTCATATCTGGCATTAATGTTATCCAGGCTATGAGGTAATTCCTCATAAAACTTGTCCTTTATCTCAGCCCTGTCTAGCTTTGGCGCACAGACATTGATGACATTAAGGCAGTTGTCCTGGTCCAAGTGAAGGCGCAATATGGTATCGTGGTACTCTTCTATCCGCTTCACTAAGTTATTTTTGATGGCCAAACCTACACCTGAACGTCTGAAGTCGAAAGCAGCAGTACCCTTCCAAATGAAAATGTAAACACCACCAATCTCGAGCAGTTGTCCTTAATCGGCGTGATATGTTCCACTGAGAGCAGCCACATTCACGTTACAGCGAAGAACTAACTATTGCGGTCTTCAGGGCAGGCATTACCATCTTGATCAAGAAGCGTTCTCACGTTCCACGCGTCAAATGTTATGATAGGTGTATCTTTGGATTACGATCCACAGATCAACAACGTAAAGGTGGATACTCGTCATGCAACGGCTTGTATCTGAATTGTACAGAATGGAACTACTGTTTTCACCCATTTACTGAGATACCGGCGGGTCATCAACATGGTTGACGAATTAGGCCAAAAAGGTCAAGGGAGCCTCGATCGAATTAGTACCATGGTGTCTCTAATATCTGCCTTGCGTTCCCATAGCGTGACCTAGTTTTGAAATTTCGTGTTGATTCAATTATAGGTGTAGGTGACGGAGAAAAAAGAAAGAAAAAGAAAAAAATATTTGTTGAGACTCGTACAGGAAAATCGTAGAACTAAACTAAGTAGACACAATTATATATATAAAAAAAAACCGGCCAAGTGCGTGTCGGACTCACGCACAAAGGGTTCCGTACCATTTATTTATGAAATTAAAGGATTTAAGTTATTTGTACGAAAGATTATGCCGTAATAAGCGGTTTACGATTTACTAGGTATTAAAAAAAACTACTTACTAGATCTCGTTCAAAACAATTTTTTTTGGTAGTTTTTGGAGTAATGTGCATCATATGATTTTTTAGAATTTTCATTTTCTTATTTTAAAAGGGACCAACTTTTTTCCATTTTGGAAGCGTCTGTCACGCAAAATTTTCGGTTTAGAAAAAAATATTTTAGAAACCTTGATATCATTTTTAAAGACCTATCCATAGATCCCCCACACGTATGTGTTTGATGAAAAAAACATTTTTGTGTTTCAGTTCTAAGTATGGAGAGCACCTAAAATTTATTATAATTTTTTTATTTTTGCATCAAAATCATAATGCGGTTCACAGAATACATCTACTTACCAAAGTTTCAACTGTATAGCTCTTATAGTTGCGGAAAAAAATGGCTGTGACATACGGACGGACAGACGAACAGACAGACATGACGAATCTAATAAGGCTTCCGTTTTTTACCATTTGGCTACGGAACCCTAACAAGTTATACATTAAAGAAAAGTAACAATAAGTAGTATATTACAAGACCAAAAGTCTTTTATCTCAGCATAGTGCTTCGACAGTTAAAAATAAATGTCGCAGCGCTAGTATTTTTTTTTTTTTGGGACAAAACCCGCCACACTTTTCCCAACCACTGCAACTCCTGAAAGCCAGAATCAACAGTGGCGACCGCCAGAAAACCGCCGAGCAATGAAGCTCGACGAGTCCCGGAGAAACGATTCAACTGTCTTGGGTCCCGCAACGAAATTAATCAGAAAAGAATAGCGGAGGAGTAAGAAAAAAGATATTTTTTTCCACTTCCCTCCATAACAAGCAGGAGACAGAACAGAACTAGGCCAATCGGCACAAAGGGACATTATTGCAATTGGGAGAAGCCCAGATTGCCAAACACCACGGAATAAAATTTGATTAATTTAATGGGTCCTAAGTAGGTATTAGCTGTTACAATTGATTCCAATAATAGGTATGGCAAAAGCGCCTGAACGCACGGAAATTGGTTCTAGTTTCTACAAGGTCCGTATAATAAACGACTCCGGATGTAACTTGTACACTATCCAACATAATATTGCGTTCATTCTGCCACACTCCCACAAGATGTGATGTGCGGACTGTTCAAATTCACAGTTCGATGTAGAACACTGACACAAAGGCGAAGGAACAAATTTAAAAGAATACAGTTTACTTTTAAAGTTGCCATGACCTGTGAGAAATTGGGCAACGCAGTGGTCAACCTCCAGCCATGTCTTAGCCAGCCGATCGCCAACGGATGGAAAGAATAGATGCCACCTACTTTGCCATTCGGATAAGAGGTCCTCCCAGACTTCATTCTGAGGTTTAAATAATCTAGAAATTTTATTAAAGTCGCGTTGTGTAACAAAATTAGTGTCCATGGCCTCCCCCCTCGCGGAATAGTACATTGAAGCACGTCGTTGCACCTCAAGATCGACTGGAAGTACACCTGCCAGTACCGGTAAGGCTTCAGTACTGACCGTTCTATACGCCTTGCACAAAAATATCTATGCCAAACGTTGGCTTTGAAGCAGTTTACGTCGTGCCGCCCCTATACTGGCCCTATCGGCCCAAACAGGTGCACCGTAGCACATACATCCTAAGTAAGTAGCTCCATATATAGTCTTTAAAGTTAGGAATGATAGACCCCAAGTTGCTTTGGATATTCTAGTTAGGGCATAAAAGTTCCTTTTAGCTTTTTCGCCAACTATTTTTATATGATTGATAAATGAAAAATTCCTTTCTAAGATCATACCAAGGTAGCATACGGATTGCTGTTTTTTAATGGGAACGTTGTTAAATTTAATAGTAGGCAATGATTTAAGATTACCTTTTAGTAGAAGTTGATAGGTTTTATGTGGCGCAAACGCTAGGCGGTTACGATCACCCCACTGAGATATTAAATTTAGACAAGTATTGGCCATGTTCACAAGTCCAGCTCGGGTATTTGACTGAATGAGCAGTAGGCCATCGTCCGCGTAACTAGTAAGTGAACAGCCGCAAGGAAAGCGCAGCGCTAGTATTCTGATAGGAACGATGTACGATTCTGTTAATAAGTGTTGTTGTTGTTAATCTATACTAATATAATTTATAAAGCTAAAGAGTTTGTCTGTTTGTTTGTTTGACGGGTCTGAGCAGTTGTGTTGCGATGTGTGCCGGGTACGATGCGCCTAATGTTGTTGTGTTGGGAGTTTGGTCGTGGAGGGTTTTCAGATCAATCTCCCTTTGGCGCAGCATCGTTGGTCGTGTTGTTGGGTTTAACATTGCATCACCTCGCTCAACTGCCGTCTTCCTTCTTATTGGCTCAGTTTTTCTGAGTGTTCGCGGCGATGTTTTTTGCAACGTTCACAGTTTTTCTGTAGTGTATTTAGTATCAGCATTGCTCCCGTGCAAAGCCGGGGTGACTCGCTAGTTATGATTATAATTTAGAATTTGGTTGAAAATATAAATGTATTCGAAGGGAAATGAACTCTGCCGATTCAATGGAAAAAATATTATTGCATATATACTAATCGGTAAGTGGTACACCAGTATATTATATACTAATCGGTAAGTGGTACACCAGTCTATTATATACTAATCGGTAAGTGGTACACCAGTCTATTACATATACGTTGTTGTGTTGGGAGTTTGGTCGTGGAGGGTCTTCAGATCAATCTCCTTTTGGCATCTTTGGTCGTGTTGTTGGGTTTAACATTGCATAACGTCGCTCAACTGCCACCTTCCTTCCTATTCGCTCAGTTTTTTCTGAGTGAACAGGCTCTTAATAAACTAGCGCGCTTTACTATCAACGATCACAGCACTGTTCCTTAGCCCATTACTTCCCAAGCATTGAAAATATTGGATTTTTTTGATGAAATCTTGTATTAGGGCTCTTAATATGTTAAGAAAAAATAATATGGCAAAAAAATAAATAAAAAAAAAACGGTTTCGCTGACTCAGCATGTCCTATAAATAGGACAGTGGGAACATATGGTCAGGAAAAAGTAAAGATAAGAATTATATGGAAATCAGCTTTATTTAAAAATAGGACCAGTAACAGTATCAGAAATAATGTAATAAAAACTTATTTTGTATGATAAGGTATGAAACAATCACTGCAGAGTGTTTTTTCACATTTAGAACAAAATGTTAAAGGCTTTTTTTTACAGCCTTGTCCTTGGCAACGTCTTTGTTTGTCCCTCTTGGTCATATAGTGACCATAGTTGTCAAATCTTATAGGTTGTAAAAGAACTTCTGAAGTACCTGATGTAAGCTTATTTACTTTGCCTTCCGATTTTTTCATCCAAGAAAAACATACCCTTCTTCTGAAATCAAGCAGAGGTATGGTCTCATCTTTATTTACCTGGTTATAAATAATCCATGCATTGACTAGAGTCATGTCCAAAACACGGATTACTAGAGGCCAATACCATTTTTTACCTCTAAAGCGGATTGGATACTTAGAAATAAGCCAATCATGTTTATCCACTCCTCCCATGTTTTTATTATAATTATGAATAAGCTTTGGCTGATTCACAGCAACTTTGGCCTTTTCTACCTTTGAGTACCTATTAGTTTTTACAAAAGGTTCAACAGTATCAAAATTAGTTAAGAGACATACTACATTGTTATCATGTCATTTCACGCATAATATTTCATTATTTTTATCGAAACGATGATCGGAATAACCACGTTCTTGCTTCTTCATTTCTTGTTTGGTCATGATTGGACATTTCTTAGTCCTATTGTCTCTGACTGTCCCTGTAGCTCTGAACCCTTCAGATTTCAAGTCAATCAACAATTGCATACTGCTGAAGAAGTTATCGAAGTAGACTACATGTGCACTAGGATCAGTACATACTGTAAGCAACTTTTTTACCACTCTTGAACCCAAGCCATCACCAGTATTACAAGATATTTGAGGATCCTTTCCTGTATAAAGCGAAAAGTTATAACAATATCCGCTTACTCCACACAGTGCCCAAAGCTTGTATCCAAATCTTACTGGTTTACCTTTTATAAACTGTTTGATACCATGGTGACCAAAGTATTTGACGATCATTTCATCAACAGCTAAGTTGGATTCAAAAACACCAAACTTTTGGAATGATTTATTAGCTTTATCGATAAATGGGCGAATTTTGAAAGCTTTGTCACTATTATCAATTCTTGAATTGTCATTGAAATGTAAATATGATTTAATTTTATCAAAACGATTCCGAGACATCGCTCGTTCAACAAATGGAATGTGTACATCATCATCTCTGCACCAATATAGTTTGCTTTGAGGCAAGTGGAGATACGAAGAGAAAAACAAAATTCCTATGAATACTTTTAGCTCATTCACGGTAAGATTGAAGTTCAAATCATTTTTATAATTTTTGGCATAGGTTACTGTTTCATGCACTATATATTCTAGAATCTGGTCACATAACAAGTGTTCGAATATTTCTACCGCAGATTTTCCTTCCAATTCCGTAATCATATTTTCTAAACATTGTTTAGCAGTATTAGATTCCGGCTGAATTTCAGAATATACAGGTTCACACTTACGCCAAATGACTGTCTTGTTGGTCCGAGATGTGGTTTGAGTAGGAAGATCTTCCTCGGCGTTATCAATTGTACATGAAAATTCCACTTGACCAGCCACATCTGACACTGGCAGAACTCCCATATCGTCGTCATTACCTTCTTCTATATCAGTCATTTCATCCACTTCATCCGGGGGCAATATCGCAACTTCCAAGTCATTGAACTCCTCGTCACTACAATCTTCAATATCTTGAAGATACTCGGTGATTTCAGACACCATCAATGCTTTTTTATATTTTCTTCTCACTGCATCCATGATCTATAAACAATAATTATACATATATAGTAAGTATAAAAATTATATTATATATATATAAATATATATATACATATACCATCCCAAACTAAACAAATATATCGTTAACCACTTGATAAGAAACAAAATCTAATATTTTTGCTTACCTCCTTTGCTTTCCTCAATCTTATAAAAAAATCACAATTTTTTATATTACGAGATGTGTTGTGCTTGACGAAGACTTATCGACTAAAGTAAAGTTTACGAAACACTTGCAAGAAACAAAACAATAGACACGTTTGAACTTATAGCGAGCGTAACAGGATCGAACACGCTTTCACGGCTACTTGTAAAGACATGTTCCCAGTGTCATATTTATAGTACGCCTTTTTTTGAATTAGTATCACAAGCTTCCAAATAATATTTTGTTTTAGTTTTTAATTATAATAGATTCAGTAGAGATCTAAAAATCTATTTGATGGACTTTGAAGCTGATAACTTTTTATTTTCGGTTTTTTATAATCAAATCATAATACTCTTTTTAAGCTGACGAATTTCCTCAATTTAAAAATATGTATATTATAAATACGATAACTTTTTTAAGAGCGAAAAAAATATATTTTATTGGGAAAATAGTGTGAAAATACGAATTTCATCAAAACCAATAAAAATAATAACCCTAACATAGAAAAAAAAAAAATGTTGAATATAGTGTCCTAAAAATAGGACAGTGGGGAGGAATGGGTTAGTTTATTTAGGAACATATCTACCGAAATTACGCTTCCGTAGACTTTCCCCTTTGCAATGCTATCTAAGTTACCCAAGACAAATTAAACCGAAATGACGTCGCTGAATTTTCAAAGGAAAATACCTACAAACACATAATGTGTTGCTACGCTAAGTAAACAATGGTTGAACCAAAACTGTCCAAAATCTGAAGGCATCAGAGCGTGTCCCAGGGGAAACTTTCTGCGACCTAGTTTCGTAGATAGGGGGCGTCATAAAGATAACTGTAATACTCGCCGAAATATCTGAAGGTCAAGGTCAATGGTTTGGTTCGTTTAAAACTGGACAGATTAAGAACTCAAAGCAGAGTCAATTTAAGTGTCTTCAAGGCTTGAGTGAATAGGGTCTTAATAAACTGGCGCGTTTTACCATCAACGATTTGCATCACTGCTTACCATCAGGCAGAATTGCGGTCGGTTACAGAAATAACAATGTTTAAAAAAGTGTCGGCTCAGTCTTTGAAAGTTGCAGTGTTTGAAAGTTTGCGTGCCGCCGTGCGGGTATGTAGGTATGACGTTGATCCCTGATGTGAACTCTATTAAATCAGCTGATAAGATAGTTTTTCGAGTTTTGTTTTCATTGCGCTTTTTTGTGTAATTAGCTAATTAACAATAAAGAATAAATAAATAAATAAAAGAATAGCGATTATGAACGGTCTAAAGTGAAAAAAACTACATATATATTTTTTGAAATCACGAAAAAACCGACGAAAAATTCCACCACTGCGGGGTTCAGAATCATGTACTCGTTTGTACGTCGATGTCAGATACTCTGTAAAGATAAATTCTGTAACTGTTCATTAACGACATAAATGACTATAATAATTTTATTAGTGGCATGCGGTCAAGCCTTTTCGCAAAGTTTGCGTTACGATGTCAGATACAACCTGTATAGTATGTATAACTAGTTTGTGAAAAGTCGTGGTGGCCTATTGGTTAAAGTTAAGTCGGTGTTTTTGTTTTTTTTTTGTATATTAGTTTTTGACCGAAATCAGTTGTTTTTCATTTTGTAGTATTTTTTTTTTTTATTTTACACTTTTTAGTTGTGATGAAAAGTACTGTTCAGCTGCATCTGGTTAGACTGGATGCTGACGCTAAAATACTTAATAAAAAGACTTAGAAATCCACTGGTAGCCCCTACGATTTTTGAAAGTTCCCCTTGATTTCTCTGGTTTTTCACCATCAAACCCTGATGTTCTTATCATGGGACCACCTTGGGAATGTCTTCTTTCCAACTGAAAAAGAATTACCAAAATCGGTTCATAGCGGTCGAATTGAGTAAACTCCTCCTTTTTGAAGTCTGTTAAAAAGTGTTGTTTTCTTATGGATGGCACGCGGTATTATATTAGCTTTCAATACAAAAGGGTCATCAAAATCCGATTAACAAATCAAAAGTTTTTTTTTTTTAATAATTATAAACTAGCACTTGACCGCATTCCCGCCTGATGGTAAACAGTGGTGCGATCGTTGATGGTAAAGCGCGCTAGTTTATTAAGAGCCTATTCACTCAGAAAAACTGAGCGAATAGGAAGAAAGACGGCAGTTGAGCGAGGTGATGCAATGTTAAATCCAACAACACGACCAACGATGTTGCGCCAAAGGGAGATTGATCTGAAGACCCTCCACGACCACACTCCCAACACAACAACATTAGGCGCATCGTACCCGGCGCACATCGCAACACAACTGCTCAGACCCGTCCTCCGAACGGCTTCACCAGACATCATGCCGGAACACGACAAATCGCTTGGCTGCAAGGCTTTGTCTGGTGGGTGGTAACTTCTGCCGGCGGCCGATGTTATGGTTTGAAGTAACAAACAAAATACGATCAAAACGTCCTCCTTTTTTGTTGAAGTAGTTTTCGATCGATCAGGCATGAATGCATAATGCTACGTACAGAAAACAGCACACCAGGCTACTACATTCTGTAATTTTGTTTTATTACATTTTCAACTTTATCGCTACAGCATTAAAGTTCAAGGTTGATTGGGAATGTTTGACAGTTTCGGGTAGGTTGACTTGCTGTCGTACGCGCAATTTGGACTACATACATATTTTATAATATAAATAATCTATGTGACCTAAATATTGACGAAACATGTTGTATTCATGTTTCACTAAAGTTATTCTCCAAACATGATTTCCAAATTTGAACCGTGTCTCGTTGTGTTTGGGTCTATACTTAATATCTGATTTTATCTGCTGCTATCTGATGTAGGGACGTGTCTAGTGTATTGTGTATCTTTTTATATGGACTAAATAAAAGTATTTACTTTTTGAGCACACAATTGAATGAGGTTCACAATAAACTTTACAGAATAATGTTGCAGTTTTTTTTTTTATCAAGAGCGCCTTCATCCTCTCTCCTATAAAAAAATGCTGTACCCGACAGGCTTCATCATCAGTCAATATTGGACTTTAAGTCTAAAATCGCCAACCAGCATTGAGCAAGCGTGGTGATTACGCTCAATCCTTCTCTGTATGAAAGGAGACCTGTGCCCAGCAGTGGGACGATAAAAGGTTGATAATGATGATGATAATGATTTCAATATACCAACTATGTACACATCATGGAATATAATAAACTATTGAGTGTTGATAATTAGGTACTTGTGGCACTGATGATATACAGAGTGTATCTGACATCGTAACGCAAACTTCGCGAAAAGGCTAAACCGCATACCACTAATAAAATTATAATATTCATTTATGTCGTTAATGAACGGTTACAGAAATAACAATGTTTAAAAAAACGTGTCGGCTCGGCCTTTGAACGTTGCAAGCGTGCCGCCGTGCGGGTTTGTAGGTATAACGTTGATCCCTGATGTGAACTCTATTAAATCAGCTGATAAGATAGTTTTTTAAGTTTTGTTTTCATTGCGCTTTTTTGTGTAATTAGCGAATTATTTAATTTTTACTTTAAAATCTTATTGGGTTATAAAGGTATTGCAATTATGAATGGTCTAAAGTGAAAAAAACTACATATATATTTTTTTAAATCATGAAAAAGCTGACGGAAAATTCCACCACTCGGGGTTCAGAATCATGTACTGGATCCATGGTACTCGTTTGTGCGTCGATGTCAGATACACCCTTTATATCCGCCACAATAATATAAAGTTATAAAATCAAAATCAAAATTGTTTATTTCCAATTAACCATCCGTTGGTGCTTTTGAATAGTCAAAGTCAGTCAGTCCAAGAAACGTGAAGCTAAATTGCACGTTCCAAAACGTAGATCTCTATGGAGAAGAACGTGCAAGAAACTCCATGGACACTCTTTTAAAATCATAGTATGGGTTACATTTCTACGTTACATATTTCTGTTGCTTCTTTTTTAACCGACTTCCAAAAGATTTTGATAATTGATTTATTTGATTTGATAATAATTTTGAGAATTTTGATAATTCTTTTTCTGTTTGAAAGAAAACATTCCCAAAGTGGTCCCATGATAAGGACATCAGGGTTTGATGGTGGAAAGCCAGAGAAATCAAGGGGAACTTTCAAAAATCGTAGGGGCAACCAGTGCGTTTGTAAGTTTTTTCATTAAGTGTTTTAGCGTCAGAATCCAGTCTAACCGGATGCAGCTGAACAGTACTTTTCACAACTAAAAAGTGTAAAATAAAAACATTTTTTACAAAAAAAAAAAACAACGACTTCCAAAAAACACAACAAAGTGAAAAATAACTAATTTCGGAAGTCGGTGTCAAAAACTAATATACAAAAACCAATGACACTTCCGAAATTAGTTATTTTTTATTTTGTAGTGTTTTTTGGAAGTCGGTTGTTATTTTTTTTTTTTTTGTAAAATTAGTTTTTATTTATAATTTGTTTTCTCTAATATTTTACGTTTGGTTATAGTATGTATATGTACTATGGGCGTAAGGGCCAGGGGAAGGCAAGTAATCTCGGTTTTTTGGCAATTACATCGTGCATTTTGTTACTGTATACAGCATGGTTTATTTAAAAGTAAGAGATAAGTCCTCGTTTATACTTTTGTTTAGTAATTGGGATAGTTCATACATGGGCTGCGAGATTCAGCTACCTACCTCTGCCTCCCCTCCCTGGGTACGCCCATGTAAATGTATGTAATAATAATAATACGTTAATTATCCAAATAATTTTCTGACAACATAATCACAGCACAACAAATCTGGAGAATAATTACAGTAATAACAATAGTTTAAAGAAACAAGTAAAGTACGGTCAAAACAACTTTTTTTTTAAGCCCTGACTCCTAAACTAGGAAGATCCTGTATCTTAGGAGCCAGTGTCTTCGTATTAATAGTGCATAAACAATCATGAGCGTATTAGGTGAATTTGAACAGAATTTGTGTGTATCACAAAATTATTTTAACTATTTTAATTTAACTTAGTTTGTATTTAGAAAAGAAAAATTATATATATAATAAATATATTTATCATATATATATTGTTGTTCTTACAATTATAATAAGATATGTATTTTTATCTTTTTGTTTGTTTCATTCCTCCAATAACCTCACAAGATATAAAAAGGTCCAATATAATATCGTAATTTTTTGTACTTATTATTGTTTACGTACACTCTTGCTTCTCCAATCCACTTTTGACATTGGCAGAATTTTCTACATCGGCTTCACTTGCCTTAAATAAAAATAGAATAGAATATTGAGTTTTTTTAGTTTTGACAGGAAAGCCAAGATGAGTGGCACGCGCATTTTTCATTGGACTTTTAATATTATTTATAGTGTCGTTTACTAAATGAAAGCGCGTGATTTATGTAGTAAAAAGTGCATTCAGTGAATGATTCATAAAGAACATTTAAATGTCGCAGCATAGTGGCCACATCTTGGCTTTACATCAAATCTCCTAGTAGTCGGCTCACGCGGCAGTTTTTTCAACTGTCATTGGCGATATCCGTCATTATGGTGAAATAAATTTTTTAAAGAATTTCTATAATTTGTTACACGTGTTATTGACAAAATTGTGGTATCTAACCACAGAGGCCATTGAAGAGTTGAAGTCGTATTCACTCTAAAGAAAAGAAAGAAAGAATAGAATATTGAGTATTGATCACGAAGAAAGCTAAATTTTCACTTTATGTGTCGAGAACATAATCCAATATTTTTTATTATCAACTCAGAAATATCTTTTCTAAAAAGTCGCCGGGGAATATTGGCCTAATTGTTTCATTAGATTCCGCGGGAATTCTCATTAGAAGCCGTACATCCGTAAATTGCTTGATCTAGATTAGATTTTTACTCGCAGGAAATGAGCGTACAAAGTGGCTCGGTACTAATAAATGGAGTGTAAGTGGAAAAAATTGCAGTTGTAATAATTGATATCTTTAAACTAGTTTCAATGTAGGTAACCCCAACAAGATGGACCGATGACCTGGTGAAGGTCGCGGGAAACCGATGGATGCGGGCAGCACAGGACCGGTCATTGTGGTAAGGTTTGGGAGAGGCCTTTGTCCAGCGGTGAACCTCAATAGGCTGAAAATTTGAAATCTTGATATATTGTATTTAGTAGATATTGGCTTTTTTGAATAATTATGAACTACTGCTTGACTGCCATCCCGCCTGATAGTAAGCAGTGATGCAATCCTTGATGGAAAAGCGCGCTAGTTAATTATTAAGCCTATTCACTAGAAAACTTAGTGAATAGGAAGGAAGACGGCAGTTGAGCGAGGTGATGCAATGTTAAACCCAATAACACGACCTACGAAGCTGCGCCAGAGTGAGATTGATCTGGAGACCCTCCTTAACCAAACTCCCGACACAACAACATTTGGTGCACCGTACCCGGCACACATCGTAACACAACTGCTCAGATCCTTTTTCCGTACGGCTTCATCAGACATCATGCCGGAACACGACGAATCGCTTGGCGGAAAGACTTCCTCTGGTGGGTGGTAACTTCTGCCGGCAGCCGATATTATGGCCTACCGGCTCGAATCCATTGTTCACAAACTAAACTAAATTTTAGTTCAATGAAAGATTAAAAGAAAGAAAAGTTTACCAAAAATATTGAAAAGAAAGCGGATGCAAAGACAGACTCAATAATCGATTATATGACATATAGCGTTGAAACTTCTTTAGAAACTTCTCTTTAACACACACATTGATAAAATTATTAAAAAAGCTTCTATCACCCTTGGTTTTATCTTGAGGATATCAGCGGATTTTAAAAATATCAAAACACAAAAATTTCTGTACGGTGGTTTTGTGGGCAGTTATCTCGAACACTTCAATCGCTTTGAAAGTATCCAAAGCAAGTTTTTGAGGTGCATTCAGTTTATATCCAGAACTTGTTTGCCTAATTACAACAAACGTTGCAGAAAGTTTCACATTCTTCCACTAATTGAGCGGAGAAAAATTGCCGCCATGGTATTCCTGTTCAATTTGGCTAATGGTTTAACCGACTGTTCTGAATTATTAAGCAAAATTGGGCTGCGTGTTGTATCCTTCACTTTGAGGAATCATCAGCCTCTGTATGTTTCATTGTGTTCGGTATGTATACCGACAAAACTCTTATATAATAAAAGCTAGCAGAGCATATAACTTCTTGTGTCAGGGGGTTGATGATCTCGATTTATTCTCCATCGGTGTTCCTAAACTAAAAAACAATCTTTGTGATAATTTCTTTGTAAATCATTTGTCTCTTGTGCTAACCTAATATTGTCGGTAGACACTTCTAATTGGCCTTCTTTCACTAATTATCTTCTACCTGTATATATGCTAGCTCTAAGTTTCCTTAAAATGTAAAAATAAAATATCAAATAGATCCACAATGGTGGCAGGTCACGAGAACGATTTGCGATTCCCATATTCCCCTTAAAGAGATATACAACATGGAAAGAAAACCCTATGCATTTCGTGAAGGTTTTGTTAGGTATCCATAACTGATTCTACTAATGCCTACACAGCCGGGCTAAACTTAAAAAACAATTACCCCTAAAAAATAAATATTATTTCGCAAAAGGAGGTAATTTAATACATGTGCGGTAGGCAATACATGCTCGGGCGATGGGGGGCAGGGCACGCGGCGCGTGGTCGCATCGCTCATAATAATACCTTCGGATATGGTGTTGTAACTTTTTAAAAAAATACCTAATTTTGGGGAAGTTGGAATTACATCGCGGAAAAAAAAAGATTATTTGAAAATTCATTAGCATTGTTACTATGATGATTATATAAAATTTCATATTTTATTTGGCCAAGTGTTTACCTAACCTTTATTATCTTTATGTGTCAGACGGGGTTTTCTTTACATAGAATAGAATACTCTTTATTATGTTCACCATATAGATTACAGAACATAAATATAAAGATTTAACGGAGGGTGACGACACAATGGGCGGTCTTATCGCTAAGAGCGATCTTTTACAGACAACCTTTGGATGGAATACTAAGGGGAAGGAGAGAGAAATAGTGTAGGTAGTCTACAGTGTACTATTTACATAGAGTATACAATAAATAAGTACGTTAAAGGTATCAAACTAGTTTAACTAAATATATACATCTAATTAATAAACAATATACAAGAGCAGATAAAATATAATGACATGTTTAAAGAGAGTGGAAGTGCTTTCTTATCATAGTTTTAAAAGTGGACAGAGTTTGAGCACGCCTTGTGGACACGGGCGAGTCATTCCATAGCCGAACTGCTTGTACAGTAAAGGATTTATCGTAGAAACTAGTGGAATGCATCAGGTTTTCCGATGACTTCAGACATCTATTATGTGTGTCATGAAGGAACTTAAAACATTCTTTAAGATAAGAGGGGGTTTAAGGATTAAACAAAATGCTGTAAGCTGAAATAGGATATGAGAATTCCGGAAATTTAATTGAATATTGTATAAAATAACCTAAGGGGAGATACCATATATAAAACTATGACCAGACCTGCTGTCTTGTATGGATCAGAATGTTGGGCCACAAAAGGGATGTATAAAAGGTAATTGCATGTAGCTGAGATAAGAATGTTAAGAGATATGTGTGGTGTTACACGAATGGATAGAATAAGAAAGAATTTTATTTTATTTATTTTTAATGTTTATAAACTAACGCTTGACCGCAATCCTGCCTGATGGTAAGCAGTGATGCGATCGTTGATGGTAAAGCGCGCTAGTTTATTAAGAGACTATTCACTCAGAAAAACTGAGCGAATAGGAAGGAAGACGGCAGTTGAGCGAGGTGATGCAATGTTAAACCCAACAACACGACCAATGATGCTGCGCCAAAGGGAGATTGATCTGAAGACCCTCCACGACCAAACTCCCAACACAACTGCTCAGACCCGTCCTCCGTACGGCTTCACCAGACATCATGCCGGAACACGACAAATCGCTTGGCGGCAAGGCTTTGTCTGGTGGGTGTTAACTTCTGCCGGCGGCCGATGTTATGGCCTACCACTGAGAAAAAAAAAAGAAGTATATAAAAGGAAGTCTGAAAGCGGCACCGATAGTTGAAAAGTTGTGTGGCAATATCAATTGTAATAGCATAGGCTTCTTTTCAGTCTATAGAGGTCCACAGATGAAAAAAGGCCTCCTCCAAGGCTTTCATTGCTTTGGTTGTCATAATCCCAAAGCTTGGCAGGCGAGTTGGGGACCGCAGTAATTTGAAATTCCACAAGAGAAGCGCTGCTGCCCGCTTCGCTGGTGAGAGTTCCCTTAGTCGTCTCTTACGACACTCACGGGACGAGATGGGTTGGTACTGTTCTAAGCATAGGCATGTGTTACGGAGAAATGTGGAAAATATTATGCGGATAATAATAGGTATAAGACTAGGGGAAGACCAAAGATACGATGGATGGAATGTGTGACTGATGATATGGTTAAGAAAGGGGAGACTTAGGAGATGACGTCTAATAGAGAAGTATGGAAGAAAAAGACGTGTTCCTCCGACCACAAAATAAATTGGGATAAGGGCTGCATTATAATGATGCAAAACTTTATATTTCCCTAAATAAAGAAACAGAACCAAATTAATGAAAAAAAAATAATTGTCACTCTCAAGTCCCTAATCCTCAGTTAAAATCCCTTACTTAATTCCGAGCACGTAATATAACAATATAAACCACAGCACAGCGGATCAGCTGTGTAAATACGAGGATTTAAATACACACATCAAAACTGTCTAGGGATCAAGCATTTTTATGCGGATTTCTTGAGATTGAGATGTGGCTTTGTAATAAATTTATGATTTTATAAATTTATATGGATCCTTTTTGGTGCATTTCATAATTTGAATCAGGAACTGTGAATCAAATTCGAGTAAAAGATGAAAATCAGCTGTCAATATTTTCCCTATAAAAACATACAACGCATTGAAGACATTATTAGTGCTACTGTTTCCCTACTACTGATTAAAACCAACGTTATTATGGAGCGGCGACGTCATTTAAGCAGGGAAGAAATGCTCAGAGCCGTGGGAATGATAGAAGCTGGTTCCCGGCAACGTACTGTGGCTTTAGCTCTGAATACAAGTCAGAGTGTTATCAGTCGACTTTGGACACGTTACCGAAGCACTGGTACCGTGGCTGAGCGCCATGGAGGACGGTATCGCTGCACCACACGGAGACAAGACCGATACATTCAAATCTTAACTCGAAGAGCTCCAACAATAACCGCCATGATGTTAGCCGTGAGGCTTCATCACTCTTCAGGGAACTTAATTAGCGACCAAACAGTCAGAAACCGCTTGCATGAAGAGAACCTTCATTCCTGAAGACCGCTACGGGTACCACCTATAGCAATGCACAATCGTAGGATTCGATATCAATGGGCTCTTGAACACAGAAATTGGGCAGAAGAACAATGGCGTTTCGTGTGCTTTTCTGATGAGTCTCGTTTTGGTATGAGACCGGATACAAGACGTATACGACACTGGAAAACCCCTGGACGCCAACAGCGATTAAAATCCTGCCAGGAAGTCCATCCTTATAGTAGTGGAATCATCATGGTATGGGCGGGTATTTGGATCGGCGGAAGAACTGAGTTGATTTGGATCAGAGGCAACCTCAACGCTCAAATTTATGCTGAGACGATTGTATCAGACGTCATCGTTCCTCTACAAGTGCAAATCGGTCCCTTATTTCAGTTAATGCATGATAATGCACGACCGCACACCGCAAGAGTTGTAAGACAGACTCGCCGCAGCTAACATCAATGTCCTGCCCTGGCCTGCTCAGTCGCCAGACTTGAACCCGATTGAGCATGCATGGGATATGCTACAGAGAAGAGCTCTGCCGAATATGGAGGGTATCCAGTCGCAAGAAGACCTTTTTTTGTTGTTGCAACGAACATGGGCGGCCATTCCACAGCGTGATTTGGATGAACTCATTTTGAGTATGCCAAACCGATGTTCTTGTGTTGTTAGTGTTCGCGGTAGAAACACGGATTATTAATTGTTTAAGTTACCCAATAAAATTTTAGAGAAAACTGTTATTTCAGTCTTTTATTTTTCGAACTTTTGTGTTAGTGGTTCAAATGTCAAATATCCCTTTATTAGGAAAATGGCAAATTTCTTTATTAATGCAAAGGTGACTTGTTTTATCGTTACTGTGACAAACGAAAACACTTTATTTGATGAATCCTTAAAGAAAATTTTAATTAATATCAATCAGGAGAAAAGTTATTGCAAAAATATATGTTGATCCCTAGACACTTTTCATGTGTGTAGTATATATCTCCCAGTACAAATTCTTCATAATAATTCCAGTAAAATCTTGACAAATGTACATTCCAAAGAGAATAATTTTGTCTTTGATATTTTCACAATCTTTCTTTCTTTTCTTTAGAGTGAATACTACTTCAACTCTTCAATGGCCCTTGTGGTTAGATACCACAATTTTGCCAATAACACGTGTAACAAATTAAAGAAATTCTTTAAAAAAAATATTTCACAATAATGGCGGATATCGCCAATGACAGTTCTATTTTCACAATCATTTTTACGCGCCAATAATATAATAATATGTACATTTTTTTTTTAATTTGCCAGCCAGTTCTACGTTTAAATAAAAACCATGATAAGTTTATAAACCTCCTTGGTTGACATGTTGCGGATAAAAAGTTCATTCCATTTTTAAATATTTCACGATGGATCTGAGTTTTAAAAGTAATATATGTAGGCATTCGGCCGGTAAACACAACTTCCGAACGCGGAAATCCAGCAACGCCACATGACAAGTCCTTCAAACGACCTTTAGAGCCTTCCACAATCCTGTCATCCCATAATCGTTCTCAACAACGTATTATCCTGTGTTTGGTTTATTTTAAGACATTATGCTTTTTTAACCAACTTCAAAAAGGAGGATGCTATCCAATTAGATCGTATATATACCTTTTTTTATGTGTGTTCGCAAATAACTTCGTCATTTGTGAACCGATTTCGATAATTGTTTTTAGTTAGAAAGAAGATATTTCCAAGGAATTCCCATGATAAGGGCATCAGGGTTTTGATGGTGGAAGACCAGAGAAATCAAGGGGAACTTTCAAAAATGTTAGGGGCGCCTAGTGTATTTCTAAGTTTTTTCCATAGGTATTTTAAAATCACTACAATTTAATAAAGGTCTAGAGTTGATCTGATAATGAAGCCGGGAGACAGGCGAGGGAACTCCTCAACGATTCACAGCAGCTACCTTGTGTTTCTGCTTGATTGATTTGTATTGAAAAGAACTTTACACCTATCTAGGTGTAAAGTTCCCAACCCAGATAGGTTGTGACTGTCATTAGGGAGCTGATGATTAAGACAAAGCTCAGTTCAGGGAACTCCAGTTTACAGTAGTTACCTTATTTTTGAACTCAGCTCATTTATATTGAAAAGAAATTTATTTGCAACCATATGGGTTATAATGAAGGACTGCAGTAGATCTGATGATGGAGTCGAGTGAACTTTTCAACGATTCTCAGCTGCTACCTTGTGTTGGTGCTTGATAAATTTGTATTGATAAGAAAATGATCAATTTGTATTCTCTATTGATACAGATTGATGGATTCTTATTATCATTAGGGGTCTTATGATGAAGACGAAGGACAGTTCAAGGAACTACTTAGGTTTACAGTAGCTATCTTGTATTTGGACTTAATTCATTTATAATGATAAGAACTTTGTATCCATATGAGTTATCATGATAGTCTGCAGTAGATCTGATAATAAAGACCATAGACAGTCGAGGGGATTCCTCAACAATTGACAGCATTGAAGTTTCACGTAGGAAAACGGTGGTAGCTCGGTGGTAGGCCATAACATCGGCCGCCGGCAGAAGTTACCACCCACCAGACAAAGTCTTGCCGCTAAGCGATTCGTCGTGTTCCGGCATGATGTCTGGTACGATGCGCCAAATATTGTTGTGTTGGGAGTCTGGTCGTGGAGGATCTTCAGATCAATCTCCCTCTGGTGCAACATCGTTGGTTGTGTTGTTGGGTTTAACATTGCATCACCGCGCTCAACTGCCGTTTTCCTTTCTATTCGCTTAGTATTTCCGAGTGAATAGGCTCTTAGTAAACTAGCGCGCTTTGCTATCAAGGATTGCATCACTGCTTACCATCAGTTGGGATTGCAGTCAAGCACTAGTTTAAAATAATTAAAAATAAAAAATCCACTACCTACTCGTCATGCTGATGCGACAATCAAAAGAAATCAAGAAACTGAATTTAAGTCAGGTCCCAATATAATTTAAAAAAATCGGTTCAGTATAATAGTTTGGTATTTTAATCAAAATTACGGATAAAAAATCAAGAAACAAAATTCCGTCGTTTGCTTGCTAGCCTATTCCCAACTGTGTTAGCAGCAGCGGCCAGCAAATTGTGAAATAAAAACTTTTTTACAGAAACAAAATCAACTGACTTCCAAACAAACACTACTAATTGAAAAATAATTAATTTCCGAAGTCGGTGGCAAAATCGAATATACAAAAACCCGACCATGAACATGTTGATTTGTTTTTGCCACCGAAGCGCATCTGCATTTCTACTCTGTAATTTAGATAAATTAAGCGTGGTGTGAGCCGTCTTTCCAACTAATGGTAAACGATTAACTTCGTGACAGCTTATTCTATGCTTATTTCAACTAACTTTTTATTGTAAAATTTTTACTGTATCGATCGGCTAAGCTAATTTGAAACACGCACGCCCAGTCTCAAATTATGAATAATTGATACCGCCCAACGTCCGGTGTTTGTTGATACTACCGTGTACAGAGGTTGTTTGATGTTCGGGTTATACATAGAAGCCTCGAGATCTAGCACGGTTGTAGAAGTAAACATGACATGACATAACGACTGCTTTTACCACGAGGGACGGCAGAGGTCTATAGTTTACTCTAAACCTTTGTGTAGAAAATATGTCAAACGGAAAAAAGATGAGTTCATATAATTGTTTATTTTTTGAATGTATAAATATATAAGCTGCCATGTACGAAAAAACATGTCTCATGCAGCGTTACCTCGCTCTGAGGCGTTCCATTTAAGGCTTGAAGTGAAAGCGAGAGCGCGGAACGAGTGACAAACAGGCATAATCGGATTCCGCGTTCGGCAGCGTTCGACATATGTCTCTCTCTTGCTTGAGTGAGCGACGTGTCCACGTGGCTGCTATACAATTACATGTTTTCGTCAAGTATGAAGAGCAGTGAAAAGTAAATGTGGTGTCAATTGTTTATTGCTTTTTTTTTGGGGTTTGGTGGTATATTGAATTGGCAAGCTAACATATGTTAAATAAATAATATATTTGAATGGTCTGTGTCTTTTAATTTTAGTTACTATATATGCCCAGTATTGCTTAAAGTCAGATGTTTTCTAAATGAACAGACAACTGTGCTGCTGGGGAGTTTATTGCGCCACTTTTTCTTCCCAATGAAAGTGTAGCGCGTAGGTCGTGTCGCGTAATTAAAACTCAGATAAATCGAACTTTGTGTATTGCACGAATGTAAAAGAGTACAATGACAAGAGTGTGAACAAGGAATGACTGTAATGTAATAATGATGTACAATGATGTTGTATAATGATGTTGTATAATGAGGTGTCTTACAAGCTATGCACTCACTTAAATACTAACTATCTCTAACTAATAGTGGGGTAACCAATAGCGAATCAGCTTGCTGTCCTGCGGAAGTCCACGCGGTGTTGCGTGCGTTCTTGATGCTGATTCGCTGATCGAGGCAGGCCGCGGCGTATGATTGGTTGATGTAGAAACCGCGCCAGTTCAGTCTTCACGTGCTAGACGACTCGCTATAGTTCCCACGGACGTTGGTCCTGCAGATGTGTTCTGGGGTGAAATTTATGGGAACCCTCGCTGCGGGAGCCAGGGTCGGAACCCTCGCTGCGGGAGTCAGGGTCGCAGGGACGCGCGCCATGACTTCCGCGTTCCTCGTGTGATTAATAGTCCTTTGTGTAGCTGTGATCTGGTGTGAGTGATTTATAGTCCTTTGTGCTACACGCTACACTATTCCCCCCTTTTTAGCAAAGCGTACGTAGCGTGCAGGCGTCCTGACGATCCTGCCTGATCTGGTACGTTGTTCCCTCGTATGCGGGTCTGGATGTAGGCTGGATTGCTCATCTGTGGTAGCTGCAAGTGCTTGATTGGTCTCGCTGTTCGTATGCCCGGGATCATCTTCTGTGTTGATTGTGTACGCAGGTTTGAGGCGATCAATCGATATATTGCTAATTCGTCCTGGTAGCTGGATTGTAAAATACTTTTCTTTACATTCGATGATCTTGAATGGACCTTGGTATGGATGCTGCAGAGGTTTGCGGACGATGTCATCGCGTACAAACACGTGGCTACATGTTTGTAGGTCGTTGTGGACGAACATACATCGCTTGTTTGCATGCGATTTGTATGTAGGTGTGAGCTTCGTGATAACTTCTTGCAGGTGATTGACGTAGTCGTGGTCCATTTTCGGTGTATCACGCAGCAATACCGTGAATATAGCCTCTTGAAATCCTAGTGGTGACCTAAGCGACGTTAGTCAAGACAAACGTGACGATACTCGTGATTAGCACATTCTAGTGGCTTCCCACAAGCGGGTCTGTGAGTCGGGGTGGTGGCGCGCTGCGTTGTACTCCAGTGCGTCGGATGTCGTACAGCGCCGGGTTGAGGCTGCGTCGACCAGGAGAGAGGGCTCTGCTTGTTGACCGGCCGAAAGTGCAGTGTGCTGTGCCGAGGTTGCTGATGAGGTTGAGGGTGATGACCAGGTATGCGCGGTCGCTGCATGCTTGTGGTCAGGATACCCGTTGAAGCCGTGGGTGCTGGCTGGGTGGGTGATTCGCCGATGAAGCTTGCGGGAGTGATGATGATGACGTCACGCTCAAGTTGTTGCACGACGGCTGCGCTGACGTTCATGCTCGGGGTCACCATTGTGGAGGCATGAGGAACAGGGAGTAAAGCTCACTCATCCTCCATAGAAAAGGGAGGATCCTCCGACCAGACGGGTGTTATGTCTGGCGGGCACTTGCCCCATGGTTGAAATTGGCAAGTTGTATGTATGCTAATTGCACGGTAAACTCTGATTGCGAGATGTAGAATTCGTGTGACGTCAGTATGATGCGTCGTTCATTTTGTGGCGTTTGAAGGTACCGCTACAAAAGTATTACGAAGTGGTGAAGGCCAGGCGTTTTGTGGTAACTAACTTTTATAATATTGACATTCAAAAAGTGCTGATTCCAAGCCTAATTTAGATTAATGACTTTTGATTCTGATGAAAGGTATCTAGCAATTGACAAATTGGATCAAAATAGTCTCTCCTTATCTCTTCTATTACAGAACACAAATGTGATGTTATGAATCATAATGACAATGTTATAAAAAAATGAATTACTGAGCATGAACTTGTAATTACAAGTTCATGCTCTTTAATTGTGTTTGTTAAGTTTAAAAAGCAAAAAATGTGTGCCTCCTGGCTGGATCAAAAAGGCCCAGTACAGCAAAAATGCCAGACAAGACTAGTTCCTGGCGCTGGTTAGTTGACACTTGGCTGCTTATATATGGCTCACTTGAAAACAAAATTGATTTTTGTACAGTTTTTCTTCCCGTTATTTTTGACACTGGCACAGCAAGAAAGACAAGGTCACTAGTACATATGTAGGCAGGATAATACGTGGTTGAAAACGACCATAGGATGACAGGATTGTGAAAGGCTCTAAAGGTCGATTTGTAGGACTTATCTGTGGGATTTCCGCGTTTGGAAATTGTGTTTAGTGGCCTATATTACTTTGAAAACTCAGACCCATCGTGAAGTATTAGAAAATTGAATGAACTTTTTAATTCGGAACCTGGCAACCAAAATGATTTGTAACTTCTCAAGGCTTTTATTGAAATGTGGAATAGGCTGGAAAATTAAAAAGAAAAAGAAATGAATGTACATAATTATTATGATCTGTAATATTCGCACGTAAAAATGATTGTGAAAATACCAAAGACAAAATTATTCTCTTTGGGATGTACATTTGTCAAGATTTCACTGGAATTATTACAAGGAATTTCTACTGGGAGAAATATAAATTATTTAGATCCTTGTATTTACATAGCTGATACGTTGTGCTGTGGTTTATATTGTTATATTACGATCTCGGAATTAAGTTAGGGATTTTAACCGAGGACAACGGACCTGAGGGTGTTAATTTTTTTTCATTTATTTAATTAATTATTTTTTTTAGGGAAATATAAAGTTGTGGTATCTATTTTATTTTTATTTTATTTAATTTATTTATTTTGTTACATCAACAAATCTTTCTGGGTGTCGTACATAAGATAACATATAATTTTATAAGGTGACAGAGTAGTGTAACAAATGCTTATTCATGCAACTCCACATGCTCACAAAAATGGAGTAGTACAAGAATTCAAATTAAAACTAAAATTTATACTCAGATATTGGACAAGTCATGTTTCATTTATTTCAGGAAAGTGAGTGCTAATTTAATTCAGTAGACTCTCGTTAATTCAAACTTGCGATAATTTTCTCGGTGGTAGGCCATAACATCGGCTGCCGGCAGAAGTTACCACCCACCTGACAAAGCTTTGCCGCCAAGCGATTTGTCGTGTTCCGGCATGATGTCTGGTGAAGCCGTACGGACGACGGGTCTGAGCAGTTGTGTTGCGATGTGTGCCGGGTACGATGCGCCTAATGTTGTTGTGTTGGGAGTTTGGTCGTGGAGGGTCTTCAGATCAATCTCCCTTTGGCGCAGCATCGTTGGTCGTGTTGTTAGGTTTAACATTGCTTCACCTCGCTCAACTGCCGTCTTCCTTCCTATTCGCTCAGTATTTCTGAGTGAATAGGCTCTTAATACCATCTTTACCATCAACGATCGCATCACTGCTTACCATCAGGCAGGATTGGAAAAAAAAATCGAAGTTATGCTTTCTATAATTCAAAGTTATCACGAGTTCTCTACAAAATCTCTTTATATTTCTAACTAAATTAATAGATTTTTATGCGCTTGAGAAGTCGAACGAAAAAATCATTGCTATATAAGAAAAGGACGCGTTAATTCGATCTCGTAGGCGTCCACCACTCGTCAATTCAAAGTTGCAGAGAAAAAGCGGCGCAAAGATTGTAAGTACATTTTGTAACAAGTTCAAACTTGTAACAACGTAGACGAGCCTTTGTTTTTGTTATGACTATTTGACACACACTTTTCACAAATGGGTTTGTTTAGTTATACATCAGAACTTTTTGGCAGAGATGTCAGTTAAGGAAGCAAGATCCTCTTTCAATACCTTACAAAGCTTCTGAGAGTGATATTAAAGAAGCATTCCGTTTTGCGGGAAAGTCAAGCTGAGTGTCACGCTCGTTTTTCATTATTACTTTTAAAATTATTTATAGTGTTGTTTACTAAATAAAAGTGCGTGATTTATGTAGTAAAAAGTGGATTTAGTAAATAGTTCATAAAGAACAGTGAAATATCGCAGCATAGTGGCCACATCATGACTTTGCCCCAAATAATTTTGCCCCGATACCCCGGACGCGATCGAATCAGGAATGAGGAGATCCGCAGAAGAACGAGAGTAACCGACATAGCCCGAAGAATTGCAACACTAAAGTGGCAGTGGGCTGGACACATTGCCCGTAGGACCGATGCCCGATGGGGCCGACGGGTTCTCGAGTGGCGACCACGCACCGGAAGACGTAGCGTGGGTAGGCCCCCGACAAGGTGGACCGACGACCTGGTGAAGGTCGCGGGAAACCGCTGGATGCGGGAGGCGCAGGACCGGTCGTCGTGGAGAACCTTGGGGGAGGCCTATGTCCAGCAGTGGACGTCTTTCGGCTGAAATGATGATGATGATGATGATGACCCCGGACGGAACGCGACACATTTTTAAATCTGTAATATCTTCGAAAATATTCATTTAAATCATATGCTGTAAAGGGCGATATAGATCTATATTAAATCAACAATTTATATTGGATACCTTCGTTTTAAATTGGATAAGGATTAAGGCTGTATTGCAAAATCGATTTTGTCGTAGAACGTAAGTGAGAAAAAGAAAATTTTGTAGGGTATCCATAAGAGATAGACATACACCATCGTGGAGTTTTCTGTAGACCTTTTCAATGTGTAAAATAGTTAGTACATTCTTTTGATAAATATCGTAGGGTTCAGACAGCGTTTCACTACAAACGCGGAAAAAATTATCTTATTTACCACATTACGTCAGAAACCTTAAAAATAATAGTATTACTCAATTTAATGGATATAACCATACATACAGTATGTTAAGAAAACCCTGTCCGACCCATAAGGATACTAAAGGTTAGGTAAACACATGACCAAATATAATATAAAATTTTACGTAATCATCATAGTACCAATACAAATGAATTTTGAAATAATCTTTTTTTCCCGCGAATTAATTCCAACTTCCCCGAAATTTGGTAATTTTTAAAAAAGTGACAACACCGGTATTATTATGAGCGAACGGACACCTTTTCTTCTTCAATCTCTCTAAATTAACTATCTTAGTTAATTTGACAGGATTAAACTAATGTTTCATCTTCTGTTCTTTTCTTATCTGGAAATCATGAAATCTATATTTCTGCTCTTTATTTGATTTGAACCATCTGGGATGGATCATGACTACATGTTATAAAACAAGGTCACTTTCTTTTGCCCTATGTCCCCTTGAATGATTAAATCTCTAAAACTACGCAACGGATTTTGATAGTGATTCAAGAGGAAGGTTTATACAGTATGTTAAGAAAACCCTGTCCGACCCGTGAAGGTGTTGTTAGGTATCGACAACTGATTCTACTAATGGATACAAAACCGGAGAGGCGTGCGAAGAGGCTGATTGGTGACCCTGATTTAACTCGAGTTGGTCTCCAAAGCCTAGAGCACAGGCGTAGAGTAGCCAGCCTTTCGGTGTTCTATAGGATACATTCCGGGGAGTGTGCGAGGGAATTGCACGATTTAATTCCCCCATCTCCGTTCCACCATCGGACGACCCGTCGTACGGCGAGTTTCCACCCTTATGTTGTTAACACCTCTACGATCCGGACGAAGCGTTTCGCGTCGTCCTTTATACCGCGTACATCGAGGGACTGGAACAATCTGCCGGCGGCGGTGTTTCCGTCGGACTACAATTTGAGTGTCTTCAAGGCTAGAGTGAATAGGCTCTTAATAAACTAGTGCGCTTTACCATCAACGATTGCGTCACTGCTTACCATCAGGCGGGATTGCGGTCAAGCGCTGGTTTATATTTAATTAAAAAAAAAATGTGCGTAAGCACCCTTCCACGGGCGGCGGGCGGCAGGGCACGCGGCACATGGTCGCATCGCTATTCGCTCATAATAATACCGGTGTTGTCACTTTTTTTTTAAATTACCAAATTTTGGGGAAGTTGGAATTAATTCGCGGGAAAAAAAGATTATTTCAAAATTCATTTGTATTGGTACTATGATGATTACGTAAAATTTTATATTATATTTGGTCATGTGTTTACCTAACCTTTATTATCCTTATGGGTCGGACAGGGTTTTCTTAACATACTGTATAATATGTAAAGAAAACCCCGTCCGACGCATAAGGATAATAAACGTTAGGTAAACACATGACCAAATAAAATTTGAAATTTTTGATAATCATCACAGTTTACTAATGAATTTTTAAATAATCCTTTTTTTCCGCGAATTAATTCCTGCATCTCCAAAATTTGGTATTTTTTTAAAAAGTGACAACAACATTTTTGACGGTATTATTATGAGCAAAGAGCCATCCGACTGCGTGCCTTGTCCCCTTCGTACGCGCGTGTATTGCCTACTGCACATGTATTAAGTTACCTCTTTTTGCGAAATAATATTTATTGTTTAGGGGGATTTTTTTTCAGTCTAGCCAGTCTTTGTAGGCATTAGTAGTATCAGTTATCGATACCTAACAATAACTTCACGGATCAGACAGGGTTTTCTTTACATATTGGATATTATGCATAAAATTTAACAAAATCTTCTTGCCCGAAGGCGATTTCTTTTACCTTATAAATAAATAATAAGTAATACGCCTGAAAATAATTGGAAACACGTTCAAAGTGGGCACTTTTTAGGGTTCGGTAGCCAAATGGCAAAAAACGGAACCCTTATAGATTTGTCATGTCTGTCTGTCCGTCCGTATGTCATAGCCATTTTTTTCCGAAAGTATAAGAGCTATACTGTTGAAACTTGGTAGGTAGATGTATTCTATGAACCGCATTAAGATTTTGATGCAAAAATAAAAAAATAATAATAAATATTGGTACACTCCATACTTAGAACTGAAACTCAAAAATTTTTTTTTTATCAAACACATACGTATGGGGTATCTATGGATAGGTCTTGAAAAATGATATCGAGGTTTCTAAAATAATTTTTTTCTATACTGAATAGTTTGCGTGACAGACGCTTCCGAAACGGAAAAAAGTTGGTCCCGCCCCCTCCATCTAACTTCTAAAATAAGAAAAAGAAAAATCTAAAAAAAAAACATATGATGTACTTTACTATAAAAACTACCAACTAAAATTATTTTGAACGAGATCTAGTAAATAGTTTTTTTTAATACCTCGTAAATCGTAAACCGCTTATTACTGCGTAATCTTTCATACAAATAAATCCTTTAATTTCATAAAACAATGGTGCGAAACCTTTTGTGCGTGAGTACGACACGCACTGGGTCGGATTTTATTTTATGTATATTCGGGGATATAAGAAAAAGGTTTGAAGTTGGTTTTATGGGACTTTTTAAACCCTTCGGTGGTATCGACATTTCTTTTTATTTTTCACTAGTTACGCCTCGCAGTTTCCCTGAGTTTCGACCCTGTGGGAATATCTGCATGAACACCATCCTATATGGTAATCAAAGTTATAAACTATTCGCCTGCCAAATTTCATTCATACTCATCGCTTAGATTTTTTACTAGAAAGGATAGCAAATATACATTTTCTCAGTGGTAGGCCACATCGGCTGCCGGCAGAAGTTACCACTCACCAGACAAAGCCTTGCCGCCAAGCATTTGTCGTGTTCCGGCATGATGTCTGGTGAAGCCGTACGGAGGACGGGTCTGAGCAGTTGTGTTGCGATGTGTGCCGTGTACGATGCGCCTAATGTTGTTGTGTTGGGAGTTTGGTCGTGGAGGGTCTTCAGATCAATTTCCCTTTGGTGCAGCATCGTTGGTCATGTTGTTGGATTTAACATTGCACCACCTCGCTCAACTGCCGTCTTCCTTCCTTCTCTTTTTTAAGTGAATGGGTTTAATAAACTAGCGCGCTTTACCATCAACGATTGCATCACTGATTACCATCAGGCGGGATTGCAGTCAAGCACTAGTTTATAATTATAAAAAAAAAAAACATCCATATAAACATTCACGTTTATAACATTACTAGCTTTGCCCTGTGGTTTCACCCGTGTAAGTTTCGATCCCATGGAAATATCGGGATAAAAGTATCCTATGTATTAAAATCAAAATCAACAGTCATTTATTCAAATTAGGCTGAGAATCAGTACTATTTGAACGTCGTCAATATTACATAAGACAGTCCCCTCAAAAACGCCCGCTCTTTGTCGCTTCCTAGTGCTTACGCTGGACAGAAGTAGCGGAGCAAACTCCCCAGCAGCACAGCTGTCTGTTCATTTAAAAAAAACACAAGACTTTATTAATACCAGCAAAGCAAAACCAAAAAATTGAAATATAAATACGTAAAAACTTATTACTTATGCATTGTAAAAAAGCAAATTATATGAACTCATATAATGTGTCAGTAAGCTAAAATGAAGCTCAAATTAAGTAAGCTAAAATTATTTCTGATTATGAACCATCTGTGTGTCAACTTTCATCTAAATACTTACAAAGCTCAGCTCTGCTCGTGTGTGGAGTACTGCAGCCACATTTGGGCTGGTGCTGCGAAATGTTTCCTGGCTACTTTGGACTCAGTGGAGAGGCGTGCGAAGAGGCTGAGTGGCGAACCAGATTTAACTCGAAACGGTCTCCAAAGCCTGGAGCACAGGCGTAGAGTCCTTTCGGTCTTCTATGGGATGAATTTTGGTGAGTGTGCGATCGAATAGCAAGATTTAATTCCCCCATCTCCGTTCCACCATCGGACGATCCGTCGTACGGCGAGTTTCCACCTTTACGTTGTTGACACCACTACGATCCGGACGAAGAGTTTCGCTTCTTCTTTTATACCGCGTGCATGGGACTGGAAAAATCTGCCAGCGGCGATGTTTCCGTCGGACTACAATTTGAGTGTCTTCAAGGCTAGAGTGAATAGGCTTTTAATAAAAAATGCGCTTTATCATCAACGATCGCATCACTGCTTACCATCAGGCGGGATTGCGGTCAAGCACTAGTTTATAATTCATTAAAAAAGAAGTATTTTTTGCGTAAAAGAGTAGGTACACACGATACCACTCCAAGCTACTGCAATCCGTCAGATTTCTTTATTCGATTTTCAACTTTATTGCTGAAGTTATTATGGCTTAAAATTGATTCGGAATACTTGACAGTTTCGGGTAGCTTAATCTGCTGTCGTCCGTACCAAAAATAAACCCATTTGTCATTATTATATATGTACCTATAGTAGACATATTTGAACCAGATTTTAAATAAACATCATCATCATCTCAGCGTTAGTCCCAGTCATATCCGAAGCTTTTTCACCTTTGGAGTCTGGGGTCTGCTTTGTCAGTCTAACTGAAGATTTTGGATATACTTCGATATGTTACGTGAAGCGACTGCCATCTAAGTTCCACAACCCGAAGGCGATATCGAAGCATTGTAGTTAGACCAATTGTTAGGTTTTTGAGGGTTCCAACAATCCGTAATGACTGCTATTAGATCTTCTTTTGGCAACCGGGACCAACGGTTTAACCTAGCTTATTTGCACTGCGCGGGGATCGAACCCGCAGCTCCTTGCGCAGCGGCCGTGGAGATTTCAAATAATCGTGACTTTAAGACAGCTGTTTCAAAGAAAGAAAAAAAGGAAAATTAAATAAATACGACGAAAAAAAATATAAAAATAGACAAAATAAGAAATATTTGAGGGAACCATCGATCAGTTATACACTAAATTCACAATCAGCTTAAAAAAATGATTGTACTGAACAAGCGCACAACACAGCCCTTGGGTACTTCTTTCATTTGGTACTTACTTTGTAATTCCGACTTTAATGCATGCATGTAAGATTGAATTTGGTTTCATGTCAGACTCGGTCATAGAAAATAATGGCTTTTTGTACTGCTTTGTGATAAGAACTTTGTACACTGCACTTAAGGCTGATTTTAAATTAATGTATATTTATTTTGACTACTTTAGGCTGCTTAATAGTATACTTGTCGCCATTTTTGATAAGAGTTTTGTTCACATCCATGCAAAACGGCTGCTGCGCTCAGCATAAGATCAGTATAACATATAGAATACTATTAACAATATTTCAATAGAATCCAGACGTATTTCGGCGAAACTGCGGAATGCTGTTACTCTATCGTAAAAGGCTTCATTCCAGTCCCATCAAATTCGGGATATTCTGAAATAAACCTCCACAAAATACAGGGTAATACGACACCCTTGCTCAGCGCGAGTAAAACAGTAAATCAACATACATAAATAACAAAATTCTCTCCCAAACTAATTCAACACAACATCCGAAAGCTTGATAAGCCAAGTCTTAACTTCAAACCGTCGTCGACAGTCGACGTAACGCATTAGCAACCTATGCGCAGTTGAGAAACAGATTGTAATATTCTAGAACTTTAAATTACCATTCTAAACTTTATTCTTGATGAAATAGGTTTCAATTTCGTGTGGTATAAGGATACTTTATTTCTAAGATGGGTTTTATGAGTATTATCAGTACGGCTTACGAGGTAATGAATAGACGTAAACTTTGTTTTAGTAGCTGAGCGTAGAGTGATAACGCTGTCTACCAGAAATCCTTGTAAATATCTCATCAGGCGTCAGTGTCCTCAAGGCTGGAATGAATAGGCTCTTAATAAACTAGCGTGCTTTACCATCAACGAATGCATCACTGCTTACCATCAGGCAGGATTGTGGTCAAGCACTAGTTTATAATTTACTAGCTGCGTTGCACGGTTTCACCCGCGTTTTTCTTATAAACTCCGCTCCCATTGGTCGCAGCGTGATGTTACATAGCCTAAAGGCTTCTTGGATTAAGAGGCTATCCAACACGAAAAGAATTTTTCAAATCGGACCAGTAGTTCTTGAGATTAGCGCGTTCAAACAAACCAACAAACAAACAAAAAAAGAAACATTCTCTTCAGCTTTATATATTCAGTATAGAGTATAGATAGATAAAAAAACGACAGTTAGATATCACCATTCTTACAACTAAAAACATTTAAACACTTGAGCAACAAACAAGCAAATATTTTGGGTGGTTCATTAAGTCCAAAGCCAAGGATGCTGTCAGAAAACTTGACGTTATTGCAAAGGTCGGCTGTACTCCACACCAGGACAGCTTCTAATGTTATACTCTCTGTCTCTCTCGGTGGTAGGCCATAACATCAGCCGCCCGCAGATGTTACCAGACAAAGCCTTGCCGCCAAGCGATTTGTCGTGTTCCGGCATGATGTCTGGTGAAGCCGTACGGAGGACGAGTCTGAGCAGTTGTGTTGCGATGTGTGCCGGGTACGATGGGCCTAATGTTGTTGTGTTGAGAGTATGGTCGTGGAGGGTCTTCAGATCAATCTCCATTTGGCGCAGCATCGTTGGTCGTGTTGTTGGGTTTAACATTACATCAGCTCGCTCAACTGCCGTCTTCCTTCCTATTCGCTCAATTTTTCTGAGTGAATATGCTCTTAATAAACTAGCGCGCTTTACCATCAACGATCGAATCAATGCTTACCATCAGGTGCCGGTAGGAGTCGTTATTTGAACATTAATATTGTGCATATTTGAATATCTTTTAATATTTGGGGAATAATTTTGCACGAATTTGTTTATTTATGAGTATAAAAGTAGTATCATTTATGAAGGAAAATACAGTAATCATTTATCACGCTATCGTGTTACATTAAAACACACAAGACACACACACAAAGTCGTGGTGGCCTAGTGGTTAAAACACCAGCCTCTGGAGTATGAGTGTGCGTACCTATGTAACTTTTCTAAAGCTATATACTACTAAGTATATCCTGAATCAACTAAGTACATACTAAGCATATCACCTTGTAATCAGTCCACCAAGGACTGATTACAAGGTGAAGGAAAACATCTTGAGGAAACCTGGACTTGTAAGTCTGTAATCGCCAACCCGCAGTGAGCAAGCGTGGTGATTAAGCTCTTTATGGTAGGAGACCTCTGCCCAGCACTGGAACGATAAAAAGGTTGATGATGATGGTGATGAAAACAAACACGCACACTCATGAAGGAGTCTGAGCAGGAGCAAGCATATATTTTTACAGCGGTTACAAAGAGAGGGGGATATTATCTACGTAAATAGCAAAATTTTGAGCCAAACTATTTCTAAACAACATCTTAAAGTCCAATGAACAATGTCTTAACTACAAACCCGCATAGAATATGATTCAAACCGACATTCCATGGCGAATTCAGGTGACTTAGTTCAGGTGGACTTGTTTCAAAGATAATATTAATAAACTTAGTAAACTACTCTAATAATAAATAAACTACGAGGTTTTCATTAGGCATTTTGGATGAAGAGTATGATTAAAAAGGTAGTGCACCTTGATACGGCCCGCATCATGAGAAGGTTCCTGTCTCTGGAGCCGTAACCACCGGTAGCTGGACCCTGCTCACGATATTGATGGATCACTTTTTTTATGTATTGCAATCATCATCATCATCATCAACCTTTTTTTTATCGTCCCACTGCTGGGCACAGGTTTCCTCTCATACAGAGAAGGATTGAGCGTAATCACCACGCTTGCTCAATGCGGGTTGGCGACTGTTATAAAGTCCAGGTTTCCTCAAGATGTTTTCCTTCACCTTCAGTCAATGGTGTCCAAGATATACTTAGAAAGTGCATATAACTTTAGAAAAGTTACATTGGTACTTGCCTGACCTGGAATCGAACCCGCACACTCATACTTGAGAGGCTGGTGTTATAACCACTAGGCCACCACGACTACATGTATTGCAATGTTGTAATATAATCAAAAGACTGGCGACAATGCCACATTGTATGGCAATACTTAGCCTCAACAACCCGTTTAAAGAGTTCATTGAACAAACAATACCCACTCAGTCTTCAAGGTCCGGCAGTCAAGACGACAATCTGTAAAGATTGGAGGACTTGTTCTCGAAGTTGTTGACAGTTACGTGTACCTGGGACAAACTATCCAGTTAGGAAGGACCAACTTCGAGAAAGAGGTCAATCGTCGAATCGAACTCGGCTGGGCTGCTTTAGGGAACCTACGTAGAATCTTCTCGTCCGAAATACCGCAGTGTCTCAAGACGAAAGTATTCGACCAGTGTGTGATGCTAGTGATGACTTATGGAATTGAGACGTGATCGCTAACAATGGGCTTTATAAGAAAGATCAAGGTCGCTAAATGAGCAATGAAAAGGGCTATGCTTGGGGTTTCACTGCGTGATCAGATCAGGAATGAGGAGATCCGCAGAAGAACGAGAGTAACCGACATAACCAGAAGAATTGCAACACTAAAGTGGCAAAGGGCCGGGCAGATTGCCCGTAGAACCGATGCCCGAAGCCGACGGGTTCTTGAGTGGCGACCACGCACCGGAAGATGCAGCGTGGGTAGGCTCCCGACAAGGTGGACCGACGACCTGGTGAAGGTTGCGGGAAACCGCTGGATGCGGGCCGATTGTCATGGAGATACTTGGGGGAGGCCTATGTCCAGCAGTGGACGTTTTTGGCTGAATTGATAATGATGTTGATACTATCAGCAGCAATGGGTTTAATTTTGATAGTTTAACAAATTCATTGCGTTATTTATATTGTTGAACAGACAACATTTTCAAACAGATGGCGCAATGAATTAGTAATATGCTTCAAAATGATTTAAATTTTTAGCAATAGTGTGTTATGTGGTTAGGGTGCTGTTTCTGGAACAGTTTGTAAATTTGGATATAACACATTACCAACCTTTGCGCAACTGTGTCATATAATTTTTTACAACTTTATAATGTAATTCAAACTTTATATTTGAAGATATATGGTTCAGTTTTGTGTGAGATTAAGAAATACAAGTTCCAGAATAGATTTCAGTTTGGGGAGTAATTTCAGTTGCTCTTACGAGGAAATGAATACACAAAAAATTGTTTTTAATAGCTAAGCGAGAAATGATAACGCGATCTAATAACTAAACAATAGCCACTTGATCGATTTCAATCAATGCAGTCTCTTTTTTTAAATATTTTAAACTAGTACTTCACTGAGACCCAGCTTGATGGTAAGCAGTGATGCAATCGTTGATGGTTAAGAGCCCTAGTTTAGAAAGACTATTCATTCTAGCCTTAAAGACACTTAAATTATAGTCAAACAGAAAGAAGTTTACTAAAAATCTGTTTAGTTCACCTAGGTAAATTAAATCAGGTGCATTAAGTAAACGAAGGGGTAATTTTAATGCACCCAGGTGTTTAAAGTTTACTAAAAGTGTGTTTAGTTCACCTAAGTAAATTAGCACAGGTTTTTTTTTTAATAATCATAAACTAGCGCTTGACCGCAATCCCGCCTGATGGTAATCAGTGAAGCGATCGTTGATGGTAAAGCGCGCTAGTTTATTAAGAGCCTATTCACTCAGAAAAACTGAGCGAATAGGAAGGAAGACGGCAGTTGAGCGAGGTGATGCAATGTTAAACCCAACAACATGACCAACGATGCTGCGCCAAAGGGAGATTGATCTAAAGACCTTCCACGACCAAACTCCCGACACAACAACACTTGGCGCATCGTACCCGGCACACATCGCAACACAACTGCTCAGACCCCTCCTCCGTACGGCTTCACCAGACATCATGCCGGAACACGACGAATCGCTTGGCGGCAAGACTTTGTCTGGTGGGTGGTAACTTCTGCCGGCAGCTGATGTGGCCTACCACCGATTAAGTAAACGAAGCCTAAAAAACGAGGCACAACGTTTTGCCCGGATCGTAGTGATGTCCACAACATATGGGTGGATATATGATGTACGATGGGTAGTCCTATGATGGAAAGGAGATGGCGGACTTAAGTCATGAAATTCGAAAACGCATGTTTCAACGAAGATTAGCCAGGGAAGCAGGATGCGTACAGAGGAACAAAGGTCTTAAATACGGGTGCACTTCTTGTTCCCTCACTCTCATAATCCGCCTGGATAACACTCCGAGAACACCGGGGAGAGATCTGATTCAGAAAGAACGGCTTTATATACTTCTCAGGGCAAAGTGGTGTTATAATGAAAATCCAAATCAAAGCATTCATTTCAAATAAACTAATTAGGTAAACACACTTTTTTTTTTAGTAGCTTGGCACCATCGGTGCCCGGTGATTCTGCCAACGTCAAGATGGAGAGAAAGATATTAATACAATGTTATACGTAGTGGATATCGACTGTTGATCAGTAGTATTAGCGATAGTTCTTCTTTGGGCTAAAACAAACACAAGACGACACAAATATTAGCGAACATAAAGGTTGGAAAAGATTAAATTCTGAATTTGTTAAGGGAAATAAACTTATATAAGATTTTAATGAATGGGGTATGAGCCAATGTTAAAAGGAAAGGTAGGTTGACAGGACGAGGAATATGTTTAGGAAGCAGATCATATAGAGGATGGGATAGTTTAGGACAGGAAAAAAATAAATGTTCTAGAGATCCCTTTTCAAGACCACATTCACAAAGAGAATGGGTCCCTGACCCTAATTTTAGCCAAGAATATTGGAGAGCAAACAAAACCAAGGCGGAGACGAATTATAATAGAGGTAGCCAACTTGTTGACATATTTATGCTTAAAGATACTTTTGAATGACAGTCATGGTCACATGGCAATTGACAGTTGTGGTGGTCTAGTGGTTTAAACACCACCGTCTCAAATATGAGTGTGCAGGATCGATTCCAAGTTAAGTTTTCTAAGTTATATGTACTTTCTAAGTATATCTTGGACACCAATGACTGATTACAAGTTGAAGGATAACATCTTGAGGAAACTTGGACTTTAAGTCTGAAATCGCCAAACTGTATTGAGCAAGCGTGGTGAGGGACCTGTACCCAGCAGTGGGACGATGAAAAAAGCTCGTCATCTATTCCAAATAGTAGCGTTCTAAGTAACAACGTAATATTATTAATAGCTAGCCCCTCGTCTCCATGTCTGATAAATACGGTAATAAGGCATATTATTACTGAGAGACCAATAAATGGCTCTCGGTGAATATATGAATAAGAATTGAGAAGAAACGGGGACATATTTAGGTTATGTCATGCCATGGAGGTTGTGTGTGTTTGTGACAAAGAGGTGTCCATGACATTTGTGCAGCAGCACGAGCCGAACTCTCGCCGTGTTCTACAACTCCTACGGACGGAACCCATCGACGACGCATTGAGATGCGTCGTCGATGGGTTCCGATCCCTCTCCGTACTCGTCCTCGGGGACGGTTCCCACACAGAGCAGGATGTTGGAGGACTGGGCTCCGGAGACAGGCCTGGTCATCCTAGATCGATGTTCGGTCGCAACACGTATGCGGACGTTGCAGCAGATGGAGACCTATTCCGACCACCGGTATTTTTGGTTTCGTATCCCCGCCCAGACCTCTAACCCTGGGTGTTCCTCGACTCATGTGGATATGGATACCCTCCACAACCTAACTCCCTACACAACAACATTTGGCGCATCGTACCCGGCATCATCATACATCGCAACACAACTACTCCGACCCGTCTTCCGTACAGCTTCACCAGACATAATGTCGGAACACGACGAATCGCTTGGCGGCAAGACTTTGCCTAGTGGGTGGTAACTTCTGCCGGCAGCCGATGTTATGGCCTACCACACAATTACGTTATTTTAAAATAGCAGACAAAAGTAATTCTTTTCTTTCATATCTTTATTGCTTTCCACGCAAAAACAATATTGTCAAGGCAGTTCATTCAGTATATACAATCTTTTATAAAAATGTTTTAGACATTCAATAAGTCCGTAAATATTTTGGTCGTAATGAGAATTCCGGGAAAAAATGTTGTTGTCTTGAGTAAGGTCCTCGGAACGGAAAAACAGTTTTGACGGGTGTTTACTTAGAGTATATGAGTATATACTCTAAGTAAACACCCGTCAAAACTGTACTCTTTTGAACTCTCTTCTGAACTCTTTTACCTTTTTTTTGAAAAACAGTCTTAAAGAGTTTTAAGACTGTTTTTCAAAAAAAAGGTAAAAGAGTAACTATAGAGGTATGAGGGTCAAGGTGTAAAGTTTACTTATCCTCCAAAGAGAAGGGGGAATTCTTCGACCAGATGGGTGTTATGTCTGGCGAGCACTTGCCCGACGGTTGACGTCGGGAAGTACAATATATGTAGCGTATATGTGAGTAGTACGGTAAACGCTTACGCGATGCAGCTGGATGCAGGTCGCGTCCAACCGTTCTTTTTGGAAAAGAATGAAGTCCACTGGAATGAATGGAATGAAGTCCACTGGAATGAAGTCCACTGCTGGCCGTAGGGGGAGGCCTATGGCCTACTGGAATGAAGTCCACTGGAATGAAATGAAGTAAACTGGAATGAAGTCTACTGCTGAGATGATGATGATGATGATGACGGGATGCAGAATCTGCGTAACGTCAGTATTTCCTCTCTCTTTAAACACATCATTATATTTTATTTGCCCTTGTATGATATTTATTAATTAGATGTTTCTTTTTAATAAGTATAAACTAGTGCTTGACTGCAATCCCGCCTGATGGTAAGCAGTGATGCAATCGTTGATGGTAAAGCGCACTAGTTTATTAAGCCTATTCACTTAAAAAACTTAGAAATAGGAAGGATAACTAGTTTATAATTATTTAAAAAAAAACTAACGATGCTGTACCAGAGGGAGATTGATCTGGAGACTCTCCACGACCAAACTCCCAACACAACAACATTTGGCGCATCATACCCGGCACATATCGCAAACACGAACAATGCTAGTTCATAGGAATAATCCTAAATCATAGAAAAAACCTAGCACCAAAAATAAAAAAATGTAAATTTCAAACAAACTAAATCGCATAAAATTGCAAACCGAATAGAACATCCTTTAAAAATATTGGTTCACTGATCTCCGATCGGCGACAGCGCGATCCTGTATCGACTTGCTTTTTTCGCGCCATTATTATTAAAGTTTGGTCCCGCAGGATGCGGCGGTCATTAACCTGTAAGCGTTTCCTTATCAACATGTACATCATGTAGAAAATGTGAAAAATGAAAGATAATTTCCTGTGACTAGACTAATGGACAAATTTATACGGTTTTTTATGGGTAGACTGAGAATATGGTGAGCCTAAAGCCTTTCTGGATTAATGGGCTATTCTATATCTAAAGAATTTTTCAATTCGGACCAGTTTTTCCTGAGATTAGCGCGTTCAAACAAACTAACTCTTCAGCTTTATATATTAGTATAGATGTAATGTAATTAACGCATACCCTCAAAAACCCTAATTAGAATATTTTAATTTAACATGTTTATGCGTTGTTGTTTATTATTTACACCAATTCTTGGAAAACGAAGACCTTAACGTTCTTGGAATAAGGTTTATTTTTCTTTATTTTGTACTGTATGATTTTAAAAGTCTGTACAAACAACAGGGTTAAAATGACAATAATTTCCGTAGTTTTAATTAATTTTGGGATAAAAAAATGATATAAACCCATTCAGTAAACGATTCTGAACAAACTAATTTCTGGAAGCGTATTAATAATTTACATGTATACTCGTATTTGTATTAGCCATTAAAAATATAGTTGGGAAAGAGCTTGGCAGAATGTTTCCCTTGCCTACCTATTAAATAAAAAAAAACGTATCTACATTTATGGTACGTCATTAATTTCTGTATGTATCAGTCTACAGCAATAACACATCAATTATTTATATAAACCTCATGACCTTGCTGAAGGGCATTCGTCTACATTTCTATTCATATAAAGGTATTCACTCAGAGGTTCTATTCATCTATTCAGATGATTACGTATTCAAGACGTATTTACACTTAATCCAACTAATACCTATTATAAACGTGGCAGTTTGGATGAATAAATGGACGGACGTCTGTCGCCTTCACGGTAATCCTACAGATATACCTACAATACACACTGCACAGTTTTTTTATAAATTTCTAATGCTTAGATAGGAGCATTTTGGCCTCGTAAAGGAATTTGCGATTAAATCTTCTGGTTTTTTGAACTTCTTTCTTTTTCTCATAAAAATATAAAATTGTTTAAAAATACAGTGATGTCCATAATACACACATCAAAAGTGTCTAGGGATCAAGCATTTTTATGCGGATTTCTATCTATCTCTATTAGATTTATTTCTATCTATATCTCTTTCTATCTCTACAAAGAGACCGGATACAAGACGTATACGACACTGGAGAACCCCTGGACGCCAACAGCGATTAAAATCCTGCCAGGAAGTCCATCCTTATAGTGGTGGAACCATCATGGTATGGGCGGGTATTTGGATCGGCGGAAGAACTGAGTTGATTTGGATCAGAGGCAACCTCAACGCTCAAATTTATGCTGAGACGATTGTATCAGACGTCATCTTTCCTCTACAAGTGCAAATCGGTCCCTTATTTCAGTTAATGCATGATAATGCACGACCGCACACCGCAAGAGTTGTAAGACAGACTCTCGCCGCAGCTAACATCAATGTCCTGCCCTGGCCTGCTCAGTCGCCAGACTTGAACCCGATTGAGCATGCATGGGATATGCTACAGAGAAGAGCTCTGCCGAATATGGAGGGTATCCAGTCGCAAGAAGACCTTTTTTTGTTGTTGCAACGAACATGGGCGGCCATTCCACAGCGTGATTTGGATGAACTCGTTTTGAGTATGCCAAACCGATGTTCTTGTGTTGTTAGTGTTCGCGGTAGAAACACGGATTATTAATTGTTTAAGTTACCCTATAAAATTTTAGAGAAAACTGTTATTTCAGTCTTTTTTTCGAACTTTTGTGTTAGTGGTTCAAATGTCAAATATCCCTTTATTAGGAAAATGGCAAATTTCTTTATTAATGCAAAGGTGACTTGGTTCATCGTTACTGTGACAAACGAAAACACTTTATTTGATGAATCCTTAAAAATTTTTTTAATTAATATCAATCAGGAGAAAAGTTATTGCAAAAATATATGTGTATCCCTAGACACTTTTAATGTGTGTATAAATACTAGGAACAGACACAAATTTATTGTACATACAACAAGGCTCGAGAAAATAGATTGCTCTTTTAGATGCCAATGTATACCTTTCTACAATAGACTTCCAGAGGTGGTTCAGATCTGAGCCTGAATACATTCAAAATCCTTCATTAAACTTAAGTTGTGTCAGAACGCATTTTATAGTGTTCAGGATTATATTGACAAAAAAAAAGGCTTGGTCTTGAGCTGCGTCCGATTTCTATACACTGATTGTTGTTTGATATTTCCTCTTGTAGTTTTAATTTGTAATTGTTTATGTTTTTTTTTACCCAAAGCCAGTATTACACACTACATATATAGCTAAGCATATTGTACATTACGGAATTGCATCGCTGATAGTGGTGTTTGGCACTGGTACATCTACACAGGAGCTAAACTTAGTATTCGGGAAAACTGTTGGAACTGCTGAACCTTGGACAAAACTATCTTTGCATTGTGTAGATTCAATTTCTTAGTATTGCATGGCACACGTGTGAGCACAATGTATTTGCTGTAAAGCATCTATTTGTTGGGATAGTCGTAGTGGCCTAGTGGTTAAAACACCAGCCTCTCAAGTATGAGTGTGCGGCTACGATTCCAGGTCCGGCAAGTACCAATGTAACTTTTCTAAGTTATATGTACTTTCTAAGTATTTCTTGGACACCAATGACTGATCAAAAGGTGAAGGAAAACATCTTGAGGAAACCTTGACTTTAAGTCTGAAATCGCCAATCCGCATTGACCAAACGAGGTGATTACGCTCAATCCTTCTCTGTATGAGAGGAGACCTGTGCCCAGCAGTGGGACGATAAAAAAAAAGGTTGATGATGATGTTGATCCTTATACTAACTATCTAACTAAGACATGCAAACAGGGGCTCTAGTCTGCTATTTTTATAAATTTGTCATTCCAACACAATTCCATTGTCATTAGGATAAAAAGTTTGTAATCTGCTAAATTTCACTCAATAAATTTTATATGACTTGCGTAACGTACGCTGAGTATATATTGTCCCCAGTCGTCACTTGATCAACAACTTGGCTTGGATCTAATTTACATTCCCAAATTAATAAAGTTTTAGAGGAACAATGGCTTTTGAGAATGTATAGAATACGAGTGGATTATCTGAAATACAGTTATGTTCAAATTAAGATATTCCATAGACAACTAAGGGTACGTTGGCGTGGAGGAAATACGAACTATTTATTTTATTTAACAATATTTTACGTATTTATACATACAATATGTAAAGAAAACCCCGTCCGACCAATATTATAATCAATATAATAATACGTGAAATTTTATATAATCGTCATTGTAACAATACTAATGAATTTTGAAATAATCTTTTAATTCCAACTTCCCCAAAAAATGGTAATTTTTAAAAAGTGACGACTCTGTTTTGAATTGTATTATTATGAGTGATGCAACCACGTGTCGCGTGCCCTGTCCCCTTCACCCGCACATGTATGCCTACCGTGTTGCCTACCGCACATGTATTAAGTTAGCTCGTTTTTTCGAAACAAAAATTCTTTTTAGGGGGATTTTTTTTTAAGTTTAGACCGGCTTTGTAGGCTTTAGTAGAATCAGTTATACCTAACAATACCTTCACGGATAGGACAGGGTTTTCTATACATATTGTATATACCTATAACTATATGTTACCTAAATTGAAATCATAACAGAAGTGTCACCGTACTACGTAGGTACAAATCAAATCAAATCATTTATTTCAAATAAACCAGTTACAGGCACTTTTGAATTGTCAGAAGGTCGGTCAGTCAGTAAGGTGAAGCTAGTCGACTATTCCAAACAGTTGGTACCTATGGAGAAGAACGGGCAAGACACCCCATGGACACTCTTTTAAATTATCAAGCTATTGATACAAATATTTGATTACATCATTCATTTTGAAATCAATCGTGTGAGAACGATGCAGAAATACGCTAAGAGCGTCCATTATGGAAAACACACACAAAAAAAAACACAACAACAAAAAAGACTAACTCAACAAATAGATGCTTTACAGCAAGTACCTACATTGTGCTCACACGTGTGCCATGCAATTATACAATACTAAGAAATAGAATCTACATCTGGTACTTATTGCGTAGGTGCGTATTGCTTACTTGACGTTACTCGTCAATGGCGCAGATTGTCTTATTCACAAGCTAAAGTAAATTTAAGCTCAGCGTATCCTTTTCTTTATATTTCATTAAGAAGGGACTCTAGTGCTGTTTTCTCTACTCGTATACAACCGTATTCCGGTGTTTTCTTCGTGGGAAACGCTTTTAGAGCGATTTTTTTTTTTTCTACAATATTACACCGTGATTACATGTGCCCCTATCATTTGATTTTTTCAGAAACTTAATTAATAAAAGAAATATGATAGATCAAAATTCCGAAATTTAACCGATTTTTACCGCGATGTTCAGACGTGATAAGTTTTTGACAAAAAAGAAAATAATAGAAGCATAGCTATACTTTTCCTCTAAATTTTGATATAAAAATTATTGAGATCACTCGTGTTTTGAAAAAGAAAACAGCGGAAACGAAACGTCTTTTGGTCAACATTTTTGTAGGTAAAATCAGCCTGAGCTGCAACTGTCCTTTTCGCATTTTACCGGGAGAGGTTGTAAGCAGAGCGACGGCAATAGTTTCTTCAAATATATATGTTCAATGCTGCCTTTGAACATTGATTCAGCATTTCGGCAACTGACGCGCGGACTACTTCAAATATTGTTAAATTTGCAGATTTCACGTATAGAATACCAAGACGTTTGTTCACTTGTGTGTGTTGGGAAAAAGTAGTACATAAGCTGTAATATTGTGTAAATAAATCAGATTAGAATTTATTCTTATCTCATTACCCCTCACTGTGGCCAAGACACCCTTAGCCATCTCTCATCAGTCCTGTGAGTCTGCTGGACTGGCAGTGAGTTTACCCTTACCTGGAAATTCTACCCACTATCGATCTGTTACCTTAGGTCTCTTGGTGCAGACATCCCGCACTTATTTATATATTTATTTATTACGAACTATATGGTAGGTCAGGGCTGTAGGGCTTATTGGACTTAGGGTCGTAGGGACTGTAGGGCTTATATGACTTAGGGTCGTAGGGACTGTAGGGCTTATAGGTCTTAGTTTAGGTTCTGTTAACTTGTCATATAGGCGCATGTACTGCCGCTATTAGTATTATTATTTTCCAAACTCCTCGGCACTAGAGTCCTCTCTTAAGAACTTGCGGCCGCCAGCGACTTCGTTCGCGTGGAGTTAGTTATACTCCGCTCCTATTGGTCACAGCGTGATGTTATATATATAGCCCATATATAGCCCAAAGCCTTCCTAGAGTAATGGGCTATCCAACGCAAAAAGAATTTCTCAAATCGGACCCGTAGTTACTGAGATCAGCGCGTTCAAACAAATAAACAAACAAACAAATTCTTCAGCTTTATATATTATTATAGATTATAGATAGATGATAATAATGCATGACTATGTTAAATAAAGTATACATACGTCTATATATACGTAAAAGTCTTCCAGATCTAACTTGAGACGGTTTCCAAAGCAGAGCACAGGCGTAGAGTAGCCAGGCTTTCGGTGTTCTATAGAATATATTTTGGGGAGTGTGCGAGGGAATTGCATGATTTGATTCCCCCATCTCCGTTCCACCAGCGGACGACCCCTCGTACGGCAAGTTTCCACCCTTAACGTTGTTAACACCACTACGATCCGGACGAAGCGTTTCGCCTCGTCCTTCATACCGCGTACATCGAGGGACTGGAACAATTTGCCAGCGGCGGTGTTTCCTTCGGACTACAATTTGAGTGTCTTCAAGGCTAGAGTGAATAGGCTCTTAATAAAATAGTGTGCTTATTAAGAGCCTATTCACTCTAGGTGGGATTGCGGTCAAGTGCTAGTTTATAAATTTATATATATATAAAAATACGTTTAATTACTGTCATCATCATCATCATTTCAGCCGAAAGACGTCCACTGCTGGACATAGGCCTCCCCCAAGGTTCTCCACGATGACCGGTTCTGCGCCTCCCGCATCCAGCGGTTTCCCGCGACCTTCACCAGGTCGTCGGTCCACCTTGTCGGGGGCCTACCCACGCTACGTCTTCCGGTACGTGGTCGCCACTCGAGAACCCGTCGGCCCCATCGGGCATCGGTCCTACGGGCAATGTGTCCAGCCCACTGCCACTTTAGTGTTGCAATTCTTCGGGCTATGTCGGTTACTCTCGTCCTTCTGCGGATCTCCTCATTCCTGATTCGATCGCGCAGTGAAACCCCAAGCATAGCCCTCTCCATTGCCCTTTGAGTGACTTTGAGCCTTCTGATAAGGCCCATTGTTAGCGACCACGTCTCAATTCCATAAGTCATCACTGGCAACACATACTGGTCGAAGACTTTTGTCTTGAGACACTGCGGTATTTCGGACGAGAAGATTCTTCGTAGCTTCCCGAAAGCAGCCCAGCCGAGTTGGATTCGACGATTGACCTCTTTCTCGAAGTTGGACCTTCCTAACTGGATAGTTTGTCCCAGGTACACGTAACTGTCAACAACTTCGAGAACAGAGTCTCCAATCTTTATAGGAGTCGGTACAACATGGACATTAGACATGACTTTCGTCTTGCCCATGTTCATTTTAAGACCGACTCGCTCGAAGGCTCTGCTGAGGTCTTCGAGCATTGTACTCAGGTCCTCCGCGGTCTCAGCCATGACTACGATATCATCAGCAAACCGAAGGTATGTCATGTACTCGCCATTGATGTTGATGCCCAGTCCTTTCCAGTCCAGAACCTTGAAGACATCCTCCAATGCAGCGGTGAACAATTTCGGGGAGATAACATCTCCCTGTCTGACACCACGCTGCAGAGGTATTGTTTTCGAGGTCTGGTCCTGTATTCAGACTGACATGGTGGCGTTTTCGTACAAACCCTTCAGCGCTTCAATATACCGATAGTCTACTTGGCACCGCTGGAGAGACTGCAGTACAGCCCAGGTCTCGATCGAATCAAAGGCTTTTTCGTAGTCCACAAACGCCAAGCAATTAGGGAGGCGATGGGCACAGGAAACCTGCTGATTGGCGGAGACGCGAACGCAAAGAGTACCTGGTGGGGTAGCACCATAGAGGACCTCAGGGGAGAAGAGATGTCCGGGACCCTGGAAGAGGCAGAGCTTCAGGTACTGAACACTGGCACCATGCCCACCTTTGACACGATCAGAGGGGGTAAACGGTTCATGAGCCACGTAGACGTCACGGCATGTACGCTGGACCTTTTTGGCATTGTGGACGAATGGCGAGTGGAAACTTCAATCACGAGCTCTGACCACAATACTATATTATTTAACATTATATTAAAAAGGGAAAAGGGTATAAATATAATTAGAACAACGAGGAAATTCAACACAAAAAACGCAAATTGGGATAAATTTAAAAAAGAATTACAAGAGTTTAAATTAGAAAATAACATCAAATTGGAAAATATTGTTGCATTAAATGATAAACAGGAACTGGAAGAAATTATAATTAAATATACAGATGGGATAGATAAAGCGTGTAATAGCTCAATACCGAAAGCCAAGAAAAACATAAAACTTACCTTTCCGTGGTGGTCTGAGGAGCTCGCCGTGATGAAGAAGGAAGTCGCCAGGCGGAAAAATCGCATCCGCTGTGCTGCACCGGTCCGCAGAGCGATGGTCGTCGACGCGTACCTAATAGCTAAAGAAGACTATGAGTGCCAAGCTAAGAAAGCCCAAACCGCAAGCTGGAAACAGTTTTGTGGTAAACAAGATCGCGAAGGAATGTGGGAGGGAATCTACAGGGTCATCGGGAGAACCACGAAGAGACACGAAGATTTGACCCTTCAAAAGGACGGTGCATTCCTAAACCCAAGAGAGTCGGCAGCCCTACTCGCGGACACTTTCTATTCGAGGGATACGCCAGATGAGGACAACGCTGATCACAGGCTTACTAGAGAGGCAGCTAGACGAGTAAACGAGTGGGAGCATGGTGAATATCATGACCCACCATTTACGCCACTAGAGTTAAAAACCGCCGTGCGAGGGTTTAATCCAAAGAAGGCTCCCGGTGCGGATGGTTTCACGGCTGATATCTGCTGTCGGGCTATCTACCAGGACCAGGACGCTTTCCTTGCCCTGTACAATAAATGCCTAGAACTGGCACATTTCCCGGACATCTGGAAAGAGGCAACGGTGGTAGTCCTCAGAAAACCGGGCAAGGACAACTATTTGAGCCCCAAGTCGTATAGACCCATAGGTCTGCTGCCGGTCTTGGGGAAGGTTCTTGAGAGGATGGTAGTAGCACGGATTAAATGGCAGCTCGTTCCGCGGATTAGTACTCGCCAGTTTGGTTTTATGCCCCAGAAGAGCACCGAGGACGCCCTCTATACGCTAATAAGGCATGTACAGGATAAGTTGAGGCTGAAGAAGCTAATTGTCCTGGTGTCTTTGGATATAGAGGGGGCCTTTGATAGCGCCTGGTGGCCGGCCATCCAAGTCAGGCTGGCTGAGGAAAAGTGCCCGGTCAATATCAGGAGGCTACTAGACAGTTATCTCGACAGCAGAAAAGTTAGGGTCAGATATGCCGGGGAGGAATGCACAAGAAATACCAACAAAGGTTGCGTCCAGGGGTCAATAGGTGGGCCCATCCTGTGGAACCTTCTGCTGGACCCTCTACTACAGGACCTACATAAAATGGGTTATTTCGTGCAGGCGTTCGCTGACGACATTGTACTTGTCGTCGACGGTGACACAGCGGTGGAAGTCGCTAGTAGTGCCAATGCAGCGCTCGCCCATGCTCAGAGCTGGGGTGTCAGAAACAAGATGAAGTTTGCACCACACAAAACTTGTGCCATGATAATTACTAACAAGCTTAAGTATGACACACCAGCGCTTAGCATGGCCGGGGTCGACATTGGCATGGTCACAAAAGTGAAGCTTTTGGGGTTGGTTATAGACCAAAAGCTGACCTTCAGCGAACATACAGTGAGCGTGTGCAGGAAAGCGGCTGACATATATAAGCGGTTGTCACATGCGGCAAAGGTCAGCTGGGGACTCAACCAGGAGATTATACGCACAATCTACACGGCCACGATCGAGCCTATCATCATGTATGCGGCTGGCGCCTGGGCTCCTGCTACGAAAAAGATAGGTATACGAAGGAAGTTAGGCTCAGTCCAACGAGGATTCGTCCAGAAGCTCTGCAAATCTTACCGTACAGTCTCTCTTGACGCGGCTCTGGTTTTGTCTGGGATACTTCCTCTAGACCTCCGCATACAAGAGGCAGCTGCCTTGTATGAGGCAAAGAGAGGGTCGTCTCAGCACATACCGGGAGACCGGGACGTGGAGTGTATGGTGAGGTTTGCAGAAGCCCCTCACCCAGCTCAGCAAATGGATCTGGAGTTCACTTGTCTGGCAGACCAACAGCTTGTAGACACTAACAATGTGCAGACAGTGCGAATATTCACTGACGGCAGCAGGATTGAGGGGAAGGTGGGAGCCGCATTATCCTTGTGGGATAATGTTGGGGAAATCCAGAGCCTCAAACTTAGCCTCGCCGCGTACTGCACAGTCTACCAGGCGGAACTACTAGCCATTTGCAGAGCGACCGACATCATCCTCAAACGCAAGGAGGCGAGCTATGTATTGTTCAGTGACTCAATGTCCGCACTGCAGACACTCACAAGCCATGGCTCGCTTCATCCCCTGGCAGTGCAAGCGCGCAGAAACCTAGCTCAGGCCTCGACGCAGAACAAAGCTGTGTCCTTGTTCTGGGTAAAGGCCCACGCAGGCTTGCCAGGAAATGAGCGGGCGGACGAACTGGCCAAGGAGGCAGCATTGTCGTTGCGGAGGAAGCCGGACTATGACCTGTGTCCGATTTCATTCATCAGACGCCAGGTCCGAATGGAATCGCTCGATGAATGGAATCGGAGATATGTGTCTGGAGCGACGGCCTCGGTGACGAAGATGTTCTTTCCGGATGCCATAGCGGCCTACCGTATAGTGAGACAGGTTCGCCCAACGGGTACGCTCACGCAGGTATTGACGGGGCACGGTGGATTCTCCGAATACTTATATCGTTTTAAGTGTAAGGGGAGTCCATCGTGCGTCTGTGATCCAGGCGTGAGCGAATCCATACCGCACTTGATTGTGGAGTGTCCAGCTTATGCCGCAATGCGGTATGATCTGGAGCAGCAGCTTGACGTGAACCTGAGGAAAAACAACATTGCAGAAGTCATGCGAGGAAAGAATAGAAAATTGTTCTTAAACTATTGTGTAAAAATAGCCGAAACCGCAATTAATAGAAATAAATTAGTATAATGATACTATGTTTACTAGATATTGTGTATATTTATTTTAAGCATAGGGAAATAGACTACAAATAATTAATTATAAGTAATAATAGTTTAGAAATAAAAATTATGTAACGTAGTAATAATAGTGTGTTGTAGTGCGTATAATAAGTTAGAGGTAATAAATAAATATTGTAGTTTATAATTATTTTCCCAAACGAAAAAAAAAAAAAAAATAAGTAGAAAGTTCGACACTAAAATGGGAGTCCCACCCATTAGACTATAAGACGATGAATGACAGAAAGATAAGTAGTATGCGGAATAAAAGTGCGAGAGGAATAATAGCGAGAACTGGTATGAAAGGGTATAGTTATAAAAAAGGCTCCAATAACGTTGGAGGTAGCTAGTATTTAAAAAAAAAAAAAAAAAAAAAAAAAAAAAAAAAAAAAAAAAAAAAAAAAAAAAAAAAAAAAAAAAAAAAAAAAAACGCCAAGCAAAGGGGTAGGTTATACTCCTCGGTCTTCTGTATAACCTGCCGTAGCGTATGTATGTGGTCTACTGTGCTGAATCCCTTTCGGAAACCGGCTTGTTCGGGTGGCTGGAAGTCGTCAAACCTGCAGGCGAGACGATTCGTGAGGACTCTCGAAAACAACTTATAGAAATGACTCAGAAGTGAGATGGGTCTGTAGTTTTTCAAAAGGGTGTTGTCACCCTTTTTGGAAAAGAGTACCACCACACTTCTGTGCCATGCCTGTGGCGTTTTTCCCTTATCTATGACGGAATTAAATAACTTCTGAAGGGCCCTAAGGATCGGTTCACCACCCGCCTTCAGTAGCTCTGCCATTATTCCGTCATCGCCCGGCGCCTTGTTGTTTTTAAGCTGTTTCAGAGCCAATCGAATCTCCTGCAGGCTGACGTCCGGGATATCTTCGGTGTAGTGTCGGGTTAATCTTGCTCTAGGGTCTTCAGCAAGATCTAATGCGGGTTTTGTCGTCGAAGTGTAGAGCTGTCCATAAAAATTCTCGACTTCCCTTAAAAGCTCGGGCCCAGACGTTATGATCCTGCCGTCGTCAGTCTTCAGCTTGCTTAGCCGGCTATGCCCAATAGTCAGATCCCTAGCGAAAACTTTAGAACCTCTGTTTCGCTCTATGGCCTCCGTTATACGCTCGGTATTATACCGACGTAGGTCGCGCTTCAGAGACTTTGAGATCTGCTTATTGAGCTGCCGGTATCTGCAAGCATCACTTGACGAACGCAAAACCATCTCACGTCTATCCTCCATGAGCTCGAGAGTGTAGTCCGAGAGCTTTTTAGTTCTATTTGTACGGCGGGTCTTAAAATACTTGGTCCTGACCGTACGGACAGCTTCTACAAACCCGTCATTGTATTCGTCCACGTCACCACTTAGGCATTCGAATCGATTTTGGAGCTCGAGCTGGAGACCTTCGGAGTTATGGATCTGGATGGGTGCTGGCCGGAGCATAGACTTCATCAGGCAAAATCTTTCGGACACTGTGTTCAGATTCAATGTGCCTCTGACCATACGGTGATCGCTGCCGCATTTGAGCGAGTTGATCACTGAGACATCATTGAATATGTGCCTTTTTGTCGTCATAATGAAGTCTATCTCGCTCTTAGTGACCCCGTCGGGACTGATCCAAGTCCACTTTCGCTGTTCACGATTCTTGAAGAAGGAGTTCATCATAAAGAGTCCCTCCTTCTCCATGAAGCCAGCTAACATGTGGCCTCGGTAGTTCCGACGCCCAAATCCAAAATTTCCCAGTCCGAGCTCTTGACCGCACCGTTTTCCAAGTTTAGCGTTGAAGTCCCCCATGATAACGCTGTAGTGAGTTTTAGAGCTATGTATGGCTTTAGAGATGTCCTCATACATAGCCTCTACTTCATCGTCGGAGTGTGTCGAGGTCGGGGCGTATACCTGAATGACCTTCAGGGAATACCGTTTGGTTATTCTGAGTACCAGGAACGCCACCCTGATACGCTCGATATTTCACTACATTGTCCACAAGGGACCTGTGGACGTGGAAACCGACACCACCTTGGGACTGATGGTCGCCCTCCCGGAAATAGAGCAAGTTACCGGATTTAAGGATTATCGAGTCCTCACCCTCTCTTCGGACTTCAGAATCCCAGGACACCCCATCGTAACCTGCTCAATTCTTCCTCCAGTTCAATAACCCTCTCGTCGGTCCGCAGTGTGCGCACGTTCAGTGTTGCCAGGTCGATCCGTCGTTGTTTGTGGTAGCCGGATCTCTTCTGGAGATTCTTCGCACCCCTTGCTCCGCCGTTACCTTGGCCGCTACCACAATGACCAGGAATAGCGGAGCTGCCGGGGACTAGAGGCCTTGGCTTAGTCGTGTGCATCATTATGGGGGGGGGGGGGGGGGGGGAGTCTCATTGTGGCTCGTGGATACAACAACTGCAAAGGTCACCTACTCGACTCTGCTCCCTCCCGGCAAAAGGATTATAATTTAAATATGAGCTTTAAATATTGCTCTTTAGATATATTTTGCATTAGCATCATAAATTAGCAGTCAGCGAGCTTATCGCTATCACACTGTGTTGTAGTTGACGCCTCACTGGCCACACTTTGTAGACGAGCGGTCGGTGCGGTGTCCGCACGCTCAATGCTAGCATTAGCCGCGCCGTCGATGCTCAGTCGGTTGCTTTCAGCATTTTATGAATGTAAAATCTTTATCTGTTATTTCTTGCGCTGTCTATCGCGAAAAGCGAGAGCGGACGGCGGGTGGATACCCGGCCGTCTGTTATCTGTCGCCGCGTAGACTGCTGGGTGCTACCTAGCTGTCACCGCACGGTCTACGAGCAGTCGTTTTAATTTAGGCCGGTGTTGGAGCAGAGTCCTTTAAGTGTGCTATGACGTACGTAATTTTTTTTTTTACTAGTGCTTGACCGCAATCCCGTCTGATGGTAATCAGGGATGCAATCGTCGATGTTAAAGCGCGCTAGTCTATAAAGCCTACTACCTCAAAAAATAAATTTATTTATTTCTCCACAAAGGTAGTTACAATTCTACTTAAAGCTAACAGTTTAAATATTTACAAGTCCTTTGTGAGAGCTGGTGTCTGAAGTAGGTTTCAGGAAAACCTGTAGTACTGATCACCAGGCTCCCGCCGCCTCGTAATGAGCTAGCGTATGGTACGTGCATATCACGAGTTAAGTGTAATTGTAATTATTGTGTGTATGTGTGTTGGTGCATGTGTGTGTGTGTGTGTGTGTGCGTGTGTGTGTGTGCGCGCGTGTGTGTGTGTGCGCGTGTGTGTGTGCGCGCGCGTGTGTGTGTGCGCGTGTGAGGGTGTGTGTGTTTGTGTGCATGTGGTGTACGTTAATTGGAGTTATAATTAAGGTTTTATTAGAATTTCAGTATTTTCATAATCTTGTTGAAGGAGCCAATTGGTAACGATATTTTTACATTCCTTTTTAGGTTTAGGGTAAATATTTAGGATTTTGTTTATTTTGTTAAAAAAAGTGAATAGGAAGGAAGACGGCAGTTGAGCGAGGTGAAACCATGATAAACCAAATAACATGACCAACGATGCTGCACCAGAGGGAGATTGATATGGAGACCCTCCACGACCAAACTCCCGACAGAACAACATTTGGCGCATCGCACCCGGCATACATTGCAACACACCTGCTCACACCCGTCCTCCGTACGGCTTCACAAGTAGGCCTAGTATGAGTTTTCAATACGAAAATCGTTCGATCGTATCGAGCGCGTTTGGCGCTCTCATTGGTTGAGAGTTCTTACGACCTTGAAGCGGGCCAATCGCTGAGTCAAACGCGCTCGATACGATCGAACGAGTTTCGTATTGAAAACTCATACTAGGCCTACAGGTATCATGCCGGAACACGACAAATCGTATGTAAATAATATGGTATGGGTATAAAACCATGCTTAATACTAAATAGTAGTAGTTGTCGCATTTCTAAAGTATTTCTTTAAACCTTGCTCACATTAGGAATTACTGCTATAGAGGGTGTATCTGACATCGTAACGCAAACTTCGCGAGAAGGCTACACCGCATGCCACTAATAAATTTATGATAGTCATTTATGTCGTTAATGAATGGTTACAGAAATAACAATGTTTAAAAAAATCTCTACTCGGCCTTTGAACGTTGCAAGCGTGCCACCGTGCGGGTTTGTAGGTATGACGTTGATCCCTGATGTGAACTCTATTAAATCAGCTGATAAGATAGTTTTTCGTGTTTTGTTTTCATTGCGCTTTTTTGTGTAATTAGCGAATCAACAAGTTTTTACTTTAAAATCTAATTGGGTTATAAAAGTATAGCAATTATGAACGGTCTAAAGTGAAAAAAAAACTACATATATATTTTTTAAATCATGAAAAAGCCGACGAAAAATTCCACCACTGGGGGGTTCAGAATCATGTACTGGATCCATGGTACTCGTTTGTGCGTCGATGTCAGATACACCCTTTATAGAGGGTGCGTTTATGATCATTTAAACTGACATACATGAACAGCTTTTTTTACGAGATGTGGCAAATGATCTATGGACATACTGGAACGAATGAAATAATAGCGTTTTTAACAGAGACCCCCCTTGATCTTTCATTAATCATTTCAACAGCTTTGTTCAAGCGAAAAATGGTAGGTAGTTAAAATAATTTCTTAATTTTATGAAAGTTTGAAGTAAATTGTGGTCGAGAAAAAGAGTAGGTAAAGTTTTTTAAGATTTTCACGTTCTTTGTGGCAGAAATAAGCGGAACATTTTTTAATTTTTATCTTTTAAAGTGAAAAAGATTTTTCTTTATTTAAGTATAAGAATAAAAGTATTTCTTTTTTTATGTTATAAACTAGTGCTTGACCTCGATCACGCCCGACGGTAAGCTTTGATGGTAAAGCGCACTAGATTAAGGGCTTAGATTGTAGTTAAACGGAAAGACCCCCTTAGGCAAATTGTTCCAGTCCTTCGATGTACGCGGTAAAAATGACGAGGCGAGCTTCGTCCGGATCCTAGTGGTGTCTACAACGTAAGGGTGATGGGTGTACTGGTGGATGGTGTGTGGATAGATGGCCGTTCGACGGGTCATCCGATGATAGGACGCTGATGATGGAATTAAGTCATATAATACCCGCCCACACTCTCCTAAATGCATCCTATAGAATACCGCAAAGCTGGCTTCTCTACGCCTGTGCTCCAGGCTTTGGAGATTATTATTTACCAAATCTGGATCGCCTGTTAGCCTCTTCGCACGCCTCTCCATCGAGTTCAAAGTTGCTAGGTGGCATTTTCGTAGCACTAGCCATTTGGCTAAAACCTTGTATATATTTTCAGTTATTAATCCCTCGTGTCAGCATAAAGTTATTCATAGAAAAAAGAAGCATTAATAATAAATAAATATATACGGACAAATCACATAGATTGATTGCCCCAAAGTAAGTTCGAGACTTGTGTTATGGGATACTAACTCAACGATACTATATTTATAACTAGCGGCCGCCAGCGACTTCGTTCGCGTGGAGTTAGTTATGCTCCGCTCCTATTGGTCGGAGCGTGATGTTATATTATAGCCTAAAGCCTTCCTGGATTAATGGGTAATCTAACGCAAAAAGAATTTTTCAAATCGGACCCGTAGTTCCTGAGATTAGCGCGTTCAAACAAACAAACAAACAAAATCTTCAGCTTTATATATTAGTATAGATAGATACATAATATATAGATAAACATCCAATACCTACGCCAATCAGAAAAAGATCGTTTTCTATCATGACCTGGCCGGGGATCGAACCCGGGGCCTCCACGTCGCAGACAGGCGTGTTGACTGCTGCGCCACGGAGGGCGACATTCATTCTGTCCTGCATATAATTAAAAGAAAACTAAGGAAACCATTTTCTAATATTAATTCTCAAATATTGGGCCCCAATTCCCCCCTTCGCAAACTAAATTAAAATTAAGTTCAAAGCATCTCTTCCTTTTTAATTCATTAAGAAAAGAACAGACGAAAAAATATGGCTTAAGTCCTATTAAAATATGATACTACACAAACGCGCTCGATTTCGACGATCGAGTCTCGTAATGAATAGGTACTCATCCTAGGCATACTGCACATGACGTCAAGCGCGGACTAATTTGACAGGACTTCACAAATATTTATCTTCCTTCTTAAGGTGATAGATACCCGTGAGCGTCCGCTCACCTTTCGAAGTTTATTCCTCAAGAATGCCTTGATCAAAAATTTTGAAAAATTATATTATGATCATAGATTCAAGCACAACATACTTATTGTTTATTATTTTCTATAGGGCCTATATTTACGTCAAAAAAAAAAAACATTTCTACACGACGTTTTTAACCTTTAAATCGATATTTCTCTTAAAGCGCTTAGACTTTTGTAAATATTCTTACTCGCAGTAACGTGTACCTGTAAGAACTATAGAATCATAGTTTTATTTTAAAATTAATGAAATGTTTAATAAGATAAGTAATAAAAATGAGGTTCCGCACGAGTTTCCGCCTTACGAAGTTCAGAGGGGCTCTATGCGGGCGCGGGTGGCCGACAGTCGCGCGCCAGCGCTCGTGAGAGGAGACTGTGTCACTTTTTGCTCCGCGCACCCTTGGATACCGACTTCGAGTGTAACGAAGTATTTTTAGTGAAAATCACTAAAAATGTATGATTATTGAATATTTGCATTTATTGCTGCGCTTGGACGCTTTACGTGATTTTATATGACGTTTTATTTCGATATTCTGATCAGTGTAAATAATTTTGTTACTGCGGGTGTATAACTAGATGTGCCGTTGACTGTACCTATATTTTTGCCTGTAGTCTCATCCACTTAATTTTCCCGTTTCGTTTCGTTTACTTATAACACGATTATTCTAACTTGGCGCATGAAGCTGTCAAAAAAATCAACGGCACGCGTAACCGGCCAGAGGGTCGATTTCAAAGCGGGTTGTTGGAGTTGGGGTATACGCTTCAGCTATACGCTCCTTCTATGAAATGTAAAGTGAGTTTTTGGGAACAAATTATTTTTTGAGTTTTTAAATTTTCGAAAAAAATAATTGCATCGTGTAGAGGGCGTCAAGAGGGTAACAGTTTCGGGTCATTTATATCGGGTGGTTAAAAACCAGACTCGAAATTTCTCCAATTTTTTTTGGCGGAATGAATAAGGGAAGGTCTAAGAAAGAACTTTGTACCCTAGCACTTTTTCGCTGCGACGTACCATTTTCGAGATAAAACGGCCAACGACGTGGGGGGTCGGACCCCCCACACCCTATTCATTCCGCCAATAAAAATTGACCCTTATCGTGGCAAGATTCTTTGTTCGAAGAAAAGCAAAATATATATATAGTAGCTTGTTTTGGGCTATAAATAACGTATAAAAAATAAGGAAAGAAATCTTAATATGAAAATTAAAAAAAAAAACAAGACGTAGGTATATTATTCTATACATTGCTACACGTACAGTGAATATTGCAATTTTAGTGATGTATATTATGCTATACATTGCTATGTTTAGGGAAAAATCAAAATCAAAATTATTTATTTCAAATTAACCATTCGTTGGTGCTTTTGAATAGTCAATGTCGGTCAGTCCAAGAAAAGTGAAGCTAAATTGGACGTTCCAAAGCGTAGATCTCTATGGAGAAGAACTTGCAAGAAACTCCATGGACTCCATGGAAAGTTTGAATGTTACTGGTAGAACATGGTTTTGATGAAGGTAAATTACTGCAACTCTGGCGATGTCTAGTATAATTCTCACAGCAACAACAACAAATATATAAAAATGCGTAGGAACAAACATTCAGGCATACGTATTTTGTAATAAACATACACATGTAAAAGTCGTGGTGGCCTAGTGGTTAAAACACCAGTCTCTCAAGTATGAGTGCGCAGGTTCGATTCCAGGTTAGGCAAGTACCAATACAACTTTTCTAAAGTCATATGTACTATGCCCAGCAGTGGGATGATAAAAAGGTTGATGATGATACACATTTAGGGGTATAAACAAATATAAAATAAAACTTACCTTAGATAAAACTGAGAGTCGCATCTAGATAGTTACTTTTCACAGCTGATTTAAAACTATGACAGATAACCCACTATTTTTATTTCTGACGAGAAATGTCAAGTGTTTAATAAAAGTAAAAAAATATTTTATAGTGATCGTGTATTTTTATAAAGTTGTATGTATGGTATACTATACAAAATCAAGATAAAGGACATCTCAAAAAAAAAACCCGACAAATTTTTGCTAAGTCCAAAACATTTTTATTCCTTCCTTAAAAAATATATATAAATGATACTTGTGATTTAATCCATGAAATTTGATTAACATTCCCCAATTTTTTTTTTCTAGTAAACTAATACAAATTCTTTTTTTCATTCTATAAGTTCATTAGTCTCAGGTGTTCATTACCTAAAATTTGGTCAGCTAAATTTTTAAACAATAATAATATATATAAGTTTCCAATGTTTCGATGGGAATTATACCATTAACGCTAAATGCTAAATAATAACTTTAAATAAAAGAATAAACCGATTCCCGTTTTGCATTAATAATTTTTATAAATAAATATTTGTTTTCCCTTTTTTAAATAAAAAATCCCTGCAACGCGGTATCGAAAACAACATAATAAAAGCAATTACTTACCTAATATGTTTCACTTTAGGACATGAGTTTAGATACCACGTAATTTTATATTAGGTACTTTTTAGACAGAATACTATGAATAGTATACTTTTTAGACATGTTATGGCATTCTACGTTTGTTGCGAGACATCCGCGCTCGAAGCAAGCGAGTCGGAAATGTGCACGTAAATATGTTGCGGGGTGCGCGGGGGTTTCTGCCTAGCCCCGCCCAGATGCGCAAGGTCATCGTCGTAACTAATCACCTTAACGAAATAGAAAGAAAAATAAAAGGGTCTGAATTCAATTTTAGTTTAGTTTATTAACATTGGAATCGGCACCATTGAACAGTCCTAAAATTAACTATTAAAAAAAAAACAAAAATTAGCTAAAGAACCAATTACTTAAATACTCATCAGACTGAAAATGTTCCCAGAAAATGAGGGGTAAATGATTCAATTTAGCCTAAGTAAACATAAAAAATCAGATTTTATTAATACCAAAGCTTTTGCCAAAAAAATCGTTGCTTAAGAGCGGTAATCACTTAATTTCTGTAAAAAGACTGTTACGCTTAAAATCGGCGGTCTTTACGTCTAATTACAATTTAGGTTTTTTCAAGGCTTAGAGTGAATAGGTTCTAAATAAACTAGAGCGAGAGATGTATATTGTGAATCTATACTAATGTATAAAGCTGAAGAGTTTGTTTGTTTTTTTGAACGCGCTAATCTCCGGAACTACTGATCCGATTTGAAATATTCTTTTGAATTTGGATAGTAAATTAATCCAGGAAGGCGTAAGGCTATATAACATCACGCAACGACCAATAGGAGCGGAGCATAACTAATTCCAACGCGCTGTCGCAAGTCGCTGGCGGCAGCTAGTGAATTTATATCTCGCCGAAGTAAATAAATAAAGATGTACTAAATGGTAATGAGGACAAGGATTAAAAGGAGAAATAGACAGTGCAATGATAAAAGCGTTATAGAGTAATGATCTCAAATAACAAATCACAGACAACGAAACAAAACAATTCGTAGGCCAGCACCCAAACTGCGTAACAAATTTTTAATATCATTTGGACTCATTTTGAAACCAATTGCTAATCTATTGCTCTATATGTTCGGAAGACGTGTCAGCTCAACAATGCAAATAACGCAAAACGTCAAAATGTAATTACCCTGCAGTAATAACAACAATTCGTCCATTTGTGAGCATGGATGGATGTAGGTTGGTTACTCTTTTACGCAAAAAATTCGCACGGATTAAGATGCAATTTGGCACACAGATAGTTTATATCTGGAAACATAGAGACACGCTGTTCAGCCTGTACATCAACAAGCTTATCGGGGAGCTCAGCGGCACTGGCATCGTGTGCCATATAGATGGCAGCTGTGTCAATAACATCAGTTACGCCGACGGTATGGTGCTGCTGAGCCCCTCGATTGGTGCCCTACGTAGGCTACTGAAATTAAATCAAATCTTTATATTCGTCAATGCAGGTGTATAATACAAAAGGGTATTCGGCACTGGTGCAGCTACACAGGAGCTAAACTTAGCATTCGGGAACAATGTTGGAGCTGCTGAACCTTGGACAAAACTATCTTTGCATTGTGTAGATTCAATTTCTTAGCATTGTATAATAATAATAAATAAATATATATATAAGGACAAATCACACAGATTGAGCTAGCCCCAAAGTAAGTTCGAGACTTGTGTTATGGGATACTAACTCAACGATACTATATTTTATAATAGATACATATATAGATAAACATCCAAGACCCAGACCAATCAGGAAAAGATCGTTTTCCATCATGACCTGGCCGGGGATCGAACCTGGGCCCTCCACGTCGCATGTCCATAATGGACGCTCTTAGCGTACAATATATTTCTGCATCGTTCTCACATGATTGATTTCAAAATGAATGATGTCATCAAATATTTGTATCAATAGCTTGATAATTTAAAAGAATGTCCATGGACCTACTTTTTGGAATGGGCGATTAGCTTCACCTTACTGACTGACCGACCTTCTGACAATTCAAAAGTGCCTGTAACTGGTTTATTTGAAATAAATGGTTTGATTTGATTTGATTAGAGTTGCAGGAAATTCGCTACATCGTGCCTGTGGGCGAAAATACGAAAATTATTTTAAACGAGGATTACTAACATTCTATTCTCCTATCATTATGTATATAATACTATCACATTTATATAATACTAATTCCATCACTTATATCTAATCATTGCTTAACATATAATATAGTTTTTATTTTTGAAATTTATATTAATTGTTTGGCTTTCTTACTTTATTATATTTATACATATATAGTAATGTTAATCTCTATTGTATTATAATTATTTCTTCTATTATGCATACATATTTATACAGTCTGTTTCGAAAACTTTATTAATTATATTATATTTTTTTTAAAAATCTAAATTAATTATATGAATTATAATCATAATAAAAATTCATTTATTGAGTAGCAGAATTTCTTTATTAACAGTTCCTTCAGCTTTCTCTTAAAGGCATTTATATTTAGTATTTTTAAGTCATGAGGTATTTTATTATATATTCTTGGAGCCATTTCATAAACGCTTTTCCGTAAAAAGGCAGTGTTGCTATGCTCAATTCTTAATGCGTGAATATTTGTGAGTCCTATGCGGTGACTCATGGGCTCAAATACAACGCTGGAAAGAGTCAAATTATGATTTTCAGGCCGGACAAGAAGCGATACCCATTTGTGCCAAATTTGACTATAGATGGTACTGCTTTAAACACGGTCAAGCAATTTAAGTATTTGGGCCACTGGGTCACCGATGACCTTAAGGGCACTTTAGATATTGAAAGGGAGTGCAGGGCGCTGTCTGTCCGATGCGATATGTTGGCTCGCAGGTTTGCACGGTGTGGGGGGAATGTCAAGATTGTGCTGTTTAAAGCGTACTGTCAGTCCTTCTACGTGTGCAGTCTGTGGGTTAACTATACGCAGCGGACATACAGCGATCTGCGCATCTAATATAACAACAAGTTCCGGGTGCTGAAGGGACTACCGCGCTACTGCAGTGCCTCCGCGATGTTCGTGGCGGCTGACACCGATAGCTTTGCGGCAATCCTGCGCCGCACGCACGGTCCCAACACCATCCTGGCCGCACTAGTGGACCGGTTGGATTCTCCGATGTTTCACGGTGGATACGGCTGCACGCTGATAAATAGTGAATCATAGCGTCATCGGGGAGTCCTTCTAGTCTAAATAATAATAACTTAATTTTATTTTATTTAATTTATTACTTAATACTAATTTTTATGCTATAATAAATTATGTGGATGAAGAATCTGAAATAAATAATAATAATTATTATTATTATACCTTTCTTTCTTTCTTTTATGGCATCGCACGGTTTGTGCATTTAGCCAATGTTACGTAATGAATTGTTCAATGTCGAAAGAGACGGCCGCGTGACCCGTCTTACGATGGAGGTTTGAGACAAAATCATGATGTGGCCACTATGCTGCGATATTTCACTGTTCTTTATGAATTATTTACTGAATGCACTTTTTACTACATAAATCACGCACTTTTATTTAGTAAACAACACTAAAAATAATTTTAAATGTCCAATGAAAAATAAGTGTGACACTCAGCTTGACTTTCCCGCCAAAGCCCCATTATTAGACCTAGAGGACTTTTATTCTGATATTCCCGTGCGATAAACTTACGCGGGTCAAATCGAGGGATGCACCTTGTACAATAATTAATCACTTAAAACTCTCTAACAATAAGTGTTCTAAAAATAAACAGAATTTAAGTTTAAAATGGCTTTTTCCGTTGATTAGTTTCCAATTATAAACTAATTCAAAAGCGTCAAGTGTGAGTCGCAGACAACTCTGGGTAGGACGGCCTGAGATGGGACAAGTTTCGATTGCCACAAACTTTTTGGAATGTTGTGTGGTTTTAGTTACAGCGATTTTGCCGGGTTAGAAGCTCTCGTATTGTTTGTCAATATTATCAATAACTCGTCCAACAATGTGGAGTGTGGCTGTGAAGTTATATAATTGATAGACTGACTTCCCATTGGGGAACACAGTTTTGTGTTATTTGAAGTAGTTATTTGTTTGTATATTGTGGCCTAGTGAGAGCTGTGGTGGCCTTGTGGTATAAGCCGCGATTTAGGTTCGAAGCCCATAGGGTGGTTTCATTATCATCATCACCATTTCTGCCAGAAAACCGTCCACTGCTGGACATAGGCCTCCCCCAAAGATCTCCATGACGATCGGTCCGCATCCAGCGGTTTCCCGCAACCTTCACCAGGTCGTCGGTCCAACTTATCGGGGGCCTACCCACGCTGCGTCTTCCGGTACGTGGTCGCCACTGGAAAACCCGTCGGCCCCATTTGGCATCGGTCCTATGGGCGATGTGCCCATAGGGCCGATACAGGCGCTTTCATCATCATCATCATCAATCTTTTTATCGTCCCACTGCTGGGCATAGGTCTCCTCTCATACAGAGAAGGATTGACCGTAATCACCACGCTTGCTCAATGCGGGTTGGCGATTTCAGACTTAAAAGTCCAGATTTCCTCAAGATGTTTTCCTTCACCTTCAGTCATTGGTGTCCAAGATATACTTAGAAAGTACATATAACTTTAGAAAAGTTAAATTGGTGCTTGCCTGACCTGGAATCGAACCCGCGTACTCATACTTGCGAGGCTGGTGTTTTAACCACTAGGAAACCACGACTTTGTCAGTGACAGCGCCCTCACGCCACTAGTGGCGTGAGGGCGCTGGGATTCCCGTTGCCTCACGCGCTCCGCCTCCTCCTTTGCCAGCATCACTTGATTTATAACGAGAATGTGAGCGGTGTAGTTCTTTATCCCACTTCTGATGTTAGAAATCACAAGTGGTATTTATTAAAGAAACAAATCAGGACGTTCCAATGATCGTGTATTATCCATTTGAATTACAATTACAACCAGAACTTATTAAATAAGATAGGAACACAATAATAATCACTTAGCACACAACAATATATCAAACGATAGCCAGCAGCTCTTAATTAATATAGAAAATATAGGTCTTTTTTTATAATTATTAATTAGCGTTTGACCGCAATCCCGCCTGATGGTAAGCAGTGATGCGATCGTTGATGGTAAAGCGCGCTAGTTTATTAAGAGCCCATTCACTCAGAAAAACTGAGCGAATAGGAAGGAAGACGGCAGTTGAGCGAGGTGATGTAATGTTAAACCCAACAACACGACCAACGATGCTGCGCCAAAGGGAGATTGATCTGAAGACCCTCCACGACCAAACTCCCAACACAACAACATTTGGCGCATCGTATCTGGCACACATCGCAACACAACTGCTCAGACCCGTCCTCCGTACGGCTTTACCAGACATCATGCCGGAACACGACAAATCGCTTGGCGGCAAGACTTTGTCTAGTGGGTGGTAACTTCTGCCGGAGGCCGATGTTTTGGCCTACCACCGAGAAAGGTCTCACAGAGTTTGCACGATGTTACCAGTCTGAGTGTCCGTTGTCCAAAAGTCAGTATGCGCGGGTAGGCAGCACCTTTTATAGTGAGCTTAGGATAGGGCACCGGTCCTTGCTAACATACGAAACTCCTTTCATTGACTTCAAAAGGTTCATAACTCTTTTCTTGGGCTTGTTATAACTTTTTAACAAGATACCCTCTTCTTTGCTGTACTTACCCTTTAAAGAACAATTAAAATCCAACCTCTGTTCAAAGGCATTACTATTCTATCAACGTCTATTTAAATGATAAGAATAGCTGGTCGCTTTGATTACCTCAAGATAATGTTTGTGATCTTTCTTCAGAATTAGCTTATCGACAGGTATAAAAAGTTGTTGACGCTCATTATATATGTTTATTTCAATGTTTTACGCCATCATTATCACCATCATGTCAGCCACAAGAAGTCCACTGCTGGACATAGGCCTCACCCAAGGATGTCCATAAAGACCGGTTGGACGCAACCTGCATCCAGCGCTTACCTGCGATTTTGGTCAGTTCATCAGACCACCTAGTCGGTGGGTGTCCGGCGCTGCGCTTCCCCGTACGTGGTCGCCATTCAAGAGCCTTTCTGCCCCATCGCCCATAGCCACCTCCATAGCTCTCTGTGCGGCCTTGAGCTTTCTTATGAGGCCCGCTTATAGTGAGGAACTACGTTTCTGATCCATATGTCATCACCGTTAACACACATTGTTTAAAGACTTTTGTCTTTAGACACTGAGGTAATTTTGGACGAGAAGCCACTACGGAGCTTTCCAAACGCTCCCCAGCCGAGTCGGAATCTTTGAAACACCTCGTCTGTGAAGCCAGAACTATGCGCTATATATATTGGCAAAACAAAGAGCACATTTTCCAAGCATATTGGTAGGCCATAAAATCGGCTGCCGGCAGAAGTTACCACCCACCAGACAAAGTTTTGCCGCTAAGCGATTTGTCATGTTTCAGCATGATCTCTGGTGAAGCCGTACGGAGAACGGTGTGAGCAATTGTGTTGCGATGTATGCCGGGTACGATGCGCCTAATGTTGTTGTGTTGGGAGTTTGGTCGTGGAGGGTCTTCAGATCAATCTCCCTTTGGCGCAGCATCGTTGGTCGTGTTGTTGGGTTTAACATTGCATCACCTCGCTCAACTTCCTATTCACTCAGTTTATTTTTAGTGAATTGCTTCTTAAAAAACAAGCGCGCTTTACCATCAACGACTGCATTATTTCTTACCTTCAGGCGAGCTGGCGGTCAAGCACTAGTTTATAATTATTAAAAAAAACTTATATCTGTAACCATACTATGTTTAACAAAATAAATGATTGATTGTTTGATTAATGGTTTACTACAACACTATTCTATGCCTCTTGTTCTGAAGTTCAATATTGCTAATGGAGTTAGTCGCCGCAGGGCGCCAGCGTTGATTGCTCTTAATAACATTGACGCCAATATTATGATTGAAGTTGTACGGCTTTCTCTAGACATTATTGGGAAGTTTATAGATAAATATTTGCACAAAATCACATGTTTAATATAACTAGTTATTACCCTTTTTGTATTTCTCGAGATGTAGAGAGTAAAACATATATTTGGTTAACAACAATAGCACAACTGTGTGTTTTGTTTCGGACGGAAGGGGGTACCTTCAAAAGGTATCTGACCTGATCTCACTAAAACTACCTCCCTCGGAAGACCCTCCGCGACCAAACTCCCATCACAACAACATTAGGCGCATCGTACCTGGCACACATCGCAACACAACTGCTCAGACCCATCCTCTGTACGGCTTCACCAGACATCATGCCGGAACACGACAAATCGCTTGGCGGCAAGGCTTTGTCAGGTGGGTGGTAACTTCTGCCGGCGGCCGATGTTATGGCCTACCTCCGAGAAATTTGCCAATTGATAGCCAATTTTCTTTGAAGCTGCATGCAGCCCTATGCAACCAACTGTGGGTAGAGCCTTAAAACGCTACGGATAAAGTTGAAAATCGAATGAGGGAATCTGACAGATTGTAGTAGCTTGAAGTGCTGTCGTCTGGACCTAAGCCAAAATAAACAATAATTTTTAATACAAACTTGATATTTGTGAATAACTTTCAATTTTAGAATAAAGGCTAGAGCGACTGGGCTCATAATAAACTAGTGCGCCTTACCACCTAAGATTGCATTACTGGGAACGCAGTCAAGCACTAGTTTAAAACATTAAAAAGAAAACTAATGTGTGGTAAGCACGAATTCTTCAAGATTATTTAGAAAAAAACTTAGGACTGAGCTGCTCGCTCTGTTAAGCATTGTTATTAAGTAATATGCGTAATTATAAGGTAAATTATTGGAAACATTTTCATTTTTAATGTCTGGACTTGAAAAAAGACGATGTTCCCTGAGTTTTTTTCGGTTATTTCTTCTCAGAGGTAGTCAGTTAGGAAATGCCGGCTTCATCAGGTTTAAAAAAAAACAAGACGTGTAAAAGTGATCGGTGATCCTACTTGCTTAATAAACGATTTCATTTCATTTCTAAACATTCCTTTTTCCAGATCCATGTGGTTTTGCTCATTAGCAGCGAAGTATTCTCTGACATTGAGACTCAAATGTTGCTGACAAAACGTGATTTTTTCACGCGCGTACTTATTTAATATGTAAAGAAAACCCCGTCCAACCCGTAAGGATAATAAATGTTGGGTAAACACATGACCAAATAAAATATGAAATTTTACATAATCATCATAGTAACAATACTAATTGACATTATTTCTTTTTTCCGCGAATTAAATAAATAAATAAATAATAAATTGTTTATTTCTCAACTTTGTACATAATTTGTATAATGATTTTCTTAATTCTAAATAGCACTGATGTATAATTATATTAATTGATTCCAAGTTCCCCAAAATATGGTATTTTTTTAAAAAGTGACAATACCTTTTTTGACGGTATAATTATGAGCGAATAGCGATGCGAGCGGGTGCCGCGTTCCCTGCCCCCTTCATCCGCGCATGTATTGCCTACCGCACATGTATTAAGTTACCTCTTTTTGCGAAATAGTATTTATTTTTTTTAATTTTTTTTTTTAAGTTTTGTCCGGCTTTGTAGGTATTAGTAGAATCAGTTATCAATACCTAACAATACCTTCACGGATCGGTCAGGGTTTTCTTTACATATCCATACTAATATTATAAATGCGAAAGTAACTCTGTCGGTCTGTCTGTTACGCTTTCCCGCTTAAACCTCTCGATCGATTTTGATGAAAATTGGCACAGACAATCTTTTGACCCTGAAAAAGAACATATAGGCTACATTTTATTGAAAAAAAAAATGGAAAGCTAGTTGTATATAATGCTTGTCTACAATACAAGCCTGACAATACCCCTTAAAACTACACACTCGCTCCCAAGAGACGTGTTTCTAACAGCCATTCTGAACAACAAGACCTATGTTTCTTATAACGCAACTTGGTTCAACCAAGAAGAGCGAGAGCCACTTGTTTCTGCCCGTGACATGCTCCAAACAACTCCTTTCATTGATTTTCTCCACAGTCACTATCGCGTCGAAGTCGCTTGAGCGTGCAGCTTATGGTTGTGTGGTCTGTATTATGTAAGGCAGGGAGTCAACTCAACGCGTGAACTGTGATTGGCCTCAATACGATTTGCAAGAACACCGCCTGGGATCAGTGGCACAAATGTGTTTCATAATTTAATTAGGGCGCGGAGAAAAGGCAATTTAGTTTAATAGTGCATTAAGCTAAGGGTTGTCGATGAAAATGTGTTATATATTTCTCACCATAAAGATACGTTCAAATATTGGATTATAAAGAAAAAATATGACCTTTTCGCCAATAATGTTTTTTTTTTTTAATAGTTATAAACTAGTGCTTGACCGCAATCCCGCTTGATGGTAAGCCGTGATGCGATCGGTGATGGTAAAGCGCGCTAGTTTATTAAGAGCCTATTCACTTAGAAAAACTGAGCGAATAGGAAGGAAGACAGCAGTTGAGCGAGGTGATGCAATGTTAAACCTAACAACACGACCAACGATGCTGCTCCAAAGGGAGATTGATCTTAAGACCCTTCACAACCAAACTCCCAACACAACAACATTTGGCGCATCGTACCCGGCACACATTGCAACACAACTGCTCAGACAGAAAATAGAAATAGATATAAACAAAGTAATAGAAAATTAACTTTAATTTCTACACAATTGTTTAGTTTACTAATAAGTTGTAGGTTGTAGGTTCGGACCCCGTCAGGAGCTTTCATCATCATCATCATTTCAGCTGAAAAACATCCACTGCTGGACATAGGCCTCCCACAAAGATCCCCACGACGACCGATCCTGCGCCTCCCGCATCCAGCGGTTTCCCGAGAACTTCAACAGGTCGTCGGTCCACCTTGTCAGGAGCTTTTGTCATCATCATCAACCTCTTTATCGTCCCATTGCTAGGCATAAGCCTCCTCTCATACAGAGAAGGATTGAGCGTAAACACCACGCTTGCTCAATGCAAGTTGACTATTTCAGACTTTTCTTAAGTCCAGGTTTCCTCAAGATATTTTCCTTCACCTTATAATCAGTCAGAAAGTACATATAACTTAGAAAAGTTACATTGGTACTTGCCTGACCTGGAATCGAACCCGCACACTCATACTTGGCCACCTAGTCAGGAGCTTAACTTTGTATATATAAATTATTTCATCTCAAATGCTCTCAAAACGGTGAAGAAAAAGATGGTGAGGAAACCGATATGTCCCAGAGACCAAAAATTATAAGATATGTGACATGCCGATTTCCTCACTCAGTTTCACTCCATTCCTTATCCTTTTTGAGAGCAATGATGATGAAATAATTTACACAAAGTGAAACACCCGAAGAATTGCAACACTGAACTGGCAATGGGCTGGACACATTTCCCGTAGGACCGATGCCCGAAGGAGCCGACGGGTTCTCGAGTGGCGACCACGCACCGGAAGACGTAGCGTGGGTAGGCCCCCGACAAGGTGGACCGACGACCTGGTGAAGGTCGCGGGAAACCGCTGGATGCGGGAGGCGCAGGACCGGTTGTCGTGGAGAACCTTGGGGGAGGCCTATGTCCAGCAGTGGACGTTTTTCGGCTGAAATGATGATGATGATGAAACACCTGATGGAGTGCCCCCATCCAACCTAAAATTGCACTCATCAAGTCCATATTCTATGTCAATAAATATATAAAATAAATTACCAGAAGACATTAAGCAACAGAATAAAACCAGTATATTTGTAACTAAATTGAAGCAATACTTAATTAGGAAAAGCTACTATACATCACAAGAATATTTAACAGATAAATTCAATTATTAATTACAATTAATTGTAAAGAAAGGTTAGGGAAACAAAAACAAAAAAATAAAAATTAATATACTAATACTAAGCTACATTTATAATAATGAACAAATTTTAATCAAGTACCAAATAAAAATATTTCAATATAATTAAAGAAATTGTTAATAAATGAATACTTTATAATTAATATAATATGTATAATATAAAGAGATAGCAAGATAATAAATACTCAATAGCAACACAATTAATAAAAATAAATGAATAGGAATTACATAACACTAAATAAATAGCTAAATGGAAACATAAAGCGCTCTTCCTCTCTCTACTTATTTAAAACTTGCTAGGCCCAACAGGGTCCATAATTAACCCATATTATATTATTATATTTACCACCTGTAACGGTACATTATGGATTGCAATAAACGATTTTGATTTGATTTGATTCGATCCTACGAGCTACAAACTTGTAGTTCGCGGCCAATTCTATTAGGATACCATCACGCTATAGATAGGCACTTTCCGCTGCTCTAATATAAGACACACAAAAGTTTATGTAGAGGTGTCTAAACAGGCTTTATAATTGAGTTCTTGTCTTATCAGCGTCTCAAGAGACAATAATTAAAGGGAGGCTCTCATTAGAACGGCTTTATTTATTGCCTGCTTAGTATCGGAGTGTGTAAACAAATTTTCAAGAGCGCCCCCTCTGTCAATGTCACTCGAGCCCCAATTTATTCTTGCGCCAGTTTATTTAGTAATCTCGTTGTGATCTGCTATTATTTTGCTCTTCTAACAAAATGTTGTGTTGCCTTGTTATGATCGTCATAATGAGCAATCGTTGAAAAGAGCTGACTCTGTCCGCTAAATCAAGTGGCCCGGGGTCTAGTCTGTCATTTATATAATTTTTTTTTTATCCTTATAAACTTGTGCTTGCCTGCAATCCCGCCTGATGGTAAGCAGTGATGCAAGCGTTGATGGTAAAGCGCACTAGTTTATTAAGCCTATTTACTTAAAAAACTTAGGAATAGGAAGGATGACGGCAGTTGAGCGAGGTGATGCAATGTTAAATGCCTTGGGCATCTTTTATGATTTGTCTAAGGTATTCGATTGTGTTCTTCACGAGACGTTAATCAAGAAACTCCGCCACTACGGGATCAGGAACTCTGCACTGGATCTTATTACATCTTACTTGAGTGGTAGGATTCAAAGCGTTGACGTTAATGGAAAAAGATCTTCCGGACCTTTAGTAACAATGGGAGTCCCACAGGGGTCAATTCTTGGTCCCTCTTTGTTTCTTATTTAGATCAATGACCTGCCGTACCTCATAAAGGATAATCACGATATAGTGTTGTTTGCAGATGACACTTCACTTTTATTTAAACTGAAACGTTAGCAGCAGGTCACTGACGATGTAAATAGCGCGATCTCCAAAGTAGTCCACTGGTTTAATGTTAATAATTTACTCTTAAAGGAGAAAAAAACCAAATGCATTAAGTTTACTCTACCTCACGTTAGGCATGTGAAAGCTAAAGTGTTGATAAAGGGCGAAGAATTGGAATCTGAAGACAGCACAGTGTTCTTGGGTATAACTCTGGATGCTAAGCTTCAATGGGGTCCACATATAGAAAAATTGACAAAAAAAAACTAAGTTCTGCTGCATACGCAGTTAGAACAATTCGTAATTTGACTGATATTGAGACAGCCCGTTTAGTGTACTTTGGCTATTTCCATAGCGTAATGTCGTACGGCATTCTGTTGTGGGGAAATGCCACTGATATTCAAATAATATTTGTTTTGCAGAAATTAAGTCCAGACACTCTCTCAGAGAAAAATTTAAAGAGATTAATTTACTGACCGTGCTGTCTCAATATATTTATGAAAAATCTTAAATCTTTTGTATGCTCATAAAAATATAAAATTACCATATAAATACTATACTATCCATAGTATAAACACTAGGAACAAGCACAAATTTATTGTACTTACAACAAGGCTCAAGAAAATAGGTGGCTCTTTTAGATGCAAATGTATACATTTTTACAATAGACTTCCAGAGGTGGTTCAAGACTGAGCCTTAATAAATTCAAATCCTTTATTAAACGTAAGTTGTGTCAGAAAGCATTTTTTAGTGTTAAGGATTATATTGACGACAAAAAGGCTTGGGCTTGAGCTGCGTCCGATTTCTATACTTACACTGATTGTTCTTTGATTTTTCCTCTTGTAGGTTTAATTTGTAATTGTTTATTTTTTTTTTACTCAAAGTCAGTACACACTATGTAGCCAAGCATATTGTACATTACGGAATTGCATCGCTGACAGGACATTTGGCACTGGTGCAGCTACACAGGAGCTAAACTTAGCATTCGGGAACACTGTTAGAGCTGCTGAACCTTGGACAAAACTATCTTTGCATTGTGTAGATTCAATTTCTTAGTGTTGTATAATTGCATGGCACACGTGTGAGCACAATATACTTGCTGTAAAGCATCTATTTGTTGGGTTAGTCTTTTTTTTTTAATAATTATAATCTAGCGCTTGACCGCAATCCCGCCTGATGGTAAGCAGTGATGCGATCGTTGAGTTGAGTGATCGTTCGTTTTTTTTTTGTGTGTTTTCCATAGTGGACGCCCTTAGTGTACAATATATTTCTGCATCGTTCTCACACGATTGATTTCAAAATGAATGATGTAATCAAATATTTGTATCAATAGCTTGATAATTTGAAAGAGTGTCCATGGAGTTTCTTGCCCGTTCTTCTCCATTGGTACCTACTCTTTGGAATGGGCGACTAGCTTCACCTTACTGACTGACCGACCTTCTGACAATTCAAAAGTGCCTGTAACTGGTTTATTTGAAATAAATGATTTAATTTCATTTGATTTGATTAAACCCAAGACTAACACGACCAACGATGATGCGCCAAAGGGAGATTGATCTGGAGACCCTCCACGACCAAACTCCCAACACAACAACACTAGGCGCATCGTACTCGGCACACATCGCAACACAATTGCTCAGACCTGTCCTTCGTACGGCTTCACCAGACATCATGCCGGAACACGACGAATCGCTTGGCGGCAAGACTTTGTCTGATGGGTGGTAACTTCTGCCGGCAGCCGATATTATGGCCTACCACCGAGAAACATTCAAGACGATTCCATTGTGATTGTGCTTAAAATTTCGTAATCTACTAAATTCATAAAGATCGATCAATTATGTCAGTCGTCTCGTAATGGAATGGTGATAGAATGACATTGCCGTTATTACAAAACCCGTTAATAGAAATAGTGTTCTAAAAACCAATACTCAATTTGAACATCTCTAAATATGGACTGCAGTGTCTTGTCAAAATCCATCATTTTATTTCTATTGTAATACCAGCCTAGGTCATCTGGCCTTTTCAAAACTATGTTGAGGTCAAGTTTCAGTTTAGCCGAATATAAAATCCCGAAATAAATCTTTCGCAGTCGCTTCATGTAAAATATTGGTTTTCAGTTGAATACTAGTGTTGTATCGTATGCATGCATTATTTGGATCGATATTATCGTAATTCCACAACTGTGTCTTGGACCGCGTGTGCGGACGAAACATCGTTCTCTCAGAACATTTAAAAAACTCTTAATCCAAAATCTAGAAAACGGTGTTGTTTCGTGAAACTAACAGTTTCCAAGTGTCAACAAGACTTTCTTTTATATGTATAGACTAGCTGCTGCCCGCGACTCCATCCGCGTGTTGATATAAAATAAGCGCCTGTTAAAATAATGGGAGCAATATGTACGTCCGCGTTTGCCCCTGTTTTCGCAACATTTTTTGTTACTGCTCTGCTCCTATTGGTCATAGCGGGATGTTATATAGCCTATGTCCTTTCTCAGGCTCTAGACTATCTCTGCACCAAATTTCATTACAATCGGTTTTGTAGTTTTGGCGTGAAAGCCGGACAGACTGACAGACAGAGATACTTTCGCATTTATAATATTAAGTATGGATGTATAAATTATGTACTGATAGTGATGAGAAGATTCATTTGTCTTGAAGTACTTAGATCAAATACATCGGTATACTGTTATAAAGTTCAATATATTATACACGCTATAAATTACCACACATAATCACATACGTGTGACATAGTTTTAATAAACTATTCAGATTGAAATTCTTAGTGAATATTTCATCAAGTCTTGAGCTGAGTGTAGCGTGCCTTATTGTATATCAGGCACGAACAATTTAGAAAATTCAGATGGGAATAATTTCGTTAGTTCAAAACTAAGTATGTAGTTGGAGTGTAAGTAGAAACCTCGGGTAATTCTCCACGGATTTTATTTATAGGTGGTGCACAGTCTTACGTGGTACTAAGTGTGTTTTAATCGGTGGTATGTTGAGGTTGAATTTTAATATTGTCTCTGGCTGATAATATTTGTAAAGAAAATAAATTCAAGTTTAGAAGACAGATTCGGTAGACAGGAGAAAAATGTTTTGTTGTTTTGTAGTAGTTGTAAAAATGCGGTCGAAAAGAATGGTTTGGTTTGGTTACTTATAGATACTAAAATTATAAAATGTGATGTGAACGTAATATGATTTTATAAAGAGTCTTTTATTAAACATATAGTGAGAATAAACGAAGAATGAATTATATTGGCTACATCATATTTATTTATTATACATATATACAACATGGTAGGCCATAACATCGGCTACCGACAGAAGTTACCACCCACCAGACAAAGTCTTGCCGCCAAGCGATTCGTCGTGTTCCGGCATGATGTCTGGTGAAGGGTTACGGAAAACGGGTCTGAGCAGTGGTGTTGCGATGTGTACCGGGAACGATGGTCCAAATGTTGTTGTGTTGTGTCAGGAGTTTGGTCGTGGAGGATATCCAGATCGATCACTCTCTGGTGTAGCATCGTTGTTCGTGTTGTTGGGTTTAACATTGCATCACCTCGCTCAACTGCCGACTTCCTCCCTATTTACTCAGTTTTTTTTGAGTGAATAGGCTTAATAAACTAGCGCGCTTTACCATTAACCATTGCATCTCTGCTTACCATCTTTCGGGATTGCAATTAAGTACTAGTTTATAATAATTTTTTTTTAAGGGAAAAAAGGCACTAAATTGTGACGTTGCCAGTCGTGGGTAGCAAAAGCTCTTAACAGTTGATAACAACTAATAATTTGGAGTCTATATTATACAATACAAAATTTACCGAGTAAACTTTTTTTAAATATTAATTATAAACTAGTGCTTGACCACAATGCCGCCTGATGGTAAGCAGTGATGCAATCGTTGATGGTAAAGCGCGCTAGTCTATTAAGAGTCTATTCACTCTAGCCTTGAAGACACTGAAATTGTAGTCCGACGGTAACACCGCCGCTGGCAAATTATTCCAGTCCCTCGATGTACGCCGTATAGAGGAGGCGAAACGCTTCGTCCGGATCGTAGTGGCGTTAACAACATCATTCAAGTCAAATCAAATTTATTAGAGATCCTAAATTCTGTCTTCATAGAGCTGGTATGTGCAGTGATGACTTACGGAACTGAAACGTGATCGCTCACAGTGGGCCTCATACAAAGCCTCAGAGTCACACAAAGGGCAATGGAAAGAGCTATGCTCGGAGTTTCTCTGCGTGATCGAATCAGAAATGAGGAGATCCGCAGAAGAACCAAAGTCACCGACATGCGAGTCGCTAAACTTAAGTGGCAGTGGGCAGGGCACATTGCTCGATTGCATGACATTGACATTGCACAGGGCCGATGGGGCAGTAAGGTTCTGGAGTGGCGGCCACGTACCAGAAGACGCAGCGTAGGGACCGATGACCTGGTGAAGGTCGCGGGAAGTCGATGGATGCGGGCAGCACAAGACCGGTCAGCGTGGAAAGCCATGGGGGAGGCCTTTGTCCAGCAGTGGACATCCATAGGCTGAAGAAGGAGCTGGTATGTTAAACAAAGTTTCAGACGTATTCTATTATTGCATTTTTTTCAACAAAGCAACTTTTTCAATTTTCGATACTTCATGTGAAATTCGCAAAGTGGGTACATTGTGGCCCCTATTGTTTACTTCATCTTACTAATATTAAAAATGGGAAAGTTTCTGAGTATGGATGAATTTTTATTATTCTACTAGCTGACCGGCAAACGTTGTTTTGCCATATAAATAATAGATTAAATTACTAAAATGGCTATTAAAAAATAAGGGTTGATCGTAGAAGGGTGAAAATTGGGGATTGTATGTATTTTTGTATGTTGTATCATAAAAAAATAGAAATAAAAAATTTTGTCTAAAAAATAAAAAAAAAATTTAGGGGTGGACTACCCCTAACATTTAGGGGGATGAAAATTAGATGTTGGCCGATTCTCATAGATACCGGTTAAGCACAAAAAATTTCATCAAAATCGGTCGAGCCGTTTCGGAGGAGTTTAAGTTCGAACACCGTGACACGAGAATTTTATATATTAGATTACGCAAAAGCTACTCAACGGATTTGGTTGAAATTTATAACCAGCACTTTATTCCGATATTCTTACGTGATCTAAACTTCATCATATCAGCGTTAATCCCAGTCGCATCCGGAGCTTTTTCAGCTTTGGAGTCTGGGTTCCTCTTTACCAGTCTAACTGCTGATTTTGGCTAAACTTCAATATTTTCCGTATATAATCGGCAATATCGAAGCATTGTAGTTAGACCAATTGTTAGACTTTTGAGGGCTCCAACAACCCGTAACGACTGCCATTAGATGTTCGTATGGCAACCGGGACCAACGGCTTAATGTGCTTTCCGAGGCACGACCAGACCAGTGCAAATATTCATATTCATGCATACAAATATTTGCAATGCGCGGGGATCGAACACGCGCTTCCATGCGTAGCGGCCGCGTTCGCTATCGCTACGCCACGAGGCTGTCTTACTTGATCAAAAATCAAATCCAAGCTTTGTTCAAAGGCATATTATTCCGTGAATGATTACTTAAATGATAAGAATAGCTGGTCGCTCTGATTAACTCAGGACAATGTTTGTGTTCTTTCTCAGGAATTAGCTTATTGATACGTTATATGAGTTCATATAATTTCTTTTTTACATTACATAAATATGTAAGCTGTCACGCCCTTTATGCCTGGGGCTTCTTAGTTAAGTAATAAGTTTTTAGTTAATTACATTTTCATCTAAATATAAATATATTGTTTTGCTTTGCTGGTATTTTGGCGTGGTAGCTGGCGTATGGTAAATAATTTCATTGTTGTTGTATTTTATCGTGTTCATCACTATACATAGTATTGTATAAAGACATGTGTTTTTTTAAAAATGATCAGACAGCTGTGCTGCTGGGGAGTTTGTTCCGCCACTTCTTCTTCCCAGCGAAAGCACTAGGAAGTGTCGATGGGTGTGCGTTTTGGGGGACTGTCTTATGTAATATTGACGTTCAAAAAGTGCTGATTCTCAGCCTAATTTGAATAAATGACTTTTGATTTGATTTGATTTGATCCAAACTCGTACGGGTGAAACCGGGGGTGGAGCTAGTTTTTACACCGATCCCATTCAAGGCCATATGGATATTTTGATAAGGGCCAGACCCGGGTCGACGGAGCGCTGTGTTTCACGCGCGTCTCATAGAGATCTCAGCACACCGTGACGAGGTCGACGAAGACCGATGCTTGGGCCAGGGTTGCGGGTTGGTCAAAAAAGAACCCGTAGCCCTGGCGCACAGGCAAGATCAAGAACAGGAGTGGGTTTTAATCTTTATGTCGTAAGCTCAAAGGAAGTTAGACATGGTCGCTTTGAATGTCTCGATCATATAACTGAAGTATCCTATCAGTATTTGTCAGTGTGTGTGCGTGCATTGGATTTTATTTTTTTATTAAATATGCTATTATTATTATTTTCATTTTTTTCTCTGAATTTAATTATTTTACATTTGATTTTATTTTTTTTAATTTCAATTACTTGCGTTGATATTATATGAATGGATTTTATATATTTTTAGTCTGTGACTGTACATATGTTACATATCTTGTTTAGAACAGATTTAGGTTGTGCAATGAATTTATGTATCTATCTATACAAGCGAAAGTCTGTCATTATCTATATTTGTCAGTATTTCTTTTCTTAGTTTATTTATTATTAGTTTTTAGCAATTATCATTTCTTTTTATCTAACACGTATTTATTTTTATTTAAGTATGCATACACACGTTATGCTGTTATATAAAACTGATTTACATCCGTCAACTGAACCTGATGTGAGGTGACTCACAACATCAGGTTCAGTTGAAAACCAGCGTCAGGCACTAGTTGTTTGGCATTTTTGCTGAACTGGACCTTTTTGGCACACTTTGCTGCTATTTTTTACATAGGGATTTTTTATTTTTTGATTGGTTTTTTATTTTACTTTTTTTTATTTGGTATTTGGTTTTTCATTTTATTTTGATGCTACCCGGTGTAAGTTTGTGCTAGATGTATTGTGTGTCTTTAAGTCTGTGCTGAATAAATATATTTTCTTTCTTTCATTTGGAGATGTCCCATACACAGCAAAAAAACAAAGGCCATGGATATTTTTCCTTTTTTAGACGCTAAAGTTAACAAGATGAACCCAGCTGTAAGTGTACAACTTACACGAGAAAGATCTCCTTTTGTATAAGCATTAAATAAATTATATACTTTTTGTTACAGGTACTAACATAGGAAGTACCTACATGGGAGAAATGAAAACACATGAGTATACTTATGATTGATTGATTGATCAATCCTAAAGAGGCAAGCACAAAATTAATGACATTTAGAACATTGATTGATTGGATTAAACTCAATAAATCAGTGTCGTAATGCTTCAAGCCAATGGTTTCCATTCCTGCCGATAGTTTTTATTCAATTTAGAAGTACTGACGATTTGAATTATCCTGAATGTTATTAAGATGAATTGACTTTGTTATCTCTTTTTACATAGTTTTTATTGTCTTCACTTGTATGTTTGCTTGCTTCTTCGTTTGTTTGTCCGTCTCTAACTCTTTGGACTACGAGTGAGCGGCTCATTACAGTATAATGTCCCACCGTTTTCAATACGTTCGTTCGATCGTTTCATTTTCATTTTAAAAATATCGAACTAAAAAGCTGAAAATAAATATAAAAGTTAAAAATAAAAACGTAAGGCGCTTAATATACAGTATGTTAAGAAACCCCTGTCCGACCCATAAGGATAATAAAGGTTAGATAAACACATGACCAAATATAATATAAAATTTTACGTAATCATCATAGTACCAATACAAATGAATTTTGAAATATTTTTTTTTGCCCGCGAATTAATTCCAACTTCCCCGAAATTTGATAATTTTTAAAAAAGGGACAACACCGGTATTATTATGAGCGAATAGCGATGCGACCACGTGCCGCGTGCCCTGCCGCCCGATGCCCGCGGAAGGGTGCTTAGCGCACATTTATTAAGTTACCTTTTTTTGCGAAATAATATTTATGTTTTTAGAGGGCATTTTTTTTTTAAAGTTTCGCCCGGTTTATTATCCATTAGTAGAATCAGTTATCGATACCTAACAACACCTTCACGGATCGGACAGGGTTTTCTTAACATACTGTATAAAAATTATAGCACAAAGCGCCTCACGCTTTTTTAAAATTAATTTTAACATTTTAGTTTGATATTCTTTAAAAGCATGTTTTTTTCGTATTCTTTCCACCTTTCAGAATTTTTTTATCGGTAAAATTTGGAACACAAACAGCCCATGAGCTGTATTAGGATATCATTATCATAAATAGCCTTTAATGTTACAACTCCTAGGGCACAGGCCTCCTATAGTTGAGAGTGAGAAGGCCTTAATCTACCACGCTGGCTCAGTGCGGGCTGGTAGATGTCACGTGGCTTCGAAGTTTTGCCTCTAGACATGCCGGTTTCCTCACGATGATTTCCTTCATCGTTTTTGAGAGCAGTGGTGGTGAATTAATTTATAGAAAATAAAGCGCCTGATAGCACTAGGCCACCACTCATTAGGATTAGAACATAAAATACTTTTTATCGTGACATTTCCGTGGAGTAATTTTCAAGCTCCACATGGGCGAAGATGCTGTTAAAAACCCAGCTAAAAATAAGTCCATAACATCGGCTGCCGGCAGAAGTTACCACCCACCAAACATAGTCTTGCCGCCAAGCGATTCGTCGTGTTCCGGCATGATCTCTGGTGAAGCCGTACAGATGGATAGGTCTGAGCAGTTGTGTTGTGATGTGTGCCGGGTACGATGCGCCAAATGTTGTTGTGTCAGGAGTTTGGTCATGGAGGGTCTCCAGTTCAATCTCCCTCTGGCGCAGCTTCAATGGTTTTGTTGTTGGGTTTAACACGAGTCTCTTAACTCAGTTTTTTTAATGAATTGTCTATTAATAAACTAGCGCGCTCTACTATCAACGATTGCATCACTGTTTACCATCAGGCGGGATTGCCGTCAAAGACTAGTTTATAAAGATAAAAGTAAAAAATATCTCAGCCTGTCGCTGCCCAATGGCCGGACAAAGGTCTCTTCTAAGTCAGAATAGCAAATTTTCCAGCCTATCTAGCTGGGTCATTACGCTACGCTTGTTGACGCAAGTTGCCCGCTTCAGAAGTTATCTGCTCTAACGGCCATCGATGCTTTCATAGTCATCCCGGCCCATTTTTCAGCTGCATAGCTCTGCCAACTTTGTTGTATCACTTTGAAATTCGAACGGTGTATCGTTGTGATTCCGCCACGATTTACTTCAAAAACACATGAATTGGGTTGTATCCTAAAAAATAATTTAAGGTCTATCAGATAGCTTTATTAAAAATAATATGGCACATGTATTTTTTTTTTTAATAATTATAAACTAGCGCTTGACCGCAATCCCGCCTGATGGTAAGCAGTGATGCGATCGTTGATGGTAAAGCACGCTAGTTTATTAAGAGCGTATTCACTCAGAAAAGCTGAGCGAAAAGGAAGGAAGACGGCAGTTGAGCGAGGTGATGCAATGTTAAACCCAACAACACGACCAACGATGCTATGCCAAAGGTGATTAATCTGAAGACCCTCCATGATCAAACTCCCGACACAACAACATTTGGCGCATCGTACCCGGCACACATCGCAACACAACTGCTCGGACCCGTCCTCCGTACGGCTTCACCAGACATCATGCCGGAACACGACAAATCGCTTGGCGGCAAGGCTTTGTCTGGTGGGTGGTAACTTCTGCCGGCGGCCGATGTTATGGCTATTCTGACTTAGGAAGATATATTGATTTCAAATTTCGCATGACGTCACGCCGTGGTACAAAATTTACCATGGCGTGACGTACTTAGCCCCCACTCCGTAACTTTAATACGCTATACCTCAGTAGTTTTGGTAATTTCGACAAAATAAAAAATACGGTTTTTTTTAATAATTAGAAACTAGTGCTTGACCGCAATCCCGCCTGATGGAGCAGTGATGCAATTGTTGATGGTAAAGCGCGCTCGTTTATTTTTAGCCTATTCACAAAAAAAAAACTTAGTAAATAGGCAGGGAGACGGCAGTTGAAAAAGGTGATATTAAACTCAACAACACGACCAACGATGCTGCGCCACAGAGAGATTGATCTGGAAATCCTCCACGACCAAACTCCCGGCACAACAACATTTGGCGCATCATAACCGGCACACATCGCAATGCAACTGCTCAGACCCGTCCTCCGTACGGCTTATTTTTTTTAGTATCTGTAAGACGGACTAATTATTTTATGATTTTCATACCTTGGATATATCCCCTTTCGCATTTGAATTATGTGCGCTCATTTTATTGAGGTAAGCAGTGAACATTACATATTTAGGTTATTTTCATATTTACGGTACACATTGGCTCCGATTCGCTTATTTATAAACTAAATTAAATTTAAGATTAGTATATCTTTTTCTTACTACTTCATTAAAAAAAGGACAGAAGATAAAATGTTAGTTTAAACCTGTCAAATTAGTTCGCTCCTAACGTATATCGACATATTTTTGGTCGCCATCTGTATAATCTCGTCCAAACTGTCTATGGAATATCTTCATTTGACAGGATTAAACTAAAATGTTACCTTATATAAATTTAAGTTCAATGCTTCTTTTTCCTTATATTTCATATAGTAAAGGACATCAGATACTCCACAGCCAACGAGCCACACATTTTCCCACCCATTGCAACTCCTGAAAGCCAGAATCAACGGTGGAGACCGCCAGAAAAACGCCGAGCAATGAAGCTCGACGAGTCCCGGAGAAACGATTCAACTGTCTTGGGTCCCGCAACGAAATTAATCAGACAAGAATAGCGGAGGAGTAAGAAAAAGATATTTTTTCCACTTCCCTTCATAACAAGCAGGAGACAGAACAGAACTAGGCCAATCGGCACAAAGGGACATTATTACAACTGGGAGAAGCCCAGATTGCCCAGCACCACGAAATAAAATTTGATTAAGTTAATGGGTCCTAAATAGGTATGTGCTGTTACAATTGATTCCAATAATAGGTATGGCAAAAGCGCTTGAACGCACGGAAATTGGTTCTAGTTTCTACAAGGTTCGTATAATAAACGACTCCGGATGTAACTTGTACACTATCCAACATAATATTGCGTTCATTCTGCCAAAGAATACACTCCCACAAGATGTGATGTGCGGACTGTTAAAATTCACAGTTCGATGTAGAACATTGACACAAAGGTGAAGGAACACGTTTAAAGAATACAGTCCACACAGTATACTCCACAGTCAGTTTAGACACGATTAAAACATGGCGACTAAAAATATGTACTTCAGACGCGGACTAATTTGACGGGACAAAGCTACTATTTTATCTCCTATTCTTTTCTTAATGAAATAGAAAGAAAACGTTGATCGGAAAAGAAATTTAGTTTAGTTCGTAAACAAGAAAATTCGTTCCAATATCTTGATATTTGTTCTCCCTTATATGAAAGTCTTCAATTATATTAAAATAAACAAGATATAATGGATGTTGTTTTCGGTTATATTTGTTGTCTTTATTATGAGTACCTACTTAATTTTGTTATCTTGGAATCTATTATTTATTTATTTAAAAAATAACAACTCAAGGTCGCAAAAAGGGCGATGGAAAGAGCTATGCTTGGAGTTTCTCTGCGCAATCAAATCAGAAATGGGTAGATCCGCAGAAGAACAAAAGCCTCCGACATAGCACATCTTGGCGCCCACGTGCCGGCCCCAACAAGGTGGACCGATGACCTGTGAAGGTTGCGGGAAGCCGATGGATGCCGGCAGCACAAGACCAGTCATTCTGGAAAGCCTTTAGGCCCAAGAAGAAGAAGAAATAAATAAAAAGAACATTTATTAATGACCCAATATGGAGTTATTTCGATAGTCAAGTCAAAATCAAAATCAAAATCAAAAGTCATTTATTCAAATTAGACTGAGAATCAGCACTTTTTGAACGTTAATATTACATAAGACAGTCCCCCAAAACGCCCTCCCATCGACACTTCCTAGTGCTTTCGCTGGGAAGAAGAAGTGGCGGAACAAACTCCCCAGCAGCACAGCTGTCTGTTCATTTAAAAAAAAAACACATGTCTTTATACAATACTATGTATAGTGATGAACACGATAAAATACAACAACAATGAAATTATTTACCATATGCCAGCTATCACGCCAAAATACCAGCAAAGCAAAACAATATATTTATATTCAAATGAAAATATAATTAACTAAAACTTGTTACTTAACTAAGAAGCCTCAGGCATAAAGGGCGTGACAGCTTACATATTTATGTAATGTAAAAAAGTAAATTATATGAACTCATATAACGTATCAATAAGCTAATTACTGAGAAAGAACACAAACATTGTCCTGAGTTAATCAGAGCGACCAGCTATTCTTATCATTTAAATAATCATTCACGGAATAATATGCCTTTGAACAAAGCTTGGATTTAATTTGTGCTTTAAATGCATTGTAGGGCAAGTCTAGGCAAGGCATAATTAATGATACAGTCAAATATCAAAGATAACTGTATGCCGCTGATTACTGGTATTGACGTGGATAAGTAATACGAGAGGGAGATTTTCGTGCTTCTGAATATCCGTAATGACTTCCAAAGATCCATGCAAGTTAGTCGGGAGCAACGGCTTCCAAGTTTTTTTTAACTTTATAAACTAGTGCTTGACCGAGATCCCGCCTGATGGTAAGTAGTGATGCAATCGTTGATGGTAAAGCGGGCCAGTTTATTAAGAGCCTTTTCACTTTATCCTTGAAGACACTCAAATTGTAGTCAGACGGCAAGACCGCTGCAGGCAATTTTTGAAGAACAGAAACTAGCCTTCAATGTAGGTACGTGGTATTAAAGTACGAGGCGAAAGACGGGTTCCAAAAATTAGGGCTTTCCAAATCACGGAGCGGTCTGTAAAAATGGTTTACCTGATCGACCCAACACTTATATCACACTTATATCTCAACGTTAGTTCCAGTCGCTAGTCGCATCTGAAGCTTTTTTCAGCTTTAGAGTCTGGGGTCCCCTTTACCAGTATAACTGCTGATTTTGGCTAAACTTCGATATTTTCCGTGAAGCGACTGCCGTCTGACTTCCACAACCCAAAGGCGATATCGAAGCATTGCAGTTAAACCAATTGTTGGACTTTTGAGGGCTCCAACAACCCGTAACGACTGCCATTAGATGTTCGTATGGCAACCGGGACCAGAGGCTTATCACTCATCCATAGGTCATCCGCGACAAGCGTGGCTTATAGTTAATATTTAACCACTCTTATCACACACACAATATCATCTCAGCGTTAATCCCAGTCGAATCCGAAGATTTTTCAGCTTTGCATTCTGGGGTCCGCTTTACCAGTCTAACTGCTGATTTTGGCTAAACTTCGATATTTTCCGTAAAGCGACTGCCGTCTGACCTCCACAACCCAAAGGCGGTATCGAAGCATTGCATTTAGACCAATTGTTGGACTTTTGAAGGCTCCAAAAACCCGTAACAACTGCCATTAGATGTTCGTATGGCAACCGGGACCAAAGGCTTAACGTGCTTTCCGAGGCACGACCAGACCAGTGCAAATATTCATATTCATCCATATTTGCACTGCACGGGGATTGAACCCGCGCCTCCTTGCGCAGCGGCCGTGTTCGTTACCTCTACGCCACGGAGGCTGTCAACGGAATGAAAATGCTGTCATTAACTTAAAATGAAATATCTTTTATAAATGTACCATTGTATTCACAATGACGTCATATTTAAAATCCTTTGTCTCGATGGATATAATGCTTATTATTTAAAGTAAAATTCTTGTAAATAAAACGTGTGCAAATATTTATATAACTCTGCTCACCCCAATGTTTACTGAGCGTGATTAATTCATCTCGAAGCATAAAATATGGTAGTACTGGTGAGCACAGAAGTGGTTTCTCGTGTCAGGTGTTTTTTTGTTACAAGTCTGGAAATAGCTTTTGTTATTTTATGTATATGTCATGTGTAATTTTTAAGTGCGTTGTTGTGTTTTGATTTCATGAACATGTTTTTGTTATCAATTTTATAAAATTAAAATCTACAAAAATGTACAGGCTGTATCTGACATCGTAACGCAAACTTTGCGAAAAGGCATGCCACTAATAATATTATGATAGTCATATAAGTCGTTAATGAACGAACGGTTACAGAATTCACAGTGTTTAAAAAAAGTGTCGGCTCGGACTTTGCAAGTTGCAAGCGTGCCGCCGTGCGGGTCTGTGGGTATGACGTTGATCCCTGATGTGAACTCTATTAAATTAGCTGATAAAATAGTTTTTAGAGTTTTGTTTTCATTGTGCTTTTTGTGTAATTAGCGAATTAATTAATTTTTACTTTAAAATTTTATTAGGTTATAAAAGTATAGCGATTATGAACGGTCTAAAGTGAAAATTACTTGTTTATAATTACACTGAAAATCATATATACCACAACACAGCAACGCTCTTACACGGTACATCATCATCAGCCTTTTTTACTGTCCCACTGCTGGGCACAGATCTCTCGTACAGAGAAGGATCTAGCGTAATCACCACGCTTGCTCAATACGGGTTGGCGATTTCAGACTTAAAGTCCAGGTTTCCTCAAGATGTTTCCCTTCACCTTGTAATCAGTCACTGGTGTCCACAAGACATACTTAGAAAGTACATATAACACTACGTTTCCACAGATTACTTAAAATATAAAGTTGGAAAGATAATACATCAATACAATCTTAATCAAACTGAATCTAAGGCTAAATCTAGGTTTTATTTACGAAAATTCGTAAATAAAACCTAGATTAAGCCTTATTATATAGATTATACTAGCTGGCCCGGCAAACGTTGTTTTGCCATATAAATAATAAAAAAAATTTAGGGGTGGACTACCCCTAACATTTAGGGGGATGAAAAATAGATGTTGGCCGATTCTCATAGATAGGTACCGGATAAGCACAAAAAGTTTCATCAAAATCGGTCGAGCCGTTTCGGAGGAGTTTAAGTTCGAACACCATGACACGAGAATTTTATATATTAGATTATTACGTCGTCGCCTTTACGTCGACTCTTTGAGATACTTAAAAATTTGTTTTTTAAAGTTATTTTTACTTAAGACGAATATGTCTACCTTGATAAAATGAGTGTTATAGTTTTCCATTAATCTCCGAAGCGGCGTTCTCTCACCCGCGTTAGTACGACAAGAAGCTACAGCAAAGAGAGGATAAGAGTCTAAACTAACTAGGTACTACTAATAACTTAGAAAAGGTACATTGGTACTTGCCTGACCTGGAATCGAACCCGAACACTCATACTTGAGAGGCTGGTGTTTTAACCACTAGGCCTCCACGTTATACGACGGTATGTACCGTCGTGTATCGTGGTGGCCTAGTAGTTATACAGGGTGTATCTGATATTGTAACGCAAACTTCGCGAGAAGGTTACACCGCATGCCACTAATAAAATTATGATAGTCATTTATATCGTTAATGAGTGGTTACAGATAACAGCGTTTAAAAAAATGTGTCAGCTCGGCATTTGAACGTTGCAAGCATGCCGCCGCGCGTGTTTGTGGGTATGACGTTGACCCCTGATGTGAACTCTATTAAATCAGCTGATATAATTATTTTTTATTTTAAAATATTATTGGGTTATAAAAGTATAGCAATTATGAACGGTTTGAAGTGAAAAAACTGCATATTATTTTTACGACATGTATCATCGACGCACAAACTAGTACCATGGATCCAGTCCATGGTACTCGTATGTGCGTTGATGTCAGAGACACCCTTTATAAGCTGCGTTGCCTGGTGGATATAGGTACATACATATATACCGACTGGTACCGACCAAACTAAACTCCTAAACATTACACCCAGGAATTCTAAATAATTTCTCCATTAGATTCTCCGTGAGGCCATTACCGAAATCTGTCCCTCGAGTCTGGCAACACTGTTTGGTACGGAGCCTGATTCTCGGTAGTTTACGAACATAATTAATGAAAGGGTAGTGATAATAAATATTCCTAGTGGTTTTATGGAGATGTTTAATTGCGTTGAAAATTGAGGCACATTTTTGGAACGGATCTGAAGTTATATTTTTCGTGTTTGAACAGCTGCTCTGTAACTTTTAGTCCCGGTATATATTTAAATTATAAACTAGTGCTTGACCGCAATCCCGCCTGATGGTAAGCAGTGATGCAATCGTTGATGATGATAAAGCGCGCCAGTTTATTAAGAGCCTATTCACTCAAAAGACTGAGTGAATAGGAATATTAATAAGGTTTGTTACTTATGACACAGGGTACTTAAAATAAACTTAAATTGCATCCATTTATTGTTTCTTATGTTTTTTATTGTTTCTTATTTTTTCAAGAAATGTTCGCACTGTTTATATAAGGTCTGTGAACCGACTTCGAGTGATGTTAAATAAATATTTCTAAGAGATGATACCTATCTGTGGAAACAAAATCTAACAGTTGAATTTTCTCCTTTTCATGTTTTTTTAAGCGATTTTTTTTTATAACGAGAAAGGCACATCATCATCATCATCAACCTCTTTTTTATCGTCCCACTGCTGGGCACAGGTCTCCTCTCATACAGAGAAGGATTGAGCGTAATCACCACGCTTGCTCAATGCGGGTTGGCAGAGTTCGAGTGGCAGTTTCAGAGCAAGTTCCTTGCTTTGCCATAGCTTCCTATTTTTAACCGAATTAAAAAAATGGAGGTTATCAATTCAACCCGTATGTATGTAATATTTCCAGAACTACTCAGTTTTCGTATATGTTAGTCTATAGCAGCGTCTGAACAAATGTGCCAAATTTCAAAAGTGTATGTATGTATGTTTGTGCGCGCATATTTCCGGAACTACAAGTCTGATTTAAGTTGTAGATTTTTGTTGTACTAGGTATTGTTTATTTTGGGGAATATTGCAAATTTTACCAAACTCGATTTAGTTGTTTTTGAGACGGATTTTTTTCGTATTGATGAGAACTTATTCTACATGGGATATGGCTGCCACTTTTCTCATGAGGTGAAGAAAGTAATTTTCGAATTAAAAACTTTTAACAAAAAAAAAAAAAAAAAAATAGAAACCGACTTAAAAAAAAACACTTCAAGGAAAAAATAATTTTACTTTTGTCATGGCTCTAGAAGGTTTGAGGTTTCTGTTGTTTAGCTCCCCACCGACTTCTAGAGAAATGACAAAAGTAAAACTGTTTTTACCTTTTAAGTGTTTATTAAAGTTGGTTTAAATTTTTTTGTAAAAAGTTTTTTATTTCATCAATATTTATTGTTGATACTTTCTATCAAAAATTCAACATTATTAAATATTTTTTCAACCAAATTTTTATGAACTTCAATCCTATGCTCCCTACACATAAACACACTCTTAAAAAAAAAAATACTAAATTTAGTTGTTTACCAAACAAGCTTAGTAATTTCAGCTTTAATAACATTATACTGTTAACATGGCTAACTCCATTGTACACGACATTACTCTCAGCGGCTTACGCAAGCGCACATATGAGTAGCTGACAAATTGTTAAAATACTAAAGTTTTATACTAAAATTATAGAATAAATTATGTGTATAATTATGGTCACTCATTTACTCAAAAAGAAATAATCACTATCATCATCTCAGCATTAATCACAGTCGCATCCGAAGCAGGGGCGTGCACAGAGATTTTGTTGAGGGTATACATACATATACCTACTACCCCAATCTCTGTGCTTATACAGTATGTTAAGAAAACCCTGTCCGACCCGTGAAGGTGTTGTTAGGTATCGATAACTGATTCTACTAATGCATACAAAACCAGGCTAAATTAAAAAAAAAAAAACACCTAAAAAAAATAAATATTATTTCGCAAAAAGAGGTAACTTAATAAATCTGCGTTATCCACACTATCGCGTGCGGCGGCGGAGGCGGCGGAGGCGGCGGGCGGCAGGGCACGCGGCACGTGATCGCATCGCTATTCGCTCATAATAATACCGGTGTTGTCACTTTTAAAAATTACCAAATTTCGGGGAAGTTGGAATTAATTCGCGGGAAAAAAAGATTAATTTAAAATTCATTTGTATTGGTACTATGATGATTACGTAAAATTTTATATTATATTTGGTCATGTGTTTACCTAACCTTTATTATCCTTATGGGTCGGACAGGGTTTTCTTAACATACTGTATAAGTATGGTAAAACTTAAAAAACGTAAGGTAGACGTAGTTTCAATTTAACATGGTCGCGTACTTTTTCGCATGTCAACATTGAATTGATGTTTGTGCGTGGCTACAATGAACATCTAAGTATGTGATTGCTGATAAGAACAAGTCAAATAAATGATATACGTGGGGTGTTAGGTATTTTTTTTGCCCACATGAATACAATGAAATCATCACCATCATCTCAGGGTTAATGCCAGTCGCATCCAAAGCTTTGGAACCGCGAATTGCTGATTTTGGCGAAATTTCGACATTTTCCGTGAAGCGACTGCAGTCTGACCTCCATAACGCGCAGGCAATATCGAAGCATTGCAGTTAGACCAATTGTTGGACTTTTGTGGGCTCCAACAACCCGTAACGACTGCCACTAGATGTTCGTATGGCAACCGAAACCAACGGCTTAACGTGCTTTCCGAGGCACGACCAGACCAGTGCAAATATTCATATTCATGCATACAAATATTTACACTGCGCGAGGATCGAACCCGCGCCTCTTTACGCAGCGGCCGCGTTCGCTACCGCTACGCCATGGAGGCTGTCAAAATACAATGAAATGGTGTTACTAACTAAACTGTAAATAAGTAATAATTTATTTCTCAAAAAACTAAAAAAAAAATATTTTACTATCTATAAATTAAATCAACGCACCTATCTATTTTTAAATAACTCTGTAAAAATTAAATATATATAAGATCGTTTTGAAATCGCTAAAAGTTCTTTTAAAATGGAAATATAGACAAATCTATGAGTCTGCTTTGGCCCTGTGTGTTTCATAAATATGCGTAATGCACTACTCATTGGAATCATAACTATTAAATTTTGCTAATTTGTAAACTTCAGGAAAATTATTACAATATAAAGTATAGTATTGAAATTCAAAAGCAAGTAGGTTGAAAAACTTAAGGTCTTTTAAGTTTTTATAACTACGAACTGTCAATGCCATGTTTTAAAATAATATACCTACACGAGAAACAATACAATTTATTTGTATGTACACACTACACGGCCTGCTAACCACATATAATTATCATAATACTTTTTATAAAGACAACCTTTCTTTTGTGTTAAACCAAAAACTCTAAAATAAATGAATATTCAATTCCGCTTAAAACAACCAATATAAGTACATATTTAACCAAATACACCAACAATGAAACAACATAAGCTGTTAAAATAAAAAGGTATTTGAACGAACAACAATCATGCTATATTTCTGAACTTCTTAAATTCGTCGCATTATTAGAAGCTGTGCTTATCCTGGCTTTTTAACCCAATGAAATTACACGCAAACGTACACAACAGCCTAAACTGTTGTGTACGTTTGCGTTGCACACAAGCAAATAATTTTATTCACAGACAGATACGGGAGAGGCACATTTTGTAACTGCTTACGCCGCTACGAGAAGTGGCGCGGGCGTCGCGACGAAGGCGAGTAATGTATTTCGTAGTTAGCACTAGGCCCAATAGATGGCAGTGTTATCACTAACTGATTAACAAAGTCTTTCAGTTTTAAGTTTGTAGTATATAAATTATTTTACTGTAGTATATTATAAATTTATTATATTTTTTTTAGGAAACTATTAGGGTATGCAGTGCTTATCTGCTTGTATGGAACGCACGCGCCTGATCCGTAGCTTTTGCAGCTTTGGAATCTGGGGTCTGCTTTACCAGTCTAACTGCTAATTTTGGCTAAACTTCGATATTTTCCGTGAAGCGACTGCCGTCTGATCTCCACAATCCGAAGGCGATATCGAAGCATTGCACACCAATTGTTGGACTTTTGAGGGCTCCAATAGCCCGTAACGACTGCCATTAGATGTTCGTATGGTAACCGGGACGAACGGCTTAACGTGCTTTCCGAGGCACGACCAGATCAGTGCAAATATTCATATTCATGCATACAAATATAAGCACAGCGCGGGGATGGGACCCGCGCCTCCTTGCGCAGCGGCCGCCTTCGCTACGGAGGCTGTCAATACTGACAGCAGAATTCCGATTATTCGGATCAAATAAACTAAGAATATTTCGGGTAATCGAGAATTTAGATCATTGTCAAACTTTTTATCGTCCCACTGCTGGGCACAGGTCTCCTCTGATACAGAGAAGGATTGAGCGTAATCACCACGCTTGCTCAATGCGGGTTGGCGATTTCAGACTTAAAGTCCCGGTTTCCTCAAGATGTTTTCCTTCACCTTACGTCATTGGTGTCCAAGATATACTTAGAAAGTACATATAACTTTAGAAAAGTTACATTGGTACTTGCCTGACCTGGAATCGAACCCTCGCACTCATACTTGAGAGGCTGGACTTGTAAAATACTGGTATTCAGTTGAATCCGGTAAGACTGGAAGCTGACCTCAATATAGTTGGTAAAACACTAGGTAGAATGATGATGAGTCATACATTCGTATTGGGGATCGCATTGTAATGTTATGTACGCTTATTATTTATACTCATACCTATACTTATACAGTATGTTAAGAAAACCCTGTCCGACCCGTGAATGTCTTGTTAGGTATCGATAACTGATTCTACTAATGGATACAAAACCGGGCTAAACTTAAAAAAATCCCTCTAAAAAAATAAATATTATTTCGCAAAAAGAGGTAACTTAATAAATGTGCGATAAGCACCCTTCCACAGGCGGCGGGCGGCAGGGCACGCGGCACGTGGTCGCATCGCTATTCGCTCATAATAATACCGGTGTTGTCACTTTTTAAAAAATTACCAAATTTCGGGGAAGTTGGAATTGGTTCGCGGGAAAAAAAGATTATTTCAAAATTCATTTGTATTGGTACTATGATGATTACGTAAAATTTTATATTATATTTGGTCATGTGTTTACCTAACCTTTATTATCCTTATGGGTCGGACAGGGTTTTCTTAACATACTGTATAAAGGGTGTATCTGACATCGACGCACAAACGAGTACCATGGATCCAGTACATGATTCTGAACCCCCTAGTGGTGGAATTTTTCGTCGGTTTTTCATGATTTAAAAAAAATATGTATGTAGTTTTTTTCACTTTAGACCGTTCATAACTACTGTACTTTTATAACCCAATAAGATTTTAAAGTAAACATTAATTAATTCGACAATTACACAAAAAAGCGCAATGAAAACAAAACTCGAAAAACTATCTTATCAGCTAATTTAATAAAGTTCACATCAGGGATCAACGTCATACCTACAAAATCGCACGGCGGCACGCTTGCAACGTTCAAAGGCCGAGCCGCCGCTTTTTTTTAAACACTGTGAATTCTGTAACCGTTCACTAACGACATAAATGACTATCACAATTTTATTAGTGGCATGTGGTCTAGCCTTTTCGCGAAGTTTGCGTTACGATGTCAGATACCCCTTTATATTGTATCATTCATTCCCACAGATCATAATATGCATTCCATTACTATGAGGCTCTGTTTTGATCATATTATTATTATATTTCATATTATTTTTTAGTCCTGGTGTAGCCACCACACACATTATTTAGTTCACAGACACAATCCTCAACTCTAAGCCTAAGTTTCGGCCTCCAGTCCCTCGATGTACGCGGTTATACCGAGTATAATCGCGAGGGCCTGGAGGCCGAACAGTTTGCCAGCGGCGGTGTTTCCGTCGGACTACAATTTAAATATCTTCAAGGCTAGAGTGAATAGGCTCTTAATAAACTAGTGCGCTTTACCATCAACAACTGCGTCACTGCTTACCATCAGGCGGGATTGCGGTCAAGCGCTAGTTTATAATTTTAATTTAAAAAAAAAGGCAACTTAGCGACCTCTTAGGGTAGGAAGCTGTATCTATGCAGGACTGTATTACTTTTTTCAACCACACACAGCACTTTTTAATTTAATTTCACTTATGTTCACATTGTTACAGAACATTTTCTTCTTCTTTTCTTAAGAGTGAATACTACTTCAACTCTTCAATGGCCTCTGTGGTTAGACACCACAATTTTGCCAATAACACGTGTAACAAATTATAGAACTTCTTTAATAAAATTATTTCACAATAATGGCGGATATCGCCAATGACAGTGAAAAAACGGCCGCGTTTGCCGACTACTAGGAGATTTGATGCAAAGCCATGATGTGGCCACTATGCTACGATATTTCAATGTTCTTTATGAATTATTCACTGAATGCACTTTTTACTACATAAATCACGCACTTTTATTTAGTAAACGACACTATAAATAATTTTAAAAGTCCAATGAAAAATGCGCGTGACACTCATCTTAGCTTTCCTGTCAAAACTCCAGAACATTTTCATTATTATAACATTTTTTGACAATATTGTTGAAGATGTCTCTATGACAACCTTTTCATCAAAATTCTTGTTGGCCTGCTATTTTTCTTTCGGAATTGTGATCCGAACTCTTTGAAGTTAAAATTATTTACCGTTCCCTTGTCTATATTTTTGAATATTTAAATTTCGCCCTGCAACCGTTCTTAGAGATTTCTTTAGAAATCCTCGCAGAGCAGTGGTCAGTTGAGGTCTGGCTTTCAAATAAGCAGCTTCAATTATTAAGCCTTAGATCAACGCTGCCTCAAGAGCCCTTTCAGGGGTACTCGCTGCTGTGGCGCCTGCTACCTGGCGCGCCAGCTGCTGCTGCCGGCCCTTTGCCGCCGGAACCGCTCCCGCTGAAGGCGTTGCTCCTACCGCTAACGCCGCTCCTCCGCTGCTACTGCCGGCTCTCCGCCGCCGGGGCCGCTCCTACTGCCGGCGTCTGCTTCTGCTGCTGGTACCGCTCCTACTGCCGACGCCGCTCCTCCGCTGCTGCTGGCCTACTGTCTGCGTCTGCTTCTGCTTTACCTTTCTTTTGTATTTTTCTTCACTTCACTCATTATCATTCATCTTCATTTCTTTTTTTTTTACTCTTTCAATAAATTTTTAGTCTACTAATTTGCCTCTTTTTTTTTTCAAATTAGTTTTCTTGTCGTTACATGACAGCATGACTTAATTCCCTTATCTCCGTTGCATCATCGGATCTTTTCATCATTATCATCATTATCTTAGCGTTTATCTCGGTTGCATCCACGGCTTTCGCGTTGGAGCCCGGGGTCCGCTTTCTCACACATTCTCCTCCATTTCGCGCGATTCCATTTCACTCAAAGAAACTATCAGTATCGTTCCAATATAAGACGACCCGTCGCACGGTGAGTATCTACCCTTTCGTTGTTGACCCCTCAACGATCCGGACGAAACTTTTCACCTTGTCTTTTTTACCACGTATACCGAGGGACTGGGACAGTTTGCCAGTTTGCGGTGTTTCCATCTGACTACGATTTAAGTGTCTTCAAGGCTTGAGTGAATAGGCTCTTAATAAACTAGCTCACTTTACCACCAAAGATTGCGTCAATGCTCAGGCGGGATCGCGGCCAAGCACTACTACTATTTTTTGAAGTGAAACTTCTTTAAGCACGCTTGACTTGGGGTGTAAGCTTTCGAAAGCGTTACGAAAAATCATCGGGCAAGGCGAACGGAAGTTAAGTGGGGTCCTATTTCGTCTGTACTACAAACAAGGAGTTGGCTCATGTAAATATTGCATGACATGTCGAGTATGAAGTTGTGAGTTCGCATCTCGCCGAAGGCAATATATATATATTTGGATCTTTTTAAGATTTGTTAACAATTGATTACCTAAGAGCACAAATAATTTATAAATTTCGTTCTGTTCTGGCCTTTATATTGTTTTATATATTTTTGCTGAACATTTCTGATATAATTGAAAGTACAGAAGCTTGAAGATATCGTCACAATACGATATATAATTGGACACAAAGTACAAATTGCTTTCGAGCCTCATAAGCACAATTATTAAGCTAAGTACCTTGATTGATTAAGAACTATGAATTTCTTCGAGAACATGACGTTGGCTCATGTAAATATTGCATGACATGTCGAGTATGAAGTTGTGAGTTCGCATCTCGCCGAAGGCAATATATATTTTTTGGATCTTTTTAAGATTTGTTAACAATTGATTACCTAAGAGCACAAATAATTTATAAATTTCGTTCTGTTCTGGCCTTTATATTGTTTTATATATTTTTGCTGAACATTTCTGATATAATTGAAAGTACAGAAGCTTGAAGATATCGTCACAATACGATAATTGGACACAAAGTACAAATTGCTTTCGAGCCTCATAAGCTCAATTATTAAGCTAAGTACCTTGATTGATTAAGAACTATGAATTTCTTCGAGAACATGACGTTGGCTCATGTAAATATTGCATGACATGTCGAGTATGAAGTTGTGAGTTCGCATCTCGCCGAAGGCAATATATATTTTTTGGATCTTTTTAAGATTTGTTAACAATTGATTACCTAAGAGCACAAATAATTTATAAATTTCGTTCTGTTCTGGCATTTATATTGTTTTATATATTTTTGCTGAACATTTCTGATATAATTGAAAGTATAGAAGCTTGAAGATATCGTCACAATACGATAATTGGACACAAAGTACAAATTGCTTTCGAGCCTCATAAGCTCAATTATTAAGCTAAGTACCTTGATTGATAAAGAACTATGAATTTCTTCGAGAACATGAGGCTGCGAACACCCCCCGACCCCCCTCATTGATTACCTCACCCCCCCGTGAATTATCTCGGGAACCAGAGGTCGTGGACTACCCGAGTTTGGGGTCCCCTGATTCACGAGGAAGAGCCCGACCTTTTGGCCCCGTGGGAATCTACTACCCCCCCCCCCCCCCCGACACCCTTTAGTTACCTCACCTCCCCGTGGATTATCTCGGGAACCAGAGGTCGTGGACTACCCGAGTTTGGGGTCCCCTGAATCAGGAGGAGGAGCCCGACCTTTTGGCCCCGAGGGAATCCACTCCCCCCCTCTCCCCCTCCCCCTTCAACCCCACGAAACCTATGCCCCCCCCGACCCCCTTTAGTTACCTCACCCCCCCGTGGATTATCTCGGGAACCAGAGGTCATGGACTACCCGAGTTTGGGGTCCCCTGAATCAGGAGGAGGAGCCCGACCTTTTGGCCCCGAGGGAATCCACTCCCCCCCTCTCCCCCTCCCCCTTCAACCCCACGAAACCTATGCCCCCCCCGACCCCCTTTAGTTACCTCACCCCCCCGTGGATTATCTCGGGAACCAGAGGTCGTGGACTACCCGAGTTTGGGGTCCCATGAATCAGGAGGAAGAGCCCGACCTTTTGGCCCCGAGGAAATCCACTTGCCCTATCCCACTGACTTACCTGGTGCTGCGCACTCAATCGTTGGCGAGCAGGCCGTGTCTTATAGGTTAGTTAGGTTAGGAATTGTGTGTGTTGTGCTGTTATCGTCCCCCTATTGGGACGCATAATTTTAATTCTAGTTTAAGTAAGTCTTTAATTTGAAAAGCAACTTCCCGTAGTGCCGATGTACTTTATCACAGAGATAAAAGACTATCAATTAAATTTTTCAAAAAGAGGGCGTTGTATGAATTAAATATTGTTATAAATTCATATTCTATTCAGTAATAATTGATTTTTTTTTTACTACAAGGTCTACAATGAGTTCTATGATTGTCAGTATAATGTTATTTACTAAGAAAACGTACTAGATGGCACTTATAAATGACACTATTTTTATAAAACGAACTTATCAAAACCTATATTATACATAAACTAGGCCATCTATCGTGGATTGACGATATTTAATTTGAAAAGCAACCTCCCGTAGTGCCGATGTACTTTATCACAGAGATAAAAGACTATCAATTAAATTTTTCAAAAAGAGGGCGTTGTATGAATTAAATATTGTTATAAATTCATATTCTATTCAGTAATAATTGAAATTTTTGAAGTGAAACTTCTTTACGCACGCTTGACTTGGGGAGTAAGCTGGTGAACGCGTGACGTAAGCGTTACGAAAAGTGATCGGGCAAGGCGAACGGAAGTTAAGTGGGGGATATAAGCACAGAGGCGCCCTTGGCGCGAGTTTGGTACTACAAGGTCTACAAAGAGTTTTTTTTTTTTTCAATAAAAATAGAAGATCTATGCAAAAATATTAATTTACCAATGAAACCATGAAATAAATTTAAATATTTATAGAAAATTAATATATTTATTTATTTATATATTCTTTATTGCACACCAATCAAGCATCGAACAAAATACATTAAACACAAAACATACAATGGGCGACCTTATCGCTAATGCGATTTCTTCCAGGCAACCAAAGAATGGACAGATTCTCTCGAACCACAAATGGGACTGTCGTTGGTGCAAACATCATTATTACAATATACTAAAGTAGATACACAAATACAATCATATACATACATAAATACATAGATACTGAACATAACAGGTAAGTAAGTAAATTAGCGAAAAAGTGACTGTAGAACAAGATCATAACGACAAGTAGTTTTCCCTCACAAGTCTCTTGAATTCCTGCAACGATTGTGCGCGTTTAATTTTAATTGGCAATGCATTCCACAAACGGGGGGCCTGAACAGTGAAAGATTTATCAAGAAACGCTGTGGAATGCATAAGCATTTTGAACTTTAAGTTATCTGATGACCTTAACGATTTAGTATGTGAGTTGCACAGAAATTGAAAGCGATTCTTAATATAAAGAGGGGTGAAAGGAGAAAAAAGCACATTATATAGAAGGGAAAGAATATAAGCATTCCGACGAAGGCGAATTGGTAACCACTTGAGCTTCACACGAAATTCGGATACATGGTCATATTTGCGCAGACCGAATATGAACCTAATACAAACATTTTGAAGTCGCTCAAGCTTATCTAGTTGGTCTTGTGTAAGATCAAGATAGCTGACATCAGCATAGTCAAGGATAGGTAGAAAAAGTGATTGTGCAAGTGCAATTTTGGTGGCAGACAGTAGGAAATTGCGTAATCTCTTCAGAGACGCTGCGGAAGCAAATAGCTTGCGGCTAACTTCCTGCCCCTGGGAAGTCCAAGAGAAAGTTTTGTCAATATATATTCCCAAGTTCTTAACTTTGTCACTAAAGGGAACCACTGCATTTTCAAAAGAAACTTGAGATAGGGTCGTCCAATCGATTCTAGTGACCGTCCTAGAACTGCCCACGACTATAACCTGCGTCTTTATGGGATTGACCAAAAGCCCATATCTTTTGCTCCAGTCACATATGCGGGACAGATCACGATTGATCGCTAATATGGACTCAGATAGATTTCCAAGAGGCGCTCGTGAGTAAATTTATAAATCATCTGCATAAATTTGAAAAAAAAAAAAACAACCTCCGTGCTCCGGAGAAATTCCTCATGATAAAATCCTAAAACATTTTGTGTAATAAAGAATTAGGAAAGAAAATACACATTGTATTTATGTACAACAAAACGATGTGTAGGTTTCATTGTGGCGTTGTTATACAATCCTAATAATATTATATATAAATGTGAAAGTTTGTATAATATACATACAGAGTGGTGTTGACAATACGACAATAGATTAAAATACGCACAATGCTGCTTCATAGAAATAATCCTAAACCATAGAAAAAAACCTAGCAACAAAAATAAAAAAATAAAATTTCAAACAAACTAAATCGCATAAAATTGCAAACGGAATAGAACATCCTTTAAAAATATTGGTTCACTGACCTCCGATCAGCGACAGCGCGATCCTGTATCGACTTGCTTTTTTCGCGCCATTATTATTAAAGTTTAGTACCGCAGGATGCGTCGGTCATTAACCTGTAAGCGCTTCCTTATCAACATGTACATCATATAGAAAATGTGAAAAATGAAAAATAATTTCCTGTGACTAAACTAATGGACATATTTATATCATTTTTTATAGGTAAACTGAGAATGTGTTGAGGTACACGATGTTTAATTTACTGTCGTATTGTCAGCACCACTCTGTATATATATGTTTGTTACCATTTTACGCCTATTGAATGAATTTAGATAACATTTGGCACACAAATGGTTTATGATAGCAAAAATAACATAATTGTAGTTTTTTATGCGAATTCTCTCTTAGGATCGAATCTTATACGGGTCAAATGGTGAGGCGCAGCTAGTATGAAATATACAGAACCAATTCCACCAAGAACCATGAACATATAACTATTGTAGTGTTAGTTAAGTTCACAGTTTGACTCACTCAAATGCACTCATACACAGTTTGAAAACGAACTCATTTGTTTGAAAAGTAAATCATCGCGGATTCACAACGATAAACCGTTCGAATTTCAAAGTAATGTTTGGAGAGCGCTTTTCTCGTTAGAAATAAAGGTACCGACAGTCTCATAACAGGTTGATAGCTCCACATGGCTCTGTAGGGAATCCGTAGAAGATAAATTTTCCGTAACCCCTATAAACGTCCTTACGTTTTGCTGCTAATCATAAGGTTTTATTACTTTGTGTTTACAACGCTGGAAAATTAAGGGTCTGACACAGAAGTACTTGCACTGTACTTTCAACAAGAACATTAAAAATCACTCATAAATTCTCTAAAGCGTGTAACACATGGCAACGCGCACCGCCACGGTAGGCGGTGAAGCGGATCTCATGTCGCATTGACCTCTACTAAACCCATAGATGCCTAACACTCATAGTCACATACACCGCCCAACCGCGCGGTCGAGCGGTACTCTCGCCGCCACTGCCCCTCCGCGCTGCCGTCCGTGCGGTTGAGCGGCGCCTCACAAACAGAACGCCACATAGCCGTGCAGATCATCGTAGGTGCAAGACGAAGATCAGAAAATTCTTGCCTGTGTCTGTGAACAAACTGCTCAAAACCAGGTTAAACCCATCCACGCGGACAGGCGCGTTAACCGCCTTACCGCGCCGAGCACCGCTACGAAATCCGCTTTACCGTCGCCGCTCTCCGCGGCGGTACGCGGTGCCGTGTGTGATTAACACGGCCTTAGGGTGAAAGCAGTTGTAGTTGTATAGAACAATTTCTTCTGTTGGTGTAGTTTTCACAATCGTGATAGCTGAACGACAGTTCGACTTTATTGAACTGTGTTGGTAAATGTTCTTTAGCGGCGTTTTGTACTTTTTGGAACGAATAAAAATGCACTAGCGTCAGGACTCATGACCCTGATCACAAAAACATAATTGGAATGTATGCATTTCTCTATGTCTACATCTGACTCGTTCGGTAAAAAATTCTCGATGGTAGGCCATAATATCGGCTGCCGGCAGAAGTTACTACCCACCAGACAAACTCTTGCCGCCAAGCGATTCGTCGTATTCCGCTATGATGTCTGGTGAAGCCGTACGGAGGACAGGTCTGAGCAGTTGTGTTGCGATGTGTGCCGGGTACGATACGCCAAATGTTGTTGTGTCGGGAGTTTGGTAGTGCAGAGTATCCAGATCAATCTCCCTCTGGCGCAGCAACGTTGGTCGTGTTGTTGATTTTAACATTGAATCACCTCGCTCAGCTGACGTCTTCCTCCCTATCCACTCAGTTTTTTGAGTGTAGTTGAATAGGCTCTTAATAAACTAACGCGCTTTACCATCAACGATTGCATCACTGCTTATCATCAGGCGGGGTTGCCGTCAAGCAGTAGTTTATAGAAAAAAATAAGTAAATAAAAAAAAATATCATGTTTGAGTTATTGGATGACTTGTATCAATAATTTAGCCCTTTAATTAGTTAAACCTTTCGTTACATTACGAAGTCTAATTTCCCTTTAACTTAGTTTTAGATAATTTTAAGTCCATTTTAGGCACAACCCTGTAACGATTGAGAACAGTTTAATCGGATTACAAAAGATTACGTTTTGAATACCTTCATTAATTTCTTAGCTTTTGTGTACTTTCAAATTATATTCCAAAAAGTCTAAAATTATGATTTACCAGCTGTTACCCACGAATTCTTTGGCATCAAATTCTTTTATTAGAACCGCGATTAAGCAGTTTTTAAACGACTTCAAAACGGAGTAGGTTACTCAATTCGACCTTATATAATATATGCTATTTTTTACGTTTCTCGCAGATAACTTCGTCGTTTTTATGAACCGATTTTGATGATTCTTTTTTTGTTCGAAAGAAGACATCTTCAAGGTGGTCCCATGATAAGGAAATTAGGGTCTGATAATGGAAGATCAGGGAAATCAAAGGAAACTTTCAAAAATTGTAGGGGCAGTGTATTACTAAGTTTTTTCATTAAGTATTTTAAAGCAGTACAGTTTCATAAAAGTCTGGAATAGATCTGATGATGGAGCCGGGTGACAGCGGTGGGAACTCCTCAACGATTCACAGCAACTATCTTGTGTTTGTGGTTGATTATTTTGTATCGATAAGAACTTTACACTTAAATGAGTTGTGACTATCATTAGGGTTCTGATGATGTAGACAAAGGCCAGTTCAAGGAACTCCTCAACGGTTTAGACCTTGTCTTTGGACTTAATTCATTTATATTGATGGCATCCTTGTTCCTACACCTGCCTGCCGTAGAGGCAAGTATCGGAACACGGATGGGTTTTAGTCAGTAAAAGTCAAATACCCTTAATAATTGCAGGCACAGGGTGCGACCCGCATTAACCTGTTTTCCTTGGGTAGGCAGTGGGCGTCTTAAGCGTTTTATAAACAATTTTATGGTAACAAGGGTAGTTAGTCTCTTGGCTGCCTTATCATATATTTTACACGCAGTATCGGACCGTATGTACGTACTTACATATTTAAGTACGGTATTTCTTACAACGATGGTTTTAACACGTCATACTAGCCCCTCTAATCTTGAAATGAAAAGAAATTTTATGCCTTTATGTCTTTTCATCTCTTAAGCTACAAATTGTAATCAGCAGTTTTTTTGCAAAATCATATTAAACAATTCTACTGAAATTTTCGAAAGTTCAACTTTGTAAACGGATTATGATTCATAAAATTTTATTTTCATCTACAGCTGTCAGTATAAGTCAGTGTAGATTGTACCAGGTACGATTTTGAATGAATACCACTAGTTTTATACAGTATGTTAAGAAAACCCTGTCCGACCCGTGAAGGTGTTGTTAGGTATCGATAACTGATTCTACTAATGCAAAAAAACCGGGCTAAACTTAAAAAAAAATCCCCCTAAAAAAATAAATATTATTTCGCAAAAAGAGGTAACTTAATAAATGTGCGTTAACCACCCTTCCGCGGGCGGCGGGCGGTAGGGCACACGGCACGTGGTCGCATCGCTATTCGCTCATAATAATACCGGTGTTGTCACTTTTTTAAAAATTACCAAATTTCGGGGAATTAATTCGCGGGAAAAAAAGATTATTTCAAAATTCATTTGTATTGGTACTATGATGATTACGTAAAATTTTATGTTATATTTGGTTATGTGTTCATCTAATCTTTATTATCCTTATGTTATAGTTCTGCTTGTACTGAATATGATTTATGATTCATGAAAACAGTCAATTTTTAAAACGGATTCAATATGGTAATACCGAATTATTGGATATCTGTGCAGACATTGAATACATCTACAGTATGTGTCGTCATCTAGTTTTGTTAAGAAGTCACTAAAATCATCAAAAAGGCTGTATTAGGCTACCCTGTCCCGCCTGAAGGTGGCCCTCAACAAGTCGGAGGCCATGAAACACCATGGGCGACTTTATATCGCCCAGAGCAGGAGAGACCATTTGACGATTTCCGAACCTGGAAAAAAACTCACTAGTTGTCCGGATTTTTTTCTGAACTGGGACATTATTTTTTTTAATGATTATGAACTAGCGCTTGATCGCAATCCCGCCTGATGGTAAGCAGTGATGCGATCGTTGATGGTAAAGCGCGCTAGTTTATTAAGAGCCTATTCACTCTGAAAAACTGAGCGAATAGGAAGGAAGACGGCAGTTGAGCGAGGTGATGCAATGTTAAACCCAACAACACGACCAACGATGCTGCGCCAAAGGGAGATTGATCTGGAGACCCTCCACGACCAAACCCCCAACACAACAACATTAGGCGCATCGCACCCGGCACACATCGCAACACAACTGCTCAGACCGTCCTCCGTACGGCTTCACCAGACATCATGCCGGAACACGGCAAATCGCTTGGCGGCAAGGCTTTGTCTGGTGGGTGGTAACTTCTGCCGACGGCCGATGATATGGCCTACCACAAAGAAAAGCGCGCCCAGATGTATGCTTTCCTGCTAGTTTTATAAATTGCTCTTTTCACATTTTATTAGATCCTGTCTTCTTCTACTTCAGCATATACAAGTCTACTGCTGGACCAAGGCTCCCTCAAGGCTTTCCGCGCTGACCGGTCTTGTGCTGCCCGCATCCATAGGCTTCCCACGACCTTCACTAGGTCATCGGTCCACCTTGTTGGGGACCTCCCTACGCTGCGTCTCCCGGTACGAGGCCGCCACTCCAGATACTTACTGCCCCTTGATCCTGTGTGTGCTAAATAAATTTATTTTGTTTCTTCTCTTGAAAAATGCTATATTCTGGCACAATTGTGACTGTACTGGCTGAAACACTAATATGATGACCATTATTTGTAAGGCTATCCTGCGCTGTGTGTTGGAGTCATTTGTTTGATTATTCGGAACGTCACCGCCAGACTCCACAGCGTGCGAGTTTTTAAGAAGGAAACGATTTCGATTTTATGTGTCCCCAAACGCAGAGGATAATAATATGATTTATTATGCTATGTTCATAATTTATGATCGAACCAAGTTCTATTGAACACGACTCAGCGGTTTGTGCGTTTTAGCATTCCGTTTCCATTTTATAAGTATTTTCAATATTTCTTCAAAAGGTGCTTTTCAAGGGGGAAAGGTTTATGTACGGTATCTTCATAGTTATGTAGCAGTAGCATTTAGTATTTTTTTTTTAAATTACTATAGGCACTAAAGGTAAAAGTAGAAGAATAATTAGACGGCACCGATACAAACAAACTAAATATGTGTCGTCATTTAGTTTTGTTAAGATGTCACTAAAATCATCAAAAAGGCTATAATAGGCTAACATGTAACAAACTAACAAACTAAACTAAATTCACATATAGTGCATCTTTTTCTTACTAGGTATTTTATTAAGAAAAGGACAGAGAGAAATGCTGGTTTAGTATAATGTCTGTCAAACTTTAATTTTGCCTAAATCATAAAACCAGACTTTGTGCTCCGGAGAAATTCCTGATGACCTAGGAATCAAAGCCAAGACCTTAATCTTACGACCACTAGACCAATGAGGCACAAAAAATTTATTCTTTTAAATTTTCCTCCAATCCCTTTGATGATGGTGAAAATTATGGCTCGATCAAGGAAAATGTAATCTAATATTAAAATATAAATCTTCATTAGCTATTAATTAATAAACAACACTTACCCTCGCTGAATCTGGGCTTACCTTCAGCGATGATTTAGTAAGGTAACTTTGATTAATAAAGGTATGAATAACTGACATTTCAATCATTTGGATATTTATTTGGATAAAATTTTAATATAGACGTTTTTGCTTTATATTCGTTCTTGTAATCAGTCAGAACCTATTTCCTTGTTTAGTAACTGTCCTGTGTCGTTTAAACGACAAGAAATCCAAGGGAATCAATTTCTGTAACAAAATGTATAACACAAAATAACATATTTAAAAAAATGGCATGAGTATGAATGACAATTCACCTAGAGGTGAATCGCATCAGTGACCGGCTGATGTCGGTGCGGATGCTTTTCAATGGAGTTATAACTCACTTGAGAAGTGCCTACGCTCCGCAGGCCGGATGCGGTGACGCCGAAAGGACGTTGTTCTGGAGCAAGCTCGAAGGACTGATACACGGGAACCTGTTGTCCCAGGGCGTCGTTCTGGGTGGTGATTGACGGGTTTGAGCGTGTTCACGGTGGCTTTGGGTATGGTGGCCGCAACGCGGAAGGGGACAGTATTCTCCGAACGTGTTTGGCCGCTGACCTTGCAATTGTGAACACCTATTTCCAAAAGAAACCGGAGCACCTTGTTACCTACCGGAGCGGGCGAAGCGCTACCCAAATCGACTTCCTACTAACTAGGAGACACCACATCGGTAATGTAGCCAACTGCAAAGTCATATCCGGTGAGAGGCTCACTGTACAACACCGTCTCCTTGTCATGGATCTCTCCGTAAAGACCCAACGTAGACGTGTAGAGTGCTGCCGGCGCCATGTCCTGTGGTGGCTGCTTGATGAAAATAAGTCCCAGGAGTTCGCATCGGCTATCGGTGACAAAGTCAATCACTTTAATACTTATTACTATATTGATTGAATTGGTTTAACTGAACTGCTTCGATATCACCTTCGGGTTGTGGAGGTCAGACGGCAGTCGCTTCGTGGAAAATATCGAAGTTTAGCCAAAATCAGCAGTTAGACTGGTAAAGCGGACCCCAGACTAAAAAGCTGAAAAAAGTTTCGAATGCGAGTGGGATTAACGCTGAGATGAAGACGAGATTTGGATAAAATTTCGCACACAGATAGCTTATAATCAGGATTAATATACATGACACTCCAGATCGTTCACTTCGCTCACTGCTAACACAGCTCGTACAGATGAAGGTAAATGCCCCTGCCACATGATTATAGTGTTTCGGCCGGGATTTTATTTCGCGCTAGATCCTCCATCAGCCGCAAAAGCTGAGAAGGTTTCTGGTCACCCAGTTGAATCTCAGAGAGCAGTTTCTGTAATTGTCGATTTTGGACTCTTCATAAACTGCCAATAAACGAGTCTTCAACGGTTCGAACCTTTTCACTTCCGGAGGATTTAATAAAATGTCGCTAACTTGCTGGATTACATCTTTGCGCCAAGTTTAGCCACAAATAAGTTGAATCTTACATCATGACTAAGTTTTTGTGGTCCGAAAATAGACTCACACTGCACAAACCATATCTATATGCATATCATATATGCTTATCCGAATGGCAAAGTAGGTGGGATAATTCCATCAAGAGCCGGCACCTCCATCTGTTCTTTCCATCCGTTGGCGATCGGCTGGCTAAGACATGGCTGGTGGTTGACCACTGCGTTGCCCAATTTCTCACAGGTCATGGCAACTTTAAAAGTAAACTGTATTCTTTTAAACTTGTTCCTTCCCCTTTGTGTCAGTGTTCTACATCGAACTGTGAATTTGAACAGTCCGCACATCACATCTTGTGGGAGTGTGTTCTTTGGCAGAATGAACGCAATATTATGTTGGATAGTGTACAAGTTACATCCGGAATCGTTTATTATACGGACCTTGTAGAAACTAGAACCAATTTCCGTGCGTTCAGGCGCTTTTGCCATACCTATTATTGGAATCAATTGTAACAGCTAATACCTACTTAGGACCCATTAACTTAATCAAATTTTATTCCGTGGTGTTTGGCAATCTGGGCTTCTCCCAGTTGCAATAATGTCCCTTTGTGCCGTTTGGCCTAGTTCTGTTCTGTCTCCTGCTTGTTATGGAGGGAAGTGGAAAAAAATATCTTTTTTCTTACTCCTCCGCTATTCTTGTCTGATTAATTTCGTTGCGGGACCCAAGACAGTTGAATCGTTTCTCCGGGACTCGTCGAGCTTCATTGCTCGGCGTTTTTCTGGCGGTCGCCACTGTTGATTCTGGCTTTCAGGAGTTGCAGTGGTTGGGAAAAGTGTGGCGGGTTTGCACAAACCATAATCTGGGCTGATCACACCAAAATTCAGGGATCCTGGAGGAGACTGTTACCGTCGCCAACTCGACAGCTTCATGTTGGAACGTTGTAACACTCGTCATCGGGCTTAGTTGATGTACAGCGCAATTTGGATTACTCATGGTAACTTCTGTTGAGTCGATCTTGTATATATTTTGCGATCTTCCTCCTAAAGATGCCGGTTATCGGGGTCACCAGTGTTGTGTCCTCTTATGTTAGTTGAAGTTGTGTACCATGGACTCCTCAATGAAATTCCGTAAACGCATAACTATTTATATTTGAGACACATACAATCTGTACAGAGGTACAGATTGATCGACTGACTTTATAAATCTCCCTATCTGTAATTGAGTAACGTGAGTCTTGTGATCTCATCATACTAAAAAAGGAAATGTGCTGCAGGCATATACATGTAATTTTTATCCCGATATTCCCACGGTATCGAAAGTAATGCGAGTGAAACCACGCGGTGTAGCTAGTACTATACACGTGAAAGTATGGATGTATATTTGTTACTCTTTCACGCAAAAACTAATGGATGGATGTGGATGAACTTTGGCACAAATATGAATTATAAACAGCATTAACATATAAATGATACTAGCTTTCCGCCCGCTATGGAATTCGGTTATATCGCGAGATTTTTAGATTCCCCTCGGGAATATCAAATTTTTCAATAAAAGGTAGCCTATATCCTTTCTCAAAGTATAAAGATTGTCTGTGCCAAATTTCATCAAAATCGGTTGAGAGGTTTAGGCGGGAAAGCGGAACAGACAGACAAACAGACAGAGTTACTTTCGCATTTATAATACTATTAAGTATGGATTTTTTTCCGAATATTTACACAGGGTCTAAACTTATGCGGGCTAAAAAGGGGGTTCGCGGCTTGGTATTTTTTAAATTATTAATGATAAACTAGTGATTGACTGCAATAACGCCTGATGGTATAAAACGCGCTAGATTATTAAGCTTATTCACTTAAAAAACTTAGTGAAAAAGAAGGAAGACGGCACTTCAGCGAGATGATGCAATATTAAACCCAACAACAAGACCAACGCTGCTACGCCAGAGGGACTATTATTTTAAATTTATTTAATGTTGTTCTATTAAACGGTAGAGGCTTCTTTTTATTTAACTTCTCCACTTCTCTTTGTCTAGAGCTGATGTAGACTAATTCAATTTATAGAAGACAAGCTTGTTCATCGTCACGTATGGTACTAAATGAAATTATCTTAACGCCATATGATACGAAATTCTGTTTCAGAGCTAAACATGGCATAATCAGCAGAGTTAGTCTCTGTGTAAATTAGTGGATAAGGGAACGTGTTAATGTAGGTACGTGTGAATTTGTGAGGGTGAAATTAATTGGTCGAATGTTGAACGCAAAGGCTTAAATAATATAAAGGGTGTCTCTGACATCGTCGCACAAACGAATACCATGGATCCAGTACATGATTCTGAACCTCCCAGTGGTGGAATTTTACGTCAGTTTTTTCGTGATTTAAAAAATATACATGCATTTTTTTTCAGTAAACCGTTCATAATTGCTATACTTTTATAACCTATTAAGATTTTAAAGGAAACATTTAATTAATTCGCTAATTACACAAAAAAAAACGCATTGTGAACAATACTAGAAAAACTATCCTATAAGCTGATTTAATAGAGTTCACATCAGGGTCAACATCATACCCACAAACACGCGCGGCGGCACGCTTGCAACGTTCAAAAGCCGAGCTGACACATTATCATAATTTTAGCAGTGGCATGCGGTCTAGCCTTTTCGCGAAGTTTGCGTTACGATGTCAGATACACCCTGTATATCATAAGCTATTACTCACAATATATTACTCACAATTGTAAGGTAATATATTTTATTCGACGTTTAAATAAAGAAATAATGCTATTTTTAAGAGTGTTATTTATTTATAATTGTCTGTGTAATGTTAATAGAATTTTTGCTCTTAATTTCTCTCACAAGACTATTCAAGAATGAGTTCCAAAGAAAACAGTGTGATCTAAATATTTAACAGTAATATGGTTCGTATAATTTAAACTTGACTTAAATGAACGAATCACTCAGTTACAGCTAAAACAACTTATAATGCAGATTCATACATAGTTAATTCCACTTGCATTTTAAGATGGAGATTTTAATGCAATTATGTAAATTTTACATTGCAGAGTTTGTATTTAAAACATTAAGTAGAAGATAAAGATAGCAGTATATATTAATACTAGCGACCCGCCCGGCTTTGCACGGATGCAATGCTGCTAAATACATTACAAAAAAAAACTGTTAACGTTGTATAAAAAACACAGTGGCCCGCCGCCCCACCGGCTGGTACCGCGGCAAATGCGACGCCCCACAATTTTTAAATTTGTAATATCTTCGAAACTATTTATTTAAATCATGTGTTGTAAAGGGCGATATAGATCTATATTTAAAAAAAGATAGGGGTGGATTACCTTTACATTTTGGGGGATTAAAAATAGATGTTGTCCGTTTTCAGACCTACCTAATATGCACACAATATTTCATGATAATCGAGAAAGCGGTTTCGGAGGAGTTTAACCACAAACACCGCGACACGAGAATTTTATATATTAGATGTTATTCTAGCTGCGCTCAGTGGTATTACTCGCATATATTTCAATCCCTGGAGAATATCTGGATAAAAATTAACCTTTATGTCAATCCTGGCTATAGACTCCATCATCATCATCCTCATCTTAGCGTTTATCCCGGTTGCGTCCGCGGCTTTCGCTTGACGTTGTAAGAGATGACATGCGTGCCACCAATCTCCTACCACAGGATAATAAAGATCGCGCGAAATGGAGGAGAATGACCAGGAAAGCGGACCCCGGGCTTCAACGCGAAATCGTTGAATGCAAGCGGGGTGATTATTATAAATAAAAAAGTATAAATAATATTGTAGCAATTTTGGTCATGAAGTAGTACTAAAAGGAATGGAGAACTAAAAATGCCTATATTATAAATTTTATTAAAGTTGAATAGTATTAACATTATTGTAAATCTTAATTGTGACTATAAAGATAAACAAAATTTTATTATGCAAACACGGGTAAAAAAGATGACAAAAAATAAATGTAGTACATATACCGCCTATTCATAAACGCTGCTTAAAGTTAACTAGTGATTAGCGATTCTTTCACCATACATTTTTGACTTTTTAACGTCACATAACTTAAACTTTAAAAAAAAAATCCCCCTAAAAAAATAAATATTATTTCGCTAAAAGAGGTAACATAATAAATGTGCGTTAAGCACTCTTCCGCGGGCGGCGGGCGGCAGGGCACGCGGCACGTGGTCGCATCGCTATACGCTCATAATAATACCGGTGTTGTCACTTTTTTAAAAATTACCAAATTTCGGGGAAGTTAGAATTAATTCGCGGGAAAAAAAGATTATCTCAAAAATCATTTGTATTTTTACTATGATGATTATGTATAATTTTATATTATATTAGGTCATGTGTTTACCTAACCTTTATTATCCTTATGGGTCGGACAGGGTTTTCTTTACATACTGTATACGCTCAGATGATGATGATGATGATTAGATATCACTTTTGTTTCTATCCTTTGCTCTTCGCTTATTTATTCTTGTATGATGTTCATAAATAAGAACATTTTTTTATTAATATATATTATTATTGTATAATCAAATATTACTCCGTAGACTACCTACACTAATTGTCTCTCCACCCACTTGGTAGTTCATCCAAACGTTATCTGCAAAAGATCGCTTTTAGCAATAAGACCGCCCATTGTTTCGCCCTTTATAAAATCGTCATATTTAATAAATGTTCAGCAATTTATATGGAATAAAGAGTATTCTATTGTTTGTGAAATGTCCCATTTTATTATTACAGAATAGAATTGACTAAGCCAAATTATTAATCGAAAAAGCTAAATGTAATCCTTAAAAATATATTTGTTTATTTTCGTTCGGAGTAATTAAATACTCGTAACATTTCACCATCTTCTTCTTAGCGTTAATCCTAAATACCAGTCGCATCCGAAGCTTTCAGCTTTGAAGTCTGGGGTCCGCTTTATCAGTCTTACTGCTGATTTTGTCTAAACTTCGATATTTCCCGTAAAGCGGCTGTGTCTGACCTCCACAACCCGAAGGCGATATCGAAGCATTGCAATTAGATCAATTGTTGAACTTTTCGATAAATCATACAAGAGGTTTATGGTAACTAAAATAAGAAATAAAAAAAACAATGTATAATGCTTCCTATCTTATTTCCTCTTATGTTAAATTTTATGAAAGTACATATGTATGTTTCTATCTCTTTATACTGTCGGCTTTATGTTTTATCGAGTGTCAAGTCACAAAGCTTCAAAAAAGAGCCTTCAAGGTTCAAACAAGAGATGGAGGGCTGCCTGGCTTGGGCGGAGCGATCGGCTGTGATCTCTCGCGTGGCCCTGGTCTGGACCATGGTTCTGAGCGAGAGTGCTTGGCAGGCCGCCACCTCCTTCTGAGAAACAGTGATGCTGGCAGGAAAGAAGTAGGCGTCCTTTCGTCCTCAGAACGGGAGAGGTCATTTAATGATTTCTCATCCACACCAAAAAAAAAAAAGTCTTTTAAAAGAAGGGGTCATTTCAAACATAACTTGAGCTAAATGAAAAAATCAATTACACCTGCGCCTAATATTCAACAGTTACGTACTTTATCAGTAATTTACAAGCAAGTAAATAAGAACTCACCGAATTAATTCTAGAATGAATTCTTAACAAAGACATTAGCAATTCTGTGCAAATTCTCTTTTCTTACAATGGTTGAAGTTAATTCTAAAACTAACCGAAGCATGTCTGGCATTGTTAGAAATGTTTACGGAATTCGTAGCTACGTAGCGCGTAGCAGAGTCTACGGCGTAGCAATCTAAGTAAGTCTAGTTTTATTTTGTTGCCAGATCATTTCTTTGGTTTTAATTCATCATCATCATCATCATCGTCAACCTTTTTATCGTCCCACTGCTGGGCACAGGTCTCCTCTCATACAGAGAAGGATTGAGCGTAATCACCACGCTTGCTCAATGGGGGTTGGCGATTTCAGACTTATAAAGTCCAGGTTTCCTCAAGATGTTTTCCTTCACCTTCAATCAATGGTGTCCAAGATATACTTAGAAAATACATATAACTTTAGAAAAGTTACATTGGTACTTGCCTGACCTGGAATCGAACCCGCGCACTCATACTTGAGAGGCTGGCGTTTTAACCACTAGGCCACCACGACTTACTAGGCCACCACGACTTTTTAAATGACGACACGACGGTTTTAAATGAATTAATTATTTAGTCTAAAAATAAATAAGTCATACTTGGCTTATATTTTCAATATTTTATCACCTGAAGATTCAAGTGGACTGTATTTAGCATACCAAAATAATAGAAATTATAAGCAAATATATGATAGAATGATGCCCATGGGGTATATCACACGGCAAACCACTTACCCCCATCCTTCAGATGCGGAGTTCATAGACCACCAGACCAGATCACGAGAAAGCACACGTCAACACATACTATGATAGACTCCCTAACTTTATTAATTTTGAATTTTGAGGCCTAAATCCCATCGGGGGTTAGTATAAATACTTAAAACTAATTACATTTTCGTGACCGTTAAAAGATCGTGGCCATGACTCGCTAGCTTGCCAGTTCGAAAAGAAGTGCATTCGCCACGCCGTTTGGTGATCGGCGAAAGAGGGCGGTCCGCTATGGTCGCGTTTCGTTTACATTAAGTTTTAGGCAGCGTTCACAGCAGTTGAACATAAAAATTAGAGTAGATATTTGACAGATAGTCTAGCTTCGGCAAGATATTTGTTACCCACGAAACGTGGACGTGGCCGTACCAGCGTAAGAAACTTTCCTGAAGTTTGTCTGCTATGTCACAGACACGAATAAAGAGTGATAAATAAACCTAAACTCAAAATTTGGGGTATTCCGCTCAGGGCACTGACCGGTGTCATATAGGTTCGTGGATGGGTGATGATCCGTACCTCGGAAGGCACCCTAAGCCATTGTCCAGATTGTCATTCGAAACTCGGTGTACTCTGTGGTAGGCCATAACATCGGCCGCCAGCGGAAGTTACCACCCACCAGACAAAGTCTTGCCGCCAAGCGATACGTCGTGTTCCGGCATGATGTCTGGTGAAGCCATACGGAGGAAGGGTCTGAGTAGTTGTGTTGCGATGTGTGCCGGGTACGATGCGCCAAATGTTGTTGTGTTGGGAGTTTGGTCGTGGAGGGTCTTCAGATCAATCTTCCTCTGGCGCAGCATCGTTGGTCGTGTTGTTGGGTTTAACATTGCATCACCTCGCTCAACTGCCGTCTTCCTTTCTATTCGCTCAATTTTGTTGAGTGAATAGGCTCTTAATAAACTAGCGCGCTTTACCATCAACGATTACATCACTGCTTACCATCAGGTGGGATTACAGTCACGCACTAGTTAATAATAATTAAAAAAATACGTGTTTTTCTCGTTATAAAAAAAAAACATTTAAACAAAACCATGAAAAGGAGAAAATACAACTGTTATATTTTGTTTCCACAGATAGGTATCGTCTCTTGGAAATATTTATTTAACATATTATTATAATCTTCTCCCCCGAAGTCGGTTCACAGACCCTATATAAACAGTGCGATCATTTCTTGAAAAAATAATACTGATGAGGCCTAAACTAACAAAGGTGGGATGAATTTGAGCGCGCTTTGTATATTATCATTAGGAGTTTCTACATCTTTGAAAGTGGGTCAATTTAAAAGGTTACTTAGGTGAGTTAAAATAATGTCGGCAATTCCAGTTAAAGAGAAAATCTTCTTTTCAAGAGAAAAAGGCAACTATAGGGTATGAATACAAAACTACGATGCGACAAAGATGCGATTTCGCAGCGCAGAAAATTACGACACAAATTGCTGTGATGCGATTTCGTGCGGCAAGGCGTCTCCCACGGTGACCATTCCTTCGACCGTCAACTGTACTAAACGTAATATAAATTAAAAACTAGGTAGTGCCATGGATCGTAAAAAGAAGTGTGCACGTTTGTTATTGCTTAGGAGTTACAGGGATATAAAACAAAGAAGCAACCAATCGATGCGAATCAATTCGCAAGTTCTTGCGATGGGTAGAAGGAGCTCGCAGATTTTTGCGATGCGACGCCGCATCGCAGTGTTGTGTACGAGGCCTTATACCATTATTTTCTAGAAATATTGTTCTTTAAATGTCACTTTGAAATTCGAACGAACTCCTGTTGCGAAACCACGACTTTTATTTAAAAAAAAAATGAGTATGTAGGTTGAACGAAAAAGTGAACTTTTTTGACTAGCAAGACCTGTTTCAAACACCCATCACATTGACAATATTTTGAATTCTTGATGTTACATATCATTCTTACAATGTAGAACATGTTGCATGTATTATTTTGTACCCAATGTTCTGGCAACTTCCAGCCTCATCTTCTTTAAATATTCATAGATTTTCATTTTCCTGGTGCGAAAAGTCCTCATGCATGTCCACCGCCCTTTGATGTACGGCAGAGTCTGTTGGAGCCCTCCTGACTACCACCCCGGTGTTCCAACTCACATCTACCCCGGAGGTTGCTAGAACATACGATATACCTAGAACCAAATGGGCAGACCTCCTCAGGTCAGGGGAAGAGTGAGATGTTGAAGTTCTCCGGCGACGTTTAAGAGGGGCGTCCGTGGAACGGTTTGCGCCGCCACCCCGTGTCCTAATGCATACAGTATGTTAAGAAAACCCTATCCGACCCATAAGGATAATAAAGGTTAGGTAAACACATGACCAAATATAATATAAAATTTTACGTAATCATCATAGTACCAATACAAATGAATTTTGAAATAATCTTTTTTTCCCGCGAATTAATTCCAACTTCCCCGAAATTTGGTAATTTTTAAAAAAGTAACAACACCGGTATTATTATGAGCGAATAGCGATGCGACCACGTGCCCTGCCGCCCGCCGCCCGCGGAAGGGTGCGTAACGCAAATTTATTAAGTTACCTCTTTTTGCGAAATAATAATAATTTTTTTAGGGGGATTTTTTTTAAGTTTAGCCCGGTTTTGTATGCATTAGTAGAATCAGTTATTGATACCTAACAACACCTTCAGGGGTCGGACAGGGTTTTCTTAACATACTGTATACGGCGACGGACATCCCGGAGTTTGTCCCCCTGGATCCATTTAGAGTGGCTTGAAGAGGGTTATCCTCCCTCCTCGTAGTCCGGTGCAGTCTGCTGCGGGCCGGGTGAGTGATCGAAAGAGAGACCCTTTCCGAGGCCTCCTTCTGCGCTACGCCTGATTCGTCGAACAAAACCACCACGTCTCTGGATTCATCGCTGCCGACCTTCGTGTCAATTACAGCATTTTTTTTTAATAATTGTAAACTAGTGCTTGACCGCAATCGCGCCTGATGGCAAGCAGTGATGCAATCTTTGATGATAAAGCGCGCTAGTTTATTAAACCTAGTTATTTAAAAAACTTAGTGAATTGGAAGGAAGAAGGCAGTTGAGCGAGGTGATGCAATGTTAAACCCAACAACACGACCAACGATGCTTGCAACATATAACTTTTAGAAAAGTTACATTAGTACTTGCCTGACCTGGAATCGAAACCGCGCATTCATACTTGAGAGGCTAGTGTTTAACCACTAGGCCACCACGACTTACAAGTGTCATCCGAAACATCAGGGTGGTAATCGCGCTAAATAAAACAGTAGAAGTTCAACTCTTGTTCGTATCTAATCCAGTTAAAGTTATGGTTTAGTTTCAATCATATTTCGTATCGCGCTAAAGTTTCAACTTCGGTTGAAGTAAAATCAATGTAGGTATGAGTGATACATTTCATCAGATATAATAATTAAAACTAAATAAATTATAAGTAAATCTAATTGTTAAGACGTAAGTTTGACATGGCATAGAAAAAGTTAACTTTGTTTCAACTTTGTCATTTGACAACAGTTACATTCCAATTGCGATCCAGTTATAGTTAAACCGTTAGCACGATACGAAACATAACAAAAGTTATGGTTTGGTTGCGATCCAATTCTGTTTTGGTTGAATTATTTTAGCGCGATTGCCACCCAGGAAGCCGTGCCTCTTCTCGAACTAGCCCGCCATTACCCACAGGATCTCGTTGCTGAGCCGGCGGCAAAGCGTGAGATCATGAACAACGACAAAACTGAAAACCCAGTAATAAAGCCAGTGTCAAACAAAAGGAATTAAGGTGTGGTTTCTAAGACAAAAGATGGAAAAGAATTGCTTTAATTATATACTTCGGTTGACATTAAGCCAGCCGTGTTAGATTCTTGCTGATATACAAAACACAAAGGGGTACAATGCAAGGACGAACCCTTTGTTAACTTAATTTTCTTCTAGAGACCCGTTTTTAGTTTAAGAAGGCGCCTAAGTACCTTCCGTTTGGGGTAGCATTTATCAGTTCATCCAAAATAAAAAAAACAGACAAACTCTTTTTTAATTTCTTATCCTCAACAAATTAAGAACCAAAGGACTTGTTACTGTTTAGAGATTAATCAGCTTTTAATGTTCCCACTTCTGGGACGCCAATCAGCCGTAATCTAAGGGTCGGTAGGTGTTACATGTCTTCTTGTTTCCTCACAATATTACCCTTCACCGTTTTTGAGAGCAGATGTGATGATTTAAAATACACAAAGTAAATCCCCCTCTTATCCTAAAGAACGTTTAAAGTTCCTTCATGACACACATAATAGACATCTGAGGTCATCGGAAAACCTTATATTAGACATGCCGATGCATTCCACTAGTTATTACGATAAATCCTTTACTGTACATGTACAAGCAGTTCGGCTATGGAATTACTTGCCCATGTCTGTAAGGTGTGCTCAAACTCTGTCCACTTTTAAAACCATGGTAAAAAAGCATGTCATTATTTTTTTATTTGCTCTTGTATGATGTTTATTAATTAGATGTATATTTTTATTAGACTAGTACGATACACTCAACGTGCATATTTATTATATAAACTGTGTAAATACACTGTAGACTACCTACATTATTTCTCTCTCATTCCCCTTACTATTCCATCCAAAGGTTGTCTGTAAAAGATCGCTCTTAGTGATAAGACCGCCCATTGTGTCACCCTTTGTAAAATCTTTATATTTATGGTTTTGTGATCTATATGGTGTACATAATAAAGAGTATTCTTTTCTATTCTATTCTATTCTGTAGGAGTGTCTAGCATTTTTGCTAAAATGGACCTTTTTGGTGCAGCAAAACTCCGAGTATAGCTCTTTCTTCATGTGACTTGAGCCATCGTATGAGGCCTACGTGAGCGACCACGTTTCCGTTCCGTATGTCATCACTGGCACCATACACTGGTCAAAGACTTTAGTCTAGAGTAGACACTCTGGACAATAGACACTCTTCTGGATATCTAGGACGACGAGAAGATGTAGCGTAGTTTCCCGAACACTGCCCAGCCGCTAGAAGTCGTCGAATCTGCGTGCGAGACAATTCATGATGACCCTAGAAAACAGCTTATAGATATGACTCAGGAGTGATATTGGTCTTTAGTTTTTCAGGAGGATATTATCATCTTTTTTGAAAACAATACCACCACACTCCTGTGCCATGCCTTAGGCGTTTCGCCTTTGTGAATGACGGAATTAACTTAATTAATTTATCTTTTAGTAAGTGATAAATAAATGTGTTTTATTTATTTCTTTGAGAGTATTCTGTAATAAATTTGAACCCGCAAGCGTACTGCAGCGTTTGTGAATTACAATGTTTGAAATAGCGTTGTATTTTACAACCGCTGTATTATGCGTCTACACAATAGAAGTCACCAAACATCCCTTTGTTCAATTCAATGGTCGAAACGGGAGGTTTGTCTCTTTCATGCCGAGTCTTCTTTATTATACGACATACAGCTGTTATAGCAGAAGCGTAGCGTGCGTTGGCGGGGCCTCATATAAAATTTTGTCTAAGGATTCTTAGGAAGGGTAAATATTACGCACAAAAGAAAAAAAAACAATTAAATAATTCTTTATTCATCATAATTATCTTTCTGTCACTTTTTACAAAATTTTTATGAACAATTCTAAATACATACAATATAGGGTGTATCTGACAACAAACAAACTTCGCGAAAAGGCTATACAGCATGCCATTAATAAAATTATGATAGTGATTTATATCGTTAATGAGCGGTTGCAGAAATCAGTGTTTAAAAAAATGTGTCGGCTTGACACTTGAACGTTGCAAGCGTGCCGCCGTGCGCGTTTGTGGGTATGACGTTGACCCCTGATGTTAACTCTATTAAATCAGCTAATGGGATAGTTTTTCGAGTTTTGTTCACTTTTTTTTTGTGTAATTAACGAATTAATGAAAATGTCAGTACGTCGTAATGAAGTTCATAAAGGCCGATGCCTTCCAGAGCCACGGGTTGTTCGAAAAAGATACCGTGGGTTCTGGTGCACAGGCAAGGAATACGGAATACGGGTGGGATAAGAATTGACTTCTTTTGTGTATTTGAAAACGCTTGTGAAGCTTATCTTGCGCCATAGCCGGTTGTAACAGTAAAGGAAGTTCTTAGCAATCAAGTATGTAATCTATGTGTGAATACATTACTCTATACAATTCGGTTGGACCTTAAGTCTAAATTGTAGTTATTCTCTGAACACCACTTTAGAATTCTTCGGAATTTCCCTTGTGGACGCAGCGATCGAGTAATGGACGCATTTTTCACAACAGGTCTGTTATTTAGTTCTATAATGGCGCCGATTCTGTGGTTCACAAAGTAAACTAATTTTAAGTTAAATTCATCTTTTTCTTTCCATTTCCTTAAGAAAAGGACTGAAGATAAAATGTCGTTTAGACCTCTAGAACGTCGTCCATCCTCCTTCCCAGTAACCATCAGATGCTCGAGGTTGTCTCCATCCTTTCTGGAAAAATGGAAAATATTCGGATGCAGACAGAGGATAGTCTTATTGTGACAACCAGCTCTCGAAGGATTGCTGTCAAAGGAATTTGAACCATTTTTTTTTTTATGAATTATAAACCAGCGCTTGACCGCAATCCCGCCTGATGGTAAGCAGTGATGCGAAACGTTGATGGTAAAGCGCGCTAGTTTATTAAGAGCCTATTCACTCTAGCCTTGAAGACACTCAAATTGTAATGTGACGGAAACACCGACGCCGGCAAATTGTTCCAGTCCCTCGATGTACGCGGTATTAATGAGGAAGCAAAACGCTTCGTCCGGATCGCAGTGGTGTCAACAACGTAAGGGTGGAAACTCGCCGTACGACGGGTCGTCCGATGATGGAGCGTCAATGCGGTCTCGATCAGCTTTCTTGATTGTCCTTTATTATTGAACCAGACGCATCTTATGTCTGGCGGGCACTTGCCCGCCGGTTGATATCGCGAACTTGTATACGTGCTAGTTGCACAGTAAACTCTGCTTGCAAGATACAGTATTTGCGTGACGTCAGTATGACTCGTTGTTCGCATGTAGCGTTGTAGGTACCGCTACAACAGTACGATAGATGTATAAGTAATATTTCATATTCTCCTATATCTATTTCCATATAAAATAGATAGTCAAAGACTCACTGGATTTTTTTTTAAGTGTCTTACACTAGGTGTTACTCCTGTATCGTGGGTGTGTTAACAAACATTTTAACTCATATACCTACACAGACAACCAGGAACTACTACCTGCAGGCCATACAAACATTTGTTCCACGCATAATACTCAGTACAAAACATTTTTTCTTTCTTTCGATCACAGCATGAGATTATATTTCAAGATAGCTTAGAGCCACATGGATAGGCTTAGAAATAGGGTAACAAAAAGATGGTTGCCTAAAATATCTTCATATGTTATTTGATAAAAGTTTTATTAGGAAAGGGTTCCTACAAAGTTCTATACGTGTTTAGTTTGGTGTATATAATAAAAGAATATTAAACTGTGAAGGGGTCGGTGGGTCAAATCCTGTTTCGGAGTAAAAATTTGTTGAAACTTATTATACTCGTATAAGGTAATTTTTTAAAGACCAGCTTTGTAAGGGCGTGGTACAGGCGATTTTTTTTTTGTGTGAATGGGTAATCATCAAATGAGCTCCCGGGGGGGGCTTGTCAGACTTTTTCTGACAAGCCCCCCCGGGGGCGTCGACCCGAGCCTGGTCCTTACCGAGCGGAGAGCTGCCTACTACTCGCCGCCCGCGAGTCCGCGCCTGCGGCGGCCGGGAGTTGAATATTTTCACCCGACCAGGGCGTCTCCTACGGCGGCTACAGGCGTGACAGCGCTGGGATTACAGCTCCCTTACGGGCTCCGCCTCCTTTGCCAGCATAATTGCTTCGCAGAAGAAGGGTTTGGCTTGCTATGAACTTTCACTCTGTTCCACGGACCAGGGCCGGAGATTGCCGCCGATCGCCGCCAAGGTGATGCTCCACCGAGGCAGCGTCCTCAAATTACTAACTGATGAAAGTGTTGCTTTTTGCAAGTACTTACATATATGTTGATTAGAAACAAGTAATTTCAGTTATGACTATTTGTGAAAAGTTTCCTTTCAATCGGGCTTTTGTAGTTTGGTAGTTGGCTACAACATCGGCTGCCGGTAGAAGTTACCACCCACCAGACAAAGTCTTGCTGCCAAGCGATTCGTTGTGTTCAATGTTTGGTGAAGCCGCACCGAAGACGGGTCTGAGCATTTGTGTTGCGATGTGTGCCAGTTACGATGTGCTAAATGTAGTTGTGTCGAGAGTTTGGTTGTGGAGGGTTCCAGATCAATTTCCCTCTGGCGCAGCATCGTTGGTCATGTTGTTGGGTTTAACAATGCATCACCTCGCTCAACTGCAGTCTTCCTTCCTCATTTTTGTGTGAATAGGCTCTTAATAAACTAGGGCTCTTTGCTATCGACGATTCCATCACTGCTTACCATAAGACGGGATTGCAGTCAAGCACTTGTTCATAATTATATAAAATAAATAAAAACTCTTGGAAAAACTAGTCAGTTAAGGCTGAAAATAAACCTCTAATTTATATACCTAAAATTGACTTAGAATAATAATGAACTTTATGAATAAAGGAATAATACAGATATCTTCATTATCAATCTTGATAAGCCCTATTCCTTGAGCCTGATTTAATTAAATAACATTAATAATTTATAATTTCTCGGAGAAAAGACAATGGAGGATAATCCTCGGCATGAAGGCTGTGTTTTGTCGGGAGTTAATTTATATAGAATAAGATGAATATTGTTGACTCGATTTATTATTTAAAGTATTTTAACCTTTAATAAATTGTTAAGTAAATAGTCTTAAGACAATGATTTGATTAGAGTGATTTACGCTCAACATCAGTTTCAAATTCGAACACTGTCTCGTTGTGAATCCGCCATGATTTATTTTGAGAACAAATGAGTTCGCATTCGAATTGTGTGCGTTCACTTGAATGAGGTGATCAGCGAACTACACACATCAAAAGTGTCTAGGGATCAAGCATTTTTATGCGGTTTTCTTGAGATTGAGATGTGGCTTTGTAATAAATTTATGATTTTATAAATTTATATGGATCCTTTTTGGTGCATTTCATAATTTGAATCAGGAACTGTGAATCAAATTCGAGTAAAAGATGAAAATCAGCTGTCAATATTATCCCTATAAAAACATACAACGCATTGAAGACATTATTAGTGCTACTGTTTCCCTACTACTGATTAAAACCAACGTTATTATGGAGCGGCGACGTCATTTAAGCAGGGAAGAAATGCTCAGAGCCGTGGGAATGATAGAAGCTGGTTCCCGGCAACGTACTGTGGCTTTAGCTCTGAATACAAGTCAGAGTGTTATCAGTCGACTTTGGACACGTTACCGAAGCACTGGTACCGTGGCTGAGCGCCATGGAGGACGGTATCGCTGCACCACACGGAGACAAGACCGATACATTCAAATCTTAACTCGAAGAGCTCCAACAATAACCGCCATGATGTTAGCCGTGAGGCTTCATCACTCTTCAGGGAACTTAATTAGCGACCAAACAGTCAGAAACCGCTTGCATGAAGTGAACCTTCATTCCCGAAGACCGCTACGGGTACCACCTATAGCAATGCACAATCGTAGGATTCGATATCAATGGGCTCTTGAACACAGAAATTGGGCAGAAGAACAATGGCGTTTCGTGTGCTTTTCTGATGAGTCTCGTTTTGGTATGAGACCGGATACAAGACGTATACGACACTGGAGAACCCCTGGACGCCAACAGCGATTAAAATCCTGCCAGGAAGTCCATCCTTATAGTGGTGGAACCATCATGGTATGGGCGGGTATTTGGATCGGCGGAAGAACTGAGTTGATTTCGATCAGAGGCAACCTCAACGCTCAAATTTATGCTGAGACGATTGTATCAGACATTATCGTTCCTCTACAAGTGCAAATCGGTCCCTTATTTCAGTTAATGCATGATAATGCACGACCGCACACCGCAAGAGTTGTAAGACAGACTCTCGCCGCAGCTAACATCAATGTCCTGCCCTGGCCTGCTCAGTCGCCAGACTTGAACCCGATTGAGCATGCATGGGATATGCTACAGAGAAGAGCTCTGCCGAATATGGAGGGTATCCAGTCGCAAGAAGACCTTTTTTTGTTGTTGCAACGAACATGGGCGGCCATTCCACAGCGTGATTTGGATGAACTCATTTTGAGTATGCCAAACCGATGTTCTTGTGTTGTTAGTGTTCGCGGTAGAAACACGGATTATTAATTGTTTAAGTTACCCAATAAAATTTTAGAGAAAACTGTTATTTCAGTCTTTTTTTCGAACTTTTGTGTTAGTGGTTCAAATGTCAAATATCCCTTTATTAGGAAAATGGCAAATTTCTTTATTAATGCAAAGGTGCAAAAATATATGTTGAACCCTAGACACTTTTGATGTGTGTATATTAAATAGCTGTACTGGTATTTATACAATATGTAAAGAAAACCCTATCCGATCCGTGAAGGTGATGTTAGGTATCCTTAACTGATTCTAATAATGTCAACATAGCCGGGTTAAACTTAAAAAAAATCCCCCTAAAAAAATTAATATTATTTTGAAAAATCGAGGTAACTTAATGCATGTGCGGAAGGCAACACGTTAGGGGTCAATGCGCGGGTGTAGGGGGGTAGGGCACGCGGTACATGGTCGCATCGCTATTCGCTCCGTCACAAATGGTGTTGTCACTTTTTTTAAAATACCAAATTTTGAGGAAGTTGGAATTAATTCGCGGAAAAAAAAAGATTATTTCAAAATTCATTACTAATGTCACTATGACAATTACGTAAAATTTCATATTTTATTTGGTCATGTGTATACCTAACATTTATTATCCTTTTGGGTCGGACGGGGTTTTCTTTACATATTGTATAGGCTGGTTTTTTTTAATGCAAATGCAGTGTTCCGAACCCAAAACTCAAGTCCCAACCGGCACCCTTTTTTATAGGTAATATTATATGACTGCGATCCCAACTGATGGTAAGCAGTGATGCAATCGTTGATGGTAAACCGCATTAGTTTATGAAGACTCTGTTCACTCTAGCCTTGAAGCTTTGTTCGGATCGTAGTGGTGTCAACAACGTAAGGGTGGATTCTCGCCGTACAACTAGTCGTTCGATGATGAAACGGAGATGGAGGATTATACAATATGTAAAGAAAACCCTGTCCGATCCGTGTAGATATCGTTAGATATCGATAACTGATTCTACTAATGCCTAAAAAGGCCGGGCTAAACTTAAAAAAAAAAAACGATAAAATAAATATTTTTCGCAAAAGGAGGTAAATGAATACCTGTGTGGTAAGCAATACATGCGCGGGCGAAAGGGGTCAGGGCACACGGCACGCGATCACATCACTATTCGTTCATAATAATACCGTCAAAAATGGTGTTGTCACTTATTAAAATAATACCAAATTTTGAGAAAGTTGGAATTAATTTGTGGAAAAAAAGATTATTTCAAAATTTATTCAGATTATGTAAAATTTCATATTTTATTTGGTCATGTGTTTACCTGACCTTTATTATCCTTATGAGTCGGACGGGGTTTTCTTTACATCTATACTAATATAATATATAGCTGAAGAGTTTGTTTGTTTGTTTGAACGCGCTAATCTCAGAAACTACTGGTCCGATTTGATATTTTTTTTTTTGCGTTTGATAGCAAAAACAGGAGCGGAGCATATAAAAAAAAACATATCAAAACCTACGCTACGCGGGTGATACCGCGGCGCGCAGTTAGTATCGTATAAGTACTTTCATAAGGTACTTTATTTGAAAAAATATATTATCACTTATCAGTTACGACGTTTCACCATGCCCGATGAAGGTTGATCCACACAGCAACTGTGCCAGTAAATTGAAATTTCCGACAGTGAACTCTGAGTTTTTTTAGGCGTTTCTTCTCAGAGCTAGTATTAGGAAATGCCGCGGTCATCAAACCCAATTAACAAACATTTCGATCCAGCCGTCCCTTGCTGTTCTCTCAAGCGACGCCCTAAGCCGAGGTTCGTACCTCACAGGGGTGCCCTTAGCGTGTTGTCGCTTAGTTTTTATCCGCTGGCTGGAGGCTTTAAATTCATTTAAGGCAACGAAAGGATGGCCCAATGAAGTAGTCACGATCTCTCAAGATTAACTGCGACTTTTCATAATCTGGAAAAGCAATATTAATCAATAAAAAAAAAACGATTTCGCGCTGCTGCCCGGGGCGTTTCGCGCGATCTTAAGCATCCTGTGGTGAGAGATTGTTGACACGCATGTCATCTCTTACAACGTCAAGCCAGCACTTCTTTGGTCTACCTCTCTCTAACTTTTGTTTCGGCCCGGCGGACGCACCATCGTAAGACATTTGTACCCACGTAACGTGCCGGTTTTTGTAAGATGTGGCCGTACTAGCGTAGGCAACCCTCCTGCAGTTTGTTTGCTGTGTCATGGACACGAAGACTGCCCCGGATGCGGGAGTTCTGGCACGGTCATTCTGCGACCGCATCAGGAACATCGTGGCAGTCAGGCCACGTCTCACTGCCATACAGAAGGACAGGTCTAATGATGGTCTTTAGACCTACCCCTTAAGCTTAACCGGCATTTTGGGGTCACTAATGACACCCGCCACCTTTACGCCATCAATATTTATAAATATTAAAATCAATATTATTATTTAGCAAAGGAGATGTTTCATTTTCGGCCATCACTATGTACGCCATATATTGACAGCCTCCATGGCGTAGCAGTAGCGAACGCAGCCGAGCAAGGAGGCGCGGGTTCGATCCCTGCACAGTGCAAATATTTGTATGCATGAATATGAATATTTGCACTGTTCTGGTCGTGCCTCGGAAAGCACGTTAAGCCGTTGGTCCCGGTTGCCGTACGAACATCTAGTGGCAGTCGTTACAGGTTGTTGGAGCCCTCAAAAGCTAACAATCGTTTTAACTGCAATGCTTAGATATTGCCTTCGGGTTATAGAGGTCAGACGGCAGTCGCTTCACGGGAAATATCGAAGTTTAGCCAAAATCAGCAGTTAGGCTGGTAAAGCGGACTCTAGACTCTAAAGCTGAAAAGCTACGGATTAACGCTGAGATGAAGAGAAGACAATGTACGCTATATAGATAAAAAGAAAAGAAATAAAAGATTTTGTTTTGATTCTGTCAAAATCTTATTTCGCTTATTACTGACCACCATATTTACTAGTAGTTGTGTTGCACTCCTTGGCCGAGTAAAATTGAATCTGTATAAAACCTAAGCCAAAATATAGGAAATTAACATCAAAAACAGTTAAGTGTAGCGTAACTATACTAGCATTAACTGTACAATGTGCTGGCTTAGGCTCCATACATTTCTGAAACATCTCCTTTAAAACCAATATCTTGAACTTAATTTTAAATCGATTATAAGATTCCTTGGAGTGTTTCTAACAACAAGTGTTATCGCAATTTATGTAAATCTCCGGCCTGATTTCTGAAGACTGTCTGAAGCTTTCATATAATTGCTCTTTAATATTATGAATTTAGTACTTTGAAGGTATTGGAATAATTTTGTTTTGGAGATTAGTTAACTTGAAGTGTTGTATAAAGTTTTAAGTTGGTTGGTAGTTTAAAGGTCAAACACAAATCAGTACCTAATGAACGATTTCTAATAATTTTCTTACGACAGTACGTCATTATGACGTCATGTAAATTCTAGATCTAGCAAGCAGAGTTTACTGTAAACTAGCATACATACAACTTCCCGACATAAACCATTAGGCTATTGCCCCTTAGACACAGCACCCATCCAGTCGGAGAGTTATATGAATGATTCATTTCTAAACGACAACTTAATGTAGGCTTATTTATTAATTTGTTGCAGTTGTAATGTGAAAAAAACTCGTAAAACTATCCTATCAGCTGATTTATACCTACAAACACGCACAGCGGCACGCTTCCAACGTTCAAAGGCCGAGCCGACACTTTTTTAAACACTGTGATTTCTGCAACCGCTCATTAACGACATAAATGACTGTCATAATTTTATTAGTGGCATGCGGTCTAGCTTTTTCGCAAAGTTTGCGTTACGATGTCAGATACAGCCTGTATAACTAGATTATCTGTTTGACATATCTCCTCTTGTCCTAACAATAGTCGACGATTTTTCAAAGTAGGTACAGCCATTTTATATTAGATTAGATCTATTATTTTATCAAGAGTATTATTTTACTGTTTGACTGAATGAGGATAGTCTGGAATTAAATAATTTTGAAAGAAAATAATTGTGTTTTTGGTCATAATGAGCTAATTGGGTTCACTGTAGATACAGCTTTTGTTATTTTTAGATGATGGGTAAATATCAAATGATCTCTCGTGGTTTGGGCGGAGCGGAAGGGCCTGTCAAAATTTTACTGACTAAAACATACTCGTGTTCCTTCACTTGCCTGTGCGCCAGGGCTACTGTTTCTCTTTTAACCAACCCCCAATTCTGACCTAGGAGGCATCGGTCTTCGGACATCTCTTTGAGGCACGCGTGAAACAAAACTCGCCGTCTACCCGGACCTGGTCTTTATTGGGCGACGAGCTAACCTCTGCTCGTTGCCCGCAAGCCCGCGTGCAGCGGCTGCGGTGCGCGGGCTTGCGGGTGCTCGGGAGGTCGATGCTGGCTCCCGATTAGGGCGTCTACTGCGACACGTAAGAGCATATGGTGTTGTATATGGCGAGCCTGACGGTTGAAGTCGAGAAGTCGTATGTATACTAAGTAGTTGTAGGGTAAGCTCTGCTTCAGGGGGAACGACCCGCCTTCGAGGAGGTAAGGCGGGTCCAAATAGCGGCACAGGGGGAGGCCCTGAGCCGGTGGAGGGAGGCACTCCGCTCCCCAGCTGCTGGCCTCCGGACGATTGGAGCGATTCGTCCGGAGTTGGAGGGATGGGTTGGGCGCCGGCATGGCAGCCTTACCTTCCGCTTGGTGCAGGTACTGACCGGGCATGGCTGCTTTGGTCACTACCTGCACAGGGTCGCCCGTCGGGAGGAGTCGCCGCAGTGTCACCACTGCGACTCCCCCGACGACACGGCCGAGCACACCCTAGTGGAGTGCCCGGCCTGGAGAAACGAGCGCCGCGACCTCGTTGCGGCGCTCGGAGGCGGACGCCTCTCCCTGGCAACCATGGTGCGAGCCATGGTTGAAATCGAGAGTGCATGGGAGGCTGCCGCCTCCTGTTGCGATACCGTCCTCTTGCAGAAGGAGGCTGCGGAGAGGGAGCAGGAAGAGGATGCTCTTGCCGCTCCCATCAGGCGTAGATGGGTGGGCCCGTCTCCTTTAGCCCCAAAGTGTGACCAGCGCGTGTGGGTAGCCCCCGCACGCGCATTGCACTGGTCACCACGTCTGGCGAGTACTCCGGTACCCGGGTAATCCCCTTTGGCGCGGAAATCGGCCTTAACAAGGCCGGTAAGCCCTGAGAGTGGCACGGTGATTAAGCCTTCGGGCCGATCCCGTGACACTCTCAACACAGGGCCCGAAGGTAACCGAGTGGTTTTAGTGGGTATTCCCGGCTTCGACCGGGCGAGTCCCACATACGTCCGTCGCCTAGCTAGCGGCGGGTATGGTGCGTAAAGGCATTTCCACTCGTAAAAAAAAAACGTGTAAGCTCTGCTTGGATGTTCATGACGTCAGTATGAAGTTGCTCATGTGGCTTATCTAACTAAGTCTAGCTAGCTACCTAGGCTTTGCAATCCGACACGACGTAGTCGACATGTTTGAACTTTTTCCAAGGACTTTTAAAAGTCACATCACCCAAATAGTTTCTGTTATAAGAAAGACCATTTATCCAAAAGTCGACGCCTTTGCCAAACTTCTTAAAAAAGTAACGCTGAAGTATTCCGTCCATTTTTCTTCACGCGAAACTACCTTTTTGAAGGAGTAACTAGAACAATAAGCATTTGTTTTTTGTAAACTTTCATGTCCAAATGTGCCTTTTATTTTTGGCTATTTGAAAGAAATAATTTGACTTTGGCCTCGTAAACAATATAGCAAACACTACAATCCTTTCCACTTGTATTTGCATGAGCTGTCAGGGTTAAAATAAAAAATCAAATCAAATCATAGCATTTATTTCAAATAAACCAGTTACAGGCACTTTTGAATTGTCAGAAGGACGGTCAGTCAGTAAGGTGAAGCTAGTCGCCCATTCCAAAGAGTAGGTACCTATAGAGAAGAACGGGCAAGAAACTCCATGGACACTCTTTTAAATTATCAATCTATTGATACAAATATTTGATTACATCATTCATTTTTAAATCAATCGTGTGAAAACGATGCAGAAATATATTGTACGCTAAGACGTCCATTATGGAAAACACAAAAAAAAAAACAACGACAACAAAAAAGACTAACCCAACAAATAGTTGCTTTACAGCAAGTATATTGTGCTCACACGTGTGCCAAGCAATTATACAATACTAAGATATTGAATCTACACAATCCAAAGATAGTTTTGTCCAAGGTTCAGCAGTTCCAACAGTGTTCCCGAATACTAAGTTTAGCTCCTGTGTAGCTAAACAACACGTTAAACAACATGTTAAATGGCTGACTATTTAGGCTGCATTAGATGTACTTTTGAATATTCTAACTCGTATAAGCCATTTGAATAACCTTCATCAACCTTTTTATCGTCCCACTGCTGGACATAGGTCTTCTCTCATACAGAGAAGGATTGAGCGTATTCACCACGCTTGCTCAATGCGGGTTGGTGAGTTCAGACTTAAAGTCCAGGTGATGAAGATGTTTTCCTTCACCTCTTAATCAGTCATTGGTGTCCAAGATGTACTTAGAAAGTACATATGTAACATAGAAAAGTTACACTGGTACTTGCCTGACCTGGAATCGAACCCGCACACTCATACTTGAGATGCTGTTGCTTGAAAAAAGACGATGATCCCTCAGTTTATTTCAGCTTTTCTTCTCAGACGTAGTCACTTAGAAACCAGTAATACTTAGCTCCAGCTAGTTTAAAAAAAAATTACGTGTAAAAGTGATCTGTGATCTTCCTTGCGTAATAAACGATTTCATTTCTTTTCATTTCGTTGTTTTAACCACTAGGCCACCACTACATAATATTAATAATAACCATAACATAGTAAGTGGTTACAATTCCACATGACGGGAATTTCGTGGAAACTGAAGAGAGAGAAGCAAATGAAATATCACGACTTAGCAGCACACGAGGTTGTTGACATATGGATATTTTTTATTATTTTTTAATGTTTGTTTACGTATTTATTATATTGGAACGGAACAGAGTAATAATATGAATACTTGAAGGTTGACATCATTACCGCATTCAAACAAACAAACAAACTCTTCAGCTTCATATATTAGTATAGATTCAACACTATAATTACACTCACGCATAACTATATAATTACACACTATATAGTAATATACATTTATACACAATTATGAAGCACACTCACACATTAAAAATTTGTTACAACACGTTTACCAGGTTCATACATAGGTACTTGCCTAGATATTTCGTTTATTTTAGTTACCATTTATGTTGTGCTTGGCTAACATCTACTGTTACTTTTGGCTTATATAGCAGGTGAGGACCCTGGCACCCTAAACACAAGTTAAATCTTAAATTGGGTGCCAGAGTTTATCTAAACCACTTGCGTTATTATAAGTTTAGTATGTTGTTATGTTCAAACCAGTGGTAATAAATATCTTTTTTTTTATGCAACCAGGTCTCAACATTGGCTATATTACATAGCTCTCAAGCGACGCCTTAAGCCGAGGTTCGTACCCACAGGGGAGCCCTTAGCGCGTAGTCACCTAATTTTAACTTAGTTTTAAGTGCCCTGGCTGGAGGCTTTAATTTTTAAGGCATCCACAGGAAACGGTCAACTACAAGATGCCATAATCAAAAAAAAAAAAAGCGCTCGCTCACTTTGGACAACGGACACTTAAACTGGTAACATCGTGCAAACTCTGTGAGACCTATATTTTCTATATTAATTAAGAGCTGCTGGCTATCGTTTGACATAATGTTGTGTGCTCAGTGATTATTACTGTGTTCCTATCTTAATTAATAAGTTCTAGTTGTAATTGTAATTCAAATGGATTATACACGAACATTGGAACGTCCTGATTTGTTTCTTAAATAAATACCACTTCTGATCGCTCACAGAAGTCAAATTGCGTGCAGTAGTGGAAACATTATAGGTTGATTCTATATACATTTATACAGTATGTTAAGAAAACCCTGTCCGACCCGTGAAGGTGTTGTTAGGTATCGACAACTGATTCTACTAATGGATACAAAACCGGGCTGAACTTAAAAAAAAAAATCCCCCTAAAAAAATAAATATTATTTCGCAAAAAGAGGTTACTTAATAAATGTGCATTAAGCACCCTTCCGCGGGCGGCGGGCGGCAGGGCACGTAGCACGTGGTCGCATCGCTATTCGCTCATAATAATACCGGTGTTGTCACTTTTTTTAAAAATTACCAAATTTCGGGGAAGTTAAAATTAATTCGCGGGAAAAAAAGAATATTTTAAAATTCATTTGTATTGGTACTATGATGATTACGTAAAATTTTATATTATATTTGGTCATGTGTTTACCTAACCTTTATTATCCTTATGGGTACAGGGTTTTCTTAAGATATTGTATATATATGCATAATTTTGAATGCACCCCGATATTCCATTACCAGTAAACGTCAACATTAATCTACAAAACGTCTCATTTTCTTGCACAAGATGTCGTTAATCTTGCACAAGATGTCCGCTTCCTCGTGACTAATAAGATATGCCGTTTTATATTCCTTTGTTCTTCCTGTTATACTACCTCTATACACAGTCAATTTTGTCGTCTTACAAGGACGACAAAATTCACTTCATCTATTAAATGCCTACTAAACGTTAGTAAAAGATCTTTGAAAACTAAAAAACATAATATTACCTAAAAATGTATGCATTTTTTGTAAAAAAAACTTTGTCCCACGTTATGAATTACTTCAGTATCGAGGGTGAGTTTACAAAACTTTAACTCACATCCATAAACAGCCAGATCCGGAACACAGCGCAGCAGTCGATGGTTCAGCCACTGCACCAATCGTAAAGAGTGGTGATATTGTTTTCAGTTAAGGTGACCGAGTGAACCTTGGTAAAGATGTCGGCGCTCCATTCCACGTGCTTTTGGAATGCAAGCCTCCGGTGTTTCAAACTACATCATGTGTCATAATATCATCATCATCATCAACCTTTTTTATCGTCCCACTGCTGGGCACCGGTCTTCTCTCATACAGAGAAGGATTGAGCGTAATCACCACGCTTGCTTAATACGGTTTTAGACTTAAAGTCCAGGTTTCCTCAAGATGTTTTCCTTCAACCTATAACCAGTTATTTGTTTAATAACGCATGATTGATAATATTTTTATTTTTATATTGTTTATAAGTTGATCTTTTTTTCGGTCACAAATCGGGCTTCTGAATAAATAAAAAGAGTCACACGGAATTAGTATGGTCAATCAATCAAGTTGTAAGTTATACTTCCGCCACGGTCTGCCTGTGTTTGCATAACCATTAATTTCATACCCTCCGTGTGAAGAAAAACTGTAACTTAATTACGTAAAACACTATTACTACCAATTGGAGCATTTTACTAATCCATTGCTCCATAAATTCCAAAAGTGTGTCTAGTCAACAACGTTAATAACGCAATGAATTTTGTTAAACTGTCAAAATTGTTTCGGTGGTAGGCCATAACATCGGCCGCCGGCAGAAGTTACCACCCACCAGACAAAGTCTTGCCGCGAAGCGATTTGTCGTGTTCCGGCATGATGTCTGGTAAAGCCGTTCGGCGGACGGGTTTTAGCAGTTGTGTTGCGATGTCTGCCGGGTACGATGCGCCTAATGTTGTTGTGTTGGGAGTTTGGTCGTGGAGCTCCCTTTGGCGCAGCATCGTTGGTTGTGTCGTTGGGTTTAACATTGCCTCACCTCACTCAACTGCCGTCTTCCTTCCTATTCGCTCAGTTTTTCTGAGTGAATAGGCTCTTAATAAACTAGCGCGCTTTACCATTAACGATCGCATCACCGCTTACCATCAGGCGGGATTGCGGTCAAGCGCTAGTTTATAATTATTTAAAAAACAAAAAATGAAACCTATTGCTACTGGCAGTAAGTTACACAAAACCCTGCAGCTGACATAGTTAAGTTATTGCGTCAAAATCAAAAGTCATTTATTCAAATTAGGCTGGGAATCAGCACTTTTTGAACGTCAATATTACATAAGACAGTCCCACAAAACGCTCACCCATCGACACTTCCTAGTGCTTTCGCTGGGAAGAAGAAGTGGCGGAAGAAACTCCCCAGCAACACAGCTGTCTGTTCATTTAAAAAAAAAAACACATGACTTTATACAATATTATGTATAGTGATGAACACAATAAAATACAACAACAATGAAATTATTTACCATATGCCAGCTACCACGCCAAAATACCAGCAAAGCAAAAACATATCAGTAAGCTAATTCCGGATAAAGAACACAAACATTGACCTGAGTTTTGTGCGTGGCGTAGCACATAACCCGGGAATGCTATGTCAGCTAGAGCTTTAAGTACCGGACCAGTACGTGTGGAGGTGGCGACGCCCGCAACTGCTAAACGTGCCTGTGGCCAAAACCAACCTACTGGCGAAGGCACCCCTAACCCGTGCAATCCGTGTGGTGAACGAATTCCATGAAAGACTGGATATATTTTCGTGTTCTTTGAGTGAAATCGCAAGCGTTTTATTGAATATTGTCAGTTATTTTTAAGTATTCACTCGGTGGTAGGCCATAACATCGGCCGCCGGCAGAAGTTACCACTCACCAGACAAAGCCTTTTTTTAATTGGGACAAACCCGCCACACTTTTCCCAACCACTGCAACTCCTGAAAGCCAGAATCAACAGTGGCGACCGCCAGAAAAACGCCGAGCAATGAAGCTCGACGAGTCCCGGAGAAACGATTCAACTGTCTTGGGTCCCGCAACGAAATTAATCAGAAAAGAATAGCGGAGGAGTAAGAAAAAAGATATTTTTTCCACTTCCCTCCATAACAAGCAGGAGACAGAACAGAACTAGGCCAAACGGCACAAAGGGACATTATTGCAACTGGGAGAAGCCCAGATTGCCAAACACCACGGAATAAAATTTGATTAAGTTAATGGGTCCTAAGTAGGTATTAGCTGTTACAATTGATTCCAATAATAGGTATGGCAAAAGCGCCTGAACGCACGGAAATTGGTTCTAGTTTCTACAAGGTCCGTATAATAAACGACTCCGGATGTAACTTGTACACTATCCAACATAATATTGCGTTCATTCTGCCAAAGAACACACTCCCACAAGATGTGATGTGCGGACTGTTCAAATTCACAGTTCCATGTATAACACTGACACAAAGGGGAAGAAACAAGTTTAAAAGAATACAGTTTACTTTTAAAGTTGCCATGACCTGTGAGAAATTGGGCAACGCAGTGGTCAACCACCAGCCATGTCTTAGCCAGCCGATCGCCAACGGATGGAAAGAACAGATGGAGGTGCCGGCCCTTGATGGAATTATCCCACCTACTTTGCCATTCGGATAAGAGGTCCTCCCAGACTTCAGTCTGAGGTTTAAATAATCTAGAGATTTTATTAAAGTCGCGTTGTGTAACAAAATTAGTGTCCATGGCCTCCCCCCTCGCGGAGTAGTACATTGAAGCACGTCGCTGTACCTCAAGGTCGACTGGAAGTACACCTGCCAGTACCGGTAAGGCTTCAGTACTGACCGTTCTATACGCCTTGCATAAAAATATCAATGCCAAACGTTGGCTTTGAAGCAGTTTACGTCGTGCCGCTCCTATGCTGGCCCTATCGGCCCAAACAGGTGCACCGTAGCACATACATCCTAAGTAGGTAGCTCCATATATAGTTTTTAAAGTTAGGAATGATAGACCCCAAGTTGCTTTGGATATTCTAGTTAGGGCATAAAAGTTCTTTTTAGCTTTTTCACCAACTATTTTTATATGTTCGATAAATGAAAAATTCCTTTCTAAGATCATACCAAGGTAGCATACGGATTGCTGTTTTTTAATGGGAACGTTGTTAAATTTAATAGTAGGCAATGATTTAAGATTACCTTTTAGTAGAAGTTGATAGGTTTTATGTGACGCAAATGCTAGGCGGTTACGATCACCCCACTGAGATATTAAATTTAGGCAAGTATTGGCCAAGTTCTCAAGTCCAGCTCGGGTACTTGACTGAATGAGCAGTAGGCCATCGTCCACGTAACCAGTAAGTGAACAGCCGCAAGGAAGCGGGATCGCGAGGAAGTCATCAAAACCCAAATTCCACAAATAAGGACCGACAACTGAACCCCGAGGACATCCCATGGTTAGTGTTTTAGTACTAGAAAAATGACCGAGCTTAAGTACCGCGGAACCGTTTATAAAGTAAGAGTAAACGAGATTATATATGTTTCTATAGCAACCGCGGGTTTTTAATTTTAACAACAGCATAGGCCACCAGGCGTTATCAAAAGCCCCAGAAATATCCAGGAAGATCCCAATTACGTACTTGTTTTCAGATTGGTTAACGGTTCTTCTGACAGAAAGCGCCGCGTCGACTGTAGATTTACCTATGGTGAAGCCATATTGATTATTATGGAATTTTGGACCGTTCGGTAGTAAACGTGGAACGATGAGGCGCTCAAGAAGTTTACCCAAAGATGGTAGAAGTGTGATAGGACGATATGACTTCGGATCATCCGGTGGTTTGTCACCACACTTTGGTATTATTCGTATGAAACCGCGTCGCCATTTACGAGGAAAAACGCCTTCAGCAATGCATCGGTTATATACAGTTAAGATGGCATCACCCGCTGTTTTACACGCTTCTTTAATCATCCTATTAGATATTTTATCTTCACCTGATGATTTGTTGACCGGTAGTTTTCTAACAATATTTATAAATTCGTCATTAGATGGTACGTCTGACATTGGTGATTCAGGTGGCACAGGAGCCCACGCTCTAATCTGTTGGTGGTAGTCGCTATCGTTAGCCGGTGAATCATCAGGGATAAGTGTATTAATTAGCACTTCTGTTGTTTCCTCTATGCCTGTGGTATGCTTATCATTGACTTTAATGTTTTGAACGTATGCAAGGTCGACCGATCTGTTAGCTTTAAATTCGTGATATAAGGGAGACCACGGACCCTTCCTGTCAAGTTTATCAACAATTTTTCGCAACAAATTACCCTTAGATTTTTCCACCGATGCTTTGTAGCGTGACTTGGCAACTCTAAAAGCATTTAAAGCGAACGTAAGAAGATCTCCAGTAATCTTTCGGCTCTTGAGTTTATTTAACTGTCTACGCGCTCTGCGATATCTTTTACGCTCTTCAACTAAGTAATCACTCCACCAGTCACATCTACGAATATTGGTCATAGATCCGCGACCAATGGCAATGTCAGCACAGTAGGTAAAGGTTTCTGACATAATGTCAGCACTTTCTTCGGCTGACAGCCCGTCCCGAGTGAATTCTTTGGCGTGACACGCAAAAAGCGAGCCGAAAAATTCCCAGTTCGCGCCTTTACATCTATATCTGAAATTACCGGGAATATGAGACGGACCCTGAATATAACCAGGAACAAATTCGTACACGATCAGGCGATGATCACTACAAGACGCGTCCGGTAGGACACGCCACCTATCCAAACGTACGTCCGCACTTGAAAGTGTGACGTCAATACAGGATTCGCCCATTTGGCTGCAGAAAGTAGGTGGTGCATCAGGGGTATTATGAATCGATAGGTTCATCTCAGCAATGAAATCCTCAACAGCGCAGCGTCGTTCGGTATCCGTGGCCCGAACCTTGCCATACCACAGAGACGATGACGCGTTGACATCCGCGCCAACGATAACTTTGCAGCCCGCGAGTGACCGCAAGACATGACGGAGATTATGTATATGAGGAGTAACAGGATCTGAATATTGAAAGTAACAGCTTACAACGAATACTTTAAAAGAAGCTGATGATACTTCGGCAACCGCACAGTGTGGCGTCATGAGGTCACGTAAAGACGTTACCGTAAAGTTAGAAGACCGCGCAACATAAATTCCGGCTCGTGCCCTGCAATCCAGTTGCACTACCCTGTGACGTAAACGTGAGTTTTGATATTGTTCTTGAATGAGTACAAGGTCTAAGTTGTAGTCAATAATTAATTTATCTAACTCTGATGTCGCCACCTTATCGTTGTGAAGGTTTAATTGCCCTATGTTTAACCTATCCATCTTAATTAGTAATTAGTATGCAGGATAAGTTGTTCGAGTTTTAATTTATAGGTACCGCACTGTTCAGATCCACAACGATGCTCAAAGGGCTTTTTATAACGTTTACACGCCGCGCAAACCGGGGTAAAATTTGAATCGCCCTTATGCGGGCAAACATTGGTTTCGTGAGCCTCGGAACAGACAGCGCAGGTTGGTGATTTATTAGCGCAATGCTTTTTAACATGACCGAATTGTTGACAATACGCGCAACGAACTACCTCGATATCATCAACAAAACGGCAAGTGGCCCAGTCAATAAATAATTTATCCTTGGTAGTCACAAGATTTTTACGTACCGCAGGTTCAATTTCTATGCCTATCCATTTCCGACCGGTATCGGTAGAACGCCTACGGACTATTTTTGTGGATTTAATAAAATCGTCTTCTTTTATTGGCAACTCATTTTTAATGTTTTGGCGGTATATAGCTTGCAAAAAATTTTTGTCTTCCATTGAGGCGGGAATGTCCTTAACTAATAGACGGGGGCGGCGACCCTTTGGTTTTTCTAAGCGGAGACCGGCAGACTTTATAGCATCTACCGATTCTAATCTTTTTAATTGGTTTTGATTAGCCACACGTAGTACAACTCCCGATTTGGCGGTTTTTTTAATACCGACTATTTGAAACCCATCGTCACTCGGTCTAATCGCCTTCATAAGAGCTTGTTTAGTGGCGGACGATGACGCATAGTCAGCTGATCGCTCTTGGGTCGGATAGGCGACGACACAAGGCAGAGGCACTCTAGATTCAATAGCCGGGGCCACTTTAGGCAACCGCAGTTTCAAAGAATCTGCGTACGACATTTTATTGTCCTCATTAACGGTTTTAACGCCGGATTTTAATTTGATTATTTCTAATTCGCGCTCGGTATTAGCAAGCTTTGTTTCGTTACACGAAGATTTTAAAGCTAACAAAGACACGATACTTGTAACTCGTTGAGTCATATCCATAATAGATGATTTATTCGCGACATTTATACGAGAACCGTTATCGTTAACCAGTTCGTTTATTTTGGACAGGTACACAGACGCCTCCGAAACCAAATCGTAATAACTATCACTGTTACTATTGGACATATTTAATGTAGGCGAGGACTGTTCTGGAGAATTAGGTGCTATTTGTAGGCGTTTCGACCTATCATCTACTAATTTGTCGGTCGGAGACATTTCACAAAATAGACGCTTAGCCGTCTGCGTTGGCGGCGACCTAAGTGTTTTATTATTTCTACGGAAAATATCTCCACCACGATCAGGCGGGTCATCATTGTAAGTTGACATAAGTAATTAATAAACAAGAAAACAAATCTAACTTAACGAAAAGAAAATAAAACTAGTGAGAAGAGAAAAAAAAATTACGTTACCCTCACAAAAAAGAAAATAAATGTACTCACCGAGATTGATTGATTTACAGTAATTACAAAAACAAACACTAAAAATAAACTTACGATACCAAAACTAGACACAAATTGAACAACTTAGAAAGAAAAACACCAGCCGGAACTGATAATCGGAACACGATATTCGTAAATATAACCGGAGCGTATTAACTTCACACCACACGGCGCGGGGGCGCGAAGGGAAGTGGGACAAAGCCTTGCCGCCAAGCGATTTGTCGTGTTCCGGCATGATGTCTGGTGAAGCCGTACGGAGGACGGGTCGTAGCAGTTGTGTTGCGATGTGTGCCGGGTACGATGCGCCTAATGTTGTTGTGTTGGGAGTTTGGTCGTGGAGGGTCTTCAGATCAATCTCCCTTTGGCGCAGCATCGTTGGTCATGTTGTTGGGTTTAACATTGCAGCACCTCGCTCAACTGCCGTCTTCCTTCCTATTCGCTGAGTTTTTCTGAGTGAATAGGCCCTTAATAAACTAGCGCGCTTTACCATCAACGATCGCATCACTGCTTACCATCAGGCGGGATTGCGGTCAAGCGCTATTATATAATTACTAAAAAAATAAATAAATGAGTGTATTTTTAATAAGGATAGTTGTAAGATTGATAAATAAATAAATAAATGTCTTTCACACACCAAGATCCCCCTGTATGTCGGAAAGCATGTCGTGCTTACACGTAATTATATTGTTCAAGCTGTGGTATTCTGTAATGGAAAGGGCACACGTAAAAGAGCCTTTTCTTTGCTAGGGATGGGAAATCATCAAATCAACTCTCCCGCTCCGCGTGGAGCGGAAGGGCGTGTCAGACTTTTACTGACTAAAACTGTGCGCCAGGGCTACGGTTCCTTTTTTAACCAACCCGCAACCCTGACCCAGGAGGCATGGGTCTTCGTGGACCCCGTCACGATGTGCTGACATCCCTTTGAAGCGCGCGTGAAATACAACGCGCCGTCGACCCGGGCCTGGTCCTTACTGGGCGACGAACTGACCTGTGCTTGCCGCCCACAAGCCCGCGCCTACAGTGGCCGGTAGTTCAATGTTGTCTCCCGGTCAAAGCGTTTCCTGTGGCAAGTAAAAGAGCCTTCCTCTATAATTGTATTATTTTATTGTATATGTACATATATACTACTGATAATCGATGGACAAGAGAGACCACACAATGGACAGGTCCACTAGGACCGAGAAGAAGAGGAAGACCGAATGCACGCTGGGTAGACGATATCATAAAAGTAGCAAATACTCATTGGTCACGAGCGGCTGAGAACAGAGAGTACTGGTCTGCTCTGGAGGAGGCCTTTATCTTTCTTGAAGAGGGTTCTTGCTAAATTATTAAATATTATTATTATGTCAATTTAAATAGCAACATCAAATACAACAATAATTAATTAATCTTATTTATAATTATTCATAATCATAACATTCATTTCAAATTTCTTTTAATTTTTGCATGCACACTGTTATTGATATTTATTGTACTATGGAAAGCAAGAAATAAAAGGCTTTTTATTTTTATTTATTTACTAGCTTTCCGCCCGCAGCTTCGCTCGCGTGAAGATCGGTTATATCGCGCTTTTAGATTTCCCTCGTGAATATAATTTTTTTTCGGGATAAAAAAGTACCCTATTATTTAATCCGGACTTCTAACTTTACGTCTGCAAAATTTCAAAGCAATCGGCTTAGTTGTTACGGCGTGAAAGCGGAACAAACAAACAAACAAACTCACATTCCGATTTATAATATTAGGATATTTGGTGTACACATACAAATATTCCAGTAATCTCCCTTGGGAACTTGATGTTTTTTTAGGACCAAAAGTAGCCTATGTTACTGTCCATCTTTTCAACTAACTGTATGCCAAAAATCAGGTCGATTGATTGCTTAGCTACGGCGTGAAAGAAGGACAAACAAACAAACAAACACACTTTCACATTTATAATATTAGTATGGATTTATACTACTGATAGTGGATGACGCAATTACCCTGCTGGAGGGTAATTGCGTCATCCACTATCAGTATTAATGGGTATCATTGTAACCGTTATACAGCATTCATTGCGTTATTTAAGTTGTTGAGGAGACACGTATTTCGAATATGCAAGCAATGGATTAGCAATATATTTATGTACCTTTATTTGACTTGTCTGCTACTGAGGTGGAGTGCCTGCTAGCTGTGGGAAGGTAGGAGTCGGGTCTTTGGCTTCATGCACTACATTCGGCTTTCCGCATCGCTGTTTCCCAACGACTAGGAGCTCCTTGCTGTTCTCCTCATCACTGTCACTGTGTTGCAGATGTCAACAGCCTCGTACACCATGGCCTATCTTGCAGCCGAAGTCATCATCATCTCAGCGTTAATCCCAGTCGTATCCGAAGCTTTTTCAGCTTTGTAGTCTGAGGTCCGCTTTATCAGTCTAACTGCTGATTTTGGCTAAACTTCGATACTTTCCGTGAAGCGACTGCCGTCTGACCTCCACAACCCGAAGGCGATATCAAATTATCGCAATTAGACCAATTTTTGGACTTTTGAGGGCTCCAACAACCCGTAACGACTGCCATTAGATGTTGGTATGGCAACCGGGACCAACAGCTTCACGTGCTTTCCGAGGCACGACCAGGCCAGTACAAATATTCATATTCATGCATACAAATATTTGCACTGCGCGGGGCCTTATTTCCTTGGAAGATGGGTAGGCCTTTAGTGTGGGACGCAACTTGCGTCGATACTCTTGCGTTATCCCATCTGCCTGGCTCGACGTGCTGTGTGCTGGCTTTGCTGCTACGACTGCAGCAGCAAAGCCAGCACACAGCACGGATTTTGCCTCAAGCGGCAAAATATAACAACCTTATCGGAAATTATATTTTCGAGCCGTTTGGGGTAGAAACCATCGGGCCGTGAGGTCCCAGTGCTCATTGCCTGTTTAATGAACTTCCTAAGTGGCTTGTTGACAGTTCTCGTGACCCAAGGGCTGGCTTATACCTTGGCCAGAGGCTTAGCATTGCCATTCAACACGGCAATGCCGCCAGTCTCTTGGGTACATTGTAGTGTTGCCCAAATGCAAGAACAAGACGAGACTTAGCCAGTCTTGGTCTTGGTCTTGCGCCAATACACCTGGTCTTGGTCTTGGTCTTGGTCTTGCGCTCCCAGTCTTGGTCTTGGTCTTGGTCTTGCAGCAAGAGTCTTGCAAGTCTTGCAATTACCTATTAGTCTATTACTATTTATTAAAGTTTACTTTAAATCTTAGAAAAACGTATTAGAATTGGAACATTGTGAGCTTGAATTAACATAGCCATAGTAAAGATCAAGCAGATTAATAAATAACTTAAGATTTGATAAGAAATTCGAAAAATCAACTGACCTATATGTCGTTTTCCATGGAAGTAACTGTTTCTTAATAAACATTTATGATTTATAAGCTTACATTTGCTAAAACATGTAAAAAAACAAATTAATTACAATAACTTTTCTTGCTATTTTTTCTTGTAAAAACTTAAGAAATATAATGACTAAATGTACAATAATAGTACCTAAGTAATTAGTTTAAAACCATATAAGTAATCAATATTATAATATATACTTACTAGAATGAATTAATATGACATCTACTACCTATCCTTACCATTTTATCCTAATCATAATACTACTTGCGTGATCAGTATAATGTATTCATTTTCATTCTAAACACTCTGAAACTTATTTATTCTTTGGAACACCTGTAGGTACTCTTAAAATTCGAAATTATTTAGCATGAGTATACCTACGCCCTATGGCGGCAATCAAATAGTGTCAAATGTTATGATTTCGGCGTGGCGGCAACGATTGTTTTAGATTTCAAAAGAAGCCGCCGGCGCGTGTATCGTAACCATGTACTTCCGAAAAGCGGCAAATTTCTTTGAGAAGTAAGTACAAAACCTTTGATGCCACATTATCAAAGTGCCGATGGTTAAAACATAACTATGCATGCACTCAGTTTGATTTTAATAGATATTTTTTTATTCGCTATGTTTATGGTATTAGTCGTAATGCGCATAGGTCCAGTTTTTCATATTCTTTGATACAGTTTTTTGCGTCTCATAGAATTCCTAAGCGTACCTACCTATACACCGAACTGTTACACCTAACTACTCAGTGAAATAGCGCTAAGTCCTAGCTGCAAGACGCAAGAGTCTTGCAGGCTATGTCTTGTTCTTGCTCAAGTCTTGCACGGTCAGTCTTGGTCTTGGTCTTGCTAAAAATACGCGGTCTTGTTCTTGGTCTTGGTCTTGCTAAAAATACGCGGTCTTGTTCTTGGTCTTGGTCTTGCAAAAACGCAAGAACAAGACCAAGACTGCAAGACCAAGACTGAATTTGGGCAACACTAGTACATTGCCAGTCGATAGCGATGCCGTAAAATTTTTTGACCCTGTATTTTAATTTATTAATAGTTTTAATTAGGGTAATATTTAGCAATTTTTATTATGTAATAATTTGTAGTTTATTTAGTTTTATATGTTAGTAAATATTGCCCTTATAACATAAATAAGGCCCTGCAGCTAATATTTTCGTGAATATTTCGTGGGTATAAATTAGTAAGTGAGTTCTGAGGGATCACGAAATTATGGTTCAGCGAATGTGTATTTAAAAAGATAATCTTTTTGGACGAAAATGAACTCCTTTGATGGCGAGTAGAGATCATGTGGGCAGGGTATTATGAATTCATGTAATTTCGTAAAAGCAGCTTATGATATGGGCTTAAAAATATAAACGTTATACCCTGTTAACAAAGACTTAAGCAATGAAAGATTAATTATTTATATTTTTTTTTTTTCATATTTGTTACTTGTTACGGAGAATTGAGGAAAATGTGGTGATGAGAGTTTTAAGTATGAATGTTATTTTTTTCTTGCTTAACCGCAATCCAGCCTGATAGTAAGCAGTGATGCAATCGTTGATGGTAAAGCGCGCTAGTTTATTAAGCCTATTCACTTAAGAAACTGAGTGAATAGGAAGGAAGACGGCAGTTGAGCGAGGTGACGCGATGGTAAACCCAATAAAACCAACGACGCTGCGTCAGAGGGAGATTGATCTGGAGATCCTCCACGACCAAACACCCGAAACAACAACATTTGGCGCATCGTACCCGGCACATATCGCAACCCAACTGCTTAGACCCGTCCTTCGAAGGGCTTCACCAGACATCATGCCGGAACATGATGAATAGCTTGGCGGCAAGATTTTGTCTGGTAGGTGATAACTTCTGCCGGCAGCCGATATTATGGCCTACCACCGAGTCTGTGACCTTCCGCTTCGCCCAGACTAAGAGAAATCATTTGATGAATTTCCATCCAAAAAACGGGTATGTAAAATGGCAGATTCGTAGTTTTTATTAAAGGGAAAAACAAATGAAACCCTCATTTTACGAGGGTAGTTCAAAATATTAGATAAAGAATAGTTACTACCATTACTTCTTTATCTGTTTATTTGTGCACGCTTGTCGCCAGTACTCATTTGACCTTCGTAGAGGACGGTCGTACGGGCTATAACGCTCGACGACTTTGGCCCGGATCCACGATCAAGACCCTTTTTACAATTAAAACAACGCCTTGAATTGAAACAGTGCTGAAAATAACTCGACAGGTCTCTGCGTTTTGTTTTATTTGATTTATTAAATAAATCAGTTTTAATCTCTCAAAAGACCGTACCCGTCCCCGTCCTGTTGTTACATCGGTATAAAAAAAGTTTCAGAGAGAAATGTTTGCAAAGTTTTCTGCTAAGAAGTGTTTGCAGTATTTTCTGCGTAGTGTTTGCTTAGTTAAGAATTCATCCGCTCAACAAAATAAGAAATAAAAGAACACAATTCTTTCCTTGAAATTTAATAGAAAGTGTGAACCAAGTTTATTTGTTTTTAACCTCTTGGAAAATTAAATAGAATGTGTTTTATTATTTTTTCTTATTGAACTTCGCAAAGGTCCGGCGGTACTTCACACCATGGCAGCTTCTAATATTGTACAAAGCACAGGTCCGTTCGTATGTGGAGTACTGTAGCCACATTTGGGCTGGTGCTGCTAATTGTCACCTGGCCACTTTGGATTCAGTGGAGAAGCGAGCGAAGAGGCTGATTGGTGACCCTGACTTAACTCGAGATGGTCTCCAAAGCCTAGAGCACAGGCGTAGAGTAGCCAGCCTTTCGGTCTTCTATAGGATGCACTTTGGGGAGTGTGCGAGGGAATTGCACGTTTTAATTCCCCCATCTCCGTTCCACCATCGGACGACCCGTCGTACGGCAAGTTTCCACCCTTATGTTGTTGACACCACTAGAATCTGGACGAAGCGTTTCGCTTCTTCTGTTATACCGCGTACATCGAGGGACTGGAACAAGTTTCCCAGCGGCGGTGTTTCCGTCGGACTACAATTTGAGTGTCTTCAAGGCTAGAGTAAATAGGCTCTTAATAAACTAGTGCGCTTTGCCATCAACGACTGCGTCATTGCTTACCATCGCTAGGTTATAATTTAATTAAAAAAAAACTTTTATATTGTACATTTTTGAAGAAACATTTTCCCGATTCCCTTGTCACAAACTAAATTAATTTTTAGTACAGTTTTTTTTATAATCATAAACTAGTGCTTGACCGCAGTCTCGCCTGATGGGAAACAGTGGGGCAATCAGTGCATTTTTTTTGTATTCAATTAAGAAAAGGGCAGAGGGATAAAAATCAGTTTATGTTCGGTCATGATTTGACGGAAGAAAAATATGGTTATGCTTTTCGGTACACGTAGTTAACATGTATACCACTATAGGTTATATTTACATATATTTTTTTAAATAACCGCCAGATGGCATATAATAAGGTATTTTATCATTTTTGAAGGAATATTTAATTATTAGTATATAAGGCCATCATTAGACCTGTTCTGTATGGCAGTGAGGCGTGGCCTGTGCTTGAGCGACACAAGCAGGAGCTGCGTATCACGGAGATGAATATGCTGCGGTGGATGTGTGGAGTTACGCGGAAGGACCGCATCAGGAACTCCCGCATCCGTGGCAGTCTTCATGTCCGTGACATAGCAAAAACTGCAGGAGGGTACGGCGTTGGTACGGTCACGTCTTACGAAAACCTGCATGTTACGTGGGTCAAAAATGTCTTGCCATGGCGCCTCCGCCGGGCCGGAAAAAGGGGTAGACCAAAGAGGTGCTGGCTTGACGTTGTAAGAGATGACATGCGTGCCAACAAACTCACACCACAGGAAATTTAAAAAAATGATCCCGAGTTCGAGTTTGTTTCGACTTTTCTTCTCAGAGGTAGTCATTTAGGAAATGCCGGCTCCAGTTAGTTTAAAAAATATGACGTGTACAGGTGATCAGAGATCCTACTTGAATAATAAATTATCAATTATCGCAAATTTCATTTCATTTCAAAAATATAGTCAACGCACTATGCAGCCTCGCCCGCTCGCTCCTATAGCATGGCGTCGTTTTGCGTCTATTGATAATAATTTTTGTTTGTTTCTAATTAACCTGTGATAACATTTTCCATCACACTTTCAGGCTTTAGACTGTCATAACAATCAAGTGAAGATAGATATTATTACATACATTACTCGTAAAATAAGCCGTAAATAAAATAAAATGTTGTCGGTATAATATACTTAAAACATGTGAATGTAACTTAGAACGTATTGCAGGACAGAATGGCAGGCTCCAGGCCCGAGTACAAGTGCAGGGACACAGAGTCCTCCTGTGCACACATGGTTAGTACCACTGATCTGCGGTTAACTGTGTAAAATATATTTGAAAAAAAATAATAACAGGGTTTAAAAATGATTGAAATGGATTCAGTTGCTTTCCAAAAAAAAACGTTGTAGAGTGAATTCCCCATTTTATTTATGTTAAACTACAGAAACCTCAATCGTTTTAAACGACATTTTCAGTGAACATTTTAAACAGCTTGGTAAGAAAATAAATTCACTACATTTTTCGACTGTCTGTCTCAAAAAGGTCATGAGACAGTTATCAATTGTTTGACTATTAAACTTCGCTTGCGTGTCACCAAATGGGCTGGCTTGGTACATTAATTTAGTCGCCTTTTATTTGGAACTCGGTTCTTGTTATCTAAGTTTTATTCATTAATCAAACAGATGTCTTTCAGTCTCCCATAGGGAGGGAAAACTAGACACGCAACGTATTATGATACACAAATAATATAGACATACCTTTTTAGGATTCCGTAGCCAAATGGCAAAAAACGGAACCCTTATGGATTCGTCATGTCTGTCTGTCCGTCTGTCCGTCCGTATGTCACAGTCATTTGTTTTCCGAAACTATAAGAGCTATACTGTTGAAACTTGGTAGGTAGATATAACTTGGTAGTATTCTGTAAACCACATTTTGATGCAAAAATAAAAAAATAATAATAAATATTGGGGGCTCCCCATACTTAGAACTAAATAATAATAAATATTGGAGCAAAAAAAATTTTTGAGTTTTAACTCAAAAATTTTTTTTTTCATCAAACACATACGTGTGGGGTATCTATGGATAGGTCTTGAAAAATGATATCGAGGTTTCTAAAATATTTTTTTCTAAGCCGAATAGTTTGCGTGACAGACGCTTCCAAATTGGAAAAAAGTTGATCCCCCCTCTAATTTCTAAAACAAGAAAATGTAAAATCTAAAAAAAAAAACATATGATGTACATTACTATAAAAACTACCAAGAAAATTTGTTTCGAACGAGATCTAGTAAGTAGTTTTTTTTTTAATACCTCGTAAATCGTAAACCGCTTATTACCGCGTAATCTTTCATACAAATAACTTAAATCCTTTAATTTCATAAATCAATGGTACGGAACCCTTTGTGCGTGAGTCCGACACGCACTTGGCCGGTTTTTAATTCATATGCGTGCTTCATTCAAAATATGAGTATTATTGGTGAAGCGTAGAAGGGCTTAGTCATATAACAACACTAGTTTTTTTTTTTTTAGACACCCGTCATCACAGGGCGTTATCGTCCCTACTTCTTGCATGGCAAGAATCTTTGTTAGTGTTTTCTTTATATTTCCTGTCATCTTATTTCTATACATTATATTTCTATACACTACTTCTTATCTTTATTAATATTACTGTACATTGCTATACATTCTTACTTTCACGTCTACTCCATATTACAACTATTTACTTAAGCTCCTGCTACTATCCATTAACAATTCTTGCCGACGACAATTTAACAACACTAGTTGGGGCCTATGATTTCACCTGCATAAATTTCGATACTGTGGGAATATCGAGATACAGATAATTATAAAGAAATATTTATTTTCTCAAAACATGTGTGTACATACAAGAATATAAATGCATGCAGGATAACATAAAAAAATAAATAAGATCAGTCATGTTTGCCACCTAGTATGGCGTGCAAATATTGTGAACAATAATAATTTTAATTACCAATTTCAAGTGATAAAAATATAAATATAATGGCATTAGAAAACGAAATAAAAAGTTTTTTTTACAAAAAAAAACAACCGACTTCCAAAAAAAACACTACAAAGTGAAAAATAACTAATTTCGGAAGTCGGTGTCTTTGGTTTTTGTATATTAGTTTTAGACACCGACTTCCGAAATTAGTTGTTTTTCACTTTCTTAGAGTCAACGCACTGTGTCGTCTTCATTTTTTGTTTATATGAAAAAAGAAAAAATACGTGTCTTTTGGAAATCTGACCGACGGAGTAATTAGTTTTTTTTAGTCAACTACCCTACGCGCATAAGTTTAGATCCTGAAAGAATATTAAGATAAAGAGTAAGTATTCTATATATTAATTATAGCTGTAAATTACCTATATGACAAATTTCATAAAAATTAGATCAGTAGTAACAAACATACATATATCCATAGAAAATCAAAAGTCATTTATTCAAATTAGGCTGAGAATCGGCACTTTTTGAACGTCAATATTACATAAGACAGTCCCCCAAAACGCCCACCCATCGACACTTCCTAGTGCTTTCGCTGGGAAGAAGTGGCGGAACAAACTCCCCAGCAGCACAGCTGTCTGTTCATTTAAAAAAAAACACATGATCTTATACAATACTACGTATAATGATGAACATAATAAAATACAACAACAATGAAATTATTTACCATATGCCAGCTACCACGCCAAAACACCAGTAATAAATATTATTAGTATTTAAATGAAAATGTAATTAATTAAAAACTTATTACTTAAATGAAAGCCCCAGGCATAAAGGGCGTGACAGCTTACATACTTATGTCTTGTAAAAAGTAAATTATATGAACTCATATAACGTATCCCAACCCACATTGAGCAATCGTGGTGATTACGCTCAATCCTTCTCTGTATGAGAGGAGACCTGTGCCCAGCAGTGGGACGATAAAAGGTTGATAATGCTGATGATGATATAACCTATCAGCAAGCTAATTCCGGAGAAAGAACACTATCATTGTTCTGAGTAAATCAAAGCAACCAGATATTCTTATAGAAACGTTCACATTTATAATATTAGTAGGATAGGATAGTAAAATAATTAGTAGGATGACACTTATTGATTGTTTTTAACCGACTTGAAAAAAAGAGGACGTTCTCAATTTGTCGCAATAAAATAAAAGTCGTTGGTCTGACAGGCAGAAGTGAAAACTGAAATCATTATAAAGCACAGAATACACAAAAGTAAATAACAAAAGGTGTCGGGTCGGTCACACACACTCGAATTTATTACTTTTCCCATCCATAAAAAGTCCTCAATAACGCTAAAGAAATTTTCGCTACACGACCATACTCCATGCACTTAAGCACACAAAGTAGATTTGTTCTAAATAAAAGATCTCGCTCTTATCAAGTTTTGCAAAACGAAAATTATTGTATCATACAAACGGGGCCAATAGCTAAATGGCGCCCAACGTGGGACGAACTTATGTTCATTACAGTATTGTTATTTCGAAGTAATTTATAACAAAGAAATAAAAAATAATGAAAATACCCTTTCGGTAAAAATAGCGTAGAGAAAAAAAAAACAACTCATCTCAGCGAACATTATGAATAGAATTAATAATAGATTTGAATAGAATTTATCACAATGGGCACTTTGTTCTTCTGTTATAATGATTTCAATATCGTAATGTTTTTGTTATGAACAGTTCAAAGACGGAATTTTGTTTTTCAAAAAGGAAAAAAGAAGTAAACAACAACTATACAGTATGTTAAGAAAACCCTGTCCGACCCATACGGATAATAAAGGTTAGGTAAACACATGACCAAATATAATATAAAATTTTACATAATCATCATAGTACCAGTACAAATGAATTTTGAAATAATCTTTTTTTCCCGCGAATTAATTCCAACTTCCCCGAATTTTGGTAATTTTTAAAAAAGTGACAACACCGGTATTATTATGAGCGAATAGCGATGCTACCACGTGCCGCGTGACCTGCCGCCGCCCGCGGAAAGGTGCTTAACGCACATTTATTAAGTTACCTCGTTTTGCAAAATCATATTTAAATTTTTTAGGGGGATTTTTTTTTTAAGTTTAGCCCGGTTTTGTATGCATTAGTAGAATCAGTTATCGATACCTAACAATACCTACACGGGTCCGACAGGGTTTTCTTAACATACTGAATACAAAATTTCAAAAAGATATCATAAAAAGCCACAAAGTTATGAGCTTGTTACCTTACATGACCATACTTTTGTGAGGACAACCCAACAAAAGTATCTAGTGTAGTACGTAGTGATGTCTGGTGAAGCCGTACGGAGGACGGGTCTGAGCAGTTGTGTTGCGATGTGTGCCGGGTACGATGCGCCAAGTGTTGTTGTGTTGGGAGTTTGGTCGTGGAGGATCTCTAGATCAATCTCCCTCTGGCGCAGCATCGTTGGTCGTGTTGTTGGGTTTAACATTGCACCACTTCGCCGTCAACTCCCGTCTTCCTTCCTATTCACTAAGTTTTTTAAGTGAATGGGTTTAATAAACTAGCGCGCTTTACCATCACGATTGCATCACTGCTTACCATCAGGCGGGATTGCAGTCAAGCGCTAGTTTATAATTATTAAAACAAAAGTATGGTCAACGAACCGCTTGTCCGCCGGCGCCTACGGCGGCGCGGCGCGGAGGACCTGTCTCACTGCGCGTATAGTACTATGATCTACCGTTAGCTGTGTTGTGCGCTCGGTAACTACGCTGCAACAATTTCTAAATGTATTTGGGGAAAAATATAACATGGTGTAAAAATTATTGGAATCAATTCAGTTGATTATTTTGAACAAACTGTATTCAGATTTCCTATAAAGAAAATATCGTTGTATAAACAGTATCAACTGTAGCATCCTTGTTCGATTTGTTTACTTAGCTGTTATAATATACCTACAATATGTAAAGAAAACCCCGTCTGACCCTTAAAGATAGTAAAGGTTAATTGTATGTAAATAATGTGTTTACCACACAAGAAATACAAATAATACAATACAATAATAAAATATGAATTTTCATATAATCATCATAGTAACAATACTAATGAATTTTGAAATAATCTTTTTTTCGCTAATTAATTCAAACTTCCCCAATATTTGGTATTTTTGATTAAGTGATAACACCATTTTCGACGGTATTATTATGAGCGAATAGCGATGTGACTGCCTGCCGCGTGCCCTGCCCCCTTTCGTCCGCATATATATTAATTTATCTCCTTTAGAGAAATAATATTTATTTTATTAAGGGGATTTTCTTAACTTTAGCCTGGCTTTGTAGGCATTACTAGAATCAGTTATCGAAACCTAACAACACTTTCACGGTTCGGACAGGGTTTTCTTTACTTATTGTATATATGTATCCTTTTTAAAATTCGAGGTTAACACAAATGTTTCACTGTTTATTCCTCGGAGTTCACTTACACAATAAATACTACAAAATATGAAAATCCTGCACAAAAGCTGTCTTCAGATATTGACCTACTTCATACGAAGGCTCAAGGTCACACAAAGGGTGTTGGAAAGAGTTATGCTCGGAGTTTCTCCGCGCAATCGAATCAGAAATGAGAAGATTCGCAGATGAACCAAGGTCACCGACATAAATACACAACAAAATAAGTTTTTTTTTTAGTAATTATAAACTAGTGCTTGACTGCTATCCCGCCTGGTGGTAAGCAGGGATGCAATCGTTGATGGTAAAGCGCGCTAGTTTATTAAAAGTCAGTCAGTCATATCCACTTAAAAACAACTGAGTAATAGGAAAGAAGACAGCATTTGAGCGAGGTGATGCAATGTTAAGCCAAAAACGCGCCAATGATGCTGCGCCAGAGGGAGATTGATCTGGAGACCCTCCAAGGTCAAACTCCCGACACCACAAAATTTGGTGCAACGTACCCGGCACATATCGGAACACAACTGCTCAGACCCGTCCTCCGTATGGCTTCACCAGACATCATGCCTAATACACGACGAATCGCTTGGCGGCAAGACTGTGTCTGGTGAGTGGTAACTTCTTCCGGCAGCCGATCTTGTGGCTTACCACCGAGGCAGTGAAGAAGTGGTAAGCGAGGAGGTGGTGGCAAGTGGCAATTGGCGGGGCACATTGCTCGTAAAACCAGTGCTACCTAAAATATTATATTCTAACAATTTATTAAGAGAAGATACCTGTTAATATATTAAAACAATTACCTCTTCACATCTTTTGTAATATGATTTAAGTCTTTCGAAGTAAATAATCGAATCTATTTTCAGTCCCACGCTGAGTGCCAATAAGGTTAACTGACAGCTCTTGATCTTATTACGGAGACGATAATAGAAATTGGTATTTGGATTTTAATGAAAACGCAAAAAATCAAAGTGATTTTTATCGTTAACCTAATTGCAAGTATGTAACACCCATTAAACAAAAAATAAATTTTATTTATAGTCAACACAAATGAATACAATTAAACAAATCAATAAATACTAGTACATAAAAACAATTAATTGAACTATGTAAATAAAAACAAATTTAAATAAACTTAAAGTACGATAAAAATAAAAAGTCAATACCAAATACAAAACGATCCTATCACAAAATACTTCGCTTTTTGTGCAATTTAAATATTTTAATTTGGTTTTATATTTTGACATTGACAGGCTGTACAGGTTGTATCTGACATCGTAACGCAAACTTCGGGAGAAGGCGATATCGCATGCCACTAATAAAATTATGATAGTCATTTATATCGTTAATGAGTGGTTACAGAAACAACAGTGTTTAAAAAAATGTGTCGGCTCGGCCTTTAAACGTTGCAAGCGTGCCGCCGGGCGTGTCTGTGGATATAACGTTGACCCCTTATGTGAACTCTATTAAATCAGCTGATAGGATAGTTTTTCGAGTATTGTTCACATTCCACTTTTTTTTATAATTAACGAAATAATTAATTTTTACTTTATAATCTTGTTGGGTTATAAAAGTATAGCAATTATGAACGGTTTAAAGTAAAAAAAACTTCATATTTTTTTACTCGGTGGTAGGCCATAACATCGGCCGCCGGCAGAAGTTACCACCCACCAGACAAAGCCTTGCCGCCAATCGATTTGTCGTGTTCCGGCATGATGTCTGGTGAAGCCGTTCGGAGGACGGATCTGAGCAGTTGTGTTGCGATGTGTGCCGGGTACGATGCGCCTAATGTTGTTGTGTTGGGAGTTTGGTCGTGGAGGGTCTTCAGATCAATCTCCCTTTGGCGCAGCATCGTTGGTCGTGTTGTTGGGTTTAACATTGCATCACCTCGCTCAACTGCCGTCTTCCTTCCTATTCGCTCAGTTTTTTTGAGTGAATAGGCTCTTAATAAACTAGCGCGCTTTACCATCAACGATCGCATCACTGCTTATCATCAGGCGGGGATGCGGTCAAGTGCTAGTTTATAATTAAAAAAAAAAAAAAAAAAAAAATTATTAAATCAGGAAAAAAACGACGAAAATTTCCACCACTAGGGGATCAGAATCATGTACTGGATACATGGTACTCGTTTGTGCGTCGATGTCAGATACACCCTTTATATTTTATACTTATAATTTAGAGCACCTTAATTGTGTAACATACGATTACTATCAACTTTAAACATTTTGAAGAATATTGCTAATTCATTGCTTCATATCTTCGACAAATGTGTCGGCTCAACAACTTAAATAGCGCAATGAATCTCATTGAACTATCAAAAGGAAACCCGTTGCCATACCAGTTCATACAGAGCATTCATCAAAACTTTGTGTAGAAATAGATTGACGTATTGGATATATTATTATTTTAATTACATGTTGAAACAGAAAGAAACACTCATTCTACTTTGAAAATCTCATGTCATTGCTAAATTATTAAAGTGATACTTTTATCACATCGTCTTAAGTTTTTTCGTCTGTGTGTTGCATGTCGCGTGACGGTCGGCCGCGGAGCGGGGATAAAGTGAAAGGCACTCGTCAGCGCAGTCAAGGCCAATATGACGGCGCCTATAGTTCGCAGCAGCTGACCGTAGTATAAAAGTTTCACTTTTTAACCACAGAATCCTTTCTTTTATTTTCGGAGGTCCGATATTTTTTACCGCTAACATTTCAGGGACAGTAGATACACAAACCTTTTTCCAACCCCCGATTAGCGTAGCCTAAAATAACAAAAATAGCCATATTTTTCCCTCTTTATATTTTAAATTAGATTGAGAATCACCCTTCGGACGTGAAGTTAGTAGATATAGTCAGGATTTATATTGCTGTTCTCCAAAACGATTTCTGTTCACCACTTCCTAATGGTTGATGTTGGCAAGTTTTATAAAGGTTGTATCTCACTTCGACGCACAAACGAGTACCATGGATCCAGTACATGATTCTGAGCCACCCAGTGGTGGAATTTTGCGTCGTAATATGCAGTGTTTTTTAATTTAGACCGTTCATAATTGCTATACTTTTATAACCCATTAATATTTTAAAGTAAAAGTTAATTAATTCGTTAATTACACAAAAAAGCGCAATGTGAACAATATCTACTAGAAAAACTATCCTATCAGCTGATTTAATAGAGTTCGCATCAGAGGTCAACGTCATACCTATAAACACGCACGACGGCACGCTTGCAACGTTCAAAGGTTATTTCTGTAACCGTTCATTAACGAAATAAATGACTATCATAATTTTGTTAGTGGCATGCGGTGTAGCCTTTTCGCGAAGTTTGCGTTACGATGTCAGATACACTTTGTATATCGAGGAAACGTCAGGAAGGCGGGGCCGAAGTGCTGTATAGTTGAGGTGTCTTTTCATCCCATAAGCATCCATCATGGGCGGTATTTCGAGAAAACGTTGAACAATAACTATAGTCTGATGTGCGATTCTTATTATTTCATCTGTACAGACACTTGGAAATGAAATGAAATGAAATCGTTTATTAAGGAAGTAGAATCACCGATCACTTTTACACGTCATATGTTTTTTTTCTTTTTTTTTTTTTAAACTAGATGAAGCCGGAATTTCCTAACTGACTACCTCTGAGAAGAAATAGCCGAATCAAACTCAGGGATCATCGTCTTTTTTAAAGTCCAGACATTAAAAATGAAAATGTTTACAATAATTTACGTTATAATTATGCATATTGCTTTATAACAATGCTTAACAGAGCGAGCAGCTCAGTCCCAAGCCTCTCTATCCTCTAAATAATCTGAGATTTTATAATACCCCTTTTTGCAAAGTTTGGCCTTTATATAGGTTTTATATCGTTTAATGGGTAAGTTTCGAATGTCCATGGGAAGCTTGTTGTAAAAGTGTATATATACATTGACCCATGAACGAGTTGCCTACTCTGTGGAGACTAGTGTGATGTATAACAAGATTGGATCAGTTTAATACTGTGGGATTACAATGATAATCTCAGATTAAAACAGATGAGAGCCACTGAGTTTGGGCATGACCAACACACACTCGATCGAAGCTTGAGAAAAAACTGCCCGCGCTAACGGTCGATCGCTATGTCAAACGCAACTACAGGCGGTGTTACCATTCGCTCCAATTCTTCCAATGAATGAATCCGATCCGAAAAAGAGCCTATGGTAGAGCGTACGAGTGCTGCACTACAGCCAGTCTCCGAATGGGGCAAAGCCAATCTTGTAGCATTCAATGCCGCCAAAACACAGGCGTGTCTTTTCACCGGCAAAAGGAGCCCGTTCACATTGGCTCCTACTTTTCAGAATGTATCCTTGGAGTGCACCGACCGCCTCCAGCTTTAGGGAGTTGAGATTTCCTCAAACTTAAACTTTGGGCGTTTCATTGAGTCCAAGGCCAAGGTGACTGCCAGAAAACTTGGCGCCATCGCTAAAGTCCGGCGGTACTTCACACCAGGGTAGCATCTAATGTTTTACAAAGCACAGGTCCGCTCGTGTGTGGAGTACTGCAGCCACATTTGGGCTGGTGCTGCGAAATGTCACCAGGTTACTTTGGATTTAGCAGAGAGGCTGATTGGCGACCCTGATTTAACTCGAAACGGTCTCCAAAGCCTGGAGCACAGGCGTAGGGTAGCCAGTCTTTCGGTCTTCTTAGGATGCATTCTGGCGAATGTGCAAGGGAATTGCATGATTTAATTTCAGCATCTCCGTTCCATCATCGGACGACCCGTCGTATGGCGACTTTCCGCCCATACGTTGTTGACACCACTACGATTCGTACGAAGCGTTTCGCTTCTTCTGTTACACCACGTACATCGAGGGACTGGAACAATTTACCGGCGGCGGTGTTTCGTCACAATACAATTTGAGTGTCTTCAAGGATAGAGTCAATAGGCTCTTAATAAACTAGCCCGCTTTGCCATCAACGATCGCATCACTGCTTAACATCAGGCGGGATTGCGGTCAAGCGCCAGTTTATAATATGTAAGAAAAAAGTAAGCAGCTTGAAATAATAAAAGTGAAACCACGAGACATAGCTGCAGCAGCCCAGTGTTAACTCGACGTAATTTATGGATTATAGCAAACAGATGAGTTGTGAACCGTTTTAATCGATTAACGTGCATGCATTCCCAAAACCAATTGTAAAGATAACTTTTCAAGAAATCCATTAGTCACCAAATGGATTTCTTGAAAAAGTTATTAAAAGCAAGTTATTTAAAGCAAGCATTATCGTGAACTTTTAGGCTCAAGCCATTTTTGCAAATCCCACATTAAAGGAATAAATATTCGAGACTTGGTCCAGTAATCTATACTAATATATAAAGCTGAAGAGTTTGTTTGTTTGTTTGAACGCGCTAATCTCAGGAACCACTATTCTGATTTGAAAAAAAATTTTGTGTTTGATAGCTCACTAACCCAGGAAGGCTTTAGGCTATATAACATCACGCTGTGGCCAATAAGAGCGGAGCATAATAACTAACTAACCACACACGAACGAAGTCGCAAGCGGCCGCTAGTATAATATAATATTCAATTTTTCCTCAACCCTGTGGTAGCAAAACCGTGTGCCTCAAATACAAAGGGACCAATTGACCCAAAACTTCTGCGTGACCCTCACATTTTTTTTGCAAATTAAGCTCTTATGCTTACAATGGGCCTCATACGAAGGCTCAGAGTCACACAAAGGGCATTGGAAAGAGCTATGCTCGGAGTTTCTCTGCGTGATCGAATCAGAAATGAGGAGATCCGCAGAAGAACCAAAGTCACCGACATATCTCTGCGAGTCGCTAAACTTAAGTGGCAGTGGGCAGGGCACATTGCTCGTAGAACCGATGGCCGATGGGGCACAAATCAATGGTTATTCTACTTGGTTGTCCTAACAAAAATATGGTCAATGCACCGCTCGCCAACCAATGCACCGCTCGCCAACCAACGCCTGAAGCGGCGAGGCCGCTCCGTCTCATCCCCGTCTCGTCAGCTCTATCCGCTAGGTACCACACTGCAACAACTTCTAAATGTATTTGGGGATAACTATAACATGGTTTAAAAAAGACTGGAATCGATTCAGTTGCTTATTCTGAACAATCTATATTCTGGTTTCCTATAAAGAAAAAATAGAGTTGTATTAGACTATCAGCGAATCGTAGTTGTTTGTCAAAAGTTTTGTAATGGATTTTAATAATGCTAATAGTTCTTATTATTAAGTTATCAACTGTTGACGACTAGCACTATAAGCCTCTCAAGACAAGAAAAATAGTATAGAGCCTTTGTTATGTCTGTTTATTATGTGAATGTTTATGTTTGTTTAAGTTTTTGTAGTGTGTGTGTGTGTGTTTTTTTTAATAATAAACCTTTATACACAACCACGAATATCCAGTAAACTTGCAAAGTTATGAACGAAAGTGAGCATTCAACACCCCAAGGGGAAGCATGAGTCTGAATGTATAAAACGGACACGTGCGTGTAATGTGGCATGTGTCTTTTTTGTTGATATGTCTCTTGGGCATTTAGAATTTTGCCTGTTGATTAATTGAAATAGGCAGTCGGGCGTTTAAAAATATGAGTTATTAAATTGAATGTTCTTGATGTCCATCAGTGATGTTATGTTGTTCATTATCTAATTCTGATAATTTGTATATTTGAGAAACTAAAGGTTATCTGAAATTTCTACTAGTAACTATAATAGGCGTTACAACATGTAAGTATATGTCGACCAAATTCGATAAAGAATAGAGGTAAACAAACCGTTGCTAGGCAACGAGTAGTTTACGTCTAAAAAACAGATGTTAACAGCCTTTTCTAGATAGACGATTTTCATAAATGTAATAATTCTACTTCCTACTAATGTAAACAGTTTATTTCTTTAGATATTTATGATTTGCATAGAACGCTTCATCGATTTGAATGAAATATGACACACATGTAAGCTAATTTCCTAATAGGTTAAATTCTTTGATACTTAGTCCATACTTGAAAGTATTACAATGCATGTGTTATGGCAGTTGATTTGAAAGTAATTAAAATACGCAAAATCGTATTGACAAATGCCTCAACTTTATTCATTGGTTGAATTCCCCAAAATGTGTTTAATACCTAGATTTCATCACGTAAAATTAATGACGATTTTTAACGGTTTTTCGAAATACCAAGTTATTATGCATGTTATTTTAGTGATTCTATTGAAATATGCTGCAATAGGAATTGCTAATAAATAGTTAGCATGTAAAGCCATGTGTATGTTGTCTGGTAAAGCGGACCCTAGACTCCAAAGCTTAAAAGCTTCGGATACGACTGGGATTAACGCTGAGATGAATAGAGAGAGAGAGTTAGCATATAACAATCGATAATCATGTAAATAACACGAGATTTGTAAAACGTGAGTTGTGATATATATATATTTTTTAATAATTATAAACTAGCGCTTGACCGCAATCCCGCCTGATGGTAAGCGGTGATGCGATCGTTGATGGTAAAGCACTCTAGTTTATTAAGAGCCTATTCACTTAGAAACACTGAACGAATAGGAAGGAAGACGGCAGTTGAGCGAGGTGATGCAATGTTAAACCCAATAACACGACCAACGACGCTGCGCCAAAGGGAGATTGATCTGAAGACCCTCCACGACCAAACTCCTAACACAATAATATTAGCCGCATCGTACCCGACACACATCGCAACACAACTGCTCAGACCCGTCCTCCGTACGGCTTCACCAGACATCATACCGGAATACGACGAATCGCTTGGCGGCAAAGCTTTGTCTGGTGGGTGGTAACTTCTGCCGGCAGCCGATGTTATGGCCTACCACCGAGTAAACCTTAAATTAGTTTGTTTATCTCTATTCTTTATGGAGTTTGGCGAATTGATCATGTACACCATAAATATGAAAACTAGCTGCGTCTCGCGGTTTCACACGCATTACTATGTATCTTTTTATTATTTTTACTTTTCATCCCGTAATCCAGTGGAAATATTAGGATAAAAATGTCTTACATATGTATTATTCGTGGTTATAAACCATTTGGATTCCGAATTCCATCCAAATCAGTTTAACAGTTTTTGCGTAAAAGAGACACACATCCATCCATCCATCCATCCTCACAAACTTTCGTATTGTTACGAATGCACCTTATGTCGAGGGCATAAGGTTCAATATCGCGTGACATGCAGTGCGAAACTTTTAAGCCCTATAACTCGAGACCTAGACATTGTATAGGTGTGATATAAAAACGCATTCCTAGACTTAAGGTGGCCTATCGAATGGTACAGGTTTTATCAATTTTGTCAACTAAATTTCTAGAAACCCGTTTCCGGGAATTACCGTACGTACCTACTGAATGTACTCGAAGTTATGCGCTATTATTATTACGTCTAGACGATTCTGGAATGTTCGATCAGCTGGCCTATATATAGCGCCGTGACGCCGGCGCCGAGTCAGTCTGCATTTGACTACCGAGACGAAAACAAGCGATACTTAAGAAGCGATCTTTGAGAATACCTACTGCGACAACTGTAACGAAAACATTGAGTACTACGTGAAGTAACATCTGTAGTGTTATTGTGTGTTTACAATACGGACTTCGTGGACGTAAGTGAAGACTTCGGTGCAACGTCAACAACATTCTACTTGTCATTGCCTACAATCGTCTGTACCTTCGTTGCCAATAAACTTCGTAACCCTTAACCGGTATTTTAGTACCCCTAGCCTGTAACAGTATATATAACATTCAAAGGATTGTAGAAATGTTACATAAAGGTGACACCATGGGCGGCTTAGGATTTTAGCGGTATCTACAAACGCCACATTCGAATAACGCGTCATACCTACTGACTTCACACATATCCTACATCTCGCAAGCATAGTTTACAGTGCAAGAGTATATACAGGGTGTATCTGACATCGTAACGCAAACTTCGCAAAAAAGCTACACCGTATACCACTAACAAAATTATGATAGTCATTTATGTCGTAAATGAGCGGTTACAGAAATAACAGTGTTTTAAAAAGTGTCGGCTCGGCGTTTGAACGTTGCAAGCGTGCCGCCGTGCGTGTTTGTAGGTATAACGTTGACCCCTGATGCGAAATCTATTAAATCAGCTGATAGGATAGTTTTTTTAGTATTGTTCACATTGCGCTTTTTTGTGTAATTACCGAATTTATTAATATTTACTTTAAAATCTTAATGGGTTATAAAAGTATAGCAATTATGAACGGTCTAAATTGAAAAAAAAACTGCATATAATTTTTTTTTAATTGGCAAAAGCCGACGCAAAATTCCACCACTGGGTGGTTCAGAATCATGTACTGGATCCATGGTACTCGTTTGTGCGTCGATGTTAGATACACCCTTTATAAAACTTGCCAACATCAACCATTGGGCAATTACCCGCCAGATAGAACACCTATCTGGTCGAAGAAACCTGCCTTTTCTATGGCGGATAAGTAAACTTTAAATCCTGTCCCTCATACCTCTAAAGAATTACCAATTGAAAATGACTGGTATTTTATTGGAAGTGAAAGAAGTAACACTATAGGAAATTCCTCATGTGGGCACACTTCTCTCAGCAGCGATACGCCTTGGGCTGACAAAAAGAAACCTACGTATGTATATGTACGTATATGCTAATATACATTTGATTACTCTAAAAAGAGTATATAGTGTATCCAGCGCGCTTTCAAACTCAAATTCTAAATTTTTATTTCGGATTAAAAAAAAAAACATAAATATCCATATAGTGTTAGTACAAGTAAAGCTTAGCCTAATGTTAGTAATAATTTAACTAAAGTGGGTCTGGACTCCCATCCACCTAGGTAAAAGGGGCGAGTCCCACCGGTCAGAAAACGCATTCAGGATGCCATTGGAGGAGGAGCGCAATCGCGCCATCATGGAAGCACAACGTTTCGACGTCGACCCTCGCCTCCGCGAACATCCCTGACGCGCTGCAGCGCCATGGCAACCCCAAGAGCACCCTGAATGCGTTATTATACTGTACGCGCAGGTCGTTGTACGAGTATGCCTGCTGGGTATACGTGGTCCACAGGCTGCACGTGTAAAACGACTGGCAGAAGGCCTTAAAAAGCGTTATCTTAACAGATTTAGAACAGCGCACAAAGCTGCGGGTCAGTATGTTGCAACGGACAGCCAGCGACCTGCACTCCCTATCAACGATTGCACAACTGCTTACCATAAGGTGGGATTGTGGCCAAGCACCAATTTATAATATTAAAAAAAAGTGTCTACACTTTGAACTATTCTTTTACACAAAACAGTACTATCTTTATATATTTATACAATACCTTTCGTTTCAAGGTAACCTTCGTTCTTGGGGCATTCATGCAAGCAAGTCACGAAATGTTGAATTAGAATTTATTTATTTGCAAGAATGAACAATCTCCTGTCTCCCACAACACGCGGGCGTAGGGTAGCCAGCCTTTCGTTGTTCTATAGAATGCATTTTGGAAAGTGTGCGCGGGAATGCATGACTTTTTTTTTCTCTTTATTTATTTACGGACTTTTGTATATAAATACATGGCAGTCCCATTGCACCTTATGATATTATCTTAAGCTATCACACTAAGCGAAACAACCATAATCCTTATATCTATTTGACAAAACGAAGACTTACGAAACTATACAACTTCTTGGCCTCATAAGACCATGACTTAATTCCCCGATCGCCGTACCATCATTGGACGACCCGTCGTACAGGGAGTATCCACTCTTACGTTGTCGACACGCGGACGAAGCGCTTCATGTCGTCTTTTCTGCCACGTACATCGAGGTACTAGAACAATTTGGCTGCGGCGGTCTACCCGTCTGATTAAAATTTAAGTGTTTTAAACGTTGCAGTAAATAGACTCACAATAAACTATAGGCTTTGCCATCAATGATTGCAACACTGCTTACCATATTATTTTTGGGATGGGAAATCATCAAATGACCTCTCCCGCTCTGGGCAGAGCGAAAGGGTGTGTCAGACTTTTACTGACTAAAACTCACCTCCTTACCCAAGAGGCATCGGACTTCGCGGACCCCGTCACTATGTGCTGATATCTCTTTGAGGCGCGTATGAAACACAACGCGTCGACGACTCCGCCCTGGTCCTTACCGGGCGGCGAGCTGCCCGCTGCTTACTGTGGCTGGGAGTTCGATGTCGTCTCCCGACCAGGGCGTCTCCTGCGGCGGCTGGGATTTCCGCTGCCTCACGCGCTCCACCTGTTCCATTGCCAGCATCACTGCTTCGCAGAAGGAGGTAACGGCCTGCCATGCACTCTTGGTCCGGACCATGGCCTGGACCAGGATCGGACGCGAGAGATTCCCGCCGATCACCGCCGATCGCCGCTACGAGGACACGGTGGTGCTCTACCCAAGCCGGGCTGACCTGTACCGTATACTCCACCGTGTCCTCAGGCCAATCCACACAATGGTGACACCCTGGCTTTTCCTCCCGCCTTATATGGAATAGGAACCTCCCGAAACAACCGTGTCCGGTGAGGACCTGCGTCAGGCGGATGGTGAGGGCGCCGTGGCGCCTTTCTAGCCACTCCTCAAAAAGGGGACTTACCGACGCTATTGTGGCGTGCCCAACTGCTTAAAATCAGGGCACGCGAGCACTGTTTAATAATGTTAAAAAAAATCTTTGTACATACTGTGGTGTTCATTTTTTTTTAGTTCAACGTATTCTACCACAGCATAATAGTTTACAAATAAGATTTCATTCTTATACCACTATCTTACCTACCATTCAAATTAATTTTTTAGCATCGATACTTGACTAAACTCAAGATCTTCGAAGATATTCGGTAGTAAAAAATCGAACCAAGTTAAGACGATTAACTAAAGCGTTTTCTCTAATCCAGTTATCGCTGCTTCAAATCTTCAAGCAACACACTATTCCAATTTATTCTATATAAATTCATATAAAGTACTTGGCTTGCTTCATCGCACCGGTGGCTTAGTGGTATCGGCCGCGGCTTGCGACTTGTAGGTCATAGGTTTTTTTTTTTATAAACCAGCACTTGACCGCAATCCCGCCTGATGGTAAGCAGTGATGCGATCGTTGATGGTAGAGCGCGCTAGTTTATTAAGAGCCTATTCACTCTAGCCTTGAAGACACTCAAATTGTAGTGTAACGGAAACACCGTCGCTGGCAAATTGTTCCAGTCCCTCGATGTAGCGGTATAAAAGAGGAAGCAAAACGCTTCGTCCGGATCGCAGTGGTGTCAACAACGTAAGGGTGGAAACCTGCCGTACGACAGGTCGTCCGATGATGGAACGGAGATGGGGGAATTAAATCATGCAATTCCCTTGCACATTCACCAGAATGCATCCTAAAGAAGACCGAAAGGCTGGCTACTCTACGCCTGTGCTCCAGGCTTAGGAGACCGTTTTGTTTTGTGTAAATTATTTCAACACTACGGCACAGCGACAGAACCAGCACTGGGCCCGCGTGTTGCATTACGGTCCACTCCTTCTTACGGAGAAGAACCCTGTTTCCCAGTAGTCGGAACGTTATAGGCTGACTATGAATGTGTGTGGATGTATCCTCATGGTTTGTAAATAATTTAATAGTTGTATTGATCGCTGTTCAAGTTTACAAGCCTGGTTTGTCATGGTTATAAGTAAACCTACTACAATACTAGAAAAACTATCAGCTGATTTAATAGAGTTCGCATCAGGGGTCAACGTCATACCTACAAACACGCACGGCGGCACGCTTGCAACGTTCAAAGGCCGAGCCTACACTTTTTTTAAAACACTGTTTTTTCGGTAACCGCTCATTAACGACATAAATGACTATCATAATTGTATTAGTGGAAGTTTGCGTTACGATGTCAGATGCACCCTGTATGATAAGGCAGCCAAGAGACCCACACCCTTGTTACCATAAAATTGGTTACGCATATTGCTTAATAACAATGCTTAACAGAGCGAGCAGCTCAGTCCCAAGTCCACAAAGTTCCAACAATTGGTCTAACTGAAATGCTTAGATATCGCCTTTGGGTTGTGGAAGTCAGACAGCAGTCGCTTTACGGAAAATATCGAAGTGTAGCCAAAATCAGTAGTTAGACTCGTTAAACGTACCCCAGACTCCAAAGCTGAAAAAGCTTCGGATGCAACTAGGATTAACGGGGGAATTCCTAAATTGAAAACACGAAACCCGTCTGGTCTTAGTATCTTCTCTTTAAAAATAAATGTACAATTTATTTTATACATAAAAGATCTCTAAAACTTTAAATAAATATTCTAGAAAGTCTTAAGGCGCTTTATTTGTACATACGTAAATTAAATAGTATATGAGAACGCACAGATAAATTGAAACCTCAACATTACTAACACCTGCTACTTTCACAAGCAAAGGGAGATGAACTAACATATTTACAGCGGTACACACAAAAACAATTGGACCCAGATGACCCAAAATACGGGTCTTGCGATCCCAAAAGTTTCTAGACGATTGAATCGTATCAAGGTTGGTTAAATCCATTTGCTCTGGGATGGTAGCTATACACTATTTTATTTATAAAATTGCTAAATGGCGCTGTTATTTATTTTTATGGCTTATAAACTATTATTAACTATTATATGGCTTATAATATATTATTTTTCTCGGTGGTAGGCCATAACATCGGCCGCCGGCAGAAGTTACCACCCACCAGACAAAGCCTAGCCGCCAAGCGATTTGTCGTGTTCCGGCATGATGTCTGGTGAAGCCGAACGGAGGATGGGTCTGAGCAGTTGTGTTGCGATGTGTGCCGGTTACGATGCGCCTAATGTTGCTGTGTTGGGAGTTTGGTTGTGGAGGGTCTTCAGATCAATCTCCCTTTGGCGCAGCATCGTAGGTAGTGTTGTTGGGTTTAACATTGCATCACCTCGCTCAACTGCCGTCTTCCTTCCTATTCGCTCAGTTTTTCTGAGTGAATAGGCTCTTAATAAACTAGCGCGCTTTACCATCAATGATCGCATCACTGCTTACCATCAGGCGGGATTGCGGTCAAGCGCTAGTTTATAAATATTAAAAAAAAAATATTAAGCTTTAATTTTTGTGATATTTTATGTAGCGGTATCTACAAACGATATATACAAACGACGCGTCATGGTGATGACACACTTATTCTAGATCTCGCAAGTAGATTTTACCGTGCAAATAGCATACATAACTACCAAACATTAACCGTTGGGCAAGTGACTGCCAGACACATCACCCATCTAGTCGCAGGACCCTCCCTTTTCTATGGAGGATGAGTAAACTTTACACCCTGTTCTTCGTGCTTTTATACTTTTTTTATCCATTTGGAGTTACATAAGTTGGCGGCGCAGCACGTGGCGTCATCTAATTTTTGTAGAGATCGGTTAGGCGTGACACTGGCTGGTGACTGTCACTCAAGCAGCGACTCGAGTCGATGGATGCTTTCATTGGTGATAGATAAATGTTAGAAGAGCTACTGACATGCCACGTCCTTGATGAACTTCTTACTATTGTTACGAATGCACCTTATGTCAATGACAAAAGGTTCAATATTGCGTGACACGCCTTACGTCGGCGCATCACAGATGCGGGGTGCAGAGCAGCGAGATCGGTACGCGCCGCTGGCGCCGTCGTCGCGAATCACCCCTAAGCTCACAGACGCGCTCCGCCACAGGCATTTCCACTGTTCTCATTGTTATTACGCTAATACACCTATTAATACCCCTAATTTTAATCCCCCTTTTTTTTTGACGCTGTGGAAATGCCTTTACGCACCCTACCCCGAGGGGCGTGTGTGGGACTCGCCCAGCCGTAGCCGGGAATCCATACCCACTAAAACTACAGCGGCACAACGACATCGCCTGAGTGGCGGGGTCTTGGGTGCGCTACCAATCCCCCGCCGGCGATTCTCGCCAAAAGGCGGACCCACAGTGGTCCCCCCATACGGAGGGACCGGGCTGCGTACGTCTTCTTGTGCGAGAAGACGCAGCAGCCAAGGGTTTATTAGCAAGGTGTCCTTCCTCTTAGCTCCACTCGTTTGCAAGGATGCAAACGGGGCCCCCAGCTCCTCTCAATGAGGAGATCGGGTTGCCCGACGGTGACCCGGAGTTCCGGTCACGTCAGCCATCTGGAATGGTGGCCGACCCGCCGCACGTGTGACCGCCCATAGCACCCGGATGCTATGCGGGTTGACTCTAAAATGGAAATGGGCCGGACATGTAGCACGCTTGAAAGACCAACTCCACGGCCCACTTGCCAAGAGGAGAAGAGGAAAACCCTGTGCAAAATGGGAAGATGACGTTGTTAAAGTCGCCAGTGAAAATTGGTTTCAAATAGCCAAATCTAGAGAAGACTGATCATCCTTGGAGGAGGCCTTCACCTGCGGAGGGGTTCTAGCAGAAGAATAATAAAAGAAAAAAAAAAGGATAGATATAATCTATCCTTTTTTTTTCTTTTATTACTTTTTCATTTAATATTTTGTTGGTTTATTATGTTACTTTAACTTTTTTCTAATTCATTACTATTAGCTACTTACCTTCTGTTTAGAAATAAAAGGCTTTTTTATTTTTTTATTTTATTTTATTTATGCAAAACCCGAGACACGTGTTCATTATTTTTAAGTAAAGAATCTATGTACAAAATTTCAAAAAGATATCATGAAAAACTACAAAGTTATGAGCTTACTTTCTACTTAGTTGTCCCAACAAAAATATGGTCAAAGGTCCGCTCGTGCGGGCGAGCGCGAGGCGTTGACCACTGGCGTCAGCTGTTGCGCACACGAGTACTAAGATCTATCGGAAAGCCGTGTGCGCGCTCGGTATCCAAACAGAAACAATTGTTAAATGTATCTAATTTTTTTTTTTCAGAATAAGCAACTGAATCGATCCCAATAAAATGTACACCATGTTATATTTGTTCAGAATAAACAACTGAATCGAATCCAATAAAATGTACACCATGTTATATTTTTTCCCAAATACATTTAGAAATTGTTGTTGTATCGAGAGACTGGAACAATTTACTAGCGGCGGACATTCCGTCTGACTACAGTTTAACTGCCTTCAAAGCTAAAGTGAAAAGGCTCTTTATAACCTAGCGCTCGATTGCATCACTGCTTACCATCATTCGGGATTGCAGTCAAGCTCTAGTTTATAATTATATTTAAAAAACACAGTAAACATTTGAATGTGACTGCGTGTTTATTCATTTCATTTACAAACTAAAACATAAGTAATCTCTTTGGCAAAGCTCCATTAGCGAGCTTAATGGCTTGACACACTATCATCAGTAACAATGGCTTTCAATTTAACAGTTCAACGATTGCGTTATTTACACTGTTGAACAGACACATTTTTCGATCATAAGTAGTAATGGCTTGGTAACATTTCTCAAAATGAAACCCATTGCTATTGAAAATATTGTGTTGTATCGTGACGTAGTTCTAGGCAATTAAAATTGTTTTATATCTGACGTAGTCTGGAACACATTCATTTGATTTGTTAATCCTAAGTCGCGACACAATATGAGACAGTAAAATCGCTATGACTTTAGACTGCACACTAAATGGAGTTACATAACTTGACGGCGCAGCACGTGGCGCCATCTAGTTTTTAAAGAGATTGGTTAGGAGTGAAACTGGCTGGTGACTGTCACTCTAGAAGAGCGTGTGATGGATGCCTGACTGCTTTATTTGATGACAGATAATGTTAGGAGAGCACTGACGTACCACGCCCGTGTTGATCCTCTAAGTATATACCCGGGGGTTTTGACAGGAAAGCCAAGATGAGTGTCACGCGCATTTTTCAAATAATTTATAGTGAAATTATTAAAAAATAAAAATATTTATAGTGTCGTTTAAAATTATTTATAGTGTCGTTTATTAAATAAAAACGCATGATTTATGTAGTAAAAAGTGCATTCAGTGAATAATTCATAAAGAACATTGAAATATCGCAGCATAGTGGCCACATCATGGCTTTGCAACAAATCTCCTAGTAGGCGGCTCACGCGGCCGTTTTTTCAAATGTCATTGGCGATATCCGCCATTATTGTGAAATAATTTTTTTAAGGAATTTCTATAATTTGTTACACGTGTTATTGGCAAAATTGTGGTATCTAACCACAGAGGCCATTGAAGAGTTGAAGTAGTATTCACTCTAAAGAAAAGAACCTGCAGGGTAGTTGTGTAATATACCCGTCATCACCCTCTCAGTGTTAATCCCAGTCGCATCCGAAGCTTTTCAGCTTTGGAGTCTGGAGCCGCTTTCTCAGTCTAACTGCTGATTTTTTCTGGCTATACTTTGATATTTTCTTCTACTACCCAAAGGCGGTATCGTTTTACAAAAAAAAAATCTCGAAATTCCTCAGTTTAATCGGAGATATCATAAAATTAATAATGGCAGAAGAATTGCAGAAGGTCCATTTGTATTATGATGATATTAACAAAATCCGAGTGATAGAAACAAATGTCCTAAAAGAAACCGAGGATCTAAAGGACACGTGCAAGGATTATGACACAAAGATTCAAGATTTTGGTAAAATAATCAACGCATTGCTAGAGGAATTGAAGGAACTTGGTGATAACGCCGAGAAGAAAAAAATGGCTGCTATACGTTCCATGAACCTTTTGAAATCCACTTCAAAAGAAAGGGAGGCAGAGCAAGCTAAACTCCAAGCAGAGATTAACGACAAATCCATGATATTGGAGCAGCTGGATAGTGAATATGATGCACTTCAGATTTTAGAAGGTACACAAATAAAAACTATTGAGTATTTGACGCAAATAAGATAATTTTTATTACGATTGAATCATTTTTCTTTTCCGATTTGTCTATAAAATTGCACTGAATTGTCAAAATTTTTGTTTTCTATTGCGAAAATAAATTGAGGAAAATGTGATTAAAAAAAAAAAAAAAAGAAGCATTGCAGTTAGACCAATAGGGATGTTAACTGGGTAAAAAAAAAATATTCTATTTAGTCCGTCATTCAGATTATAGAAAAATATTGGATAGGTATATTTTGTTTTTATCAAATCAATAAATATTGACAAATATAAAAGGCATCAAAGATCAGGAGTGATGGCTGGTGAAGTCACTGCTCGCTAAAAACTGTAGCGTGGAATGACGTCACACGAGTTTTCAACGCACTGTGTCGTCTTAATTTTTTGTTTATATGAAAAAAAATACGTGTCTTGTATTTTTTGGAGATCTGAGTTTTTTTTTTTTTTTTTTTTAATAATTATAAACTAGTGCTTGACCGCAATCCCGCCTGATGGTAAGCAGTGATGCGATCGTTGATGGTAAAGCGCGCTAGTTTATTAAGAGCCTATCCACTCAGAAAAACTGAGCGAATAGGAAGGAAGACGGCAGTTGAGCGAGGTGATGCAATGTTAAACCGAACAACACGACCAACGATGCTGCGCCAAAGGGAGATTGATCTGAAGACCCTCCACGACCAAACTCCCAACACAACAACATTAGGCGCATCGTACCCGGCACACATCGCAAAACAACTGCTCAGACCCATCCTCCGTACGACTTCACCAGACATCATGCCGGAACACGACAAATCGCTTGGCGGCAAGGCTTTGTCTGGTGGGTGGTAACTTCTGCCGGCGGCCGATGTTATGGCCTACCACCGAGAAGTCGGTGTAGTTTAGTCAACTACCCTATTGTTGGACTTTTAAGCTCTCCAACAACCCGTAACGACTGCCATTAGATGTTCGTATGGCAACCGGGACCAACGGCTTAACGTGCTATCCGAGGCACGACCAGACCAGTGCAAATATTCATATTCATGCATACAAATATTTGAACTGCGCGGGGATCCCGGCCGTGTTCGCTACTGCTACGCCACGCAAGCTATAGTTGCGTAACATACCTACTATCAGTAGCAATGCGTTTCATTTATTTATTTATTTATTGTTTATTGTACACCAATCAAACATCGAACAATATACATTGAACACAAAACATACAATGGGCGGCCTTATCGCTAATACAATCTCTTCCAGGCAACCAAAGAATGGACAGATTCTCCTGAACCACAAATGGGACTGTCGTTGGTACAAACATCATTATTACAATACACTAAAGTAGATACACAAATAAATACATATACATACACAAATACATAGACACTTTAATAGTATAAATAGCCATAAAGTGTTTATTTCAACATTAATTGCGTTATTTGCGTTCTTAATTAGACACATTTTTCGAATATATGACGCAATGTATGTGGAATTGGTTTCAAAATGATTCCAATTGATCATAATATTGTGTTACGCCCATAAGGTGCTAATTTTGCCCGTAATTAGTAATTTTAAAAGGCACCCGTAATGTAAGGTACATACAATATGTAAAGAAAACCCTGTTCGATCCGTGAAGGTATTGTTAGATATCGATAATTGATTCTGCTGCGGAGGCATGAGGAACAGGGAGTACAGTTCACTCATCCTCCATAGAAAAGGGAGGATCCTCCGACCAGACGGGTGTTATGTCTGGTGGGCACTTGCTCAATGCTTGAAATTGGGAAGTTGTACTCGTATGTATATTAGTTGCACGGTAAACTCTGATTGCGATATGTAGAATTCGTGTGACGTCAGTATGACGCGTTGTTCCATGTGGCGTTTGTAGGCACCGCTACACTACTATTGACTAAAAAAAAACTGGCTAAACTTAAAAAAAAAACCCCTAAAAAAAAATATTTCGCAAAACGAGGTAACTTGATACATGTCCGGTAGGCAATAAATGCGCGGGCGAAGGGGGGCAGGGCACGTGGCGCGCGCTCGCATAATAATACCGCCAAAAATGATGTTGTCACTTTTTTTTTTAAATACCTCATTTTGGGGAAGTTGGATTTAATTCGCGATTATTTCAAAATTCATTAGTATTGTTACTATGATGATTATGTAAAATTTCATATTTTATTTAGTCATGTGTTTACCTAACCTTTATTATCGTTATGGGGCGGATGGGGCTTTTTTACATATTGTATATTACATTTTACATAAAACAGTATCGTAAACCAGAACCTATTAGCCTTTATGCCCTCACTACGGACCCAACCTACATGTCTTTGACAGTTATTTTTATAGACACTCGTAAAAACTTACACAACTTGACGTATTATTGTATTCTGCAATCTGTTAAGTTGGTTTATTTGCCATAACTTGGACAATAACATAGTTTTAAAGAATGTTCAAGATATAAAAGTTATTATGAGTCCGTACGTAAGTAGATTTATTTGTTATATTGATCATTTTCAGTATTAGGTAACAAGTATTCTCGGTGGTAGGGCATAACATCGGCTGCCGACAGAAGTTACCACCCACCAGTCTTGCCGCCAAGCGATTCGTCGTGTTCCGGCATGATGTTCGGTGAAGCCGTACGCAGGACGGGTCTGAGCATATGTATTGCGATATGTGCAGGTTAAGATGCATCAAATGTTGTTGTGTCGGGAGTTTCATCGTGGAGGGTCTCCAAATCAATAAAAAAAAACCCAACAACACGACCAACGGTGCTGCGGCAGAGGGAGCTCTGCCGCAGCACCGTTGGTCGTGTTGTTGGGTTCAATATTGCATCAACAGCCCATTTTACGTTCACGTCACTTAAGTTAATGCTGTAAGATTTTTACAGAATCGCACTGCAGGGGGCTGTCACTTTGATCAAAAAAAAAAAATCAAAGCATTTATTTCAAATAAACCAGTTACAGGCACTTTTGAATTGTCAGAAGGTCGGTCAGTCAGTAAGGTGAAGCTAGTCGCCCATTCCAAAGAGTAGGTACCTATGGAGAAGAACGGGCAAGAAACTCCATGGACACTCTTTTAAAATATCAAGCTATTGATACAAATATTTGAATACATCATTCATTTTGAAATCAATCGTGTGAGAACGATGCAGAAATATATTGTACGCTGAGACCGTCCATTATGGAAAAAAAAAACAATAATTCAGAATTTAAAATACGCCGTAGCAGCTAAGAGATGACCAGTCCCCTCTGACGGCGTCCGTTCACGAACATGACGTATGGATCAGCATCATTCAGCTCAACCATATTGAAGGGAACCTAATGACCCAACACACACGCACACACCACCAGCGAGACATTTGAGTGAGCATGACATACTCTCAACAGCCATAGCACTATCGAGTCAATAAACGACTAACCCAACAAATAGATGCTTTACAGCAAGTAGATCGTGCTCACACGTGTTCCATGCAATTATACAATACTAGGAAATTGAATCTACACAATGCAAAGACAGTTTTGTCCAAGGTTCAGCAGCTCCAACGGTGTTCCCGAATGCTAAGTTTAGCTCCTGTGTAGCTGCACCAGTGCCGAATACCCCTGTCAGCGATGCAATTCCGTAACGTACAATATGCCTGGCCACGTAGTGTGTACTGGCTTTGAGTTAAAAAAAAAAAAAAAAACAAACAATTGCAAATTTAAACTACAAGAGGAAAAATCAAAGAACAATCAGTGTAAGCATAGAAATCGGACGCAGCTCAAGCCCAAGCCTTTTTGTCGTCAATATCTTATACCTTTAAACGAGCAATTCTTGTATATATATATATATATAATTGGAATCTCGGAAACGGCTCCTACGATTTTCATGAAATTTTGTGTGCAGGGGGCTTCGGGGACGATAAGTCGATCTAGCTAGGTTTAATTTTCAGAAAATGTCTTTTTTCCGTGTTTTGAGGCACTGAACAATTGCTAAAATCTTATACCTTTAAACGAGTAATTCTTGTATATATATATATATATAATTGGAATCTCGGAAACGGCTCCTACGATTTTCATGAAATTTTGTGTGCAGGGGGCTTCGGGGACGATAAGTCGATCTAGCTAGGTTTAATTTTCAGAAAATGTCTTTTTTCCGTGTTTTGAGGCACTGAACAATTGCTAAACTTCTCATAAGAAGCTAAATTTCGCCACTGTCCTTAATGATACGAATAGCTGAGGGGCTTCGGCCTCTGATTCGGGGCTCCTAGACTTCTGGTTCAAATCCCTGGCGATATAGTGTTTTTTCCTTTTTCTTTTTTTGAAGTTTAAAAAAAACGAATTTTGGCGTTGTCTAATGCTTTTTTTTATTTTATAAAAAAATAATTTAATTTATTTGATTTAATTTTTTTTTCTTTTTTTTATATAATTGGAAACGGCGTCAACGAATTTTTTTTTCGTTTATTTAATCAATGGAAGAAATTTTGTTTTGCCTAATTTGTGGAGATGCAAGGTACCAGGTCGCACAAAGTGTAGGAGAAGTCGAAACAATGAAGCTCATTCATTTTAAAGATCAGCCTGAAGGAGCAGTCGAATTTACAACAGAATTTCTCAACAGTGTCAACATTTCAGACTTGCTACAACACGATCTGAAATATTATTATTATTATTATTGCTAACATTAGGATACCTTGCACCTCCTCAAAGTAGGCAATATAAAATTCATCCATATAACATGATTTAATAATGATGAAGTACCTGGGCGACCGAGCTTTGCTCGGCATCTCTTTTTTTTTGTTATAGTTATTATTATTAATTTATTTACATCAGACAATTGTCCATGGTTTTCATAAAAACACATACACAAAATACATTTAAATTATTTATAGACTATTATAAATATACATATAACATTCCAAAATAAAATAAAATTAAATTGAAAATGAATGTTATTGAATGGGGCAATGCCAATCTTGTAGCATTCAATGCTGCCAAAACACAGGCGTGTCTTTTCACCGCCAAGGAGCTCGTTCACCTTGGCTCCTACTTTTCAGAATGTATCCTTGGAGTGTACCGACCGCCTTCAGCTTTTGGGAGTTGAGATTTCCTCGAGCCTTAACTTTGGGTGGTTCATTGAGTCCAAAGCCAGGGTGGCTGCCAGAAAACTAGGCGTCATCGCGAAGGTCCGGCGGTACTTCACACCAGGGCAGCTTTTAATTTTATACAAAGCACAGGTCCGCTCGTGTGTGGAGTACTGCAGCCACATTTGGGCTGGTGCTGCGAAATGTCACCTTGCCACTTTGGATTCGGTGGAGAGGCGTGCGAAGAGGCTGATTGGCGATAGAGCGTGCAGCACAACGTGTGGCCGCCGAAAATAATGAACAACGGGAGCGACGTCTGCAAGATATGCGGCAACGTGCATCAGAACGTAAAATGTGTATTTTTTTTTTTTAATAATTATAAACTAGCGCTTGACCGCAATCCCGCCTGATGGTAAGCAGTGATGCGATCGTTGATGGTAAAGTGCGCTAGGTTATTAAGAGCCTATTCACTCCGAAAAACTGAGCGAATAGGAAGAAGACGGCAGTTGAGCGAGGTGATGCAATGTTAAACCCAACAACACGACCAACAATGCTGCGCCAAAGGGAGATTGATCTGGAGAACCTCCACGACAAAACTCCCAACACAACAACATTTGGCGCATCGTACCCGGCATGATTATTATTAATGAAAACCCTCGACATACTCGCAATATAGTATGGAAGGAAGTATTAGGTTAAGACCTTAAACTATGTATTGATGATAATATATAACTGATGTAACTGATTGTTAAACTATAAGTACTTATTTATAATAAAATGATAAACTAAATTGCACTCGTAATTTTATATTTAAATAACAGTTAATAATATTTTTTATTATTATGTCGGTATGATCGAAAAACATTAGTCAAAAAATATTATTTAAAAAATTCGCTCGTTATGTATTTTTTGTTTTGAAAATATAGAGACACACGATGTACCTAATAAAAAAAAAGTTGCCGAGCAAAGCTCGGTCGCCCGGTACTAATCTTTAACACTATAAAATGCTTTCTGACACATCTTACGTTTAATGAAGGATTTGAATTTATTCAGGCTCAGATCTTGAACCACACCTAGTTTACTGCTAAGTGCTAAAATAGCAGCAGCAGAAAGAAAGAATGTAAGGAAGAAAGAAAGAGATGTATTTACTGTGACTCGAATGAGAAGATCATAATATTCAACAGACCACTTTAACTCAATTACAATATTAATGTATATTTTTGGTGTCCAGTAAAGTATATTCAAAGAAATATTTTTCTATTTCAGGTACGTGCCAGTATAATTGTTTATTCAAAAAGTTGGCAAGTTTCAAGATTAAAACTAGAAGGTAAGACGACAGTCCTTCTGACATACCCCATGGCTTATCACTTGACTGGCCGTTGGAAGTAGGGATTGCAATCCGGTATCATTTTCAATCCGGCCCGGCTTCGACGGATTCGCGAAAATGAAATGAATGCCGGATCCGACCGGGTCCGGTCGGATTTAAAAAATATTTAGATCCGGGTATTTAGTGATGGTTCTTCGACTTTTAATGGAAGATCAGGACGGAAATCATATGTATTTTGAATTTTAATAATAATAATACATAAAATAAAAATAAAATACTTATGGGGATTGAAAGTATTTATTTATTATATAAAGCAAGTCTACTTTGTACTATTTGTACCAAAGTAAATTATGAAACTAAAAATCAGTCTATTTGTACCAAAAATACTGAAGTAATAATAACATATTAATAATCTAGACAGAGTTAACAATCAGTCTTTTAAATTTGTACAAAAAAAATCAACATCAGCATCCTAAATCCTAATAACAAACAATTAAAGTTTCATTTGCTGCAAATGCTGCAATGAAAAGTGTCAGTGAATAATTATTTCCTAGTCTGAAAAAAGATCCAAGGAAAAGATGGTATTGATTGCATTGTCTCCTAATCTCCTTCGGAGAGAGCTACAAATGTAGTCTGCGGCTGATAAGGCACTTTCAGCCTCAATGCCGGTTGGCCTAATCTCCATTAAATAAATATAAATCAGCGTTAAGCACTTTGCCTTTATTCTTTATTCTTCATATGCAGTCTTTTTTTAAAATTATTTTCTCGTAGTCTATTTCCTTTTCATTAGTTTTAACTTTCCTATACACTATTTTTTTTTGCAGGATTTTCTTTTCCAATTCCTATTTTATTGTAATATTTTGTTTCATTGGCAATAATGAGACGGAGTTATTATCGGAATCGTGATCTTCATTTCTTACAGCACGTATTTCGAATTTTGATTTGCTTTTTGCACTTCTTTTGTTTTACCGGATCCGGTGCCGGATCCGGAGCTGACCCACCGGATCCGAGAGGTTTAAAACCATGTCCGATTCGCCGGATTACCGGATCCGCCGGATCGTAATCCCTAGTTGGGAGGCAGATTTGGCTACTCCACGTAATCTACAAAAGCTCATCGAATCAACAATAGGCCTACACTATTTTTCTACATTCGCCGATCGCCGTAGGTACTGGTATCAGCCCGCTATTTCTAATGGGCGCCATCACCAAGTGCGGCTATGAATATTATAAAAATAAAATTTTGTATGAATGTAACATGTAACTTTTCATACATGAAATTTGGCACACAGATGGTTTGGAACCAGGATTAACATATCAGATAGTTTTCAACCAGGGTTAAAAGAAAGAAAAATGAGTTTAATGACATTCAGCAAAAGAAAGTATAAAAATATAAAACTTAGCTTATAATGCCAAAAGGGCCTCAGCTTAGTATAGATGACAACACAGGGTGTGCCATCTGACGCTGATTCTGAACTGCAACCCACGAGTGAAATACGCTAGAATTACAAAAACACAAATATACTATTTCTACAGTTTTCCGCAATAATAAAAATAATGTATTTAAATAACGAAAGTAATACAAAAACTCAAATTATAATCAAATAAAAGATAGGAGATGTGTGTATGCGTGTAATTATTCAAACAATAAAATAAATATTAAATTAACATTCATTTTATAAACAAATAAGTTAGATAAATATTAAAACCTACATTAAAGTTGAATAAATAAATCCTGAAAACATAAAATAGCGCCCCCTCCATAAAAAATAAAATGGCTTTTAAGGCAGATACGGTGCCTTGCGGTGCTTGGATATCTTCGAACTCAATTTGATGACTTATAAGATATTCTTTTAATTTAAATTTGAAAGATTTCGGTTCTAGTCTGCTATATTTATTCATTTGTGATTAGAACACCATTCCATTATCATTGTGGTAAAAGTTCTTAATCTGGGAAATTCATAATGATCGATCAGTAATTGAATGATGATAGAATGTCATTATCAAAAAACACGTCAATAGAAATAACTTTCTAAAAACTGCTACTCAATTTGGATGTTTATTAATATGGGGTGAAGTGTCAGTAATTGATCACTGGAAAGTCATAATGACGCCATTTTATTAATAGATGAAACTTGAAAAATCGATCATTATGAGATCACTAATCAATCATTCTGACATTATTGTAATAGCACTGATATTCTCACGAGATCTAAACTTACGTATTAATACCAATAGACTTTAATAACGGCTTCTATTTTATTATAATCCCTTAGGGATATCCTATATAAACAGGGCTATTTACTTCAAGTATATACAATATCTTGTTCTACCTCATTGCATATAATAAACCCTTTATTCCGTTCATTTCTATAAACAAGAGAAGTTCAGAGAGGCATGGGCACGCCACAATAGCGGCGGTAAGTCCCCTCTTTGAGGAGTGGATAGAGAGGTGCCATGGCACCCTTGACTTCCACCTGACGCAGGTCCTCACCGGACATGGTTGTTTCGGGAGGTTCCTGTTCCATATAAGGCGGGAGGAAACGTCAGGGTGTGACTATCGTGTGGATCGCCCTGAGGACACTATGGAGAATAAGGTGGAGGTCTGCTCGGCTTGGGTAGAGCACCACCGTATCCTCGTAGCGGCGATCGGCGGGGATCTCTCGCGTCCGACCCTGGCCAACGCCTTGGTCCAGAGCGAAAGTGCATGGCAGGCTGTCACCTCCTTCTGCGAAGCAGTGATGCTGGCAAAGGAGGAGGCAGAGCGCGTGAGGCAGCGTAAATCCCAGCGCCCTCACGCCACTACCCGCCGCAGGAGACGCCCTGGTCGGAAAACGAAATCGAGATACCAGCTACCGCAGGGGCGAGCCTGCGGGCGGTCAGCAGTGGGCAGCTCACCGCCGGTAAGGACCGCACAAGTGTGTTTCACGCGTGCCTCGAAGAGATGTCAGCACATCGTGATGGGGTCTACGAACACCGATGCCTCCTGGGTCAGGGTTGCGGGTTGGTTAAAAAGGAACCGAGGCCCTGGCCATCGCACAGGCAAGTGTAGAAATACGGGTGGGTTTTAGGCAGTGTAAGTCTGGCACGTCCTTCCACCCCACAAAAAAAAAGAGGCAGTGATGTACAACATCTAATTTCCCGAGATAAATTCAAACAACTATCCAAATTATTAACAACTAAATAACAAAAATGAAAAAAAAAACAAGCAAGATAGCATTTACAAGTATCGACAAATGAATGAAAATCAAACACAGCAAAAAAAAAGAAATAGTGTCGCCACATATGGCCTGATTAGGAAAAAATCATATCTGAACACTATATCACTTTTTTTTTTTTTTAATATAATTATAAACTAGCGCTTGACTGCAATCCCGCCTGATGGTAAGCAGTGACGCAGTCGTTGATGGTAAAGCGCACTAGTTTATTAAGAGCCTATTCACTCTAGCCTTGAAGACACTTAAATTGTAGTCCGACGGAAACACCGCCGCTGGCAAACTGTTCCAGTCCCTCGAAGTACGCGGTATAAAAAAGGAGGCGAAACGCTTCGTCCGGATCGCAATGGTGTTAACAACGTAAGGGTGGAAACTCGCCGTACGACGGGTCGTCCGATGGTGAAACGGAGATGGGGGAATTAAATCATGCAATTCCTTCGCACACTCCCCAAAATGCATCCTATAGAAGACCGAAAGGCTGGCTACTCTACGCCTGTGCTCTAGGCTTTGGAGACCGTCTGGAGCTAAGTCAGGGTCACCAATCAGCCTCTTCGCCCGCCTCTCCACCGAATCCAAAGTGGCCAGGTGACACTTACCAGCACCAGCCCAAATGTGGCTGCAGTACTCCACACACGAACGGACCTGTGCTTTGTACAGCATTAGAAGCTGCCCTGGTGTGAAGTACCGCCGGACCTTTGCGATAACGCCAAGTTTCTTGGCAGCCACTTTGGCCTTGGACTCAATGAACCGCCCATAGTTTAGGTTCGAGGAAATCTCAACACCCAAAAGCTGAAGGCGGTCGGTACACTCCAGCGGATTCTGTATTCTTTTAAACTTGTTCCTTCCCCTTTGTGTCAGTGTTCTACATCGAACTGTGAATTTGAACAGTCCGCACATCACATCTTGTGGGAGTGTGTTCTTTGGCAGAATGAACGCAATATTATGTTGGATAGTGTACAAGTTACATCCGGAGTCGTTTATTATACGGACCTTGTAGAAACTAGAACCAATTTCCGTGCGTTCAGGCGCTTTTGCCATACCTATTATTGGAATCAATTGTAACAGCTAATACCTACTTAGGACCCATTAACTTAATCAAATTTTATTCCGTGGTGTTTGGCAATCTGGGCTTCTCCCAGTTGCAATAATGTCCCTTTGTGCCGATTGACCTAGTTCTGTTCTGTCTCCTGCTTGTTATGGAGGGAAGTGGAAAAAATATCTTTTTTCTTACTCCTCCGCTATTCTTTTCTGATTAATTTGTTGCGGGACCCAAGACAGTTGAATCGTTTCTCCGGGACTCGTCGAGCTTCATTGCTCGGCGTTTTTCTGGCGGTCGCCACTGTTGATTCTGGCTTTCAGGAGTTGCAGTGGTTGGGAAAAGTGTGGCGGGTTTTGTCCCAATAAAAAAAAAAAAAAAATAGCTGGAAAGATTTACATTTTACTATAAGTTCACCTCGGTTCATTGAGTCCAAGGCCAAAGTGGCTGCCAAGAAACTTGGCGTTATCGCAAAGGTCCGGCGGTACTTCACACCAGGGCAGCTTCTAATGCTGTACAAAGCACAGGTCCGTTCGTGTGTGGAGTACTGCAGCCACATTTGGGCTGGTGCTGGTAAGTGTCACCTGGCCACTTTGGATTCGGTGGAGAGGCGGGCGAAGAGGCTGATTGGTGACCCTGACTTAGCTCCAGACGGTCTCCAAAGCCTAGAGCACAGGCGTAGAGTAGCCAGCCTTTCGGTCTTCTATAGGATGCATTTTGGGGAGTGTGCGAAGGAATTGCATGATTTAATTCCCCCATCTCCGTTTCACCATCGGACGACCCGTCGTACGGCGAGTTTCCACCCTTACGTTGTTAACACCATTGCGATCCGGACGAAGCGTTTCGCCTCCTTTTTTATACCGCGTACTTCGAGGGACTGGAACAGTTTGCCAGCGGCGGTGTTTCCGTCGGACTACAATTTAAGTGTCTTCAAGGCTAGAATGAATAGGCTCTTAATAAACTAGTGCGCTTTACCATCAACGACTGCGTCACTGCTTACCATCAGGCGGGATTGCAGTCAAGCGCTAGTTTATAATTATATAAAAAAAAAAAAAGTGATATAGTGTTCAGATATGATTTTTTCCTAATCAGGCCATACGTGGCGACACCATTTCTTTTTTTTTGCTGTGTTTGTGTGCGGGTTGGCGATTTCAGACTTAAAGTCCAGGTTTCCTCAAGATGTTTTCCTTCACCTTCAGTCATTGGTGTCCAAGATATACTTAGAAAGGACCAGAGGGTACATATGTAAGGACCTAATATTATACAATATGTAAAAAAAAAACCCGTCCGACCCATAAGGATAATAAAGTTTAGGTAAACACATGACCAAATAAAATATTAAATTTCACATAATCGTCATAGTAACAATACTAATTAATTTTTAAATAATCTTTTTTTTTGCGAATTAATTCCAACTTCCCCAAAATTTGGTAATTAAAATAAAATGACAACACCACATCCGTCATCCTCCATCTTTCCAGCTAGTGACCACCTCCGATTCTTTTAGGTTGATAACATTAACACTAGTAGCTAATATAAAAACAAAATAATTTAACTAATTAATAGCCCCCTAAATTCAGAAGATAGATCGTTGTTATGAGTTGAGTTGGTATAAAGGGTGTATCTGACATCGACGCAAAAAACGAATACCATGGATCCACTATATGATTCTGAACCCCCCAGTGGTGGAATTTTTCATGATTTAAAAAAATATGTAGCTTTTTCACTTTAGACCGTTCATAATTGCTACACTTTTATAACCCAATAAAATTTTAAAAAGCGCAATGTAAACAATAATAGAAAAAGTATCCTATCAGCTGATTTAATAGAGTTCGCATCAAGGGTCAACGTCACACCTACAAACCCGCACGGCGGCACGCTTGCAGTGTTCAAAGGATGAGCCGACACTTTTTTTAAGCATTGTTATTTCTATAACCGTTCATTAACGACATAAATGACTATCATAATTTTATTATTGGCACGCGGTCTAGCCTTTTTGCGAAGTTTGCGTTACGATGTCAGATACAGTTTTTGTGTTTCGAGTTGATCATAATAAATTCATGTCTTCACTGTAACAAAGCACAATATACATATACGAGCGGCCTGCTCTGAGATCGGGCGTTTTCATAAAGTAACTTTTTGGAAAAATTTATGATATCCATGAATATAAACGCGAGGCAGGATCTTCGATAAATGTTGTGTATTATAAAACCTGGCCTGTTAAGTTCTGTTGAGTATATAAGCAGGAAAAATATACAATATGTAAAGAAAACCCTGTCCGATCCGTGAAGGTATTATTAGGTATCGATAACTGATTCTGCTAATGCCTACATAGCCGGGATAAATAATAAAAAAAAAACTCGCCCTAAAGAAATAAAAAATATTATTTCGCGAAAGGAGGTAACATAATACATGTGCGGTAGGCACTACATGCGCGGGCGAAGGGCGGCAGGGCAGGCGGCACGTGGTAGCATCGCTCATAATAATACCGCCATAGTGGTGTTGTCATTTTATTTTAATTACCAAATTTTGGGGAAGTTGGAATTAATTCGCAAAAAAAAAGATTATTTAAAAATTAATTAGTATTGTTACTATGACGATTATGTGAAATTTAATATTTTATTTGGTCATGTGTTTACCTAAACTTTATTATCCTTATGGGTCGGACGGGTTTTTTTTTTACATATTGTATAATATTAGGTCCTTACATATGTACCCTCTGGTCCTTTCTAAGTATATCTTGGACACCAATGACTGAAGGTGAAGGAAAACATCTTGAGGAAACCTGGACTTTAAGTCTGAAATCGCCAACCCGCATTGAGCAAGCGTGGTGATTACGCTCAATCCTTCTCTGTATGAGAGGAGACCTGTGCCCAGCAGTGGGACGATAAAAGGTTGATAATGATGATGATATGAAATTGGCGTTTTGTACGGGTGGAATAAATGTCGTTAATTTTTTTAATATAATAATTATATTTATTTAATCAAAGTATGATCCATTGCTATCTATGCACTTCTGCCATCTCATAGATCTTTGAAGGCGGTTTGGACTGCCTCATCGGAGTTGAATTTTCCCCCCTGCAAAAAGTTATACAAATTTCTAAAAAAAATGGTAGACTGTTGAAGCAAGGTCCGGGGAGTACGGTGGATGTCTTAAACATTCCAATCGAAGCTCCTCTAATTTGGTAGCTGTCTGTTGTGCAGTGTGTGGTCTCGCGTTGTCCTGAAGCAGTAGTGGCCTTGTGCGATTGATCAGTCTCGGTTGTTTAGCGGCTAGTTTATCCATCATTATGTGGAGCTGATCACAGTAGAGATCTGCAGTAATCGTCTGGCCAGATTTAAGGAAGCTGTAGTGCCCCACAGCCGCACTCGTCCACCAAACGCTGACCAATTACTTTTGTCTAGTCAATTTTCCCTTGGGGCAAAATTTGGATGGTTCACTGGGGTTCAGCCATTGCGATGTGCGCTTCCTATTGTTGTAGATTATCCACATCACATCACAGGTGATTGATTCGATTTAAAAACCCCTTCATTATTGTGCCGATTCAGTAATGTAACGCAGCAGTCGACGCACGTTTGTCGGTTTGCTTCACTCAATTCATGAGGTACCCACCAGCTTTCTCATCTTCCCAATTTATTTCAAGTGGATTAAAACAGTTTTATCACTGACACCGCCGCCTGCCGCTATCTCGGACGTAGTTTGCGATGAATCCGCTTCCACAATAGCCTTCAATTCTTCATCGTCGAATTTGGTCTTCGGCGCCGTCCACAGGGATTGTTCTGTAGGTTGAAATTTCCAGAATGAAAACGTTGGAACTAAAAATGCACTGTGCTTTCTCTAGCGACACCACTGCCATACACATCATTAATTCTTTGGGCCGTTTCTGCAGCACTAGTGCCACGGCGGAACTCGTATTCATAAATAACGCGAAAAAATCAAAAGAAGAAAAACAAAAGAAATACGGTGTTCGAGGCACAAATTTATGAGTAAATTTGGAATTCTAAACCAAAGAGGAGATATTTGAGATCAAAATGGCCAGTACGACAAAACGCCAATTTCATATGTAAGGACCTAATATAAACATGGTATGTCTTTAACCTTTGTGTTACTTGGAATCATTTCAATTTTATTTTTTAAACGACTTCAAAAAGGATGGGGTTACTCAATTCGACCGAATAAAATGTTTTTTTATGTTGTTCGCGGATAACTTCGTCGTTTATGAACTGATTTTGATAATTCTTATTTTGTTGGAAAGAAGATATTTCCATGATAAGGACATCAGGATCTGATGATGGAAGACCAGAGAAATCAAGGGGAACTTTCAAAAATCGTAGGGGCGACTAGAGCATTTCTTAGTATTTTAATTAAGTATTTTAAAGCACTAAAATTTAATAAAGGTTTGGAGTAGATCTGATGATGGAGCCGGGAGACAGTCGAAGGAACTCTTCAACAATTCACAGCAGCTACCTTGTGTTTGGACTTGATTAATTTGTATTGATAAGAACTTTACACCTAGATAGTTTACATTTCATATTTCATATGTTATTTAGGTGTCCATTTTGATGTTAACAACTGAAAATTAACACACGCTATTATAAACCCGTAGCAAAGCTAAAAATTTTGTAATCATCTTTATCGGCTATTGAGGGAATATTATTACTAGATCCTTACTGGGCAGAGCTTCATACATACACCATAGAAGAAAATAAAACATTTTGTGCGAAAATTTTGGACTTAATTCATCTATATTGATGAGAACTTTGCACCCATTGGGTTAAAATAATGGTCTGCAGTAAATCTGACCATGAAGACTATATTTGCGTCAGCATCCAGTCTGAGCGGATGCAACTGAATACATAATACTTTTCACAACTAAAAAGTGTAAAATATTTTTTTTAAAAACAAAAGACATTTTTTTTTTAAAAAAAGTTTTGTTGTTATTACTTTTTTCTCCCTTCTTTTGTACAGAAGACAGCACATCAAGCTACTACAATCTGTTAGATTTCTTTATTCAATTTTCAACTTTTTCCCTAAAGCATTAAGGCTCAAGGTTGGTTGGGGATATTTGGCAGTTTGGGTTAGCATGACCTGCTGACGTTCGTACAACTGTTGGTTTAATTCACTGACACTGTTTTCTCATGTCCTTATTAAAATTGTTTACAGAATCCATTCGGCTGAACCCTGTCTTTTAAGATACAAGGGAGTTCTAGTTTAAAAGATAGTCTACTATTGCATAATAATTATAGACTCTCCTTTTTTTAAAATAATTATAAACTAAGTATGATCCATTGCTATCTATGCACTTCTGCCATTGCATAGATCTTTGAAGGCGGTTTGGACTGCTTCATCGGAGTTGAATTTTTTTCCCTGCAAAAAGTTATACAAATTTCTAAAAAAAAAAAGACGTGTGGCACTCGGAGACTGCCGCGGTAAAGCTATTGCATAGCCTTTTTTTATCAACTATAACTTGCAATTATAATTATTTATTTATTTTATTTATACAGTAATTTTTCCTTTGTTTTTTTTTGTCTTTGATATCAATTCAAGTTTTATTTCTTTTTTGTAATTTATTTATTTTTTACCAGCAACGTCATCAAAAGAGTGCGAAAAATGGTGACGATTAAGCGACTAAACTATATTCAATGTTTTCTGTTCGACTTTGATAAAGAGATAGAAAGAAGCTAAGCAATAGCTTAAAAATGACGTCATGTTCGTTATCACACCCATGTCAGAATGTCATGAAATATGATGTCGGCCATCTTGGATTTCAAAAATGAAATCATTTTCGTGATCAGCACCCTGAGTTTTGGCGGGAAAGTCAAGCTGAGTGTCACGCTCGTTTTTCATTGGACTTTTAAAATTATTTATAGTGTTGTTTACTAAATAAAAGTGCGTGATTAATGTAGTAAAAAGTGCATTTAGTAAATAGTTCATAAAGAACAGTGAAATATCGCTGCATAGTGGCCACATCATGACTTTGTCCCAAACCTCACTCGTAAAACGGGTCACGCGGCCGTCTTTTTCGACATGAATAATTCATTATTACGTGACATTGGTTAAATGCACAAACCGTGCGAAGCCAAAAAATAAAGAAATAAAGAAAAAACCCATGAAATCTATTATATTATCACTCGAGTCAGTAAGCATGTAAAATGAGAAAACTAACATAGAACGATCCGTGTGAGAACTAAACGATCACTATTACACAACAACACTGATACCTTTGAGAAAGCGGACTTCCTCTACAATAGGGCAATTCCTCCGTAAGGTCTGTCTGGTCTATTGCTTATAATCTCTGTCATTGTGTGCTGTTTCGGTGCAATCGCAAGACCGGCCGGGTACTGAGGGGCAGGCAAGACAGCTATAGTATCCTTATGACTCCACCAACTGGTATTTCGTTGACTCGGAAACGGCGCACAGGGAGCACCACGAAATATACTCAAAGACTCCGAGGTTCTTTTTCAATATACCCCACTGTTTTGTCGTGGTGGCCTATTGGTTAAAACACCAGCCTCTCAAGTATGAGTGCGCGGGTTCGATTCCAGGTCAGACAAGTACCAATGTAACTTTTCTAAAGTTATATGTACTTTCTAAGTATATCTTGGACACCAATGACTGAAGGCGAAGGAAAACATCTTGAGGAAACCTGGGCTTTATAAGTCTGAAATCGCCAACCCGCATTGAGCAAGCGTGGTGATTACGCTCAATCCTTCTCTGTATGAGAGGAGATCTGTGCCCAGCAGTGGGACGATAAAAAGGTTGTTGATGATGAACGGCGTCGGTGTCGAATTATTTGTTATCAATTTAATATTTTCGAGCTGATCTTTAGTAACATAATCACTTCTGATTGCGTTAACATCTGACCGTAGAATTAATAAATCCTTCATCAACTTCTTTACGTACGTTCTACGTAGTCAAAGCAAACTGGTGGTAATTTGTGAAGGTCATATGCCACAAAAACTGGGATTGTTCGGGATCCGTGATTTTAAACACCGTAATCGTATATTTTAGGTCTTTCTGCTTTTTGTTCTTACGCCTCGATACATGTTTTTGTCTTGTCTTCGTAGAAACAAACAATAACTTTTTTGCCTCATCAATGTCTTCCTCAGAAAAAGCCGATGAGCATATTTTTATTAAACTTTCGTTGTTTCGTTTCGGAGATAACAATATTACAACTCGTACACTTAAATGTACTCGTATTAACATTGTTCACCGACATCTTTCTGTAATATTTTATTTAATAAAAACTTCAACTTCAACTCTTGATCTGGTCCCTGTGGATAGATACCACAATTTTGCCAATAACACGTGTAACAAATTATAGAAATTCTTTAAAAAAATATTTCACAATAATGGCGGATATCGCCAATAACAGTTGAAAAAACGGCCGCGTGAGCACTTTTTACTCTATAAAATCACGCGCTTTTATTTAGTAAACAACACTATAAATAATTTAAAAGTCCAATGAAAAATTAGCGTGACATTCATCTTAGCTTTTCCGTTAAAAAAAAAGCTATTTTATAAAAATACTACTAAATTAATTTGAATATAATTAATTATATGAAAAGTTTTTAAGGTAGCCATGACAACGTCGATGACGTCTATGACATATCTCTATAGAAGACCTATTTCAGAGAGAAAATTAATCGCAAATTTAGCACATCGCGACTATCAGTAACATGGCAAGTGTGTAGAACTGAGTTCGCGCCCTGCAATATGCATGCTCTTTTTGAAAATCTATAAATTGTTTTCAAAAGATGTAGTCGCACGCACACAAACATACCGTGCCGAAGACTGCCGAACTGAAACGACGTTAGACGATGTACGGCCTTCAAGCCACACCTCCGTGCCCGTCGGAGTGGGGAGCGTGAGGTTTTTTCGTTACGGAATTTCTGGATTCGGTCCCCGCGCTCAAGGCCCGCGATAGAAGCTATGCAATAGCTTAAAAAATGGTTTTCTGTTGGAGCAAGGTCCGGGGAGTACGGTGGATGTCTTAAAAATTCCATTTGAAGCTCCTCTATTTTGGTAGCAATCTCTTGTGCAGTGTGTGGTCTCGCGTTGTCCTGAAGCAGCAGTGGCCCTGTGCCATTGATCAGCCTCGGTTGTTTAGCGGCTAGTTAGGCTGATTAGTGACTCTGATTTAACTCGAGTTGGTCTCCAAAGCCTAGAGCACAGGCGTAGAGTAGCCAGCCTTTCAGTGTTCTATAGGATACATTTTGGGGAGTGTGCAAGGGAATTGTACGATTTATTTCCCCCATCTCCGTTCCACCATCGGACGACCCGTCGTACGGCGAGTTTCCACCCTTATGTTGTTAACACCTCTACGATCCGGACGAAGCGTTTCGCCTCCTCCTTTATACCGCGTACATCGAGGGACTGGAACAATCTGCCGGCGGCGGTGTTTCCGTCGGACTACAATTTGAGTGTATTCAAGGCTAGAGTGAATAGGCTCTTAATAAACTAGTGTGCTTTACTATCAACGATTGTGTCACTGCTTACCATCAGGCGGGATTGCGGTCACGCGCTGGTTTATAAATTAATTAAAAAAAAAAAAATACAAGCGCTTGACTTCAATCCCGCCTGATGGTAAACAGTGATGCGATCGTTGATGGTAAAGCGCGCTAGTTTATTAAGAGCCTATTCACTCAGAAAAACTGATTGAATAGCAAGGAAGGCGACAGTTGAGCACAACACAACTGCTCAGACCATCATGCCAGAACACTACAAATCGCTTGGCGGCAAGGCTTTGTCTGGTGGGTGGTAACTTCTACCGGCGGCCGATGTTATGGCCTACCACCGCTTTCGTCTGTATCTTTTGGCTCTACAATATGACAGCTTTTAATATAACTCACATGCATATAAAAATCAGCAACGTCAAAAACCACTTATTGTGCGTCCGACCTCGACGCGGCAATCGTATCACCCGATCCTTTTCTTATTTTTTTATTTCCTAAATCGCCTTTCCGCCATTATCTCCCACTGACAGCTTTTTCAAAAAGGATTACACAAATTGAATCGTTTCGATGTTGCCAGCACAAAAAGTCGATTACAAAAAACTCGAACGTAAAAGGAAATTCAATTTGATAAACCAGATTACAACAAATTGCTTAAAATGGTTGTATTAAAATAACAAAAAAAAAAAAAAACAATCAAAAGTCATTTATTCTCTTTCTAGTTCTCTCGGTGGTAGGCCATAACATCGGGCGCCAGCAGAATTTACCACCCACCAGACAAAGCCTTGCCGCCAAGCGATTTGTCGTGTTTCGGCATGATGTCTGGTGAAGCCGTACGGAGGACGGGTCTGAGCAGTTGTGTTGCGATGTGTGCCGGGTACGATGCGCCTAATGTTGTTGTGTTGGGAGTTTGGTCGTGGAGGGTCTTCAGATCAATTTCCCTTTGGCGCACATCGTTGGTCGTGTTGTTGGGTTTAACATCGCATCACCTCGCTCAACTGCCGTCTTCCTTCCTATTCGCTCAGTTTTTCTGAGTGGCCTATTCACTCTTAATTCATCATTTCATCATTTTTTCTCTTAATTCGCGCTTTACCATCAACGATCGCATCACTGCTTACCATCAGGCCGGATTACGGTCAAGCGCTAGTTTATAATTATTAAAAAAACAAATTAGGCTGAGAATCAGCAACTTTTGAACTTCAATCCATACTAATATTATAAATGCGAAAGTAACTAATATTATAATTGCGCCAAAACATAATATATACTTAAGAAATTCCAAGACCATGAAGACGACCTTTTTAAATATTGTAATGTTATGAATGTGTTCAATAAAGTTAAATACTGTATTTTATCCGAAATTAATAGACCTGAACTGCTAACCGAAAAAACAAGACCAGACTTTCTGAGAACGATAATAGTGAAAAATAAATACATCTTACCAAAATTTAATAATGTGTACGGGATGAGGGTTGCAGAATATTTGGTACCCTTTTATGTCAACAAACTCCCAGAAGACTTGCAAACGCTATACAAAATGAGTTCGAAAAGTTATAAGTATAAATCTAAGCGTTTCTTTACACAAAATTTTAAATAATGTATGTATGTGGGTGCGGACGCCGGCGGGTCGGGCTGCCTGGATCTGTCAAGCTTTCTCAATCAAACTTGAACCGTAATGCTTTGGCGATAAAGTTGAGAATCTATTGAGGAAGTTTGGCGGCTTTTGGTGGCTTGATGTGCGGGCGACTGTACCTAGGTATTAACATACCTATGAATTGTTAGCGTTGCATTGTATACAATAACAATTATTTATAGTATTGTTATGAGCGGCTCGCCGACATGCAGATAAACCCTGAGAGGTTTTCGTTGTGCGGCTAAAACAAATTGTGAACCTAAATGTAAGTGTATTAGAAAAATAAATAAATAATAACTCTGTTTGTCTGTCTGTATGTCTGTTATGTTTTCCCGCTTAAACCTCTCGACCGATTTTGAAATTTGGCACAGACAATCTTTAGACCCTGAGAAAGAATTAGGCTACCTTTTATTGAAAAAAAAAAATTATATTCCCGAGGGAAATCTAAAAAGCGTGATATAACCGAATTCCAAGCAGGCAAAGCCGCGGGCGGAAAGCTAGTATAGCATAAGACAGTCCCCCAAAACGCCCACCCATCGACTCTTCCTAGTGCTTTCGCTGGGAAGAAGAAGTGGCGGAACAAACTCCCCAGCAGTACAGCTGTCTGTTCATTTAAAAAACAAATGACTTTATACAATACTATGTATAGTATTGAACACAAGAAAACAGAACAATAATGAAATTATTTACCGTATGCTAGCTAGGCACACCAAAACACCAGAAAAGAAAAAAGAAATATCATTAAAATTGAAATTTACTTAAATAGGTTAAAAATTATTTACTTTATAAAAGCCCCGGGTATAAAGGGCGTTATAGCTCACATATTTATACATTCAAAATATAACAATCTGGATTTAACTATCACGCCAAAGTGGCTTGTACTAGCTTCATTCAATATTTGTACCCTATTATTCCAACACAGGCGTGTCCCTACTAATTAACTGATAAACACAACTTTGAAATTATATCCACCCCAATAGTTTGATATTCAAATGGGCTATTCTAATAGGATCTAATACATAGGATAGACTGGGGGACAATTACGTAACAGATTATCAATGGGAATCCGTTTGAATTTGACAGGTTATTGCGTTACTTAAGTGTTATTGCAGAAAAACATTTCGAACTTATGAAGCAATTGTTTAGAAATTTGATTTAAAATGATGCAGATTCCTGTTAGTTGTCTGTTACGTCTTAGGGTGCTGGATAAGGTGGGATGAAACGCGTGTCATCACTGTGGGGATCGCCCTGAGAACACTGTGGGGCATACGGTGGAGGTTTGCCCGGCTTGGACGGATTGCCATGTTCTCGTGGCGGCCATCGACGCCGACCTGTCACGTCCTGATCCAAGCCATGGTCCGGAGCGAGAGCGCATGGCAGGCGTTACGTCCTTCTGCGAAGCAGTGATGCTGGCAAAGGAACAGGTGGAGCGGGATCCTCGGCGCTCTCTCGCCTCTAGACGCCGCCAGAGACTCCTTGGTCGGGAGACAACATCGAACTCCCGACCACCATAAGGGCTGGCTGCCCACTGCTTGCCATCCGGTAATGACCAGGCCGGGGTCAACGGGGCGTTGTGTTTCACGCGCGCCGCCAAGAAATGTCAGCATACTGTGACGGGGTCCAAAAGGAACGAATCCTGTCGAGGCTACGAGTTGCATGAAAGACATACTCAAGCCCCTGGTGCTCAAGTAAAGGAACACTGATGGGTTTTAGTCAGTAAAAGTCTAACACGCTCCGCCCAGGGCGAGAAAAGCCATATGATGATTATACATCAAAAAAAGGGGGAGTTCTCACTAGAAATTACTTTTAAAAAAGGTTTAACTTTGCTTTAAAGGCAAATACAGATCTCAAATTTTGCATCGTATTAAATGAAAATCCTTTATGCGTTTATAATACTAACGCTATTTTGAACCCGAGCTTTGTCGCTAGCTAGCTACGTCACGCCAAATAATGTAATCAATCCTAAAAGGGTAGTTCATACAGTTTCCCCATTATCTATTAGTCTAAATGGAGCAACAACTGGTGTTTTCTGTTGCGTTTTTACTTATTGCTTTCTATATTGCAAGTCACTTGAATGTTTGTCTCGAGCGAGTCGAGCGTACTAATGCAAGCGCTATTTCTTTATTCTTACTGGATATAAGAATAGTTTCTGGTGTCAAACAGCAATGTAGTCTCGTAACACAATGTCAGTAGCAATGGGTATTACTTAAACGCCCTCCAAAGCTTGGAGCACAGGCCAAGAGTAGCCAGCCTGTCGGTGTTCTATATGGTGCATTTGGAGAGTGTGTACTGGAATTGCATGATTGGGGGAATCATGCAATTCCCGCACAGACTATCCGTTCCATCATCGGACGTTCCTACGTATGGCGAGCATCCACCCTTACTCTGTTGACAGCACTACGATATCCGCAGCGTTTCGTCTAGTCTTTTATACCGCGTAAATCGAGGGACTGGAATAATTTGGCAGCGGCGATATTTCCGTCTGACTACAATTTAAGTGTTTCAAGAATAGAGTGAATAGTCTCTTAATAAACTAGCGCGCTTTTCTATGAACGATTGCATCACTGCTTACCACCAGGCGGGACTGTGGTCAAGTACTAGTACATAATTACAAAAAAAAAAAATGTATACTTTATTACCTATACAGCAAAAATATGCATTGATTAAAAATATAAACACAATAAAATATACAATGAATGGCCCCATCGCTAATGAAATCTCTTCCAGGCAACCAAAGAATGGACAGAGATTCTCCTGAATCTTTTTGTCTTTAATATTTGCACCAACGACAGTCCCGTTAGTGCAAATATATTATTATAAATACAGTACACTAAAATAAATACATAAATACTGAACAAAATATGTAAAACCAAGTAACTAGGCAAAAATTTGTTTGTTGAACAAGAGACAAGTAGGTACTTCAAGCTCTTTGCTTATTCTATTTGCATTTATTAAAATAGTCTTCTTTGTATATATCTGAAGGGTCTTTCTCACTGGGATAAATAAAGTCGAACTTTTTGGAAGGGTAAATGATTACCGGCGCTCCTCTTAAGCTGGGGTCTTCACGGTCAGCCCATGGATCCATTACCTACATATCGGCATCCCTCCGTAACTCGGAAACCGTGTTCACAGCTTTATCCTGGCTGGCATTTGCAAATCCTTGACCGTCGTTTCGGCTAAGCCCAAAATTCTGTCAACCAGGCTTATCAAGGGTATTAAGTTACCCATAGAAAGGGTAAGATGATACTTTTACCTCACACTACTGCTTAACAATCAAGTCTATACAATACCTTGAGGTATTAAAATGATCCTTTGTAAGATTTCTTTGAATACTACCTCGGATGTAGCGACAGGATACAGAAAAAAAGAATGTGGTTCAATGTAAGGGTTGACCAGATTGGAAAAAAATATGAAGACAATTTGTACATTATATACTTATTTGTGTAATGTCAAGGTTGTGCTGTTTAAAGCGTACTGTCAGTCCTTCTACGCGTGCAGTCTGTGGGTTAACTATACGCAGCGGACATACAGCGATCTGCGCATCTAATATAACAACAAGTTCCGGGTGTAGCTACTGGCCGAGCTACTGTAACGCCTCCGTGATGTTCGCGGCGGCTGAGACCGATAGCTTTGCGGCAATCCTGCGCCGCACGCGCGGTCCCAATACCATCCTGGCCGCACTGGTGGACCAGTGGGATTCTTTGATGTTGGCACGGTGGATATGGCTGCACGCTCTTAAATAGCGACTCATAGCGTCATCGGGGAGTCATTCTAGTCTAAATAATAACACCTTAATTTTATTTGCTATTAGCAAATAAAATTAAGGCGATAAATGAATATGAATATTTGCACTGGTCTGGTCGTGCCTCTGAAAGCACTTTAAGCCGTTGGTCTCAGATGCCATACGAACATTTAATGGCCGTCGTTACGGGTTGTTGGAGACCCCAAAAGTCCTATAATTGGTCTAACTGCAATGCTTCGATATCGCCTTCGGATTGTGGAGGTCAGACGGCAGTCGCTTCATGGAAAATATCGAAGTTTAGCCAAAATGAGCAGTTAGACTGGTAAAGCGGATACCTACAAACTCACACGGCGGCACGCTTGCAACGTTCAAAGGCCGAGCCGACACTTTTTTTAAACACTGTGAATTCTGTAACCATTCATTAACTACATAAATCACTAGCAAAATTTTGTTAGTGGCATGCGGTCTAACCTTTTCGCGCAATTTGCGTTAAGATGCTGACATCTTAACGCAAATTGCGCGAAAAGGTTAGACCGAATCGAATCGGACAGGGTTTTCTTTACATTTGGTATGAATATACCATATCGATATCGATATCGATTATGTTTCAAAAGAAGGGCTAAACTTAAAAAAAAAGATCCCCCTAAAAAAATAAATATTATTGCGCATAGAGGAAACTTATTACATTTGCGGTAAATAACCCTTCCGCGGGCGGCGGGGGACAGGGCACGCGGCACGTGGTTGCATCGCTATTCGCTCATAATAATACCGGTGTTGTCACTTTTTTTAAAATTCTCAAATTTCGGGGAATTTGGAATTAATTCGCGGGATTACGTAAAATTTTATATTATATTTAGTCATGTTTTTACCTAACCTTTATTATCCTTACGGGTCGGACGGTGTTTTCTTAACATATTGTATATTTTTGTCATCATTACTTACCCATGTTTGCAAAATAAAATAAAATAATCTTTACTTTTATAAACACAAAACAAAGTGTGTCGGACGAAGAACGTTGAGAACAAGCCTTTTCGGTGTGACATATAATTATTTGCTGCACCGGGTGACGTCATTACTTTGGCGCCGGCTGTCGCTAAAAACCAGCGCCAGACTCTGTTTTACATTGGGTCGCAGCATAATTCTGAGCGAAAGCTGTTTTGCGTGGATGTGACACATGTTCCCTCAGCCATTTGTTATTTCTTGTGCCTTTGTTTTTTTTATCATTCATGTTTACCGTAAATAAGCGTTTTTTTTTTTAAATTCTTTCTTTCCTATTTCTTTTTATAATATTGTAGTTACAAAACGATCTCCCATATATTGAAACTGCAAAAGTCTAAGCTGAAAGAAGGTACGGTACTATAATCTATAATAATAAATAAAGCTGAAGAGTTTGTTAGTTTGAACGCGCTAAACTAAGGAACCACTGGTCCGATTTGAAAAATTATTTTTGCTATGGGAAGCCCATTAATCCAGGAAGGCTTTAGGGATCACGCTACGACTAATAGGTGCGGGTTAAACCGCGGGGCTCAGTTATCATCATCATCATCATCATTTCAGCCGAAAGACGTCCACTGCTAGACATGGGCCTCCCCCAAGGCTCTCCACGACGACCGGTCCTGCGCCTCCCGCATCCAGCGGTTTCCCGCGACCTTCACCAGGTCGTCGGTCCGCCTTGTCGGGCGCCTAACCACGCTACGTCTTCCGGTGCGTGGTCGCCACTCGAGAACCCGTCGGCCCCATCGGGCATCAGTCCTACGGGCTATGTGTCCAGCCCACTGCCACTTTAGTGTTGCAATACTTCGGGCTATGTCGGCTACTTTCGTTCTTCTGCGGATCTCCTCATTCCTGATTCGATCGCGCAGTGAAACCCCAAGCATAGCCCTCTCCATTGCCCTTTGAGTGACTTTGAGCCTTCTTATAAGGCCCATTGTTAGCGACCACGTCTCAATTCCATAAGTCATCACTGGCAACACACACTGGTCGAAGACTTTTGTCTTGAGACATTGCGGTATTTCGGACGAGAGGATTTTACGTAGCTTCCCGAAAGCAGCCTTAGGGCACAGTTAGTTTGGTTATAATTTAGCTAGTAATAGAGCGTTGATTAATTACATCTCAGGTCATGGCGTGCTATGACAGACACCGGAAGTCTAATTGTGTGTCTTTAAATTGTTGCGCGACCTATAACGCTACATTTGAACAATGTCTCATACTGACGTCAAACGAATTCTGCATCTAGCAAGCAGAGTTTAGTGTGCAACTAGCACGCATACAAGCTCACGACCTTAACCGGGGGCGTAAAATAATACCAGTCTGGTCGGCGGATCCTCCCTTTTCTATGGAGGATGAGTGACCTTTACACCCTGTTCCTTATATCTCCACAAAGTTAAGGAACTTGTAAGTTTAAAAATAAATAGATAACGTTCAGGGTAGAGATGGGACAGTAGTATTTTTTAAATAGTTTTAAGAGCTTTTTTTTCTATATAATTTTTTTAACTAAATCACCTGCCATCTAATCTCTGCATCACCCGTGGTTGACTGGTAGAGAATGCCGAAGGCACTAAGTCCGCCTCTGTACAATTCATGTGCGAAAGAAAAATATATAAATAAGAAAGAAAAATATAGAAATGTTTTTAGAAGGCTATGATTAGAAATTTAGATCTGGCTTCATAAATTTTCAGAGATAAAAATTGTTAAGTAACCAAGAAGACGCTCCTCACAAAAAAAAAAAAATCCAATTGATCTTCTTCTAACATTTTTTTACAAAACGAGATCTAACTTTAGTTCCAACCTTAACTTTTGAATCAGTATTTGTATTTCGAACTTTATTGAGGTTAAGTCAAAGTTCTTAATACAAATGTGACAACTTTGTAAGCTGACATTTTTATTTAAAGAACTGCATTTCTATTCCTCGCATTGGACATAAATGGTGATAATTTTAAGTTTCATTTTGTCGCCTTTATCGAGGTAAGAAAGTTATTATCCGTCAAATCCTTAGTGGACTCCAAAGACACTTCATACGTTTTTTGGCTCACTGAATTTTAAAAATGTGTTTCGAGAGTAGGCGAAATTCTTTTTGATTTAAGAGTCTTGTGTATTCACAAAGACTGTGTTGAATTATTTAATGAAGAGGATCTTTTCATGTTCTGGATGTAGAGGACACTGTAGGAGCTTTTAAAGTATAAGTGAGTCCTCTTACTTCGTAACTGGGTTGTGGGATAGGCAGTCATTTTGTATAAATACCTTATTTTTTTAATTTATAAATTAGCGCTTGACCACGATCCCGTATCATGGTAAGCAGTGATGCAATCGTTGATGGTAAAGCGCCCTAATTTATTAAGAGCCTATTCACTATAGCCTTAAAGACACTTAAATTTTAATCAGACGGAAACGCCGCCGCTGGCTAATTGTCCAAGTTCCTCAATGTGCGCGGTATTAAAAGACGAGGTGAAGTGCAGACACTTTGTACGTGGATCGTAATGGTGTCAACAACGTAAGGGTACTAGTCATACGACGGGTCGTCTGATGATGGAACGGAGATGGGGTAATTAAGTCATGGAACTTTTTCCAAAATGCATCCTATAGAACACCGACAGGCTGGCTACTCTTACCTCCAGGCTTTGGATACCGTTTTGAACTAAATCTAGGGGCGCCAATTAACCTCTTCGGACGAACCTTCACCGAAACCAGAGTTACCAGGTGGTATTTTGCAGCACCAGCCCAAATATGGCTGCAGTACTTCACACAAGAACGGACCTTTGCTTTGTATAAAGTTAGAAACTGTCCTGGTGTGAAGTACTGCCGGACCTTTGTAGTAACGCCAAGTTTCCTGGCAGCCACCTTGGTTTTGGAAGAGAATGAATCGCCCAAAGTTTGCTGCCTCAATTATTTAAGACAGTTATATTTTCTAAAAAATAGGGGCTGGCTTTATGATTTTCAACTTCTTAGCTTTTTTTTAACGTGTCCAGTAGACATTTTATTTGAAGCAACAGGCATTGAGCTTTACATTACAGTATCTAGATAAATGTTGGCATAACACAATCTCTTTTATTACAAAACCTGGATTCTACTTAGATCAGATTTATACCATCCAAATGGTAATTGAACTATGCATATAATCATTATATAAATGCAGTTCTTTATATAAAAATGACAGCTAAGTTCGATACTAAGTTGTCAGTCTTGTATTTGACCTAACCTCAATAAAGTTCGAAATACAATTACTGAATAAAAAGGTTATAAGGGGGAATATGTCTTACTGCTAAGGTCAAGTCATAAAAATTGAAATTTGTGTCAATAGCATGACATAAATTTCAAAGAAAATATATGTAACATAAATAAAAAATAATTTTACTAAAATAAATCTAATAATAATATAAAGGTGAATTTTGATTAACAAAGATAAAGCAAGTTTTGTTACAAATTATTAATGTCCCGGCTTTCTTGAATGAGATTACATATCGTGAACACGACCCGTTGTACGACGTGTATCCAGCGTAAGGGTGGATACTCGTTTCGCTCCGTCTTTTATACCGCGTTCATCGAAAGACTAACTTCAGAGTTAGATTTCAAGTAAACTCGGGTCTTCTTCCGGAAAAGACAGTTCCCAAAAGCAAACGACTTTCATAATTTTATTTATCCATTTATTTCACATTTCACAGCACTAGTTAACTAAGTGACGGCGTCGTGTTTCACTGATTAGTGTCACGTAGGTCGCGAAACCGATGGTACACAAAACCTTTCGGCCAGAACTCTTCTTTGAGGAACTTCTTGAGATGATGTGTCGTAACGCGCAACACTAAAGACTCCCGCTGTTAACACACAACAGTACCCTGAAGGTGCTTTTGTACTGTTAGCCACATACTAATGTCAAAACTAATTTAATATATTTCAGTTTAACCTGAATCATACGTGAAACATACGAATTTATGTCATCGGTGTTTTTCTCGGTGGTAGGCCATATCATCGGCCGCCGGCAGAAGTTACCACCCACCAGACAAAGTCTTGCCGCCAAGCGATTTGTCGTGTTCCGGCATTATGTCTGGTGAAGCCGTACAGAGGACGGGTTTGAGCAGTTGTGTTGCGATGTATGCCGGGTACGATACGCCAAATGTTGTTTTGTTGGGAGTATGGTTGTGGAGGGTCTTCAGATCAATTTTCCTTTGGCGCAGCATCGTTGGTCGTGTTGTTGGGTTTAACATCGCATCATCTCGCTCAACTGCCGTCTTCCTTCCTATTCGCTCAGTTTTTCTGAGTGAATAGGCTCTTAATAAACTACCACGCTTTATCATCAACGATCGCATCACTGCTTACCATCAGGCGGGATTGCGGTCAAGCGCTAGTTCATAATTACTAAAAAAAAAAAACATACGTGAAACATACGAATTCATGTCAATTCGAGTTAAATGTACATACATATACAACGTGTAACATAAAGGGTATATACATACCAAGGGCATGGCATCTTTACATGATATCAAATGATATCGGAAGGTTTTCAACTCAAAATAAAATACTCAAAAAATTTACACTAAATTTTAGGTTCCGTATATTTCTTAAATTCAAATCATAACATACGTGCACCACACTACATACGTTAATAACTACTCGTTACACGTCACATTACTTGGCAAAATCACGATAAATGTCTTCAAAAATTCTGTGCGCCTAGTATGGTAGTAGCCTATCATAGGCGGTGTTTTTTCTCGTAACTTCCTAACATAAAGAAATAGGATTACAAAACCCTTCCAATAGTTGGGAAAGCACGTAATATTTGTTTATTTTAATTTTTAAGCTATTGCATAGCTTCTATCGCGGGCCTTGAGCGCGGGGACCGAATCCAGAAATTCCGTAACGAAAAAACCTCACGCTCCCCACTCCGACGGGCACGGAGGTGTGGCTTGAAGGCCGTACATCGTCTAACGTCGTTTCAGTTCGGCAGTCTTCGGCACGGTAGGTATGTTTGTGTGCGTGCGACTACATCTTTTGAAAACAATTTATAGATTTTCAAAAAGAGCATGCATATTGCAGGGCGCGAACTCAGTTCTACACACTTGCCATGTTACTGATAGTCGCGATGTGCTAAACTTGCGATTAATTTTCTCTCTGAAATAGGTCTTCTATAGAGATATGTCATAGAGTCATCGACGTTGTCATGGCTACCTTAAAAACTTTTCATATAATTAATTATAAAGTACTTTTATTCAAATTAATTTAGTAGTGTTTTTATAAAATAGCTTTTTTTTAACGGAAAAGCTAAGATGAATGTCACGCTAATTTTTCATTGGACTTTTAAATTATTTATAGTGTTGTTTACTAAATAAAAGCGCGTGATTTTATAGAGTAAAAAAAGTGCTCACGCGGCCGTTTTTTCAACTGTGATTGGCGTCATTATTGTGAAATATTTTTTTAAAGAATTTCTATAATTTGTTACACGTGTTATTGGCAAAATTGTGGTATCTATCCACAGGGACCAGATCAAGAGTTGAAGTTGAAGTTTTTATGAAATAATATATTACAGAAAGATGTCGGTGAACAATGTTAATACGAGTACATTTAAGTGTACGAGTTATAATATTGTTATCTCCGAAACGAAACAACGAAAGTTTAATAAAAATATACTCGTCGGCTTTTTCTGAGGAAGACATTGATGAAGCAAAAAAGTTATTGTTTGTTTCTACGAAGACAAGACAAAAACATCAAACAACAACAACATCGGCCGCCGGCAGAAGTTACCACCCACCAGACAAAGTCTTGCCGCCAAGCGATTCGTCGTGTTCCGGCATGATGTCTGGTGAAGCCGTGCGGAGGACGGGTCTGAGCAGTTGTGTTGCGATATGTGCCGGGAACGATGCGCCAAATGTTGTTGTGTTGGGAGTTTGGTCGTGGAGGTTCTTCAGATCAATCTCCCTTTGGCGCAGCATCGTTGGTCGTGTTGTTGGGTTTAACATTGCATCACCTCGCTCAACTGCCGTCTTCCTTCCTATTCGCTCAGTTTTTCTGAGTGAATAGGTTCTTAATAAACTAACGCGCTTTACCATCAACGATCGCATCACTGCTTACCATCAGGCGGGATTGCGGTCAAGTGCTAGTTTATAATTATTAAAAAAAAAAAAAAAAAGTTCAAAAAGCAGAAAGACCTAAAATATCCGATTACGGTGTTTAAAATCACGGATCCCGAACAATCACAGTATTTGTGGCATATGACCTTCACAAATTGCCACCAGTTTGCTTTGACTACGTAGAACGTACGTAAAGAAATTGATGAAGGATTTATTAATTCTACGGTCAGATGTTAACGCAATCAGAAGTGATTATGTTACTAAAGATCAGCTCGAAAATATTAAATTGATAACAAATAATTCGACACCGACGCCGTTCATCATCAACAACCTTTTTATCGTCCCACTGCTCGGCACAGATCTCCTCTCATACAGAGAAGGATTGAGTGTAATCACCACGCTTGCTCAATGCGGGTTGGCGATTTCAGACTTATAAAGCCCAGGTTTCCTCAAGATGTTTTCCTTCGCCTTCAGTCATTGGTGTCCAAGATATACTTAGAAAGTACATATAACTTTAGAAAAGTTACATTGGTACTTGCCTGACCTGGAATCGAACCCGCGCACTCATACTTGAGAGGCTGATGTTTTAACCACTAGGCCACCACGACAAAACTGTGGGGTATATTGAAAAGAACCTCGGAGTATTTGAGTATATTTCGTGGTGCTCCCTGTGCGCCGTTTCCGAGTCAACGAAATACCAGTTGGTGGAGTCATAAGGATACTATAGCTGTCTTGCCTGCCCTTCAGTGCCCGGCCGGTCTTGCGATTGCACCGAAACAGCACACAATGACAGAGATTATAAGTAATAGCATAGACAGACCTTACGGAGGAATTGCCCTATTGTAGAGGAAGTCCGCTTTCTCAAAGGTATCAGTGTTTTTATTTATTTAATAAAAGAAAAATTTGTTTTCTTATCGGTCACCACGCTCAAAAAGTGTAACTTGAATTAATATCAAAGAAAAAGAAATACTGCATAAATAAAATAAATAAATAATTATAATTGCATAAATTGATACAAAATGCTATGCAATAGCTTTACCGCGGCAGTCCCCGAGTGCCACACGTCTTTTTTAGCCTTAATTTTAAAGAATTACCTTGACTGCCCATAGTCTTCATCATCAGATTTACCGTAGACCATTATTTTAACCGATTGAGTGCAAAGTTCTCATTAATATAAATGAATTAAGTCCAAACACAAAGTAGCTACTGTAAACCGTTGAGGAGTTCCTGGAACTGGCCCTTGTCTTCATCATCAGAGCCCTTATGACAATCACAACCCATCTAGGCGTAAAGTTCTTATCAATACAAATTAATCAAGCCCAAACACAAGGTAGCTGCTGTCAACTGTTGAGGAGTTCCTTCGTCTGCCTCCCGACTCTATCATTGGATCTACTCCAGACCTTTATTAAATTGTAGTGCTTTAAAATACATAATGAGAAGACTAAGAAATGCACTAATCTGGTCTTCCATCATCAGATCCTGATGTCCTTATCATGGGACTACCTCGGAAATATCTTCTTTCGAATACTAAGAAATGCACTAATCTGATCTTCCATCATCAGATCCTGATGTCCTTATCATGGGACTACCTCGGAAATATCTTCTTTCCAATAAAAAAGAAATATCAAAATCGGTTCATAAACAACGAAGTTATGCGAACATCATAAAAAAGCATATATACGGTCGAATTGAGTAACCTCCTTCTCTTTGAAGTCGGTAAAAAATAAAAATAAATAATATTTATGAAAATATTATTAGGTTACTCCATTGTACAGGTGCCAATAAATCAAACTAACTAGGTATTATCAAATTACTATAAAGATTTTCAACTTTATAGTTCAAGCAACGCGTTTAATCATCGCGCACATCGAGGGACTGGAACAATTTGCCTGCGGCGGCCTTCCCGTCTGATTACAATTTAAGTGAATGAACTACCGCCATGGGATATCTAGGCAAAAGCCCTCGCCCACATGTGGGAGTGGCAAGAGGAAGCAAAACTCGCAACAAGCAAAGAGGAAGAAATCGCAGTACGGTGGACAAGGCTCCGGCAGGATCTCATGGCAATATGGAGAGTGCGATTGTCGCAACCCGGTGCTGGGCACGCCACAACAGTGGTGGCAAGTACCCTGAGGAGTGGCTATAGCGGTGCCACGGCGGCCTCACCTTCCACCTGACGTAGGTCCTCATCGGATACGACTGTTTCGGGAGGTTCCTCTTCCGGGTAAGGCGGGAGGAAACGCCAGGGTGTCACCACTATGGAGATCACCCTAAGGACACGGTCGAGCATAAGGTGATGGATTGTCCGGCTTGGGTAGAGCATCGCCATGTCGAGCTGGATCCAGCGCCCTCACATCTCTAGCCGCCGCAGGAGACGCTCTGGCCGGGAGACAACATCGAACTCCCAGCCATCGTAGGCCCAAGTCGACGGCGCGTCGTGTTTCAGGCGCACTCAAAGAGATGTCAGCACATCGTGACAGGGTCCACGAAAACCGATGACTCCTGGGTCAGGGTTGCAGGTTGGTTAAAAAAGAAATCGTGGCCCTGGCGCACAGACAAGTGAAGAAATACGGGTGAGTTTTAGTCAGTAATAGTCTGATTTGATGATGACCCATCTAGAATAAAAAAAAAGCCTACTTAATAGGCTCTTAATAAATTAGTGCACCTTACCATCAATGATTGCATCACGGCCAAGCACTACTTTATAATATAGAGAGTGATGCTGACAAAACGACCATAAATGAAAACACGAACAATCTTGGCTCATAGGAATAATCCTAAACCATAGAAAAAAACCTAGTATCAAAAACAAAAAAATAAAATTTCAAACAAACTAAATCACATAAAATTGCAAACGGAAAAGAACATCCTTTAAAAATATTGGTTCACTGACCTTCGAAAGGCGACAGCGTGATCCTGTGTCGACTTGCTTTATTCGCGCCATTATTATTAAAGTTTGGTACCGCAGGATGCGGCGGTCATTAACCTGTAAGCGCTTCCTTATCAACATGTACATCATGTAGAAACTGTGAAAAATGAAAAATAATTTCCTGTGACTAAACTAATAGACATATTTATATGATTTTTTATGGATAGACTGAGAATGTGTTAAGGTACACGATGTTTAATTTATTGTCGTATTATCAGCACCACTCTGTATATTTTTTAAAGCATTATATCTGTAGGTTGATTGAGAAAACTTGACAGCTTGGGGTGATTTGATCAGCTGGCGTCTGTACCCGATTTTTCTACTATGTAAAATTAATTTTAATAAAGAAAAATGGTAGCGTAACGTAGGTTAATGATCCATAAAAGGCTCCTAATTACCGTGTTCCGGGCATTTTAATATGAGCTAATTTTGGGGCCGAGAGTAACGCCTTTATTAAATAATTCCGGAGTGGAAAAGGTGAAATGGAAAATGTTGCAGAGACTCAGGATTTTATTCAGTTATCTTGTTAATTTAATTTCAGAAATATTGTATGAACTTAGGTCCTCTTTTCTTAGTCACTTGTTCATTTTATTTTATACACAGGTCACGCTGCAGTGTAAAACTCATTTATTCAATTGAAGATTAGCTAGTTTTTCGAAGTCTGCAGAACTCATAATGTTCGGACAATGATCAATCAGTCGGCTCGTAATGGAATGGTGATAAAATGATATTCCCATATTGCTAATATTATGAAACCCGTTAGTAGATATGATTTTCTTAAAATGACTACTTAATTTGAACTTTTATTAATATGGAGTGGAGTGTCAGTGTTTGAATACTGGAAAGTCATAATGAAACCATTTTGTTAGTTGATTACGAAACATGTCAAAATCGATTATTATAAGATCACTGATCATCAGGCGTGTTTTTTCATCTTTTACTTTTCCAAATGTATCCTTGGAGTGTACCCCAAGCATAGCCCTCTTCATTACCCTTTGAGTGACCTTGCGCTTTCTTATAAGGCCCATTTTATATACTACAAAAATGGCATAAAGAAAAGCAAATGACAGCTGAGCATATTTAAAAAAAAAGTCTAACCGGTTGAAGCAATTGTTTAAAGCAAAGAATATAAATACTCTCTGCTGGTTTAAAGTTTCTAATAAAAAACTACAAAGCCAACTTCAACTTCAAAATTTCTAATATTGTATTGCTGTGCCATTTATCATCAATAAAAATACCATGCCGCCAACCAACCAAGACTATCAAATCTTTCTCGACAATGCCGTAGTGCAAGAGTAAATCGAAACATTCTGAATGAAAGCAGTGAAGAAGAGCAAGAAATTGCACGTGAAGAGCGCCGCCTTAGTATGACTCAACTTCGTTCTTCTCACTCAGAAGAGCAAAGGGAGGCGGCAGTCCGTGAAACTGCTCCGTTGACAATGCGAAATCGGCGAACAAACCTCAGAGATCATCATCACCATCATCAATCTTTTTATCGTCCCACTGCTGGTCTCCTCTCAAGCAGAGAAGGATTAAGCGTAATCACCACGCTTGCTCAATGCGGGGTGGCGATTTCAGACTTATAAAGTCCAGGTTTCCTCAAGATGTTTGCCTTCACCTTCAGCCATTGGTGTCCTAGATATACCTAGAGAGTACATATCACTTTAGAAAAGTTACATCGATACTTGCCTGACCTGGAATCGAACCCGCGCACTCATACAAGAGAGTCTGGTGTTTTAACCACTAGGCCACCACGACATCTCAGAGATCAACAGCTAGATAATTTACGAAGCACAGGTAGAAATTCATAATTTCTTTCACAAGGTGCTACAATAAATAAATGACAAATAAAAAAATCATGGATTTTTTACTTTTTCAATTAGGAACTGATTTCAATTAGAAATAATAATATTATTTTTTTTATTTACAATGTTCCTAATTGAAAAAGTAAAAATGTGATCATGTGATATTTATTGCCTTTAAGGCGGAACAAAGTTCGCCGGGTTAGCTAGTAATATTATAAATGCGAAAGTTTGTGAGTATTGACGGTAGCATGTTTGATACTTTTACACGCAAAAACTTCTGAACAGATTTGGAGGAAATATGGCACACAGATGAGTCATAATCACTTTTTACCTCGTTATTATTATTATTATTATTCCTTCGGGATTAAAACCCATGCGGGGCTCAGCTAGTGAGACCATCATCATCATTTCAGCCGAAAGACATCCACTGGTGGACATAGGCCTCCCCTAAGGATCTTCACGGCGATCGGTCCTGCGCCTCCCGCATCCAGTGGTTTCCCGCGACCAATAAAAAACATATATTTGTTAAATAGATTTGACCTTTTTTTTTAATAATTATAAACTAGTGCTTGACTGCGATTCCGCCTGATGGTAATCAGTCATGCAATCGTTGAAGGTAAAGCGCACTAGTTTATTAAGCCTATTCACTTAAAAAACTTAGGAATAGGAAGGATGACGGCAGTCGAGCGAGGTGATGCCATGTTAAGACCAACACGGCCAACGATGCTGCGCCAGAGGGAGATTGATCTGGAGACTCCCGATACAACAACATTTGGCGCATCGTACCCGGTACACATCGCAACAAAACTGCTCAGACCCGTCCTCCGTACGGCTTCACCAGACATCATCATCGGAACACGACGAATCGCTTGGCGGCAAGACCTTGTCTGGTGGGTGGTAACTTCTGTCAGCAGCCGATGTTATGGCCTGCCACCGAGAAAATGACCTGTAGTAACACATCTAGTTCGCTCTTTCTTTCTTAATTCAAAACATACTTAGGCATCCTATATAATTTTTACTTGAATACCATAAAAGGTTAAGAATTCTTGTAAAATATCAGTTGTTTTCATATGACAAAAATGTATCATTTACACTTGACCCAACATTGAGAAGGCAACATTCTAAAATAACTACAATACAATAACTATCATTAATTCATGTAAAAGAGGGACTGGACGTCTAAAGTTATTCTCCTTGTGTTACGAGTACAATGCTTGACGGTTGAGATTGTAATGTTATTTATAATAAATTCATAAGGGTTTCTATCTGGTTTTAATTTATTTAACAAGTTTGTTTTTGGAGGGGTCCTGGCCAGATAACATAATGGACATGCCGTACTCGTATAATCGGGTAAGGCCAAGATATGTACTTGATATGTCGTCTCACTTGGACTTGCGCATCTCCGACATGGAACAGCGAGGCCTACGGGAGGCCTGTTTGCAGTCTTTTCAGGGAAGTGCGGTTCCGGAATTGATATTTTAAAAGGAACCGCGACCACCCCTATGTGCGGATGGTTATCACCGGGGTGGTTTAGATTAGGGAAAAATCCCACACTCCTCGACCTTGCTTCCCCCAGGTTGGGTACCAAAAAACAAAAAATAGTTTGGAGAAAGTGTTATTCGAATTTCCGATGAACAGTACGTTAAATCAACATTTGAGCAACAACATTGATTTCAAAATAAGATTATTAACTAGTGCTTGACCACGATCGCGCCTGGTGGTAAGCAGTGTTGCAAGCAGTGATGGCAAAGCTCACTAGTTTATTAAGAACCTACTCACTTTAGTCTTGAAAACACTTAAATTGTAGTCAGACGGAAAGACGGCCACAGGTAAGTTGTTCCAGTCCTTGATGTAGGCGGTATAAAAGACGGGGCGAAACGCTACGTCCCGTTCGTCGTAGTGTCCAAAACGTAAGGATGGATTCTCGACATATGACGAGTTGTGCGATGATGGAATGGTGATTGCGGAATTAAGTCATGAAATTCCCGCGCACAGTCTCCAAAGTGCATACTATAGAATATCGATAAATGCTTAATATAAACTAACAATCATCGTAACATGTCGTAAGATACTGATCAATCCTGTATCAATACCAGCAGGCATGGTGATACAGCTGACAGCAAAATCTATCGTGTAATAAAACTCTGAAGGCCCAGTAATCACTAAAAGTTTCCACAATTATTAATCTGTTTTTTTTGACTCTTGAACAGCCGTCATATATTTAAGAAGGTCGGTATAGAATAGAATACTCTTTATTATGTCATCATCAACCTTTTTGTCGTCCTACTGTTGGGCAATCCTTCTCTGTATGTGAGGAGACCTTCTAACATACAGAGAAGGATTGAGCATAATCGCATAACAAAAAGCAAAAGAGCCCTTCTCTTTATTGTATACATCATATCAATTTCCGGACATTAATATGAAGATTTTGTAAAGGGTGACAGAATGGGCTGGTTTAACACTACGAGCGATCTTTTACAGACAAACTTTGGATGGAACACCAGGGGGAAGGAGAGGCAAATAATGTAATGGACTTCGGATTCCGACTCGGAATCCGGAATCCATTAATCAGAACCTAAACTTCGAGAACCTAAACCAATCGATCAACAATCTAGCATGATTTAAAAGTTTTTTGCTATATCATTCATTATCTATGATTCACTATTTCATTCGATTATTATCCCTAACCGTTAAAAGAACATCAATCAACGTTTTTGAATTTTTATTTGCACGAAATATTTACCTATTGAGTTTTTTTTTTATATTGTTACGGGCTAGGGGTATTAAAATGCCGGTTAATTGTTTCGAAGTTTATTGGCAACGAAGGTACAGTCGATCGTAGGCATTGACAAGTAGAACGTAGCTGATGTCGCATCGAAGTCTTCCCTTATGTTCACGAAGTCCGTGTCGTACACACACAATAACACTATAGATGTTACTTCACGCAGTCCTCAAAGTTCTCGTTACAGTTGTCGCAGTAGATCTTCTTTCGTATCCCTTCTTAACTGTCGCTTGTTTTCTTATCGGTAGTCAAATGAAGACTGACTGCCCGCTGGCGTCACGGGGCTTTATATAGACCAGCTGATCGAATACTCCACATATGTCCAGAATCAATAATAATAGCGCATAATTTCGAGTACGTTCGGTAGGTACCTGTATAGGTACTTTGCCGGAGACGATTTTCTGGAAATTTCGATGTTGACACTTTGTTAACAATATTTATGAAACCTGTACCATTTGATAGGCTACCCTAGGTCTAGCAATACATTTTTATATAGTACCTCTCTAATACCTAGATCTCGAGATATAGCACTTAACAGTTATGTATTGCATGTCACGAAATATTGAACCTTATGCCATCGACATAAAGTACATTCGTAACATTGCCCCGTTCTTAGTCGTTCTCGTCCCGTCATGAAGTCAGTTTGCATACGTCGGTAGTCGAATGCAGATTGATTCTGTGCTGGCGTCACGGCGCTTTATGTAGGCTAGCTGATCAAACATTCCAGACCCCTCTAGAATTTATAATAATAGCGCATAATTTCGAGCACGTTCAGCAAGTACCTACAGGTATTTCCTGGAAACGAGTTTCTAGAAATTTCGATGTCGTCACTTCGTTTACGATGATTATGAAACCTGTACCATTCGATAGACCACCGTAATTCTGGCAGAACATTTTTACAATGCCTAGGTCTTAAGATTCTGGGCTTAAAAGTTAGGTACTGCATGTCACTCGATATTGAACCTTACGCCATCGACATAAGGTTCATTCGTAACATTGCCCATTTCTTAATCGTGCTCGCCCCGAGCATGATTTGATCCATAATTGCGAGCTAGGCGGTCTACGCGTACGATCATCAGCTTCCCTCTAGGTCCTTTCTTTATCCGGTAGTTGACATCATTTATTCTGGTTACTATCGTATACGGTCCCTCCCATTTGGCTTGAAACATTGGACTCTTTCCTTTCCTCCTAATGGGATTATGTAACCATACCAAAGTTCCCACTTCAATAAAAAAAAAAAAAAATCGGGCACGTTAGCTTTGCAGTCGTATTGAATCTTCATTTTCTGGTTTTGAGATCGCTATCCCTCACTAGCTCATGTATTCCATCTAGTTTATGCCGCAGGTCGGCCACATAGTCGACGACTAGGATAAGAGTATCGGGAGGTGTTCCGGTTAGTGCATCTATTGGTAGTCTAATTTCTCGGCTGAAGTCTCTCTCCACGAAGGCTGAGGAGATAGTGGAGTATCTACGCGTCAAGTCTAACTGGACTGTGAGGGTCGAGGTGTTGGAGCCGCGCCACAACACGTACTTCAAGTTGTTCGTGGTACGTGTTCCAACGCATGATCTCGACAAGTTCCTGAAAGAAGAGCTATGGCCGAAGGGTGCTGTGTACCGCCGGTTTCGTGGCCGGCTGCGTGACACCAGTCAGCGAAATATTAAATTTTTTATATATCAATTTACAAGTATTTTTATGTTATAGTTTGTATTGTATTTTCTATGGCCCCTAGTGGCTTGAATTAAATAAATAAATAAATTGCAATCGCCGCATATATTCTCGAGGATTTGTACTGCATCACCACGCAGAGCAAGCGTAAGAGCAGTTACAACTTGACCGTCGTCCCAGTTGTTGCCTTTGTCCCAGTTGCGACCTTTTCGAATTGAAGGCGGAAGGCCACCCATGACGTTGTTCCATCAAAATGAGGTACTTGGAATGTCGGCAAATTACTGGGTACGGGTATCACACCTTTAATACCTCCTTTTTGTACTTTTTCTATTACTTTCTCAAACTCCATGATGGTATTAGTGGTTTTAGTGTTACTCATTAATTACCTACAACAACTCTGGGGTATCGTCAACGGCGAAAAACCCGAACAATTCTTCGAAAATTTCAGTTGTTTTCATATGGCAAAAAATTATCATTTAGAAAGAAGATGAAAGAAAGTACATTTATTCAGCACATACTTAAAGACACACAATACCTACATCTAAAATAAACATAAACTATTTAATCACGTAACTTACCATACGTCATAATTTAAATTCATAACTTTGATAATTTTTATAAGTACAGACATTTTAAATGAACAGTGAGAATTTCACTATTCGCAATTTCACAAACGCAACACTAAATTAAACTAGGTATTCAGATAAAATTTTAAACCAAAAGTTTAATTTTAATTCAGCATGTTTATGTCACACATATGCACGGGCCATGTTTTCGTAAAATACTCTCGTGCCGAAAATTTTAACAATGTGTTGAAATGATTCCGGTAACAGAAAGTACAGAAGGTCGACTCCATACGATGTTTTATGGGCAATGGTTAATGTTTACTGTCAATGGGTACAGCGGATAGTAGCAATGACAAGTAGAACGTAGCGGATGTTGTACCGAAGTCTTCACTCACGTCCACGAAGTCCGTATCGTACACACACAACAATATTACAGAAGTTAGAAAGAAGAAGAAGTCTTAGAAGTCATCGTTGCACTTGTCGAAGTAGATGTTTTCAATGATCGCTTCTTACTCCCTTGTTTGGCTTCGATAGTCAAATGCAGACTGACTCACGGACTGAGTCACGCCGCTTTATACAATATGTAAAGAAAACCCCGTCCGACCCAAAAGGATAATAAATGTTAGGTAAACACATGACCAAATAAAATATGAAATTTCATGTAATCATCATAGTGACAATAGTAATGAATTTTGAAATAATCTTTTTTTTCCGCGAATTAATTCCAACTTCCCCAAAATTGGTATTTTTTTAAAAAGTGACAACACCATTTGTGACGGAGCGAATAGCGATGCGACCATGTGCCGCGTGCCCTGCTCCCCTACACCCGCGCATGTACGCCTAACGTGTTGCATATCGCACATGCATTAAGTTACCTCGATTTTTCGAAATAATATTTATTTTTTTAGGGGGATTTTTTTTTTAAGTTTAGCACGGCTTTGTTGACATTATTAGAAACAGTTAACGATACCTAACAATACCTTCACGGATCGGACAGGGTTTTCTTTACATATTGTATATGCAAGCAATTCAAACGTTCGAGATATGTAAAGGGTGTATCTGACATCGACGCACAAACGAGTACCATGGATCCAGTACATAATTCTAAACCCCCCAGTGGTGGAATTTTTCGTCGGCTTTTTCATGATTTAAAATAAATATTTGTAGTTTTTTTTTTCAATTTAGACCGTTTATAATTGCTCTATATATCTTATTATATATATCTTATTGGGTTATAAAAGTATATTTTATAACCCAATAAGATTTTAAAGAAAAAAATTATTAATTCGCTAATTACACAAAAAAGCGCAATGAAAATAAAACTCGAAAAACTATCTTATCAGCTGATTTAATAGAGTTCACATCAGGGAACAACGTGATACCTACAAACCCGCACGGCGGCACGCTTGCAACGTTCAAAGGCCGAGCCGACACTTTTTTTTAAACATTGTTATTTTTTTAACCGTACATTAACGACATAAATGACTATCCTAATTTTATTTGTGAAATGAAATGAAATCGTTTATTAAGCAAGTAGGATCACCGATCACTTTTACACGTCATGTTTTTTTTTTTAACTAGATGAAGCCGGCATTTCCTAACTGACTACCTCTTAGAAGAAATAGCCGAAACAAACTCAGGGATCAACGTCTTTTTTGAAGTCCAGACATTAAAAATGAAAATGTTTACAATAATTTACGTTATAATTATGCATATTGCTTATTATGCTTAACAGAGCGAGCAATTCAGTCCCAAGCTTTTTTGACTTCTAAATAATCTGTGATTTTATAATACCCCTTTTTGCAAAGTTTGGCCTTTACATAGTTTTTATATCGTTTAATGGGTAAGTTTCGAATGTCCATGGGAAGCTTGTTGTGAAAGTGGATATATTGACCCATGAACGAGTTGCCTACTCTGTGGAGACGAGTGTGATGTACAGCAAGATTGTGTTTGTTCCTGGTATTTATAATTTCGATGTCGACCTTTCATTGTCAATATTGATGAAATCTGTTCCGTTCGATATCTTGGGCTAGCAATGCATTTTTAGATCGTACCTCTACAATAAAAAAAATAATAAAAAAATGCAACGAGAGAAAATAAGCGTACACATACATACACAAAAAGTAAATAACAATCACAGTGTCGGGTCGGTCATTTCAGCCGAAAGACGTCCACTGCTGGACATAGACTTCCGCCAAGGATCCGCCGTGCGCCTCCCGCATCCACTGATTTCCCGAGACTTTCACCAGGTCGTCGGTCTAACTTGCCGGGGGCCTACCCACGCAGCGTCTTCCGGTGCATGGTAGCCACTTGAGAATCCGTTAGCCCAACGGTGACGCTCACGCGAATACAAAAATAATATAAATCAACCTTCTGTCAACAACTGTTCGCATTAATTACTCGTGAGGATTTCTCATAAACATCTTTAAAGAGAGCGACATGAGTTACATTTTAAACATGCTTCGCAGTTTAATTTCGTACGTGAGAGAAGCGTATATGCAAATGAGCCTCTTGCGTGTTTGAATGTAGTTCATGTAGGTTTAGCGACCTAAGCTTGCTTGTTCTGACACAGCAAACAAATACAACATGATCCAAGAACCGAGCTGATTCCGTGTCCATTCTGTTTATTTATGCAATGTTATTTTTTATTTAAGTGAAAATCGAAACACGTGTCCAATATATTAAAGAATCTATGTACGAAATTTCAAAAAGATGTAATGGAAAACCACAAAGTTATGGGCTTGTTGTCTTACCTTTGTGATTCCAACAAAAATATGATGGTCAATTCACTGCTCGGGCCTGCAGCGGTGCGGCGCGGGGGTAGTGCGTTAACCTGCCTCACGCGCCTAGTTTTATGATTTCAGCATTGGGAACCGTCAGCTGTGTTGCGCGCTCGCTAACCACACTGCAACGATTTCTAAATGTGTTTGGGAAAACATATAGCATGGTGGAAAATGATTGGGATCGAATCAGTTGAAGTTACCGTCAGAAGTTACCACCCACCAGACAAAGCCTTGCCGCAAAGCGATTTGTCGTGTTCCGGCATGATGTCTGGTGAAGCCGTACGGAGGACGGGTCTGAGCAGTTGTGTTGCGATGTGTGCCGGGTACGATGCGCCTAATGCTGTTTTGTTGAAAGTTTGGCTGTGGAGGGTCTTTAGATCAATCTCTATTTGGCGCAGCTTCGTTGGTCGTGTTGTTGGGTTTAACATTGCATTACCTTGCTCAACTGCCGCCTTCCTTCCTATTCGCTCAGTTTTTCTGAGTGAATAGGCTTTTAATAAACTAGCGCGCTTTACCATCAACGATCGCATCACTGCTTACCATCAGGCGGAATTGCGGTCAAGCGCTTGTTTATAATTATTAAAAAAAAGAACTATACTCAGGTTTCGAATTAAGAAAAAAAAATGTATATCTAAATGTTATGTATTTATAAATTTTAATTTATATATAAGTCGTGGTGGTCTAGTGTCAGGTCAGGCAAGTACCAATGTAACTTTTCTAAACTTATAATTATGTACTTTCTAAGTATATCTTGGACACCAATGACTGAAGGTGAAGGAAAACATCTTGAAGAAACCTGGACTTTAAGTCTGAAATCGCCAACCCGCATTGAGCAAGCGTGGTGATTACGCTCAATCCTTCTCTGTATGAGAGGAGACCTGTGCCCAGCAGAGGGACGATAAAAAGGTTGATGATGATGATGATAAATAAGTCTATGCTTGTTTATCCAATAAACAAGCATTACTGAACACGCATTCCTAGTCTTCACGACAACTCTATGAAGATATCAACATCCATAAGGATATTTTATAGTTCAGCTATAAAGCTGAACTATAAAATATATGCTTGCAGCATTCAGTTGATTTCCGTGACCTGGTGTTGTTACTTGGTCAATGCCATACTTAAATACACAGCTAATAAGTTTCTAATTCCAATATGAATAATAATTTAGCTTCACTAAAGTTTTTCCGAAACGATCATTTGTTGTTAATTGGTTCGATTGCATTTGGCCGACCATTCAATTGGCGTATCAATCAAAGTGTTCATGGATATAGTTTCAATTTACAAATTGTATCAATCACGTAGAAATTGGTAATTGCGACTTACCAACGTCTACATCTGCCAAGATTTTCCCCAAATGTTCATTCATCCTCCACAGAAAAGGGAGGATCCTCCGACCAGATGGGTATTATGTCTGGCAGCTTCCCAAAATTCCCAAAATTACAACTTCTCAATGACAACTTCCCAGTGACAACTTCCCAATGACAACTTCTCAAAATTAACCGTGTGACAAATGCCCCACGGTTAATATTGGGAAGTTGTATATATGCAAGTTGCAGGGTAAACTCTGCTTGCGCGATGTAGAATTCGTGGGACGTGTTATTTATTTGTGACGTTTGTCGGGACCGCTACACAAATATCTTTGGGTCAGCTTCCAGTCTAACCGGATTCAACTGAATAGTATTTAGTATTTTACATAGAGCGACTGCCTATCTGACCTCCACAACCCAGTTACTAGGTGGACTGGTGGTCAACGGCTTAACGTGCTTTCCTAGACATGGAGGAGTCCCAGTATGTAAAGATGGTCACTGATTGATCGACCTGCGCGGCTGTTATTATTTAAGCTACGAGTCCCTCAGAAATTGATAATTGTAGGTGATCGTTTTTTGCGAGGGACCCTTTAATTAAACGCATCACTGCACGACAAAGGCAGAGACCTACCAATCAACTGTGTGTTGGCCAATTCTCTCTACTGAGATAATTATTCAATTCATTTTATTTGCTTTTCAATGGTCTTTAAACTTCATAATAATAGCCTTTTTTTCTGGTGTGAATGTGAGATCATCAATTGACCTCTCCTGCTCTGGGCAAAGCGAAAGGGCGTGTCAGACTTTTACTGACTAAAACTCATCCGTGTTCCTTCATTTGCCTGTGTGCCAGGCCCACGGTTTCTCTTTTGACCAACCCGCAACCCTGACCCAGGCATCGGTCTTCGTGGACCCCATCACGATGTGGAGACATTTTTTTGAGGCGCGCGTGAAACACAATGTGCCGTCGACCTGGCCCTGGTCGTTACCGGGCGGCGAGTTGCTCACTGCCCGCCGCCCGCGTCTCCTGCGGCAGCTAGAGGCATGAGAGCGCTGAGATTCCCGCTACCTCATTAGCTCCATAGCTTGCCAGCATCCATTTTTACAGCTCTGAAACATTCATTGCGCGTCTAGTTACATAAATGCTGAGCAGATAAATCTTTTGTGGAACATACGAAGCTATGTAATAGGAATATCCTTCAAAATCTAGGTTGTGATTGTGTGTTGCACAATTTGAACTGTTTCAGGTTCTGTGTATTAATTTAACGTTCCTCTGTGCTAGGGACAAGGTAAACACGAGGCAAACGTGTTTATACTGTGTCAAAGCTGTTCGTTCCAATATGTGGTTGATTTTGGTTTGGTTCAGTTGTGGTGATAGGTTTCTTTTTATGAATTATAAACTAGTGCTTGACCGCAATCCCGCCTGATGGCAAGCAGTGATGCAATCGTTGATGGTAAAGCGCGCTAGTTTATTAAGAGCCTCTTCACTCTAGCCACGAAGACACTTAAATTGTAGTCCGACGGAAACACCGCCGCTGGCAAATTGTTCCACACTCCCTTGAGTTACGCGGTATATAAAATAGGAGGCGAAACGCTTCGTTCGGATCGTTGTGGTGTCAACAACGTAAGGGTGGAAACTCGCCGTACGACGGGTCGTCAGATGATGGAACGGAGGTGGGAGAGTTAAGTCTTGCAATGCAACGTCACTTCGAAATTGGAACGTTATCTCGCGAATCCACGATGATTTTCTTCATAAATACATGAATAATAAAATAATAAAAAATAAAAAACTGTTTAATTCTCACCACAAGCCAAAAACAAAACAAGTATAAAAAATTGTTACACACAAGAAATAGCTTTTATTTATTTATTTTTTTTTTTGGTTGTGGATCGCTGGTGCCTGTGGTAGGTAGTAACACCTGTAATACAGGTCACCAGGTTCCCACCTGTTCATGATTACATATTACTAGTAACAAAAAATCGAAACAATTAGTGAGCTTAAGATTATAATAAAAATAATAGTGTGCGTTTGCGTGTGTGTGTGTGTTTGTGTGTGTGTGTGTGCGTGCGTGCGTGTGTGCGTGTGTGTGCGTGTGTGTGTGTGCTTGTGTGTGTTTGTGTGTGTGTGTATGCGTGCGTGCGTGCGTGTGTGTGTGTGCGTGTGTGTGTGTGTGTGTACATAGCGCATTGGTCTGATTAGGCTAAAACGTTAAAAAGAGCTTCTGTGGCAGCATATGATTGGCTTTGCAGCCAGGCTTGCACTGTGATTTTAAAATTATATTTGTTCAAAGAGTGCAGGGAAAGAATACGGTTTAATTTATTGTAAAAATATTCGTTTTCGAGTTGTATGCGCTCACTTGAATGAGATTCCCTTAGCTCAGACTGTTTCAACTCAGTCGGGTTGGATGGTACTTCTTCTTCAGCGTATAGAGGTCCACTGCTGCACAAAGGCCTCCCCTAAGGCTTTCATTGCTTTGGGGGGCTTTGCCATAATTCCCGCGCTTGTCAAGCGGGTTGGGGATCGCAGAAATTTGATATTCCACAGGAGAAACGCTGCTGCCCGCTTTTTTTTTTATAATTATAAACTAGCGCTTGACTGAAATCCCGCCTGATGGTAAGCAGTGATGCAATCGTTGATGGTAAAGCGCGCTAGTTTATTAAACCCATTCACTTAAAAAACCTAGTGAATACGAAGGAAGACGGCAGTTGAGCGAGGTGATGCAAATTTATAAACCCAACAACTCGGCCAATGATGCCACGCTAGAGGAAAATTGAACTGGATGGACCATGATCAAACTCCCGACACAACATCATTTGGCGCATCGTACCCGGCAAGCTTCACAACACAACTGCTCAGACCCTTCCTCCGTATGGCTTCACCAGACATCATGCCGGAACACGACGAATCGCTTGGCGGCAAGACTTTGTCTGGTGGGTGGTAACTTCTGCCGGCAGCCGATCTTATGGCCTACCACCGAGAAATCTAATCACCGCTTCACTGGTGAGAGTTCCTATAATCGCCTCTTACAACACCCACGACAGGATATATCCTGGTTAGGTTGGTACCATTCTAAGCCCGATACCACATGGGGGTTTAAGGTACTACACGGGGATTAGATGGTTGAAGTTTGCTAACAATGCCTAGTTGTAGTACTCCTCCTCAACTGACTAGGCTTTTACCAACATGTTTGGGCCAGCTTCCAGTTTACCCAGATTCAATTGAATAGCAGTATTTTACATGATATACCTGGTCGTGGTGGCCTTGTGGTTAAAACACCAGCCTCTCAAGTATGAGTGTGGGGGTTCGATCCCAAGTCAGGTGAGTACCAATGTTACTTTCCTAAGTTATAGGAAAGGAATAGGTATAGAATAGGTTCTTAATAAACTAGCGCGCTTTACCATCAACGATCGCATCACTGCTTACCATCAGTCGGGATTGCGGTCAAGCGCTAGTTTATAATTATTAAAAAAAAGTTATATGTACTTACTTTCTAAGTATATCTTGGACACTAATGACTGATTACAAGGTGAAGGAAAACATCTTGAGAAAACCTGGACTTGTAAGTCTGAAATCGCCAAGCCGCATAGAGCAAGCGTGGTGATTACGCTCAATCCTTCTCTGTATGAGAGGAAATCTGTGCCCAGCAGTGGGACGATGAAAAGATTGATGATGATGATGATTTTACATGGAGCATCTGTCTATTTGACCGGTAATGCGATACCCCTTGCTAAGACCGGTTGTCAGACTTTTACTGACTAAAGCCCACCCGTGTTCCTTTACTTGCCTGTGGGCCAGGGCCATGGTTTCTTTTAAATCCAACCCGCAACCCTGACCAAGGAGGCATGAGGTCTTCGTAGACTCCGTCACGATGTGCTGACATCTCTTTGACACGCGCGTGAAATACAACGCGCCTTCGACTCGACTCGGGCCTGGTCCTTACCGGCGAGCTGCCCACTGCTCACCGCCCGCAAGCTCGCATAGCCGGGATCAACCTAGCGTGCCTTTCGAGGCACGGAGGCATCTCGGTATGTAATTATAGTCACCCGTCCAAAAATCAATCGCAGCAAGCATAGCTTTACCTGATTGATCGACCTCTACGGATCCCACGATAGGAAACCATAAAATATGAACCGTTTCCCTGCTGACATCCGGAGAGTCCTAAGCGAACTTCTCGAAATACGGGATCCTAAATCCTCAGGATTTTACCACATCATAAAAACTGATAAGGACAGTGGCGGCATTGTGTGTGGTACAAGTTGAAAGCGTAATTTTGTTTTCTAAATATCGTAGTGATAGAAATGAAATTTTTTCATTTTGTATGCAGAAATAGTTGTAGTCGTGGTAGCCTAGTGGTTAAAACACCAGCCTCTCAAGTATGAGTGCGCGGGTTCGATTCCAGGTCAGGCAAGTACCAATGCAACTTTTCTAAAGTTATATGTACTTTCTAAGTATATCTTGGACACCAATGACTGAAGCTGAAAGAAAACATCTTGAGGAAACCTGGACTTTAAATCTGAAATCGCCAACCCGCATTGAGCCAGCGTGGTGATTACGCTCAATCCTTCTCTGCATGAGAGGAGACCTGTGCCCAGCAGTGGGACGATGAAAGGGTTGATGATGATAATGATGACGTAATAACGCATGCTGATATGGTTGCTCCGATACTGCAATACATCATGGATGTTTGCTAGCTCGTGTGAATGTTGGTCATGTGGATCCGATGCGTATCTTTGGTCTGCCGGATGCGGGGCAGCATCAAGAGGCTGCTGGTAAACGCTCCCACGATACAGGAGAAATTCGAAGCGCGAGACAACTTAATAGCTGGCAGGTGTTGCAAGGTTTCGATTAGGCCTGTCACCACGCAGCAATGATGTCAAAATCTGCTTTGTTTTATTTTGATTGTAAGTGTATTACTAAAACAGTTTATAGGTTTGCATTGTTACTAATTCAGTGGGTCTTGTTACTTCAAATAAATTGATAAATAATATTTTATAAATAACATAACATCATCATCAACCTTTTTATTGTCCCACTGCTGGGCACAGGTCTTCCCTCATACAGAGAAGGATTGAGCGTAATCGCCACGCTTGTTCAATGCGGGTTGGCGATTTCAGACTTAAAGTCCAGGTTTCCTCAAGATGTTTTCCTTCACCTTCATCAGTCATTGGTGTCCAAGATATTTTTAGAAAGTACATACAACTTAGAAAAGTATTGTTTTTTTTATTAATAACTAGCGTTTGACCGCAATCCCGCCTAATGGTAAGCAGTGATGCGATCGTTGATGGTAAAGCGCGCTAGTTTATTAAGAGCCTATTCATTTAGAAAAACTGAGCGAATAGGAAGGAAGACGGCAGTTGAGCGAGGTGATGCAATGTTAAACCTAACAACACGACCAACGATGCTGCGCCAAAGGGAGATTGATCTGAAGACCCTCCACGACCAAACTCCCAACACAACAACATTAGGCGCATTGCACCCGGCACACATCGCAACACAACTTCTCAGACCCGTCCTCCGTACGGCTTTACCAGACATCACGCCGGAACACGACAAATCGCTTGGCGGCAAGGCTTTGTCTGGTGGGTGGTAACTTATGCCGGCGGCCGATGTTATGGCCTACCACCGAGAATTACATTAGAGTTACATTGGTACTTGCCTGACCTGGAATTGAACCCGCATACTCATACTTGAGAGGCTGGTGTATTAACCACTAGGCCACCACGACTCCATACAGAACATAATATAACTTTATTGTTCAATGTTAATAATTTTGCAATGGTTAGGTAAGTGACACTTTTGACACACACAATATGGCTGAGGACGACCACAACAAACTCCAACCATTAATCAGCCAGAGATTATGACAGATGGGGTTTATTATTTTAACCCTGTTCACATACAACTGAGATGAATTGTTTATTCTGTAAACCTAAAATTTTACTTATGAAATATAATTCATATACGAGAAAGGCGGCCGTGATGAATGGCTTAAGTTTACGATGAAAAAAAAAGTACATATACAGGTGTATCTGACATCGTAGCGCAAACTTCGCGAAAAGGCTACACCGCATGCCACTAATAAAATTATGATAGTCATTTATGTCGTTAATGAGCGGTAACAGAAATCACAGTGTTTAAAAAAGTGTCGGTTTGACCTTTGAACGTTGCAAGCGTGCCGCCGCGCGTGTTTGTAGGGATGACGTTGACCCCTCATGTGAACTCTATTAAATCAGTAGATAGGATAGTTTTTCTAGTATTGTTAACATTGCGCTTTTTCGTGTAATTAGCGAATTACTTAATTGTTACTTTAAAATAGCAATTATGGACGGTCTAAAGTGAAAATAACTGCATATTATTTTTTTTTTAATCGGGAAAAAGCCGACGCAAAATTCCACCACTGGGGGATTCAGAATCATGTACTGGATCCATGGTACTCGTTTGTGCGTCGATGTCAGATACACCCTTTATAAAACTTGCCAACATCAACCGTTGGGCACGTGCCCGCCAGACGTCAGATACACCCTTTATATATAAAAATCAAAACCACTTTCTTTGTAATTTTATAACTCCAGAATGGACTCACTTATCCAAACCAAATGTTTAGGCTTTGTTGAGACCAATTAGTAGATGGTTAATGTGAAGTTTGAATAAAACCGGTCGAGCGGTTCTTCGTTTATCACATTTTTTGTAACAAATGAATTCAATGAACGGTGATATAAAAATCAATGCCACTTTCTTTGTAATTTTATAATCCACCAAAACTGTGTAATGGCACCAGATTGGCAGTAAGAAATTTATTGGCAAATTTAATTGAAGCTACGATTTTAGCTAGCAAATCATAAAGGAGAAGTTTGCTTGATACCGCGTATCCTTATGATCCCAACTGATGTCATTTGAGATCAAACGATTACAATATCCTGTCTGTTTATGTTGCCTGTTCGAGAGTTGCTACCCCCAGTAGTTACTAGTTTATACATGCTAGAAATGGAAAAATAAAGAATATTGTTTATCTAAATGTTTTGGAATAAGTTTTAAAATTGCTAGCAATAGGGATATTTCCTGGGTAAAAAAAAAATGATTCTATTTAGTCCGTCATTCAGGTTCTAGAATAATATTGAATACGTATATTTTGTTTTATCAAATCAATAAAAATTGACAAATATAAAAGGCATCAAAGATCGGGAGTGGTGGCTGGTGACGTCACTGCTCGCTAAAACGTGTAGCGCGCAGTGACGTCACACGAGTTTTCAACGCACTGTGTCGTCTTCATTTTTTGTTTATACGAAAAAAGAAAAAAATACGTTTCTAGTATTTTTTGGAAATCTAACAGACGGACTAATTAGTTTTTTTTAGTCAACTACCCTATTAAAACAAAATTTATATTTGAATAAATAATTTTAATGATCCAATAAATTTGTTTTTATTATTTCACTTTATACGTAGCGAAGTGTGTATAGGGCCGCTAGTTACATATATATTTTCTATTTTAATGATTATTGACAGAAATCTTTAAAAAAATGAATTAAGAAGGTTTTATAAGAATAATTTATAAATAAAGCAGAAATTCCATCTTGCTCTTCACCGGGGGGCAGAATAGAAAGCCTGTTTGGGCAAGATGGAATAAATAGGAAATCACTACATTTTACCATTTAAACACATAAAACTATCATCTCCTGTTTCATTACAGAGTTCATGTGCCCGACTAGTAAGTAGTTAATGGACCTTGTACCTTGTCTAATATGTTCGATTCCAGATAAGGTTCATATTATTATGAAAATAATATATTCTGTGCATTTACAGAACACATCATTTTCTGCAGACTATTCTAAATTTGGGACAATATATTTTTTTTCTTTTTTCCTTTATCTATTACTCCTATACTCATTACCTATATTTTCCTTGCCTTCGTTCCTTCTTCCACTCTGAACTAAAACGCAATTTTCCATCTTACCCATATACCTTTTATTGAAACTATAGCAAATAGTTTCAATAAAAGGTATATGGGTAAGATCGAAAATTGCGTAAAAGCTAGCATCATTCGTTCACTTCAAAAATACATTCAATTGTATTTACCTATGACCTGAACCTTTATGATTCTCAAATAAATCTTCTTTAAACAGCATTTTCCTTATTGGGTCTACTTTCAATAAATACTGATCTACATCAGGTATAATTCTTTACAAGATATTGCTTCATCCCCGCTGCTTCTTTATCGCTGGGACTTACAGTACCGGGTATTACCTTCATATGAATTATGATAAGCTATTGAGATACCTTTTTCATATCCTATAATCGTTGAATTAATATTTATCGGAATAAAGGCTGACTGATAAAACTAGGGACGTTGAAGAAGGATGTTTGTTTTTGGGTTAGAATTATTTATAAACAATCTTTTTTTTTCTTACATGTAATACAGTGAAACCTGGTTAAGTGAGATATCAAGGGACTTGCAATGTCGTTTCACTTATAGAGGTATTCCACTTACCCAGTGTCTCAGATATACAGGTTTTAAAAATATCTGTCTCATTTACAGAGGGTTCCATTAATAGCCATAATTCCACTAATCCTTCCCACTTTCATAAACGAATATTAACTTCAGTTTTTCACGTAATGATAACGATTGTAGCTTTCGTTTTGGCATTTTTCAAATAAACAGCTGAATGATAGTAAAGCGAAACTAAAACTGAAGGTAATTGAAGCTCAAAATTTGTACTTACGTACTTGGAATTACGTGTGGAATTTGTGGGTAGAATAAGAATGAGTAAACAAACAATGTTATCTCAGTTACAGAGGTTAATGCATATAAAATTTACTCGCCGTCTCAGTTATAGAGGTAACTATGATGATAAATCTAAAGAACAAATCCCAGATATAGAGGCTTACCTCGTCCAACTAACAGAGGTAATTGAGTGCCAAAGTGTTGGTTTTTCAGCATGAGTTCCAGTTATGGAGGTTTCTCACTTATCCAGGTCCCACTTAACCAAGTTTCACTGTAATTATAAAATAGTGTTTCACCGCAATCCTGCCTGATGGTAGGTAAGTGATGAAATCGCTGATGGTAAAGCTGAAGAAAGCCTATTCATTCACAAAAAAAAACCGAGTGGGTAGGAAGGAAGACGGCAGTAGAGCGAGGTGATCGTAATTATTTTATGTGCAAACTGTCGATGGTTTTCGTTGTTCTTGCATTACTCTTAAAGCCGTACGGAGGACGGGTCTGAGCAGTTGTGTTGCGATGTGTGCCGGGTACGATGCGCCAAATGTTGTCGTGTTGGGAGTTTGGTCGTGGAGGGTCTTCAGATCAATCTCCCTTTGGCGCAGCATCGTTGGTTGTGTTGTTGGATTTAACATTGCATCACCTTTTTTTTTTTTTTTTTGCCGGTTTGGAAATCCTCATAGGATGCCCGCCGCCCTGGGGTGGGCGACGGGGTATGTCAGACTTTTACTGACTAAAACCACCCCGGTGTGTCTTCTATCACGAGCGCGCGTGGGGCCGCGGGAGTCTAAATTCTTCCACGGCCCCACACCCTCGTGCTGGCCCGGTCTGTCCGGGCCTCGTCTCCTGCACGGGGTAGTGGGGTGTTAAACTACCCCGTGCATCGCCTCAAAGGCGCGCGCCGACACTCGCGCGCGCCTCCGCCTCGGGGTCCATCAATGGGGGGCGGGGACTTCCCCATCTCCCTCGCCCCTGGACCCATTCATGGGGGGCGGAAGAGGGCGTTATCCGCCCTTCCTCGGCGCCCGGTGCGTCTTCTGCGGCCCGGGAAGGGAGTTGATATCTCCCTTTCCCGTTCCGCAGCTTCCTTCTGCGACATCACGTCCTCGCAGAAGGACACCACCGCGTCCCACGACTCTGAGCTGCCGACCATCCTCCGCACTACTGCCGGCAGCGTCAGGTCGCCTCCTACTTCATTTGTGAGGACACGGCGCTGCTCCTCCCAAGCTACACACTCGGAGAGCGTGTGCTGCGCCGTGTCCTCCCCGCATTGGACGCAGTGGTGGCACCGAGCGTCTGGCTCCCTGCTTAAGCGACGCAGGTACTTGTCGAAGCAGCCATGCCCCGACAGTACCTGCGTCACCCTGAACGACAGGGAGCCGTGCCTCCTCCCGAGCCAGTCGTCGAGTACTGGCCGGATCGCCTCGACGGTAGCGAGGCCGGCGGTAGGGCGCATAAGCCTCTGCCGCCAGTCCGCCACCAGGACCTGACGGAGCTCCTCTCGGCGCAGCTCGATCTGCCGCTGCACCGGACTGGAGCCCCGTGTCCGCTCTTAATAAATTCCGCTTAGGAGTCGTCAATCCAAAAGTAATTACTAGACACATTTTTGGTTTTGATTCGAAGTGGTATCTACAACGCTACATTCGAAAAACGCATGTTACTTACGTCAAGCAAATCCTGCATCTCGCAAGCATAGTTTACTGCGCAACTAGCATATACCGAGCGGTGCTGACAATACAACAATAAATAAAAACACGAACAATGCTGGTTCATAGGAATAATCCTAAACAAGTCTAGCATCAAAAATAAAAAAAATACGAGTGTGCTTATGACCACACGACTGAAGTGAAACTTCTTTCGCTCCATCTGTATGTATATATATATGTGTGTCTGTACAATATACAGTATGTTAAGAAAACCCTGTCCGACCCATAAGGATAATAAAGGTTAGGTAAACACATGACCAAATATAATATAAAATTTTACGTAATTATCATAGTACCAACCCCGAAATTTGGTAATTTTTAAAAAGTGACAACACCGGTATACACACGGGCGCCTCTGTGCTTATATCCCCCACTTAACTTCCGTTCGCCTTGCCCGATCACTTTTCGTAACGCTTACGTCACGCGTTCGCCAGGTTACTCCCCAAGTCAAGCGTGCGAAAAGAAGTTTCACTTCAAAAAATGAAAATATTGGTTCACTGACATCCGAACGGCGATAGCGCGATCCTGTATCGACTTGCTTGACATGTACTGTTAACCAGAAAGTATGAATTGATTGCTCCTTCACAAAAACTTTCAGGTTAATTACGTAACGCAATATGAGTAGCAATGGGTTTCATTTCGACAGTTCAACAACATTTATTGCGTTATTTACGTTGTTTAGCAGACGCATATATCGAACATATTCAGCAACGGATTAGCAATATGCTTCGAAATGATACCAATTGATAGGAACAGTGTGTAAACCAATTTGGCATTAGGCTGCTGTATCTTCTGACCAAAAAAACCTCCTCAATGCGGGTTGGCGATTTCAGACTTAAAGTCCTGGTTTCTCAAGATGTTTTCCTTCACTTTGAATCAGTCATTGGTATCCACGATATACCTACTTAGAAAATATACTTTCTAAGTAGATATATCTTGGATACCAATACTTATGATACTTAAATATGTAATATAATAAAATACAAATGATACTTTTAATGTCTTCATTTAATTCAAAACTTCATGTCGTAATTATATATTCATTGTGTTACCCAATTACTAGGATGTAAAGTTCAGATAGGAAGTCATCATCATCATCAACCATTTTTTATGGACCCACTGCTGAGCTCTGGTCTCGTCTCATACAGAGAGGGATTGAGCGTAATCACCACGCTTGCTCAATGCGGGTTGGCGATTTCAGACTTAACGTCCAGGTTTCCTCAAGATGTTTTCCTTCATCTTGTAATCAGTCATTGGTATCCATACCTACTTAGAAAGTACTTGCCTGACTGAGATCGAACCCGCACACTCATATTAAGAGGTTGGTGTTTTATCTACTAGGCCAGCACGACAATAATAATAGATAGAATAGAATAGGATAGAATAGAAGGATAGTAATAACAGAAAAGGATGCGGAAGAAGTCGTGTGGCACAGACGAATTTAATTTTACGAATTTTTTCAGAAATATTTTACACAAAAAATCTTTGTGTTAAAAATCAAAAGTCATTCATTTAAATTAGGCTAAGAATCAGCACTTTTCGTACGTCAAAATTACAAAAGGCAGTCCCCATAACGCCCACCCACTTAAAACTTTCACATTTACTCCATTAAAAAGCGTCTGCATTATAATTTTGGTGTTATTACCCCGTCTTTTATCTTCCATTTGACAACATATGACAAAGTGGGGCACTTTGGAACAAAAAGATTTAACATACTCTGGAAGCAGTCACTTATCATTATATTTGTCACAAACAGGACTGTTTCATATTTGGGTTTATTTTAACATTTAACAATAATACACTTTATTAAAACAGTGTAACAACTTACGATCTTTGCCAAGTCATAAAATATGTCAGTTCATGACAACCCTGAGATTACGTTACCAAGGCAACCTTTTCTTTAAAATTATTGTTGGCTTGTTATTTTTAGCTGATTCGTCATCCAAACTCCGTCAATATTTGGAAGCCATGGTATGATTACAAAATATCAAATATTGCCTTAAAGACGTTCTGCGAGGCTTAATGATAAATTCACGCAGAGCTTTGGGCAGTTGAGGGGTGACTTCCGATAAAAAGCTTCTAATAAAGGAGTCATCATCATCATCATTTCAGCCGAAAGACGTCCACTGCTGGACATAGGCCTCCCCCAAGGTTCTCCACGACGACCGGTCCTGCGCCTCCCACATCCAGCGGTTTCCCGCGACCTTCATCAGGTCGTCGGTCCACCTTGTCGGGGGCCTACCCACGCTACGTCTTCCGGTGCGTGGTCGCCACTCGAGAACCCGCCGGCCCTATCGGGCATCGAGACTCCTCTGGGTATATTGCTTCCAGATCTACCTCAGGTCTGAGAAGAAAGGCCAACGTTGCTGTGTCCAGACCCTCCTGCGGCAACAATGGCCTCTCTCAGAGGCCTGTGAGAGGCCATTGTTGACTTCGAACACTACTGTTGCTGTTTGTATCTCTCATATCAACCTCCTATCATTCATAGCTCATTCAAATAATCTTTTTTTTTTAGTTCTTATATAAATTGATTCATTTTCTTTTTCAGGTAAATAGCCTGAGAATCTATACTAATATTATAAATGTGAAAATAACTCTGTCTGTCTGTCTGTTACGCTTTCCCGCTTAAACCTTTAAACCGAGTTTCATGAAATTTGGTACAGACAATCTTTAGACCCTGAGAAAGGATATAGGCTACCTTTTATTGAAAAAAAATATATATTCCCGAGGGAAATATAAAACCGCGATATAACCGAATTCTAAGATGGAAAGCTAGTATTTAATTTAAAAAAAACAAAAGAATGTTTTATTCTTTAAATTAAAAAAGCGTTAGAGGAATCAAAAGTTTGTTTTATTTGGTAAGGTAAATGTACAGAGGTATTTTAATTTAAAAGTACGACTTCCAAATTGACAAGGGTCGTATCTTGGGTAGTCCGTTTCAGATGAGGTATATATTTATATAATAAATATGCAACGTTATTTTATACGAAACCCGTACCCTAATAAAGTAACACTCCATTACTATCAGTTGTAATCATTTCGAAGCAAATTGCCAATACATTGCTTTATATGTTCAAAAATGTGTCTACTCAAAACGTAAATAACGCAATGAATCTTGTTGAATTGTCAAAATGAAACTCATTGCCACTGATAGTATTCACGCATTATATTTTTACCCACCCATTCCTTTATATTTTTTTAACGCGGTAATATTTATAATGAATAGCATTGTATCCTGTACATCCCTCCTTATCTCTCCTACTCCGTTCCTATACCGTGAGGAAAGAGACATTTTTTTTTGTTTACTTCTTACCGTTCATAGGAACGGAAAAGGCAAAGGCATAGTACGCCATACAGTCTAGTCTTAAGTAACTTTTTTTCTTCAGTTTATATCCTAACTTATCCTAATTTATCCTACCTTATCCTAGCTTAACATAACTTAACCTATCTCTTTTCGTTTCCCACGTGAGGCCGACCAGGAGGGGTTTGGGGTAAAGACATGATTTGACCACTATGCTACAATATTTCACTGTTCTTTATGAATTATTCACTGAATGCACTTTTTACTACATAAACACGCGTTTTTATTTAGTAAACGACACTATAAATAATTTAAAAGTCCAATGAAAAATGAGCGTGGCACTCATTTTGGCTTTCCCGCCAAACTCCGAAAAGAGACAATATATGTGACCATCAGTGCTGTCAACGTCAATGTGTCAAGTGATTATCTATGACATTCATCTTCCGCAAAAACTTCTTGTCGTATCTTTGGTTTTTGTATATTCGTATTTGACATCGACTTCCGAAATTAGTTATTTTTCACTTTGTAGTGGTTTTTGGAAGTCGGTTGTTTTTTTTTTGTATAAAAGTTTTATTTTCAATTGCATTCAGACTAGAAGCTGACGCAAATGTAGTTGGGAAACGACGTAGTTTTGTTTACTTTAATTTTAACCCGTAATTTTGAAGAATTCCCGCGATGCCTATGGTCTTCATCATCAGATTTAGTGCAGACCATTATTTAAACCCCAATGGGTGCAAAATTCTCATCAATATAAATGAACTAAGTCCAAACATAAAGTAGCTACTGTAAACCGTTGAGGAGTTCCTGGAACTGGCTTTTGTCTTCATCATCAGAGCTCTTATGACAGTCACAACCCATCTAGGTGTTAGGTTTTTATCAATACAAATTAATCAAGCCCGAATACAAGGTAGCTGCTGTGAATTGTTGAGGAGTTCCTTCAACTGTCTCCCGGCTCCATTATCAGATCTATTCCAGACCTTTATTAAATTGTAGTGCTTTAAAAAACATAATGACAATACTAAGAAATGCACTAGTCGCCCCTACTATTTTTAAAGTTCCCCTTGATTTCTCTGGTCGTCCATCATAAGTTCCTGATGTCCTTATCATGGGGCCACCTTGGAAATATCTTCTTTCCAGCAAAAAAAGAATTATCAAAATCGATTCATAAACATCGAAGTTATCCGCGAACAACATAAAAAAAACATATATACGGTCGAATTGAGTAACCTCCTCCTTTTTGAAGTCGGTTAAAAATACCAACTATTAACTGCAGCTGCCGTTTCTCATGCCACCAAAACTAATAATATTTATTCAAAATTCCCCAAATAACAAATGAATACAGTTAGACTTAAATGTGATTCTTAAATCTAAGTCTTACATGACTTAACTAGGAAATCCTGTGTTTTATCCAAGCGATATAAGAGCTGTAATAACAATCTAAAGTAATTAATAAATAAACAATATTAACTAACAAATTGTATTAGTTATTTCATACAATCACTTCAGCACAATTATTAATTTTTCTGTATCTTCGTGGGTCATTTTCTGAAGAGCATCCCTCAGAATTTATTTACAGTATGTGTAATTTGTAACGGAACTTAAAATCGATTGAACTGACTGCCGAATGGTTTTTTTATATGGCTATACTTACTTTGAATGGAGTGTAGTTTGTATAGCGAGATCCTTTTGTTAATGCCATTGTAAAGCCTGAAACTTAATGCCCCTTATTACATGGATTTTATTTAGATCAGGTTTCATCATCATCATTTCAACTGAAAGACGTCCACTGCTGGACATAGGCCCCCAAGATTCTCCACGACGACCGGTCCTATGCCTCAAGCATCCAGCGGTTTCCCGCGATTTTGACCAGGTCGTCGGTCCACCTTATCGAGGTCCTACCCACGCTGCGTCTTTCGGTGCGTGGTGGCCACTCGAGAACCCGTCGGCCCCATCGGGCATCGGTCCTACGGGCAATGTGCCCTGCCCACTGTCACTTTAGTGTTGCAATTCTTTATGAAATATCAGGTTTAAACAACCTAAGAGGTTAAGGGAAAGTTAGTAAATTATGCACCTTACCAATGTCAGCTTAGTTCGATACAAAGTTGTCACTTTGGTATTAAGAACTTTGACTTAACCTCAACAAAGTTCGAAATACAAATACCGACTCAAAAGTTAAGTGTGGAACTAAAGTTGGATCTCGTTTTGTAATAACGTAGTAGGCGTTGTATTATAGAGTAGAAATTTACGTTTTGTGCTTTTAGATCCCATCTCTGAATAGTGTGCTCTTAAAAGCATAGGAGCGTTCAGTCTAAAAGCCTCACCGGCTCTGCCTAATTTAATTGAAATCTGGCTTGTGAATCTATATTAGTCTACATGATCGTATTTTGTCTATAACATTCGTTCTAGTAACAGTGCAAATGTTTGTATTTGCCAAATGGACAAAGTTTATGAGAATATCAATATTGTATGATCTGTTGCTAGATCACACACTACTTTTAGATGATGTGGGCAGAATACAATAAAAGATGTTGATTTTATATAAGCTACTATATTGCTCCAAAGTTATAGCTAAAATGAGCTAATGGACTGATGTGTGTGAATTGAGTGACACGTGGCCTTTCCTGGCCGTAATGAGAATGCGACAACTTGATGGCTCGACGCGAACTGATGATTATTATAAAGTAAAATGAATGCAAGGCGTAAATGCTGACGATGCTATGCTGATGTGCGGTTGCACTGTACAAATATTATGTAATTTGAGTCGTGTAGGTAAAACTTGAACATGCAATTGACACTCTCGTTGGCTTAATAGTTAAAGATATTTAGAATATCTCATTCTACTAAATACGGAGAAAAGAAAGAAAACGGGGAATAAAGTTCACTCATCCTCCATAGAAAAGGGGAGGATCCTCCAACCAGACGGGTGTTATGTCTGGTGGGCACTTGCCCAACGGTTGAAGTTGGGAAGTTGTATTTATGCAAATTTCACGGCAAACTCTGCTTGCGAGATGTAGAATTCGTGGGATGCGTTGTTCACCCGATATCAATCGTCGGGCAAATGCGAACCAGATACAACACCCGTTTCTTTGGAGGATCCTCCATTTTCTATGATGGATGAGCGAATATTAGACCCTGTACCTCATCCGTTTAAATCGTGTTGGCATCACAACCTTTTATAATGTGTTCTTGTGTTTCAGCCTATAGAGGTTCATTGCTGAACAAAGACCTTCCAAGGCTTTCCAGAAATTATAATTCTTACCTGTAGTCTAAATCCTGCTTGTGACTGTTCGTCTCTCAGTATGCACTATTTGCTCATTCACTATTAATACAAATCCTTCTAATATATAGACTCTTTCTAGTTAAGGTGGCAGTTTTTTTTTTAAATTGATTGTACAGGCGACAGCAGGTCAAGCTACCTGAAACTGTCAAATATTTCCAATCAATCTTCTTCAAATCAATCTTCAACCTTAATAAGTCAGCGATAAAGTTGAAAATCTGATAATGAAATTTGACGGATTGTAGTAATGAAATGAAATGAAATCGTTTATCAAGCAAGAAGGATCACTGACCACTTTTACGCGTCATATTTTTTTTTTTAACTAGATGAAGCTGGCATTTCCTAACTGACTACCTTTGAGAAGAAATAGCCGAAACAAACTCAACGTCACAAACAACAAACTCAACTCGATCATCGTCTTTTTTCAAGTCCAGACATTAAAAATGCTTAATGCACACTGCTTAGCAGAGTGAGCAGCTCAGTCCCAAGCTTTTTTGTCTTCTAAATAATCTATGATTTTATAATACCCCTTTTTGCAAAGTTTGGCCTTTATATAGTTTTTAAATCATTTAGTGGGTAAGTTTCGAATGTCCATGGGAAGCTTGTTGTAAAAGTGTATACATTGACCCATGAACGAGTTGCCTACTCTGTGGAGACGAGTGTGATGTACAGCAAGATTGTGTCTGTTCCTGGTCTTTATATTATGAATATCGCTTATTTTCTCAAAATTCGATATATTTTTATGTACACACATAAGATTTTCAAATATATATTGTGAAGCTACAGTCAGAATGTTCACCTCTTTGAATTTCTCTCTAAGAGAATCTCTAGGACCAAGATTGTAAATGGCTCGAACGGCCCTTTTCTGTAAAACAAAGATGGTATTGATGTCCGCACAAGTTCCCCAGAGAAGAATACCATAAGTCATAAGACTATGAAAATAACTAAAATAAACAATTCTGGCTGTATCCACATCAGCTACCAGTAGCTTGATGTTCTGTCGTCATCTCTTCCACACTATTTTTATTCATTACTTTTTTCTTTGTCAGGTTTTTCTTTTATCTGCTTGTAAAATGAAATGGAAAAAGTATCAAAAGATAATTATTATCAATAAAGGGAACAATTGGGAACCAGATAATGGTTTTCTTTATGAATTAATTTCCCAGTAAATGGTTTGAATAGTAACTTTCCATTAAGTAAATAATGGACAGCAAATGATAATAATCACTGTTTATATAAATAGCCCTGCGTTCCGATACTGTTATCGTATTTTGTGATCGAACGAATCGATTTGAACGTATCCTGTTACTCGTGCGATGCATTAACTTTTGCGTTGGTAAACATTTACGAAATGTAAAGCTTCAGATGTTTCGGATTGTATTTTCTAATTACATGGAAAGAAGAGAATAGAATAGAATACTCTTTATTAAGTCCTAGCGGCCGCCAGCGACTTCGTTCGCGTGGAGTTAATTATACTCCGCTCCTATTGGTCGCAGCGTGATCTTATGTAGCCTAAAGCCTTCCTGGATTAACGGGCTATTTTTTTTTAATTATTTTATAAACCAGCGCTTGACCGCAGTCCCGCCTGATGGTAAGCAGTTGCGCAATCGTTGATGGTAAAGCGCACTAGTTTATTAAGAGCCTATTCACTCTAGCCTTAAAGACACTGAAATTGTAGTCCAACGGAAACACCGCCGCTGGCAAATTGTTCCAGTCCCTCGATGTACGTGGTATAAAGGAGGAGGCGAAACGCTTCGTTCGGATCGTAGTGGTGTTAACAACATAAGGGTGGAAACTCGCCGTACGATGGTGGAACGGAGATGGGGGAATTAAATCATGCAATTCCCTCGCACACTCCCCAAAATGTATCCTATAGAACACCGAAAGGCTGGCTACTCTACGCCTGTGCTCTAGGCTTTGGAGACCAACTCGAGTTAAATCAGGGTCACCAATCAGCTTCTTCACACGCCTCTCCACTGAATCCTACCAACGGCAAAAAGAAATTTTCAAATCGGACCAGTAGTTTCTGAGATTAGCGCGTTCAAACAAAAAAACAAACTCTTCAGCTTTATATATTTGTATAGATTATGATCATCCGCCTACCCTATTTTCCAACTACCTTAGGGCAGCTTCCAGACTAAACGGACTCAATTGAATACCAGTATTATAGAGCGACTACCTATCTGACATCCACAACCAAGTTATTGGGTAAAGCGATACCTCTTGCTAAGATTGGTGGTCAGACTTTCGTACTTCTGACGACCTGTAATGACTGTCCAAGATCTACAAATGCCAGCCAGGAGCAACGGCTTATAGTGATTACCGAGGGACGGAGGTCTTGGTATGTCTAGATGGTCACCCATCCACAGTCCGACCGCGGCAAGCGTAACTTATACAATATGTAAAAAACAACCCTGTCCGATCCGTGAAGGTATTGTTAGGTATCGATAACTGATTCTACTAATGCCTAAAACGCCAGACCAAACTTAAAATAAATATTATTTCGAAAAAACGAGAAAATTTAATACATGTGCTGTAGGCAACATGGTAGCCATAACGGCGGGCGAAAGGGGGCGGGGCACTCGGCACGTGGTCTCACTACTGTCTAAAATGGTGTTGTCACTTTTTTTTTAAATTACTAAATTTTGGGGAAGTTGGAATTAATTCGCGGAAAAAAAGATTATTTCAAAATTCATTAGTATTGTTACTATGATGATTATGTAAAATTTCATATTTTATTCGGTCATGTGTTTACCTAACCTTTATTATCGTTATGGGTCGGACGGGGTTTTCTTTACATATTGTATATTATTACTGATTGATCGACCTGCAGGGTAATTACATAACACAGTATCAGTAGCAATGAGTTTCATTTTGACAGTTCAACAGCATACATTGCGTCATTTACGTTGTTGAGCAGACACGGTTTCGGACACATGCAGCAATGGATAAACATTTTTTTTTTAATAATTATAAACTACTGGTTGATCGCAATCCCGCCTGATGGTAAGAAGAGATGCATTCGTTGATGGTAAAACGCGCTAGTTTAATATGCCCATTCATTAAAAAAACTGAGTGAATAGGAAGGAAGACGGCAGTTGAGCGAGGTGATGCAATGTTTAACCCAGAGGGAGATTGATCTGGAGACCCTCTACGGCCAACCGACACATTTGGCGCATCGTACCCGACACAAATCAAATCAAAGCATTTATTTCAAATAAACCAGTTACAGGCACTTTTGAATTGTCAGAGGTTCGGTCAGTCAGTAAGGTGAAGCTAGTCACCCGTTCCAAAGAGTAGGTACGCTATGGAGAAGAACGGGCAAGAAACTCCATAAACACTCTTTTAAAGTATCAAGCTATTGATACAAATATTTGATTACATCATTCATTTTGAAATCAATCGTGTGAGAAGGATGCAGAAATATATTGTACGCCAAGAGCGTCCATTATGGAAAACAAAAAAAAACACAACAACAAAATGACTAACCTAACAAATAGATACTTTACAGCAAGTACATTGTGCTCACACGTGTGCCATGCAATTATACAATACTAAGAAATTGAATCTACACAATGCAAAGATACTTTTGTCCAAGGTTCAGCAGATACAACAGTGTTCCCGAATGCTAAGTTTAGCTCCTGTGTAGCTGCACCAGTGCCGAATACCCCTGTCAGCGATGCAATTCCGTAACGTACAATTTGCTTGGCTACATAGTGTGTACTGGCTTTGAGTAAAAAAAAAAGACGTGTGGCACTCGGGGACTGCCGCGGTAAAGCTATTGCATAGCATTTTGTATCAATTTATGCAATTATAATTATTTATTTATTTTATTTATGCAGTATTTCTTTTTCTTTGATATTAATTCAAGTTACACTTTTTGAGCGTGGTGACCGATAAGAAAACAAATTTTTCTTTTATTAAATAAATAAAAAGCTAATATTATTTAAAATATTTTTATTATTTTACAATACATGTGTGTTTTATTACCTTACAGTAGCTGTTGGTTATTCAGGAATATTTATCATTGAAACTATAGGTTTATGATAACTGAAATAAGAAACATAAGTTTGCGACTTAATATCCTCTAAATACCTAGAAAATACCGCGTCAATGGTGGTCCCATATTTTGTTTCGGACTCTTGTGGATCATCATTCATTTTCAAATTTAATGTTTTTGATAGAAAAGTTGTCAACCGCTCTGATTTTTTATCAGCGAAGTTAATGTTGAAATCGCCAGCCAAGATAAGTGGAAATTTATTACCATTTGTACCAAGTATTTTCGAGCCTTCTTCAGTGTACTCCAGTAAAGTGCGATGAATAAAATGCTCTACCTCGTCCAATTTTGGATTCGGAGAAATGTAAATTGCTACCATAACTATTTGTAGGCCATTTCTAAGTTTGCATAAGCACGCACAAATATCTCCAACAACTGAGCGCCTAAGATTAGCATCGCTAACGTGTGCAATATTTATTTCAATATTCGGAGTCATAATATTAGTAATATCATTTTTATTTTGGTAAATAGCTACCCCACCTTGTGAAACAGTATCTCGTTTGAACTGAAAAATACAATTAAAATTAGGTATTTCAATTGGATTATCATGCGTCATGCAAGTTTCGGTAAGAAGTAACACATTTGTTTGTCTCGTAACTGAATCTTGTAAATCGTATTTATGACTATTTAGACTTTGGCAGTTGAAAGTCATTATTGAAATGCCATTTCTATTACTAATGAAATCTAATACACTTTGAGCAATCGTCTGAACACTATTTAAAGACAGTCTTTTGAATTCTTGCAACAATTGAAAAAACGACCGCGTGAGCACTTTTTACTCTATAAAATCACGCGCTTTTATTTAGTAAACAACACTATAAATAATTTAAAAGTCCAATGAAAAATTAGCGTGACATTCATCTTAGCTTTTCCGTTAAAAAAAAAGCTATTTTATAAAAACACTACTAAATTAATTTGAATAAAAGTACTTAATAATTAATTATATGAAAAGTTTTTAAGGTAGCCATGACAACGTCGATGACGTCTATGACATATCTCTATAGAAGACCTATTTCAGAGAGAAAATTAATCGCAAGTTTAGCACATCGCGACTATCAGTAACATGGCAAGTGTGTAGAACTGAGTTCGCGCCCTACAATATGCATGCTCTTTTTGAAAATCTATAAATTGTTTTCAAAAGATGTAGTCGCACGCACACAAACATACCGTGCCGAAGACTGCCGAACTGAAACGACGTTAGACGATGGGGAGCGTGAGGTTTTTTCGTTACGGAATTTCTGGATTCGGTCCCCGCGCTCAAGGCCCGCGATAGAAGCTATGCAATAGCTTAAAAACAAAGAATTACAAATTAAAACTACAAGAGGAAAAATCAAAGACAATCAGTGTAAGTATAGAAATCGGACGCAGCTCAAGCCTAAGCCTTTTTGTCGTCAATATAATCCTTAACACTATAAAATGCTTTCTGACACAACTTACGTTTAATGAAGGATTTGAATTTATTCAGGCTTAGATCTTGAACCACCTCTGGAAGTTTATTGTAAAAATGTATACATTGGCATCTAAAAGAGCCACCTATTTTCTTGAGCCTTGTTGTAGGTACAATAAATTTGTGCCTGTTCCTAGTATTTATATTATGTAAATCACTGTATTTTTCAAACAATTTTATATTTTTATGAGCATACAAAAGATTTTCATAAATATATTGAGACGGCACGGTCAGTACATTAATCTCTTTAAATTTTTCACTGAGAGAGTGTCTCGGACTTAATTTATAAATTGCACGAACAGCTCGTTTCTGCAAAACAAATATTGTTTGAATATTAGTGGCATTTCCCCACAAGAGAATGCCGTACAGAATGGCCGCCTTGTGGAAATAGCCAAAGTACACTAAACGGGCCGTCTTAATATCAGTCAAAACGAATTGTTCTAACTGCATATGTAGCAGAACTTAGTTTTTTTCACAATTTTTCTATATGTGGACCCCATTGAAGCTTAGCATCCAGAGTTATACCCAAGAACACTGCGCTGCCTTCAGATTCCAATTCATCGCCCTTTATCAACACTTTAGTTTTCACCTGCCTAACGTGAGGTAGAGTAAACTTAATGCATTTGCACACATCGCAACACAACTGCTCAGACCCGTCCTCCGTACGGCTTCACCAGACATCATGCCGGAACACGACGAATCGCTTGGCGGCAAAACTTTGTCTGGTAGGTGGTAACTTCTGTCGGCAGCAGATGTTATGGCCTACCACCGAGGTATTCTGCTTCTCAATATGCTTCGAAATGATTTCAACTGATATCAATAGTCTTTTACACATTTAGGGAGAAGTGTGTCAGTTTATTAAGCCACAGGCACCAAAAACAAACAATATGACATCATAAAGGAGAAAACCATAACTTCCCTGTCATAAAGAAGAAATCCAAGGAAAACAGGGTACTTTTTATTTGAGTGATGAAAAGAATATACGAAGGTTTAGCACTAAAATATGATACAGCTAACAAAATATAAGACGAGGACAGGCGTTCAAATAAATTAGACTTGTTTGTCATGACGTAAACTCAAGGTGACCCGAATTGGAGTTTGTGTTCAGATTTGGGGCAGGTGTAAACTTTTCGTAGATGTTATGTATGTGAAAGTGTTTTTTAACATTCACACAATGATGGATAATATACAGGGTTTTGAGCCAGCCTCTGTTAATAGCCTCCGTCAATATGAATATTTGCTTTGGTCTGGTCGTGCCTCGAAAAAAAAAAAGAATATTAGGCTTACACTTGGTTAAAATTACAAGAATTAATAGCATGCAGTTACAACACCAGAACAGCTTTTCATTTAATTAGAATTAACAGCGGGTCCCAAACTAGGCACAGCCTGTATCCTGGTGACCCCAAAAGCACAAATAAAAGCACGTTAAGCCGTTGGTCCCGGTTGCCATAGGAACATCTAGTGGCAGTCGTTACGGGTTGTTGGAGCCCTCAAAAGTCCAACAATTGGTATAACTGCAATGTTTCGATATCGCCTTCGGGTTGTGGAGGTCAGACGGCAATCGCTTCACGGAAAATGTCGAAGTTTCACCAAAATCAGCAGTTAGACTGGTAAAGCGGACCCCAGACTCCAAAGCTGAAGAAAAAAGCTTCGGATGCGAGTGGGATTAACGCTGAGATGATAATGATGATTTGTTCAATTGTGGTTTTTACTGGTACGTAAATAATAATAATTCTACGTACATATATTTATGTATCTACATTTAAAAATCGGACGTAAGAAACGGTGATGTTGACTTTGGTGTTGCAACGCACATTACAACAAGACCTTAGTGAAGTTAGTTCTACGATAAAATGTATAATGTACAAGTCTTTATATAAATAAACATCAGTTAACTAAGTCAACCAAATTGTGCTCCTTTTGACTAACGATGTTGAAGACAAAAGTAATACAATTTGAAGTTAGTTCAAAAAGGCTAATGAGTCAAAATGTACAATTTTGTACAATATAAATACTATTGTTGAATTTACTGCTTCAAAGTTAGATCGTTTCATTACAAATCAAGATTGATTCCGCTTTGATTTCGAATTAAAATGAATTTCTGGAATTCGATTCCATTATTCACAATTAATTTGCTAATCGTTTCCTTAATTGGAATTCACAACGCCGATATATAATTATAGTCTGTTAATTGCGTCAAGCAAATTTAATATTTATAATGTAATAAACTAATATTAAGTCGTGGCGGCCTACTGGTTAAAACATCAGCCTAGCGAGGAGTGACGTCACCAGCCACCACTCCTGATTTTTGATGTCTTATATATTTGTCAATTTTTATTGATTTGATAAAACAAAATATACGTATCCAATATTTTTCTATGATCTGAATGACGGACTAAATAGAATCATTTTTTTTACCCAGAAAACATCTCTATTACCGTGCAGTTTCTATTAAATTCTGAATAAGTTTCAAGTATAATGTTAATTGGGTTGTATCCTAAAAAAATAATTTAATGTCCATCAGATAGATTTATAAAAAATATTGAACACGTATTTTTTATTTTTTCTTTTATTCAAATACTTACGAAGATATATTGATTTGAAATGTCGCATGACGTCACGCCGTGGTACAAAATATACCACGGCGTGACGTAATTAGCCTCCACTCCGTAACTTTAATACGCTATATCTCATTTGTTTTTGGTAATTTCGACCATATTCATACCTTAGATACATCCCTATTCATTGCAGAATATGTTAGAAAAATTTGTTGGCTTCACCACGTTAATTAACGCAGTGAATGTTTTAGAACTGTCAAAATGATAGCTACACCATATACAGTATGTTAAGAAAACCCTGTCCGACCCATAAGACCAAATATAATATAAAATTTTACGTAATCATCATAGTACCAATACAAATGAATTTTGAAATAATCTTTTTTCCCGCGAATTAATTCCAACTTCCCCGAAATTTGGTAATTTTTAAAAAATAACAACACCGGTATTATTAGGAGCGAATAGCGATGCGACCACATGCTGCGTGCCCTGCCGCCCACCGCCAGCGGAAGGGTGGTTAACGCACATTTTTTAAGTTACCTTAGTCTAGTTAGTAGTTTAGGGTTTTTTTTAAGTTTAGCCCGGTTTTGTATCCATTAGTAGAATCAGTTATCGATACCTACCAACACCTTCATATGTCGGACAGGGTTTTCTTAACATACTGTATACCACAGCTGCAATATTCTAATCTTTATCATTGACATTTACAGAGGCGGTCAAATTTCACCTGTAGGGTAATTGCATTACACATTATCAAATTATATAATCATCATTTGAGCCCAAAGAAATCCACTGCTGGGCATAGACCTCCCCCAAAGACTGCCGTCATCCTTCCTATACAATCAGTTTATTTTTGAGTGAATAGGCTCTTAATAAACTATAGTGCCCTTTACCATCAACGATCTTCACTGCATACCATCAGGCGTTACTGCGATCAAGCACTAGTTTATAATTAATTACAAAAAAAAAAAAACATGACAGCAATACGTACAGTCTACTATATTCCTTTTGTCAAGAGAAAAGATTCAACCATAATGTAATGAAGCTGTTAATTAATTGTCCTAGTTGATTTTGCGTCAAATAGATTGTAATTATTATTATAAAAAATAATAAATAATTTCTCGGTGGCCATCGGCTGCCGGCAGAAGTTACCACCCACCAGACAAAGTCTTGCCGCCAAGCGATTCGTCGTGTTCCGGCATGATGTCTGGTGAAGCCGTACGAGTCTGAGCAGTCGTGTTGCGATGTGTGCCGGTTATGATGCGCCAAATGTTGTTGTGTCGGGAGTTTGGTCGTGGAGGATCTCCGGATCAATCTCCCTGTGGCGCAGCATCGTTGGTAGTGTTGTTGAGTTTAACATTGCATCACCTCGCTCAACTGCCGTCTTCTTTCCTATTCACTAAGTTTTTTTTAGTGAATAGGCTAAATAAACTAGCGCGCTTTACCATCAGGCGGGATTGCGGTCAAGTGCTAGTTTATGATTATTAAAAAAAAAGTAAAGCCGTTATTACTCAGAAACCTTTTTGTAGTGTATTCTACGTTTGAGTGAATAGCGTTCCATTTTTTACAAAATATACAGTGAGCAGTCATAAAAGGTAAATGACTTGTAAAAGGCAGAATTCTCATTATAGTAATAACCCATTACAATACAATATGTAAATTAAGTTTTCATGGCTGACATGATTGTTGAAGGGGCGTGTCTTTTACAAATTAATAGTTGGTGAGGGTTTAGCCTTTTCTTTGTTTGAGGTGGGAAATCAACAAATGACTTCTCCCGCTCTGTGCGGAGCGAAAGGGCATGTCAGACTTTTACTGACTAAAACCCACCCGTGTTTCTGCACTTGCCTATGCGCCAGGGCCACGGTTTCTTTTTTAACCAACCCACAACGCTGACCCAGGAGGCATCGGTCCTCGTTGAGCCCGTCACGATATGCTGACATCTCTTTGAGGCGCACGTGATACACAACGCGTCGCCGACTCTGGCCTGGTCCTTGCCGGGCGGCGAGCTGCCCACTGCTCATCGCCCGCAAGCCCGCACCTACGATAGTCGATAGTTCTCCTGATGTGATGTCTCCCGACCAGGGCATCTCTTGCGGCGGCTAGTGGCGTGAGGGCGCTGGGGTTCCCGCTGTCTCACGCGTTCCGCCTCCTCCTTTGCCAGCATCACTTCTTCGTAGAAGGAGGTGACGGCCTGCCATGCATTCTCACTCCGGATCATGACCTGGATCAGAGTCCGACGCGAGAGATCGCCGTCGACCGCCGCGACGAGGACACGGCGGTGCGATACCAAAGCCGGGCCGGCCAGCCAGCCACCGTATACTCCACCGTATCCCTAGGGCGATCCACACAATGGTGACACCCTGTCGTTTCCTCCCACCTTATCTTGAACAGGAACCTCCCGAAACAACCGTGTCCGGTGAGGACCTGCGAAGGGACTTACCGTCGCTATTGTGGCGTGCTCAGTGAGGCTTAACCCTTTGTATGGTGGTATGAGGAACGAGATATAATGTTCACTCATCCTCTATAGAAAAGACAGGATCTTCCGACCAGACAGGTATGCTCAATGCAGCACTCACGCTGTCGGGTCTCCTCCCACTCGATCTTCGAGTGTTGGAGGTCGCCCGGCTGTTAGAGTGCAAACGGGGACGTCCGATAGAAGAGCTGGAATCCCGCGAACTGGAGGAGCGTAGGGCCTTTACGGAGGCCCCTCACCCCGCCAGCGAGCCAGATGTTGGTTATCAGTGTCTGGAGAATATGCTCCCCGAAACTGTGGCTCAGCTACAGCTCCCCGCTCATCTGATTTACACAGACGGTAGTAAATCTGATGTAGGGGTCGGGGCGGAATATTCATACTGGCGGGATGGGTCCGAGATTTATACCAAGCGAATGAGGTTGGAGCCGATGTGTACCGTCTTTCAGGCGGAGCTGCTCGCGATAGCCAGGGCTACGGACCTGGTTGTCCTGAGAGGCTTCGACTGCGCGACGGTGCTCAGCGACTCTCGATCCTCGCTCGACTTGATCCGAACCCCGGAAACACACCACCCCCTTGCTACCCATATTCGTAAGAATATTAGGGAGCAAGAGGGGAGTGGTAAAATCCTGCGGTTCTTTTGGGTGAAATCTCATGTCGGGATCCCCGGCAATGAGCGCGCCGACGAATTGGCTAGGCAGGCGGCGGCCCAGTCCAGGGTCGCCCCAGCGTATGACAGGTGTCCAGTCTCTTACGTCAAGAGACGTTTGAGAGAGGGCACAGTAGCTGTCTGGAACGGGAGGTACACCGACGGGGCCACGGCTGGGGTTACGCGAATGTTCTTCCCCGACGTGGTGCGCGCGCGCAAGGTCCTGGAGCGCCTCGACAGGACGTCTATCTGGGCGCAAATCTTGACTGGTCACGACGGCTTCGCCGTGTACCTGCCCAAATTTAAACTGAAGAACAGTCCAGCCTGTGTGTGTGACACACAGGCATCAGAAACGATCCAGCACCTATTACTGGAATGCCCGAGGCACGACCTGAAAGTAAGTACTGGCAGAACTTTGACAGAGAGAACTATAGCCGACCTTATGGCGGACAAACACTCCAGGCCGTACCTAGAGCGGTTTTGCCTCAAGGTCGCAAAAGCATCCATTGAAAGAAATAGGACAAGGGCAGCACAGCCAAGCGCTGTGCCGTCGGCAAGAATTGGTTAAAAGTATAATATTGTATAGAAGTAAGGTAGATTAAGTAGAAAGATTAGCATAAGGACCTGTAAATACTATGATTTTAAAATATAAAAAGAATAATAAGACATGGGAAAAGAGCGACCCAGAAAAGAAATGACAAGGCCAATGCCGCAAAAAAAAATGAAGCGCGAAAAAAGAGAATTGGTGAAAATAAAAACGTAAAAAAGGATTCTTGCCACGCAAGGAGAAAGAGACGGCTATTAAAGAAAGACCAGACAGGTATTGTGACGGGAACTTGCCCTAAGCTTGATGTTGACAAGTTGTATATACATATATGCAACACAATTGGCCTATGATGTTTCCACTCCTGGGACACAGGCCTCCTCTCCATGAGAGGGACGTGATCTATCGTACCTGTCGATTTGTTGTATGTATGCTAGTTGCACGGTAAACTCTAATGAGTTGGAGGGTCTGTGTGACGTCATGTGCATCGCTATGTTCGGCATGTTGGCATGTGATATAGCTACAATGGTATTGGAAACCTAAAGCGGTGCACATGGCTCGTGGAACAGATGTCTAATGAGGCTGATGGAGAAAGGTTCTGGAGTAGCGACCGTGTAACGGAGGACGTGGCTTTGGAAGGTTCAAAGTGGATTGATAACCTTGTGAAGTTCACCAGAATTTGCTAGATGCGAGAAATACAGAGCTGGTTGAAGTATCGGTGCTCTGGGACGGGGTTAGCCCAGTAGTGGAAATTTTTCAGCTGTAATGATGATATTGCCTGATTTTAAGAAGTAATGTGAAGGATGTTTTGAATGTTAATACTAACGTTTTAGTTTTCCGTTTGATAGGTCTGTTTCTTATTCCTCAGGGAAGGCGGCGCACAGTTGCCATACGTGTTGCCTTGCATATTTAGGTTCGGGGAAACCTAACTATACAAGTACTAACCTACAGTTTTCCCAGAGATGTGCCCTAACAGGCGTTGTATGGAAGGGTCTCCGGATTGGTCTTTTGAAAGGTAACGGTGTCCTTTCTTTATGCAGATGGTGCTCACCGGGGTGGTTTCAGTGAGGTAAGAATCCCACACTCTCTGGTCTTATATCTGAGGACCAGGGGCCATTAGAAGGTTTAAGGCCCCCCATTAAAAAATGAAAGTAGTGGTGGTCTAGTGGATAAAGCACCAGCCTCTCAAGTATGAGTGAGCGAGTTCGATTCCAAGTCAGGCAAGTACCAATGTAACTTTTCTAAAGTTATATGTATTTTCTAAGTAAATCTTGGACACTAATGACTGATTACAAGAAGGAAAACATCTTGAGGAAACCTGGACTTTAAGTCTGAAATCGCCAACCCGCATTGAGCAACCGTGGTGATTACGCTCAATTCATCTCTGTATGAGAGGAGGCCTGTGCCCAGCAATGGGACAGTAAAAAGGTTGATGATGATTAAAAAGGAAAAAAAATACGTCTGTTTCTTCTTACGCTGATGTTAGTCGCGTACGCTATATGGCAAAATGCTCGTCGGTTGACCAACAAAGACGGCAATGATGAGCAAAGGCGACACATGAGGTACGTGGCGTAATAAACCTACTTCGAAAGTAGTTTTGTTACTATAATGCTTACAACCTTAGTCCCAGTAATTCAAGTACTGAAATCAAAAGGGTTAAACGTTTACGCCTATATGACGTTAACGGTTCCGATCGTAAACGTTTAATGCGATAATTAAATACATTGTCAACTCTCTCACGCCATTTAACCTAATGGGAATTTATTGCGCACCTAATGGGAAAATTCGGAATGGGTGCGATGGGAATTTTCCTAATGAATGGGTGATGTTAAAAGATAGATTTATAATTTAACTAGTGACTCATCCCGGCTTCGCAAGGGTGCAATGCTGATACTGAATACACTACAGAAAAACTGTGAACATATAAAAAACGACGGCCCGCGGCCTGTAAAATCTTCCTTTAAAATCATATACTGTAAAGGGCAATAAGATCTATATTAAATCAAAAATTTATTTAAGGTATTAAATTGGATAAGGATTAATGCTGTATTGGTTAAAATCGCTTCGAAAATTAGCCAGTATTTGTCGTAAAAAGTAAATGACAAAAAAATGTTATTGTGGGATATCCATAAGAGATAAACATATACCATCATGGACATTTTTGTAGACCTTTTCAATGTGTACAATATTTAGTACATTATTTTGATATATCTCGTAGGGTTCAGCCAGCGTTTCACTGCAAACGCGGAAAAAAATTAATTATTTACGACATCACATTAGAAACCTCAAAACAAATAGTATTTCTCCACAATTTAATGGATGTTATTATACATATAAACCTTCCTCCCAAATCTTTCTATCTATTATAAAAACAGCGCAGTTTTAAAGATTTAATCATACAAAGGGACATAGGGAAAGGGAAAGCGACTTTGTTTTATAATATGTGGTGAAGTTGCTAAAATGCGACGTTGCCATATTTCAATTAAATGCGACGTTGCCATATTTCAATTAAATGCGACGTTGCCATATTTCAATTAAATGCGACGTTGCCATATTTCAATTAAATGCGACGTTGCCATATTTCAATTAAATGCGACGTTGCCATATTTCAATTAAATGCGACGTTGCCATATTTCAATTAATGGTGTTTTACATTCTTCGACTTCAGCCTATAGAGGTCCACTGCTGGACAAAGGCCTCCCCCAAGGCTTTCCAAAATAATCAAGTCTTGTGCTACCTGCATCCATCGGAGTGACCCTCTCCAGGTCATCGGTCCACCTTGTTGGGGGCCTACCTACGCTGCGTCTTCCTGTACGTGGCCGCTACTCCAGAACCTTACTGCCCCATCGGTCATTGGTTCTACAAGCAATGTGCCCCGCCCACTGCCACTTAATTTTAGCGTCTCGAAGAGCTATGTCTTTGGTTCTTCTGCAGATCTCCTCATTTCTGATTCGAACGCGTAGAGAAACTCCGAGCATAGCTCTTTCCATCGCCCTTTGTTTTACGTTAACAATCGTGAACTTACTTGCAAAATATTTTAAGTATGAGAAAAATTAAAACAAAAATAAATGTTAATTGAAAAAAGGTTCTTTGACATTTTTACCTTAGAGTTCTGGGATTTCAAAAAAGGCATCTTGTATATGCTGATAAGGTTAATAATAAACAGCTTTCTTTCTTTACCATCGCTATGTCATTTATTTTTTTAAATGTCGCAGCATTATGCTGCGATAGGAGCCTATTGGCCTCTTAAAGGACTTTCAGTTTTTTTTTGTTAATAATTATAAAGTTTTTAAATAAGTTTTTTTTTAATACTAGCGCTTGACTGCAATCCCGCCTGATGGTAAGCAGTGATGCAATCGTTGGTCGTAAAACGCGCTAGTTAATTAAGCCCATTCACTAAATAAAAAAATGAACTTAGTGAATAGAAAGGAAGACAGCAGTTGAGCGAGGTGGTGCAATGTTAAACACGACCAACGATTCTACGCCAGAGGGAGATTGATGTGGAGACCCTCCACGATCAAACTCCCGACACAAAAACATTTGACGCATCGTGCCCGGCACACATCGCAACACAACTGCACAGACCCGTCCCCCGTACGGCTTCACCAGACATCATGCCGGAACACGACGAATCGCTTGGCGGCAAGACTTTGTCTGGTGGGTGGGAAATTCTGCCGGCAGCCGATGTTATGGCTAATTATATAATAATTTTTTATATTTAACTAGCGGCCCGATACGTGCTTCGCTACGTATAAAGAGAAATAATAAATACAAATTTATTGGATCATCAAAATTATTTTATTCAAACATAAAATATTTTTTTAATTCCTAGCAATTTTATAACTTAATCAAAACATTTATATTATTAAACAACAGGCAACATAAAGTTGGCCATTTGAAAAACATGATTCCGCCAAATTCAGACCACAAACGTGTAAAGTTTGCCCTTGGGCTTTGTTGATGGACATAGTAAACGATAAATGCACAGGATATTGTAATCATTTGAAATCATGTATCAGTTGGGATCACAGGGATACGCGGTACTAAACAAAAATCTCCAGATTTACCAGATATGATCGTAGCTTCAATTTTTGGCAATAAGTTATTCACTGCCAATCTGGTGCCATTACAGAGTTTTGGTGGATTATAAAATTACAAAGAAAGTGGCATGGAATTTTATATATAAAACTTTCAAATAGTTATATATAGAGATGAGATGATAATCCACCGTTTCTTAAATTCAATTGTTACAAAAAATGTGATAAATGAAGAACCGCTCAACCATTTTTGTGTTAACTTCACATATACCATCTACTAATTAGTCTAAACAAAGACTAAACATTTAGTTTTGATTGTTGAGTCCGTTCTTGAGTGATAAAATTACAAAGAAAGTGGCATTGATTTTGGATGAAAAAGATCTTGGAAGGATCTTGGATGAAAAGGATTTTGGAAGAAAGACAGACGGATGTACGAACGGACAGCAAAGAGATTTTAGTTCCGCTTTTTCGCTTTTTCTAGGTACGGAACCTTAAAAAACAGTGTAGCGGTACCTACAAATGCCACATGAAACAACGCGTCATACTGACGTCACACGAATTCCTCATTTCGCAATCAGAGTTTACCGTGCAACTAGCAACTAATATAGGTATACAAGTTCCCAATTTCAACCGTTAGGCAAGTGCCCGCCAGACATAACACCCGTCTGGTCGGAGGATCCTCCCTTTTCTATGGAGGATGAGTGAACTTTACTCCCTGTTCCTCGTACCTCCATACTCAGATTTAAAATCCCAAAAAGGTTTCCTGAAGATGTCTTCTTTCACCTTTAATCAGTCATTGGTGTCCAAGATATACATAGAAAGTACATATAACTTTAGAAAAGTTACATTGGTACTTGCTTGACCTGTTATAGTTGAAAGGCTGGTGTTTTAACCACTAGGCCTCCACACGACTTTGCTTTTACTACCTGTAATGAAATACATATTTTTGTACCAGTATAATGGTCGATAATTTCGAGGTCGCTTCGGGTCGTAAAATACCTATAGTATGCAAACGTGTATTGGAAACCGCTTTAGGAGTTTAAATATTCAAAAAATTATGTGGCGTACAAGGCTATTCAAAATAATGTGTAAATATGTAAGCTGTCCACAGAAAACAAATAGACTTTGGACATAATGTAAACCAAAGAAGGCAAAATTTTTGGGACAAAAATCGACACCAATATTATGTCGACACATGGCAACTCTGTATTGCGATGTTTTCGTGAAATAACTCGTGAAACATTAAAATACGACTTATTACAACAACTGTACTATCTACTTTAGATTTGTTATAAAAAATTAGCACCCTGTTCTGTTTTTTCTTGTCTGCTTATACATGTGTAAATGATAAAATAAATAAAGAAAAACACGCTCTGACCACGCGTTATATTAAAAAGTGTAGCTCTTCTCTCTCCCAATTAGAACCAGACATTTGAAGGTCCTCGAGCAAAAAGGTAGGATCATCCAACCAGGCAAGTTTTGAGTCTGGCGGGCACTTGCCCCGCGTTTGATGTTGGGAAATAGAATATTATATGTACATATGTTAGTTGCGCGATAAAATCTGCTTGTGAGATATAGAATCCCCGTCACACATTTTCCCACCCACTGCAACTCCTAAAAGCCAGTTAATAGTTACCGCTTCAACACTCATAGCCTCCGACTCTACGTAAGGGCCCGTGTATGTACATATGTGTATGCGTAATATCATCATCGTCTCAGGCACATGAAGTTCACTCCTGGACATAGACCACCCCCAAGGATTTCGAAAAAGAACTGTTGAACCTGGACCGCATCCAGCGCTTCCCCGCGATTTTGGAATAAATAATTGACAATAATAAATGACATATGGATCAGAAACGTGGTCCCTCACTATGTGCCTCATAAGAAAGCTCAAGGTCGCACAGAGAGCTATGGAGAGGGCTATGCTAGCTGTTTCTCTACGTGATCGAATTAGGAATGAGAAGATCCGTAGAAGAACTAAAGTCGCCGACATAGTCCAGCGGATTAGTTCTCTGAAGTGGCAGTGGGTAGCGCACATAGCTCGTAAACCAGATGGTCGATGGGGCAGAAAGGCTCTTGAATAGCAACCACGTACCGGCAAGAACAGCTTCGGACCCCCACCGACTAGGTGGTCGGATGATCTGACCAAAATACGTTATTAAACCCACATTGTGTCTGTTTTGCTAATTTAACAAGGGATATCCATTTGACATTAATTTTGTACAAATCCAGACTCCAGGTTTTTTCCGAGAAACAGAATGATGATGATGGAGGAACCTGTCCATTTTAGGAGTATGGCGTATCTAGTCAAGTCTGAGGGTTGTTACTTCAATACCTGGTCGGTGTAATAGTGTTACAGTATTCTCTTAATAAAAGCCCGTCAGTAATCTCAGTTTGTGTCCAGTGTATTTCATGTTTGAGTCATCCAAAGGTTGTCTGTAACAAATCGATCTTAGCGATAAGACCGCCCATTGTTAAAATCTTTATATTTATGTTTTTTAATCTATATAGTGTTCATAATAAAGAGTATTCTATTCTATTCTATTAAAAAAAATGCAAGTATCTTAACTTATAAACATCACTAAATTAGACTTTTGATGTCTGTCTTAGCATGTCATGGCCACCGCGCTATTAACAGCTAAGTTATGATCGAATTAATGTTATCTTCTTGCAGCTTACGCTTTATATTTTTACTACTTATTGAACCTGTAATGTCTGCAGGTATTTGTTTTGGTAATTTGGGTATCGTATAGGAAGCGAAAAAGTAAATTTTGCGTAGCATTTGCAATGTGTTTGATTTGGCTTGTAGTGTAAAAAAATATTTAAAAAAAAACAGGCTCTCTTTCTAATACCCTATGTGGTTTTGACACTCATAACGTACAAAACCTGTCTACCACTTTTGACAGTTCAATTGATTCATAAGGCTTTATTCTAAGTATTTTCTTAACCCCGTGTGTCTCCCAACATATTATTTTACGAAAATGGGGATCACATTAGAAGGAATGGAGACGCAAATGACAGATCGTTAAGCTGACGCCCGCCATCTCAGAATTCTATCCGACAAATCACAGAGAGAGAATAATAGAGGCAGCATCGTCAACACTTCGCATGTTAACCAAGCGTGCGAGTTTACTCACACGACGACAGAAAGAGATTTATAACAACTGATGGTTTGAAGGCAGTCTGTGACAAAGGAGAATCTGACTTTTAGGTACAGCAGTTAACTGGTTGAAAGATGTTTTAAAACACTGGTTAAGAGCGTGTCGAGCTACGAACAGTGTAGGGTTTCGTAGTTTTCTGTACGTCACAATAAGTTAAGCCATCTAATAAGCTACCCCACTTAAGAGTTGAAAGGGTTAATATTTGAACGTTGTATTTTTCTGAATAAAAAACACAAGCTATGATACGGTGAGTGCAGTGGTTAAAGTATTGAGTACTGCTCTGCGTATCGCTGGTTCGATTCCCGCACGTAATAAATATTTGTATAACCTACAAGTAGCTGTTCTGGGTCTGGCTGTTTGTCTATGTTAATTAATATGTTTATAAACGCACCCACAACACAGGAGGAATACCTAGTATGGGGCAAAGTTTTTTTTTTTTTTTTTAAATAGGTTTCTACCTAGGAAGTGAGAAACTTAAGTTGTATGTTTGTTTATGTTGTGTCCTAAGAGATATCAAACACGTTTGAATCAAGGCAAGGCAAGGTATTTTTCCTAAAGAGAAAACATGTCTTGTCTCGTATTCACATTCAGAATTATCATATAAATTGGGTAGGATTCCAGGGCACTCCAGTGTTTCGGATGGATACATAAGCTTTGCGTTTTTGGGATTGAGTGTTCCCGACACTCATTGTGTATTCCTCTTTTGTTTTTTGGCAACAAGAATAGATTTATTAAGGAACTAGCTGCATCCCGTTGTTTCAACCGGATAACTTTGGATTCAGTGGGAATACCGGGTTAAAAATGATATGATAAAAAATACTGGTGATTAACTATATACAGAGTGTATCTGACATCGACGCACAAACGAGTACCATGGATCCAGTACATGATTCTAGCCCCCTGATTGTCAGATTTGAACCCCCTAGTGGTGGAATTTTGCGTCGGTTTTTGCCGATTAAAAAAATAATATGCAGTTTTTTTCACTTTGCACCGTTCATAATTGCTATACTTTTATAACTCAATAAGATTTTAAAGTAAAGATTAATTAATTCGTTATTTACACAAAAAAGCGCAATGTGAACAATACTATAAAAACTATCCTAACAGCAGATTTAATAGAGTTCGCATCAGGGGTCAACGTCATACCTACAAACACGCACGGCGGCACGCTTGCAACGTTCAAAGGTAACAGCTCATTAACGACACAAATGACTATCATAATTTTGTTAGTGGCATGCGGTGTAGCCTTTCCGCGAAGTTTGCGTTACGATGTCAGATACACCCTGTATGTATACGTTCCGCTTTCAGGCAGTCCGTCCCGGTGGCCCCCGCGAGGCTTAAATTGTTCGGCTTTTGCAAACAGACCAAACGATAAAAAGCAAAAACTAGAACAGAATATTACAAATTTGCTATTAATAGTGAATTTTGTAACGACAGTAATTAACGACACAACGTCACCAATGTTGATTTAAAATTATTTAAATATAGCATGTTTCAAAGTTTTCAGTTTTTCTTCTATTATTGGAACGAATAAGTCTTCAATTGGTAAGTTTGATAATTGACATATAAACCGATCTTGGAGAACAATTATTTATTTTTATTATTTTGCCTGATTAAAGAAGTTACTGTCGCCACCTCGATTTTTAGAATCGGAAATATCCAATTTTAATTATGCAATATAATCAGAAGTAATATCAATTGAAAATTATTCTTGAGTATTAACGTTAAAATATTTTAACGTTAGTATTTTAAATTATTAAATTTATTAACGTATCTTTTATTTTATCGCAACAATAATTATCGGGTAATTCGAACTTTTTTTTATTACATAATACCGCAGATACCCCGCTCTGACCAAAAAAATAAATGGTCACGTTATATATGTACCAAATTTGGAACAGAAATGTGTTCGCTCACAATGGGCCTCATACGAAGGTTCAAAGTCACGCAAAGGGCGATGGAAAAAGCTCGGAGTTTCTTTGCGTGATCGAATCAGAAATGAGGAGATCCGCAGAATAAACAAAGTCACCGCACATAGCTCTTCGGGTCGCTAAAATTCAGTGGCAGTGGTCGAGGCATATTGCTCGTAGAACCGATGGCCGATAGGGCAATAAGGATCTGGAGTGGCGGCCACGTACCGAAAGACGCAGCATAGGGAGCATAGGATAACCCAACAAGGTAGACCGATGGCCTGATGAAGGTCTCGGGAAGGCGATGAATGCAGGCAGTACCGTGGAAGGCCTTGGGGGAGGCCTTTGTCTTTGTCCAGCAGTGGACAAAGACAAAGTAGTAGTAGAGGTCTATAGGCTGAAGAAGAGAAGAATACCGAAGTTTGTCTAAATCCGGGTTGCAGTTTTTGCGTGAAAGAGTAACAGTTATCTGCCCAGACAAACCTTCCCGTTTAACGTATTAGTACGATTTATTTTTGATTTACGACTACGCCGCGATACGCCACGCTACGCCGCGCTACGCCGATTTACTTTCCCTCTCAATTGTCCTGACGCGAGTTGAACAATTTTTACCTATCTCAAAAAGTAAATAACGCTGCCAAAGCTTTAAAAGATATATCTTTAAAATAAGCTATTTTCAAATATCTACTACTAGCACTTTATCAAGATAAAATTGTTAAGGAACATAGAAGGAATTCTTCAAAAGTCAACTGGAACCACTATACAACTATTGATTTCTGCCCCGCTAATAGTTTGTTATAGATGGTCGAGTTAATGTTTGCCGGAGCGCTAAATTACACCACTAATGCTAGAACAAACATGTTCTATGTATACAGGGTGTAACGAACTCGTAATCAGTTTGGAGTTCAAAATTCTGTTTTATAGTTTTAATAAAATATAAACTGAAGTTTTATATGATATGTGTCACGATACAAGTGAATTGTGCATGAATGTGAGGTTATCACATGACCTGATGACAAAACAGATACGCGTGAAAAAGGATAATACTGTATTTTAAATATAAACGATGTTGGAGTCCACTAACTTCTGAAAGCATGGAAGCTTTACACGCTTAGGATCTTAACACAGTAAAAAATATGTCGTGGATGGCGTGATCGTTTTGTTAAGAATTGTTCATTTGATTTACATAGTAGTGGGGCAAATGCTGTGACTTTATTTCGTAACGGCGGTACGTGGACAGAGTCGTTTTGGAAAGTGGGGATTGTCGAACGCTGAATTCGGATTGACACGCGGACCAGGGCACTCCTCATTGAGTGTTATTGTCAATATTGGAGAGTATGTATATAGTTTACACTTTGTGCTTTGATTCAAAACTTCACCTACGAAATGGAGCCCTTTCCAGCACAGCAAGATGCTGATCGCTCCTCCATCGCTGACGTCGACAAATATTTATTTTTCTAAATGTTATCTAGTGCTTGACCGGAATCCCTCCTGAAGGTAAGCAGTGATGTAATCGTTGATTGTAAAGCGCAGTAGTTTATTATGAGTCTATTCACCTAGCCTTGAAAAGAAACACAGGCAACAGACACACCTGCCCTTTCACCTTGGCTTCTGCTTTTTAGAATATACACCGACCACCTTAACCTTTTGAGAGTTGAGGTTTCCGCAAACATAAGCTTTGGGCGGTTCAACGAGCTCAAAGCCAAGATGGCTGACAGCAAACTTGGCGTTATTGTAAAGGTCCTGCGGTACTTCTTCACACCAGAAAAACTTAATGATTTACAAAGCGCAGGTCCGTTCGTGTGTGGAGTACTACAGTCATATTTTGGGCGGTGCTGCAAAATTTCGAGCTAGCAACTTTGGATTCGGTAGAGAGGCGTGCGAAGAGGCCAATTGGCGACCTAGACTTGGTAATAACTAGTCTCCAAAGCCTTGAGCACAGACGTAGAGTAGCCAGCCTGTCAGAATTCCATAGCTGCATTATTTAATTCCTCCATCTCCGTTCCATCATCGGACGACCCATTGTACGGCGAGCATCCAACCTTAAGTTATTAACACCACACAATCGTACTGGAAGACGCAGCGTAGGGAGGCCCCCAACAAGGTGGACCGATGACCTGGTGAAGGTCGCGGGAAGCCGATGGATGCGGGCAGCAGAGGACCGGTCAGCCTGGAAAGCCTTGGGGGAAGCCTTTGTCCAGCAGTGGACATCAATAGGCTGAAGAAGAAGTAGAAGATCCTGACGAAGCGCTTCGCCTCGTTTTATATACCGCGTACATCGACGGACACGATCAATTTGCCTGCGGTGGTCTTTCCGTCTGACTGCAATTTAAGTGTCAGCAAGGCTAGAGTGAATAAGCTCTTAATAAACTAGCGCGCTTTACCATCAACGATAACATCACTACTTACGATAAGGCGCGATTGTGGTCAAAGACTAGTTTATAATATTTTAAAAATACTTAAATTATAACCAAACGGGATGATGGCCGAAGGCAAATTGCTCCAGTCCTTCAATGTATCTATGATTTTTATAATCTGTGAACCTTTTTTTTGTTTTGATGGCAAATCATCAAATGACCTTTCCATGTCAGACTTTTACTGATTTAAACCTGTGTTCCTTTACTTGCCTTTGAGCCGGGGCCATGGTTTCTTTTTTAACCAACCCGCAGGCCAAGGAGGCATCGGTCCTCGTGGACCCCCTCCCGATATGTTGACATCTCTTTGAGGCGCGCGTGAAATACAACGCGCCGTCAACCCGGGCCTGGTCCTTCCTGGACGGAGAGCTGCCCATCCCTCGCCGCCATAATCTGTCAACCTTAGCTTTTAAGATTTTGTTATATGTAATTTGAGTTTAGTTTAAAATGTAAATAAATGGCATGGATATTTTAAAAAAGAACAGTGCCCCACACTACAATATAAACTTTATTATATTCACTGTATTCTCTACAAATACTAGGCATTAACAAAATAAAACCCACATTATGAAGCAAAATACCGCATTAAAATTAAAAATAACGCTGATAAATTTAATTATCAACATCCATTACAATGAATTTAATAACAGTCCGCTGTTGTATTTCTACCAGAGTAATATTTTCGTAGCAATGTGGTATTTCGTATTTTTGTCATATTTAAACCAGAGCATTGCCAAGCGTTGAAGAGTAGGTAGGTTATCCATCGCCAGATGACCTTTATTTAATTAATAAAATAATAGTTGTAGGTAGTTTGACAGTTTTTGCATGCATTTGTAAAGGTATAATAAACAGGGCGTAAAGTTGACTCATCCTGTATAGATAAGGAAAGATCCTCCGGGCAGACGGGTGTTGTCTCATGGTTGATATCGGAAAGCGTTTTGCCTCATCTTCCCTAACGCGGACTGGAACAATTTGCCAGCGGCGGTCTTTCCCTCTGGCCACAATTTAACTGTCTTCAAGGCTAGAGTGAATAGGCTCATAATAAACTAGCGTGCCTTACCATCCACGATCGCTTCACTGCTTAGCATCAGGCTGGATTACAGTCAAGCATTCGTTTATAATTTAAAAAAAATACTACATATATACACATGTAACGTAAAGAATTACAGCTAATGTACATATACGAAGTGTTGGCGCCGTGTCTCGCTGACTGGTGACGCATAGCAAGTCACGAAACCGACGGAACACAACACCTTTCACCTAGAACTCTTCTTTGCAGAATATCTTATTTTACTTGGTGGTAGACCATAAGATCGGCTGCCTGCAGAAGTTACCACCCACCAGACAAAGTCTTGCCGCCAAGCGATTCGTCGTGTTCCGGCGTGATGTCTGGTGAAGCCGTACGGAGAGACGGGTCTGAGCAGTTGTGTTGTGAAGCTTGCCGGGTACGATGCACCAAATGATGTCTTGTCGGGAGTTTGATCATGGTCCATCCAGATCAATTTCCCTCTGGCGTAGCATCATTGGCCGTGTTGTTGGGTTTATAAATTTGCAACACCTCGCTCAACTACCGTCTTTCTTCCTATTCACTAAGTTTTTTAAGGAATGGGTTTAATAAACTAGCGCGCTTTACCACCAACGATTGCGTCACTGCTTACCGTCAGGCGGAATTGCAGTCAAGCCCTAGTTTTAATTGTTAAAAAAAAAAAATCTGCACACCCCGAACGACTTGAAGTTCGTGTTGGGACGCTGCTATAACCTCTCAAACTTCAATAAAACTTTTAACCACAGAACGTACTAAACAATAAGCGTGTTCAAACTTAAACAGCCTTTATTTTAAACAAACCTGTTTAATCCATGTTATCGGGAATCTGATATCTGTTGTTTACTTCCAAGCTGGTCTGAACTTTGATTGCCGTTCGAACGAGTGTTTGTGTTAGAATTTCATGGCGTTACAGAAATTTACTTTAATTTTATTATGCTTCCCCAGCAATTGTTTACATATTGTATAGATAAGCTTTAATGAATATTATACTACAACCTTCCTCGTTTATCTCGCTCTAAAATAAAAAGCCTTTTATTTCTTGCATAAAAATATTATATTACAATTTACATTTTTATAAAAGATTTGATTTTTAGATATAAGAATTTCATTTGCGAATTAAATTTAAGTTTAAATTTAGTAATTTAATTAATTAATTTTTATTTTAATTGGACATGCAGGCATGCAAGAACCCCTCTTTAAATGAGGGTGAAGGCCTCCTCCAGACTTTTCCATTTATCCGTATCTTTGCGTATTGTCATCCAGTTTTTTCCAACATTTTTTATTATGTCATTTTCCCAACGAGTTACCGGTCTTCCTCTTTTTCTTATACCGGCAGGGCCGCGCCATGACGTCAGTCGAGAAGTCCAGTGGTGATTACCGTATGAAAATTCGTTTAGTACTTTTTGAGCACTTTGCGTTGCAACGGACGTTGTGGGTAATTTTGATTACTAATTATATAATACATCCAACAAAATTACGTTTTTCTTTTTTATAAATTATAAACTAGCGCTTGACCGCAATCCCGCCTAATGGTAAGCAGTGATGCGATCGTTGATGGTAAAGCGCGCTAGTTTATTAAGAGCCTAGCCTTGAAGACACTCAAATTGTAGTGTGACGGAAACACCGCCACCCACCAGACAAAGCCTTGCCGCCAAGCGATTTGTCGTGTTCCGGTGATGATATATGGTGAAGCCGATTGCGATGTGTGCCGGGTACGATGCGCCTAATGTTATTGTGTTGGGAGTTTGGTCGTGGAGGGTCTTCAGATCAATCTCCCTTTGGCGCAGCATCGTTGGTCGTGTTGTTGGGTTTAACATTGCCGCTCAACTGCCGTCTTCCTTCTTGAATAGGCTCTTAATAAACTAGCGCGCTTTACCATCAACGATCGCATCACTGCTTACCATCAGGCGAAATTGCGGTCAAGCGCTAGTTTATAATTATAAAAAAAAAATTGTGATGGGGAAAAACGTATTACGTTTTTTGGTTCTCGCAGAAATAACAAACAAAAGAAAGCCGTAAAATAAATGGATATTCTTTCTATAGCACTACGTCATGCTCTTAGAAATAAAAATCCAATCTATGCCGTAATTACGTGGATCATGTCGATAATAGGAATCGTGATATTGACACGAAAAAATTGTAAAGGTGTGGTCATACTTTTGTAGGATCGATCTTACACAAGTATGTGCTTATGATGGTATAAGAAATGAAATGAAATGAAATCGTTTATTAAGCAAGTAGGATCACCGATCACTTTTACACGTCATATGTTTTTTTTTAAACTAGATGAAGCCGGCATTTCCTAACTGACTACCTCTGAGAAGAAATAGCCGTAACAAACTCAGGGATCATCGTCTTTTTTTCAAGTCCAGACATTAAAAATGAAAATGTTTACAATAATTTACGCATATTGCTCAATAACAATGCTTATCAGAGCGAGCAGCTCAGTCCCAAGCTTTTTTGTCTTCTAAATAATCTGAGATTTTATAATACCCCTTTTTGTAAAGTTTGGCCGATCGTTTTATGGGTAATTTAAGTTTCGAATGAAAGAAACAAGGAAGCTTGTTGTAAAAATGTATACATTGACCCATGAACGAGTTGCCTACTCTGTGGAGACGAAGTGTGATGTACAGCAAGATTGTGTTTGTTCCTGGTATTTAAATTATGAATATCGCCTATTTTCTTGAAATTCGATATCCTACACCACCGATCCTACACAAGTATCGCGTTTACAATTTTTTTTTTCAATATCTCCTAATTACATACACAAACTCGCGCAGACTTCTCACGGGAAAAGGCAGAGAGTTAGTTACTTAACAAAAAATACATATTATCACTGTCGAAGTGGAGGTGTATGTATGGAAACCATATGTATCTATTACTGCCATGAGTAAATATTGGACTAATATTTTAGCCCTAACATGAGCTATGAGGAATAGAATAGAATATAATACTCTGTAATTTAAGTAACTTATAGTCATCATCATTAACCTTTTTATCGTCCCACTGCTGGGCACAGGTCTCCTATCTTACAAAGAAGGATTGAGCGTAATCACCACGCTTGCTCAATGTGGATTAGCGAATTCAGACTTTTTTAAATAATAATAATAAACTAGCAGAGATGCTATCGTTGATGGTAAAGCGCGCTTGTTTATAGCCTATTCACTCAAAAAAAAAAAAAAAACTGAGTAAATAGAAAGGAAGACGGCAGTAGAGCGAGGTGATGCAATGTTAATCCCAAAACACGGCCAACGTTGTTGAGCCAGAGGGAGATTCATCTGGAGACCCTCCACCACCAAACTCCTGACACAACAATATTTGGCGCATCGTACCCAGCACACATCGCAACACAACTGCTCAGACCCGTCTTCCGTACGGCTTCACCAGACATCATGCTGGAACAGGACGAATCGCTTGGCGGCAAAACTTAGTCTGGTGGGTAGTAACTTCTGCCGGCAGCCGATGTTATGGCTTACCACAGAGAAAACACTAAACTTTATGACTTAAAGTGCAGGTTTCCTCAAGATATTTTCCTTCACCTTTTAATCAGTCATTGGTTTCCAAGATAAACTTAGAAAGTATATGTAACTTAGAAAAGTTACATTGGTACTTGCCTGATCTGGAATCGGACCAGTACACTCATACCGAGAGGCTGGTGTTGTAACCACTAGGCTACCACGAATAAGTAGCTTATTTTGGCATCAAAATATTTGGCAGTCTGAAGGCGCATTTGCCGCGCGTAATGGCCGCGGATCGTAAGAGATACTATGGCCCCTGGTGCACAGGCATGTGAAAGAACATGGGTGGGTTTTAGTCAGTAAAAGTCTAACACACCTTTACGCTTCACCCAGAGTGGGAGAGATAAGTTTATCATTCACCATCTGCAAAAAAGGTTATCACTGTTTAGAAGTATAACTTTGACAGCGCTAGTGAAGTCAAAGCCTTAAAGCTATCTGTTTTCTTAATCAAGAATATTGTTTTACAAACTTGATACGATCATTTATTTTGCGTATATATATATTTCTTTTTTATTAATCTTACTCTTTAACAGGAATAATTTATCGTCAGAGATTTACTTTGAAAGCTGAGCGAGTGGCTTTATAATTTATGCCAGTTGTAAGAAGAAAAGAGCTTTTATAATACAAATAACTTTAACGTACGTGATGGCCCCTTATTCACAATCTAAACTTAATTTATTATCAGCTCATCTTTTTCTTTCTGGTTTATTAAGAAAAGGACAATAGATAAATATTAGTTAAGTTCTGTGTAATTAGTCCGCGTCTTACTTAAATCAACATATTTTTAGTCGCCATGTTTTTAATCGCGTCTAAACTTTCTATGGAGTATCTTAATTTGACAAGATTAAACTAATGTTGTCGACCATATGCCAGCAACGTATTTTGTCCTATTTCGGTCACACAATGCGCAGAGGCGATGGATGTCTAGAAAAATTGATTGTCGTTGGGAACAGTGAAGGCAAACGATCGCGCGGTCGTTCACCAACCAGATGGACCGATCAAGTCAAAGACTTCGTCTTCTAAATTCTACGCAGTAGTGAGAGACGCGCTGGATCGAAACCGATGGAGGCAGATCATCCATTCGAAATGCTGCCCCAATGCTGATCACGATCTTCAGATATGAGGGACCGACTGCAGAGAGAGAGAAACTAATGTTATCTTTTATCCTTTTCTTAAAGAAAAAGAAAGAAAAAGAGCATTGAACTTAAAATTTGTTTAGTGTGCGAACGTGAGAATTGGCACCAATATTGAATATTCTCCGCTCTTTAATTCATAATAATTTTTCATCAAACCATGTGCAATTTCTCGGTGGTAGGCCATAACACCGGCCGCCGGCAGAAGTTACCACCCACCAGACAAAGCCTTGCCGCCAAGCGATTTGTCGTGTTCCGGCATGATATCTGGTGAAGCCGATTGCGATGTGTGCCGGGTACGATGCGCCTAATGTTGTTGTGTTGGGGGTTTGGTCGTGGAGGGTCTTCACATCAATCTCCCTTTGGCGCAGCATCGTTGGTCGTGTTGTTGGGTTTAACATTGCATCACCTCGCTCAACTGCCGTCTTCCTTCCTATTCGCTCAGTTTTTCTGAGTGAGGCTCTTAATAAACAAGCGCGCTTTACCATCAACACTCGTATCACTGCTTACTATCAGGCGGGATTGCGGTCAAGCGCTAGTTTATAACTATAAAAAAAAAAAAAAATATCTGACACCACCTACTCTCTACAAAGTTAATCAATGCAAAAATTCCTTTCACTTGATAATTAGCAAGATAGCTTATTATCTTAAGTAATGTAAATTAATTAATAATTAATGTAATTAAGTTACGAAATAATCAAGGCTTTGTCATCTTCAGTCTCTCTAGTTCGTGATTTGGCACAATTCGAGTGGAAAGGGAACGCAGATAATATTAATTGAAGACAGTGTAATGAAATGGAAAAGAATTGGCTGGGGATTGTGACAAAGAATAGCCAGATTTCGTTTTTTTCTTTTTTGTTTTTAGAATACTGGGGAGTTTTGTTTTATTTTATAAAATTAGCTTTTGTTTTAGTTAATTTAAAGGTGAAGCCGTACGGAGGAAGGGTCTGAGCAGTTGTGTTGCGATGTGTACCAGGTACGATTCACTAAATGTTCTTGTGTTGGGAATTTGATCGTGGAGGGTCTCCAGATCAACCTCTCTCTGGCGCAGCATCGTTGGTCGTGTTGTTGAGTTTAACATTATATCACCTCGCTCAACTGCCATCTTCCTTTCTATTCGCTCAATTTTAGTGAATAGGTTTTTAATAAACTAGCGCGCTTTAGCATCAATGATTGCTGATTAGGCGGAATTGCGGTCAAGCACTAGTTTATAATTTAAAAAAAAGCAAATTATAAAGGTGAAGAATTTGTCTAACTCATCAGCAATAAGTTTAGAGTGCGCAGCGCGTTTGTGAGTTCGAAATTTCTTAAGGAAAATATTTTTCCATTCTAACAAATTACATGAGTGATTGATTGGTTGATCAATTTACTAATTAATCATTAAACTTGTTAAACATAGCTATGGTTAGAGATAGTAAGTATATTAAAAGTGTGCCTCCATTTGTGGGGAGCTGCGCATAAAACGTCATCCTTTGATGTTGAAAGATCTCAGCGAACATTAATTAAAGATATTATTTTTTAAATAATTATAAACTAGCGCTTGACTGCAATCCCGCCTGATGGTAAGCAGTGATGCGATCGTTGATGGTAAAGCGCGCTAGTTTATTAAGAGCCTATTTACTCAGAAAAACTGAGCGAATAGGAAGGAAGACGGCAGTTGAGCGAGGTGATGCAATGTTAAACCCAACAACACGACCAACGATGCTGCGCCAAAGGGAGTAGTGTGGAGGCCTTCCACGACCAAACTCCCGAAACAACAACACGAGCATCGTACCCGGCACACATCGCAACACAACCGCTCAGACCCGTCCTCTGTATGGCTTCACCAGACATCATGCCGGAACACGACGAATCGCTTGGCGGCAAGACTTTGTCTGATGGGTGGTAACTTCTGCCGGCAGCCGATGTGGCCTACCACCGACAAAATAAAAAATTGTTAAAAGTATACAACGTGTAACATAAAGGGTATATACATACCAAGGGCATAGCATTTTTACATGATATCAATCGATATTGGAAGGGTTTTTTAATCGTATCTTTTTATGTTGTTAGGAAGTTACGAGAAAAAACACCGCCTGTGATAGGCTACTACCATACTAGGCGCACAGAATTTTTGAAGGCATTTATCGTGATTTTGCCAAGTAATATGACGTGTAACGAGTAGTTATTAACGTATGTAGCGTGGTGCACGTTTGTTATGATTTGAATTTAAGAAACACAGGGAACCGAAAATTTAGTATAAATTTTTTGAGTATTTTATTTTCAGTTGAAAACCTTCCGATATCATTTGATATCATGTGAAGATGCCATGCCCTTTGTATGTATATACCCTTTATGTTACACGTTGTATATACGTAGTATTAAAAAAAAATTAAACACTATCCTTTTTTTGGATGGTAAATCGTCAAATGACCTCTCCAGCTCTGGACGGAGCAGAAGGGAATCTCAGACTTTTACTGACTAAAACCCACTCGTATTCACTTGCCTTTGTACCAGCGGCCATGGTATCTTTTTCGAATATGATTTTTTATAATTAGGCAGGAGTGGGAAATCTTCATGGACGCCCAGGCTGCCCCACTAGTGAAACAGTCTGGGCAGTGCTGAACTCTTGCCGGCTAAAACCACACTCCTGATGCGTGTGTGTCCTCTGACATTATCAGAGCCCTTGTTTCTGCATTCTTTTTTCTTTTTTTTTTTTCTTGCACGCCGCGTTTAATATGTTACAAGCAAAAAAAAGCGATTTCGTGCGCGTGGAATTAGTTATGCTCCGCTCCTATTGGTCACAGCGTGATGTTATATAGCTTAAAGCCTTCCTGGATCAATGTCTATCCAACGCAAAACAAATAATCAAATCGGACCAGTAGTTCCTGAGATTAGCGGGTTCAAACAAACAAACTCTTCAGGTTTATATATTAGTATAGGTCAACATATCCAAACGACAACATAATGGACTATAATCAGCGGTCTTATAAGACAACCTTTGGATGAAATACCAAGGGGAAAAACAAATAATGTAGGTAATCAACGGCGTACTATTTAGATTATGCAATAAATACCACAAAACAAGGCTCTTTTTAGAAAAAAATCTATTCTCTTCTAAGAATAAGGTTAATTATCGAACCATCATGCACAAGTCATGTTCATGTAACCTATTTGTGCCATATGGAGTTAATATAGCGGCTCGCGCGTCAACGAGCGTACGTGAGTTAGCTCTGTATTATGTCGCCTTGACGTTTGCATTCGCCCGCTAGCAAAGAATATTTCTATAAAATATGGCCTATTTATTTTTTATTTCAAATGGGGCGACTTCCTACCTAAGTCGTGGTGGCCTAGTGGTTAAAACACGAGCCTCTCAAGTATGAGTGTGCGGGTTCGATTTCAGGTCAGGCAAGTACCAATGTAACTTTTCTAAGTTATATTTACTTCATAAGTATATCTGGGACACCAATGTCTGATTACAAGGTGAAGGAAAATATCTTGAGGAAACTTGGACGTTAAGTCTAAAATTGCCAATCCGCTTTGTGCAAGCGTGGTGATTACGCTCAATCCTTCTCTGTATAAGACGAGACTAGGGCTCAGCAGTGGGACCATAAAAAATGGTTGATGATGATGATGACTTCCTATTACATCCTAGTAATTGGGTAACACAATGAATATACAATATGTAAAGAAAACCCTGTCCGATCCGTCAAGGTATTGTTAGTTATCGATAACTGATTCTACTAATGGATACAAAGCCAGGCTAAACTTAAAAAAAAAGATCCCCTAAAAAAATAAATATTATTTCGCAAAAAGAGGTAACTTAATACATTTGCGGTGAACCCTTCCGCGGGCGGCGGGGGACAGGGCACCCGGCACGTGGTCGCATCGCTATTCATTCATAATAATACCGGTGTTGTCACTTTTAAAAAAATTACCAAATTTCGGGGAAGTTGGAATTAATTCGCGGGAAAAATAGATTATTTCAAAATTCATTAGTATTGTTTCTATGATGATTACGTAAAATTTTACATTATATTTGGTCATGTGTTTACCTAACCTTTATTATCCTTACGGGTCGGACAGGGTTTTCTTTACATATTGTATAATTAAATATATTACGACGTCAGTGACGGCGGAGCGATAGTGTTGTCTTGCCATCTTGGTGTTGTATTAAGGGCTCCATTTCGAAGGTGAAGTTTTGAATTAAACAAAACATTAAAAGTTTAAAGCACGAACTGTAAATATACCCTTAAATCTTGACAATAACAATTTAAACATACAAACCGACAGTTTCACCCCGCAGAAGTGCCCTGGTCCGCGTCTCAATGCAAAGTGACCGTTCGATAAACCCCACTTTCCAAAACGACTCTGTCCACTTGCCGCCATTACGAAATAACGTCACAGCGTTTGCCCCACTACTACATAAATCAAATGCAAAAATGCCTGACGTTGATTTTCAACTGAACCTAATAATATGTGACTGTGTGTGCATGTGTGCGTATGTGTGTGTATGTGTGTGTACGCGCGCGTGAGAGTGTTTAGGTGTGTGCGTGTGTGTAAGTGTATGTAAAAATCAGAGGAACTTCTCAAGTCGATGCGTATACCTTTCAACGGAGTAGTTAGATTTTTAAAGAGCTCTCAAAAATATGAAGGAAGTATGTAATTAACGTTCTTCCATGTTGAGTGATCAATCAGTCACTTATTTTGTTAATCATACGTAGATAACATCGGCCGCCGGCAGAAGTTACCACCCACCAAACAAAATCTTGCCGCCAAGAGATTTGTCGTGTTCCGGCATGATGTCTGGTGAAGCCGTACGGAGGACGGATTTGAGCAGTTGTGTTGCGATGTGTGCCGGGTACGATGCGCCAAATGTTGTTGTGTTGGGAATTTGGCGCAGCATTGTTGGTCGTGTTGTTGGGTTTAACATTACATCACCTCACTCAACTGCCGTCTCTTCTTATTCGCTCAGTTTTTCTGAGTGCATAGGTTCTTAATAAACTAGCGCGCTTTACCATCAACGATCGCATCACTGCTTACCACCAGGCGGGATTACGGTCAAGCGCTAGTTTATAATTATTAAAAAAAAAGATGTGGTTACAGTTAGTACATTAAAATATTTGCCTACATTTGGGAAAGTACGCGCAAACTGCTTATAAACTAAATAAGCTTCGAGCTAACAGCTTCACTAAGGCTCCGTCACTGTAATCCTATTCCTCCTACGCCCTATCCTAATGATAACATACGGAACTCAAAGTGCTAAGTCGTCGAGCGTGACAGTATGGCGTCCATAATAATGGTAGTTGAACGTGATCTCCGAACATGTTAGCACAGCGAGTATAGAAAATACAGACTAATAATAATTACTACATAGTATGAAAAGTCGTGGTGGCCTAGTGGTTAAAACACCAGCCTCTCAAGTATGAGTGCGCGGGTTCGATTCCAGGTCAGGCAAGTACCAATGTAACTTTTCTAAAGTTATATGTACTTTCTAAGTATATCTTGGACACCAATGACTGAAGGTGAAGGAAAACATCTTGAGGAAACCTGGACTTTAAGTCTGAAATCGCCAACCCGCATTGAGCAAGCGTGGTGATTACGCTCAAACCTTCTCTGATGAGAGGAGACCTGTGCCCAGCAGTGGGACGATAAAAGGTTGATAATGATGATGATGATGATGATGACATAGTATGAATCAGTCGTGTTCTCTGTCCCTTTTCTCTGTGTAAGCTTAAATCTTTAAAACTACGCAACGTATTTTGAAGCGTTTTTTTAATAGATAGGGTGATTGAGAGGACAGGTTTATATGTATAATAATGTTACGAATGCACCTTATGTCATTGGCATAAGGTTCAATATGGAGTGACATGCAGTGCGTAACTTTTAAGCCCTATAACTTGAGACCTAGACATTGTTGAGGTACCGTATAAAAACGCATTACTAGACCTAGGGTGACCTGTCGAATGGTACAGATCTCAAAAATTGTGTCAGCAAAGGGTCGACATCAAAATTTCCAGAAATTTGTCTCCGGGAATTATCGTAGTACTCGAAGTTATGCGCTATTATCATTACGTCTAGACGAATCTGGAATGTTCTGGAATGACCTATACATATATAGCACCGTGACGCCTGCGCAGAGTCAGTCTGCATTCGACTAGCGATACGAAAACAAGCGACAGTTAAGAAGCGATCTTTGAGAATACCTACTGCGACAACTGTAACGAGAACTTTGAGTACAACGTGAAGGAACATCTGTAGTGTTATTGTATGTTTACGACCGGGACTTCGTGAACGTAAGAGAAGCCTTCTGTGAAACGTCAGCAACATTCTACTTGTCATTGCCTATGATCGACTGTACCTTCGTTGCCAATTAACTTCGTAACCCTTAACCGGTATTTTAATACCCCAGCCCATAACAATAATATCCATTAAATTGGGTTAAAGTTATTTTTGAGTTTTCTAATGTGATGTCGTAAATAATGATTTTTTTTCCGCTTGCATTGTAAACGCAGGCTGAACTCTACGAGATTTATCAAAATAATGTACTAAGTACTGTACAGTCGAACAAACTGCCGCTTGCCCACCTTATAGGCCATAATCCCATGGCACGGCTCTCGGCTCGGTGTCTCGACGCGTGATTTTTGACCAATATGAAGCGACAAAGCGTTTTTAGTTGTGTGCGTAATTAGTATATTTGAACAAGATATTAGTGTGACACTCAGACTAGGCACTTGGCACGATAATCTGTTTGTAAGATTTTTTATGAATACAACCGACTGACATAAGTTCTGTAGAATATTGAATGTTGACAAAAAGTAATGAGGGTCTTATGCCTTCTGTTTGTTTTAATCAACTAAAACATTCTAGACACCGATGAAACCTTATGGAACATTCTAGACTCCGATGGAACATTCTAGACTCTTATGGAACCTTCTGACACATTTAGACTCCTATGAAATCTTCTGAAATTTTCTAGACCCCGATGGAATCTTACGGAACATTTTAGACTCCGATGGAATTTTCTGAAACATTCTAGACTCGGCTGTAACTCTCTAGAACGAACATTCTGGATCGATCCACCGTCTTATATAAAGAACGACGTTTGCCGAGTCAGTTCTGAGTTAAGAAGACTGTAAACCAAAAGCAGCAAATAAACCTCGCTAATCTTTACTGTGGTGTTATTATCCCCCCATCACTCACAACCTCAAATCCCATTACCAAACGCTGTAGATAATGGCTTGACCGTTTTATTTTAAACGATTATCGCACATTTCGTTAGCATAATCGTTGGTAGGTGAGTTGAATACAGTCTGGTGTTAGTGGGTCAGAGGTTGATCAACTCAGTATTTCTGTTACACGACGTCTTTTAATTCAGCGGGGGATGAGCCTGGCTTGTATTTTTAGTGACATGGAAGTTATGAGTGGAATCTTTTTGATTTTTTATGCGGATGGGTTATCATCGAATGAAAATCCGCGCTGGTTGGAGCGAAAGAGCGTGTCAGACTTTTATTGACTAAAACCCACACGTGTTCCTTCGCTTGCTGGTGCACCAGGATCCGTGATATTTCTTTCGAATAACGGGTGGCCATAGCAGAAGAGTGGATTTCTATTTCTTTTTTTTTTTGTTCTGCATGCGAAATCATCAAATGATCTCTCCTGCTCTGAGCGGAACAGAACGGCGTGTCAGTTTTTTACTGACTAAAAACCCACTCGTGTTCCGGGCCACGGTTTCAAGAGTGGATTCCTTAGATGAGAATTAGGAAAGTAAAGTTGTCAAAGGAGTCATAATCAACTTCATGCTGTAATCCAATCGATACCGACATAAAGAAGTCAAGTTTTTAAGGGAGTACAGGGTAATCTATAAAAAACAAAGACAGACCCACAGAATACAGACACAGGCAAATTAAGGAACATGGGTGAGTTTTGGTCAGCAAAGTCTTCTTAGTTTGTTGCTCCACGCTAGGAATTTCTCCTGTATCGAGGATGCGTTTACATTACTTGGACAAAACTATCCTTGCATTGTGTAGATTCAACTTTTTATTATTGTATAATTGCATGGCACACGTGTGAGCACAGTGTACTTGCTGTAAAGCATCTATTTGTTGGGTTAGTCTCTTTTTGTTGTTGTTTTTTTTTCGTGTGTTTTCCATAATGGACGCTCTTAGCGTACAATATATTTCTGCATCGTTCTCACACGGTTGATTTCAAAATGAATGATGTAATCAAATATTTGTATCAATAGCTTGATAATTTAAAAGAGTGTTCATGGAGTTTCTTGCCCGCTCTTCTTCATAGGTACCTACTCTTTGGAATGGGCGACTAGCTTCACCTTACTGACTGACCGACCTTCTGACAATTCAAAAGTGCCTGTAACTGGTTTATTTGAAATAAATGCTTTGATTTTGATTCAAACATATAAAGCCCGGACCCGGAACAACTAATTGTAGGCCATAGAAATATTTGTTCCATGCGGGAATCGAACCTGCGATACGCAGCAAAGCAGTCAATCGTGTCCTGACGCGTCCCGATTGTCGACTGACTGATTCATCCTTCACCTTGGTCCAGAGCGGGAGAGGTCATTTCATAATTACACGTTCTCGAAAAAAAAAAGCGTAGATATAGCTTTTGCTTTAAATTGTTTTAAGTTCTTCTTCCTTTTCGTTTCGTTCTTGACAGAACGGTTGTGGTCACTATGACTGATCTTCATACGTTGATGTAGCTCGCCGCAAGATCTCTCTTCATCTATGTCTGTTGGACGACAGTCTAGAGCATTCATTTACAGGTCTACCCACTGCCGTCTATTTTTATAAATAAACTAGTGCTTGCCTGCAATCCCCCCTGATGGTAAGCAGTGATGCAATCGTTGATGGTAAAGCGCACTAGTTTATTAAGCCTATTCACTTAAAAAACTTAGGAATAGGAAGGATGACAGCAGTTGAGCGAGGTGATGCAATGTTAAACCCAAGACCAACACGACCAACGATGCTGCGCGATGCGGAGATTGATCTGGAGACTCTCCACGACCAAACTCCCGACACAACAACATTTGGCGCATCGTACCCGGCACACATCGCAACACAACTGCTCAGACCCGTCCTCCGTACGGCTTCACCAGACATCATGCCGGAACACGACGAATCGAGCCGATGCCGATGCCGAAGCCGATGTTATGGCCTACCACCGAGAACACTAGATTTGGGCGGTCCACCTCATGTTTTATATTACCGCTTTAATAAAATAAAAGACGCTCTTTACCGCTGCAGGGCCCTTGGAAATTGTATTGTAATCTTATTTTGTTATCATCAGTCTTTTAACGCTCAAAGGGACGGGATTTGATAGGTTTTCGAGGGATAATCGATTTATGGACGTAAATGCAGTTATATTTACTTATACAACATTATTTTTTGTTTATATACGAAACACAAAAAATGTGTCTAATATTTTTAAGTAAAGAATCTATGTACAAAATTTCAAAAAGATATAATGAAAAACCACAAAGTCCTCTTACTTGATTGTGCCAACAAAAATATGGCCATAGCGAGCGGGCGAGCGCGGTTGGTTGACCTCTAGCGTCATCTATCGTAACCTGCGTGCGCGTGCTCGGTATCTATGCTGCAACAATTTCTGAATGTATTTGGGGGAAAAATATAACATGGTGTAAAAATTATTGGAATCGATTCAGTTGCTTATTCTGAACAAACTAACTTTAATTAACTAATCTTAATTATATTCAGGTTTCGCTTAAACTAAAAATAACGTGTAGGAGTAACACTGTTACTCTTTTACAATTTCTAACGTGACGATTTGTCACCGTAGATATTTGAGTCCATAAAATACTGTTGTATATCATAATATAATATAATATAATATAATATAATATAATATAATATAATATAATATAATATAATATAATATAATATAATATAATATAATATAATATAATATAATATAATATAATATAATATAATATAATATAATATAATATAATATAATATAATATAATATAATATAATATAATATAATATAATATAATATAATATAATATAATATAATATAATATAATATAATATAATATAATATAATATAATATAATATAATATAATATAATATAATATAACCCACCCACTTATGTACCCTTCTGTCAAACTCCGTCAAAAACTAACCTAGGACATTTCTCCACTATCAACCGACTAGGTAAACAATACAATGCCTTAGTCAAGAAAAACACAAGCATTGATATTTTCTCAAATAAGTACTCCGTCTTCCGTCGTAACATTTTATCATCATTCATTCATTGAGCCTTGTCCTCTGTCCTTTTAATTCTATGTACTGTATAGATTGCATTCTTGCTGTCTTTTCTCTTAATATTATAGAAATTAATAAAAACCCGACCACAAAATGATACATGCTGTGGCAACCTATAATTAAGTCTGCACTCAACATAAGATTTTATATCATTGTAATATATAAATATAACTAGTGTAAGATTTGTTGGTTGTCCTAAATAAATAAATAAATAAATAAATATAATATAATATAATATAATATAATATAATATAATATAATATAATATAATATAATATAATATAATATAATATAATATAATATAATATAATATAATATAATATAATATAATATAATATAATATAATATAATATAATATAATATAATATAATATAATATAATATAATATAATATAATATAATATAATATAATATAATATAATATAATATAATATAATGTAATATAATAGTATTTTTCGAATGTTTTTTTTTGGTTGGTTTATATTTTCTTTTTCATTAAATATGGATGCGAAAGAGTTTCAGGTCAATTATTTAATAATTAAAAAATTGTAATAATCAATATAAGTGACTAAACCTAATATTTTTATTATTGCAGGTAATTTTTCCAGATTCTATTTAAAAAGGCTTCGGTCGGTAAGTCTCGCACTTTTATCATTGTTAAAATACCATTTATACAAAATCTAAAGAAAATCCGTGAAGAAATAAAATGAAATGAAATCGTTTATAATACATGCACACAGGGGGCAGGCCGCTATTCGCTCATAATAATACCATCAAAAATGGTGTTGTCCATTTGACTACCGTCAAAACTCGTGTGATGTTACTGTACGCTACACTTTCTGGCGAGGAGTGACGACACCAGCCACCACTCCTGATCTATGATGCCTTTTATATTTGTCAATTTCTATTGATTTGATAAAACAAAATACACTTATCCAATATTGACATTTGTTTGTTACCGAGATGAGACTATGGCTAGATTTCGAACGTTACTTTTTGAATCTCCTGTAGCTTTTGTCATGATCATCATCATCTCAGCTTTCGCATCGCAAGCATCGAAGCATCCGAAGCTTTTTTCAGCTTTAGAGTCTGGAGTCCGCTTTACCAGTCTAACTGCGGATTTTGGCTAAACTTTGATATTTTCCGTGAAGCGACTACCTTCTGACCTCCACAACCCAAATGCGATATCGAAGTATTGCAGTGACACCAATTGTTGGACTTTTGAGGGCTCCAACAACCCATAACGACTGCAACCTGCAACAACGGCTTATCGTGCTTTCTGAGGTACGACCAGACCAGTGCAAATATTCATATTCATGCATACAAAGGAGACGGGCGAAATTGGGCCTGACCTGTACACAAATGAATTATTTGTCAATAATTTTCATTTATTTTTTTGTTTTCAATCATTTATTACTAATTCTGATATCGCCGGAATATAAAAGATATTATTTAACGTAAATAATACTGACTTTCTTTACTTTCACTTTTCAACAATGTTACCAGATGAAATACCAATCGTTAATAAGTTATAATCGAATTATTACAAAAATAAAAATAAAATTAAAAATGAATCAGTATATTTCTACCGATTCGGTTTAGAAAATCTTTTAATAAAAGGACTTAATTATATTATCTATTATTTCGTTATTAACAAAAACATCTTAAAACAAATTGATCAACGGTTCGATTTGATAATCGATTAATTATACTTTTTTATTATACAGGCAACTAAAACTCTGGTGGGCAACGTGACGCCAAACGTCACATATCATTCCCTTCCGGCTTTGAATTTGCCATATTTTGTTGTATTTCTATTTTCGTGTGCTATTATATTTTTTTGCAGCTTTGGCTATGCATTTAGGATTCTGACGGTTATTGTTTTGACCGACGACCCACGCATTTATTTCGATTCAACATAAAATGAGTGACCAACGTCTTCATTGCATCAACTGCGGCATACAACAGAGTAATCCTTCTATCGGATTACGACAAATAGAAGCGGAAAGCATTCTTTCAGTTATACAGCATTGGGTAGCCCCTCAATTGGTAGGTATTTATTTAAAACGTATGTATTTAATTAAAACTTCATTTTGTGATAAGCAGTTTTCGAGTACAGTATAACAAGGATAACTATATATAGGTATATTATTGAAGCCAGTTTCAATAATAATCCCCCTTATTCATAAACGCTGCTTAAAATTAACTAGTGATTAGCGATTCTTTAACCATTCAATTTTGACCTTTTAATGTCACTTAACTTAAATCATCCTTCATGAATATACACCACAGTGTTTAAGGGGTTTATTCATAAACGAAGATTAAAGTTAAGTGACGTGCAAACGTCTAAAATGTATGGTTAAAGAATCACTAATCACTAGTTAACTTTAAACATATTTTATGAATAAGGGGGAATATTCCTATATATATATATATATCTCATTATAATGCACTTGAGTTATTTAAATTCCAAGTAAGATTTACAGTTTGATTATCAATTACGGAAGATAGTTCTTTTTTTATAACTTTAAGAATTCAACAATTCAATGAAACAATAGTTAAATTGAATAACCTTATATGAAAGCATTAATATAATATAATCCAAGTTTGACCACGATGTCAGTAAGAAGTAATATACACGCAATTCTGAAAGATACAGTTTTCTCGCTGTTTCTGCATCATACCTAATTCTGTAATTTTTATTTGTTGAAGCTGTAAATAACAATCTAATATTGTTGTAGGTCAATAGATCTCATCACATTTGCCAAGGATGCAGAGATTTAGCTGTGACTGCCTTGGGCACAGATGAGCAACTTCCATCTCTTATGACTGGACATCGCCAAGTGTGTGTGAACTGTGGACATTCAGTGTTGCGGGCAAGATCTCATTCATTGCACACTAACACCGAACGTGAAAGAAGAATTCATGCAGTCATTTCTGAATGGATGGTAAGTTTTTATTAGGTTTAGTTGTTTTGTATTTTGTACTACCACACACACACACTATCTATACTACCATTTTTTATATTTTTTTCACACTAATCTCTGAAATAGCAGTCAGCTTTAGAGAATCATTTTTGTATATTAGTGTCACATTCATGACAAAAAATTAAATGGAAAAGGAAACTATCATATAGTTTGGCCAAAAGTTAGTGTAAAAAAAACAACTAATTATATTACAGCCTGTATTTCCAGAAGGTGTAGATTAGAAGAGATTTACTTTATTATTATTATTTATTTTCTTAATCTAGTGTACAATACATTGAGATAAAAGCACAAAACCGCAAAACCGTTTTCACGGTTTGTCTGTGGGACCGTAACAAACAGTGTATCTAAATTAGTATCTAGCAAAGAAGTTACATTATTTACAAATATTAGGTCTTACAGAATTGCTTACAGACTACTGAGTCATGTATGTATTACTTCTTTTTTTAGAAAAAGACTCATGATATATTTTTTTTTTAGATTTCAAGAGCTCGAGCTCTCATATGTCATCGTTGCTGGGTGAGAGCTGATAGAAATGCTCATCATTTAATGACTGGACCATCTGGATCTTCAGCATCAGTAGATGTATCAAGTGAACATGATGAATCAACTTCACAGTCTAATATTGATGTAGCTAACAAACGAATATATAAAAACCAAAGACATCAAGATCATGAACATATGCATTCCTTTTTGTCACCGACTTTCAAAATTCGTTTATCTCAATTTGTAGTGCTTTTTTTTTGGAAGTTGGTTGTTATGTTTGTATAAAATACCCTCTGCTTTGCTAGACTTGCCTTACAATGCATTTAAAGCGCAAATCAAATCCAAGCTTTGTTTAAAGGCATATTATTCTGTAAATGACATCTTTCTCCAGAATTTCAGTAAGCTAATTCTGGAGAAATATAAGATACATACGAGTTCATATAATTTTCTTTTCACAATGCATAAATATGTGAGCTGTCACACCCTTTATACCTGGGGCTTATATTTAAGTAATTAGTTTTTACTTATTTACATTTCCATTTTAATGATATTTTATTTTTTATTTTTGCTTTGCTGGTATTTTGGCGTGGCTAGCTGGCATATGATAAATAATTTCATTGTTGTTGTTTTCTGGTCTTCATTACTGTACCTACATAGTATTGTATAAAGTCTTGTTTTTTTAAAATGAACAGACAGCTGTGCCGCTGGAGAGTTTGTTCCACCACTTCTTCTTCCCAGCGAAAGCACTAGGAAGTGTTGATGGGTGGGCGTTTTGGAGGACTGTCTTATGTAATAACGATGTTCAAAAAGTGCTGATTCTCAGCCTATTTTGAATAATTGATTTTTGATTTGATTCTTTTTTTTTTTTGTTCACTCCGCATACCCGCGCCTATGGTGGCCGGGAGTTCGATATTGTCTCCCGACCAGTAGGCCTAGTATGAGTTTTCATTACGAAACTCGTTCGATCGTATCGAGCGCGTTTGACTCCGCGATTGGCCCGCTTCAAGGTCGTAAGAACTCTCAACCAATGAGAGCGCCAAACGCGCTCGATACGATCGAACGAGTTTCGTATTGAAAACTCATACTAGGCCCACTGGGCGTTTTCTGCTTCGGCTAGAGGCGTGAGGACGCTGAGAGACCCGCTCCCTCACGAGCTTCGCCTCCTTTTCCAGCATTAATTGTATATTAATACGATTAATAAATCAATATAAGAGAAATGCGATTTTTATTTCCGTTTACTCTTTTCTTTAATTAGATTGTAAATGGTTTTCCTAATTCTTTTTTAACCTCCATCTTTGTAACATTTAATATGCTGTTACGCGTCGCCGGCCTTCCTTCTTGGTTTCCAAAGAACCACACTCACGATGTGTTAATGTAATAAAAATACATTCTGATAAAATCTAGTCTACAAAAAAGTCTGAATAATTACTTAAATATGCCATATGAGCGCTGACAGCTTCTAAGAAAACTTATAAAAAAGCAAATGAGGTTAGTTTTTTGCAAGCTAATAACACCCTATTTCGGTTTTCTCCCATACTGCCATTATAAATAAAGTTTTATTTTTTAAATAGTAATAATATTGAAATGATTTAATGCAATAATCGTTGCTGTACATTCAGGCCCAACTTTCTATGAACTTTCGCCCGTCTCCTTTTTGCAATGCGCGGGGATCGAACTTGTGCCTTTTTGCATAGTGGCTGCGTTCGCTGCCGCTGTGCCACGGAGACTGTCCCTCAGTAGTCACCCCCTTTTTAAGTTTATCGCCTACGACCCTAGTCTGTTGTTTCAAAAGTCAAAATGGACCGATTTTGACAAGTGTTGTAATCCACTAACAAAATAATGTTCACATTGAGGAATAATTTACAGAAAAACATTTCTGCTAACGGGTTTGATAATAATGGCAATGCGGCAATGTCACCATTCCATTACGAGACGACTGGCCGATAATTGATCGATCAATATGAGTCTGGCAGATTACGAAATAAATATAATATAAAATATAAATATAAATATATACGGACAAATCACACAGATTGAGCTAGCCCCAAAGTAAGTTCGAGACTTGTGTTATGGGATACTAACTCAACGATACTATATTTTATTATAGATACATATATAGATAAACATCCAAGACCCAGGCCAATCAGGAAAAGATCGTTTCCCATCATGACCTGGCCGGGGATCGAACCCGGGGCGTCCACGTCGCAGTCAGGCGTGTTGACCGCTGCGCCATGGAGACCGACACAATGACATTGGAATCGTGTTGAAATGGCAAATCTGTAAAAATAGCAGACTAGATCCCCTACTCTTTTATACCGCGTACATCCGTGGACTGGAGGGATTTCCCTGCGTCTTTCCGTCTGATTACAATTTAAATGTCTTCAAGGCTAGAGTGAAGTGGTTCTTAATAAACTAGGGTGCTTTACCATCAACGATTACATCACTGCATACCATGAGACCGGATCGCGAACTAGCATTAGTTTATAATTTAAAAAAAAAGAAAATATCATTACTCACACATCATCCATCACGCTCAAAACTCTCCTGACGACATTTTCGTCATTTCATTGTATCACACCATACCATGACAAACGATTTCCACACAACTTTTTGGCTACCGGTGCTACTTTCATCTTAGCTATTAGGCTTTTAAGAGTAAAATTAAAAAAAAAAAACATTAAACAAATGAAACAAGTTTCAGACCCCTTTAATGAGGCTTTAACAGTTTCAGCCTAAAAAAGGTCGTGTAAAAAAAGTATGAAAAATTTATGCTGACCTTTACCCAAGTACTTTTTAAGCTAAATAATACCCAAAGCGGCCATTAATGTAAAAGAGTGGCCAAGATACATTTATCTGTCTCCCTCACTCCTTATTAATTAATAATGCACGAAGGCTGCTTCATCTCTTTTCGCGTAAAATCAAAATAGGGATCGACGGTACAGAGTCAATAGTTCGTGACCGGAATTCGTATCTGGGGATAATGTAGGGTTAAATAATGCAGATAAATTACCGCAGAAGGTAAAGTTCTTCATTTTTGGCTGGAATAATGTCATGTCTGCATCGAGAGCAGTGGTGGCCTAAGAGCAGCTGTGGCCTAGCGGTCTCAGCCGCGACTTTGAAGTTGTAGGTCGTAGGATCGAAACTCGTCAGGCACATTCATCATCATTTCAGCCGAAAGACGTCCACTGCTGGACATAGGCCTCCCCCAAGGTTCTCCACGACGACCGGTCCTGCGCCTCCCGCATCCAGCAGTTTTCCGCGACCTTCACCAGATAGTCGGTCCACCTTGTCGGGGGCCTTCCCGCTACGTCTTCCCGTCGGCCCCATCGGGCACCGGTCCTACGGGCAATGTGTCCAGCCCACTGCCACCTTATTGTTGCAATTCTTCGGGCTATGTCGGTTACTCTCGTTCTTCTGCGGATCTCCTCATTCCTGATTCGATCGCGCAGTGAAACCCCAAGCATAGCCCTCTCCGTTGCCCTTTGAGTGACTTTGAGCCTTCTTATAAGGCCCATCTTATAAGGCCCATTACTTTGTGCAAATTATTTCATCACCACTACTCTCAAAATGGTAAGAAAACATCGCGAGGAAACTGGCATGTACAATAGCGGCGGCACCTCCCCTCTTCGAGGAGTGGCTAGAGAGGCGCCACAGCGCCCTCACCTTCCGCCTGACGCAGGTCCTCACCGGGCGCGGTTGTTTCGGGAGGTTCCTGTTCCGTATTAGGCGGGAGGAAACGCCAGGGTGTCACCATTGTGTGGATCGCCCTGAGGACACGGTGGAGCATACGGTGGCGGTCTGCCCGGCTTGGGTAGAGCACCGCCGTGTCCTTGTAGCGACGATCGGTGGCGATCTCTCGCATCCCCCCCTGGTCCAGGCCATGGTCCGGAGCGAAAGTGCATGGCAGGCCGTCACCTCCTTCAACGAAGCAGTGATGCTGGCAATGGAGGAGGCGGAGCGCGTGAGGCAACGGGAATCCCAGCACCCTCACGCTACTAGCCGCCGTAGGAGACGCCCTGGTGGACGCCCCACGGACCTGCGGGCGGTGAGCAGTGGGCAGCTCACCGCAGCAGACGGCGCATCGTGTTTCACGCGCGCCTCAAAGAGATATCAGCACATCGTGACGGGGTCCACGAATACCGATGCCTCCTGGGTCAGGATTGCCCGTTAGTTAAACAAGAAACTCTGGCCCTGGCCGTCGCACAGGCAAGTGAAGAAACACGGGTGGGTTTTAGTCAGTAGAAGTCTGGCCTTCTGGTCTGCCCAGAGCGGGAGAGATCATTTGATAATTTCCCATCCCAACAAAAAAAGGAAACTGGCATGTTCTAATTGCAAAACTTCGAAGACATGTGACATGTATGCATGTATAGTATGGTCCACTTCTTCTTACTAATAGGAGGCCTGTGTCCCAGGAGTGGGAACTTTTTAGGCTGATTATGTATGGTCGGCATCAGTAAATAAATAGACTCCCGGACTTCCGAATCGCACCACCGTGTACTTCCATGTGAGGTATAAGGCTCGGCGCAAATGGGTCACCGACCACAGCCAACGGTGGCTAGCAACGGCGACTTAACTCACATTTTAATACATTTTGTATAGACGTGCCGCACACGTGTATCCGGTGACGGCCACTCGCTACAGTTGTGTCCACGACTCGCCACTAGTGGTCACTACGTACCACACAAAACATCGACATCCGTCACTGTCGCATTGCTCCACCCCCCGCGCAGTTAACCGTCCGTTTGCCGCATATTGGTATTTTGCTGTATTAATCCATCTTGTAATACCAACAGCAGTCCTTGAAATGTATGTAGTCAAACTCATTCGAAAATATTTAAATCTTTTTTGGATATCTTTGTAGATTATCAAACTGCAACTTATGTTTAACTGTAGGACCAGTTAAAATTGGATGCATCCAAGACAGGCGGCGATGTCGTCGTCTACGTCTTCTGCTTGCTAACAAAAGCGCGAGCAAATTTTCAGTATCATAATCAGATTTTTTATTTGTAGAATATAGTTAGGTAAAATATAGATGTGATGTCAACATAAAATCAACAATGTCTTGCCGTCGAAGGCGTACAAATATTCACATTAAAATTCTTATAAAATACAATTATATTAAAATATATATATATACAGTCAAAATTAACTGAAACAAATTCAGAACAATGATCAAAACAAAATATTGAATAGGTACAGCAAAAAACCTCATTGTTTAGAAACATTTAAATGAATTTAGACTAAATAAAATAATTCCTTAAAATAAAATTGTCCTTATACTAATTAATCTTCCAAGTAAGAATTTCCGTCTCAGAATCCCTCTTCAGACTGCGCAGCAACGAGCAGGTTATCAAAATATGGCGGATTCCATACACCGGTGGCTGTCGCTCGCTTCTGACACTTTTAGAAATGTGGCTGTGATTGGTGGCCGATTTGCGCCGAGCCTAAAGATGTGAAATATCAAATTAATGATGAGTCAAGAAAAAAGGTTTATTGCAGTTTTGACGTCTACATACTGGCCATCACTTTGATGACGCCATTGTTCCAAATATGAATTCAAGTTCATTTTTCTTTGTGTCCATGACAATCTAAAGGGCTCCAGAATTTGGCTACGCGTTTAGCGCCATCGCAAGCGTCCATCAGTTCTTGTAACGAGCAGCTGTCAGGACGCGTAGGATATGGAGTGGAATGCCTCATATTTTGTAGAAAAGCACCATATTTTCATAACAAAAACGTGGTAGTATATAATGGATATTGGAGAGGACTCTTCGTTGGTTTTGGAATAATAAATAAAACTAATATTAGATAGATAAAAAGTATATTACTTGCACACACGATTGGCAGGGACTGCGGGGCCATGCGAGCCGTATTTTTTTTAAATAATTATAAACTAGCGCTTGACCGCATTCCCGCCTGATGGTAAGGTGTGATGCGATCGTTGATGTTGCGCGCTAGTTTATTAAGAGCCTATTCACTCAGAAAAACTGAGCGAATAGGAAGGCAGACGGCAATTGAGTGAGGTGATGCAATGTTAAACCCAACAACACGACCAACGATGCTGCGCCAAAGGGAGATTGATCTGAAGACCCTCCACGACCAAACTCCCAACACAACGACATTAGGCGCATCGTACCCGGCACACATCGCAACACAACTGCTCAGACCCGTCCTCCGTACGGCTTCACCAGACATCATGCCGGAACACGACAAATCGTTTGCCGGCAAGACTTTGTCTGGTGGGTGGTAACTTCTGCCGGCGGCCTACCACCGAGAGAAATATCTCAGTTTTCATATTGCATCATGCTTACCTAAGCACCACCAATCCCACAGATATTATGAGTAATATGTCTGTCGTGAGTTCAGATCAAAGCAAATTTACTATATATCACTTCTGTAGCAGTTTCTGCACCACTTGAAAAAATTCGTCATACTGACGTCACACAGACCCCGCATCTCGCAAGCAGAGCTCTCCGTGCAACTAGCAAATATGTTTGCGGAAGCGCGCGTGGATTGATTCCACGCCACTATGCGCAAGAGAAGTGCGTCGCTGGTGCGGCGAGTGCGGGGGAGCGCGAACAGCTTGCTGGCCGCGCTTGCGGTAAGGCTTGATTGCTCCATCATCTCCCACTGTAGTTGTAAGCGGTATGTGGTTGGCTGATGTGACTCAATCGTCAATGTAATTAAGTTTTTTTACTATTATGGCAATATGTATGATACGACATTTTGATTTAATTTAGTAATATTTCTATCATCATCATCATCATTTCAGCCGGAAGACGTCCACGGCTGGACATAGGCCTCCCCAAGGCTCTCCACGACGACCGGTCCTGCGCCTCCCGCATCTAGCGGTTTCCCGCGACCTTCACCAGGTTGTCGGTCCACCTTGTCGGGGGCCTACCCACGCTACGTCTTCCGGTGCGTGGTCGCCACTCGAGAACCCGTCGGCCCCATCGGGCAATGTTAGTATTGCAATTCTTCGGGCTATGTCGGTTACTCTCGTTCTTCTGCGGATCTCCTCATTCCTGATTCGATCGCGCAGTGAAACCCCAAGCATAGCCCTCTCCATTGCCCTAAATATTTCTATATTTTTTTTTAAATGAATGTTTAGATTTTTTTATTGAGTTTGAAATATGTAACGTGTCTATGTGTGTATGAGTCAGTGTTTCTCTAAATAAATGATTTGATTTGAAAAACACAACATCGTAATATCAATCTCTGGGCAAGTTCCCGCTGGATACAACACCCGTCTGGTCGGAGGATCCTCACTTTTCTATGGAGCATGAGTGGACTTTACACCTTGTGCCTGATACCTTCAACACCACCGCTTTCAAAATGGTGAAGGAACCATTGTAATAAAACCGACATAACTTAAAAGCAAGATTTTAAAGATCAATTGTCTTCCAGGCTAGAGTGAATAGGCTTTTAATAAACTAGTGCGCTTTGCCATCAACAATTGCGTCACTGCTTACCATCAGGCGCGATTGTGGTCAAGCGCCAGTTTGTAATTTTCCTCCGTGGCGCAGCGGTCAACACGCCTGCCTGCGACTCCTAACCTGCTAACTGCCTTGGGTCTTGGATGTTTATCTATATATGTATCTAGTATTAAATATAATATCGTTGAGTTAGTATCCCATAACACAAGTCTCGAACTTACTTCGGGGCTAGCTCAATCAGTGTGAATTGATGGAACGGAGATGTAGGAATTAAGTTGTGCAATTCCAGCGCAAAATCCATCCTATAGAACACCAACAGGCTGCTACTCTTCCCCTGTACTCAGGCTTTGGAGACCGTTTCCAAATAAAAAGATCAAAATCACGCTCACCTCTCCACTGAATCCAAAGCTACCAGCCAAAATGTGGCTGCAGTACTCCATACTCGAACGAACTTGTGTTTGTATAACATGAGGAGCTGTCCTGATGTGAAGTACTTTGCAGAACGTAATCTTTCAATCAGCCGGCTGCTCACATCGCAATTATTCGTTCTGGCTCGGCTGCATAAATACAAACTCAGAATAGACTATGTTAAGCACCACGAGATGGCGCTAGCATTCCGGATAGTCAAGTGAACTTCTACGATATACACACATATATATAAAGTTATTTTTTGTTTATACGAAACCTGAATATAGTTTATTCAGAATAAGCAACTGAATCGATTCCAATCATTTTTACACCGTGTCATTATTTTTTCCCAAATACATTTAAAAATTGTTGCAATGTGGTTACCCAGCGCACAAGTTCAGTTTACAGGAGATCTTGTACTTGCTCATAACTTTGTGGTTTCTCATTACATCTTTTTGCTGGACATTGGCCTCCCCCAAGGTTCTCCACGACGACCGATCCTGCGCCTCCCGCATCGAGCGGTTTCCCGCGACCTTCACCAAGTCGGCGGTCCACCTTATCGGGGGCCTACCCACGCTACGTCTTCCGGTGCGTGTTCGCCACTCGAAAACCCGTCGGCCCCATCGGGCATCGGTCCTACGGGCAATGTGTCCAGTCCACTGCCACTTTAATATATATTGAATTGCAACATTAAAGTGAATACATGCTTTGAGTTTATGCAGTTTCAACCTTCTTCCACGATCCCTCGTGATGTAATAAGCAATAAGAATTAGGTAATCTTACTTCGCAAGTTCCTGAAGTTAGCACAAAGAATATTGTACTATCTACATATTAAGTAAGTTATCTCCATTCTATGTGGTGTTAGTAGAATTACAAGAGGCATGAAAGGGAAATCGATAAAGTTTTTGGGGTGTGACTTCACATCGAACATCACTGACAGAAAACATCATGCAGAAAAAAGTATTTAGTCTAAGAAGAGTTTTCTTAGAGAGTAGTTTGAATGAAATTTAGTTTCATAGGGCCTTACATCACGCCCATACAGCTATATCTACAGGACGTATTGCTTGCTTACCCGATGATAATGCCATGTATTCATTCTGGCAGTCACACCGAAATTAATGGGACTTGGGATGTTGAGCGAGCCTGTGGTCCAATACCAGAAATGGGGGCTATTACCGTGAGCCCCCAAGATGTAGCTCGTGCAGTCCGTCCGTTGCCTAATGCCTTGATTCAACTTTTGAATCAAATTTCCAGGTCGCACGCTCGTTTGGCATCTCATTTCCAGACTATTTTAGAGTCTGATTCACTGCCCCAGTTTCTAACATCTCGAATAACCCATCTGCTTTATAAATCAGGTAATAATAATAATACTTTATTTGCCAGAATGTAGGTGTACAGAGTAGTATGATCTTAATATAAATATGGCCCAATTACATTCTACCATTACATGTGGTGTGCAAATATTTAATTTCATATTACATTATAATTTATTAAACTTTTTGATGTCATATAACATTACGATTGCAAACAATAAAAGAAAAAAAAAGTCAAAATATTATGAAAATGTCAGATTATAAATAATCTCAGAAATTAAAATAATAATAGTAAATAAAATATGTCACCTTGAATATGTCATCTTGAATTTTTACAATATTCCATGTATTCACCCATGTCATAAAAGCAATTATCCAATAACCAACTTGTCAGCTTTTTCTTGAACATGGAGATAGGAAGTTCCTTAAATGAGTTAGGTAACTTGTTATATACTTGAATGGCACTTACATATGCATTTCTCCTAAATATTTGTAATCTACACTGAGGTACCCTTAATTCGTGTTTGTACTTATTTCGAGCTGAAGCCTTTTTATTGCTCACTTCTGATTGCAAGCGAAAATAGTGAGGATTTTGTCTTACTAGCATACACAGTTCACATGCAGGGCAATGGCAAAATGCCTAGTTTCTTAAATAAAGGTTTGCAGCTGTCCAAAAACCAAACGCCAGATATTGCCCTAACACACTTCTTTTGTACCCGAAATGCCATCAGAACCTCAACTGAGTTGCCCCATAGTACCAGACCATATGACAACACAGACGATACGTATCCGTAATATGCAGTGACTGCTGCGGCAACGGACACTGTTGAACGAAGACGTTTTATTGCGTATACGAACTTATCTATCTTATCACACACGTAATTGATGTGTGATTTCCAGTTGCAGTTTTGATCCAATATTAGGCCCAAGAATTTTGTTTCTACTACTTGCTCTATGACTCTGTCGTCATATTTTATATTAAGACTATGAAAGTTTGATTTATAAGTTTGAAATTGAATTAGTTTTGTTTTATTTATATTGATCTTTAAATTGTTGTTATTAAGCCAACTTATTATATCTTTGATTGCTTCATTAATTTCCTGTTCCAACCTATTCTTGTCCTTACATTTTATTATTAGTGTCGTATCGTCAGCAAATAAGATTGTTTCGTGGCGAGTTGCGTTGGGAAGGTCGTTAATATAGAGCAAAAATAAGAATGATCCCATCACACTGCCTTGGGGTACTCCAACAGCGTTTGTCTTATAGTTGGATTTATAATCTATTTTGTTTCCATCAATTATTTTTGATATCTGCACACATTGCCGTCTATCACTTAGGTATGATTTAAGCCAGTCATTCACTTGGCCCCTTAATCCATATTTATCTGCTTTGCTTAGTAATAGTTTATGGTCAACAAAGTCAAAGGCTTTACTCATGTCTAAGAAGATTGCTACTACAGGTATGTTGTCATTCATAGCCTCAGTTATTATTTTTATTAAATTAAAACAAGCTAAAGATGTGGTGCTATTTTTTCTGAATCCAAATTGTTCTCGTTTCAGCAAATTATGCTTGTTCACATAGTCATATAGCCTTTTTAGCATTGCTTTTTCAACTATCTTCGATATTATTGGAATTAGAGTTATAGGTCTATAGTTCGTCATGTCAGATTTATCACCATTCTTAAAAATTGGTTTAACTATTGAATTCTTAAGTGTGCTTGGGAATTCACATTCTAAGAACGACATATTAATTAAGTAGCTCAGTGGTTTACATAAGTTCTTAGCAGAAGCTTTTATAATTTTGGTACTTATTTCGTCAAAGCCGACAGACGCCGTATTTTTTAGGTTTTGTATTATCCTGAACACTTCTACTGCATCAGTAGGATTTAGGAATATAGAATTATTCTGATTAATGTCCATAGTTCTATTTATAGCGTCTATATTATAAGTGAATTCATTATTATTTGTCAATTGGATATAGTAATTGTTAAACATGTCACACATATTTTGAGGGTAATTACATTTTCGGCCACGACGGAGGGTGCAAATGGAAACGATAATCACTTATACTACATTTATTATAGTTACATTACATGGTAACTCCTAAATCTACTTAACCTAAGTGCGAATGCCTCCGATGTTAGGACGACACTGCTACACTCTACTATCCTACATTATGTCTAACGCTTAATTGATGCCCCTGCATCTCGAGATTCCTCTATATATGTGTTTTATCGTGGTGACGTCTAATGGGGTGATTGATGATTTAGCGATTCGCGGCTGGGCACGAGGCGGCGACACGAGGAGACGACTCAGCCGTTGGGATGTTGTAATACTCCGCATAGCTTCAGTTGCATGAAAATAGGTATAATATCCTGATTCGGCTGATTTAGGCCTCGTGACAAGGTGCTGGTCACGTTGAGGGGACATGTGTTGGTACCGATACGTAACAGGGTCAATGACGTTGTTGGTTTTTGTTACAATTTGTTCTATGTCAATATTTGTTCGTACGTCACCAATTTTTTTATTGATAATGTCCCAAGTAGCCTTGCATTTGTTTTTCATGTTCTCTATATATTTTTTGTTGTGTATTTGTTGAGATTTATTAATACAACGTTTAAGTATGCCACTATTTTTTTTATATGTTTTTGTTAATTTGTTTTTGTTTGTTTTATTATAAATAGTTTTTAAATATAAATAACGTTTCCGTATACATGATTTTTTTAGACCTCTTGTCAGCCATAGAGTATTACTTTTTCCGGTCGACCTTTTTATCTTTTGAATGGGAAAACATAGTTTAAAAAACAGTTGTAATAGTTCATGAAATACCCTAAATGCATCTTCCATGTTATCCATAGTATAGACGTCAGAGAATGAAAGTGCAGAAATACATTCACAGAACTTTTGTATGTTGTCTTCATGATAGTCCCTTTTATACTCAAACCAACTTAGCACAGATTTGGGTTTATTAATCGTCACAGTCAGAGTTTGTCCTGTCTCATGGTCAGATAGAGCCAGGTGATGAACTTCACCTTTAGCTTGTCCGATATTGCTTGCAAATAAATCTAGACATGACTGTTTGCGTGTTGGTGTTTTTATATGCAATTTAATATTGAAATTTTTTAGTAACCCTAAGGGTTCTTGACAACTTTTACTTGGTTTAATTATATCTAAATTCCAATCACCACAAATAATTATCTTTTTAGATTTCTTTGTGATTCTAGTCAGTAATACTTCCAGTTTTTCTAGAAAAACTTTTGGGTTGCTATTTGGTGTTCTATAAATACAAATAATGATGATTTGATTCGTTGTTAATTCTATTCCCGTACATTCAAAATTAAAATTACATGCAATGTCATTTGTGAACTTATCCAATTTGGTACAGGTCAAGTCATTCTTAACAAGAATGCATGTACCGCCTCGTTTAGTATTTCGACAGTATGATGCAACGAGTTTGTATCCAGAAATCTTTAGAAGTGATTCCGATTTACTTTTAATGAAAGATTCACTTAGACAAATCACATCAATTTCCTTAGAATTTAAAGAGAATTCACTAACTACCACCGTTATTTCGTCTACCTTATTTAAAATACCTGCAATGTTTTGATGAAACAGTATCAGAGTGGATTTATTGTGAGGGACGAAAAAATGGCGTATTTGATTTACGGGACGTTTCTTTGACACTTGACTTATTAACATTCATTTTATGGAACAGATAAGGGATAGTTCCTTTTTTAAATGGCATTTTTGGTTTGACATTGGGTTGCTCTCGGTTTTTAGGGTTGAAATAGTGTAGAATGGTACCCTTTTTATTATTTTCTGGCATTTTGGACCGGGACGGCTTATTTTCAATGCAGATATCGGACTGTAATTGATATTTACCTTTATTCGGAAAAGTCAAAAAATTTTCATTGTAGGTCATAGAATCTATTTCTAAATTAATCTTATCACTTAACATAGTGGTAAAATTATTCCTTTTATTCATAAATACATTTGTATTAGTCAGGTGGATTAATTTACAGTTAGTATAATTTTTTACAATCAGATGCAACTGTTTATTAAGCATGTATTCATTAAGATATGGGTTGTATTGTACATTTGTTATGAAGACCTTTTGCTTTCGAAATAAGTACAATATATTACATAAGTTTGACATATATTTGTATACATTGTTGTCAAAGATACCAAAACCTAGCACTACAATATCTTTTTGTTTGACATTTTTTGCCAAATTTTCACACGTCCTTAGTATTTCGCTGCTACTGGCGGATGATTTTACCATTCCAAAGACGCCATAGTTATCATTCCATTCACCTTGCCTTTTTTTAAGGATTTTTTCAGCAAGATTTTGTGCTTGTTCATCCCCAATGACGTAAATCATTCTTCTTTGTTCACTGTCGTTATTTTCTGTATTTTTATTCACCTCTTTAGTTACGCTTTTAGATTTCATTGACTTTTGTTCGTAGTCATTTCCAACGATGGTGGGTAGGGTCCAGGACAATGGGCTAGCTGAGTTCTTGAAACATATTTTCTCAGAGTTGTTACAGTTTGTTGTTGGTATGTCTTTTCCGATACTGTCTGATATTTGTTTGACTAACCGTTGTGGAATGCTGTTAACATGAGTTCTAGGTGTTTCAGTAAGCGTTATTATACCAGAGTGATTCATTTGGTCATGGGATAAGCGTAACTTAACATTTGTCAGCTTATTTAGCAGCGGTATGGAAACCTTGTTTCTAGGTGTGAATGGCGTGTACACTGGGTTCATTGTTAAAGATTCACTTGACACTTTTTTGAGGAGATGTATTTGCTTGTTGTTGTATTCTAATTTTTGCTTAAGGTTGTTGCATTCGTAGTTGAGGTTTGTTATTTCGTTATGCGCAGTAGCAAGTTCCAAACGAAGATCTATAACCTGTTCGTTTAGCTGTCGAAAGTCAGTTAAGTTAAAACCAGCATTTGTAGGCATACTTTTCGTCGACACATCCAGTGCCTCAGTATCAGATCCTTCAGATAAAGTTGAGCTAAGCAGTGTGCGATCCATGGTTATTCTTGATAGATCGCATTCTGATTTATTTCTTCTGATAGTGTTCTGTCTTTTGTTTCTAAAAGTTATGTTTTCCATGACAAATTAGCTCCTTGATATTCTGTTATTGTTTTTTAGGCCACTTTAACGAAACTTTAACGAACACAACTTTAACGAAGTCGTAATATAATCTTGGTGTACAGTTCGTTTTTATTACGACTTTAACGAAGTCGTAGTATTGAGCGACAATAAAGTATCTGACTAAATGTGATGACCGTATTTAGTTGCAGATAGCTTTATTGTTGAGTTAACTTACAGTTTTATGTCCACACTTTATTTTCCAATGGTTCTTCTTGCAACTTGTGAAAAAGTGGTTCATTTGATTTCCACCAGGTTGTTGTTGAAGATAACAATCACAGCACTATATCGTCACTTTATGTAGTGGTTTCTTCTATTTTTATCCACAAATGATAACTTTATAATATTATTTAAATAATTGTTACATTGGTGAATGTTTACTTATTCAGTGTTGCCACTGCGTAGTGCCGACACTTCATGTACATTAGCTGTAATTGTGTTATATGTATTTATTGTATTTTAAGTTTTTATGTTTTTCAGTATTGTATATGAGCCTTGATGTCTAAACCAAATGAATAAATAAATCAAATCGCTTGGCGGCAAGGCTTTGTCTGGTGGGTGGTAACTTCTGCGGCAACACAAGAAAACACAGTAACAATGAAATTATTTATCATATGCTAGCTAGCCGCGCCAAAATGCCAGCAAAGCAGGGGACAGTGGGTACAGGTCATCAGAAGATCGGAAGTTTTACCAAGAGGTGTAAAATTATACATTAAGTAGGTTGTGGAGGTCAGATAGGCAGTCACTCCATGTAAAATACTTTAAGAATGGAAACTGACCCAAATATAGAATACAATACTCTATATTATGTCATCATTATCATTAACGGTGGTAGGCCATAACATCGGCCGCCGGCAGAAGTTACCACCCACCAGACAAAGCCTTGCCGCCAAGCGATTAGTCGTGTTCCGGCATGATGTCTGGTGAAGCCGTACGGAGGACGGGTCTGACCAGTTGTGTTGCGATATGTGCCGGGTACGATGCGCCTAATGTTGTTGTGTTGGGAGTTTGGTCGTGGAGGGTCTTCAGATCAATCTCCCTTTGGCGCAGCATCGTTGGTCGTGTTGTTGGGTTTAACATTGCATCACCTCGCTCAACTGCCGTCTTTCTTCCTATTCCCTCAGTTTTTCTGAGTGAATAGGCTCTTAATAAACTAGCGTGCTTTACCACCAACGATCGCATCACTGCTTACCATCAGGCGGAATTGCGGTCAAACGCTAGTTTATAATTTATTATTAAAAAAAAAAAAAATCATTATCATCATCATTTCAGCTGAAAGACGTCCACTGCTGGACATAGGCCTCCGCCAGGCAGACCGGTCCTGCGCCTCCCGCGTCCAGCGGTTTCCCGCGACTTTCACCAGGTCGTAAGCCCACCTTGTCGGGCTACCCACGCAGAGTCTTCCGGTGCGTGTTCGCCACTCGAAAACCCGTCGGCCCCATCGGGCATCTGTCCTATAGGCAATTATATATTTAAATAAACGGGCAATTATTACAGAAACAAAAATATGATGAGTGATTTATTACACAACCTTTGTATGGAATACCAAGGGAAGGAGAGACGAATTATGTAGTTAGTATACGATGTCAATATAGTGGAGAAAAAACTAGGCGATTAATGATGAAGATTTTTTGTTGACTGAAGTATGTGGTAAGCGGCGTCAAACGCTGTGACGTTATTTTGTAATGGCAGCACGTAGATATAGTCGTTTTGAGAAGTAAGAAGCGGACCAGGGAACTTGTTCGAGGCGAAACGTCGGTTTTCCCATTTAAATAAATTATTATTATCAAGTTTGGAGGATACATTTACACTTCGTGCTTTAATTCAAAACTTCACCTACGAAATAGAGCCCTTACCACCACATCAAGATGGTGACGGCCCTATCGCTCCGCCATCGCTGACGTCGTCATAAATAAACTAAAAAAAACTGGCACCATTTTCTGTATCTTTTTTATTTATATAATAGGGATGTGTCCTGGGTAAAAAAATTGATTCTATTTAGTCCGTCATTCAGATTATAGAAAAATATTGGATACGTGTTCCGGCATGATATCTGGTGAAGCCGTACGGAGGACGGGTCACAGCAGTTGTGTTGCGATGTGTGCCGGGTAGGATGCGCCTAATCTTGTAGTGTTGGGAGTTTAGTCGTGGAGGGTCTTCAGATCAATCTCCCTTTGGCGCAGCTTCGTTGGTCGTGTTGTTGGGTTTAACATTGCATCTCCTCGCTCAACTGCCGTCTTCCTTCCTGTTTGCTCAGTTTTTCTGAGTGAATAGGCCCTTAATAAACTAGCGCGCTTTACCATCAACGATCGCATCACTGCTTACCATCAGGCGGGATTGCGGTCAAGCGCTAGTTTATAATTATTAAAAAGAAAAAAAATTATACGGACAAATCACACATATTGAGCTAGCCCCAAGGTAAGTTCGAGACTTGTGTTATGGGATACTAACTCAGCGATACTATATTTATAATAGATACATATATATGTCGGAGATCGTCGATATAATTTTAATAGAAGTTGCAGATTTGATTTACCTAGTAGAGGGGCGAACGCTTGTGACGTTATTTTGTGATGGCGTCACATGGACAGAGTCGCTTTGGGAAGTGGGGTTCGTCGAACGGTGACTTTGCATCGAGACGCGGACCAAGGCACATCTCCGAACCGAAACTGTTGGTTTGCCTATTCAAATTGTTATTATGAAGATTGGAGGGTATATCTAAAGGTCGTGCTTCAATTCAAAACTCACCTACGAAACGGAAACTGGACCACCACACCAAGATACTGTCGACCCTACCGCTCTGCCGTCGCTGTCTCCGACATCAGAAGTGGGATAAAGAACTACACTGCTCACAGTCTCGTTATAAATCCAGGAACAGAATAATGTGAGGCTGGAAGTGAACCTCACGTTACGAGGTGCGCTCAATTGCTGACGCATAAGAGATCGCTCCGCGTGATAGTGCGCTGCAGTAGTCCGCTGCAGGCGTGCACGTGCGGCTGGACGCGGCGCTGTTGCGACAGTGCTGACTGAATATGAAAAGTGCGCTTGCGGAGCGCTCGTCTAGCTGCTTGGTGAATCACATCAATGGCGTGTGGCGCGGAGTCACAGCTGCTTGCGCTTCGCGCAACTCCTAAGGTTTCAAGACTTGAGCCTCTACTCTACAGGCGATGAGAAGGTTTCAAAATACCCAAAACGTTTGTGGTAACGTGGTGGGGTTTTATGAGAGCTCAGAGATGTCTGGTGTGCAACGGTTGACAACTGCCAAGTGGCAGGTGTTTGTGCGAAATTGCCATAATCCGGTGAGTCGTACTATTTTTATTTTGATTCCGTGGCCGAATGTTCTCTTGTCAAGCAATCTGTAATTTCATTGGTGTATGTATACACGCGCCAGTATATATACAGTGTACAAAGTTGAAGGTTGTGCCAGTGTATTGTGTACTGAACAATTTCTTTGCGACATGATAATAAGAGTTATTTGCAAATTATATTTTCTTATACTACCCGTATTCTTTGTTATAATGGACTGAGAAATTTTAAATCAGGGTTTTAAAATTATGTCTGGTTTGTCTTTATTTCGAAACTAATGTTCACTGTGGCCTATAGTTACGAGCTCGCTTGAGCTTCTGATAGTATGTGTGGCTAGACTATTAAATCTTCTCAAGAGAACAAGCGGTAACGAACATAGAAATGAGTGCTATTTAAGAAAAATCTAGATTTGATAGAAATAAAGCTAAAGTAATGTTGGTTATTGTAATGTTGGTTAATGTAATGTTGGTTAATTTAATGTTGGTGATTTATTTGATGGCGATCGTTACCTATTGAAATCGTTGATTGGAAACTGAACTTATAAGTACCCCACGATCGCATAGGTACGAAAGATTTTTCCAAGTAATGTCTGCTGAGTTAGATTTTCAAAATGTAGAAGATGGTGAGGAGGGTGCCTTCGCCAGCAAATAGAACACGTATCATGGCTATGTGGTCGCGCTGCACGCACTAGTCTGTAGTCGTAACTGCAACCCAGTGAGGGGTTGTTCAGAGCGCTATGGGCAGCTAGTGGTGTGGCGGGGACACTAGTAGGTATGGTCGCACTGCATGCACTAGTCTGTAGTCGTAACTGCAACTCAGTGAGGAGTTGTTCAGGGAGCGATGGGCAGCTAGTGATGTGGCGGGGACTCTGGTAGATATGGTCGCACTGCATGCACTAGTCTGTAGTCGTAACTGCAACTCAGTGAGGAGTTGTTCAGGGGCGATGGGCAGCTAGTGATGTGGCGGGGACCTGGGTCTCAGAGGAGACTATTAGTTGTACGGTCATGTGTTGACCTGGGAGTCGTGGACTCTAGAGTTGTTCGTATCACAAGAGGTGATGACGATATGGGTGTCAACTATGAGTTGTCACTAGCTACTGTGGTAGCGGGCGATGATGTGTTTTCTTTTTGATGATTATGGTTTTGATTTGATAATTATTAGGCTTGGAGGAACCTTTTGTATTTTCTTTTTGAAATTTGATAATTATGAGGCTTGGAGGAACCTTTTGTTTTCTATTTGAATTTTGATAATTATGAGGCTTGAAGGAAGCTCTTGAGTTTAAGTTGTTAAAATTATTAAACTTGTTTGGTTTTATAATAGTCATTGTAACTAAATGTGACGTGTGACGGTCAGGTTGGCCGAGTTCTCAAAAATGCTTCAAAGTCGGTTTTCTGTGTTTTTGTTTTAATTTGTTACAGACATGCACGAGGACGTGCAAAGGGAAATATCGAAGTTTGGCCGGAATCGGCGGTTGGCCTGTTGAAGCGGATCCCGGACTTCAGGGCTGAGGGAGCTTCGGATTCGACTGGGATTGGCGCTGGGATGATGATGATGATGATGCACGAGGACGTGCAAATCGTCAGGCTGGCCGTGTCGGTCATCGTCGATATAATTTTAATAGAAGTTGCTGATTTGATTTACCTAGTAGAGGGGCGAACGCTTGTGACGTTATTTTGTGATGGCGTCACATGGACAGAGTCGCTTTGGGAAGTGGGGTTCGTCGAACGGTGACTTTGCATTGAGACGCGGACCAAGGCACATCTCCGAACCGAAACTGTTGGTTTGCCTATTCAAATTGTTATTATGAAGATTGGAGGGTATATCTAAACGTCGTGCTTCAATTCAAAACTCACCTACGAAACGGAACCTGGACCAGCACACCACGATACTGTCGACCCTACCGCTCTGCCGTCGCTGTCTCCGACATATAGATAAACATCCAAGACCCAGGCCAATCAGGAAAAGATCGTTTTTCCATCATGACCTGACCGGGGATCGAATCCGGAGCCTCCACGTCGCAAGCAGGCGTGTTGACGACTGGATGAGAAGAGGATGGATATATGTTCTGGGTTATTCTCGTTAAACTAACGCTACGCTTACCGATATAACTATTATAGCATTATGACCACACCCTACCATTAAGGCTCTAACAATAAGACTTCTCACGCACAAAAGGGTTCCTTATCATTGTGTGAAATGATTAACGAGCTCACTGTGGTGATAGACTTTAGATTTTCAAACAGATGGCGAGGATCTCCGGAGTGATAAATGTGTGTCTTAGTTTGGGTATTAATCTAACTAGGTGGCATTTGTACAACAGACAGCTTCAATTCTCAGAAATTTCAACTAGCATTTCATTGTAGTTGTCGGGAACGGTGCGCCAAATGTTGTTGTGTTGGGAGTTTGGTCGTGGAGGGTCTCCAGATCAATCTCCCTCTGGTGCAGCATCGTTGGTCGTGTTGTTGGGTTTAACATTGATTCACCTCGCTCAATCACCATCTCTTTTCCTATTTACTCAGTTTTTTTGTGAATAGGTTGTTAATACTTTAGCGCGCTTTACCATCAACGATTGCATCACCGCTTACCATCAGGTGGGATTAGTGTCAAGCACTAGTTTATAATTATAAAAAAAAAAATACGAGAGGTACCGTACTAATTTGACAAGAGTAAGCTAATATTTATCATAATGTCCTTTTCTTAATGAAATAGAAACGATGAAAGGATCAGATGGTATTTTTTTTTTTTATAAATTATAAACCAGCGCTTGACCGCAATCCCGCCTGATGGTAAGCTGTGACGCAATCGTTGATGGTAAAGCGCACTAGTATATTAAGAGCCTATTCACTCTAGCCTTGAAGACACTCAAATTGTAGTCCGGCGGAAACATCGCCGCTGGCAAATTGTTCCAGTCCCCCGATGTACGCGGTATAAAGGAAGAGGCGAAACGCTTCGTCCGGAACGTAGTGGTGTTAACAACGTAAGGGTGGAAACTCGCCGTACGACGGGTCGTCCGAGGGTGGAACGGAGATGGGGGAATTAATGCATGTAGTTAAATTAAGTTTAGTTTGTGTAGAAGGGAATCGAGGCCAGTTACTATTTTGAGAACGGCGCTTACTTTATATTACAAGACTAGCGGCCACCAGCGACTTCGTTCGCGTGGTTTAATTATACTCCGCTCCTATTGGTCGCAGCGTGATGTTATATAGCCTAAAGCCTTCCTGGATTAAGGGTCTATCCAATGCAAAAAGAATTTTTAAATCGGTCCAGTAGCTCCTGAGATTACCGCGTTCAAACAAACAAACAAACTCTTCAACTTCATATATTAGTAAGTATACACAATATCTTACAATATATAAGACTTACTAAGACTACAAAGAAGACTTACATTTGTAAGTCTTTTATTAAAAAATTTTAAGTACTTAACTAAGTTTTTGTTTTCAATGTTTTAAGTAATAACCTAAAATATTGGTACAGGTACTTACATTATCATTATATGCCTTAAAGAATCTTTTAAAATGGTTGAACTGCTGAAGAAAAAAAAATCAAGTCAAGTCATCACTCAGTTTTAGGAAGTGACATAGGCTCGTTTATGTCTCTTTCTAACCCCCCCACTTCCCTAAAATGGGGGGGTTGAAGTTTGTATGGACTATTCCGCAATTTTCAAGGTAGAAGACTAAAAATTGATAGGTATGCGGACTGTTTGTAATTAACAATCAATCGCGCATAATTTTTTTTATGCGCGATAATCCGTTTTCAAATCCTTAAAGTGAAATGGAACTTTTTGTAGAAGCTAAAAATAGTTATACAGACAAAATGAGACAGGTAATTTTCGTTGGTGTTATTTTTTATTGAGAATCTTCTCCCAACCCCTGAAATAGGGTATGGAAATTTAGGAAGGGTGTTACTTCAAATTTAGCGTGAGCGAAACCGCGAGCAAGGGCCAGTTTAATATAAATGCTTTGAGTTTGATTGTCAGCTTTGTTCCTTTTAGACCAATTGTAACTATTTCAGATTGTAACTTTCAGCACCTAATTTAAAATAAAACTCAAGCTTACAGAAATTTCTATGATTTGAATAAAGTGCTGTCATAATGAGAATCGTAATTACAAAGTGTTGTAAATTATTAAGCGCCGAATTGAACACAATGAAGTCGTGTTCAAAGGCGCGCTTATTTTATTCCGAAATTGTTTTTCTTATAGTGTTCTGTTTACTTAAAGCTTTGCGTATTCAATGTGAAAGTGCCTGGAAGCTGCATTGTTATTGTTTAGATTACATTAACATTGAATGGGTATACTTGACAGCCTCCGTGGCATAGTGTTAGCGAACGCGGCCGCTGCGCAAGGTGGCGCGGGTTCCATCCCCGCGCATAGCAAATTATATTTTTTTTTTTATAAATTATAAACCAGTGCTTGACCGCAATCCCGCCTAATGGTAAGCAGTGATGCGATCGTTAATGGTTAAACGCGCTAGTTTATTAAGAGCCTATTCACTCTAGCCTTGAAGACACTCAAATTGTAATGTGACGGAAACACCGATGCTGGCAAATTGTTCCAGTCCCTCGATGTACGCGGTATAAAGGAAGAAATAAAACGCTTCGTCCAGATCGCAGTGGTGTCAACAACGTAAGGGTGGAAACTCGCCGTACGACGGGTCGTCCGATGATGGAACGGAGATGGGGGAATTAAATCATGCAATTCCCTTGCACACTCACCAGAATGCATCCTATAGAAGACCGAAAGGCTGGCTACTGCATGTATGCATGAATATGAATATTTGCACCCGTCTGGTCGTGCCTCGGAAAGCACGTTAAGCCGTTGGTCCCGGTTGCCATACGAACATCTAGTGGCAGTGCTTCGATATCGCCTTCGTGTTGTGGAGGTCAGACGGCAGTCGCTTTACAATTCAAAATCAGCAATTAGACTGGTAAAGCGGACCCCAGACTCCAAAACTTGGATGCGACTGGGATTAACACTGAGATGATGATGATGACGTACGCAGACGTCTATAGCAACGTTAATTTTACCGGGTTTAATCGTAAAGGTTTAACAAAGGAAAGAAACATGAAAAATCATACTTTTAATCATTTTACGTTGGTTGGTGTTTTGAATATGCTTAGGATGCTATGAAAATCGGGGTTAAAAAGTATTATACTTGATAAAGTATGAGCACATTTAAGTAAGTACAGTTTCATAAATAACGTTTTTTGTTTTGCTATCTTTTGCCAAAACATAAAGATTGTCTGGATTTGATACACGTGAGCATGCCACATAGAGTTGTCCATGTGAAAAACATGTTGTTTCTAAATAAACTCCTGCAACTTTAAGCGTCTGATCTTGTGCTTTGTTAATTGTTATAGCAAATGCTGCTTTCAGAGGGAACTGTACTCTTTTAAACTGAAACGGCAAATCAGTCGAGATGATGGGAATACGGGGAATCAAGACTTTTTTTCCTTTTGCCATTCCAGTCATGATTATAGCCTTTACAATGTAAATTTCCACGGAGGCTGACCTTTGCGAACGTAACGTTGCTATATATCTTTATAATCCTACTAATATTATAAACGCGAAATGTTTTTGTGAGGATGTTTCAATGTTTGTTGCTCACGCAAAAACTACTGAATGGATTTTGAGGCAACCTTGCAGTAATGTAGGCAGTTATTTCGGCATTCCCACGCAAACGGCAACCACAGCACGCTGTAAACTGAAGTCCACGCGGACGGAGTCGCGGGCAACAGCTAGTCTATAATATGTCTAAAAATGACGGGGATCATGCGTCGAAAGTCATCATCATCAACATCATTTCAGCCGAAAGACGTCAACTGGACATAAACCTCCCCGAAGGATCTTCACGACGACCGGTCCTGCGTATCCCGCATGCAGCGGTTTCCTGCGACCTTCACCAGGTCGTCAGTCCACCTTGTCGGGGTCTACTCACGCTGCGTCTTCGGGTGCGTGCTCGCCATTTAAGAACTCGTCGGCCCCATCGGACATCGGTCCTACAGGCAATATGCCCACTGCGATTCTTCGGGCTAAGTCGGTCACCCTCGTTCTTCTGCGGATCTCTTAATTACAGATTTGATCACGCAGTGAAACCCCAAGCATAGCCCCCTCCATTGCACTTTGAGTGACCTTGAGCTGTCTTATTAAGATGTTAAAGTTATACACTATGTAACAAAAACCCTGTTGTTCCTTTCAGGGACATATAATTTTACCTACAAGCACATCATTAATGAAGTCATAATTAGAAAACAGTAATCATTGTCTAGTCGAGGGGTTACAAACAAATACCTATTAAAACCGACAAATTCGATTTTTTCTTAGAATATCTGATTTTATAAGTTAAATAAATTGGCGGGAACGTTCTACTTATGTCTAGTATCTTCATGCAGAATTGCAGAGCTAAGAAATCAGTTACAGATTATAAATATTAATAATTAAACATTTATTTTAATTATTTTTGTTGAACAATTTTTATAAATTACTTGCTTTATTATGTCCGTATGCCGATTCTTAAAACGTAGGTTGAAGGAAAAACAGGGTTATTGTTACATATTGTATATAAATAAATATAAATTTTCAATGCGGGATGTTTCTAATATTATTTGGAGCTTAGTGGTGTACGAGATGGGAGCGCTTTAGGAATAAATTATGAAAATTAAGCAAGAAAAGCATCAATATTAAGGCTCAATTCCTGTGCCAGAGAGGAAGCCTCTCCCAGCTATAGGTAGATAATCAAATAAACCTTGAATCAGATTCATGAGTATAATACGGTTTAAATGAAATATTTTGCATTTCAAGAGGGATCCTTTTAATTAATGCAAATTAAGTTATTGGAGAGTTCATTATACATGTTAATTTGAGGTAGGCGACTTTTTGTATAAATGTCAAAAAAAGTTTGCAATATTGACAGTCATATAACACAGTCGTGCGACATAAAATGGGACAAATTCGAGGGACAAACTGCGACACAGTTATGCGACAAACAGAGATAAAGTCCTGAGACAAACAGCGACATAGTCGTGCGATATATAGCGACGTAGTCGTGAGACAAACAGTGACATAGTCGTGCGACACACAGCGACGTAGTCATGAGACAAACAACGACATAGTCGTGCGACACACAACGACGTAGTTGTGAGACAAACAGCGACATAGTCGTGCGCCATAAAATGACGTAGTCGTGAGACAAACAGCGACATATTCATGCGATACATAGCGACGTAGTCGTGAGACAAACAGCCACATAGTCGTGCGACACACAACGACGTATTTGTGAGACAAACAGCGACATAGTTGTGCGCCATACAACGATGTAGTCGTGAGACAAACAGCGACATAGTCATGCGATACATAGCGACGTAGTCGTGAGACAAACAGCGATATAGTCGTGGCGACACACAGCGACGTAGTCATGAGACAAACAGCGACATTATTGTGCGCCATACAACGACGTAGTCGTGAGACAAACAGCGACATAGTCATGCGATACATAGCGACGTAGTCGTGAGATAAAACAGCGACATAGTCATGCGACACATAGCGACTTAGTCGTGCGACACACAGCGACATAAACTTGCGACACACAGCGACACACAGCGACACAGTAGTGTGACACACTGCAACATAATCCGCTTATCCTCAATGCACATGTCCCTGGTTATAAACGATCTCTATGCCGAAATTCATATAATTCTATTCAGTATTTTTTGTGTGAAAACCATCCATCTATTGACCCGTCGTCCATCCAAACAAAATTCCACTTTTATAAGTAGGATGATACAAACAATTGCACGAAATAATATTTTCTCAACTGAAATATGTTCGCAAACATTTTGATGCCTTTTCACCCTTAGACGCACAAATAAATAAACTGTTATTGACACTCTCCAAAATCTCTAACCTTTAAAATCCAACGCAAATAAAATTACTAAAAGCTTGCTCATAAATCAAATAGAACTTACAGCAAAGATAAATATAGAAGGCTAACATCGAATTCTTAAGTAAACTATCAACAATCATAACATTAATATTGTCTTTTACCGACTTGGGATGTTGGGATGCGCAAGGAGGCGCGTGTTCGATCCCCGCGCAGTGCAGACATTTGTAAGCATGACTATGAATATTTGCACTGGTCTGGTCGTGCCTCGGAAAGCACGTTTTGCCGTTGGTCCCGGTTGCCATACGAGCATCTAGTGGCAGTCGTTACGGGTTGTCGGAGCCCTCAAAAGTCCAAAAGTGAGTTAAATTGCAATACTTCGATATCCCCTTCGGGTTGTGGAGGTCAGACGGCAGTTGCTTCACGGAAAATATCGAAGTTTAGCCAAGATCAGCAGTTACACTGGTTAAGCGGACCCCAGACTCCAAAGCTAAAAAAGCTTCGGATGCTACTGGGATTAACGCTGAGATGATGATGACTCACTTACTACTGTAACGGTACTATGTAAACAATGCGTCGTCCTGACGTCACACGGATTCTACCGGATCTCGCAAGCAGATTTTATCGTGCAACTAGCATAATATATACAATTTACAAAAATCAACCGTTGGGCAAGTGCCCACTAGACACAACACCCGTCTGGTCGGAGAATCCTCCCTTTTCTAGGGAGGATGAGTGAACTTTACTCCCTATGCTTTATACCTCCACATTACAATTAGGTACAGGTTGTTTACCCTTTTTTTTTTTTTTTTTTTGCCGTGTTGGAAATCCTCATAGGATGCCCGCCGCCCTGGGGTGGGCGACGGGGTATGTCAGACTTTTACTGACTAAAACCACCCCGGTGTGTCTTCTATCACGAGCGCGCGTGGGGCCGCGGGAGTCTAAATTCTTCCACGGCCCCACACCCTCGTGCTGGCCCGGTCCGTCCGGGCCTCGTCTCCTGCACAGGGTAGTGGGGCGTTAAACTACCCCGTGCATCGCCTCAAAGGCGCGCGCCGACACTCGCGCGCGCCTCTGCCTCGGGGTCCATCAATGGGGGGCGGGGACTTCCCCATGTCCCTTGCCCCTGGACCCATTCATGGGGGGCGGAAGAGGGCGTTATCCGCCCTTCCTCGGCGCCCGGTGCGTCTTCTGCGGCCCGGGAAGGGAGTTGATATCTCCCTCTCCCGTTCCGCAGCTTCCTTCTGCGACATCACGTCCTCAGGTTGTTTACCCTAAGGTAAGTAAGGATACATTTCACTACATACATTTTAAAAACTAACACATTATGTATAACATCGGAAAAAAAGTTTGTTTATGAACGGTAAGTGCGGTTTTGTACAGTGGAACTGAGTTCTGCGATTAAAATAAGAGTAATAAATTAATGATTTTTATTAGTGTTACATATTAAAATAATTATAGAGATTTATTCTATCTGATCATGTATAAATACTTTGTATCCAATGTCTGATAAGTTGTCTTTACGAGTGTTAAAGTGGACGATGAAATGATTACTCATTGCTCATTGTGTTTTTCGTCAAGTTTTTGTTTGATATAACATATTAATATATGCCAACATAATCCCTGCAAGATAAATAGTTCATATTGTTCATATATTCATTAAATAGAGTTCTGCTAAAAATATGAACAAAATAAGGAGGATTTCACGAGCACTCGGCGCGGCTTGATACCGATCGCGCGCTCGGACGTACAACGCATTCTCAGCTGTCACATCGGGACGTTCAAGTGGATAATAAAGTTTAATAAAAACAAATGTAATAAAATATCAACACTCCAGGCATAAAGAGCGTAACAGCTTATTTGTAACGCATTCTTAAAAATAAATAGATATATATGTGGGGACCGTCAGGAAGTGGGGCCAAAATTCCGGATAGTTGAGGTGTCTTCTCATCCGCATGAGCATCCATTGTGGACGGTATTTCGAGAAAACGTTGTACAATAACTACAGTGTCATGTTCTATTCTTATTATTTTAAATGTACAGGCACTTAGATCAATTTAATATTAAGGGATTACAATGATAATCTCATATTAAAACAGATAAGAGCCACTGGGTTTGAGTATGACCAACACAGTCAATCGAAGCTTGAGCAACGAATGGCTGCACTAACGGTCGCTCGCTATGGCAAACGCAACTCGCGTCGAATGTTACCCGCTCTTAATAAAAAATCATAATTTATCTGAATACCGATCGATTAATCGACTTTAAAAAATAGTAGACAATTGATACTGATACAGGCAGATCACAATATTCAAAATTAACCAGTCTTGCGCCGTTATAATATATAATGAAATATAAACGTTAAAGAAGTTTTCATGAAACGACTCCATAATATATAACCTCGACAACCAAGTCACGAAATATTCACCTCTTGGTAAGTCTATTTGTCAGACTTTTGGGGGTCTGACGACTCGTAACAATTGTCAAAAATGACAACAAAAACCGACGACTTAACGTACTTTGTATGCGTGATACACACTTGGATGCTCATTCATGTCATATTATACCAAGATCTTCCTTCTACGGACTAACCACGTCAAATGTTTGTTTATTATCCTATTTGTGTGGTTTTTATTTATCTATAAGCCTCTAATATTAATAATATTTATTCAAATATTTACACAATAATAAATAAATACATATGTTATTGCCTAAACAATAACTAGGTATTATGTGTGACTAAGGCGTATTGGGCGTCTCTCTGACTCCTGACCTATAATTTCGAGAGCATATTACAAAGAATTGTAAAAAGGCCTTCAGCAATTTAGGATTTATAATGAGACAGACTCGACACTTCACCAATATCTCAGCGCTTGTTAGGAGACACTTAGAACACAACGCTGTCATATGGGCTCCACATGAGGCAAAATACGCGGTAATATTAGAGCGTATTCAAAACAAGTTTACATGATATCTATATCTGAAATTATACGGGGTGTATCCATTTTACCCGCGAATGTACCCCACATTATTCGTGCTGGGCATGGTAGGATATAATGAGTTAAGGGTGAGGCGGGACTTCGCTCCGGTAACGTATTTGGTCAAGTTACTGCGAGGCCTGGAAGATAAGCCTGGGGTTTTAGGTCACATAGGCATATTTGTTCCGGACAAATATATTTGGAGGCGGCGACGGCCATCACTACTAGCCACGCCAACAGCCAGGACCAATTTACTGGCCAGGACCCCTCTTGTCGGAGCGATGGCCACCATAAACCTTCTCCATACGAGGCTTGATATATGGACATGTCACTTTAGTGAGTTCACAAGAGTTCTTTAAATGACACTGTGCTATCCAGTATCCTAGTGGCGTTTCGATCAGTTGCAGTCAGTTGGAATAATTTTGAAAATAACTGCTAATCTATTCCTCCAAATGTTCGGAAATATGTATGCTCAACAAACTTTGTATCGAATAGTGTTGTTTTAAATTATAATATTACTTTTTAGTTTTTTATCTTATTGTTTAAATTTTATTAGATTTGTTTTAAATAAATTTTATTTATTATATGTGTAAATTTCCAAAATGTATGTTAAATGTATCCTTTCTGCCGCATTAGGTTAAGCAACCTGTAATGGTAGTAAGTGTATGATTAAATAAATAAATGAGAGCGTGGGTTCGATTCCAGGTCAGGCAAGTACCAATGCAAGTTATATGTACTTTCTAAGTATGTCTTGGATACCAATGACTGAAGGTGAAGGAAAACATCTTGAGGAAACCTGGACTTGTAAGTCTGAAATCGCCAACACACATTGGGCAAGCGAGGTGATTAAGCTCAATCCTCCTCTGTATGAGAGGAGACCTGTGCCCAGCAGTGGGACGATATAAAAGGATGATGATGATGTGTGACTAAAAATATACATAAGGTCATACAGAACGTTTTATTAAACAGAGAATCATGTAATCTTCTATTACATAATCAGCCGATAATATTTCCACTGTTGAGACACGGGCCTCCTCTCGGGGAGAGGGAGTGGGCAGTAATATACCATGCGGGCCCAGTGTGTGTTGGTAAATGTCACATGTCTTCGTAGTTTTGACTCTAGGTCTCGCTGGTGGTGGCATGTGTGTTGGGTCATTAGCTTCCCTTCAATGTCGGTCTCCGTGGCGCAGCGGTCAACACGCCTGCCTGCGACGTGGAGGCCCCGGGTTCGATCCCCGGCCAAGTCGTGATGGAAAAACGATCTTTTCCTGATTGGCCTGGGTCTTGAATGTTTATCTTCTTTAATTTAAATTTAATGTAGCTGACATCTAATTAATATATAATATACTTATTACAATATATTTTAAAATTTATTCTGATTAATATTAATATAGTACCTAGTCTATTAGTAAATTGTTTAATGCATTATTAATTTATCTGAAATTTAATTTATTTTTATTTGACATTTTCTACCATAGATTTATTTGTCTTTTTTATGATTTATTTATTTAATGCGATGTCAACTATAATTAATTATGTAATTAGAATGATTTAATGAATGTTTCTAGTATATTCTTTATTTATTTTATTTTATTTTTCTTTTGTTTGTATTTCATGTCTGCTGTGTATTTGTATTTACTATGTGAAATTATGGGTATCTTACCTGAAATAAATTATTATTATTATTCCTTTATTTCACTGTATATACATATAAATTACATTTTTAAATATTTCTATATAAACAACACATAAAAAACATTTAAAAATATAAAAAATAGTAGCCCACCGGCATCGGGAACAGGGTCCAAGCTACCGGCGGTCAGGGCTCCAGAGAGAGGAACTTCCTGACAATGCGAGCCGTGTCTAGAAGTACAGCTTTCTGAATCAAGCCTTTGATCCAGCTGCCTAACGAGAGCCTCTTGAGGTGTTGGTCGAGGCTCTTGGCTATTAAGCCATTGGCTGTCACGACTATCGGTACAATGATTGCTGAATCCACCTCCCACATGTCGACAACCTCGTGAGCCAAGTCAAGATACTTGATTTGTTTATCTTTCTCGGCTTTCACGAGGTTCTCATCATGCGGGATGGTTATGTCAACAATCATTGCACGCCGCTCTGATCGATCCACCATCACTATATCAGGCTTATTGGCAACAATAGTCCTGTCAGTGATGATGGATCGATCCCAGTACAATGTGATATGGCCATTTTCGAGAACTGGGTCGGGCATATACCTGTAGTACGGCACCTCCGATTCCACAAGGTTGTATTTGAGAGCAAGTTGCTGATGAATTATCCTGGCTACAAGGTTATGTCTATGCAAGTACTCTCCGTTAGCTAGACGAGAACACCCAGAGATTATATGCCTTATTGATTCCCCCGGCCGGTGACATGCCCGACAGATGTCAACTGTGCCGTCTTTCACAATAAATCTCCGGTAATTGTTCGTCATCATAACTTCGTCCATAATTGCACATACAAAACCTTCGGTTTCCCCAAAGAGGTCACCGAATCGTAGCCAGGCCACGGACGCTTGTAAATTTACATCAGGCCCGTGTAGGGCTCTGAAAAAGCGTCCGTGAAGCTCCTTGTTCTTCCATACCTCCATGCGATCATTGGTGTCAAGCACTACTGGTTTACGCCAGTTCTCTTTAGCCAAGGAGAGCGGAGTGAGGCCCTTGTCAACCGCAACCACATCTCGATGCATCCCCACGTCGGTTTCCAGAAAATATTCCCTGAGACTGCATACCTCGCGATTGTGGAGGGTCTTAGCGTTTAAAAAGCCACGACCTCCACATTTTCGCGGGATATACAGCCTCATAACCGATGATCGTGGGTGATGCAATCGATTTGCAGTCAGCAGCGTGCGGACCCTCTGATCCAGGGCGTCAAGTTCGGTTTGAGTCCATTTGAGTATGCCGAAAGAGTACATCAATACCGGCATGACCCAACCGTTGAAAGCGCGCACCTTGTTTCCGCCTGATAGAAGACTATTAAGTACTTTTTTCAGGCGGCCAAAGAAGCGTTCCTTCAACGATTGCTTCATGTCAGTAACATTGATGCCCAACGCTTCCGACATACCCAAATACTTATAGGTTTCGGATGCCGAGAGGGCTCTAAGGTTTATGGAACTCGTGAGTTGGGTTCCCACGGATTCCATAATCTCTCCTCGCTTTACATGCATGACCGCACATTTGTCCACACCAAATTCCATCCTAATGGAGCTACTGAAAGTTTCAGTAATTTTCAGTAGCTCCTTCAGTTGTGAATTGTTGGGAGCAAAAAGTTTCAGATCATCCATGTAAAGGAGGTGCGATATAACCTGACCACCTCTCCTCAACCGGTAGCCTAGACCTGAATCCTCCAATAGTGTGCTTAGAGGATTCAATGCTAAGCAAAACCAAAGCGGACTCAAACTGTCGCCCTGAAATATACCTCGCTCGATCCTTATCGGTTCGCTATTCCTCTGAATATTTCGACATCCTGGATAGCGAAGGACTGTCCTCCATTGCCCCATACACGTCATCAGGAAGGTGCGTAGAGTTGTATCCACTTTATACAACTCCAGCACCCGCATGAGCCATGTATGTGGCACTGAGTCATAGGCCTTCTTATAATCTATCCAACATGTCGAAAGATCCTTTCGGGAACGACGAACTTGTTGGCTAATGGCCACATCAATGAGGAGTAGCTCCTTAGTACCGCGGGACCCGCCCCTACATCCATTTTGAGAGGCAAACATGATGGCGTTGCTGTCAATATGTTTATTAATTTTAGTTTTCAAAATGGATGTAAGAACTTTATAGACCGTCGGTAAACAGGTGATCGGCCTATAATTTTTGGGTTCCGCGGTGCTACCTGATTTATGGAGCAGATGGGTTATTCCAGTAGTTAGGAACTGAGGTAACGAACCAGACACTAAAGCAGTCTGGAATTGAGATGCCAAGCTAGCGTGCGACCTTGGAAACCATTTTATCCAAAAGTTATGCAGTCCGTCCGGTCCTGGAGATTTCCAGTTAGGTAACGGACGGACTGCATGAGCTACATCTTGGGGGCAGATGGTAATAGCCCCCATTTCAGGTATTGGATCGCAGGCTCGCTCGACATCCCGAGCCCAGTCACCTTCAGTGTGACTGACAGGCACCGACCAGATACTGCGCCAGAATGAACACATGGCATCATCATCCGGTAGGCACGTGTCAGCCACACCTTGTTCTGGTCGTTCCCAGTCCCTATAAACCCACCTTTGATTGCTCTGGAAGGTGCGATTCTGGGTGTATCGTTCTACTCGTCGTTTATATCGACGAATACGGTTCGCCCATGCATACACTTTCTGCTTCAGGAAGTCGATGCGCTCCGTGACACGGGCCATATAATTCTCAGGGCTGGTATTTGTACCTGAGAATGCCCGCCTCACAAAGCGCATCACTCTAGGACGAGTATTACCCTCCCTGAAGCAGATTAGTTTACCGATGAGTGCTCTGGCCCCACCAATACGACGTTCAATCCTGTACTGCCAAGCTGGTACTACTGGTTTCGGTCGTGTAGCTCTGGAGTCATTGTGAAATTTGACATGAGCTACACGACAAGCTGCTACAGCTGCGCAGTACAGGATTGAATGAGTATCAGTGAGGTCCTCACAGGTATCAAAATAATTTGATAACTGCGCATCCAGAGCAGCCATCAGTGCCCTATTTCTGTTATGCATGGGCAAACGTGGCAGGCGTGGTCTAACTTCTGCCGACATGTAACGGTATTCCCGAATCGCAACCTCCAAAGCATTCCTTAATTCCTCATTGCACTGGGTACTTACATCTGTAGCCCTATCATTACTCCCCTCGTCAGTATAGTTTGTTGACTGCGGTGGTATCTCCGCAGTCTGCGACTGGTGAGCGATGACACGGCTACTCTGCATTTCAGTTCGCAGGCGATCAAGCACAGTATCATCCAACATATGATTACGCTGGATAACCCGTACCTGATCCGACAGTCGTTGTGCCGAAACGTTGACAGCTGGTTCAAGCACCTGAAACAGAGAGAGCATTCGAACACGGTACGCGGTCAGGTTGTTTCCTCCCTCTGTAGCCCCATAGTATGAGCGCATGACATTTTCGTTGATGGATTGTGTCCATCTCATGCGCTGCACACTTCCGCCGGGAGCTGGGACCCTGTCAGAAGCCGATGGGCCTCGAGGTCCTAAGCGATCCGGCGGCCGGCGTCCTCCCCGTCGGCGAACAGGTGGTGGCGTCGTCGGCGGAGAGAAGTACTCGTCGCTCGAGCTCGACGCAACTGCCGCGGCCGGGGTCATCACAGCACTTACAGTGGGGCTGGAGACCGGCGGCGGCGAGGCGGAGCTGAGCAACGAGTCCGGAGATGGTGGGCGTGCACGTTGTCTCGCGGCAGATCTTGTCAACATTGCATATCCATTATTCATATAAAATCCATATTAAATATTTTTCTTTTCTCGTTTTTGTCCACGGTGACATGACAAATGTCAGCTCCAACGGTACGGTTTTGTTCCACTAGAAAACTTCTCCATAGTGTACAGAGACTTTTTTAAGTAAATTTTAAATTATTTTAGATATGGGCTTGGGTTTTCTGTTAAAAATTTCACAATAGGGAAAAGAAAAAACTGATTTAAAATATTAAATATGATACTGATGAAAATATGATGTTGACGTTTACTGAACGTAAATATAATAATAATAATAATAATAATAATAATAATTATTATTATTATTATTATCTATATATGTATCTATTATAAAATATAGTATCGTTGAGTTAGTATCCCATAACACAAGTCTCGAGCTTACTTTGGGGCTAGCTCAATCTGTGTGATTTGTTCGTATAAAAAAAAAAATACTGATCCATACTTCATGTTCGTGAACGGACACCGTCAGAGGGGACTGGTCATCTCTTAGCTGCCACGACGTATTTTAATTTCTGAATTGTTGTTTTAATTATTTCTTCTTGTGTGTTTTCCATAATGGACGCTCTTAGCGTACAATATATTTCTGCATCGTTCTCACACGGTTGATTTTAACATGAATGATGTAATCAAATATTTGTATCAGTAGCTTGATAATTGAAAAGAGTGTCCATGGAGTTTCTTGCCCGTTCTTCTCCATAGGTATCTACTCTTTGAAATGGGCGACTAGCTTCACCTTACTGACTGACCGACCTTCTGATAATTCAAAAGTGCCTGTAACTGGTTTATTTGAAATAAATGCTTTGATTTTGATTTAGTACATGCTGGTTTACTAAGGGAGTTTTCTTTCACCGTTTAGAGAACATTGGTGTTGAAATAATTTTTGTAAAGTAAAGCGCCTGATGGGGTTCGAACCTACGACCCACTTTCATTCACTGATACCATTAGGCCACTGCTGCTCTCACCTGTACTCTCTTTTCATTTCTTTCTTCTTTTCTTTAGAGTGAATACTACTTCAACTCTTTAATGGCCTCTGTGGTTAGATACCACAATTTTGCCAATAACACGTATAACAAATTATAGAAATTCTTTAAAAAAAATTATTTCACAATAATGGCGGATATCGCCAATGACAGTTGAAAAAACGGCCGCGTGAGCCGCCTACTAGGAGATTTGATGCAACGCCATGATGTGGCCACTATGCTGCGATATTTCAATATTCTTTATGAATTATTCACTGAATGCACTTTTTACTACATAAATCACACGTTTTTATTTAGTAAACGACACTATAAATAATTTTAAAATTCCAATGAAAAATGCGCGTAACACTCATCTTGGCTTTCCTGTCAAAACCCCACCTGTACTCTCATCTGGGGGATTAATATGACGTGATAGAACCACCATAGTTCCAGTGTCTAACAAAGATGAAGTTATACAGGTTGAATAGCGCTATCCCTTTTTCAAAATGTTTTCATGATGGTTTTAACACGTCATAGTAAGTTCCCTGGACCTTCTGTCTCTCCCTTTATTATGTGTCAGTAATTTGGTTTGCCATCATTTTGACGTTCGAGCCAGCTAATCAAGCGCCGTGTTTGGTTTTTACGTCGCTCTCAAGTGGGGTGATCTTTGTGGGTTAAGTGGGTATATAATTATCGGGATTTTAGTAATAGAGGGATATGAATAAAGGGATGTTGAATGTGGACGCAGGGAATTGGGTACAAAGAAAATGTTTGCCGATTCACGGAGGTTGAAAAGTCTTGTTGTATTTATGGGACCTTTATTTTGTGAATTAAGCGGTTTAAGTAGATAAAAGATGAACAAGAGATTGAGATAACTGAATGAAATTTATGCCAGTCATATTTATTTATATATTCTTTATTGTACACCAATCGAACAAAATACATTCAACATAAAAAACATACAATGAGCGGTCTTTTGTATATACAGTATGTTAAGAAAACCCTGTCCGACCCGTGAAGGTGTTGTTAGGTATCGATAACTGATTCTACTAATGCATACAAAACCGGGCTAAACTTAAAAAAAAAATCCCCCTTAAAAAATAAATATTATTTCGCAAAAAGAGGTAACTTAATAAATGCGCGTTAACCTCCCTTCGCCTGACGCCCGCGGGGGCCGGGCGGCAGGGCACGCGGCACGTGGTCGCAACGCTATTCGCTCATAATAATACCGGTGTTGTCACTTTTTAAAAATTACCAAATTTCGGGGAAATTGGAATTAATTCGCGGGAAAAAAAGATTATTTCAAAATTCATTTGTATTGGTACTATGATGAATACGTAAAATTTTATATTATATTTGGTCATGTGTTTACCTAACCTTTATTATCCTTATGGGTCGGACAGGGTTTTCTTAACATACTGTATACATATATTTTTTTTTATAAATTATAAATTAGTGCTTGACCCCAATCCCACCTGATTGATTGACATTGATAAAAATTGCATTGCAGCGGTACCTATAAACACCACAAATTAACAACGCGTCATACTGACATCACACCAATTCTACATCTCGCAAGTGGAGTTTGCCGTGCAACTAGCATATATACAACTTCCCAACCTCAACCGTTGGGCAATTAGTGCCGCCAGAGATTACACCCGTCTGATCGGAGGTTCCTCCATTTTCTATTGAGAATGAGTGACCTTTACACCCTCTTCTTCATGTCCCCATATTGGTGATCCCGAACATGAACGTCAGCATAGTCATGGTGCAAAAACTTCAGCGTGACGTCATCATCCCGCAAGCTTTAACGGTGTGTCATGCAGCGACAGCGCATAAGTATGCGCTGTCGCTGCATGACTCATCGCCAACCTCACACTACGCACTTTCGACCGGACAACAAGAATAGACCTTTCTCCTGGTCTATGCAGCAGCTAACTCCAACCCGGCGCTGTTGTCGTACAGCGCCGGGTTGAGGCGCTGACGTTCCTTTCTTTTCTATGGAGGATGAATGAAATTTACACCCTGTTCCTCATATCTCCAAACCATAAAATATACATTAAAGGAATAACAAACAAATAGCCATAGGAATTCGGAATGCGATTCGTCGTGTTGATGATGTCTGATGAAGCCATACGGAGGACGGGTCTGAGCAGCGTTGTGATGTGTGCCAGGTACGATGCGCCAAATGTTGTTGTGTCGGGAGTTTGGTCATTGAGGGTCTCCAGATCTATCTCCCTCTGGCGCAGCATCGTTGGTCGTGTTGGTGGGTTTAACATTGCATCACCTCACTCAACTGCCATCTTCCTTCCTATTCACTGAGTTTTTTTATTGAGGGAATAGGCTCTTAATAAACTAATGCGATTTACTATCAACGATTGCATCACTGCTTACCATCAGGCGGGTTTGTGGTCAAGCACCAGTTTATAATTTAAAAAAGAAAAAAATATTTGAATAACACTTTGAGCATAAACTATACATACATATGCATAGAAACGCTTGCCTTGTTTCAGCGTTTGTGCCATGATATCAATAACCGAGTTTATTTCAGCCGATTTTTCATCACCATTTTGTTTTGACAGGTGAAATAAAAGGAAGAACCGTTATCAACATCTGTGAGTGACACTTGGACGTTTTGAAGCGTCGAGTTTGAAGGTATACAGAAAAAACAGTATCTTAGGGAATTTATTTGAGTTTGATATATTGAATGACAGTTTAGGAAGTTACGTATCAACGGATAAGAGGGTGTGTGGAATAAATATTAGGGTATTATGGGAATGTTTAGAAAAATCAGATGATCTACTTATTTGATAATTTTTATAGACGATGATGTATTTTTTTTTAGTTTTAAATTTGTGTTTGAACGCAATCCCGCCTGATAGTAAGCAGTGATGCAATCGTTGATGGTAAAGCGCGCTAGTTTATTAAGAGCCATTTCACTCTAACCTTGAAGACACTTAAATTTGTAGTCAGACAAAAGAACATATCAAAGAGAGGAAGAGCGGAGCCTTAACTACAGGCATGTCTATACCTAAATAGAGATTCCTTGATATGCAATGTGAGCCCAAATGGCATGCCGCGGGTTGATCGAAAAGATACTCTGACTTCTGGCGCAGAGGCAAGTGAAGGAACACTCTTGGGTTTTCTCCTTCTTCAGCCTATAGAGATTCACTGGTGGGCCTGGTGAAGGTCGCGGGAAACCGTTGGATGCGGGAGGCAGAGGACCGGTCGTCGTGGAGAACGGGGAGGCCTATGTCCAGCAGTGGGCGTCTTTCGGTGAATGATGATGATGATGAAAGCTTTTCCATTGGCTTCCTACGACCTTCAGCAGGTCATCGGTCCACCTTGTTGGAGGCCTCCCTACGCCGCGTCTTCTAAGCTGCGTCTTCTAAGCTGCGTCTCGTCTTCGGCCAGAGCGAAAAAGATCATTTGATAATTTGGAATTCGAAAAGCTTTTCTTTTTGTCCAGCTAATCGATTTTGTAAAAATCTGACAATTAAAAGTTAAGTGAATTGAGCTAGATTGAGCTGTCAATAGTGTCAAGCCTTAGCGTTAGTTGGACTCGCTTCACACACTTCGTAGAAATTGTCACGATGAGATTTTTGCAGTCATGCTGCCAAGCGATTCGTCATGTTTCGGCATGATGACTGGTGAAGCCGTACGGAGGATGGGTCTGAGCAGTTGTGTTGCGATGTGTGCCGGGTACGAAGCGCCAAATGTTGTTATGCCGGGAGTTTGGCCGTGGAGGATCTCCAGATCAATCTCCCTCTGGGGCAGCATCGTTGGTCTTGTTGTTGGGTTTAACATTGCATCACCTCGCTCAACTGCCGCCTTCCTATTAACTCAGTTTTTTTTTTGAGTGAATGGGCTTTTAATAAACTAGCGCGCTTTACCATCAACGATTGCATCTCTGCATACCATTAGGCGGGATTGCGCTCAAGCACTAGTTTATTATTATTTTTAAAAAAAGCGGGAGGCGCAGGACCAGTCGTTGTGGAGATCTATCGGGTGCCTTATGTCCAGAAGCGAACATCTTTCGGCTAAAATGATAATAAATTATGAGTAGGACTCACTTCACCAACTTCATATAAGTTGTCACGATGAGATTCTTGCAGAATTTCACTGAAAAAATCTCTGAGTCAACCTCCAAATCTCAGACATTAACAAAAACCCTTCCATCCAAAAACACTAGTTTGAACTGACTATGACAAAGTACCGTATCTGCTTGACCTCTCCCTTGATGTAATCAGTCAGTGTTCACGGCCTATAGCTGGAGACGAGGGTCGACAGTCCAGTGAGGGATGACACTACCCTTGTTAACTGGCTTGGTGTGGTTTAAAATTATATTCGACCCTATTTTGTTATTCCCAATTATTGTACTGTCCTTAACCCATCTTATTAGCTCTTGATAATAGGGTATTTGACTAAAAAATACTAATTAGTCCGTCAGTCAGATTTTCAAAAAATACTAGACACGTATTTTTTCTTTTTCCATATAAACAAAAAATGAAGACGAGACAGTTGTCGGTTGTCTGTAAAAGATCGCTCTTAGTGATTAGACCGCCCATTGTGTCACCCTTTGTAAAATATTTTTATTTATGTTCTGTAATCTATATGGTGTACATAATAAAGAGTATTCTATTCTATTCTATTCTACGTTGAAAACTCATGTGACATCACTGCACGCTACACTTTTTAGCGCGCAGTGACGTCACAAGCCACCATTCCTGATTTTTGATGCCTTTTATATTTGTATACAATACGTATCCAAATTTTTTCTATAATCTGAATGACGGACTAAATAGAATCAATTTTTTGAACCCAGGAAACATCGCTATTGGTAAAAAATAATAACACTTTTAATGTTTTATTTTATTACTAGTCGCGCCCCACGGTTTCGCCTGCATAGGACGGTTCCGCCGTGGTTATATCGGGTCCTAATGTATCTTTTATATTAAATAAACTACTAGCTTTCCTCCCGCAGCTTCGCCCGCGTGGAATTCGGTTATAATAATAATAATAAATTATTTAATTCAAGTAACCATGAGTCAATAATGTTATTAATACTTATAACTATGTAAATAACATTTCACAATTTAATGTACACTACAATAAACAAACAACTCACATGAGTCACCGCTGGTTCACCCCATGAGATAATATGGCACAACAACGATTCACGTATGAGCAATCCAGACGCCCAGCAATCATACTCAGGACACTGCGCACCCTGCGCACCAGAGAAGCACATCTTTTTCGCATGGTCGCATAAAAGCAATCTACGTGTGCGTCAGCAAACATCCCCGATGCGCTACAGAAGCGAGGCAGCCCCACCAGTACCCTAAACGCGTTATTGTATTGAATGCGGAGAGCTCCTCCTCCTCAAGTCGTTCTCCTCATTACTGAGGGTCGTGATGTCCCTGTGGAATTATCCTCTTCCGCACAATAGTTTGCCATTTGTTACGGTCCCTGGCCGCGAGTATAGCATCATGCAGGTCGGTGTCCAGAGATGAACGAATTTTGGTCTGTCCACCTTATTGGACTGTGACCTCTGGAACGTCGTCCATAGACCTTCCTAGTAACCATCAGATGTTATCTACTTCCTTTCTGGCAATATGGCCAAAATACTCCAAAATTCTTCGAAGGCAGACAGAGGAGTCTTATTGTGACTCCCAGCTCTCGAAGGATTGAAGCATTTGTGCGGAATGCTGTCCAAGGAATTTGAAGCATCTTCCTCCAGCACCACATCTCGAAAGCGTCAATGCGGTCGCGATCGGCCTTCTTGATTGTCCAAGTTTCCGAACCATAGTTAAAGATAGAGAAGATGAATGAATGCGGAGAGTATTGTACGACTTATGAGCATATCTGGTCCAAAGGCTACAGGTATAGAAAGAAGTACAGTAAGCTCAGAAGAGTGTGCTCTTCATCTGAAGGGAACAACGTGCAAACCTACGGGCCAGCATGTTTGCTCGAATCGACAACGCTCTCCGCTTCCGTTCATTGTCGTCATTATCCTGGAGGTCGGGGGTCAGTAAGTGGCCCACATATTTAAACTTATACACTCTCTTTAATGGCATTCCATTGAGTGCAACAGGTGGTATAACACTAGCGTTTTTCCCCAACCTCAAAAACCATGATTTTCGACTTTTTGGAATTATAGGTCAGGCCTAATAATATTTTTGTTTTCCCTCAGGAATATCAAGTTTTTCCGGGACAAAAAGTACCCTATTATTTAATCCAGTCTACAAAGTTTCAAAGCAATCGGTTCAGTAGTTACGTAGTATTGTGTAGATTCAAAGCCAGTACTCACTATGTAACCAAGCATATTGTACGTTACGGAATTGCATCGTTGACAGGGGTATTCGGCACTGGTGCAGCTACACAAGAGCTAAACATAGCATTGGGGAACACTGTTGGAGCTGATGGACCTTGGACAAAACTATCTTTGCATTGTGTAGATTCAATTTCCTAGTATTGTATAATTGCATGGCACACGTGTGAGCACAATATACTTGCTGTAAAGCATCTATTTGTTAGGTTAGTCTTTGTGTGTTTTCCATAATGGACGCTCTTAGCGTACAATATATTTCTGCATCGTTCTCACACGGTTGCTTTCAAAATGAATGATGTAATCAAATATTTGTATCAATAGCTTGATAATTTAAAAGAGTGTCCATGGAGTTGCTTGCCCGTTCTTCTCCATAGGTACCTACTCTTTGGAATGGGCGACTAGCTTCACCTTACTGACTGACCGACCTTCTGACAATTCAAAAGTGCCTCTAACTGGTTTATTTGAAATAAATGCTTTGATTTGATTTGATACGGCGTGAAAGCGGAACAAACAAACTCACTTTCCGATTTATAATATTAGTAAGGACAAATAATATGAATAAATGCCAAAGAGAGATGGTGTATTGACAGGGTGTATCTGACATCGTAACGCAAACTTTGCGGAAAAGCTAGATCGCATGCCACTAATAAAATTATGATAGTCATTTATGTCGTTAATGAACGGTTACAGAATTCACACTGCATAAAAAAGTGTCGGCTCGGCCTTTGAACGTTGCAAGCGTGCCGCCGTGCGGGTTTGTAGGTATGACGTTAAACCCTGATGTGAACTTTATTAAATCAGCTGATAAGATAGTTTTTCGAGTTTTGTTTTCATTGCACTTTATTGTGTAATTATCGAATTAACTAATTTTTACTTTAAAATATGAAATTCCGCGCGAAAAAAAAACTGTATATATTTTTTTTTAGTCATGGAAAAGCCGACGAAAAATTCCACCAATGAGGGGTTCAGAGTCATGTACTGGATCCATGGTACTCGTTTGTGCGTTGATGTCAGATACACCCTTTATGTAAGTTTGTTACTCACACACGTCTCTACATATGTAGATAGATACATCCAAAAGAGATAGTTAATAACCGAAAACAATACGTAGTTTACTCTGTATCCCGGAATTTCCGCCTGAAACCGCGGGGCGCAGTTATTATTAAATAAATACAAGCGAACCGCCTGATTTTAAACTTCAAAGTCATTTATTCACAGTTACCAAATATAGCTCAAAACTAGGTATTGTATTTAAAACTATCAAAATAATAACATCACCCAAATATCCGTAGGGCATATCTTACGCTATGCACCATGCTACGGCGTAGCACGCGTTGCTGTGCTACGCCGTAGCACGGTCCATAGCGTAAGATATAGAGATAGCAAACGTAGACGCGTAGTCCAGAGCTAAACGATTTTTCTTTCGGCCATTTACTTAAGAGCAGACTAATTATAAGTCTCCGGTGCCTTAGTATTTTAATGTCAACGTGCGTCTTGTGTAATAGAGAGACAAGATTATACATTACAGATAGCGCCATCCCTTATAAGGGTATCTTTTTAGCATATACATATACTTAATAATACGACCACAATTAATTCTTTTCTCTTTTTTTTTTCAAAACATTTATATTAAAAATACTTGTTTCTTTATGACATATTGCGGTAACAGAAACCTATTGCGGAATTATTCCAGTCTTAATAAAATTATTAAAACTTATCGAGCTATAGTATAAAAAACTAGTGAGTTTTACCATCAACAATTGCACTACAGCTTACCATCAGGGGGGTAGGCGATTTAGTTCTAGTTTGACACATAATTACCTTCCTTCCCGCTCATAAATATCAAAAGGCTTTCCAAAAGGGCGTTTAATGGAATTTGTGATAATGATAGCCAGTTCGTTCCAAGAGGGATCTGAATTATGATGGCAGAAGAAATTGCCACCGCCTGTATCCTCCTCCTCAAGTCGTTCTCCTCATTACTGAGGGTCGTGATGTCCCTATGGAATTATCCTCTTCTTCACAATAGCATCATGCAGGTCGGTGTCCAGAGATGAACGAATTTGATCTGTCCAACTTGTTGGACTGTGACCTCTGGAAGGTCGTCCATCCACCTTCCTAGTAACCATCAGATGTTCGAGGTTATCTCCCTCCTTTCTAGCAATATGGCCTGTATACAATTTGGAAAAACTGGTTGACAGAATTTCTTTTTGTTTTAAAATTTTTATCTGTGCTAGACTGCACAGTGATGGAATCGTTGATGGTAAAGCGCGCTAGCTTATTAAGAGCCTATCCATTAAAAAAACTGAATCTATAGGAACGAACACGGCAGTTCAGCGAGGTGATGCAATTTAAAACCCAACAACATGACCAACGATGCTGTGCCAGAAGGAGATTGCTCTAGAGACCCTCCACAACTAAACTCCCAACACAACAACATTTAGCGAATCGTACTCGGCACACATCGCAACACAACTGCTCAAACCCGTCCTCCGTACGGCTTCACCAGACATCATGCCGGAACACGATGAATCGCTTTGTGGCAAGATTATGGCAAGAGTATGGAAGATTGTGGCCTACCACCAAGATTTTACATGGACCTGCTACCTATCTGACCCCCACAACCCACTTATTGGGAAGCAATTTTCAGACGATTATACCATAACTAACTAGTTTTGTGAATAAGATCTTTATTAGTAAAACCGCAGCCCTTACCTAGGCTGCGGCTTCACGCGGGTAAGTCTCTTATCGAGTTAAAATGTAACCCGATATTGTGCCCAATATTCCTCGTTATAAGCTATCTGTAGCCTCTCAAGTTTGAGTGTGTGGATTCGATTCCAGGTCAGGCAAGTGCCAATGTAACTTTTCTAAAGTTATATGTACTTTCTAAGTATATCTTGGATACCAATGACTGAAGGTGAGGAAAACAACTTGAGGAAACCTGGACTTTATAAGTCTGAAATCGCCAACCCGCATTGAGCAAGCGTGGTTGGTGATTACGCTCAATCCTTCTCTGTGTGAGACCTGTGCCCAGCAGTGACGATAAAAGGTTGATGATGATGATGATGATAAGCTATCTGTATGCTAAATTTGTACGATACCAATACGATTCAATGATAGGTAATAGGGACTCAAAATCTTACTTTTACATGTTACCCACAACCATTAAAAAATATATATATTATACTAGCTGACCCGGCAAACGTTGTTTATATATATAATTCTGTTTAAAAAATTAAAAAAAAAAATTATGGGTGGACTACCCCTAACATTTAGGGGGATAAAAAATAGATGTTGGCCGATTCTCATAGATACCGGATAAGCACAAAAAAATTCATCAAGATCGGTCAAAGCGTTTCGGAGGAGTATGGCAACGAAAACTGTGACACGAGAATTTTATATATATTATATGTAAATCTTATACACTCGCTCGAGTCTAATCTTTTCAATCTATTTTAGCATAACTTACCTTACCATATTTTACTAACATAATAAAAAGTCAATAACTAACAATACTGTATAATGAACTTTATAAATGAAGTCCGAGACACTCTCTCAGATAAAAAATTTAAAGAGATAAATGTACTGACCGTGCCGTGCTCAATATATTTATGAAAATCTTTTGTGTGCTCTTAAAAATACAGTGATGTCCATAATATAAATACTAGGAACAGGCACAAATTTATTGTACCTACAACATGGCTCAAAAAAATGGGTGGCTCTTTTAGATGCCTATGTATACATTTTTACAATATACTTCCAGAGGTGGTTCAAGATCTGAGCCTGAATAAATTCAAATCCTTCATTAAACGTAAGCTGTGTCAGAAAGCATTTTATAGTGTCAAGCCCAAGCCTTTTTGTCCTCAATATAATCCTTATTGAGGACAAAAAGGTTTGGGCTTGAGCTGCGTTCGATTTCTATACACTGATTGTTCTATGATTTTTCCTCTTGGAGTTTTAATTTGCAATTTTAATTTGTAGTTTATGTTTTTATTTTACTCGAAGCCAGTACACACTATGTAACCAAGCATATTGTACGTTACGGAATTGCATCGCTGACAGAGGTGTTCGGCACTGGTACAGCTACACAGGAGCTAAACTTAGTATTCGGGAACACTGTTAGAGCTGCTGAACCTTGAAAAAACTATCTTAAGTTGCATTGTGTAGATTCAATTTTTTAATATTGTATTATAGCATGACAAACGTGTGAGCACAATGTACTTGCTGTAAAGCATCTATTTGTTGGGTAAGACTTTTTTATTGATTTCTGAATTGTGGATATTATTTTTTTTCGGTGTTTTCCATAATGGACGCTCTTAGCGTACAATATATTTCTGCATCGTTCTCACATGACTGATTCCAACATGAATGATGTAATAAAAAATTTGTATCAATAGCTTGATGATTTAAAAGAGTGTTGTGTTGTTGTGTTGTGTTGTGAGAGTTTCTTGCCCGTTCTTCTCCATAGGTACCTACTCTTTGGAATGGGCGACTAGCTTCACCTTACTGAATGACCGACCTTCTGACAATTCAAAAGTGCCTGTAACTACTCAACGAATTTGAATTCTCGGTGGTAGGCCATAACATCGGCCGCCGGCAGAAGTTACCACCCACCAGATAAAGTCTTGCCGCCAAGCGATTTGTCGTGTTCCGGCATGATGTCTGGTGAAGCCGTACGGAGGACGGGTCTGAGCAGTTGTGTTGCGATGTGTGCCGGGTACGATGCGCTAAATGTTGTTGTCTTGGGAGTTAGGTCGTGGAGGGTCTTCAGATCAATCTCCCTTTGGCGCAGCATCGTTGATCGTGTTGTTGGGTTTAACATTGCATCACCTCGCTCAACTGCCGTCTTCCTTCCTATTCGCTCAGTTTTTCTGAGTGAATAGGCTCTTAATAAACTAGCGCGCTTTACCATCAACGATCGCATCACTGCTTACCATCAGGCGGGACTGCGGACAAGCGCTACTTTATAATTATTAAAAAAAAAAAAAAATAGAATACATGTCATTTTTAACTAGAATTCCCATTTAAATATATAAAGCTGAAGAGTTTGTTTGTTTGATTGAACGCGTTAATCTAAGTAACTACGGGTCCGATTTGAGAAATTCTTTTTGCATTGGATAGCCCATTACTCTAGCTTTAGGCTATATAACATCACGCTGCGACCAATAGAAGCGGAGCATAACTAACTCCACGCGAAGGAAGTCGCTGGCGGCCGCTAGTCTGATAGATATGTCATAGATAGCGGTATTATTTTGATACAGGTTGCTCATTTGATTTATGTAGTAGTGGGGCAAACGCTGTGACGTTATTTTCTAACGACGGCACGTGGGCAGACTCGTTTTGGAAAGTAGGGATTGTTGAACGGTCACTTTGCTTGGAGCCGCGGAGCAGCGGGGCAATTACGTAAAACATTATGAATTGGGATCGGTTTCATTTTGACAGTTCAATAATATTCATTACGTTATTTACGATTTAAACAGACAAATTTTTCGAACTGAAGAAGCAATAGTTTAGAAATTTGCTTCAAATATGTGTTACACTATTAGGGTGCAGGGCAGTTCTTTGGCGCGAAACTGTCTGTTTTTTTTTTAATAATTGTAAACTAGCGCTTGACCGCAATCCCGCCTGATGGTAAGCAGTGATGCGATCGTTGATGGTAAAACGCACTAGATTATTAAGAGCCTATTCACTCAGAAAAACTGAGCGAATAGGAAGGAAGACGGCAGTTGAGCGAGGTGATGCAATTTTGAAACGGTGCTGCGCCAAAGGGAGATTGATCTGAAGACCCTCCACGACCAAACTCCCAACACAACAACATTAGGCGCATCGTACCCGGCACACATCGCAACACAACTGCTCAGACCCGTCCTCCGTACAGCTTCACCAGACATCCTGCCGGAACACGACAAATCGCTTGGCGTCAAGGTTTTGTCTGGTGGGTGCTAACTTCTTCGGTTTGCCTATTTAAATTGTTATTGCCAAGATTGGAGGATATATTTACACCTCATGCTATAATTCAAAACTCACCTACGAAACGGAGCCCTTACCATCACAGTAAGATGTTGATGACCCTATCGCTCCGGCGTCGCTGACGTCGTCACATATAAATAAATAAATAAAATAAAAATAAAAAAGCCTTTTATTTCTTACTGTCTAAAAAAATTACAATTAAACTAAAAAAAGCATGACTAAATACTAAAACAGAAGTAAGAACCCCCCGTTAGTTGGAGGTGAAGGCCTCCTCTAGAGAATGCCAAGTGTCCCTGTCGCCTGCCACGTCCATTCATTGCTCGCCAGCCACATGCACTATGTCGTCTGCCCATCGAGTAGTTGGTCTTCCTCTCTTTCTTGTGCCCGAAGGTCCCAGCCAAGAAGTCAATCGCTTAGTACAACGATCGTCAGTAAGGCGAGCTATGTGGCCGGCCCAGCGCCATTTCAGTTTCTTGCTGTGACATAACGCATCTGTGACTTTTGTCTTTTTTCTACTAATTTTATGTGGTATTTTTTGGATTTTTTTGTCGTCACATATACTATCTGGATATTCTCACAAGATCGAAACTAATGCGGGGGAAACCACGTGACGCAGCTAGTAGTTTTTATTTTATTTTATTTTGGCATCAAACAGTCATATACAAACAATATGTTATAAATACAGTTAGTTTCTTATAATAGACCTATAGTGCCGACAATGTTACATAAGTAATTGTTAAAATAATGCAAAACTTCTTATAAGGAAAGACGACGGTTAGACATAAATATCTTTAGGTACATAGTATTTTTGCATCAAAACATGACTTCACTGAAACATATGCCATTATTAGTCTGAAAGGACGTAAACTGGCAAAAGAAAAAGTTTGATAAGGTGATATATTTACTTTTTAGCTTTAATTTTAGGTTATTAAGGGAAATGTTAAAAAGGTCGAAATCTGTAAGTTCTCTATTATATTTGCTAGTGGAACGGTATAAGAATGAGTTACGAGTGTATGTTTTAATTAGTCGAGGAGGAACGAAAAGTGGTTTTGTACGTGAGGGGCGTACGGATAGACGTGCATGTGCTTTTAGGGATATTTTACCAAGTAATGATGGTGAATCGGTTAACGAAGTCAAAATTTTTAACAACTGAATAATGTCGAATGTATCACGTCTGTTGCGAAGGCTTATCAGTTTATGCCTACGCAATGCATCTTCGTATGGAGTCTCATAAAATTTCTCGGTGGTAGGCCATAACATCGGCTGCCGGCAGAAGTTACCACCCACCAGACAAAGTCTTGCCACCAAGCGATTTGTCGAGTTCCGGCATGATGTCGGGTGAAGTCGTACGGAGGACGGGTCTGAGCAGTTGTGTTGCGATATGAGCCGGGTACGATGCGCCAAATGTTGTTGTGTTGGGAGTTTGGTCGTGGAAGGTCTTCAGATCAATCTTCCTTTGGCGCAGCATCGTTGGTCATGTTGTTGGGTTTAACATTGCATCACCTCGCTCAACTGCCGTCTTCCTTCCTATTCGCTCAGTTTTTCTGAGGCTCTTAATAAACTAGCGCGTTTTACCATCAACGATCGCATCACTGCTTACCACCAGGCGGGATTGCGGTCAAGCGCTAGTTTATATTTATTGAAAAAAAAAATATTATTCCGATTTAGTGATTATAAAAACTTCTTTTGTATCTTTTCTATTCTATCGATATGAACTTTAAAATATGGACTTCACACAGTGCTACAAAAGTCTAAAATAGAGCGCACAAAAGCTTTGGCTGTGTTTGTTATCCTATCACAACAAAAAACACTGGATTTAGATGTCTAGCGGCCGCCAGCGACTTCGTGTGCGTGGTTTAGTTATGCTCCGCTCTTATTGGTTACAGCGTGATATAGCCTAAAGCCTTCCTGGATTAATGATATTGATAGATTTGGCATACAGATAATTTCTTTTATCTCACAGGTCATGCCGACTTTAAAAGTAAACTGTATTCTTTTAAACTTGTTCCTTCGCCTTTGTGTCAATGTTCTACATCGAACTGTGAATTTGAACAGTCCGCACATCACATCTAGTGGGAGTGTATTCTTTAGCAGAATGAACGCAATATTATGTTGGATAGTGTAGAAGTTATATCCGAGGTCGTTTATTATACGGACCTTGTAGAAACTAGATCCAATTTCCGTGCGTTCAGGCGCTTTTGCCATACCTATTATTGGAATCAATTGTAACAGCACATATCTACTTAGGACCCATTACCCTAATCAAATTTTATTCCGTAGTGCTTGGCAATCTGGCCTTCTCCCAGTTGCAATAATGTCCCTTTGTGCCGATTGGCCTAGTTCTGTTCTGTCTCTTACTTGTTATGGAGGGAAGTGGAAAAAAAATCTTTTTTCTTACTCCTCCGCTATTTTTTTCTGATTAATTTCGTTGCGGGACCCAAGACAGTTGAATCGTTTCTCCGGGACTCGTCGAGCTTCATTGCTCGGCGTTTTTCTGGCGGTATCCACTGTTGATTCTGGCTTTCAGGAGTTTCAGTGGGTGGGAAAAAGTGTGGCGGGTACTGTCCCATAAAAAAAAATACAGATAATTTATAACTAGGATTATACTACTTTTCGAAAGGTATCCTTGAAGTGTACCGACCGCCTTCAGCTTTTGGGAGTTGAGATTTCCTCGAACCTAAACTTTGGGCGGTTCATTGAGTCCAAGGCCAAGGTGGCTGCCAGTGCAGATTCTAATGATGTACAAAGCACAGGTCCGTTCGTATGTGGAGTACTGCAGCCACAATCGGGCTGGTACTGCTAAGTGTCACCTGGCCACTTTGCATTCAGTGGAGAGGCGTGCGAAGAGGCTGATTGGTGACCCTTTTTTTTCTTCTTATTCCTTATTTTTTAGGGTTGAAAATCCTCAATGGATGTTCGCCGCCCTGAGGAGAGCGACGGGGTTTGTCAGACTCCTACTGACTAAAAAGCACCCCGGTGTCTCTCCGGTCTCGTACGCACGGAGCCACGGGAGTCCCTGATTCTGCCGCGGCCCACACTCTCGTACCGGCTTGGTCTGTCCGGGCCTCGCCTCCTGCACGGGGTAGTGAGGTGTTAAACTACCCCGAACATCGCCTCTGAGGCGTGCGCCGACACTTGCGTGCGTCTCCGCCTCGGGGTCCAAAGAATAGGGGGCGGGGACTTCCCTTTGTCCCTCGCCCCTGGACCCATTCATAGGGGTCGGAAGAGGGCGTTATCCGCCCTTCCTCGGCGCCCGATGCATCTTTTGCGGCCCGGGAAGGGAGTTCAGATCTCTCTCTCCCGTTCCGCAGCTTCTTCTGCGACATCACGTCCTCACAGAAGGACACCACCGCGTTCCACGACTCTGCGCTACCGACTCTGATTTAACTCGAGACGGTCTTCAAAGCCTAGAGCACAGGCGTAGAGTAGCCAGCTTTTCGCTGTTCTCTAGGATGCATTTTGGGGAGTGTGCGAGGCAATAGCATGATTTAATTCCCCCATCTCCGTTCCACCATTGGACGGCCCGTCCTACGGCGAGTTTCCACCCTTACTTTGTTAACACCATAACGATTCGGACGAAACTTTTCGCCTCCACCTTTATACCGCGTACATCGAGGGACTGGAACAATTTTCCAGCGGCGGTGTTTCCGTCGGACTACGATTTGAGTGTCTTCAAGGCTAGAGTGAATAGGCTCTTAATAAACTAGTGCGCTGTACCATAAACGATCGCGTCACTGCTTACCATCAGGCGGGATTGCGGTCAAGCGCTAGTTTGTAATTATATATAAAAAAAATAGTTAACATGTCATCATCATCATTAACCTTTTTATTGTCCCACTGCTGGGCAAAGGTCTCCTCTCATACAGAGAAGGATTGAGCACCGCGCTTGCTCAATGCGTGTTGGCGATTTCAGACTTAAAGTCCAGGTTTCCTCAAAATGTTTTCCTTCACCTTGTAATCAGTCAGAGTCCAAGATATACTAAGACTTAAATAACTTTAGAAAAGTTACATTGGTACTTGCCTGACCTGGAATCGACCCCGCACCATCATACTCGAGAGGCTGGTGTTTTAACCACTAGGCTACCACGACTTACTACCACGCGATGAATACTTACCATGCCATTAATGAGGTTTATTGTGTCCCCCATTTTTTAAAAAGAACCTTCCTTTATATTAAAAACATCACAATAGAGACATTCCTCCAAGTTTAACTTTTTAAAAGAGGGTCTCTTCCATTCTGTTCGTGTAATTTATTCTTATTGAGTTCGTTATACATGTAAAACATCCTGCCTCCATACTTGAGTGTATTGGAGCAAGATGTTTCACATTTTGAGAAGAAGCTTGATGTAGCGACTTGTGAAGTGAAAATCATGTTACCACCCACCAGACAAAGTCTTGCCGCCAAGCGATTTGTCATGTTCCGGCATTATTTATAGTGAAACCGTACGAAGGACGGGTCTGAGAAGTCATGTTCCGATGTGTGCCGGATACGATGCGCCAAATCTTGTTATGTCGTGAGTTTGGTCGTGGAGGATCTCCAGATCAATCTGCCTCTGGCGCAACATTGTTGGTCGTATTGTTGGGTTTAACATTACATCACCCTTTTTTTTCCGGGGTGAAAATCCGCATAGGATGTCCGCCGCCCTAGGATGGGCGACGGAGTCTGTCAGACTTTTACTGACCTAAAACCATCCCGGTGTCTCTTCTATCACGAGCGCACGTGGAGCCGCGGGAGTCTAAATTCTTCCACGGCCCCACACTCTCGTGCTGGCTCGGTCTGTCCAGGCCCCGTCTCCTGCATGGGGTAGTGGGGTGTTAAACTACCGCGTGCATCGCCTCAGAGGCGCACGCCGACCGCCGCCTCGGGGCCCATCGATAGGGGGCGGGGACTTCCCCATGTGGCTCGCCTCTGGACCCATTCACACAGATCCAGGGTCCAGGTGTTGAAGGGTTGGAAATGTCTGAAGACACCGTCAACACCACCACACCCTGGGACACCGTATCCTCCGCCAGGGCTCTCACGCGCATGATTGCGTCTATGGTGGAGCGCCCCCGACGAAAACCGAACTGGTTGTCGGCCAGGTTCGGCCCCTCTCCGCACAAGTGGCCGACGAGGCGACCTGCGATTATACGCTCAAAAAGTTTGCCCGCCTCGTCGAGCAGCACTATGGGCCGATACGCGGACGGCAACACATTGCATCACCTAGCTCAACTGTCGTCTTCCTTCCTACTCACTAAGTTTTTTAACTGAATAGGCTTAATAAACTAGCACGGTTTACCATCAGGCGCAATTGCAGTCAAGCACTAGTTTATATGTAAATAGTATACTCGTATAGTAGAAGTAATCCTTGAATAGATGGAGTAGTCTTTTGTAAGATGAAAAAATACCACGGTGTATTCATTTCGATAAAGGATAAATTGATTGATTTTGAAGATGGTAAAGTCAAAAATTATTTATCTCTATTAAGCTCGTCTAGGCTCTCTAGTTTCCGAAAATCTGATCCAGTCTCGAGTAACATGTAATTTTATTTTACCTGTTGTGATATTTTTGCCGATCAAAAACCAATCATGAAGGCCTTGAATACAAAGCCTATAGTCAATCGGATTAGATAGTTAACTAAAGATAAACAAGGTACTAAAACAAAAAACCACTTAGCTGAGTTTACCTTTAGTTAACTATGATGCTATAGTTATTTTTTAAGCCGTTTATATTTCATGGGCTTTCAGAAATATGTAAATAGATGCTATTTCCATTAAAGTACACTTTTATACCCATAACAGTACTGAATATAAAATGTATGTCTTACACCTATACTATCGGTAGGCAATAAAGTATAAATTATAATGCCATTTAAAGGAAACTTGGCACTTTGCAGGTTCAATAATGTAAGGCTTTTGTGCTAGTTTGAGAACCGATACCGGCAACTTTGTACAGCGTGAGTGCCCCTAATAGTGTTGTTTAATGAGTTTGATAATAGTTTGACATAGATTCTATATGTCAGGAATTTTAATGAATCTTTTCGAAGTATTTTAGATTTTGATATTGATAGCTCCAACACAGTTCTTGAGGTTTCACTGCGTAATCAAATCAGAAATGAGGAGATCTGCAGAAGAACGAAAACCCATAGCCTGAAGAATTACAACACTTAATTGGAAGTGGGCCGGACATATTGCCCGTAGGATCGATGCCCAATGGGGCCGACGGGTTTTCGAGTGGTGACCACGCACGATGCGGAGGTGGAGATGCTTGGGGGAGGCCTATGTCCAGCAGTGGGCATCTTTCGGGTGAAATGATGATGATGATGGCCGGGAGGTTTGACTGCCTGTATATTGGGCTGTGGCGGGCATGTTGTTAGGTGTATCCCGAAACTTTTTTATATATTATATTGTGTTGTGTTTATGTATATGTATTCTTTTTAGGTACATTTTTTTTCTTTATAATTATAAACTAATGCTTGAATGCAATCCGCCCTGATGGTAAGCAGTGATAAAATCATCATCATCATCTCAGCGTTAATCCCAGTCGCATCCAAAGCTTTGGAGTCTGGGGTCCGCTTTACGAATCTAATTGCTGATTTTGGCGAAACTTCGACATTTTCCGTGAAGCGACTGCCGTCTGACCTCCACAACCCGAAGGCGAAATCGAAGCATTGCAGTTAGACCAATTGTTGGACTTTTGAGGGCTCCAACAACCCGTAACGACTGCCACTAGATGTTCGTATGGCAACCGGGACCAACGGCTTAACGTGCTTTCCGAGGCACGACCAAAAGTGGAGTGGAGTGGAAAATCTTCGATACAAAGCGCACTGGTTTATTAAGAGCCCATTCCCTCTAAAGTGAGCTAGATTATTAAGAGCCTATTCACTCTAGCCTAGAAGACACTAAAGATGTCAGCATACAGAAACACCACCACTAGCAAATTGTTCCAGTTCCTCGATGTACTTCTGATGATTCTTCGACATAAAAATGAATAAATCAGATTCTAAAAGAGGTTAGAAGTAGGCTGATAGCGAATGATAAATTATATGTAGGTATATTTCTTAGCCGACCATTGTTAAAACGCAGAAGCATCCATTGGAAGATTACTCATGTTAAATATGCAAATATGACAAAACGGAGGGTAGGAATGAATTCATTGGGGCATTTTGCGAGGAAGAAGGATCTTTGCGGAGGATATATTCCTTTGTTACCCTGATTTTGTATGTAAAGTTTTTAGTTGGGTGCAAGTTGAATTTTTTATGATCAAGAATCAATTTTAAGATCGCTGCAAATAATTGTTCCAGTTCTTCGATGTACTCAGTATAAACGACGAGTCTAATATTTAAGATGAATGGCTCGCAATTTACTGCATGACATGCAAGCAGTATTAATTACAAGCGTTCAGTATGCAATCCAGTGATGCGGAGTCTTCAAATAACTACTCCCGCTTTGGGCGGAGCAGAAATGCGTGTCAGACTTTGACTGACTTAAACCCACCCATATTCCTTCAGTTTCCTATGCTAGGACAAAGGGTTGGGCGAAAAAAATACCGTTTTTTTTTTCGAACAACCCTAGGCCCTGCCGGTGGCGCCTAAATCCGTCATTAATAAACCATATTATTCTGTAAAAACCGCCCAAGTGCATGTCGGACTCACGCACAAAGGGTTCCTTACCATTGATTTATGAAATTAAAGGATCTAAGTTACTTGTATGAAAGGTTACGCGATAATAAGCGGTTTACGATTTACGTGGTATTAAAAAAAACTACGTACTAGATCTCCTTCAAAACAAATTTCTTTGGTACTTTTTATAGTAATGTACATCATATGTTTTTTTTTAGTTATTTCATTTTCTTATTTTAGAAGTTAGGGGGGGGGGGGCAACTATTTTCCACTTTGGAAGCGTCTGTCACCCAAACAATTCGGTGTAGAAAAAAAAATATTTTAAAAACCTCGATATCATTTTCGAAGACCTATCCATAGATACGCCACACGTATGTGTTTGATGAAAAAAAAATTCTGAGTCTCAGTTCTAAGTATGGAGAGCCCCCTATATTTATTATTGTTTTTTATTTATGAATCAAAATCTTAATGCCGTTCACAGAATACATCTACCTACCGAGTTACAACATTATAGCTCTTATAGTTTCGGAAAAAAATGACTGTGACCTAAGGACGGACAGACCGACAGACAGACATGACGAATCTATAAGGGTTCCGTTTTTTGCCATTTGGCTACAGAACCCTAAAAATCACAATGGGAAAATGTAGAAGAAGATGAGCTTGACGTAAGCTGGCGATCCACCAGATGCTAGTTGCTGGATACCACTACGATCCGGACGAAACGTTTTAACGTTTAACGTTTTGAATAATTAATTTGCGGACTGACTACAATTTATGTGTCTTCAAGGCTATGGAAAAATGCTCTTAACAAAACTAATGTATTTTACCATCGACGATTGCATCACTTCTTACCATTTACCGGTATCGCGGTTAAACGCTAGTTTGTAAAATAAAATCAAAATTAAAACAACTTGGTGGATTACGGCTCACCCTTTTTAACGGAGCAGAGGATGTTTCATGAGGCTAATTCATCAAGGTATTTGTGAGAACAGCTTGGAGTTGCTGACCTGCTCATACACAGTTTTTTTTCTTTTAGTAATTATAAACTAGTGTTTGACCGCAATCCCACCTAATGGATAGCAGTAATGCAATCGTTGATGGTAAAACGCGCTAGTTTAGTTTAGTTAAACTCAACAACATGACCAACGATGCTACGCCAGAAGGAGATTGATTTGGAGATCCTCCACGACCAAACCCCCGACAAAACAACATTTGGTGCATCGTACCCGGTACACATCGCAACAAAACTGCTCAGACCCGTCTTCCGTACGGGTTCACCAGACATTATGCCGGAACACGACGAATCGCTTGGCGTTAAGACTTTGTCTGGTGGGTGGTAACTTCTGTCGGCAGCCGATGTTATGGCCTACCACCTAGAAAGAATACTGTAGTATAAATGAAGAATTACTTTTGAAATAGCCGTCTGCCAAAGAAAATGTAAGAAAATTATTGCTGTGTCCCGCTGTCTCCCATAAATTGGGCCACATTCTCACTTTCGACTTACCCTCATAAGCCCCACAAATAGCTACATCTATCTCCTTCATTGTCTTATTGTAAGCGTGTTAAGGAGATACTCCTCGATTTGTTTCTTTTTGATGTTACTTTTACCTCTGTCAGCCATTTATATATTAATGTTGTATGCTTATTGGGAATTTGATTGATTGATTTGGAATTTTAGGGAACTTGATTTTATCTGTGACCTTTTGTGAAATGGATTTGTTGGTATAATTTTGCTTAGTAAACGATGATAAGATTTACTTTTTACCCAACTACGTTGAATCCCAAAAGGAAGCTAAAATATGGAATTGTCTATATTTCTGTTTTACTTATCCTTTCGCAGATCGGTTGGAAGAAATTTCTTAAGAAATAAGCAGCACCTTTGTACTTAGATCTTAATTTTGACATATCCTTATGTATTCTTTTTGTGTACATAAATAATACAATAAATAAATAGAATTAAGAACACTAACTTTTTCAGAACTCAGTTATTTAGTAAATAAATTAAAGTAAATTTAACTATCATTATCAACCTTTTACCGTCCCACTGCTGGGCACAGGTCTCCTCTCATACAGAGAAGGATTGAGCGTAATCACCACGCTTGCTTAATGCAGGTTGGCGATTTCAGACTTAAAGTCCAGGTTTCCTCAAGATGTTTTCCTTCACCTTCAGTCATTGGTGTCCAAGATATACTTAGAAAGTACATATAACTTTAGAAAAGTTACATTTGTACTTGCCTGACCTGAAATGAACCCGCGCACTCATATTTGAGAGGCTGGTGTTTTAACCACTAGGCCACCACGACTTATATTTAACTATGATTTCATGCAACTAAATCGATTTTACTTAGTCTCCTTTAAAAGTAATTTTTGAGGATCTTCTGCGAAACGGCTTATAACATTTTCCGTGATATAGATACTTACTGAATGAATATTTTTAATCACCTATGTTTGATTTAGCTGTTTCAAAATAATAACATGTCAAATCAAATAAGCTCGCAACTCCCTACCGAGAATTACCGGTTATAGCCGAGCGGAAGCGTTAGAATGCTCGGATAGATTGGGTAATTTTTGTGCGCTATAGTCTCATGCGGTTTTTTTTGGAAATTTCCCGTATATTTTGCTAGTGTCTACTACGTGGTTTATTTAATAGTCGGGGATAAGTGACCGTTTATACGTTGACTAGTAATTGGGGGAGTTTAAAATACATGTTCAAGAAATACAAATTTGAAAATTGCTACTTACAACGTAACCTGATTTCATTTGACATGTAATTTATATTTATTTGACTTGACAGTGTGTATTTATAATATATAGAATGAGATGGTCTATTGTTATTGGATATTCATTAATTTTTGCTTTTGTTTGCATGCCTTAGTTAAGGTAGTCAGTATAAGGATCTTCTAAAAACTTAATATCTGTATTTTGTACCTACTTTCTACGCAAATAAAGAACTATTCTATTCTATTCTATTCTAACGTCAGAACACTCTCAAGTACTGAAAAATACATTGAACTAATGCACGCCATACGAAATTTAAACATAGACATACATTAGCCCAGAATAGAGAGAAATGGAAGGAGTTGGAGGAGGCCTATACCCTAAAAGGAGTTCCTATAGTTAAGATATTTAAGTAAACTAACATAGAATTTATTACAAAATTATTACTAATCTAGAAATTAGAAACTATAAAACAATATTTTGTCAGATACCTATAGGAAATAAACAGGCTTATTATTATTACAATACAATGTTCTGCGAGATTTTCAGGAGGGGGCAGCTGTCCCCCATCCTGTGTACGCCCATGATTTTAGATCTGGTGACCATTTCTCACTTTATCAAGTATCTGGTACATTTTGACAGGTCTGCGTTGCTCTGATTTGAAAACATTGTAAAAACTAATTACTTTTTAAGTTTCTACAAGGCTACAGTATCCGTGGAGTTTCTTGCTGGATCGCCTCCAAATGAAACAAGTAATTGGAACCGTGCACCTTCTGTCATTTCGGAATTGCTCATATTGATTTTGTGAAATAAAATATTTTGTTATTTGTTATTGTAGTCGAATTTTTTTTTTTCATCCTTGTAACATTAGTGTATTTTTTTTAAATAATTATAAACTAGGGTATGACCGCAATCCCGCCTGGTGGTAAGCAAAGATGCAATCGTTAATGGCGATAAAGCGCGCTAGTTTATTAAGAGCCTATTCACTCAAAAAACTGAGTGAATATGAAGGAAGACTTTGGTTTAGCGAGGTGATGCAATATCAACCCAACAACACGACCAACGATGCAGCGCCAGAGGGAGATTGATATGGAGTCCTTTCACGACCAAACTCCCAACACAACAACATTTGGCGCACCGTACCCGGCACACATCGCAACACAACTGCTCAGACTCGTTCTCCGTACGGCTTCACCAGACATCATGACAGAACACGACGAATAGCTTGGCAGCAAGAACACTTTTCAGACACAATTATTAAAAAGTGACTCCGATTTCAGTATAAAGTACAGAATATAAATATTAATTTAGTACCCGATTATACGATACCCCTTATAAAACTGGTGGTTAGACTTTCGGACTTCTGTTTTCTGAGGCACGGAAGGGTCACCCATCCCCAGACCCACCGCAGCATGTGTAACTTAACCTGATCGGTCGACTTGTGCGCCTGTTATTTAACAAAAAAAAAATGATAAAGTAAAATAAATAAAGAAATGTCTTTTTCATTGAGTAGGTACATAAAGTTCGGGAAACTTGAAATTTAACAAAATATTTGTACAATTTTGTTACTCTCCTGGGTTTAGGGAAAAAAATCACAATCTCTGGAATTGGGGAGTAGGGAAACCATGAAATTCTAATGGGTTTTCTCGATTGAACAAATTGTTTAAGAAATCTCACAGGGACTGTGACGGATTCTAAAGATTTCATTTAATTTGACATTACTCTCAGAATACATTCTGTTGTTTTTATTATGCCAACTTCACTTTCTAAGGTGCTGGTTACTATGATAGGCACAATATCGTAAATACTTAATTGTATGTCAGATTTCCCGTGTGGTACCGGGCTTAGAATAATACCAACCCATACCTCCCGTGGATGTCGTAATAGGCGTCTAAGGGAACTCTCACCGGGGAAGCGAGCAGCAGCGCTTCTCCTATGGAATATCGAATTACTGCCATCCCTAACCCGTCTACTAAGTGTGGGGATTATGACAAACTCACCCCAAAGCAATAAAAGCCATAGGGGAGGCCTTTGTCCACCAGTGGACCTCTATAGATTGAAGAAGAAAAAAAAGTAGTCAGATTAATTCGCTTGTCTATCTGAAATTCTAGCGCCATCTCGTGGCGCCCAACAGAGTCCAGCCTGAGTTCGTAGTGGTGGAGCCAAGCTAGAACGAATAAAGGCGATGTGAGCAGGCGGCTCTGTATGAATTTGGACTTCGAACAAAAAATATGTGCTTGGAAATTGTCTCGCGTTCAGTATCATTAAGTAGTGTGCCTGCAGTGTGTAATTCGCTAATGTGACTTTACATTGGCCGAAATTACATATGATGGCCGAGCTTCTCGTAGAACGGTCCTTTTATAGTGGGGCTGCCAGATGACGACTAAATACTATCTGTCATAGCGTCTACCCTAATAAATGTGAAGAAAATAAACATAATATGTAAAGAAAACTCTGTATAATAAAGGTTAGATTAGGTAATCACATGACCAAATAAAATTTGAAGCTTTAGCCATAACATCGGCCGCCGGCACAAGTTACCACCCACCAGACAAAGCCTTGCCGCCAAGCGATTTGTCGTGTTTCGGCATGATGTCTGTCTTGTTTGTGTTTTTATTATTATTTTAATTAATTAAGTTCAACTTCCCCAAAATTTGGTATTTTTTTAAAAAGTGACAACACAATTTTTATCGGCATTATTGGCGGGCGGCGGTATTTCGGCGTCCGTTTGTAATGCGACCGCCTGCTGCGTGGTCTGCCCCCCGTCCCTCGTGCACCCCTATGTAGCCATGTAAGTTACCTCCTTTTTCGAAATCGTATTTATTTTTTAAGGCATATTTTTTTATGTTTAGCTAGGCTTTGTAGGCATAAGTAGAATCAATTATCAATACCTAACAATACCTTCACGGATCGGTCAGGGTTTTCTTTACATATTGTACATGTTTTATTTAGGCCCAAGCAAGGATAACCCAAGCATATAATATAGCGTCTATAGCAAAACATTTTTAGAAAAAAAAATGACAGTCTCACTTACTCCTTAGAATTTTTCTTATTCACACAGGTATATTTATTAATTTATTTATTTCTTTTGGTATGCATTCATCAAGATTCTATCATTACGTGCATACAAACTTTTTGATTTTATTTCCAAACTTTTGTCCATATTATTCTATATCCACACAGAAAATTCTTACTTCTTTGTTTTACAATCGTTCCACATTTACAGCGAGAAAATGTGTCTGCAATAAATCTGGAATATTGCTCAGACAAGTGGCCAAGACAAGGGAATGACTATCCTATCTTAAAGAACTTGTGTAGGAGCTCTTGAGAATACAAATTCGATCCTTTCTGTTATCCTACTATAAGCAGATTAGTTCTCATGACGATAGGGTTCACAAAGCTATAGATAAACAGAGGCTCTAATCTGCTATTACAATAGTGTCAGAATGGTCGATGAGTGATCTCATAATGATCGAATTTTTGTCAAATTTCGTATTCTACTAAAAAATGGCGTCATTATAACTTTCCAATGGTCAATCACTGACTGTCTACTTCATATTATTAAATGTTCTGAGTAGTAGTTTTTAGAAAATCATTTATACTGCACAAAATATGATTTGACAAATTATGCGAAATGTGTCACTGAAATTATTGTATTTTAGCGAATGATTGCAATAAATGAGTGGTTGATTTGATTATTATGATTAATTTCTTATTCGGAACTTACCCAAATACAAAAATAAGAAAAAAATTAAAAAAGTTTAAATTCATGAATTTGCTACGTTTTTGGCCCCAAATTTGAAAATGGTTTTTTTAATAATGGCAATATGGCAAGATCATTCTATCACCATTCCATTACGAGATGACTGAGATGTTATGTGAGACGGAATTGTGTTGGAATAACAAATTTATTAAAATAGATGACTACGGCCTCAGTAGTACTGTTTGTAAACTCAGATTACAACGATATTCATATTATAATAGAAAAAAGGAGCTATATTCGGAGTTCTTCTACGCGATCGAATCAGAAATGAGGAGATCCGCAGAAGAACCAAAGTCATCGCTGTCGACTGGTAATGTACCCAAGAGAATGCCGGCATTGCCGCTTTGAATGGCAATGCTTAGCCCTTCGCCAAGATAAAAGCCAGCTCTTAGGTCATGGGAAGTATCTACAAGCCGCTGAAATTGAAATTTGAAATTCCCGAGAATGGGTAATCAAAAGTTAGTTTATACTGAGTTTATAACAAATAACAAAAAAGTAAAAAATATCAAGGGCATTGCTTCCTAGAATGTTATGTATATTTGTTTATTTTAAAGTAAGAGAATTTGATCAAAATCTGATGTTGTCGCTTGTTTTTCCGAGTAAAAAGACGGCAAAGTTTTAAACTCGCTAGAGTATGAACGTGGATCAAATTCATTTCGATAATGATTGCACTATGACTGTTACGGACTCTTATGCAGCTGCTAAGTCCAATTCAATATGCTAAAAATGTTATGACAGTCAATAATCGGACTAAATAGAAACGTCTATTTTATTTTATTTTTAGTCAATAATCCAAAAAAATAGAAATGTTTATTTTGTTTTATCTGTTTTTTTTTTTTTTTTTGTTATGATTACGATTAAGAAGTTATATACAGTATGTTAAGAAAACCCTGTCCGACCCGTGAAGGTGTTGTTAGGTATCGATAACTGATTCTACTAATGGATACAAAACCGGGCTAAACTTAAAAAAAATCCCCCTAAAAAAATAAATATTATTTCGCAAAAAGAGGTAACTTAATATCTCTGCGTTAAGCACCCATCCGCGGGCGGCGGGCGGCAGGGTCGCATCGCTATTCGCTCAAAATAATACCGGTGTTGTCACTTTTTAAAAAATTACCAAATTTCGGGGAAGTTGGAATTAATTCGCGGGAAAAAAAGATTGTTTAAAAATTCATTTGTATTGGTACTCGTACTGTGATGATTACGTAAAATTTTCTATTATATTTGGTCATGTGTTTACCTAAACTTTATTATCCTTATGGGTCGGACAGAGTTTTCTTAACATACTGTATAATATTTTTGGGCAACTTGAACTGTTTGGATATCACTCTTACCTTTAATGCCTTTTATATTTGTCATTTTTAATTGATTAATTGATTTGATAAAACAAAATATACCTATCCAATATTTTTCTATAATTAACTAACTAATATCTAAATGACGGACTAAATAGAATCAATTTTTTTATTCAGGAAACATTCCTATTGTTGAAAAAAGAATTCTTCAATTCAAACCAATCAAACCAGTAGTTCCTGAGGTTAGCGAGTTCAAATAAACTCTTCAGCTTTATAGTATAATTGGCTTGTATCCTAAAAAATAATTTAATGTCCGTCAGATAGCTTTATAAAAAATATTGAACACGTATTTTTTATTTTTTCTTTTATTCAAATACTTAGGAAGATATATTGATTTGAAATGTCGCATGACGCCACGCCATGGTGCAAAATATAGAACGACGTGACGTAATTAGCCCCCACTCTGTAACTTTAATACGCTATATCTCAGTAATTTTTGGTAATTACGTCAAAATAAAAAATACGGGTCTTAATTTTTTTTATTATCTATAAGACGGACTAATTATTTTTTTGATTTTCATACCTTGGATACAATTATACCCTATTGTATATGTATATCACTGTTGTGTCAAGGAGTAACGTTAATAATAAATTAAATTAGGTTTCTTAACTCCCCCTTAGGAGGCGCCACGCTCGAATCTTCATCTCGACAGTAAGCAGTGCCCGCAGACCTGTCGCTCCCGGTCGCGATTAGATTGATCATGGGCAGCGAAGAGTCCTGAGTCCTTTTAATAATTAAAAATATTGTCACAGTAAATCAGATTCCTCTTTAGAGGTATGAGGCACAGGGTGTACAGTTCACTCACCCTCCATAGAAAAGGGAGGATCCTCCGACCAGACGGGTGTTGTGTCTGTCGGGCACTTACCCAACGGTTGATATTATTAAATTCTGCTTGCGAGATGCAGAATCTGTGACGTCAGTATGACGCGTTGTTTGTATGTGGCGTTTCTAGATACCGCTACACCTTACCATTCTTACAATATTTACATTTTATTTCTTACTACCGTCTTAAAATTTTCTTATTTCTACATAAAATTAAACGAGGAGTTCTTTACAACGTCCCGGACAGCGTCATAAGATACGTGACGTCATAACAGATCCAATATGGCCGACTCTGGAACATGTTCTAGTTTAGTACAGAAATGAAATATTTGAAGTAGCTCTTGGCCACGACTTTATTTATAACTCTTTGCTGGGCTAGGGTTGAGTTTCGAAATATTTTTACTCAGTCGGACTGATTGTCCACAAATGTAGTCGCATATTAAGAGTTTAACGACTAAATGAGAGGCCGTAAGTTTGATAGTTAGGCCTTTGTTATACCAGACTTGAAATAAATTATAACACAACGATTATTATTTTATTTTTTTTTATAATAATTATAAATCAGTGTTTGACCGTAATCCCGCCTGATGGTAAGCAGTGATGCAATCTTTGATAGAAAAGCGCGCTAGTTTATTATGCGCCTATTCAATGAAATAAAACTGAGTGGATAGGGAGGAAGCCAGCAGTTGAGCGAGGTGATGTAACATTAAACCCAACAACACGACCAAAGATGCTGTGCCAGAGGGAGATTAATCTGGAGACGAAGTTTGCGTTACGATATAAGATACACCCAGTATAATCAGTGTAACAAGTAATTCTGGAGGGGGGTATGTTAGAAGGGATAAGAAACGTCAAACTCTCAGAACACGCTCCAGCGGACGGCATAGAGAGCGCACTTTCGGGTTGCCACGCTATTCATAAATATATGTATGTATATGACAAGTCCGCCAAATTAATGCATGTCAGTTTTTGACACTTCAATAGTAGGTCCTAGAAAAGGAGATGTCATCATACCAACAATACTAATGAATTCTGAAATAATCTATTTTTTCCGTGAATTAATTCGATCTTCCCCAAAGTTTGGTAGTTTTTAAAAAAGTGACAACACCATTTTCGTCGGTATCATTATGAGCGAATAGCGACGCGACCGCGTGCCGCGTGCTCTGCCCCCCTTCACCTGCGCATGTATTGCCTACCGCCGATGTATTAAGTTACCTCTTTTTGCGAAATATTATTTATTTTTTTGGTTTTTAAGCTATTGCATAGCTTCTATCGCGGGCCTTGAGCGCGGGGACCGAATCCAGAAATTCCGTAACGAAAAAACCTCACGCTCCCCACTCCGACGGGCACGGAGGTGTGGCTTGAAGGCCGTACATCGTCTAACGTCGTTTCAGTTCGGCAGTCTTCGGCACGGTATGTTTGTGTGCGTGCGACTACATCTTTTGAAAACAATTTATAGATTTTCAAAAAGAGCATGCATATTGCAGGGCGCGAACTCAGTTCTACACACTTGCCATGTTACTGATAGTCGCGATGTGCTAAACTTGCGATTAATTTTCTTTCTGAAATAGGTCTTCTATAGAGATATGTCATAGACGTCATCGACGTTGTCATGGCTACCTTAAAAACTTTTCATATAATTAATTATTAAGTACTTTTATTCAAATTAATTTAGTAGTGTTTTTATAAAATAGCTTTTTTTTTAACGGAAAAGCTAAGATGAATGTCACGCTAATTTTTCATTGGACTTTTAAATTATTTATAGTGTTGTTTACTAAATAAAAGCGCGTGATTTTATAGAGTAAAAAGTGCTCACGCGGCCGTTTTTTCAACTGTGATTGGCGATATCCGCCATTATTGTGAAATATTTTTTTAAAGAATTTCTATAATTTGTTACACGTATTATTGGCAAAATTGTGGTATCTATCCACAGGGACCAGATCAAGAGTTGAAGTTGAAGTTTTTATTAAATAAAATATTACAGAAAGATGTCGGTGAACAATGTTAATACGAGTACATTTAAGTGTACGAGTTGTAATATTGTTATCTCCGAAACGAAACAACGAAAGTTTAATAAAAATATGCTCGTCGGCTTTTCGTCGGCAAAATTGGACGAGGTAGAGCATTTTATTCATCGCACTTTACTGGAGTACACTGAAGAAGGCTTGAAAATACTTGGTACAAATGGTAATAAATTTTCACTTATCTTGGCTGGCGATTTCAACATTAACTTCGCTGATAAAAAATCAGAGCGGTTGACAACTTTTCTATCAAAAACATTGAATTTGAAAATGAATAATGATCCACAAGAGTCCACAACAAAATATGGGACCACCATTGACGCGGTATTTTCTAGGTATTTAGAGGATATTAAGTCGCAAACTTATGTTTCTTATTTCAGTTATCATAAACCTATAGTTTCAATGCTAAATATTCCTGAATAACCAACAGCTACTGTAAGGTAATAAAACCCACATGTATTGTATAATAATAAAAATATTTTAAATAATATTAACTTTGTATTTATTTAATAAAAGAAAAATTTGTTTTCTTATCGGTCACCACGCTCAAAAAGTGTAACTTGAATTAATATCAAAGAAAAAGAAATACTGCATAAATAAAATAAATAAATAATTATAATTGCATAAATTGATACAAAATGCTATGCAATAGCTTTACCGCGGCAGTCCCCGAGTGCCACACGTCTTTTTTTTTTAACTTTAGCCCAGCTTTGTGGGCATTCGTAGAATCAGTTATCGATACCTAACAATACCCTCATGGATCAGACAGGTTTTTCTTTACATATTGTATCGTTAAAAATGAAAGAAAATATACTTTAAAAATTACAACAAAATAATTTGAATAAAAATAAAAGTGTATATAAATAATTTTTTGAAACTTTTTTTAGTGAGATAACCCTTTTATAAAGTAGCCAAGACAGTGGTTATGACGATTGATGGAAAACTTTGACAGTTCTATTTTCCCGTTGTGTTTTTGGCGTCTGTTGATTTGAGTTGATTGTGTTTTTGTTTTGTGTGCCATATGTTGAGAAGCAGTCGCTTGCACTCATATGGTAGATAATATAGATATGATAGCCTTAGACACATGACACGTCAGTCAAATGTCACTGTCAAAATCTTATTTCGCTTATTGCTGAGCACTATATTTATTAGTATGCAGTTGTGTTGCACTCCTTGACCGAACAAAATTGAATCTATATAAAAACTAAGCCAAAATATAGGAAATTAAGGTAAAAAAAACAGTTAACTATATTATATATCCATATTTACATCAAGTGTACATAGTGCTAGCTCAGGCTCCCTACATTTATGAAATATCTCCTTTGGGCTGATTCTTTATGTACAAGCTAAACTAAATTTACATAGCTCTTCGAGTCGATAAAATTAAGTGGCAGTGGGCGGGGCACGTTGCTCGTAAAACCGATGGCCGATGGGGCAGTAAAGTTCTGGAGTGGCGGCCACGTACTGGAAGACGCAGCCTAAATGTCCCGGAACAAGGTGGACCGATGACCTGGTAAAAATCAAAATCAAAAGTCATTTATTCAAATTAGGCTGAGAATCGAAGGCGATTGGTCGTGTTCCAGCATGATGTCTGATGAAGCCGTACGGAGGACGGGTCTGAGCAGTTGTGTTGCGATGTGTGTCAGGTACAATGGGCCAAGTGTTGTTGTGTCAGGAGTATCTCCAGATCAATCTCCCTCTGGCGCAGCATCTTTGGTCGTGATGTTGGGTTTAAAATTGCATCACCTCGCTCAACTGCCGGCTTCCTCCCTATCCACTCAGTTTTATTTCATTGAATAGGCGCATAATAAACTAGCGCGCTTTACCATCAACGATTGCATCCCTGCTTACCATCAGGTCGGATTGCAGTCAAGCACTAGTTTATAATTATTTTAAAAAAAATCAGCAGTTTTTGAACGTCAATATTACATAAGACAGTCCTCCAAAACGCCCACCCGTAGACACTTCCTAGTGCTGCCTTACATGACTTTATACAATACTATGTATAGTGATGTACACAAGAAAATACAACAACAATGTAAAGGTAAAAAAAAGAACAAAGGTGTAAATGTCGCTGGAAGCGGATGGATACAGCACAAGACCGGTCATCGTGGAAAGCCTCTGTCCAGCAGTGGACCTCTATTAGGCTGAAGAAGGAGAAAGAAACTAAATTTTAGTTCCGCGCACCTTTTTCTTTCCACTTCATTATGAATAGGACTGAAGATAAAATATTAGTTTAGTCCTGCCAAATTAAGACAGACATATATACAGCTTAGACGTGATTAAAAATATTGTTACTAAAAATACATCAATTGGGTTGTATCCTAAAAAATAACTTAATGTCCATCAGATAGATTTATAAAAAATATTGAACACGTATTTTTTATTTTTCCTTTCATTGAAATATTTAGGAAGATATATTGATTTGAAATGTCGTATGACGTGGTATATTGTGTACCACGGCGTGACGTTAATAACCCCCACTCCGTAACTTTAATTCGCTATATCTCAGTAGTTTTTGGTAATTTCGACAAAATAAAAAATACGTGTTTAATTTTTTTTTATTATCTATAAGATGGACTTATTATTTTTTTGACTATCCTACCTTGGATGCATCCCTATTTACGTCAGATGCGGACTAATTTGTCAGGACCAAACTAATATTTGCCTTCTGTCCTTTTCATAATGAAATACACCGAATAAAATGCATTGCAGTTAAATGTAGTTTGTGAACAGAGAATTTTGAAATTTTGATTCACTCAAAAGCCACCAAAATCTCACGACTCAGTCAAAAAGGGGGATCACTCAAACAAAAATATGCTAAAATTATGCATCTCGACAACTCAACATCTCATGAATGACGAGAGGGATCTCTTAAGAGGCTGTGGAGTACCAAAAGTGGTCTGTTTTGACTTCCTTATGGTATTATACTTCAGTGGAATGTTTGGCGTAGAAATATTTCTTTTTCTTGTTTTATTCTTGTTGAATAAGGTTACTCCTCATTAGGACATACTCCTGAATCGTGGATGCGTAAACAAACGTTTTAACTCAATAAAATATTTTTTACAAAAATAAAAACAATCACCTTAAAAAAAACACTACAAAGTGAAAAATAACTAATTACGGTAGTCGGTGCCTGGTTTCGAAGGACGGGCATTTTGGGGAACTATCTTTTTTTTTTTTTTTTAATAAATATAAACTAGGGCTTGACCGCAATCCTGCCTGATGGTAAGCAGTGATGCGATCGTTGATGGTAAAGAGCGCTAGTTTATTAAGAGCCTATTCACTCAGAAAAACTGAGCGAATAGGAAGGAAGACGGCAGTTGAACGAGGTGATACAATGTTAAACCAAACCACACGACCAACGATGCTGCGCCAAAGGGAGATTGATCTGAAGACCCTCCACGACCAAACTCCCAACACAACAACATTAGGCGCATCGTATCCGGCAAACATCGCAACACAACTGCTCAGACCAGTCCTCCGTACGGCTTCACCAGACATCATGCCGGAACACGACAAATCGCTTGGCGGCAAGGCTTTGTCTGGTGAGTGGTAACTTCTGCCGGCGGCCGATGTTATGGCCTACCACCGAGGAGATGATGTAATTCTTCTTCTTAGTCGATACACTCTTGACAGAGTGGTCATGCTCATCATTATGAATCACAATAAGTATTGATTTTAGTTTTGCAGTGCCATTCAACACGGACTGCAGCTTTCCAGATACACACATTGAGCATTTAATCGCATCCTTGATCTGGTCCGTCCATCTCATTGCTGATCTGCCACGTGGTCTGGTGCTCTCAATTTTTCCCTCCACCACAAGACGTTCAATGGAGTCACTACCACAACGAGAAAAATCACCGAAGAAGGTTAACTTAAATTCCTATATTAAACTTCAATGCTGTAAATTGTTGATGAATTCCCTCGACTGTCTAAGGTCTTCATCATCAGATCTACTGCAGACATTCGAAACTTACCCATTAAACGATATAAAACCTATATAAAGGCAAAACTTTGCAAAAAGGGGTATTATTAAATCTCAGATTATTTAGAAGACAAAAAAGCTTGGGACTGAGCTGCTCGCTCTGTTAAGCATTGTTATTAAGCAATATGCGTAATTATAACGTAAATTATTGTAAACATTTTCATTTTTAATGTCTGGGCTTGAAAAAAGACGATGATTCCTGAGTTTATTTCGGCTATTTCTTCTCAGAGGTAGTCAGTTAGGAAATGCTGGTTTCATATAGATTAAAAAAAAAGAATAAAATACATATGCCGTGTAAAAGTAATCAGTGATCCTACTTGCTTAATAAACGATTTCATTTCATTTTGACCCATATGGGTGTTAAGTTCTCATCAATATAAATGAATTAACTCCAAACAACAAAATAGCTTCTGTAAACCGTTTAGAAGTTCCCTTGACTGTCTTTCGTCTTCATCATAATAACCCTAATGACAGTCATAATCCATCTAGATGTAAAGCTCTTATCAATACAAATTAATCAAGCACAAACACAGGGTAGCCACTGTGAAATCAAAATCAAAAAGTCATTTATTCAAATTAGGCAAAGAGAATCAGTAGATTTTTGAATGTAAATAAATCGTTGAGGAGTTGAGTTCAATTTTTGGCAAATAATACAGCAATATGATGCCTGGTTACAAAAATAGATACTCTGAGGCTGCTTTGGGGGAACCCCTAAAAAGATTTACTAAAAAATAATTTCTAACAAAACTAAGCATTTCCTTTGAACAAGCAAAACCTCTTTGGGCGAGGCTTAACACAATGCTCTTTAATTAACAATTAGGACCCTTTTGGGAACCAAAGCCTGGTAATTAAGTCTTTTCTTTTTTCGAAACAATCTTTTAAAATTAAAATGAATTTGTTTACTCATTGACTGTGAAAGTTTGGAGTGTTAAAAGCCCAAAATAGTATTCTGACACTCTCTTGCTTTTTATTCTTTCGTTTCTAAAATAGTTATCAAATACAACTTGTATTTATAGATTGGCGTTTTCAAACAAACACTCTCTTTAGCTTTATTAATAGTGAAGAATCTTCAAGTGTGACGTATTGTTTGCTTGTGGCATTTGTATGGCATTTGAGTGCTAATTGCATCGTAAATTGTGCTTGTGAACAATGAAAGCAATGCAAGCGAACAATGCATCACACACGTTAGTGTGACGAATGCGTCACACTGCTGGTATGCTTGTGACATTTGTATGGTATTTGAGTACTAGTTGTATCGTAAATTTTGCTTAGGAGATGCACGATCTATATGACGTCTCATATACAGTATGTTAAGAAAACCCTGTCCGACCCATAAGGATAATAAAGGTTAGGTAAACACATGACCAAATATAATATAAAATTTTACGTAATCATCATAGTACCAATACAAATGAATTTTGAAATAGTCTTTTTTCCCGTGAATTAATTGCAACTTCCCCGAAATTTGGTATTTTTTAAAAAAGTGACAACACCGGTATTATTATGAGCGAATAGCGATGCGACCACGTGCCGCGTGCCCCGCCATCCGCCGCCCGCGGAAGGGTGCTTAACGCAAATTTATTAAGTTACCTCTTTTTGCGAAATAATATTTATTTTTTTAGGGGGATTTTTTTTTTTAAGTTTAGCCCGGTTTTGTATGCATTAGTAGAATCAGTTATCGATACCTAACAACACCTTCACGGGTCGGACAGGGTTTTCTTAACATACTGTAGATCCTGCATCTCACAAACAGAGTTGACCATACAACTAGCATACATAACTTCCCAAGATCAACCATTGGGCAAATGCCCATCAGACAAAAGACCCATCTAGTTGGATGATCCTTCCTTTTCTATGAAGGATGAGCGAACTTTACACCATTTTCTTCATTCTTCTAAAATAACCATCATCATTATCATCAAACTTTTTATCGTCCCACTGCTGGGCACAGGTCTCCTCTCATATAGAGAAGGATTGAGCGAAATCTTCTTGTCGTAATCTGGTTGGCGATATCAGACTTAAAGTCTAGGTTTCCTCAAGATATTTTCCTTCACCTTTAAATCAGTCAGCCCCCTAATCGGCGAACACATTTTTCAACGACTGAGTTGGTATCAGTTGGGATCGTTCGGCCCGCCCATTGGTCCATTCGGTCCAAACGGTCCCAACTAGTCGCAATCATTTGACAAAAATGTGTTCGCCGATTAGGGGGCTAGTCAGGCAAGTACCAATGTAACTTTTCAAAAGTTATATGTACTTTCTAAGTATATCTATTTTTTTATTTTTTTATTTTATTTAACAAATCTTATAAATACCAAATAAAATATAATATGTTTAAATAGAGAGGAAGTGCTTCTTTATCATAGTTTTAAAAGTGGAAGTGTACGCCTTACGGACACGGGCAAATCATTCCATAGCCGAACTGCTTGTAAAGGATTTATAGTAGAAACTAGTGGAATACATCGGCATCTCTAATATCAGGTTTTCCGATGACCTCAGATATCTATTATGTGTGTCATGAAGGGACTTGAAACGTTCTTTAAGATCAGAGGGGGTATTAGGTTTAAACAAAATGCTGTAAAGCTGAAATAGGATATGAGAATTCAGGCGAAGACGAATGGGTAGCCACTTAAACTTTGTAGGAAATTCAGATATGTGATCATATTTGCGCAGGCCAAATATAAATCTCATGCGAAAGTTTTCTGACTTCTTGCAACACCATAAAAATGAGTGAAAATCAAGTCACATAGGTAATAATTTGCTTCGCGATTTCAGGTTAAACTATTATAAAAACTCATTATTACGGAAAACGAAACAAAAAACTACAGCGTTTCATGCAATACCTACCCCGTATAACGACCAACTTTGCACTTTGTACCCTATAAAAGGGATAAAAAAAAGGGAAAAAAACATTTAGAAAGTTGAAGTATTCACGCGAATGGGGCTATAACGGGGCAATATGCAAATCCCGTCAATTTGTCCCGCTGTTCGTATTTCCAGAGTACGTGAGGCAAATTCAAAGTTGATGTTGGTTCTTGAAGTTTCTTTTTGTGTAAAATTGTGTCTATAAAAATTTTGAATGGTTGAGAATCAAAATCAAAAGTCACTTATTCAAAATCAGCGCTGTTGACAATAGGTTCGTCTGAAGTCACAGCATTTTGCTGAGCAACGACCTTTTCTTGCACAGATGCGATGCACAGTTAAACTGTTATTTGTTTTGTAACACACTTAATTATTTACTCCTCTCTGCAATTATCTTTTTGTATTTTTAAGTTGTTGTTTGGTTTGTTGACATGAGCCAGTGTCGCGGGCGCATTACGGATGACAGGCGGATCGAATTGTCAAATAATGTGTGCTGTCTAATGCCTATGGCATGGAGGTAGTAAATACTACGTTGTACTTAGTACTTATTACTTCCATCGTCTATGGTCTATGACCCTGGCTTTGACATCAAATCAACTTTGTAATGTATATAGTTTGGCAGTTAAGCATGTTAGAGTACTAGACTTTTGGTGATATTATTTTTTTTTTCCTGTATTTTCTTTGTAATACAATTTTGTGGTATTTAGTTGTCAAGTGCGTTTTGTTTGTGCGGAATAAAACAATTGTCTTTCTTTTCTCTCTTTCTTTCTAAAATTAGGCTGAGAATCAGCACTTTTTGAAGGTAATAACAATTACAAATTAAAACGATAGTCTCCCCAAAAAGCGCGCCCTTTGTCACTTCCTAGTGCTTTCGCTGGGAAGAAGAAGTGGCGGAACAAACTCCCCAGCAGCACAGCTATCTGTTCATCAGGAACTCCCGCATCCGTGGCAGTCTTCGTGTCCGTGACATTGCAGACAAACTGCAGGAGGGTCGCCTACGCTGGTACCGCCACGTCTTACGCAAACCGGCATCTTACGTGGCCTCTAAGTCATGCCGGTTTCCTCGCGAAGTTTTCCTTCACCGTTTTGAGAGATAAAATAATTTAAACAAGTAAATAATTATAATTTACACAAAGTAAATAATTATCATGAAAACATCTTGAGGAAACCTGGACTTTAAGTCTGAAATCGTCAACCCGCATTGAGCAAGCGTGGTGATTACGCTCAATCCTTCTCTGTATGAGAGGAGACCTGTACCCAGTAGGGATGATAAAAATTAAAGATTCAGTGGAGAGGCGTGCAAAGAGGCTGATTGGTGACCATAATTTAACTCGAGGGGGTCTCCAAAGCCTAGAGCACAGGCGTAGAGCAGCCAGCCTTTGGGTGTTCTATATGATGCATTTTGGGGAGTGTGCGAGGGATTTGCATGATTTAATTCCCCCATCTCCGTTCCACCAACGGACGACCCGTCGTACGGCAAGTTTCCACCCTTACGTTGTTAACACCACTACGATCCCGACGAAGCGTTTCGCCTCCTCCTTTATACCGCGTACATCGAGAGACTGGAACAATTTGCCAGCGTCGGTGTTTCCGTCGGACTACAATTTGAGTGTCTTCAAGGCTAGAGTGAATAGGCTCTTAATAAACTAGTGCGCTTTACCATCAACGATTGCGTCACTGCTTACCATCAGGTGGGATTGCGGTCAAGCGCTAGTTTATAATTATAAAAAATAAAAATAAAAGAATGTCATCAAAAATCAGTCATGTCATGTCGTGTCAGGTGAAATAAAATTACAAAGAAAATAGGAAAAAAAAAACAGTAAAATTAAAAATGAAATATCAATAACTATGTGGCTGGACCACAGGATTACAAATTCTCATTATTTATGTATTCGTCAATGGAATAGTAACATTTATTAATCAATATATTCGACAATCTCTTTTTAAAAATGGAATAGTCTCATTTTTTATTTCACTGGGTATTTAAGTAAGCAGTAGCTGGGTATTTAGGTAGGTGGGTAGTAAGGGTGGATACTAGCCGTAGGACGGGTCGTAAGATGATGTAACGGAGATGGGGATTTAAGTCATGCAATTCCCTCGCACACTCTCCAAAATGCAGCCTATAGAACACCGAAAGGCTGGCTATTCTACGCCTGTGCTAGGCTTTGGAGATCATCTCGAGTTAAATCAGGGTCACCAATCAGCCTCTTCGCACGCCTCTCCACTGAATCCAAAGTGGCCAGGTGACACTTAGCAGCACCAGCCCAAATGTGGCGGCAGTACTCCACACACGAACGGATCTATGCTTTGTACAACATTAGCCCGTTATCACAAAGGTCAGGCACTACTTCACACGACGCCAAGTTTAGTGACAGCCACCTTGGCCTTGGACTCAATGAACCGCCCAAAGTTTAGGTTCGAGGAAATCTCAACTCCCAAAAGCTGAAGGCGGTCGGTACACTCCAAGGATAAATTTCGAAAGGTAGGAGTCAAGGTGAACGGGCTCCTTTTGGCGGTGAAAAGACACGCCTGTGTTTTGGCGGCATTGAATGCTACAAGATTGACATTGCCCCATTCGGAGATCTTTGCTTGAGAATAGAATAGAATACTCTTGTACACCATATAGATTACAAACACAATCTTGCTGTACATCACACTCGTCTCCACAGAGTAGACAACTCGTTCATGGGTAAATGTATACACTTTTACAACAAGCTTCCCATGGACATTCGAAACTTACCCATTAAACGATATAAAAACTATATAAAGGCCAACCTTAGCAAAAAGGGGTATTATAAAATCTCAGATTATTTAGAAGACAAAAAAGCTTGGGACTGAGCTGCTCGCTCTGTTAAGCATTGTTATTAAGCAATATGCGTAATTATAGCGTAAATTATTGTAAACATTTTCATTTTTAATGTTTGGACTTGAAAAAAGATGATGATCCCTGAGTTTGTTTCGGCTATTTCTTCTCAGAGGTAGCCAGTTAGGAAATGCCGGCTTCATCTAGTTTAAAACAAAAAAAAAAAAAAAAAAGACGTGTGGCACTCGGGGACTGCCGCGGTAAAGCTATTGCATAGCATTTTGTATCAAGTTATGCAATTATAATTATTTATTTATTTTATTTATGCAGTATTTCTTTTTCTTTGATATTAATTCAAGTTACACTTTTTGAGCGTGGTGACCGATAAGAAAACAAATTTTTCTTTTATTAAATAAATAAATATATATATATATACATATTGAGAATCTAAATTGAGAATTTAAACTATACGCGTGTGTGTGTTTGTGTCTATAAAAGAGGGCTACTTTTAATATCGCTCATTTTAATATCAAAAATTTAGGTTATCTTTATAGCAGTATTATATTTTCAATTCAAAATTAATACTGCATTTGTGTGAATAATAAAATGTATGTATATAGAGTACTCACTCATTTTCTTTCACTATTTTTTCGTGACTTTCTTCATTAATAATAAATGCACTTTGTTCATTCATATTCAAAACACTTTATACACAAATTTTACAAGTACAGTTATCACTCGAGTCAGTAAGCATGTGAAATGAGAAAACTAACATAGAACGATCCGTGTGAGAACTAAACGATCACTATTACACAACAACACTGATACCTTTGAGAAAGCGGACTTCTTCTACAATAGGGCAATTCCTCCGTAAGGTCTGTCTATGCTATTACTTATAATCTCTGTCATTGTGTGCTGTTTCGGTGCAATCGCAAGACCGGCCGGGCACTGAGGGGCAGGCAAGACAGCTATAGTATCCTTATGACTCCACCAACTGGTATTTCGTTGACTCGGAAACGGCTCACAGGGAGCACCACGAAATATACTCAAAGACTCCGAGCTACTTTTTCAATATACCCCACTGTTTTGTCGTGGTGGCCTAGTGGTTAAAACACCAGCCTCTCAAGTATGAGTGCGCGGGTTCGATTCCAGGTCAGGCAAGTACCAATGTAACTTTTCTAAAGTTATATGTACTTTCTAAGTATATCTTGGACACCAATGACTGAAGGCGAAGGAAAACATCTTGAGGAAACCTGGGCTTTATAAGTCTGAAATCGCCAACCCGCATTGAGCAAGCGTGGTGATTACGCTCAATCCTTCTCTGTATGAGAGGAGATCTGTGCCCAGCAGTGGGACGATAAAAAGGTTTTTGATGATGAACGGCGTCGGTGTCGAATTATTTGTTATCAATTTAATATTTTCGAGCTGATCTTTAGTAACATAATCACTTCTGATTGCGTTAACATCTGACCGTAGAATTAATAAATCCTTCATCAACTTCTTTACGTACGTTCTACGTAGTCAAAGCAAACTGGTGGCAATTTGTGAAGGTCATATGCCACAAAAACTGGGATTGTTCGGGATCGGTGATTTTAAACACCGTAATCGTATATTTTAGGTCTTTCTGCTTTTTGTTCTTACGCCTCGATACATGTTTTTGTCTTGTCTTCGTAGAAACAAACAATAACTTTTTGCCTCAGAAAAAGCCGACGAGCATATTTTTATTAAAGTTTCGTTGTTTCGTTTCAGAGATAACAATATTACACTTAAATGTACTCGTATTAACATTGTTCACCGACATCTTTCTGTAATATTTTATTTAATAAAAACTTCAACTTCAACTCTTGATCTGGTCCCTGTGGATAGATACTACAATTTTGCCAATAACACGTGTAACAAATTATAGAAATTCTTTAAAAAAATATTTCACAATAATGGCGGATATCGCCAATCACAGTTGAAAAAACGGCCGCGTGAGCACTTTTTACTCTATAAAATCACGCGCTTTTATTTAGTAAACAACACTATAAATAATTTAATAGTCCAATGAAAAATTAGCGTGACATTCATCTTAGCTTTTCCGTTAAAAAAAAAGCTATTTTATAAAAACACTACTAAATTAATTTGAATAAAAGTACTTAATAATTAATTATATGAAAAGTTTTTTAAGGTAGCCATGACAACGTCGATGACGTCTATGACATATCTCTATAGAAGACCTATTTCAGAGAGAAAATTAATCGCAAGTTTAGCACATCGCGACTATCAGTAACATGGCAAGTGTGTAGAACTGAGTTCGCGCCCTGCAATATGCATGCTCTTTTTGAAAATCTATAAATTGTTTTCAAAAGATGTAGTCGCACGCACACATACATACCGTGCCGAAGACTGCCGAACTGAAACGACGTTAGACGATGTACGGCCTTCAAGACACACCTCCGTGCCCGTCGGAGTGGGGAGCGTGAGGTTGTTTCGTTACGGAATTTCTGGATTCGGTCCCCGCGCTCAAGGCCCGCGATAGAAGCTATGCAATAGCTTAAAAACATATGACGTGTAAAAGTGATCAATGATCCTACTTGCTTAATAAACGATTTCATTTCATTTCATTTCATTAAAGAAACATAAATATCAAGATTTTAAACTCCACACGTTCTGCTTTATTGCCGTATTTTAAATATTGCAAGAAAGGAAACCGCATGAATAAATCACTGGCTGAGTTGTCCAACAACGTTTTTAATTCTCTTTTACAGCATTCATTTCCTGCTCCAATTTCATTTAGCTACTTTTTTTTTCTTTTAAAGGCAAGTTTTCCTTTTTAATTTTCTACGTGCGTCTCCTCCAGTATTTAGGTACGGATATTTTTTATTTTTATTTCGGTTTTGGTATAAGATCGCATTTCGTTCGTACGCCAAAACATCGGCCGCCGGCAGAAGTTACCACCCACCAGACAAAGTCTTGCCGCCAAGCGGTTTGTCGTGTTCCGGCATGATGTCTGGTGAAGCCGTACAGAGGACGGGTCTGAGCACTTGTGTTGCGATGTGTGCCGGGTACGATACGCCTAATGTTGTTGTGTTGGGAGTTTGGTCGTGGAGGGTCTTCAGATCAATCTCCCTTTGGCGCAGCATCGTTGGTCGTGTTGTTGGGTTTAACATTGCATAACCTCGTTCAACTGCCGTCTTCCTTCCTATTCGCTCAGCTTTTCTGAGTGAATAGGGTCTTAATAAACTAGCGCGCTTTACTATCTACGATCGCATCACTGCTTACCATCAGGCGGGATTGCGGTCAAGCGCTAGTTTATAATTATTATAAAAATAATAAAAAAAAAAACGTTTACAAACATGTATTACTTATATCAAGACACGGTTGATGCAGAGTCTGGGCGATTAACTGCTTACCTGCGTGTTGCAGGTTGGATTCTCGCTTGGAACACATACGTGTGGCCTACAAGTAATGTGTATGTGAGTTCAAATGTTTTTACATGCACCATATATGCTTTGTTGTACACCACAAAAATACATTACATGGGCGGCTTAATCGCTAATGCAAGTTCTTCCAAGCAACCTGAGAATGGACAAAACTTTGAGATTTGATGTCTTGTATTTAAAATAGTAGTTGAATGTAGTTTTTTTTATATATACAATATGTACAGAAAACCCTGTCCGACCCATAAGGATAATAAAGGTTAGGTAAACACGTGACCAAATATAATATAAAATTTTACGTAATCATTGTAGTAACAATATAAATGAATTTTGAAATAATCTATTTTTTTCCCGCGAATTAATTCCAACTTCCCCGAAATTTGGTAATTTTTAAAAAAGTGACAACACCGGTATGAGCGAATAGCGCTGCGACCACGTGCCGCATGCCCTGCCTCCCGCCGCCCGCGGAAGAGTTGCCTACCGTACACGTATTAAGTTAACTCTTTTTGCGAAATAATATTTTTAGGGTTTTTTTTTTTTTAGTTTAGCTCAGCTTTGTATCCGTTAGTAGAATCAGTTATCGATACCGAACAGTACCTTCACGGGTCGGACAGCGTTTTCTTTACATATTGTATATACAACGGTATTTTTTATTTATACAAAACCGGAATACTCAATCGATTTCAATAGTTTTTACACCATGTTATATTTTTTCCCAAATATATTTAAAAATACTACCGTGTGCTAACCGAGCACACAAAACGGTTCACAACAGATCATAGAGCGGTGTTGGGGTTGTCCCGTTCTTGCAGTGCCTCGGGCATGTTTGCGGAAGCGCGCACCGACTGTTTCCACATCACCATGTCCTTGGTGCGCAGGGTGCGGGACAGCTCCAATACAGTTCTGTCGATGATTGCCGAGAGGATTGACTGTCCGTATATTCGACAGTGCTGTAGCAGGCACGTGGCCAGCTGCGTCCGGTAACGATTGTACATGATTATGTGCACTTGTTTATAAATTTATTTGAGGGTATTAAATTAGTAGGTAAATTATTTATGACTTGTGATTTTTTTTTTTAAATTTTGTTATATTATTTTATTTATTTTTATTTGATTGTTAATTTTTATTTTATTCAAATTTCTCTCTTTGTTAAAGTGTATGGATCCAAGATATCTGAAATAAATGAATTTTAATTTTAATTTAATTTAATAGTGGGATTAAGCACGTACACACAGTAGGATGGGGTCCTCGTCTTATTGTGCAAGGGTACAATTCGTTATAAGTAAAATTTACATGTTTTAATTAAGTTATACTACATTTCTTCGCTTCGGATGCGACTGGGGTTAGCGCTGAGATAATGATGAATTAAATTATACTAAATTTCATTTTAAGTCGTAGTGGCCTAGTAGTTAAAACACCAGCCTCTCAAGTATGAGTGCGCGGGTTCGATTCCAGGTCAGGCAAGTACCAATGTAACTTTTCTAAAGTCATATGTACTTTCTAAGTATATCCTGGACACCAATGACTGAAGGTGAAGGAAAAGATCTTGAGGAAACCTGGTTTTTAAGTCTGAAATCGCCAACCCGCATTGAGCAAGCGTGGTGATTCCGCTTTATCCTTCTCTGTATGAGAGGAGACCTGTGCCCAGCAGTGGGACGATAAAAAGGTTGTTGATGATGACATTTCATTTTGTCATCTAATAAATTATCTACCTACACTTGAATGTTACGACAGCCTAAGGCCTGCAAGTGTGATGGGAAATGTTATCACTAGTTGATTACAATACAAATAGAAATTATTATCAAGAAACGGAAGGCGACAACGTGCCGTTGCAGGCGCGGGCGAGCGAGAAGCTCGTTGACCCTATTTTTCCAGGTGATTTTTCATGAAAGCTTACGTTTTCGTGTTTCGAATAACCGAAAAATAACATATATATTTTTATTTTGTTTTGGTTAAATGTGGCATTGTAATTTATAGTAATAACCAACGCTTTTTTTAAAATTATTGTTGTGAAAACATCTCATTGATACCAATTTTGCTAAACTGCATTTATGGGAGATACGACTTAGCACAATGCACTAACATCCAACTTTGAAACAAACATCTATGAAATAACAACCTAGAAATGTGTGACAAACAGTTTTGTTTGTGCACAGGACAACGAACCTATAACTTCTACTTCAACGTCGAAAATATATAAATCAAACTGAATTTTAAGACTTAAAAATATTTGAGGTTAATGATCCTGTATCTTTTTTTTTTTTTTCGAGAAGTGTGAGGTCAACCAAAATCAATATCCAATTAGGCTGAGAATCAGCACTTTTTGAACGTGAATATTACATAAGAGGACTGTCTTACGCCTGTTATCCAAAACGCCCGCCTTTTGCCACTTCCTAGTGTTTTCGCTGGGAAGAGGAAGTGGCAGAACAAACTCCCCAGCAGCCATCTGTTCATTAAAACAACAGCTATCTGTTCATCTAAAAAAACACATACACAACATCAATGAAATTATTTACCATATGCCAGCTAGTCACGCCGAAATATCAGCAAAGCAAAAACAAAAAATAAAATATCATAACTTATTTATTTATTTAATAATACACTTACTACCATTACAGGTTGATTAACCTAATGCGGCAGAAAGGATACATTTAACATACATTTTGGAAACTTACACATATAATAAATAAAATTTAACTAAAACAAATCTAATAAAATTTAAACAATAAAATATACAACTAAAAAATAATATTAAAATTTAAAACAACACTATTCGATACAAAGTTTGTTGAGCAAACATATTTCCGAACATTTGGAGGAATAGACTATTCTATTTCAATCATTTTGAAAATAACTGCTATCAGTTATTTTCAAAATGATTCCAACTGACTGCAACAGAGCGAAACGCCACTAGGATGCTGATAAATAATTTTAGAAGTGGTGTTTATGGTTTTTGTCTATTCGTTTTTCACACCGACTTCCGAAATTAGTTATTTTTCACTTTGTAGTATTTTGTGGAAGCCGTTTTCTTTGGTAGATAAGTTTTTTATCATCTGTCTTTATATAATTGAATACAAAGAAAACGATGCCCTGTACTTAGGTTTAGTTTGACTTATTAACAAGGCAATCATCGTTAATATATACAAGGTGTATCTGACATCTTAACGCAAACTTCGCGAAAAAGCTAGACCGCATGCGGTCTAGCACTAATAAAATTAAGATAGTCATTTATGTCGTTAGTAAATGGTTACAGAATTCACAGTGTTTAAAAAAGTGTCGGCTCGACCTTTGATCGTTGCAAGCGTGCCGCTGTGCGGGTTTGTAGGTATGACGTAGATCCCTGATGTGAATTCTATTAAATCAGCTGATAAGATCGTTTTTCGAGTTTTGTTTTCTTTGCGTTTTTTAGTGTAAATAGCAAATTAATTAATTTTTACTTTAAAATCTTATTGGGTTATAAAAGTATAGCAATTATGAACGGTCTGAAGTGAAAAAAACTACACATATTTTTTTTAAATCATAAAAAAGCCGACGAAAAATGCCACTACTAGGGGGTTTCAGAAACATGTACTGGATCCATAGTTCTCGTTTGTGCGTCGATGTCAGATACATCCTTTATATACCAGGTAGTACAGAAAACATGGTAGAAACAAGAGCCGTCTTTTGCATTTATATGACTATTTTCAAAACGTATTTGTTCAAGAAACTGAGACAGGATATTACGTCGATCTCAGTTTCAGTATAAGAATGAGAATCTAGTGTGGAAACGAGCTACATAAAACTTTTCCTCGTCATATTGCTAGCTCAACGGTATTTCAGATCTTGTTGACCCAAAATTTCACAACTTTTACGGCGTCATTGGTGGCAGGGTAGAAGACAATTTGGTGCGAAAACCTCCTTTAACTTTCGCAAATGAAAGATATTTAAAATATAACTCGAAACAATGGAGTTCTTCCGGACCCATATCTCCCAACAGAAACTTCGATAATTCCATAAAGCGAAAACATTATAGCGAATTGAGTTTCCTCGTAACAGATAGATCGATTCATGACAAATGTTGAAGACTCGGTGGTAGGCCATAACATCGGCCGCCGGCAGAAGTTACCACCCACCAGACAAAGCCTTGCCGCCAAGCGATTTGTCGTGTTCCGGCATGACGTCTGGTGATGCCGTACGGAGGACGGGTCTGAGCAGTTGTGTTGCGATGTGTGCCGGGTACGATGCGCCAAATGTTGTTGTGTTGGGAGTTTGGTCGTGAAGGGTCTTCAGATCAATCTCCCTTTAACGCAGCATCGTTGGTCGTGTTGTTGGGTTTAACATTGCATCACCTCGCTCAACTGCCGTCTTCCTTCCTATTCGCTCAGTTTTTCTGAGTGAATAGGCTCTTAATAAACTAGCGCGCTTTACCATCAACGATTGCATCACTGCTTACCATCGGGCGGGATTGCGGTCAAGCGCTAGTTTATAATAATTAAAAAAAAATGTAAATTGCACGGCAAACTCTGCTTGCGAGATGTAGAACTCGTGTGACGTCAGTATGATGCGTTATTCACCCGATATCAATCGTCGGGCAAATGCGCACCAGATACAACACCCGTTTGCAGCGCGATCCTGTGTCGACTTGCTTTTTTCGTGCCATTATTATTAAAGTTTGGTACCGCAGGATGCGGCGGTCATTAACTTGTAAGCGCTTCCTTATCAACATGTAAGTACATCATGTAGAAAATGTGAAAAATGAAAAATATTTTCCTGGGACTAAACTAATGGAAATATAATTATATGATGTTTTGTGGGTAGACTGAGAATATGTTGAGGTACACGATGTTTAATTTATTGTCGTATTGTCAGTACCACTCTGTATATACAATCGAGCCTGCTAGCGATCATTTTCAGGATATTGTTGGGGCTGTCCGGAACACTGCGCACCAGGGATGCACATATCATTCGCATTGTTGTTCAAAAAAATAATAATATGTGCGTCCGCGAACATCCCGATGCGCTTCAAAAACGGGACAGCCCCATCAATACCCTGAAGGCATTGTTATAAACACAGTTGCGGTTTGTTACACTTCTAACCAGAGATAAAATAAATTCCACGTAATGACTTTCTTTCTCCGTCAAAATCAGCAGAAAAGTTAAAATTTTGTACAATCATAATATTTTTTTGAAAAGAAGGAAAGTGGTACCAGGTAACTTTGTAACTGTTCAATTTTAATAAAACTTCTTTTAAAAAGTTTTTCAATTATTTGAATGAAAAACTTTTTAAAAGGAGTTTTATCAGTGAAAAATTCTTTTATTTAGTTTTATTTCGAAAATGGAAAAGACTATTCGTAACAAGGATAAGAATACTTATTTCTATAAATTAGAATAATTCCTTGTCGGCCAAAGTGTGCTATGAATTACAAATAGGTATGTATTAATTCAAATTTTGATGCCAAACCAAGCCATTCGTCGTGTTCCGGCATGATATATGGTCCTGGTGAAGCCATACGGAGGACGCATCTGAGCAGTTCTGTTGCGATGTGTGCCGGTTACGATGCGCCAAATGTTGTTACTTCGGGAGTTTGGTCGTGGGGGGTCTCCAGATCAATCTCCCTGTGGTACAGCATCAAACTGAATTAATAAAGAAATGAAATAAAAAAAGACGTGTGGCACTCGGGGACTGCCGCGGTAAAGCTATTGCATAGCATTTTGTATCAATTTATGCAATTATAATTATTTATTTATTTTATTTATGCAGTATTTCTTTTTCTTTGATATTAATTCAAGTTACACTTTTTGAGCGTGGTGACCGATAAGAAAACAAATTTTTCTTTTATTAAATAAATAAAAAGTTAATATTATTTAAAATATTTTTATTATTTTACAATACATGTGGGTTTTATTACCTTACAGTAGCTGTTGGTTATTCAGGAATATTTATCATTGAAACTATAGGTTTATGATAACTGAAATAAGAAACATAAGTTTGCGACTTAATATCCTCTAAATACCTAGAAAATACCGCGTCAATGATGGTCCCATATTTTGTTGTGGACTCTTGTGGATCATTATTCATTTTCAAATTCAATGTTTTTGATAGAAAAGTTGTCAACCGCTCTGATTTTTTATCAGCGAAGTTAATGTTGAAATCGCCAGCCAAGATAAGTGGAAATTTATTACCATTTGTACCAAGTATTTTCGAGCCTTCTTCAGTGTACTCCAGTAAAGTGCGATGAATAAAATGCTCTACCTCGTCCAATTTTGGATTCGGAGAAATGTAAATTGCTACCATAACTATTTGTAGGCCATTTCTAAGTTTGCATAAGCACGCACAAATATCTCCAACAACTGAGCGCCTAACATTAACATCGCTAACGTGTGCAATATTTATTTCAATATTCGGAGTCATAATATTAGTAATATCATTTTTATTTTGGTAAATAGCTACCCCACCTTTTGAAACAGTATCTCGTTTGAACTGAACAATACAATTAAAATTAGGTATTTCAATTGGATTATCATGCGTCATGCAAGTTTCGGTAAGAAGTAACACATTTGTTTGTCTCGTAACTGAATCTTGTAAATCGTATTTATGACTATTTAGACTTTGGCAGTTGAAAGTCATTATTGAAATGCCATTTCTATTACTAATGAAATCTAATACACTTTGAGCAATCGTCTGAACACTATTTAAAGACAGTCTTTTGAATTCTTGCAACAATTGAAAAAACGGCCGCGTGAACACTTTTTACTCTATAAAATCACGCGCTTTTATTTAGTAAACAACACTATAAATAATTTAAAAGTCCAATGAAAAATTAGCGTGACATTCATCTTAGCTTTTCCGTTAAAAAAAAAGCTATTTTATAAAAACACTACTAAATTAATTTGAATAAAAGTACTTAATTATATGAAAAGTTTTTAAGGTAGCCATGACAACGTCGATGACGTCTATGACATATCTCTATAGAAGACCTATTTCAGAGAGAAAATTAATCTCAAGTTTAGCACATCGCGACTATCAGTAACATGGCAAGTGTGTAGAACTGAGTTCGCGCCCTGCAATATGCATGCTCTTTTTGAAAATCTATAAATTGTTTTCAAAAGATGTAGTCGCACGCACACAAACATACCGTGCCGAAGACTGCCGAACTGAAACGACGTTAGACGATGGGGAGCGTGAGGTTTTTTCGTTACGGAATTTCTGGATTCGGTCCCCGCGCTCAAGGCCCGCGATAGAAGCTATGCAATAGCTTAAAAAATTCAAAAAGGGGTATTATAAAATCTCAGATTATTTAGAAGACAAAAAGCTTGGGACTGTGCTGCTCGCTCTACTAAGCATTCTAACTAAGAAATATGCGTAATTATAACGTAAATTATTTTAAACATTTTCATTTTTAATGTCTGGACTTGAAAAAAAAGACGATGATCTCTGAGTTTGTTTTGGCTATTTCTTCTCAGAGGTAGTCAGTTAGGAAATGCCGGCTTCATTTAGTTTAAATAAGAAAAAAAAAAAGTGACGTGTAAAAGTCCTACTTGCTTAATAAACGATTTCATCCGACTTAGCCGTCCTTAGCTGTTCTCTCAAGTGACGCCCTAGGCCAAAGGTTCGTACCCCACAGAGGGTGCCCTTAACGTGTTATCGCTTAGTTTTCAAATGCCACAAATAGCTGGAGACTTTAAATTAATTTAAGGCAGCCACAGGATAGACCGGTTAAGTAGTCAAGACTTCTCTATGTCAACTACGAGAAGCCATACTAAAAACAAAAATAACGCCTTGGTCTCTTTTGTGTTGTCGGTGCTCGGGTCGGAGTTGCTACCTGACCATTATAGCGCTGGTGTTAATTTTGTATTCTTATAATTTTGTAATGTATTACATAATTTATTAAAGATTTTTTTAACTTATTTCGCTCCTACCTAGAAATATACTTAAAAAAAAAGCAACAAAAAGTCAGAAAGTCTTTACGAGGCCTAAAGGCTGCTCTCACAGTATAAAGCTTCGTTATTTATAAAGTAAATGTCGCAGCGCTAGTATTCAGAGAACTGAGATTTTTGTGGTACTGGCAAATAATATGATTCAATAAAAAAAAAGCAAAAATCAGTCCTAAATCTCTGGATTCACAGGCCTTTTTTGGGTCGTTCACACAAGAGCGAGCCCTTTGATCTCAGATTGTATTTAGACACGATAAGTGTATATATCTATTGTGGACGGCCTAAGCCTTAAAATAAGATTATATCTTTTGTTAGAAAGACCAACCGATGATAAAGATAAAACCTTTTGGGAATGAGATTATCTGTTTGGGGAAGCCACCATAATAGGCATCAGACCTGTGGTAATTGCGGGTAATTGCGTTATTACACATTATCAGTAGCAAAGGGTTTTTTTATTGTTTTATAATTATAATTATAAATTGTTTGATTGCAATCATTAATAGTAAAGCGCGCTAGTTTACAGAGCCCATTCATTTTAAAGCATACTGCTAATCTATTGCTTATGTTAAAAAAAATATCTGTTTAACTTTATAAATAACTAGCTCCGATATGTTTTTATTATGCTCCGCTCCTATTGGTCACAGCGTGATGTTATATAGCCTAAAACCTTTCTGGATTAATCGGCTATCCAACGCAAAAATAATTTTTCAAATCGGGCCGATACTTCCTGAGATTACCGCGTTCAAACAAATAAACAAACTCTTCAGGATTATATATTAGTATAGATTCTCCGTGGTAGGCCTCGAAATTATCTGCCCGTGCCGTACGGATGACGAATTTGGGAAGTTGTGCTGCGATGTGGCCGTATACGATGCGCTCCAAAGTTGTTGTATCGGGAGTTTGGTCCTGCAGGGTATCCAGAACAATCTTCCTCTGGCGCAGCATCGTTTGTGTTTAATATTGGCCTTGGTAGAACAAACATAAGTCTATATAATAATATTTCACGCTTATAATACTTACATAATATAGTAGGAAGGGTCAAAACAAACGATGGCTCTCTATTGTTATAGCGAAGAGTTGTCTTGCTTGAGCTTCAATAAAAACTCGATAGATGGCGTTATTTTATTCATTTTCACGAGAATTTTTGCAAAGAAAATGTTTCATTTTGTTTCACCACTATTTACACTCATTATCATCACAGCGTTGATCCCAGCCGTATCCGAAACTTTTTTTAGCTTTGGAGTCTGGGGTCCGCTTTACCAGTCTGCCATCCGTGATGCGACTGCCGTCTAGCCTCCACAACAAGAAGGCGATATCGAAGCATTGCAGTTAGATCAATTGTTGGACTTTTGAGGTCTCCAACAACCCATAACGATTGCTATCAGATGCTGGTACGGCAACCGGGACCAACGGCTTAACGTGCTTTCCGAGGCACGACCAGACCAGTGGAAATATTCATATTCATGCATACAAATATTTGCACTGCGGCACGGAGGCTGTCAAATAATAATCATAAAGTTTATTAGTGAGATAACTTTTTTGTAAGGTAGCCATGACAGTGGTTATGACGTTTGATTGACAGTTCTATTTTCCCGTTGTGTTCGTAGTAAGGGTTGATTTGAGTTGGTTGCCTTTCGGAGCTTTTAGTGACTGTTTTTGTTTTGAACTGTCAAAGTCGTCAATCAGACATCATAAGCACTGGCATTGCTGCGTGCGTGGCTGCGTTGAAAACTCGTGTGACGTCACTGCACGCTACACTTTTTTGCGATCAGTGACGTCACCGGCCACCACTCTTGATCTTTGATGCCTTTTATATTTGTCAATCTTTACTGATTTGTTAAAACAAAATATACGTATCCAATATTTTTCTATAATCTGAATGACGGATCCAGGAAACATCTCTATTGTTGACCAAAAAAAAATGTATGTTTGTTACTCTTTCACTCAAAAACGTATTTAGATGAAATTGGGCAGACTGTTGGTTTAGGTTTTTTATATAATATACTTTTTATCGAAACTTACGCGTGTGAAGCTGCGGGGTGTGGCCAGTAAAATATACTTATTTTGAAGTGAAACTTCTTTACGCACTCTTGACTTGGGGAGTAAGCTGGCGAACGCGTGACGTAAGCGTTACGAAAAGTGATCGGGCAAGGCGAACGGAAGTTAAGTGGGGGATATAAGCACAAAGGCGCCCGTGGCGCGAGCTTGGTAGTACAAGGTCTACAACGAGTTTTTTTTTTTTTTTCAATAAAAATGGAAGATCTATGCAAAAAATATTAATTTACCAATGAAACCATGAAATAAATTTAAATCTTTATAGAAAATTAATATATGTATATGTGTATACATGTATATATTGTACACACACACATATATATATATATATATACATACAGATGGAGCGAAAGAAGTTTCACTTCAGTCGTGTGGTCATAAGCACACCCGTTTTTTTTTTATTATTATACACTAGTGCTTGACTGTAACCTCACCTGATGGTAAGCAGTGATCCAATCGTTGATGGTAAAGCGCGCTAGTTTATTAAATGCCTATTCACTCTGAAAAACAACAACACGACCAACGATGCTACGACAGAGAGAGATCAAACTCCCGACTATTATAAACTAGCGCTTGACCGCAATCCCGTCTGAGGTAAGCAGTGATGCGATCGTTGATGGTAAAGCGCGCTTATTTATTAAGAGCCTATTCAGTCAGAAAAACTGAGCGAATAGGAAGGAAGACGGCCGTTGAGCAAGATGATGCAATGTTAAACCCAATAACACGACCAACGATGCTGCGTCAAAGGGAGATTGAACTGAAGACCCTCCACGACCAAACTCCCAACACAACAACGTTTGGCGAATCGTACCTGCCACACATCGCAACACAATTGCTCAGACCCTTCCTCCGTACGGCTTCACCAGACACCAAGCCGGAATACGACGAATCGCTTGGTGGCAAGACTTTGTCTGGTGGGTGGTAATGCCGGCGCCCGATGTTATGGCCTACCACCCAGTAACATAATCGGTTACGTCATCGCAATGCAGAAATTAATATCCGACGATTTTTTAACCAAGAAAGTACACCACAACACGAGTACCCTTATTGCGTAACAGATATATAATCATTGACAATTGTAATCATTCTGAATCATATTTCTAATCCATTGCTCCATATCTTCAAAAAATATCACAGCTCAACAACGTAAATAACGCAATGAATGCTGTTGAACTGGAAAATGTAACAACTTGCTCCTTATAGTGTGTTACGTAATCATCCTACTGAATAATAGATGGCTGTTCCGCGTTCTTAATTCAAAATAAAATAGTAGATATGCGATCTTAGATCTTATTTCAAAGTTAAATAAGGTCCTATTGACGTCATTTATAACTGTCCATAAAGTACTTCGTAAATCACTGAAGAGGCTTAGTATATTATTATCTGAGAATCGATTGGTATTATTTTTGGATCGAGTCCGTTTATCTATCTTTGTCCGCGTGGTGCGTTTGAACGGGAGAGTTCACTTGCCCTTGCTAGAGAGAGTAGCGGTGGCCTAGTGTTATCGGGTGCGACTAAGAAGTTGTTTACTGAGCTGAGGCAAAGTTTACCTAAAACCTTACCTTAGGTTTTAGGTCAACTTTGTCTTACTTAAAACACCGAGATTCATTGTGACTCTATATTTTCAAGTTTTAAAATTTAATTTATTGCCTTAATATCTTGGAATTTAGTAATTTTGTCAACATGTTCTTTTATCAAAATTCATTATTTGCTTAGCCATTTAACCCACATATAATTATGTATTATGTAGAAATACTACATGGAACTAAAACCAAAGACAATATCCGTCTTATTACAAAACGAAATCTACATAACTTTAGTTCCAGACTTAACCTTTAAGTCAGTATTTGTATTTGGAACTTTATTGAGGTTAAACCAAAGTTCTTAATTCTAAAGTGACAACTTAGTACCGTACAAGCTGTCATATTTATATAAAGAACTGCGTTTCTTAAATCTTTAGGTTCAGAATTTTATAATTAATTAGGTTTTAACAAAATTCTTGTTTAATAAGGGAGTATGTGCTTTTCGAGGTATGGAAGGGTCTTGGTATGGAAAGGTGGTTCACAATGTTAAACCAATGTTGTGAAGAGAGAAGTACTAAAAAAAAAAAAAGTAACTTTGAACTTGAACTGTAACATGACATCGTAAACTATGCCCATTTTTGTCTTATTTTAATGGACGGAAACTAATTTTTAAACATTCACAAAATCACTATGCTTACAAATCTCAGTATATCTACATAACAATAATTAGGTTTCTTATAGTTTTATCATCCACCTAGGCGTTTTCCAAACACGTTGGGGTCAGCTTCCAGTCTGAACGGATTCAGCTGAATGTTACATTGAGCAACTGTTTATCTGACCTCCATAACCCTAAGTTGGTTATGGAGGTCAGATAATATGATACTCCTTGGTAAGACTGAAGACTGACTTTCGGACTTCTACACGACTAAAGACTGTCAAAAATATACAGCTGGGACCAACGGCTTAACGTGCTTTCAGAGGCACGGAAGGGTCTCGGTATGTAAAAACCCATCCACAGACCAACCACGGCAAGCCTTGTTTAACCTGTCCCCTAATCGGCGAACACATTTTTGTCAAATGATTGCGACTAGTCGGGATCGTTAGGACCAAATGGACCAATGGGCGGTCCGAACGATCCCAACTTATACCAACTAGTCGCAATCATTTGACGAAAATGTGTTCGCCGATTAGGGGGCTGATCGATCGATCTGTGCGGCTGTTATTACTTTAGTCACGAGCCCGTGTTTCTTACAGTGTCATTAACATTATTTAGTGTCAGGATGGTATCATCATCATCATCATTAACAACATTTTTATCGTCCCACTACTGGGCACAACTTTCCTCTCATACAGAGAAGGATTGAGCTTAAAAGTCCAGGATTCCTCAAAATGTTTTCCTTCACCTTGTAATTTGTCATTGGTGTCTAAGATATACTTAAAAAGTACGTATAACTTAGAAAGGTTACATTGGTACTTGCCTGATCTGGAATCGAACCCGCCCACTCATACTTGAGGGGCTGGTGTTTTAACTACTAGGTCACCACCACGACAAATCAAAATGGTATATACACATAGAAATATAGAAAAGTATATTTATAGTTTTTTTTTTATATATAAAAATGTACTTCATATGTGATACTCAAAAGTGTTTTAAATTCTAAAAGGTCATTACAATTTCAAGCATTGGTCTTAGCATGGCAAGTAGATGTATGTAAATACTAGCGCGAGTCAACTGGCCCATTCGAACGCACTCGGGTCGATGACGGCTCCGCAGCACCGCATCGAAATCCGCATAGGATGGAGCCAAGAGACAAGCGTTTAATATCGTTTATAGGCGGTAGCGCTTTTATGGAGAAATTATCTACTAGTGTTAGTTAACGTTTATGACTATATTAATTTTATGTTACACATATTTTATGTGTTATATTATTAATTATATATTTTTGAGCAATAACTTTATTATAATCATAATGTCATTTTTATAAGTAGATTTTTTTTAAATAAATATAAACTAGCGCTTGACTGCAATTTCGCCTGATGGTAAGCAGTGATGCCATCGTTGATGGTAAAGCGCGCTAGTTTATTAAACCCATTCACTTAAAACAAAAACTTAGTGAATAGGACGGAAGACAGATTCGTCGTGTTGATGCCGTACGGAGGATAGGTCTGAGCAATTGTGTTGCGATGTATGCTGAGTACGATGTGTTAAACGTTGTTGTGTCGGGAGTTTGGTCGTGGAGGGTCTCCAGATCAACCTCCTTCTGGCGCAGCATCGTTGGTCGTGTGGTTCGGTTTAACATTACATCACCTCTCTCAACTGCCGTGAGTGAATAGGCTCGCGCTTTACCATTAACAATTGCATTACTGCTTATCATCAGGCGGGATTGCGGTCAAGCACTACTTTATAATTCTGATTATATACCAACCCTGAGCCAAATTTCATTCATATCTGTTCAGCGGTTTCTGCGTGAAAGAGTTACGAACATACATGAGAATTTTCGCATTTATAATATTACCACTAGCCAGGCCCTCACTAGCATTAGTTGTAATTCCATGGGAATATCGGGATAAAAACTATCCTATATGTTCATTTATGTGCCAAATTACATTTAAATAGGTTCAGGAGTTTTTGCGTAAAAGAGTAACTAATTACACATCTATACTAATATATAAAGCTGAAGAGTTTCTTTATTTGTTTGAACGCGCTAATCTCAGGAACTACTGGTCTGATTTAAAAAAAAAATCTTTATATAGCCCATTAATCCAGGAAGTCTTTAGGCTATATAACATCACGCTGCGACCAATAGAAGCAGAGCATAACTAAACCACGCGAACGAAGTTGCTGGCGGCCGCTAGATTATAATATTAGTAGGATAGGATCGGTCTCCCAAGCCTGGAGACAGGCGAAGAGTTTCCAGTCTGCCGGTGTTCTATAGATTGCTTTTTGGAGAGTGTGCGAGGGAATCGCATGACTTAATTACTCCGTCTCTGATCCATCATCCAACGTCCCGTCGTACGGCGAGTACCCACTCTTACGTTGTTGACACTACTCCGATCTGGACGAAGCGATTCCCTTCGTCTTTTATACCATGTACATCGAGACACTCATTACGAATAGTTCCACTATTTGCCACCGGTGGTGTTTCCGTCTGACTACAATATAATTGTCATCAAGGCTAGTGTGAATGGGCTCTTAATAAACTAGCGCGCTTTATCATCAACGATTGCATCAGTGCTTACCATCAGACGGGATCGCGATCAAGCATTCGTTAATAAATAAAAAAAAAGGATTGATAGGATAATTATTGGTACGATTATTAATAATTTTTAGGATTTTTTCAATATTTGGAACTGAAAGCGACAAAACGCTACCGCTTTAGTAACTTACATTAATCGCTGATTTTATAGCCATACATCGAAACCTTTTCTGTTTTTGCCCGCGCAATTTAACGTGAACCTCCTGAGTTCGAGTCTGGATTGACGTAAAAGGGTTACTGCGCTCCATTTCTGAAAAAATAGCCCTTGACATGCCAACCCTTTTTCTGATTTACTGTGTGCCCCACGTAATCAACAGAGTAGTCTTAGCGACGGTAAGCAGATTTGTTGGACGGGGTAAAGCATTTAATTCGCTTAAGCGAGACCGACCTGACATGACTGTGATCATACATAACATGTACAATCATTATCATCATCTTAGCGTTTATCCCGGTTGCATCCACGGCTTTCGCGTTAAAGCCCGGGGTCCACTTATAACATATAATAAAATATATAAAGAAAACCCTGTCCAACCCATAAGGATAATAAAGGTTAGGTAAACTCATGACCAAATAAAACATGAAATTTTACATAATCATCATCATTTCAGCCGGAAGACGTCCACTGCTGGACATAGGCCTCCCCCAAGGCTCTCCACGACGACCGGTCCTGCGCCTCCTGCATCCAGCGGTTTCCCGCAACCTTCACTAGGTCGTCGGTCCACCTTGTCGGGAGCCTACCCACGCTACGTCTTCCGGTGCGTGGTCGCCACTCGAGAACCCGTCGGCCCCAACGGGCATCGGTCCTACGGGCAATGTGTCCAGCCCATTGCCACTTCAGTGTTGCAATTCTTCGGGCTATGTCGGTTAGTCTCGTTCTTCTGCAGATCTCCTCATTCCTGATTCGATCGCGCAGTGAAACCCCAAGCATAGCCCTCTCCATTGCCCTTTGAGTGACTTTGAGCCTTCGTATAAGGCCCATTATTAGCGACCACGTCGCAATTCCATAAGTCATCACTGGCAACACACACTGGTCGAAGACTTTTGTCTTGAGACACTGCGGTATTTCGGACGAGAAGGTTCTACGTAGCTTCCCGAAAGCAGCCCAGCCGAGTTGGATTCGACGATTGACCTCTTTCTCGAAGTTGGACCTTCCTAACTGGATAGTTTGTCCCAGGTACACGTAACTGTCAACAACTTCGAGAACAGAGTCTCCAATCTTTATAGGAGTCGGTACAACATGGGCTTAGACATGACTTTCGTCTTGCACATGTTCATTTTAAGATCGACTCGCTTGGAGGCCCTACGACATTAATGCTTTACCCTTGGACGGGGTAAATCAGACGGGATCATTATCTTAGCATTTATCCAGGTTGCATCCGCGGCTTTCGCGCTGGAGCCCGGGGTCCACTTATAACATATAATAATATATGTAAAGAAAACCCTGTCCAACCCATAAGGATAATAAAGGTTAGATAAACACATGACCACGTCCAGGTTTCCTCAAGATGTTTTCCTTCACCTTCAGTCATTGGTGTCTAAGATATACTTAGAACATATAACTTTAGAAAATTTACATTGGTACTTGCCTGACCTGGAATCGAACCCGCGCTGTGATACTTGAGAGGATGGTGTTCTAACCACTAGGTCACCACGACAGTCTTAACAATACAAATGTGTAAACGATCTGTAAACGTGGGCAAGTTATCTTATACTATTCTGATATTACCAAAGCTTAACTTCTATAAAAAAAGATAAATATTACTTTCATCAAAAGTGAGTCCAAGGCCAGGGTGGCTGCCAGAAAACTAGGCGTCCTCGCGAAGTTCCGGCGGTACTTCACACCAAGGCAGCTTCTAATTTTATACAAAGCACAGGTCCGCTCGTGTGTGGAGTACTGCGGCCACATTTGGGCTGGTGCTGCGAAATGTCACCTTGCCATTTTGGATTCGGTGGAGAGGCGTGCGAACAGGCTGATTGGCGACCCAGACTTAACTCGAAACGGTCTCCAAAGCCTGGAGCACAGGCGTAAAGTAGCCAGCCTTTCGGTCTTCTATAGGATGCATTCTGGTGAGTGTGCAAGGGAATTGCATGATTTAATTCCCCCATCTCCGTTCCATCATCGGACAACCCGTCGTACGGCGAGTTTCCACCCTTACGGTGTTGACACCACTGCGATCCGGACGAAACGTTTTGCTTCCTCCTTTATACCGCGTACATCGAGGGAGTGGAATAATTTGCCAGCGTCGGTGTTTCCGTCACAATACAATTTGAGTGTCTTCAAGGCTCGAGTGAATAGGTTCTTAATAAACTAGCGCGCTTTACCATCAACGATCACGTCACTGCTTACCATCAGGCGGGATTGCGGTCAAGCGCTGGTTTATAAATTATAAAAAAAAAATCTTCATCATCATCAATCTTTCATCATCCCACTGCTGGGCACAGGTCTCCTCTCATACAGAGAAGGATTGAGCGTATATTACTTTGATCCTATCAAATTAAGATATTCTATAAATATAGTAGAAGTGAGTAAAAAAATGGCGGCCAAAAATAATGAAATGAAATGAAATCGTTTATTAAGCAAGTAGGATCACCGATCACTTTTACACATCATATGTTTTTTTTTTTTTTTTTAAACTAGATGAAGCCGGCATTTCCTAACTGACTACCTCTGAGAAGAAATAGCCGAAACAAACTCAGGGATCATCGACTTTTTTAAAGTCCAGACATTAAAAATGAAAATGTTTACAATAATTTACGTTATAATTACGCATATTGCTTAATAACAATGCTTAACAGAGCAAGCAGCTCAGTCCCAAGCCTCTCTATCCTCTAAATAATCTGAGATTTTATAATACCCCTTTTTGCAAAGTTTGGCCTTTATATAGGTTTTATATCGTTTAATGGGTAAGTTTCGAATGTCCATGGGAAGCTTGTTGTAAAAGTGTATACATTGACCCATGAACGAGTTGCCTACACTGTGGAGACGAGTGTGATGTACAGCAAGATTGTGTTTGTTCCTGGTATTTATATTATGAATATCGCTTATTTTCTTAAAATTAGATATATTTTTATGTACATACATAAGATTTTCAAATATATATTGCGAAGCTACAGTCAGAATGTTCACCTCTCTGAATTTTTCTCTAAGAGAATCTCTAGGACCAAGGTTGTAAACACCACATAAGTTTGTAAATACATCTAATTTCCGTCAGGTGGCGGAATGATTTGACATTACCTTAACTTTGATATTTATTTTCGGTCTTTTTCTTAATGAAATAGAAAGAAAAAGACGAGCGTTAAACTTAAATTGAGTTTAGTTTGCTAAAACTAAAGTACAGTAAAACTAAAGTAAGTAACTTCGCTACACAACTAGATGGCGCCACTAGATGCGCCGTCGAATATAATATACAGGTTATGCAACATGTAAATTAATTAACGCACTTCTTGCAAATAGTTTGTTCGGAGTCGTTTATTGAATCGATTTATATAATTTTTAATATACCTAGGTAATTTTTTATTCCAAAAATAACCGAAACTACGGAAATTATTGTCATATTAACCCCGTTCTTTCCACAGACTTTACTTGACTTTTACTTGTATTCATACTTATTTTTATCATTCAATACAAATTTTAAAAAAAATCCTTTTTCCAAGATTGCCAGTGATATGATGTCTGGTGAAGCCGTGCGGAGGGCGGGTCTGAGCGGTTGTGTTGCGATGTGTGCCGGGTACGATGCGCCTAATGTTGTTGTGTTGGGAGTTTGGTCGTGGAGGGTCTTCAGATTAATCTCCCTTTGGCGCAGCATCGTTGGTCGTGTTGTTGGGTTTAACATTGCATCACCTCGCTCAACTACCGTCCTCCTCCCTATTCGCTCAGTTTTTCTGAGTGAATAGGCTCTTAATAAACTAGCGCGCTTTACCATCAACGATCGCATCACTGCTTACCATCAGGCGGGATTTCGGTCTAGCGCTAAAAAAAAAAATATATAGCGCACATATTAGTACATACATACATTACATAGTAAAGCGCACTAGTTTATTGAGAGCCTATTCACTCTAGCCTTGAAGACAGCTGGAGTGTGCTTTATATTTTCATAGGGTCGCAGCATAATGCTGAGCGATAGCCATTTTACGTGGTTGTGACGCATGTTAACTATTATCACTCAATTTTTTTTTGTACACTTTTATGTCATATTTACCGCAAATAAACGTTTTATCTTTTTCTTTCTTTTTTCCTGGTGGCGGTGTGTTAAAATACCAGCCTCTTAAGTATGAGTGTGCGGGTTTGATTCCAGGCCAGGCATGTACGAATGTAACTTTTCTAAGTATATCTTGGACACCAATGACTGATTACAAGGTAAGAGAAAACTTCTTGAGGAAACCTGGACTGTAAGTCAGAAATCGCCAACCCGAATTGAGCAAGCGTGGTGATTACGCTCAATCCTTCTCTTTATTGAAGGAGACTTGTGCCCAGCAGTGGGACGATAAAAAAGAGGTTGATGATGTTGATGTATTACGCAGTTAGGGTACAGTTATTGAGACGAGAATTATCGAATTATCGATGCGTCGCATTTAAACGCGAGTTATTTAGTAAAATTGGCTGTTCATAAATAATTGAATTAATTCCAGTGATTTACGCCCGCTTGAAAACGATTCACATTAATTATTTTGCTTTAGATTCGTTCGTAAAATATTTGCCTCACGTGTTTGTTTATTTTACTCGTGGTTCTCGCAACCTACTAATTGCTGTTGGTCGTACACAGGTGTTAAGAACAGCGTGTATATTGTGTTGTATACTTAGTGGGAGTTTGCTAAAAGTTCGTCTTCTGCTAAATTCATAATGATCGATCAATTATCGGAAAGTCGTCTCGTAATTATAATAATAATAATATAATAATATATTTATTTTGCTTAAAACACGGTATAAAAGGTCTTACATACAAAAATGAGATCACACATGTTTAGCTTAAAAATAAAGCATGCAAAATTGTTTAGCACAAGCAGGGGCAAGCGTTGCGTGTGCATGTTGTCAACGTTAGTGTTCTAAATAGTCCTTAATACTATAGAAATTATGTTCATTCAACCACTTATGCAATTTAAATTTAAATACTCTAAAATTTAATTCTTTCAGTGCCTTTGGTAAATTATTGTATACACGTACACACATAGCTACACAGTTTTTATTATATTTAGTACACCTAGGCAGTTCGTCAAGTACAAGTGTATATTGGTCACGCCGACTTCGTGAACATACCTCTTCTGCTGTTTTAAATAATTCTTGGTGTTTTTTTATAAACATACACATCTCATAAATATATAATGACGGCAACGGTAGCAAACCAAGCTGTTTAAATATTGGTTTACATGATTCATCGGATGGGATCCCGTATAAGGCGCGTATACACTTTTTTTGTGCGATAAATGCCCTGTTGTGTTCCGTACTACTTCCCCATGTTATAAGTCCATACCTCAAAGAGGATTCAACGTAAGCTCGATAAGACATTACAACTATTTTTATATTAGTTACATGTTTAATTTTTCTAAGGGCATATACAAATTTATTTATTTTATTGCACACGTACTGAACCTGCGCTTTCCAGTCTAAATATTCATCTAATACTATACCTAAAAATTTGGTTTGTTCTACATGTGTTATTTTACGTATATCCATTTTAAAATTAAATTTATTATTATAATGTTTGTTAAATTGTATGTACACGGATTTTTCAAGATTTATAGATAAATTATTATTATTCAGCCAATTAATTAGAATGTCAATAATATTATTTATGTCAGTTTCATGGTCAGTAATTGAATTATATTTTTTGTCAGCAGTTACAATTATAGAAATGTCATCGACGAAAAGAAAACATTTGTGGTTAGTTATGTCAACTATATCATTTATATACAGAAGAAACAATATGGGACCCAATATGCTACCTTGGGGCACACCACGTTTTATACATTGATATTCAGACGTATGCATTATCATGTCTCTATTTTCGTCCAGTCTAGTAACTGCGACACTCTGTTGTCTGTCAGTTAGGTACGACGAAATCCATTGATGTGGCAATCCTCTGATTCCAAGAGCTTCTAATTTTTGTAATAAGTTGGTATGTGTAACAAGATCGAATGCCTTCGATAAGTCAAAGAAAAGCCCCGTTACAAACTGATTTTTGTTTAAACTGCTCAGTATTGTTTTTAAGAGTGAAAATATGGCTAGTGATGTAGATTTACCTTTTTGAAATCCATATTGTTGTTTTCTTATTATGTTAAACTTACTGCAGTAATTTATTAGTCTGTGATACATACATTTCTCGTATATTTTTGAGATGATGGGTATTAATGTAATAGGGCGATAATTGTTCACGTCACGTTTATCACCCTTTTTGAACAATGGTTTAACAATGGATAATTTTAATGCTTTTGGGAAATATATGGTGATAGAGAGACATATTACCATTATTATAAAACCCGTTAGTACTAGATTTCGTATAAACTACTACTCAATTTGAATATTTATTAAATTGGAGTGGACTGTCAGTGATTGACCACTGGAAACTCATAATGACGCCATTTTGTTACTAGAGTATGAAAGTCAAAATCAATTACTATGAGATCACTGACCAATCATTGTGGTATACTACTGGAATAGCAGACTAGGGCCCCTGGATCTTCAGTTGTGTTGCGATGTGTGCCGGGTACGATGCGCCAAGTGTTGTTGTGTCGGGATTTTGGTCGTGGAGGGTCTCCACATCAATCTCCCTCTGGTGCAGCATCGTCTCCCTCTGGTGCAGCATCGTTGGTCGTGTTGTTGGGTTTAACATTGCACCACCTCGCTCAACTGCCGTCTTCCTTCCTATTCACTAAGTTTTTTAAGTGAATGGGTTTCATAAACTAGCGCGCTTTACCATCAACGATTGCATCACTGCTTACCATCAGGCGGGATTGCAGTCAAGCGCTAGTTTATAATTATTAAAAAAAAAACCGGCCTGGACCTTTAGGACTACAAGCTTGATGTTATCTTATTGTAGAATGTGAGTCTAAATCATTAAATTCTCTAAAGCCAGACCAACCTAAACAAGGTACGCGGTTTAAAGCACTCGTGTATGATTTAAAGCGATTTAAGCTACTAAAGAGCTTGGCAGAGCATCAGGATTACTTCAAACGCCTTTGCCATTATATCACATATGATGTAGTGTGTGTGAAATAAGCCACCAAAACCAAAAGCATGAGTACAAAGCGGAATGAAAGATATAATTATATAACATCGAGGCACTGGAACAATTAATAAGGGGCGGTGTTTCCGTCTTGACTTCAATTTAAGTGTCTTAAAGACTTTTTTTTTTTTAATAATTATAAACTAGCGCTTGACCGCAATCCCGCCTGATGGTAAGTAGTGATGCAATCATTGATGGTAAAGCGCGCTAGTTTATTAAGAGCCTATTCACTCAGAAAAACTGAGCGAATCGGAAGGAAGACGGCAGTTGAGCGAGGTGATGCAATGTTAAACTCAACAACACGACCAACGATGCTGCGACAAAGGGAGATTGATCTGAAGACCCTCCACGACCAAACTCCCAACATAACAACATTAGGCGCATCGTACCCGGCACACATCGCAACACAACTGCTCAGACCCGTCCTCCGTACGGCTTCACCAGATGTCGTGCCGGAACACGACAAACTAGAGTAAATAGTCTCTTTATAAACTAGTGCGCTTTACCATCAACGATTCTTCACTGCTCACCATCAGTCGAGATCGCGTCCGTCGCGTCGTCGATATTCTCAAGAAATTATTTATCAAAGGATCTATGTACAAAATTTCAAAAAGATATCATGAAAAATCACTAACATAACAAGCTCACACGCAGTCGTGGTGGCCTAGTGGTTAAAACACCAGCCTCTCAAGTATGAGTGCGCGGGTCGATTCCAGGTCAGGCAAATACCAATGTAACTTTTCTAAAGTTATAAGTACTTTCTAAGTATATTTTGGACACCAATGACTGAAGGTGAAGGAAAACATCTTGAGGAAACCTGGACTTTAAGTCTGAAATCGCCAACCCGCATTGAGCAAGCGTGGTGATTACGCTCAATCCTTCTCTGTACGAGAAGAGACCTCTGCCCAGCAGTGGGACGATAAAAGGTTGATAATGATGATGATGATGAACGCCTTCCCCGCCCGGGGGGGGGGGGGGGGGGGCGTCTGTCTCGCTGTCCACACGCGCCTAGTACCACTAATCAGCCGTGAACTGTGTTACACGATCGGTAACCACACTGCAACAATTCCTAAATGTATTTGGGAAAAATATAACATGGTATAAAAGTTATTGGAATCGATTCAGTTGAATTTTGATTATAATCGGGATTAAAAAACAGGGATTGACCGTAGAAGGGTAAAACTTTAGGATTGCATGTATTTCTTTTTAAACTATAAATATGTATTTGAAAATTAAGACAACATTTTATAATTTTGTTTATGAATAAGTCGTGAGTTGCTATTTACGTATTTAATGTTCAGATTCTAAATAAAAAACATTTCCAATTTTAAATCGCCCAAAGGGATTTTATCTTTTACGAAATTATAAGGAATGTCTAAAGACGCCGAACGAAGTGAATAGCTTTTATTTCCCGTCATTTTGTTATTTTTATTTCATTTGAATAGCAGAAGGTATCTGGTAACGGAAATTTTGTAGGTCAAAGTTTCAATTTTTACCCACGAAACCAAGCTAGACCTAACAATTTTAAAAATAAATACTCCCTCCACCTTGTAAGTTGTTTTTGGTCTCTGGCACAAATCAATCAATTGACAAAATGTCATCATTTTCTTTACAATATCCAAAGAAAACCCCGTCCGATTCATAAGGATAATAAAGGTTAGGTAAATACATAACCAAATAAAATATGAAATTTTACATAATCATCATAGTAACAATAGCTACTAATGAATTTTGAAATACTTCTTTTTTCCGGCGGTATAATTCCAACTTCCCCATAATTTGGTATTTAAAAAAAAAGTGACAACACCATTTTGACGGCCTCCTTTGCCTCCCTTCGCTCGGGCATGTATTAAGTTACCTCCCTTTGCGAATTAATATTTATTTTATTAGGAGTTTTGTTTTTTAAGTTTAGCCCGGCTTTGCAGGCTTAGTAGAATCAGTTATCGATACTTAACAATACCTTCACGGATCGGACAGGGTTTTCTTTACATATTGTATAAGTAAATACTTGAGTATGAATCTTTTGGATACGTTGTATTTTTAAGTATTTATTATTTTATTTTAATCTTTATTCGAATTATGTCCGTTTTGTTTGCGTGGAATATACATTTCTTCTTTTTTTTTGTATCCGATACAACTAGTCCCTGGGTTCAGCTACGCCCATAGCCGAGATCCATACCTCACAAGAGGTGCCCTTAGCGTGTAGGTATTCACTATTTAAGTATTTAAGCCTTGCCTGGCGTCTTCACTTTATTTAGGCATCCAAGGGCAAGCTCTACTAAGCAGACGTAAACCGCATAGGCTGACCTGAGAAAACACCTCAAAACCGCCCGGCGGTGATTGAGTATGTATCCTACACAGAACAATGAAGAACAAAGAAAACAAATTGTAATGTTGCCGTAACTAAAATGGATGTGAATACGCAAACCCTGCAACTTGTAGGCAGAGTTTGCCGTGCACCTAGCATCAACCGTTGGGCAAGTGCCCGCCAGGCAATATCCGTCTGGTCGGTGGATTCTCCCTTTTCTATCCACTTGAACGTCCCGATGTGACAGCTGAGAATGCGTTGTACATCCGAGCGCGCGATCGGTATCAAGCCGCGCCGAGCGCTCGTAAAATCTTCCTTAATTTGTTCTTATTTTTTAGCAGAAGTCTATTTAATGACTAAATATGAACTATTTATCTTGCAGGGATAATGTTGTCATATTTTAATATGTTATATCAAACAAAAACTTGACGAAAATCCGGCACACAATGAGCAATGAGTAATCATTTCATCGTCCACTTTAACACTCGTAAAGACAACTTATCAGACATTGGATACAAAGTATTTATACATGATCAGAAAGAATAAATCTCGATAAATATTTTAATATGTAACACTAATAATAAAAAAATTATTACTCTTATTTTAATCGCAGAACTCACTTCCACTGTACAAAACTGCACTCACCGTTCATGAACAAACTTTTTTTCTGATGTTATGTGTCAGGTGGGGCACTGTTTTATACATCAGAGAATAGTTGTTTAATAAAGAAACATCTAGTGAAAAGTTCATGAAGTTTTTTGATACATATCATAAGTAAAAACTCGTTTAAAGTGTACATGTCGGCGAGGCCACCATGGTTGCCTGAACGCTTAACGCCAAAAATTTTTAGGCAACTTTGTTGGCCCGGACGTTTGAGTGGCTATGGAAGATAAGTGACCCTGTTAGGAACAGTTCTAAAGTATGATCAGCGGATATATTTACTAAGGTGTTTGTGCATGTACCTAAGCAGCACAAAATTATTAGTAAAGGGTAAAGTATCCAACAAAATCGTGAAATTACATAACTAGGTCACACCCAGTTCTGGCATGAAACTAGCCTGGAAATAAAAACTAATTAGTACTTAACTAATTACCAACAGTTTAATGAAAATGAACTCGCAAGTAACTTTCTTACGGATTAACTTGAAACTTTCGCAATAAGTGAAAATCCCTTTTTATCTGGAAATCCAACTTTACCACAGTTTTGACCAGTATTTGGCCGAAACCCAACTGTTAAATAATGGCTATTACGTTTCCTTTAACACTTGAGTATCCGGCCTGACTGTGGGGACGGATATTGCCAATTTTGCATGTTTGGAACAATATGTGTGCAGTGTGATCACATGATCATACTGAAGTTTCATTGTGCAAATTATAAGTGTATATTATGGTAATAAAAGAATATGTAAGTGTATATCACCCATTTATGTTTTTTTAAATTCCTAGTGTGGTTGCCCCACATTAGGAATTTCTCCGGTATCGTAGGTGCGTTTACGAACATGTAAGTCCACACACACAAACAGACAGACCCAGAATAATTATGTACTTGTAGGTCATACAAATATAAATATTCCGTGCGGGAATTAAACCCGCGAGACGCAGCGCAGCAATCAATCGCCTAACCACTACGCTAACCGTCCCGTCATTTATGAAGACTAGACTAGACTCTAGACTTAAGATTTTTGAAGTGGAAACTTCATTTCAGGGTCTTTACCCCCTGTTTATTGGATGAAACGTATTTTATATTGTTACGAATGCACCTTATGTCGAGGGTATAAGGTTCAACATCGCGTGACATGCAGTGCGTAACTTTTAAGCCCTATAACTCGAGACCTAGAAATTGTATAGGTGTAATATAAAAACGCATTCCTAGACTTAGGGTGGCCTATCGAATGGTACAGGTTAATTACAGTCCAACTGTTGATTATGGTTAAGCTTCGATATTTTTCGTGAAGCGACTGCCGTCTGACCTCCACAACCCGAAGGCGATATCTACGCATTGCAGTTAGACCAACTGTTAGACTTTTGAAGGCTCCAACAACCCGTAACGACTGCCATTAGATGTTCGTATGGCAACCGGGACCAACGGCTTAACGTGCTTTCGTAGGCACGACCAGACCAGTGCAAATATTCATATTCATTCATAAAATATTTGCACTGTGCGGAGATCGAACCCGCTCCTCCTTGCGCAACGCCCGCGTTCGCTACCGCTACGCCACGGAGGCTGTCTATATCATATAATTATAATATCTATATAATAATATATAGCGGGTGGATTTGCTTGAGAAAATCCTGGCTAAACTATTATTAATTGAAATTTGAACAAATGTCTTTTTATCTCAAAGTGCCCCATATGTTTAACGAATATCTTGAAACTAATGTCTGTTTTATTAATGTTTGTGATGACAAATTTGACCCGGGACAATAACAGGCCTGTGTCATCATTATATCAGCGTTAATCACAGTTGCACCCGAAGCTTCTTCAGCTTTGGAGTCTGGGGTCCGCTTTACCACTGCTGATTTTGGTTAAACTTCGATATTTTCCGTGAAGCGTCTGCCGTCTGACCTCCACAACCCGAAGGCGATATCCAAACAGGCCGATAACAAGCCCGTATATTTAGTAGAAATTATGTATTTGGCCTAATTGGTGGGGGTTCAGCCTAAGCCTCGCACAAAGTGGAACGACAACCTAGTGAAGGCCGCAGGAACCCTTTGAGTGCGAGAATCATAAAACCAGCCAAGTGCGAGTCGGACTCGCCTACGAAGGGTTCAGTACCATTCCCCCTTATTCATAAACGCTGCTTAATGTTAACTACTGATTATGATAAACACCACGAGATTTATTCATAACCGATGATTAAAGTTAAGTGACTTTAAAAGGTCAAAAATGTAGCAGCGTTTATGAATAAGGGGGAAAATCTTTAAAAACGGAAAAAATATCACGTTTGCTGTATGGGAGCCCCCTTCCATATTTATTTTATTTTAATTCAATTTTTTAAATTTAATATATACCTATACAAATTTTCTGTGAAAATTTCAAGTGTCTATCTATTCCCTAAAACGGCAAAAAATCACATTTGTTGTATGGGGGTCCCCTGAAAAATTTTGTTATTATTTTTAGTAGATAATTGTTGTTATAACGGCAACAGACATGCATAATCTCTGAAAATGTCTAGCTATAACGGTTCATGAGATACAGCCTGGTGACAGACGGATAGAGAAGTCTCATAAAAAGAGGAACCCTTTTCATGTGAATTCTCTGTCCGTCCGTCCGTGCCTTTTACCTTTTAGGTATGGAACCCTAAAAACGGTGAAATGGAAGAGCTTCAACGAGTGCTATGTTTAAATGGTGATGATCATATGGTCTAATATTAACCCTATACCTATAACCTATTTACCTAGAACATCAAATTCCTTCCATAGCGTTTCGTTAGTTTTTTCACCAATTGAATTTTAAAGCGAATTACATTCGTGCTGTATTTTATTACCTACCATAACCGTGTTTTGGCACGTTTCCAGAATTTCAGGCTGAATTTTTATGCTTACGATAATTTTACGGTCTCATTGGACCTTATAAATATCTGTATAAGGTTGGAAATTGTAAGATTGTTTATGTAACCATGCGTAGCTATATTTTGATAGACATTGGGCTTAATTATTCGTACCAAATCCTATAAATACTATAAACGTGAAAATTTCTAATGAGATGTTTTCTTTTTTTTAATAATTATAAATTAGCGCTTGACCGCAATCCCGTAAAGCGCGCTAGTTTATTGAGAGCCTATTCACTCAAAAAGACTGAGCGAATAGGAAGGAAGACTGCAGTTGAGCGAGGTGATGCAATGTTAAACCCAACATCACGACCAACGATGCTGCGCCAAAGGAAGATTGATCTGAAGACCCTCCACGACCAAACTCCCAACACAACAACATTTGGCGCATCGTACCCGGCACACATCGCAACACAACTGCTCAGACCCGTCCTCCGTACGGCTTCACCAGACATCATGCCGGAACACGACAAATCGCTTGGCGGTAAGGCTTTGTCTGGTGGGTGGTAACTTCTGCTGTCGGCCGATGTTTTGGCCTAACGGTGGCCTTTTTTATGAACAACTAATTAGTCGTTCACAAAAAAATTACCGAACGAATTTTGGATGAAAATTGGCACGCATATAGCTATGATAGCCTAATGGTATTGGCCGCGACTTACAAATAGTAGGTAGTAGGTTCGAACCCCATGAGGCGCTTTGCTTTGTGTAAATTGTATCATCACCACTGCTCAAACCGATGGCCGATGGGGCAGTAAGGTTCTGGAGTGGCGGCCACATACTGGAAGACGCAGCGTAGGGAGGGCCCCAACAAGGTGGACCGATGACCTGGTGAAGGTCGCGGGAAGCCGATGGATTCGGGCAGCACAGGACTGGTCATCGTGGAAAGCCTTGGGGAGGCCTTTGTCCAGCAGTGGACATCTATAGGCTGAAGCAGAAGAAGAAACCTGATATTAGACACGCCGATGTATTTCACTAGTTTTTACGATAAATCCTTTACTGTACAAGTAGTTCGGCTATGGAATGACTTGCCCGTGTCTGTAAGGCGTGCTCAAACTCTGTCCACTTTTAAAAGCATGGCAAAAAAATTGGCTGTCTGTAGAACTCCGTCTACTGCCGATATTTGAACGTGATAACGTCTATTACATGGTAATTTTTTCTGGGAGCAATGAAATTATTTAAAATAAAGTAATGTATAACATTTATATTTTTATTTAATAGTTTGTTTAAATTTTCTAAAAAATAAAAAAAAAGCAAAAAGAAAAAGAAAAAAGAAAAAGAAAAATTAAAAAGGAAAAAATTAAAAAGGATAAAAAACGTCCGTTGCCGTCAGGAATCGATCCGCGGCACCTCTTGAGTGAGTCGATATGCTCTAATCATGTATGCGAAAAACTGCTACTAATTGTTTACAACCGTGCTTTTAGGTAAATAATATTGCACTCTAAAGCTACACGGCTAAGGTTAGTTTTAGTAGGCGTGGACTCCGTGTAGCGTCAGATTCGGCCGTTACGCAGTTTTCGCGAATGACTCCCAGCATACCGATTTAATAGACGTTATCACGTCAAAAGCATTTCCTCTCTCTTTAAACAAATCATTATTTTTTTCTTCTTGTATCATCATCATCATCATTATCAACCTTTTTTAACGTCCCAATACTGGGCATAGGTCTCCTCTCATACAGAGAAGGATTGAGCGTAATCACCACGCTTGCTCAATTCGGGTTGGCGATTTCTTCTTGTATGATGTTTATTAATTAGATGTAAATATTTATTAGACTAGTATGATACACTCAACGTGCATATTTATTATACACGCTGGAATTTTAATGGTTGTTTTCCTGCGGCAGAACGATTTGCTTTAAGGAGTACTTTTAATGAATAGAGTAAAAGACAAAAATAAAAATGTTTGTGTTATGAAATAACATCATCATCAAAAAAAATCATCAACTCGAAAAAGTGAGAAAAGTTAGTTGCGCCAGATACAACTTGTAGGTACTACTCGGATGACATGAAACGGCTTCAAAAGAAAGCAATGCATTTAATGTTCAAACCATAATGATCTCCCGCGTATAGTGATACAGCATAAAATAGCTTGTAGGTAACAATCCATAAATTCACTGATATGCCATAAGAGACATACATACAAACGAAAAAAAATTTCAAATCAAAAAAATCTGTCATGTGCCTGTCATACGATATAAAATTACCTACGCTACCTACATGATATAGGTACTACTCCGAATGGGCATGAAACCACCTCAATGGAAAGCAATGCATTTAATGTTCAAAGCATAATAAGCTCCCGCGCGCAGTGATAGGGCATAAAACAACTTGTAGGCAACAATCCGAAAATTCAACGGCATACCGACAAAAGAAAAAAATGTTCAAACCAAAAAAATCTGTCATGTGCGTTAATAAGGTATAAAATAACTTAAATGTACCAATACAAAAAAATACCGCTCAAACTAGCATTCAAAAAAACTACCGTTCAAAGGCGTTGCCGCTTTATAAATGTTCAAAGTAAAGTAAGCTCTCGACTCTAGTGATACGACATAAAGTAGTCTGCGCGCAAAAATTACAAACAATTATCTTAGATAATAATTTTATTTTCGTGTTCAGTAAATTGCAGCTAAAAAGTATTTATGAAAATCGTAAGCCCGTAAAAGTATGAATGGATAATAGTTGAAGCACGCGGGTCAATGGCCCCGCGCCATTCAGCTGTAGATTATCAGAAGTTTACTATTGGTTTGTGCTCTCTTTCGAGTTTTTTTTATCTCTATGTTAAATCTGCCATTTTATGTTTCTAATATTTTATTTATTGATTAAACGATTGTATTACTAAGACAAAACCGTTTCGCTGCGGGAAAACAACCATTAAAATTCCACGCTTTATAAAGCTAAAGAGTATGTTTGTTTGAACGGGCTAATCTCAGGAACTACTGGTCCGATTTGAAAAAAGAATTTTTGCAAAAATGAAATTTTTGGATAGCCCATTAATACAGGAAAACTTTAAGCTATATAACATCACGCTGCGACCAATAGGAGAGGAGCATATTAAAAATTTAAAATGTATGCTCTATATTATGATCTAAAATAGGGATGTTTCCTGGGTAAAAAAAAAATATTCTATTTAGTCCGTCATTCAGATTATAGAAAAATATTGTATACGTATATTTTGCATCAAAGATCAGGAGTGGTGGCTGGTGACGTCACTGGTCGCTAAAAAGTGTAGCGTGCAGTGACGTCACACGAGTTTTCAACGCACTGTGTCGTCTTCATTTTTTGTTTATATGAAAAAAGAAAAAATACGTGTCTAGTATTTTTTGGAAATCTGACTAAAACTAATTACTTAGTTTTTTTTAGTCAACTACCCTATTGCAATAATATATTCATAGAAACAGACTCGTTTGGAGTTAAAATAAAATGTTCAAATAACTTAGTCCATTCGAATGAAGTGGCAGGCGGCCACTGGTTACAAATATAAAGATTTTCTGTTATTTAATAACAGATCCTATTTTTAAAACTAAAACTATCTGTCTAGACGACCTCTGCTGTAGACTGCCCTTTATAGACTTGCCCTGAAATCCTAAAAATACTCAGTTAGAACATTCATTTATTTTCTTCTTTAACAGGTCACAATGAAGACACGTACAATAGTCCTGGTGATAATCCTGGGATGCGGAGCGGCTGCCATTTTGTTCGCCGTGGCTGCCTATCTGTACATACGGCGGAGGAGGAAAAAGAGAGAGGACGAGGAAGACGGCACGAGTTGTGCCATCAGGTTAGTTCAGTCGATTTTAGATGTTATTATACAAGTTCTAGGTCGTACGTAAAACCCATTTAGGCGCTTTACTTTGTAAGGAAAACATCTTGCGAAAACCGGCAAGTCGACATGTGATATCTACAAACACGCATTGGGCCCGCGTAGTAGATTACGGCCCAGTCCCTCGTACCGAAAGCAGGCCCCAGGAGCGGGAACATTAGTGTTCGGCACTATACAACTCCCGGGAAGTGAATAATGAAACTACATTTGTTTCCTAACCGAGTACAAAAATTTATTTTACTTCAAGGGGTATAGTCTAACGGTCGAGCATCATAATAGCGAGATTCAGAAATCGACACGAAACGTACAACGCCATCTATCGAGCGCGACGTGCAACTTACGCTCAAACAATTAGAGGCTAATTATGTATGATTGTTCGCCTGCTGATACCTGACCTACTGATAGTTGCGTTCCTTGCTTTAAAAATATAAAATCCTTCCGTTAACATGTCTTTACACCTTAGAAATAGCGATTCTCTCGGTGGTAGGCCATAACATCGGCCGCCGGCAGAAGTTACCACCCACCAGACAAAGCCTTGCCGCCAAGCGATTTGTCGTGTTCCGGCATGATGTCTGGTGAAGCCGTACGGAGGACGGGTCTGAGCAGTTGTGTTGCGATGTGTGCCGGGTACGATGGGTCGACATTTTTTTTAAACACTGTGCATTCTGTAACCGTTCATTAACGACATAAATGACTATCATAATTTTATTAGTGGCATGCGGTCTAGCTTTTTCGCGAAGTTTGCGTTACGATGTCAGATACAACCTGTATATAACCAAACTCTACTCAACATCAGGCGGGATCGCGGTCAAGCACAAGTTATAACAAAAAATCTATCACAAAGGAAAGCCTAACCCAAATTATGTGTACTAATCAAAAGTAATTTATTCAAATTAGGACGAGAATCAACGCTTTATTCATAAAAGCCTTAAATACAGAACACCGTTATTTGTTAAACCTTTTAAAAGGGGCTTTCAGAAATAAATCAACTAACTTCAGATTAAATAAAAACCAAAATTTATGTATTCAAATTAGGCAGAAAATCAGCAATTTTTGAACGACAACTTTATAAAATATGGCTATTACGCCCTTCATACATCACTTTCTAGTGTTTTCACTGGAAAGATCTTCATCATCATTTCAGCCGAAAGACGTCCACTGCTGGAAATAGGCTTCCCCCAAGGATCTCTATGACGACCGGTCCTGCGCTTTCCGCATCCAGCGGTTTCCCGCGACCTTCACCAGGTCGTCGGTCCACCTTGTCGGGGGCTTACCCATGCTGCGCATTCTGGTGCGTGGTCGCCACTCGAGATCCCGTCGGCCCCATCGGGTAATGTGTCCAGCCCACTGCCACTTTAGTGTTGCAATTCTTCGGGATATGTCGGCTACTCTCGTTCTTCTGCGGATCTCCTCATTCCTGATTCGATCGCGCAGTGAAATCCCAAGCATAGCCCTCTCCATTGCCCTTTGAGTGACGTTGAGCCTTCTTAGGGGGAATTAAGTTATGCAATTTCCTTGCACACTCTCCAAAATTTATTCTATAGAACACTGACAGGCTGGCTACCCTTCGCCTGTGCTCCTCCAGACTTTGAAGATCGTTTTAAACCAAATCTGGGTCGCCAATTAGACTCTTCGCACGCCTCTCTACCGAAACCAAAGTTGCCAAGTAGCATGTTGTAGTACCTACCAGCAGGGGCGTGCACAGAGATTTTGCTGAGGGTATGCATAGATCATCATCATTCCCATTATCAACCTTTTTATCGTCCCACTGCTGGGCACAGGTCCCCTCACATACAGAGAAGGATTGAGCGTTATCACCAGTGTAGTGTTTTAAAGAATGTATTGTAGTACAAAAATTATATTATAATACGATTCGGGTGTTCCGAATTAGAAAATTATTAGGGTATGCAGTGCTTATATGCCTCTATGGAGCGCACGCGCCTGCCTACCAGCCCAAATGTGGCTGCAGTTCTCCACAAACGAACGGACCCGTCATCTTTATAACATTTCCTGTATACATCCATTACCTTATTTCTTGTAACATCGATATGATTCCGTATGTGTTTGTTTACTACTGTATACCTTAGTTAACTTATGTGATGTTTGTAGAAAAATAACAAGTAAGGTTTTTTGAACAAACAGGGCGCCGCTCCTACATTAATCAAAAGCCATAACCAAGATTAAATAAAAATGAATGAAGCTGTTGCTACGCCGTAGCCTTCGTAGCATTTTGAGAGCTACGTCGTAGCAAATAACGTGAACTTGTTGAAATAATTCTATTAATTTATTCCAATAGAGTTAATCCTACTAATATTATTAAAAATGCGAAAGTTTGTGGGTATGGGTGGATGTTTCTTACTCTTTTACTTATCAAGGAGTATCGTACCTACGTTAACTAAATATTAGTGTTGTAACAAAACTGTTCTTTGTCCCATAAAAATAAAATGAAAGCTAAATGCGTCGTCGTGCTTTCTGGCTTTCCTTTCTGTCTGGCGAGCCAATGCGATCGCATCTTCATGCGATAGATAACTTTAGTTAGGATACTGATTGAGGTTAACAATTTATCATTGTCGTCCTCCATGGCGCAGCGGTCAATACGCCTGCCTGCCACGTGGAGGCTCCGGGTTCGATCCCCGGCCAGGTCATGATGGAAAACGATCTTTTCCTGATTGGCCTGGGTTTTGGATGTTTATCTATACAATATGTAAAGAAAACCCTGTCCGATCCGTGAAGGCATTAGGTATCGATAACTGATTCTACTAATGGATACAAAGCCGGGGTAAACTTAAAAAAAATCCCCCTAAAAAAATAAATTGTATTTCGCAAAAAGAGGTAACTTAATACATGTGCGGTAGGCAACCCTTCCGCGGGCGGCGGGCGGCAGAGCACGCGGCACCTGGTCGCATCGCTATTCGCTCATAATAATACCGGTGTTGACACTTTTTTAAAAATTACCAAATTTCGGGGAAGTTGGGATTAATTCGTGGGAAAAAAAGATTATTTCAAAATTCATTAGTATTGTTTCTATGATGATTACGTAAAATTTTATATTATATTTGGTCATGTGTTTACCTAACCTTTATTATCCTTATGGGTCGGACTGGGTTTTCTTTACATGTTGTATATGTATCTATTATAAAATATAGTATCGTTGAGTTAGTATCCCATAACACAAGTCTCGAACTTACTTTTGGGGCTAGCTTAATCTGTGTGATTTGTCCGTATATATTTATTTATTGTGCTTTTCACATCAGTTGCCAAGAGCCTACCACTTTCTTTTATGACAAGAGAAGATGAAGACGAAGCTGCATACCATCAAAGATATAGCACTACGTTTTCCATATTGTATAATATAGCTAAGTAATACTATTTTACAAGGAACGACCCCCTTTCTGACCTCCGCAACCCATGGTTGGTATACCAGGTCAGATAGTCAAGCGTCGCGGGCGCATAGAGTGGGGACTGTGTGCACCCATCAAGTGACCCCAGGGAAGACGGGGGCACCGTGGTCACGTGCTGCCGTACACAGCGAGACCGAGGGGCCGCCTTTAGAGTCTCCCCAGAGATGTGCTTTTGCGCAGAGGCGGTTCAGGAATTGGTCCTTTAAGAGGAACCAGGACCACCCCTATGTACAGATGGTGATCATCGGGGTGATTTATGTGAGGTAAAAATCCCACACTTCCCGACCTCGGTCCCCAGAACTCCGGTCCCTTTTGAAGGTTTCCCCCAACAACCAAAAAAAAAAAAGGTCAGATAGTCAAATCTCAAAATTTGCGCAGTGCAAATATTTGCACTGGTCTGGTCGTGCCTCGGAAAGCACGTTAAGCCGTTGGTCCCGGTTGCCATACGAACATCTAGTGGCAGTCGTTACAGGTTGTTGGAGCCCTCAAAAGTCCTACAATTGGTCTAACTGCAATGCTTCGATATCACCTTCGGATTGTGGAGGTCAGACGGCAGTCGCTTCATGGAAAATATCGAAATTTAGCCAAAATGAGCAGTTAGACTGGTAAAGCGGACCCTAGACTCCAAAGCTGAAAATCTTCGGATACGACTGGAATTAACGCTGAGATGAAGAAGTCAAATCTCAAAATTGGCGAAAATACAATTTGCACTCACTCAATTTGAAACGTGTCGTGGACGGCCATTAAATCTAAAAATTTACGAAGATATGCAACTTTATTTTTTCATTATACGAAACCTGAATATAATTTGTTCAGAACAAGCAACTGAATCGATTCCAATCATTTTTACACCATGTTATATTTTTTCCTAAATATATTTAAAAATGTTGCAGCGTGGTTACCGAGCGCGACAATACAGTTTACAACGGATCATAGTGTTCAAGCGCTGCGCCGCGCCGCGTCGCTGTAGACCCCAGCGAACCAGCGGCTCGTTGACCATATTTTTGTAGGGACAACCAGGCAACATTACAAGCTCATAACTTTGTGATTATTCATCATAGCTTCTTGAAATTTTATACATAAGTTCTTTACATAAAAATACTCGACACGTGTTTCGGGTTTTGCACATACAAAAAGTTTAGTTTTAAGATTTTCCTATACGAGTCACAATAAATATTTTTCTTTCCTTATTTCTTTCTTGAGTAACAAACATCCATCCATCCATCTCACAAAATTTTGCATTTATAATATTAGAACGATTACGTTACTGCATTCGCGATCACAAAACGTTCCGGGGAAATTTAATTTAGTAAAAAGTATACAATATGTAAAGAAAACCCTGGCCGATCCGTGAAGGTCATCATCATCTAACCGGGATAAACGCTGAGATGATAATTCATCTCAGCGTTTATCCCGGTTGCATCCGTGGCTTTCGCGTTGGAGCCCGGGGTCCGCTTTCCTGCTTAATTTCCTCCATTTCGCGCGATCTTTAGCATCCTGTGGTGTGAGATTGTTGGCACGCATGTCATCTCTTAAGAAGGTATTGTTAGTTATCGATAACTGATTCTACTAATGCCTACAAAGCCGGGCTAAACTTAAAAATATACCCCTAAAAATAAATATTATTTCGCAAAAAGAGTTAACTTAATACATGTGCGGTAGGCAACCCTTCCGCGTTCCCTTCCTTCGTTGTTAAACTTTATATGTTCGAGCCGTTTGGGGTTGAAACACTAGGGCCACGGGGTCCGAGTGCTCACGTGTTATTCCGAGATATCGCCAAACGTTTAATCGACTCTTCACGTGACCAGAGGGCTGGGCTATTTTTTGTCCAAAGAATCAGCATCGCCATGCAACGAGGCAATGCCAGCCTTTTGGGCACGTTTCCTGTTGACAGCGATGCGGATGAACTTTTTAAATTATGTAACTATTAGCCACTAAATTAATTTGAATATAGCTTATTCAACATAAAAAGTACAATAAAGAAAAGTTTCCATGTAATTTTTTTTTATAATTTGGCCAGTATTGCTAGTCACTCTGAAATCAACGAGAATACCATTAAAATATCGTTGATATTTGGTTAAAATGAAACATCAATTTGATACATTAGTTTCGGTATATTTATTGGCAATATTCAAAAGATGAAGCTGACCATCAAACGGATGACCCACTGTTATGTGACATTGGGTCGTTCCTTTGATGGCCTACTATCAATATACAAATTACTATCATTACGACTGTTCATCACCATCTTCATACCCTTACCCCCATTTATTTTGGCGTAGACACATTCCCCCTTATTACAAAATATGGATTTTATTTACATATATTAGGTTTAAACCACCTAAATGGTTATTGAATTATGTACCTAACCATTATAGAAATACAGGTCTTTATATTATAAAAATGACAGTTTCGTTCGGTATTAAGATGTGTTTATTTTTCTTTAAAAAAAATGGTTCCCCCACACTAGGAATTCTGTATCGTGGGTACGTTTACAAATATATAGAACTCAAATACACAAACAGCCAATCAACATAATCATATAATTACTTTAGCCGGTCATATAAATATTTATTCCGCGCGGGAACCGAACCCGCGACACGCTTCGCAGCAGTCAATAGCTTACCCACTGCACTGACTGTGCAGTCGAACTGGACTTTTGTATTAAGAACTTTGACTTAACCTCAATCTTTTGCCTGGCCTCAATCCCATTTATTTGGGGTCGGCCCTTCTGGTCAATCTTCGCCAAGACGTTCTGTCCTGGGTCGTCAGAGATGTTAATTGCGTCCTTTTTAGGTCTCTGTTAATAACGGACATCCATGTAAGGTCCGGGGTCTTCCGCGTCTTTTGGGCTGGGTACCAATATCAAGTACTTTTCTTGTCATGTGGTCCTATGGTCGCCACATCACATGACCGTAACGCCTTAGGCGGCTCAATTCTGGGTTAAAATTTGGTCCTCTGTCGGATCACCTCATTTCTGATGCGGTCCTTTAGAGAGACGCCCAATATAGCCCGCTCCATAGCCCGCTGAGTGGCTTTAAACTTATCATCTACTTATCTTAACATACTACCTGATGTACCAGTTATACAATACATGATCATAGATCATACCACAACTGTGTTCGAACCTATAATTTGTAAGTCGCGGCCTTTACCACTAAGCCACCGCTACTCTCATTACGAATATAATTTAACGGAAAAAGCGAAATTTGAAAAACCAATCCAGACTTATAATAAAGGTAAGTGGCGAAGGTCAGATGGCTATCGTTACACATTACATATTCATATTAGAGTTAGCCGAAAGTCGACCCCTGACAACTACCTTGGGAATAAAAAGCTAAGCGATAAAACAATGCGAATTGAATGATAAATTATAAAAAATAAATGTATTTTTTGTTGGTGTAACAAAAAATAATCCCTGGGGTTCTTATTTTTTTATTTTTTTTATTAAAAAAGTAGAGAAAAAGGTCGGACAAATAGGTCGGACGACAGCAATCAAGCTAACCGAAAATATTAAGGTTCAATTTTAAGCTTTAATGCTTTTATGGTGACAAATTATAGTAGCTGGATGTGCTGTTGTATTTCTAAAATTTTATTTCGAAGTGAAATCTTCATTAGAGACATTGAGCACTTTTGTTGGAAAGGGAAACAGCATTGAATTCGCGTGAGCATGAGTGACTCGACACAGCAATCTTTTTTTTGTGAATTTCGTGTTTTTTAATGATTTCAGTTCTGTTGGTCAGTCTCACGAATGCTATTTTTTATGCTAGAATAACACACAAAGTAACATTTATAAAAGATAGAACCGTTCCATGAACCATACGAAAGCTTTCATAACGGCTACCAAATTTGGCAGTCAGCCAGTTTCATATTTTAAAACGACGCTCCTTTCTATGCGTTTTCGAAAATAGTTAAAGATTTAGAAGAAATATTTCATAAGAAATTTATTTTTGTATTTATTTAGTTTTATAAGTTTGTATATATCAATATGTTGAATAAAATTATAATTAGATCCTTAAAAAAAATTGTACATATTTATAGTTAATTAAAATGGCACAACATCAATGACATTAATTAACATGGAGAAAATAATATAATTTAAAAACTATAGCTCAAAATACCCATGCATTCCACACAGTTCCTTGATAATTCTTTCACTGTTCAGGTATGTGCAATGCATTGCAAAATTCAAGAGACTTGTGAAGGAACACTACTTGTCGTTATGATCTTGTTAAAAACACTTTTTGGCTTATTTATTTGCTGACCTGTTATGTTCAGTATCTGTGTATTTATTTATGTATGTACAATTTAGGATAAATAATAATATTTGCACCAACGACAGTCCAATTTATGCTTCGGGAGAATCTTTGTCCATTCTTTGGTTGCCTTGAAGAGATTGCATTAGTGCTAAGGCCGCCCATTGTACGTTTTTTGTGTTGAATATATTTTGATCGATTTATGTTTTTGGTGTACAATAAAGTATAATTATGTAAATTAATATAAAAATGGAACAGTGAACTCTCTCGCATACCTTCTCTTCCACAGAACGCCAGACATACACTCATAATCTTTTTCCATATATCCACAAACAAGTCCCATTCAGGGTTGCCCGTCAGAAGGGCATCCAGCACCCATAGAGTACGAGTAGACCAGGCCAGTAAGCTTTGATTCCAGAATGCTTTGAATCTTTCCGTAATGTTATTCTGTGAAATTCATCGCAGAATACATAATTCGAATGCGAGCTTATTTTTTTTTACCCGATAGCCGTAAAAAGGAAGCTAATGTTTGAGCAAAATCAGGGCAAATTCACAATGAGAAAGCGTTTAATTTCCTAAGTTATGTATAGAGAAATTACATTGAAAAGCCCGTGGATAAATTTAACAGCCGCATTGGTTGATTGGGTTCGGTTGGGCAGCGTTCGGGAAGCTACACTACGTCTTCTCGTCGTCCAAGAAACCACAGTGTCATAAGATTAAAGTCTTTGACCAGTGTATGTATGTTGCCAGTGATGACATACGGAACTGAAACGTGGCCGCTCTTAATGGGCCTCATACGATGGCTCAAAGTCACACAAAAGGCGATGGAAAGAGCTATGCTCGCAGTTTCTCTGCGCGAATCAGGAATGAGGAGATCAGCAGAAGAACCAATTTCACCGCAGTATTGCTCTTAGAACCGATGGTCAATGGGGCAGTAAGGTTCTGGAGTGGCGGCCACTTACTGGAAGACGCAGCGTAGGAACGTTGTGTTGGAGGAAACGTAGGAGTTACGATCCCGCGGGAATATCGAAATAAAAAGTATCTAGCTATGTTTTATTCCCGGTTATAAGTCATCTGTATGCCAAATTTCATCCAAATGCATTTAGTAGTTTTTGCGTGAAGGTGTAACAAATATCCGTCTATCTATATAATATGTAAAGAAAACCCTGTCAGACCCATAAGGATAATAAAGGTTAGGTAAACACAAGACCAAATATAATATAAAATTTTACATAATCATCATAGTAACAATACTAATGAATTTTGAAATAATCTTTTTTTCCGCGAATTAATGGCAACTTCCCCGAAATTTGGTAATTTTTAAAAAAGTGACAACACTGGTATTATTATGAGCGAATAGCGATGCGACCTAGCGCCCTGCCTTTTTCGCCCGCGCATGTATCGCCTACCGCACATGTGTTAATTTACCACCTTTGGCGGAATAATATTTTTTTTTGGGGATTTTTTTAATTGTAGGCATTAGTAGAATCAGTTATCGATAGGTAATAATACCTTCCCGCATAGGACAGGGTTTTCTTTACATATTGTATAAACTTTTACGTTTAGAATGGCACCAATTCTCTATTTCACTAACTCATCATCATCTTTAGCTCAACGTAGAATCCCGGTTGCATCCGCGGCTTTCGCGTTGGAGCCCGAGGTCCGCTTTCCTACATTATACGTACGCCACACAAACTTAACTATGTAATTTTAAGTGCACCTTTTTCTTTCTATTTCAGTGAGACAAGGATATAGGTAATATAAGAAATTTTAGTTTCATCATCAACAACCTTTTTATCGTCCCACTGATGTGCACAGGTCTCCTCTCATACAGAGAAGGATGGCGTAATCACCACGCTTGCTCAATGCGGGCTGGCGATTCAGACTTTAAGTCCAGGTTTGCTCGAGATGTTTTTCTTCATCTTTTAATCAGTCATTGATGTCCAAGATATACTTAGAAAAGTTACATTGGTACTTACCTGGAATCGAACCTGCACATTCATACTTGAGAGGCAGGTGTTTTAACCACTAGGTCACCACGAATTTTAGTTTAATCCTGTCAAATTAAGACTTTTCATAGACAATTTAGATACGATTATAAACATGGCGATCAATTTACGTCAGACGCGGACTAATTTGATAGCTCTCTAAACCAATATGAGAAAAAAAAAAAGAAAAAGGAAGTAAAAACATATTATCTTCGGTCCTGTATGTGTATACTTTTTGTTCTTTTCTTTCTGTATGCCGATGCCGTTAGTTTTGCAATCTCTTATTTTCATAGAAAATCAAAGCTAAAAGTCTGTCGTTCAGATTGATAGTTAACATAGGGGTAGACCAGCTTCGTAGAAGATCCTTTCATTGTGGACAAGTACACAAACTCCCAAAAAACGCTTAAGAACTTTCAAATGTTTTCCAAGTTTTTCAGCCACAAGGTTGAAGACTTACGCAGTCCAAAACTATATCGGAGTCATTAATCAGCTTACTTACTTTTGCGGTTTCTTGGTTAAACTTGGTACTCTAACTGAAGACGCACAGTTTCAAAGCGGCATAATTTTTTTTCCAGGTCAGACAAGTACCAATGTAACTTTTCTTAAGTTATATGTACTTTCTAAGTATATCTTGGACACCAATGACTGAAGGTGAAGGAAAACATCTTGAGGAAACCTGGACTTTAAGTCTGAAATCGCCAACCCGCATTGAACAAGCGTGGTGATTACGCTCAATCCTTCTCTGTATGAGAGGAGACCTGTGCCCAGCAGTGGGACGATAAAAAGGTTGATGATGATAATTTTTTTTAACGTTATTAACTAATGTTTAAACGTGATCCTGACTGATAGCAAACAGTGATGTAATCATTGATGGTAAACCACATTAGTTTGATAAGAGCCTATTCACTCTAGCCTTTAAGGTACTTAAATTGTACGAGTAATAAGTCGAGATGTCCGCCGCAGGAAAATTGTTCCAGCCCCCAATATACGTGGTATAAGAGAAGAGACGAAACGATTCGTCCGAATCGTAGGGATGGCAACCGAAGTAGGGAGGATTTTTTTTTATATATTATAACTAGCGCTTGACCGCAATCCCGCCTGATGGTTGACAGTGATGCGATCGTTGATGGTAAAGCGCGCTAGTTTATTAAGAGCCTATTCACTCTATCCTTGAAGAAACTCAAATTGTAGTGTGACGGAAACACCGCCGCCGGCAAATTGTTCCAGTCCCTCGATGTACGCAGTATAAAAAAAGAAGCGAAACGCTTCTTCCGGATCAAAGTGGTGTCAATAACGCAAGGGTGGAAAGTCGCCGTACGACGATGGTGGAACGTTATTCTTTTTTATACGATTTTACAACTTACAAGGTGGAGGGAGTATTTATATTTAAAGTTGTTATATCTAACTTGGTTTCGTGGGGAAAAGTTGAAAGTTTGACCTGTAACATTTCCGTTACAGATACCTTTTTTTTTTAATAATTATAAACTAACGCTTGACCGCAGTCCCGCCTGATGGTAAGCAGTGATGCGATCGTTGATGGTAAAGCGCGCTAGTTTATTAAGAGCCTATTCACTCAGAAAAACTGAGCGAATAGGAAGGAAGACAGCAGTTGAGCGAGGTGATGCAATGTTAAACCCAACAACACAACCAACGATGCTGCGCCAAAGGGAGATTGATTTGAAGACCCTCCACGACCAAACCCCCAACACAACAACATTGGGCGCATCGTACCCGGCACACATCGCAACACAACTGCTCAGACCCGTACTCCGTACGGCTTCTCCAGACATCATGCCGGAACACGACAAATCGCTTGGCGGCAAGGCTTCGTTTGGTGGTTGGTAACTTCTGCAGGCGGCCGATGTTATGGCCTACCATCGAGAAAAACCTTCTGGTATTCAAATGAAATAAAAATAACACAATGCCGGGAAATAAAAGCTATTCACTCCGTTCGGCGTCTTTAGACATTCCTTATAATTCTGTAAATGATAAAATTCCTTGGGGTGATTTAAAAATGGAAATGATTTTTATTTAGAATCTGAACAATAAATACGTAAATAGCAACTCACGACTTATTCATAAATAAAAATTACAAAATTTTGTCTTAACTTTCAAATATATATTTATAGTTTAAAAAGATGTACATACAATTCTAAATTTTTATCATTCTACGATCAACCCCTGTTTTTCAATCGCGATTATAATCAAAATTTCCTAGATATACGTATACAATGTTATTTTTTCTTTAAACGAAACCTGAATACAGTTTGTTCAGAATAAGCATCTGAATTGATTCCAATCATTTTTACACCATGTTATATTTTTTCCCAAATACAATTAGAAATTGTTGCAGTGTGGTTACCAAGAGCGCAACAGATGACGGATCACACAGCTGAGTTCATAGTACTAGGCGCTTGAGACTGGTCAACGCGCCGCCACCCCGACCGTGCCACGCCGCCGCGGTCGACGGCGGGCGAGCGGTGCGTTGATCATATTTTTATTAATTACAAATACACACATCAAAAGTGTCTAGGGATCAACATATATTTTTGCAATAACTTTTCTCCTCATTGATATTAATTAAAATTTTCTTTAAGGATTCATCAAATAAAGTGTTTTCGTTTTTCACGGTAACGATAAACCAAGTCACCTTTGCATTAATAAAGAAATTTGCCATTTTCCTAATAAAGGGATATTTGAAATTTGAACCACTAACACAAAAGTTCGAAAAAAAGACTGAAATAACAGTTTTCTCTAAAATTTTATTGGGTAACTTAAACAATTAATAATCCGTGTTTCTACCGCGAACACTAACAACACAAGAACATCGGTTTGGCATACTCAAAATGAGTTCATCCAAATCACGCTGTGGAATGGCCGCCCATGTTCGTTGCAACAACAAAAAAAGGTCTTCTTGCGACTGGATACCCTCCATATTCGGCAGAGCTCTTCTCTGTAGCATATCCCATGCATGCTCAATCGGGTTCAAGTCTGGCGACTGAGCAGGCCAGGGCAGGACATTGATGTTAGCTGCGGCGAGAGTCTGTCTTACAACTCTTGCGGTGTGCGGTCGTGCATTATCATGCATTAACCGAAATAAGGGACCGATTTGCACTTGTAGAGGAACGATGACGTCTGATACAATCGTCTCAGCAAAAATTTGAGCGTTGAGGTTGCCTCTGATCCAAATCAACTCAGTTCTTCCGCCGATCCAAATACCCGCCCATACCATGATGGTTCCACCACTATAAGGATGAACTTCCTGGCAGGATTTTAATGTTCCTGATTCAAATTATGAAATGCACCAAAAAGGATCCATATAAATTTATAAAATCATAAATTTATTACAAAGCCACATCTCAATCTCAAGAAATCCGCATAAAAATGCTTGATCCCTAGACACTTTTGATGTGTGTATATCCCCTTTTCTCTACCACGCAAATAAAACCGTTATTACCTTAACAATTAATTCATAGAAATAAGTTCATCAATAAAGGTCCAATGTAAATTAAACCTTTTTTTTTGGGTGAGAAATCATTAAATGACTTCTCTTCTGCTCTGGGCGGAGCTGAATGGCTTTTCAGACTTTTACAGACTTAAATCCACCCGTGTTCCTTCATTTGGCTGAGCGAGAGGCCACAGTATATTAAACATAATTATGTTATCAAACACCAATCTGTTCCTTACTTAATTACTTATTATAATGCCCTTATCCGTACAAAACTTAACGTTTATTTTATTATGACAGGTGGAAACGAAAGACCTGTTCATTTCCAAGTTATAACTTAAGCTTCTTAACTACTTATTTCCGCGGTTAAGTTAAAGGAACAAATGTTCGGAACTTGTCAAAGCTACGGAATTTCGTAAGCTTCTAAGAAATATGTAACTTACTCATTACAACATGGGCACCTATGTATGAAACCTCAAAAAAATCCTTTTTCTATTTTTAATTACTGTAAACTAGTGCTTAACTGCAATCCCGTCTGATGGTAAGCAGTGATGCAATCGTTGATGGTAAATCGCCCTAGTTTATTAAGAGCCTCTTCACTCAGAAAAACTGAGCGAATAGGAAAGAAGACGGCAGTTGAGCGAGGTGATGCAATGTTAAACCCAACAACACGACCAACGATGCTGCGCCAAAGGGAGATTGATCTGAAGACCCTCCATGATCAAATTCCCAACACAACAACATTAGGCGTATCGTACCCGGCACACATCGCAACACAACTGCTCAGACCCGTCCTCCGTACGGCTTCACCAAACATCATGTCGGAACACGACAAATCGCTTGACGGCAAGGCTTTGTCTGGTGGGTGATAACTTCTGCCGGCGGCCGATGTTATGGCCTACCACAGAGACTTCTTAATAAACTAGGGCACTTTAGCAACAATGATTGCATCTCTGCTTACCATTAGGCAGGATCGTAGTTAAGCACAAGTACATAAAGCGATTTGTCGTGTTCCGACATGATGTCTGGTGAAGCCGTACGGAGGACGGGTCTGAGCAGTTGTGTTGCGATGTGTGCCGGGTGCGATGCGCCTAATGTTGTTGTGTTGGGGGTTTGGTCGTGGAGGGTCTTCAGATGAATCTCCCTTTGGCGCAGCATCGTTGGTCGTGTTGTTGGTTTAACATTGCATCACCTCGCTCAACTGCCGTCTTCCTTCCTATTCGCTCAGTTTTTCAGAGTTAATAGGCTCTTAATAAACTAGCGCGCTTTACCAACAACGATCGCATCACTGCTTACCATCAGGCGGGATTGCGGTCAAGCGCTAGTTTATAATCATTAAAAAAAAAAAAAATTACAAGAAACAAACACTTCCATAAATCTTGTGGCCAGCGCCCCAAATGGTACCTGATTAATCTTTGAACCAATGTTTGGCTACCACGAGATGTTTTTGTTGTATTATTATTGACACAGAGTCTTCAACTATGAGCATTTCTATGCTTTTTTTGAGAATGGGAAATTCTCATATGATATCTCCCGCTTTGGGCAGAGAGGAATAGCATGTTAGAATTTTACGTTACGTTTTATGTTGGCCGTTTTCCTTCATTTAACTGTGCGATAGGGGCACGGTAGAATCTCTTTCGAACGCAGCGCTGGCCAAGAGATTGAAATTTGAACTGTCTGAATATCTCCATGAGTCAAGAAGGAATGGGGATGTTTCCTGGGTAAAAAAATGATTATATTTAGTCCGTCATTCAGATTATAGAAAAATTTTGGATACGTATATTTTTAACCGAAAAAGGACGAGGTTAGTTTGCGGATAACTTCGTCGTTTATAAACCGATTTTGATAATTCTTTTTCTGTTGGAAAGAAGACATTCCCAAGGTGGTCCCATTTTAAGGACATCAGGGTTTGACGGTGGAAAACCAGAGAAATCAAGGAGAACTTTCAAAAATCGTAGGGGCAACCAGTGCTTTCATTAAGTATTTTAGTGTCAGCATCCAGTCTAACCAGATGCAGCTGAACAGTACTTTTCACAACTAAAAAGTGTAAAATAAAAAAAAATAAAAATTGATAAATATAAAAAGCATCAAAGATCAGGTGTGGTGGCTGGTGACGTCATTGCTCGTTAAAAAGTGTAGCGTGCAGTGACGTCACACGAGTTTTCAACACACTGTGTCGTCTTCTTTTTTTGTTTATAGGAAAAAAGAAAAAATACGTGTCTAGTATTTTTTGGAAATCTAACTGACTAATTAGTTTTTTTTTTAGTCAACTACCCTATTGGTTGTTTATCAGCTCTCCAACTTAAATCTTAACGACATTCCACCAGACACCAGACAAAAATATTTTTCTTTATTATTTGTTTGCCAGAGCAAGTTGTTATCCGTTGAAAACATCGTTAAGATCCAAGGTTTATTATTGTTTGGGGTTACGCAGCTGATTCGAGTGATGGGGATTGTTCTTTTATTTCTTTTAAAAATTGAGTTTGAATTTTAGCTGACTTGCGTGTGACATTGGACTGGATACATAATACTTTTTCTATTTTCGTTAAGAGTACTTATTTTGATCCATTTTATCGGTTATTTTTTATACTTTTAAACTGGGTCTTGACCCACGATCCCGCCTGATGGTAAGCATTGATGTAATTTCTGATGGGAAAGCGCACTAGTTTATTAAGAGCCGAATTCACTCTAGACTTGAAGACAGTTAGCCACCTTGCTTAAACTTTACTAGTGATTCACGTCACACATCACTTAAGTTTAATCATCGTTTATCCCTTTAAAATTGTGGTGTTTATTCATAAACAATGATTAAAGTTAAGTGACGTTAATATATCAAATATATATGGTTAAAGATTCGCTAAGCACTAGGTAACTTTAAGCAACGTTTAAAACTGCCTCAGACAAATTGTTCCAGTCATTAGATCATCATCATCATCTCAGCGTTTATCCCCGTATCGGCGATCTTTAGCATCCTGTATTGAGAAATTGTTGGCACGCATGTCATCTCTTACAACGTCAAGCCAGCACTTCTTTGGCCTGCCTCGCTTGTTCCGGCCCGGCAGAGACGCCATGGTAAGACAAACAAACCCACGTAACGTGCGGGTTTTCGTAAGACGTGGCCGTACTAGCGTAGGCGACCCTCCTGCAGTTTGTTTGATATGTCACGGACACGAAGACTGCCCCGGATGCGGGAGTTCCTGCTACGCAGCATGTTCATCTCCGTGACATACCTACAGCTCCTGCTTGTGTCGCTCTAGCATTGGCCATGCGTCACCGCGGTTTTATCCTGTGTGGAGAGCTTAAAGTAGTACCAACCCATATCATCCCGTGGGTGTCGTCAGTGGCGACTAAAGGAACTGAAAAGAGCAATGCTCGGCGCTATGGTGACCTAGCACACTCTTCTACTGGTAATAGGATATGGTAAAAGTTAATGTCTTGGATTATAAACGAAATAGCTATGTTAAATCACTATAATTATCACTTAGTAACAAGGAATAGTAATAAATATGTAACCTTTACCATATTTTACCAATAATTGTGTCTAAGATTATATATACCGCGTACTCATTACCATTATAATAAGTACGCCGTGTCTCTGGCAAGATCTTAACGCGAACTACAATTATTGGTGAAATATGGTAAAATGGTAATGGTAATGAGAACGCGGTGTCTCTGGCGAGATCTTAACGCGAACTGCTCACATTTTGGTGAAACGAGCGAATGCGCATATTTGCCTTCTATGCAATTATGCATTTTCGCTGAGTGTTCGATTAAAACTCGAACAGGAACTCTCACCAGGGAAGCGGGTAGCAGCGCTTCTCCTGAGGAATATCAAGGAATTTCCTTATTGACCTGGATCTTGGATGTTTATCTATATATGTATCTATTATAAATATAGTACCGTTGAGTTAGTATCCCATAACACAAGTCTCGAACTTACTTTGGGGCTAGCTCAATCTGTGATCTGTCCGTATTATACTTATATATACTTAGGTACTTATTATTAAATTACTTAACTATACACGTAACTATTTCGATATTAATAACACAGTAAAATAGGTTCGAAAAAGCATTAATATATTCACTGATATAAAATTATACAAGCTGTTGACATTATTCACAATTTCCGTTACAGGGTGTTAATTTTCACGGTAGGTTCCGGGGCACGAAAAAAGTGTGCCGAGTCTTTTACGGTTTTATTATTGACGCTCATTTGCGCCCGATTTTTACGGGGCCGCGAATGGTTCCAATAACAGGATCGTGTACTTTACGCAATTCTAGAAAACTTAAAATCGTATTCTAGTCAAAATTGGTACTTTTTTTCCCTTTTTGCCAACTTGGGCTAAAAACTTCTAATACAAGAACCACGTATCTTGCGATTTGTGAAACGTTTAGGCCAACAAATGGATGTTTTGGTTGATTATTAATTGGCAGAGCATTGCTAGCTCATTGATGAGTGATGGTTTTGATCCCAGCGGGGTTCGAAATCACGATTCTTAAGACTAAGCCACCACTAGACTAGGCACGCAAGGCAAAGTAAAGCATCTCGCTAGATGCTTAACTGCATAAATAGTTTCATCACCAATGCTCTCCAAACGGTGAAGGAAAAGGCCGTGTCGGCCGGCAGAAATTACCACCCACCAGACAAAGTCTTGCAGTCAAGCGATTCGTCGTGTTCCGTCATGATGTCTGGTGAAGCCATAAAAAAGACGGGTCTGAGCAGTTATGTTGAGATTTGTGCCGGGTACGATGCGCCACGTGTTTTTGTATCGAAAGTTGTAACACTTACCACCGGCTTGGCTCATCGCAGCCTTTTCATGAGACTTGGGTATGTTGTGCATGAGGCCTTGATTGGAATAAAACAAATTGGATTCAGTCTTCTAAAGAATTTTAATGGGATACTAGGCGTACACGCGTCTGACACTATGGTTTAGCAGTTCATATGATGATTTAGGTTAACACTTACAATTAGTAAGTTACATTACCCCATTGTAAATCAATCCATGGACTCGTCGTCGCAGACAGCATCTCCAGCCTGTGTGACCCTTATAGATTTTGCATGTAGCTGTTTTCACAGCCAGTTGGTTCACCTCAATGTTGCATACTATCAATAGGCCTATACGCAACTGTATGGCATTCTTCAAGAGACTTTATATTAGCATCCTTAATTTCTAAAATAAAGTATTGGACTCTGTCAAAAAATAAAAGATCATGTAAGTCTCCCCAAAGTACATGTTTTTAAACCGCATGACGCTAAGAGTCAAATCGACATTATACGTACACATCGTGGTCCAATCTCAAACATTGGTTTTCATTTTCGCACAAATTCCTTGCCTCTCACGCGATATTCAATATATTTTAATTATTAATTCGATCATAGGTTATTACAAAAAAACTTCTCTTCCCAAAATTTACATATATTAAAAAAAAAAGAAACCGATTATTAAGCAACGCCATCTATACTAATCTACTTGGCACCAATTATAAATCCATTCCACCATTGCCGCTAGATGTCGCTACTTATCTCGTTTACAAGTTCTTCTGATTTTTATACGTTACAAAGTTTGATCATGGAGGGTCTCAAGATAAATCTCCCTCTGGCGCAGCAGCGTTGGTCGTATTGTTGGGTTTAACATTGTATAACCTCGCTAAACTGCCGTCTTCCTTCCGATTCACTCAGTTTGTTTGAGTGAATAGGCTCTTAATAAACTAGCGCGCTTTACCATCAACGATTGCATCACTGCTTACTAACAGGCGGCATCGCGGTCAAGCAATAGTATATAATAACAATAAAAATCATAAATTCGGAGATATCTGACAACCTGTACTGAGCCCAAGAGCTGGATTAATGAGTATCCTCTACAGAGAGGAGGCATAAGGGATATCTTATTAAACAATAAATGGGCTGAAGAGGTCAGATAGGCAGTTGCTTTATGTACCCTCCAACATACTTGTATTCAACTATAGCCGGCTTTTGGGTGTTGAGATTTCCTCGAACCTAAACTTTGGGCGGTTCATTGAGTCCAAGGCCAAGGTGGCTGCCAGAAAACTTGGCGTTATCGCAAAGGTCCGGCAGTACTTCACACCAGGGCAGCTTCTAATGTTGTACAAAGCACAGGTCCGTTCGTGTGTGGAGTACTGCAGCCACATTTGGGCTGGTGCTGCTAATTGTCACCTGGCCACTTTGGATTCAGTGGAGAGGCGTGCGAAGAGGCTGATTGGTGACCTTGATTTAACTTGAGTTGGTCTCCAAAGCCTAGAGCACAGGCGTAGAGTAGCCAGCCTTTCGGTGTTCTATAGGATACATTTTGGGGAGTGTGCGAGGGAATTGCACGATTTAATTCCCCCATCTCCGTTCCACCATCGGACGACCCGTCGTACGGCGAGTTTCCACCCTTATGTTGTTAACACCTCTACGATCCGGACGAAGCGTTTCGCCTCCTCCTTTATAGCGCGTACATCGAGGGACTGGAATAATCTGCCGGCGGCGGTGTTTCCGTCGGACTACAATTTGAGTGTCTTCAAGGCTAGAGTGAATAGGCTCTTAATAAACTAGTGCGCTTTACCATCAACGATTGCGTCACTGCTTACCATCAAGCGGGATTGCGGTCAAGCGCTGGTTTATGTTTTAATAAAAAAAAAAAAAATCTAACTATTACTACTATCTCATAGCGGAATATTTCTTCACTACATATTATAAAACAAATTCACTTTGATGACACTGCTGTCAAGTACCGCAACCCTCTGATAGGATGCTAATTACACCCCATTCAAAATCTCCAAGCTTAGACATGTCCTCATTGACCCTGACGACCCCATTACACTCCTCCAAGAGGCCAATAGGGTCACCAGTCATCGCCAATATGTGGGAGTGGGGAGAAGAAGCAAAACTCCGCTGCCGTGAGAAATCGCGTTACGGCGGATAGATCTCCGGCGGGATCTCATGGCGACATGGAGAGTACGATTATCGCAACCCAGTGCTGGGTACGCCACGATAGCGGCGGTAAATTTCCTGTTTGAGGAGTTTCTAGAAAGGCGCCAGGGTGTCCTCGCCTTCCGTCTGACGTAGGTTCTCACCGGACACGGCTATTTCGGGAGGTTCCTGTTCCACATAAGGCGGGAGGAAACGCCAGGGTGTGATCACTCTGGGGATCAGCCTGAGGATACGGTGGAGCATACGGTGGAGATCCTTGTGGCGGCGATCGACGGCGATCTCTCGCGTCCAGCCCTGATTCAGGTCATGATCGGAAGCGAGAGTGCATGGCAGGCCATCACCTTCTTCTGCGAAGCAGTGATGCTGGCAAAAGAGGAGACGGAGCGCGTGAGGGAGCGGAAAACCAGCGCCCTCAAATCTTCTTATAGATTAGTTAATAATAAATTTTCATAACTTCTGAACATGTAGAGGGATTATAAAAAACCTTCCAATAACGTTTAATATTACCCCAAGAAGCCGTGCCCTTGGTATATTACCCTCTTGGCATATTTCACCTTTTCCAAATCATTCATCAAAAGGATATTTAACTTATTAAAAATATATTAAAGCTGCGCAAATTGGTCTAAAACACCCAATTTTAGACTCCACCAACGATTTCATGTAAATCAGGAATATTCGATGTACTGCCTCAATTATACCTTTAAGCTTATCTTTGGCAATCAAGGGCGCTATTGTTTAGCTCGCCGCCTGATAAGGACCAGGCCCGGGTCGGATCGCGCGTTGTATTCCACGCGCTCCATCTTTATATGAAACCTGAATATAGTTTGTTCAGAATAAGCAATTGAATCGATACCAATCATTTTTGCAACATGTTATATTTTTTTTTTTCAAATATAATTTAAAAATGTTGCAGTGTGGTTACCGAACGGACAACACAGTCACATCGGATCATAGCGTACTAGGGCATCCGCCGCGCCGCGCCATGGCAGGCACGGGTGGGTGAGCGGTACGTTCACCATGTTTTTGTCAGGACTACTAGATAACATACCATAACGTTGTGACTTTTCATGATAGTTTTTTGAAATTTTGTACATAAATTCTTTACATAAAAACACTGGACAAGTGTTTCGAGTTTCGCATATCATCATCATCATCATTATCAATCTTTTACCGTCCCACTGCTGGGCACAGGTCTCCTTTCATACAGAGAAGGATTGAGCGTAATCACCACGCTTGCTCAATGCGGGTTGGCGATTTCTGACTTAAAGTCCAGGTTTCCTCAAGATGTTTTCCTTCACTTTCAGTCATTGGTGTCCAAGATATATGTACTTAGAAAGTACATATAACTTTAGAAAAGTTACATTGGTACTTGCCTGACCTGGAATCGAACCCGCGCACTCATACTTGAGAGGCTGGTGTTTTAGCCACTAGGCCACCACGACTTATATACGCATACGTTTCGCATATCCGTATACGTTATCCATAACTCAATAACTATTTAGGTAGTTTCAATCCGGTCTAAACAATTTTTTTGTCTTGTCATCATCATCATCATTTCAGTTGAAAGCCGTCCACTGCTGGACTTAGGCCTCCCCCAAGGATCTTTGCCCTACATCTCCCGTATCCAGTGATTTCCCGCGACCTTCACCAGATCGTCGGTCAACCTTGTTGGCGCGTGGTTGCCACTCGAGAGCCCGTCGGCCCCTATCGGGCATCAATCCTATGGGAAACGTGCCCGGCCCACTGCAACTTAAGCATTGCAATTCTTCGGGTTATGTCAGTTACTCTCGTTCTTCTGCGGATCTCCTCATTTCTGATTTGATTACGCAGTGAAACCCCAAGCATAGCAGCATTGGACGTCTTTCGGCTGAAATGATCAACGATTATCCCCATAGATACCTACCCTGCCTTTGGGAATAAAAGGGGGTTATGATGGACTCCGACCGACTGAAGCCTCACAGTTCCTTCCACTTCCATAAGTCAGGGGCCGGGAAAGACATGTACCTACATTCACCGCAGTCCCCCGATTCGTTAAAGTTACCTTCTGAGTTAAAACAGTACACAGTTCATCTGATTTAAACATTATTCACACAACCAGAATATATTGAATAAGCCTATAAATAAGAGAAACGTCACCTTTCACAAAACTTTAACATCTAATTAAACACAAATTAGTTATACCAAATTCAACCTTAAATCAAAAGCCATAAAGCTTAAAACATTCACCTAATACAGCTAAAGTCAATTTTAGAGAATTAGAACGCCAGACAATTTTCGGTTCTAAATAGGAAGTATTAAGGTATTTATTGTGTTGAGCTCTAAGTGTAAACAAATAAATAGAATCTGACTTTGAATAGTACAGTTAGTTTGTCTGTTGGAACTTATTTGAAGTTGTACTCGAGACTGGGTTTGGCGGCTTTTCAATGAAGTTTGCCCTTGGTTTAGTTTTGTTATCAAATATATCTACATATATATTTCTAATCAAATCAAGGTGGTGAATTTAACTTGCTAAAGGATCTTGGGTCAATTTACAACTTTAAACTGTGTATAGAAACGATCTAAAGGTATGAAAGGTTCGATTCCATACTTTGATGACATAGATGGTGCAGTGCCTGAGTGATCAATTGCTGCGCTGTGTGTCCCACACCGGTGTCCCAAATCTGGGTCTCGCTGTTTGTATATGTGAGTTTAAATATTTTTAAACGTACCCATAGTACAGGAGTAACATCTGGAGCACGCTTATAAAAAAAAATGCATATACACATAATTTAAATAATTCTAAAACATATTGACAGTTAGTAAATTACCAAAAAAAGGTTTATTTTGTTTTTGTATTTTTTTTTTTAATAATTATAAACTAGCCCCTGACTGCAATCGCGCCGGATGGTAAGCAGTGATGCGATCGTTGATGATAAAGCGCGCTAGTTTATTAAGAGCCTATTCACTCAGAAAAACTGAGCGAATAGGAAGGAAGACGGCAGTTGAGCGAGGTGATCCAATGTTAAATTAAACAACACGACCAACGATGCTGCGCCAAAGGGAGATTGATCTGAAGACCCTCCACTACCAAACAACAACCCAACACAACAACATTAGGCGCATCGTACCCGGCATACATCGCAACATAACTGCTCAGACCCGTCCTCCGTACGGCTTCACCAGACATCATGCCGGAACACGACAAATCGCTTGGCGGCAAGGCTTTGTCTGGTGGGTGTTAACTTCTGCCGGCAGCCGATGTTATGGCCTACCACCGAGAAAATTGAAGGTTACAAAACGTTTTTCTTGTACATCATCTGTCATAAAAAGATTAAAGTGAGAAACTAGTTTTAGTAGCTCAACCTAGCCATTGTTATTTAAGTAGTCTGCCTTGCTAGGTGTTTGAAGTGAACAATTATTTTAATTTTCACTTCTCTCGACTAAGTTGAAGTGTTCTTGCTAACGTTTTTACCAAGTATTTAGGTTGCACATAAATGTACTAGTAAGATGCCCCGTGTGGTACTGGACTTAGAATAGTACTAACCCATATCCTCTGGTGGGTGTCGTAAGAGGCGACTAAGGGAACTCTCACCAGAGAAACAGGCAGCAGCACTTCTCCTGTGGAATATCAAATTACTAAGATCCCCAACCCGTCCACTAAGCACACCCCCCTAATGTGGAAAGCTTTGGGAGAAAACTTTGTCCAGAAGTGAACCTCTATAGGCTTGTAGCGGTGCATACAACGCAACATGCGAACAACGCGTCATACTGACGTCACGAGAATCCTGCATCTCGCAATCAGAGTTTAGAAGCGTGTAAAACAGCGGGTGATGCCATCTTAACTGTATACAAACGATGCATTGCTGAAGGCGTTTTTCCTCGTAAATGGCGACGCGGTTTCATACGAATAATACCAAAGTGTGGTGACAAACCACCGGATGATCCGAAGTCATATCGTCCTATCACACTTCTACCATCTTTGAGTAAACTTCTTGAGCGCCTCATCGTTCCACGTTTACTACCGAACGGTCCAAAATTCCATAATAATCAATATGGCTTCACCATAGGTAAATCTACAGTCGACGCGGCGTTTTCTGTCAGAAGAACCGTTAACCAATCTGAAAACAAGTACGTAATTGGGATCTTCCTGGATATTTCTGGGGCTTTTGATAACGCCTGGTGGCCTATGCTGTTGTTAAAATTAAAAACCCGCGGTTGCTATAGAAACATATATAATCTCGTTTACTCTTACTTTATAAACGGTTCCGCGGTACTTAAGCTCGGTCATTTTTCTAGTACTAAACACTAACCATGGGATGTCCTCAGGGTTCAGTTGTCGGTCCTTATTTATGGAATTTGGGTTTTGATGACTTCCTCGCTATCCCGCTTCCTTGCGGCTGTTCACTTACTGGTTACGCGGACGATGGCCTACTGCTCATTCAGTCAAGTACCCGAGCTGGACTTGAGAACTTGGCCAATACTTGCCTAAATTTAATATCTCAGTGGGGTGATCGTAACCGCCTAGCGTTTGCGCCACATAAAACCTATCAACTTCTACTAAAAGGTAATCTTAAATCATTGCCTAGTATTAAATTTAACAACGTTCCCATTAAAAAACAGCAATCCGTATGCTACCTTGGTATGATCTTAGAAAGGAATTTTTCATTTATCGAACATATAAAAATAGTTGGTGAAAAAGTTAAAAGGAACTTTTATGCCCTAACTAGAATATCCAAAGCAACTTGGGGTCTATCATTCCTAACTTTAAAAACTATATATGGAGCTACCTACTTAGGATGTATGTGCTACGGTGCACCTGTTTGGGCCGATAGGGCCAGCATAGGGGCGGCACGACGTAAACTGCTCCAAAGCCAACGTTTGGCATTGATATTTTTATGCAAAGCGTATAGAACGGTCAGTACTGAAGCCTTACCGGTACTGGCAGGGGTACTTCCAGTCGACCTTGAGGTACAGCGACGTGCTTCAATGTACTACTCCGCGAGGGGGGAGGCCATGGACACTAATTTTGTTACACAACGCGACTTTAATAAAATCTCTAGATTATTTAAACCTCAGACTGAAGTCTGGGAGGACCTCTTATCCGAATGGCAAAGTAGGTGGGATAATTCCATCAAGGGCCGGCACCTCCATCTATTCTTTCCATCCGTTGGCGATCGGCTGGCTAAGACATGGCTGGAGGTTGACCACTGCGTTGCCCAATTTCTCACAGGTCATGGCAACTTTAAAAGTAAACTGTATTCTTTTAAACTTGTTCCTTCGCCTTTGTGTCAGTGTTCTACATCGAACTGTGAATTTGAACAGTCCGCACATCACATCTTGTGGGAGTGTGTTCTTTGGCAGAATGAACGCAATATTATGTTGGATAGTGTACAAGTTGTTGAACCTTACAGGTCTCTTGCAGGGCTCACAAATGAAAGATGTAAATTTAAGACTCAAACCCCTTTATTACATGCCATCCTTTTTTCATATATATAACTAGAAATAATTGTTACAATTTTGACATCTTTACGACAACATGGTTTATAGTGAACAACGTCAATTTGACGCAGTACAAACCTTCTAGTTATTTTGACATTCACTATTTAAAAACACGCAATCCATGATTCGGCCAGTATTCTCACAAAGGAGTTGAGATTACTTCCAACACAAGTTACATCCGGAGTCGTTTATTATACGGACCTTGTAGAAACTAGAACCAATTTCCGTGCGTTCAGGTGCTTTTGCCATACCTATTATTGGAATCAATTGTAACAGCTAATACTTACTTAGGACCCATTAACTTAATCAAATTTTATTCCGTGGTGTTTGGCAATCTGGGCTTCTCCCAGTTGCAATAATGTCCCTTTGTGCCGTTTGGCCTAGTTCTGTTCTGTCTCCTGCTTGTTATGGAGGGAAGTGGAAAAAATATATTTTTTCTTACTCCTCCGCTATTCTTTTCTGATTAATTTCGTTGCGGGATCCAAGACAGTTGAATCGTTTCTCCGGGACTCGTCGAGCTTCATTGCTCGGCGTTTTTCTGGCGGTCGCCACTGTTGATTCTGGCTTTCAGGAGTTGCAGTGGTTGGGAAAAGTGTGGCGGGTTTTGTCCCAAGAAAAAATCAGAGTTTTCTGTGCAACTAGCACGCATACAAGTTCACCACATAAGCCGGCGGGCAAAGTTGCCCGCCAGACAACCAGTCTGGTCGGAGGATCTTCCCTTTTCTATGGAGAATGAGTGAACTTTACTCCCTGTTCCTCATTCCTCCACACTGGTGACCCCGAAGATCCCGACCCGATCTCGGTCCGATCCCGAACCGATCCCGACCCGATCCAGAACCGATCCCGTACAGATGCCTAACCGATCCCGAACGGATCCCGACTCGATCTCGGTCCAAGCGACGAACTATACCGATCTCGACCCGATCCTGGACCGATCTCGACAAAAAAAAAATCGAAACCCGCAGACGGAGGGGAATAATGTAGCGGTGCCTACAACGCAACATGCAAACAACGCGTCATGCTGACGTCATGTGAATCCTGCATCTCGCATAAGAGTTTTCTGTGCAACTAGCCCGCATACAAGTTCACCACATAAACCGGTGGGCAAAGTGGCCCGCCAGACAACCAGTCTGGTCGGAGGATCCTCCCTTTTCTATGGAGGATAAGTGAACTTTACTCCCTGTCAATCCTGCACAGGCTGAAGAAGTTTAGATTATAAGAATTGAACATTATCGTTAGTCTAGTGAAGACAGATCTGGTAGCGGAAGTGTGGTCAGAAAGCCGATGTCATCGTCCGACAAATTGGTGAAGATTGCTGGATGACTCCGACTTACGAAGACTAGAGACAGAGAAGAGTGGCATGCATTTTTTTGTTACTTACTGCCTACATTCAGCAATGGCTGGTGAAAGACCAAAGACCAAAGAATAACTTTTACAAGCACTACTACTGTAGAGCATGGGGTCATGAATTCGGTCCCAAATCCCGGTAGGTTTGAGTTGATATTCGTGTCCGGCTTTCAAGAAAAGGTTCTATTAGGCCAAGCTCGCATGGGCGCATTTTGTTGTCCGGCTTAATGTAACTTATAGGAGCATAATTTTATATTATTCTGCAGGTGTGGTATCAACCAGGGAATTGCTTCTGGAGGGGTATGTTTTAGACGGTAATAACACGCCCGTTCATTTTGCTTAGAGAGGGAGAGGTCAGGATGAGCCATTGAGGGGATCATTTTTTGAACTTGAATTTTCGGAGATTTTAAATAGAATAATAATAATAATTTATTGACATAACGATACATACACACACACACACAGAGACAACACAGATTAATTAAATACTAATAAATGGTAAAGAAATCAATGAAACACTTCAAAGACTTAGTGGTTGATTGTGTGAATTCCGTTTAAGCAAAAGGTACCAACCAAAGTGACAGCATGAAATTTTAAGTTAGAAGCAGTGGAGAGAAGGGGCCTCAAATATTAAACACAAAGGCGAAGCCTGGTGATGTACCCAAGAGACTGGCGGCATTGCCACATCGGCTGGCAATGCCAGTCATTGTGTAAGCCAAAAAGAAATGTTTTTCTATGTATTTCATCTAAGCAATATATACATATATACATATATATAGTAGAACTATGTTATTAATCATCATCATCATTATCATCAACCTTTTTATCGCCCCACTGCTGGATACAAGTCTCCTCTACTACGGAGAAAGATTGAGCGTAATCACCACGCTTGCTCAATGCGAGTTGGCGACTTCATACTTAAAGTCCAGGTTTCCTCAAGACGTTTTCCTTCACCTTGTAACCAGTCATTGGTATCCAAAATATATTTAGAAAGTACATATAACATAGAAAAGTTACATTGGTACTTGTCTGTCTGGAATCGACCACGCAAACCCATTCTTGAGAAGTTGATGTTTTAACCACTAGGCCACCACGACTACAGAAGACAAGAAATAAACAATTATATAAAAGTTTTTAGTACTTAGTTTTTATGGAGGCCCCGGGTTCGATCCCCGGCCAGGTCATGGTGGAAAACGATCCTTACCTGATTGGCCTGGGTCTTGGATGTTTATCTATAGAGTATGTTAAGAAAACCCTGTCCGACTCATAAGGATAATAAAGGTTAGGTAAACACATGACCAAATATAATATAAAAATTAACGTAATCATCATATTACCAATACAAATGAATTTTGAAATAATCTTTTTTCCCGCGAATTAATACCAATTTCCCCGAAATTTAGTAATTTTTAAAAAAGTGACAACACCGGTATTATTATGAGCGAATAGCGATGCGACCACGTGCCGAGTGCCCTGCCGCTTGCCGCCCGCGGAAGGGTGAACGCACATTTATTAAATTACCACTTTTTGCAAAATAATATTTATTTTTTGGGGGATTTTTTTTTAAGTTTAGACGTGTTTTGTATCCATTAGTAGAATCAGTTATCGATACCTAACAACACCTTCACGGGTCGGACAGGGTTTTCTTAACATACTGTATATGTATCTATTATAAATATAGTATCGTTGGGTTAGTATGCCATAACACAAGTCTCGAACTTACTTTGGGGCTAGCTCAATCTGTGTGATTTATCTATATATATTATGATATTGTTTTATCTTTTTAATTTGTTAACGTAACATGATATACATAGTCAGCATACTATGTGCCCACTACTGGAACTGGAACAGGCCTTCTTTCAGTGAGAGGAAGTGGATCGTGATCTATCTCGATGGTAGGCCATAACCTCGGCCGCCGGCAGAAGTTACCACCCACCAGACAAAGCCTTGCCGCCAAGCGATTCGTCGTGTTCCGGCATGATGTCTGGTGAAGCCGTACGGAGGACAGATCTGAGCAGTTGTATTGCGATGTGTGCCGGGTACGATGCGCCAAATGTTGTTGTGTTGTCAGTTTGGTCGTGGAGGGTCTTCAGATGAATCTCCCTTTGGCGCAGCATCGTTGGTCGTGTTGTTGGGTTTAACATTGCATCACCTCGCTCAACTGCCGTCTTCCTTCCTATTCACTCAGAAAAACTGAGCGAATAGTCTCTTAATAAACTAGCGCGCTTTATCATCAACGATCACATCACTGCTTACCATCAGGCGGGATTGCGGTCAAGCGCTAGCATATAATTATAAAAAAAAAAATGTATCACGCGGGCTCAGTGAGGTTTGGTAGATGTCACATGTCTTAGAAGTTTTTGACACCAGGACATGCCGGTTTCCTCACGACGTTTTCCTTCAGGATTTTAAGAGCAGTGGTGATCAAATAACTTACTCAAAGTAAAGCACCTGTTGGCGTTCGAACTTACGGCCTACGACTTGTAAGTCGCGGATATCACTAGCACACAGTTGCTCTCTATACAATATGTAAAGAAAACCCTGTCCGACCCATAAGGATAATAAAGGTTAGGTAAACACTTGACCAAATATAACATACAATTTTACGTAATCATCATAGTAACAATACTAATGAAGTTTGAAATAATCTTTTTTTCCGCAAATTAATTCCAACTTCCCCGAAATTTGGTAATTTTAAAAAAGTAACAACACCGGTATTATTATAAGCTAATAGCGATGCGACCACGTGCGGCGTGCTCTGCCCCCCGCCGCCCGCGGAAGGGTTGTTTACCTAGGTAGTTACCTCTTTTTGTGAAATAATTTTTTTTTTTAGGGGGATTTTTTTTAAGTTTAGCCCGGCTTTGTATCCATTAGTAGAATCAGTTATCGATACCTAACAATACCTTCACGGATCGGACAGGGTTTTCTTTACATATTATTGTATAAAAGGGTGTCTCTGACATCGACGCACAAACGAGTACCATGGATCCAGTACACGATTCTCCCCCCACAGGTGGAATTTTTGTCGATATTTTCCAGATTAAAAAAAATAATATGCAGTTTTTCTTCACTTTAAACTGTACATAATTGCTATACCTTTATAATCCAACAAGATTTTAAAGTAAAAAAATAATTAATTCGCTAATTACACAAAAAAGCGCAATGTGAACAAAACTCGAAAAACTATCCTATCAGCTGATTTAATAGAGTTCACATCAGGGGTCAACGTCATACCCACAAATACGCGCGGCGGCACGCTTGCAACGTTCAAAGGCCGAGTCGACACATTTTTTAAAATACTGCTATTTCTGTAACCGCTCATTAACGATATAAATGATTATCATAATTTTATTAGTGGCATGCGGTGTAGCCTTCTCGCGAAGTTTGCGTTGCGATGTCAGATACACCCTGTATAGAAATAGGTATGAAACAAAACAGGTATGCAAACACCTAGAATAAATATATAACAAGCATAACCACAATCGAAACCGAGTCATGTCAAGCCTTTAGTTAATTTCGTATTGTACTGCAATTGCGTATCTACACACGAAAACTAACCCCAATACTATCAAGTTAAGGGTCACATTTCTTTGACCGGGGTCTTCTAAACGAATAAGAGTGACTTGTAAATTGGGTACAGTAGAGGAATTTCGGCTGTAAAACGTAGCGTTTACGGTTTATTTTCATTTGAAGCAATTTTTCGGAGAAGGTTCTGAAATCAACTTGTGTTCAGTTCGCCGGTGTATTTCGGGCATCCAAGTTGTTTCGGTCGGATTCGGGAAAAAAAATACGAAGTAATTATACTTTGTGTTTATGTTTATCGTGTTTAATATATATGGTGGTTTGATTTTGTGAATGAATTGTTTCTTTTGTTTTGGTGCGGGAAAAAAGAGTATTATTTATTATTCTGTTGTTCAATTGTGCTCTGTTTACGAACAATAAACGTTTTATTTTGTTTAAACAAAAAGTTAAACCACTGAATGTTGTATTTTAGGTATTATTTTTTGCTGAGAATTTGAAGTGAATAAAATCTCTAAATAAATGATAAATTAGTTGCTTTGTATAAAAAAATAAATAATAAAAATATCAAAGTTTAGCCAAAATCAGCAGATAGACTGGTAAAGCGGACCCCAGCTTCGGATGCGGCTTGGAATAACGCTGAGATGATGATGATGATGATGAAAATAAATAATAAAAATACTTATTATATTTTTAAATGATTTTATATTTTTATATACAAATATTTAAAAATATAAACTAATATGTTAATATGGTGAAATAAAGGAAATAATAAAATACTTATTATATGAATTAAAATAATAGTTAAAATACTAAAAAAAACAATGAAATAATCCAATCAGATAAATTATCGAGGCAAATGATACAATCTTTCAGATTTTTACGATCTTGTTTTCCATGAAAGGTGGGCAGAAGTCCAAAGATTATTTCACTAGGTACTGTTATTCTGGAACTTCGTCCAATAGTACCCAATTTATTACGTGAGAGATGTCAATCGATAAAAAGTTGCATTTGTATTTAGTTAATAGTTCTTAAAGCCGTAATTGTTCCTTTAGTGTAGATTACTCTTTCTTGTGTACACCATATAAATTACAGAATATAAATTATGAAGATTTTAGAAAGGGTGACGTCATATTAGGCGGTCTTATCGCTAAGACTGATTTATTCTCGAACGAAAAACTCATCTCAGTCGAAACCGAGAATAGACAAAGCGTGAAAAAAAAAAAAACAGAGTGCGGCTCATTTTTTATACAATAAGAACTATTTAACAGAATTACCTGTTTTTATTTTGTTTTTAATTAGTAATCAAAATTAAATGACATTATATTATTATTTAAAAAAACAATTTTGTCGACCATTTTTGGCTTGCAAAGAGTGTCGCCTCTCGTTATACAATTGTCCAACTTTGCTAAACATTTGTTCACTTGCTACGCTAGAAGGCGGCGCAAATAAAAACTTTTTTGCTATAGGCCTAAGTACCTTCTAAGGTGACGGAAACTAATATTCAAAAATATTAGCATTTCGTTGGAGTTTTGGCTTTCAGAAAGACAGTTACAACCTCTCTAGTCACAATCACGGTCCTAACTGAGAATCTCGATTTTTCGGTCGGATTTGTAGCCGAGAATGCCGAGACCATGAGCGAGATCTCGGTTGAGGCTCACAGATAACCTTTGGATGGAATATCAAGAGGGGGGAGACATAAATAATGTACGTAGTTTACGGTGTTTTTTTTTTTTATTAAAGTATAAACCAGCGCTTGACCGCAATCCTGCCTGATGGTAAGCAGTGACGCAATCGTTGATGGTAAAGCGCACTAGTTTATTAAGAGCCTATTCACTCTAGCCTTGAAGACACTCAAATTGTAGTCCGACGGAAACACCGCCGCCGGCAGATTGTTCCAGTCCCTCGATGTACGCGGTATAAAGGAGGAGGCGAAACGCTTCGTCCGGATCGTAGAGGTGTTAACAACATAAGGGTGGAAACTCGCCGTACGACGGGTCGTCCGATGGTGGAACGGAGATGGGGGAATTAAATCGTGCAATTCCCTCGCACACTCCCCAGAATGTATCCTATAGAACACCGAAAGGCTGGCTACTCTACGCCTGTGCTCTAGGCTTTGGAGACCAACTCGACTATTCAAATACAACTTTAGATAGGTTTTTATAATCAAAGGAGCAATTTTAAGAGTTTGAACCGTGTTATCTCAGCCTTATTCAGCCTATAGAGGTGTTGCCACTGCTAGACAAAGGCTTTCCTCAAGGTTTTCTATTACATTGTTGGGTTGGGGATTACAGTAATTTGATATGCCATAAGAGAAGCACTGCCGCTGCCCTGGTGTGAGTTCCTTTAGTTGCCTCTTACGAAATCTACGGGAGTATATGGGTTGGTACATAGGTACTATTTTAAGTCCGGTACCACACAGAGGGATCTCAGCCTCGATCTGTCAAAAACTTCTTAAGAACTTAAAGAACCTTTATTTTTAGCAAGTTTTGAACATTGATTTTCTGTGAGATGAAATGGCGACTTGAATATCAAGGTTTTTAATTGCTTAAATTGGTCTTTAGTTTAATATATTAGCTGGAAGAATAAAACTTCCAAGCCAAAACCCACCTTCCATTTTTTTCATAAACAATACACACATTGATTCTTAACAAATATAGATGGTTTTTTTTATGAAAAAAAAAAAAATACATCAGTCCGCTTTAGCTTTAGATAGAAGAAGATTCATAGAAGTAGAGATTTACTCGGATTTACTCGGTGGTAGGCCATAACATCGGCCGCCGGCAGAAGTTACCACCCACCAGACAAAGCCTTACCGTCAAGCGATTTGTCGTGTTCCGGCATGATGTCTGGTGAAGCCGTACGGAGGACGGGTCTGAGCAGTTATGTTGCGATGTGTGCCGGGTACGATGCGCCTAATGTTGTTGTGTTGGGAGTTTGGTCGTGGAGGGTCTTCAGATCAATCTCGCTTTGGCGCAGCACCGTTGGTCGTGTTGTTGGGTTTAACATTGCATCACCTCGATCAAATTCCGTCTTCCTTCCTATTCGCTCTGTTTTTTTGAGTGAATAGGCTCTTAATAAACTAGCACGCTTTGCCATCAACGATTGCATCACTGCATACCATCAGGCGGGATTGCGGTCAAGCACTAGCTGAATATCAGTATTTTATTTGGAACTCGATCGCGTTTGCTTGTCATTCACTTATCGATACTTGTGAATAGGGATGTTATGGATATGAAATTTCGGATACGGATTGGATACGGATTTAGGAATGATTATAATACCGGATACGGTTACGGATACGGATAATAAATTATTTCGGATTATCCGTTAGTTTCGGTTACGGATATTAATTTTTTAAGGAATTTCAAAAGTAAAATACAAATAGGTAATAAAGTAGTTTTACTTAGTTTTTGGCTGGAATTTCAATCAGACTGTGAGGTCGTCGTGAATCGGTAATTTCATCAAAAAATAACCAAACTGCACTCGACTTAGGACGCATTTTGTACAAGTTCAATCGATATCGTAACACAACACACTTGTCGAACTATTTGCTATTATAGAATTGGTCACAAGTCAGTTATTTACGAGAATGTTATGACGACAAAAGAAGAAAAAAAACAAACAATGCGCGTAGCTTGTGTGTGAAAACAACTTGTCATAACGTGTCTCAATTAGGCTCCGCCCCTATCCGATACTATGCGAAACTTTTATTTCGGATTCGGTTACGGTTAAGGATGATTTTTTATATCGGATATCCGATAGTTTCGGTTACGGTTACGGAGCTCCCTAACATCCCTACTTGTGAATGCTATATTTGTCTGCCGATTTTCATTATTCAGTTATCATTTGTTTCCATTTTGATATTTATTAATATTTAACTCGAAAGTTAGATGTTGTACAGACGACAGCCCATCAAGCTACTTACAAACTGACAAATTTATTTATTAGATTTTCAACTTTAAGGCTCGCAGGAATCGCTTGGCGGCAAGACTTTGTCTGGTGGGTGGTAACTTGTGCCAGCAGGCGATGTTATGGCCTACCACTTATTGGGAAAGGCTAGAGAAATGATGACAATAACTTGGCTCTTCTAATAATCTTTTATCATGTTAATATTTCTCATAGGTGTGGGCAGAGATCTAGGTACATATCACTGACATTTCATATGTTATGTAGGTTACATGTAATAAGGGATGAACGTATGGCTTATTTCAGATTACAGATGATCTTAATTCATCCCATGCAGATACTACTCACCTGGTCACGATCCATGCACCTGTAATTCTTTAGCTACGTTTCATCATCATCATCAACCTTTTTATCGTCCCACTGTTGGGCACAGATCTCCTCTCATACAGAGAAGGATTGAGGGTAATCACCACAATGCGAGTTGCGGTTGGTAGCTTCGTTTACGTCAACTTAAACACATCTAAACTGTCAATAGATAAGCGTAATTTAACAGTATTAAACTAATATTTAAGTGGCGGCCTCGCACCATAGGGAGGCCCGCAACTAAGTGGACCGATGACCTGGTGAAGGTAGCGGGAAGCCGATAGATGTGGGCAGCACAAGACCGGTCATCATGGAAAGCCTTGGGGGAGGCTTTTATCCAGCAGTGGAGATCTATGGGCTGAGAAAAAGAAGAAACTTATATTTGTCTTACGTTCTTTTTATCAGTAAATAGAACGGAAAATTGCCCTAAACTTAAATAACCTCATTTTAGTTTAGGGCACTTTGTGACCAACGGTGACAATAGCAGGCTACCCACCTGACCTTTCTGAAGAACTCCGCTAATGAGGTCGCTATAATTATATCCTTCCAGAGCGTCCATTCGCGGCATTTTGACTCTTATTTATTTATTTATTAAGGATTCACCAACAGCTGTTACAGATATTTTACATATTACATATACTTTTTTTTTTAATAATTATAAACTAGCGCTTAACCGCAATCCAACCTGATGGTAAGCAATGATGCGATCGTTGATGGTAAAGCGCGCTAGTTTATTAAGAGCCTATTCACTCAGAAAAACTGAGCGAATAGGAAGGAAGACGGCAGTTGAGCGAGGTGATCCAATGTTAAACCCAACAACACGACCAACGATGCTGCGCCAAAGGGAGATTGATCTGAAGACCCTCCACGACCAAACTCCCAACATAACAACATTAGGCGCATCGTACCCGGCACACATCGCAACACAACTGCTCAGACCCGTCCTCCGTACGGCTTCACCAGACATCATGCCGGAACATGACAAATCGCTTGGCGGCAAGGCTTTGTCTGGTGGGTGGTAACTTCTGCCGGCGGCCGATGTTATGGCCTACCATCGAGAAAAAAAGTACTTACAAAATATTCTGTCTTAAATCTAACTGCACAAACAAATATACTCAAGACTTAAATTATACTTATATTCTGATTCGTTATAAGTTCGATAGCGTAATTAATAGTCACTCGGAAATCGACTTAAATACTATTAAAACAAATTTCATATTTGTTTAACCTGAAATATGTCAGGTTGAACCAATTGAAAATTTCACAATTGCCTTGTACTTTGTATAATAGCTTTTCGCTCCTCTGGAAATTCATCATCATCATTTCTGCCGAAAACAAAGATTGCTGGACATAGGCTTCCCCCAAGGATCTCCACGACGATTGGTCCCGCGCCTTTCGCGTCCAGTGGTTTTCCGCGACCTTCACCAGGTCGTAGGTCCACCTTGTCGGGGGCCTAACCACGCCGCGTCTTCCGGTGCGTGGTCGCCACTCGTGAACCCGTCGGCCCCATCGGGCATCGGGCATTAATATTACAAAGCATCACAAATGTAAATTAGCTAACCTAACCCGTGTCGTGGTACGGTGATTTAGTTACTGCGATCAATTATTCGACTCAAGCGTGATTTGTTACAGCTCCGCCCTAAACTATAATTTATTGAATACTAACGATCCGCCCCGGTTTCGCACGGGTGCAATGCTGTTACAAAATACACTACAGAAAAACTGAACGTTTTATAAAAAACCGCCGCGAACGCTGCGCCGTGTACCGCCGCAAACGCGACACCCAGCAATTTTAAAATCTGTATTATCTTCGAAAATATTCATTTAAATCATATGCTGTAAAGGGCGATATAGGTATATATTAAATCAACAATGTATTTAAGGTATTAAATTGGATAAAGATTTATGCTGTATTGGTTAAAAGTAAATGACAAGAAAATGATTTTGTGGGATATAAGAGACAGACATATACCATACCATAAGAGATAGACATATACCATCGTGGACTTTTTTATAGACCTTTCCAATGTGTACAATATTTGATACATTATTATGATAAATCTCGTAGGGTTCAGCCTGCGTTTCAAAAAATGTAATTATTTACCACATCACATTAGAAACCTCAAAAATAATAATAGGTATTCCTCCACCATTTAATGGATGTTATTAAACATATAAACCTTCCTCTTTAATCACTCTATTTATTAAAAAAAAAACCGCATCAAAATCCGTTGCCAAGTTTTAAAGATTTAATCATGCAAAGGGACATAAAGAAAGAGAAAGCGGCTCTGTTTTATAATATGTAGCGATATTATTCAGACCTTCAGAATAACGGCAGGCGTTTAAAGACTAGACAGTTAATAAAACGGTTAGTTAAATGAGTTGGCTGCTACAGATATACCTTTGACTTGCCCTATAGAAAACCAGCTAATTTTTCTTACTAGATATCTATAAAAATAGATATTTATAGAAATAATTGGTGACTATTGAACGAATCTAGGCAGCGCTGTCTATATTTAGAAACTTCGACCAATGCCTGCAGTTTCCGGGGATTTATATTTTTAGAAGATTTATATCACTGCAGCTGTCTGCATATGAAAACAGTGTGCCTATAGATCCTAGTCTAGTGTTACTCGTAGTTGTGGTGGCCTAATGGTTAAAACACCAGCCTCTCAAGTATAGTATGGGGGTTTGATTTCAGGTCAGACAAGTACCAGGCAAGTCATTGGTGTTCATTGGCCTGCCCATGCCCTGGCATGCTAGAACAGATCTTAGAGATGTATTTTTTGCCTTGTTGTAATTTAAAAAAAAAAAATAATAATAATGATACACAAAAACTGAAACGTGGTCGCTCACAATGGGCCTCATACGAAGGCTCAGAGTCATACAAAGGGCAATGCAAAGAGCTATGCTCGGAGTTTCTCTGCGTAATCCAATCAGAAATGAGGAGATCCGCAGAAGAACCAAAGTCACCGACATAGCTCTTCGAGTCGCTAAACTTAAGTGGCAGAGGGCAGGGCACATTGCTCCTAGAACCGATGGCCGGGCAGTAAGGGCGACCACGTACTGGAAGACGCAGCGTATGGAGGCCCCCAACAAGGTGGGCCGATAACCTGGTGAAGATCACGGGAAGCCGATGGATGCGGGCAGCACAAGACCGGTCATCGTGGAAAGCCTTGGGGAGGCCTTTGTCCAGCAGTGGACATCTATAGGCTAAAGCAGAAGAAGACACAAAAAAAAGTCTTCAGAGTTGGTATAGAAGGTAGATTAAAAGTGTTTTATTGCCAGAGGATTTACTCGGTGGTAGCCCATAACATCGGCCGCCGGCAGAAGTTACCACCCACCAGACAAAACCTTGCCGCCAAGCGATTTGTCGTATTCCGGCATGATGTCTGGTGAAGCCGTTCGGAGGACGGGTCTGAGCAGTTGTGTTGCGATGTGTGCCGGGTACGATGCGCCTAATGTTGTTGTGTTGGGAGTTTGGTCGTGGAGGGTCTTTAGATCAATCTCCCTTTGGCGCAGCATCGTTGGTCGTGTTGTTGGGTTTAACATTGCATCACCTCGCTCAACTGCCGTCTTCCTTCCCATTCGCTCAGTTTTTCTGAGTGAATAGGCTCTTAATAAACTAGCGCGCTTTACCATCAACGATCGCATCACTGCTTACCATCAGGCGGGAATGCAGTCAAGTGATAGTTTATAATTATTGAAAAAAAAAAAAAAAGATGTGTTAACATTAGGATTTAATCCGCAGTACTTCTAAATAAATGATATCAACAGAGCTTTTGTGAGGTGAAGTGCTTTTAACAACCATTTGATGTTTGTGTAACGGTTGGTGCTTAATAAGAAGTGACAGCCAAGTGTGACTAAAAAGTGATTTTGTGGATCTGAAGAGCACCGGTGTGTCAGCATGAGTTTACGGAGGTAAGGCTATTGATAAGTTGTGAAGGAAATAAGGACACAATGTTTATTTATTTACACTTTCGCATGTGAACTGAACAGAGACGGACTTAATTTATACATAAAAAATAATACCGTATGTATTCTATAACTGTCAACCACGGGTGGTGAAGAAATTTGATAGCAATAGGGATGTTTGCTGCGTAAAAAAAAAATTATCGGTGGTAGGCCATAACATCGGCCGCCGGCCGAAGTTACCACCCACCAGACTAAGCCTTGCCGCCAAGCAATTTGCTGTGTTCCGGCATCATGTCTGGTGAAGTCATACGGAAGACGGGTCTGAGCAGTTGTGTTGCGATGTGTGCCGGGTACGATGCGCCTAATGTTGTTGTGTTGGGAGTTTGGTCGTGCAGGGTCTTCAGATCAATCTCCCTTTGGCGCAACATCGTTGGTCGTGTTGTTGGGTTTAACATTGCATCACCTCGCTCAACTACCGTCTTCCTTAATATTCGCTCAGTTTTTCTGAGTGAATAGGCTTTTAATAAACTAGCGCGCTTTATCATCAACGATCGCATCACTGTTTACCATCAGGCGGGATTGCGGTCAAGCGCTAGTTTATAATTATTAAAAAAAAAAAACATTTAGTCCGCCATTCAGATTATAGAAAAATATTGGATACGTATATTTTATTTTGTCAAATCAATAAAAATTGACAAATATAAAAGGCATCAAAGATCAGGAGTGGTGGCTGGTGACGTGCGTAGCGTGCAGTGACATCACCCGAGTTTTCAACGCACTGTGTCGTCTTCCTGATATCAAGAGGCAGCGCATTTCATAGAAAAATGGATTGAATATGAAATGAAAACAAAGTCAGATGTATGTGAATGACAGAGTAAGAAAAGATTGTTAGAAGAACGCAGGTTCTTAGTGTGTGAAGGGTACAAATAATGGAGGTGAGTCACAAGATATGTAATGCAATGGAACCGATTCCATAAGATAAGGTTTTCATTTGCATAAACATGTGTGTGTACCTACATAAGTGCATACAAGGTGATAAATAACGTTAAGCTCAAACATGTTTGTCACTATATGGCGTGCAAAATAATAGATTTATACAATTTAAAGAAAAATTATCACAATATTAAGAAAGAAAGAAGAAAGAAATTTTTTTATTCCGCACAAACAAAACGCACTTTACAACTAAATACCATGAAATTATATTAAAAAGAAAATACAGGAAAATAATAATAATAATATCACCAAAAGTCCTCTCAGACCTCAAAACTGCCAAACTATAAACAAAGTTGATTTGATGTCAAAGCCAGGGTCATAGACCATAGACGATGGAAGTAATAAGTACTACGTACAAAGTAGTACTGAGAGTTTTGGCGGGAAAGTCAAGCTGAGTGTCACGCTTGTTTTTCATTGGAATTTTAAAATTATTTATAGTGTTGTTTACTAAATAAAAGTGCGTGATTTATGTAGTAAAAAGTGCATTTAGTAAATAGTTCATAAAGAACAGTGAAATATCGCAGCATAGTGGCCACATCATGACTTTGCCCCAAACCTCACTTGTAAGACGGGTCACGTGGCCGTCTTTTTCGACATGAATAATTCATAATTACGTGACATTTGCAAAATGCACAAACCGTGCGAAGCCAAAAAATAAAGAAAGAAGAAGAAGAACAACGTAGTGCTTACCACCTACCACCTCCATGCCATAGACATTAGACAGCACACACCTTTTGACAATTGATAAATATCCGCCTGTTATGACAGGCGGATCGAACTGTCAAACTACGGATGCGTAATGCGCCCGCCGACACTGGCTGATGTCATCAACAAAGCAAACAACAACATAAAAATACAAAAAGATAATTGCAGAGAGGAGTAAATAATTAAGTGTGTTACAAAACAAATAACAGTTTAACTGTGCGTCGCATCTGTGCAAGAAAAGGTCGTTGCTCAGCAAAATGCTGGGACTTCAGACGAACCTATTGTCAACAGCGCTGATTTTCAGCAACCACCTCTCGGATGACGTAATGACGTCCCAGCGTGTGAGACAATTTATCGGGTACCTACAACCTGTAATTCGCGGTTGGTAGTACTAGGCCACTGCTGCTCCCAACACACCCATCATCATCATCATCTCAGCGTTAGGCTAGCGTCAGTCACATCCGAAGGGTTTTCAGATGTTCGATATTTTCCGTGAAGCGACTGCCGTCTGACCTCCACAACCCAAAGACTATATCTAAGTATTGCAATTAGACCAATTGTTAGACTTTTGAGGGCTCCAACAACCCGTAACGACTGCCACTAGATGTTCGTATGGCAAACGGGACCAACGGCTTAACGTGCTTTCCGAAGCACCACCAGACCAGTGCAAATATTCATATTCATGCATACAAATAATTGCACTGCGCAGGGATCGATCCGCGCCTCCTTGCGCAGCAGCCGCGTTCACTACCGTTACAACACGGAGGCAGTGGAACAGACTATCAGTAGCAATGTAAATGGATTCATTTTGACAGTTCAACAACATTCATTGCGCTATTTACGCAGCTAAGCAGACACATTTCCGTACACATGGTGCAATGTATTAAAATATGCTTTGAAATGATTTTAACTGATAGTTAAAATAATTAGAGTCCTATTTTGACATTCAAAAGCCCAGACAAAATGAACATATTAATATCTGAAAATATAGATTTAATTATGAAGTGTGATCAAAAGACAAAATATTATTTATACTTTACTCTTTAGTATTTTTTTTTTCTCGTAGACAAGCTAGTGTATTTTTAAATTAACTTAAGCTCTTAATAAATAACAATTTAAAAGCACAAACTGCATTAATTTAAAGTTTTAATTGGATAGAGAAACGAAACAAAGCTGCTGCATCTAACGCGCCACTTGAATTAGGTGGAAAGAGTACAAATGCAGCTTTAAAACATTCGGTTAGAGAGATAATTATATTGAATTAAGAGACTACAGCCCTAGGTACGGAATTTACAAAATAAAATAATAGAATAGAATACTCTTTATTATGTACACCATATAAATTACAGAACATAAATTTGAAGATTTTACAAAGGGTGACACAATGGGCTGGTATCGCTAAGAGCGATCTTTTACAGACTATCTTTGGAAGGAATACCAAGGGAAAGGACAGAAAAATAATGTAAGTACTCTACATTGTACTATTTACATAGATTATGCAATAAATAAGTACATAAAGTGTATGAAACTACATCTGATTAATAAACATCAAAAAAGACCAAATAAAATTGACTTATTTTATTCTTCCAGAACGCTGGAAGACTAATATTACCTAAACATTGTTAATATTGAAAGCACGATTTGCTAATTACAAGTTTCCACATATAAATAATATCTAGATACAATTTTTTTTTTTTAAGAATGAGTTGACAAAATCCATATAATGATACATTTTATTTTCATAGTTTTAAATTTAGATAGAGTGGGAGCACACAAAATAATAATAATAGCACAATAAATGTCATATTGGTGGTTTTCAGTTATTTATTACAGTTACTGATTAATACGATGCCCTGGCAGCAAGCAATAAAATTGAAATTCTTTGAAAATTTTATTTCCCAATAATGGCGGCCAATGACAATTGAAAAAGACGGCCGCGTGAACCGTCTACGAGGGAGGTTTGAGTCTAAGTCATTATGTGGCCACTATGCTGCGATATTTCAATGTTCCTTATGAATTATTTACTGAATGCACTTTTTACTACATAAATCACTCGATTTTATTTAGTAAAAGGCTCTATAAATAATTTTAAAAGTCCAATGAAAAATGCGCATCTTAGCTTTCCCGTCAAAACTCCTTGTGGCGCGGCGGAAACTTATTTGTACACCTATTATATAAATATTTTTGTATTTTTGTTTTTTTCCTATTACATCTTTTTTATTTTCAATCTACTGTTTGCCAAAAACCCTATTGTTAAGACTCTGCTGTCTGATTGTCATCAGCCTGTATTTTACGAACCGCGAAAGCTCGACGGTTGAAATTTACATAGGTTCCGTATTTCTGTTGGCTATAACAATAACTACGAACAACATACCTTTGTATGCTCAATAATGAGGTTTTCAACTACGTTGCATATGAATATTTTGTCTTTTAGAAGCTGTTTTTTTAAATTTTAATATGCGTTTTGTTTCTATAGAAGGAACGATTTTATTTATTTCTTTCTTATACTTATACAGAGTGGTGCTGGCAATACGACAATAAATTAAACATCGTGTACCTCAACACGTTCTGAATCTACCCATAAAAAATCATATAAATATATCCATTAGTTTAGTCACAGGAAAACATTTTTCATTTTTCACATTTTCTACATGATGTACACGTTGATAAGGAAGCGCTTACAGGTTAATGACCGCCGCATCGGCGGCAAATTTTGTTTTGTCCCCATTTTGATTTGACGAGAATTATTGCGGTCATTTTTTGCTTATTATTTAGTTAAAATACTGCAAATTCAAAATCAATGGTCATTTATTCAAATTACGCTGAATATCAGCATTTTTTGAATGTCTATATTTACATAAGACAGTCCCCCAAAACGCCTGCAATAGGATGTTTTCTGGGTAAAAAAAAAATGTTTCTATTTAGTCCGTCATTCTGATTATAGAAAAATATTGGATACGTATATTTTACGTACGTTTTATCAAATCAATAAAAATTGACAAATATAAAAGGCATCAAAGATCTGAAGTGGTGGCTGGTGACGTCACAGCTCGCTAAAAAGTGTAGCGTGCAGTGACGTCTTAATTTTTTGTTTATTTGAAAAAATAAAAAATACGTGTCTAGCGTCCTCCGTGGCGCAGCGGTCAACACGCCTGCCTGCGACGTGGAGGCCCCGGGTTCGTCCCCGGCCAGGTCATGATGGAAAACGATCTTTTCCTGATTGGCCTGGGTCTTGGATGTTTATCTATTTATGTATCTATTATAAATATAGTATCATTGAGTTAGTATCCCATAACACAAGTCTCGAGCTTACTTTGGGGCTAGCTCAATCTGTGTGATTTGTCCGTATATATTTATTTATTTTTTGGAAATCTGACTGACGGAATAATTAGTTTTTTTTAGTCAACTACCCTATTAGCAACTGTCTAGTTAGTTCGCTGTGAAGAAGAAATGTCGCAACAAACTCGCCTGCAATTCAACTGTCTATTCAGTTAAAAATGTCTTAATTTATACAATACTATGCACGTAAAGTAACTAACATAATACAATTCAATCTGCACACTCTGTTTCTTTGAGTCACTAAAACTAAATGGCAGTGGTCGGGGCAGATTGCTCGTAGAACCGTAGGCCGATGGGGCAGTAAGGTTCTGGAGTGGCGGCCACGTATAGCAAGAGGCAGCGTACGGAGGCCTCCATAGACAAACATACAGATGACAGATTTAGATAATAACGACAAACCTACATCTCGTTGCCGTAGAGTGAAATCCTCGTAAGTGCAAAAATAGTAACTTTTCAGGTGGAAGAAAAAACTGCGTGCTGTAAAATTTTTGTACGGCGACTTTTATATTTTTTTATTAATTAATGTGGAGATTTAACCCGCTTTCATACACAAATCAGTTCAGCACTATAAGATTGCCCAAACGAAAATAAAAATAAAATGAAACTACACGTTCGTAGCTAGGTATTCACACGAAACTGACAGCTGCGCGTGTTTATGAGGTTCTCATTTAGTGTCATAGATATCGCTACGAGTATCGAACGAACAAATGAGTTAGATCACGATGTGTGTCGTGAAGTTTTCTTCCCAGAAACGCAATAAATTAAATTTGAGCAAAAATGCATTCCCGAGGTTTTCACTCTACGGTGACGATATGTAGATAAGCGTATTTTCGTCCTTTGCCACCGACTTCCAAATATAGATATTTTTCACTTTTTAGTTGTCAAAAGCAGTGGCTTCGTGAATATCTGACCGGATGCAGGTAGACGCCAGTAGATTTACTGGTGTCTGCCTTCATCCGGGCAGATTTTCGGATGAGACCCTAACTTACTTGGAAAAGGGAAGGCAGATAATGGGGTGTGAAAAGCAAACGACGCAATTTCGTTTACTCAACTTTTTCTCGTGCGGTCCCATTTCGCTTTGGTCCGGTTCTGAGAATGGCTCCATACGTAAACCGTATAAGTCTTAAATCTGCCTTAAGTATGTGCGTGACAAATGGACAAATAAGTAAATATCACGCCAACCGTTTTCGATGATACTTTTTTATGTGAAAGGATATACTTTCAGTTTGCTCTCACAGAATGTTATCGGCATCAGTTTGGTTTCTAAACCAAAATTACGAGTATAAATTCTTATTCTACTCAGCCTATAGAGGTTCACTGTTGGACAACGATCTCGCTCGAAGCTTTCCACAATGACCAAACTTGTGTGGCTCGCATCCATTGGTTTCCAACGCTCTTCACCAGGTAATCGGTCCACCTTGTTCATTGTTGGGTTGCCTTCCTACGCTTCATCTTCCGATACCTCAGTGCCCCATCGGCCATCGGTTCTACGTGCAATACAATGTAATCGTCCAAGATGTATAATTACTACACGCGTATACGACGCAAGGACAAATTGCGCACAGTTGCTAGTAAAACTCACCTTCTGTATTTTCATACAGAACAATTGGCTTGTATCCTAAAAAATAATTTAATGTCCATCAGGTAGATTTATAAAAAATATAGAACACGTATTTTTTATTTTTTCTTTTATTCAAATACTTAGGAAGATATATTGATTTGAAATGTCGCATAACGTCACACCGTGGTACAAAATATAGCACGGCGTAACGTAATTAGCCCACACTCCGTAACTTTAATACGCTATATCTCAGTAGTTTTTGGTAATTTCGACAAAATATTTTTTTTTTATTATCTATAAGACGGACTAATTATTTTATTGATTTTCGTACCTTGGATACATCCCTATTGGCACAAATTGACACAATTGAATTGGTATTCGACAAATCATTGCTCCGTTATAGGCCCTCTCAGTCATGTGTTCATATTATTTTGACTACCACTATGACTATTGACTACTGTATGCCCTGTATTGTTGTAGTATGACTATTTTATGCTCTAAGGGCGGGACATAGCTGATCCATGTAATTGGTTTGTATCCTAAAAAAAGACGTGTGGCACTCGGGGACTGCCGCGGTAAAGCTATTGCATAGCATTTTGTATCAATTTATGCAATTATAATTATTTATTTATTTTATTTATGCAGTATTTCTTTCTCTTTGATATTAATTCAAGTTACACTTTTTGAGCGTGGTAACCGATAAGAAAACAAATTTTTCTTTTATTAAATAAATAAAAAGTTAATATTATTTAAAATATTTTTATTATTTTACAATACATGTGGGTTTTATTACCTTACAGTAGCTGTTGGTTATTCAGGAATATTTATCATTGAAACTATAGGTTTATGATAACTGAAATAAGAAACATAAGTTTGCGACTTAATATCCTCTAAATACCTAGAAAATACCGCGTCAATGGTGGTCCCATATTTTGTTGTGGACTCTTGTGGATCATTATTCATTTTCAAATTCAATGTTTTTGATAGAAAAGTTGTCAACCGCTCTGATTTTTTATCTTGAGGAAACCTGGGCTTTATAGGTCTGAAATCGCCAACCCGCATTGAGCAAGCGTGGTGATTACGCTCAATCCTTCTCTGTATGAGAGGAGATCTGTGCCCAGCAGTGGGGCGATAAAAAGGTTGTTGATGATGAACGGCGTCGGTGTCGAATTATTTGTTATCAATTTAATATTTTCGAGCTGATCTTTAGTAACATAATCACTTCTGATTGCGTTAACATCTGACCGTAGAATTAATAAATCCTTCATCAACTTCTTTACGTACGTTCTACGTAGTCAAAGCAAACTGGTGGCAATTTGTGAAGGTCATATGCCACAAAAACTGGGATTGTTCGGGATCCGTGATTTTAAACACCGTAATCGTATATTTTAGGTATTTCTGCTTTTTGTTCTTACGCCTCGATACATGTTTTTGTCTTGTCTTCGTAGAAACAAACAATAACTTTTTTGCCTCATCAATGTCTTCCTCAGAAAAAGCCGACGAGCATATTTTTATTAAACTTTCGTTGTTTCGTTTCGGAGATAACAATATTACAACTCGTACACTTAAATGTACTCGTATTAACATTGTTCACCGACATCTTTCTGTAATATTTTATTCAATAAAACTTCAACTTCAACTCTTGATCTGGTCCCTGTGGATAGATACCACAATTTTGCCAATAACACGTGTAACAAATTATAAAAATTCTTTAAAAAAATATTTCACAATAATGGCGGATATCGCCAATCACAGTTGAAAAAACGGCCGCGTGTGCACTTTTTACTCTATAAAATCACGCGCTTTTATTTAGTAAACAACACTATAAATAATTTAAAAGTCCAATGAAAAATTAGCGTGACATTCATCTTAGCTTATCAGTTAAAAAAAAAGGTATTTTATAAAAACACTACTAAATTAATTTGAATAAAAGTACTTAATAATTAATTATATGAAAAGTTTTTAAGGTAGCCATGACAACGTCGATGACGTCTATGACATATCTCTATAGAAGACCTATTTCAGAGAGAAAATTAATCGCAAGTTTAGCACATCGCGACTATCAGTAACATGGCAAGTGTGTAGAACTGAGTTCGCGCCCTGCAATATGCATGCTCTTTTTGAAAATCTATAAATCGTTTTCAAAAGATGTAGTCGCACGCACACAAACATACCGTGCCGAAGACTGCCGAACTGAAACGACGTTAGACGATGTACGGCCTTCAAGCCACACCTCCGTGCCCGTCGGAGTAGGGAGCGTGAGGTTTTTTCGTTACGGAATTTCTGGATTCGGTCCCCGCGCTCAAGGCCCGCGATAGAAGCTATGCAATAGCTTAAAAATAATTTAATGCCCATCAGATACATTTATAAAAAATATTGAACACGTATTTTTTATTTTTTCTTTCATTCAAATACTTAGGAAGATATATTGATTTGAAAAGTCGCATGACGTCACGCCGTAGTACAAAATATACAACGGCGTGACGTAATTAGCCCCCACTCCGTAACTTTAATACGCTATATCGCAGTAGTTTTTGGTAATTTCGACAAAATAAAAAATAGGAGTATTAATTTTTTTTGTTATCTATAAGACGGACTTATTATTTTTTTGATTTTCATACCTTGGATACATTCCTATTATTTAAGACCTGTATTATGTACAAACACAATAAAGAAAGATTTGATTTGAAGATACTACAGTTTCTCAAGACTAAAGTCTCTGACCATTTTGAGGGATGACATAGGGAACTGAAACGTGGTCGCTCACAATAGGCCTCATACGAAAGCTCAGAGTCACACAAAGGGCGATGTAAAGAGCTATGCTCGGAGTTTTTCCGTAGGTCAATTCAGAAATGAGGAGATCCGCAGAAGAACCAAATCACCGACATAGCTCTTCGAGTCGCTAAACTTAAGTGGCAGTGGGCGCGGCACGTAGAGCCTATTGGTATAAATTCAAGTAAACAACATTGCGTCATTTGTTTTTCACTCTCAAAATTTTGAAAACCATTTTGAATGAAGATAAACTATTTGCCAAAGATTATAACGTCGAAACTAAGTTTGCTTGTAAATTGTAGCCCTTACATCTAGCTACCACGGCTCCGTCTGAGAAATATTTATCAAGCTAAGCATGGCATTCAAGCTATTAACACAAAAAGCTGACAATCAATTAACCTACTGATATTTAGCTAGACAACTGAACTCAATAATAACCTAGAATCCGTTTTTTTAAAATGAAATCTCTCGGTGGTTTTTTCTCGGTGGTAGGCCATAACATCGGCCGCCGGCAGAAGTTACCACCCACCAGACAAAGCCTTGCCGCCAAGCGATTTGTCGTGTTCCGGCATGATGTCTGGTGAAGCCGTACGGAGGACGAGTCTGAGCAGTTGTGTTGCGATGTGTGCCGGGTACGATGCGCTAAATGTTGTTGTATTGGGAATTTGGTCGTGAAGGGTCCTCAGATCAATCTCCCTTTAGCGCAGCGTCCATGGTCGTGTTGTTGGGTTTAACATTGCATCACCTCGCTCAACTGCCGTCTTCCTTGAGAGAGAGAGCCTATTCACTCAGAAAAACTGAGCGAATAGGCTCTTAATAAACTAGCGCGCTTTACCATTAACGATCGCATCACTGCTTACCATCAGGCGGGATTGCGGTCAAGCGCTAGTTTATAATTGTTAAAAAAATAAACTAATTCTTGACGCCTGATGGTAAGCAGTGATGCGATCGTTGATGGTAAAGCGCGTTAGTTCATTAAGAGCCTACATACTCTAGCCTGTGAAGACACTTAAAAAGTAATCAGACTGGAAAATCACGGTATTCCTCACTTTGTCAGATAATTTATCACAAAATTATTTTGCAGCATTTTCCGAGTTAGTAATAATATTTCTCTTTGGAATGAATGTAAATTGAGTTATAGTTTGTTATGACGAAATTTTTCTCACAATGTTGTTCAGTCTATGCTCTTGATTTAAACAGGGTTATGTTGTTTAATGAATTTATTTATGTATACAAGCGAAAGTATATCATTACCTATATTTGTAAGTATTTGTTTTCATGGATTATTTGCCGCCAAGCGATTCGTCGTGTTCCGGCATGATGTCTGGTGACGCCGTACGGAAGACGGGTATGCAGTTGTGTTGCGATGTGTGCCAGGTACGATGCGCCAAATGTTGTTGTGTCGGGAGTTTGGTCGTGGAGGGTCTCCACATCAATCTCCCTCTGGCTCAGCATCGTTGGTCGTGTTGTTGGGTTTAACATTCCACCACCTCGCTCAACTGCCGTCTTCCTTACTATTCACTTAGTTTTTTAAGTGAATGGGTTTAATAAACTAGCGCGCTTTACCATCAACGATTGCATCACTGGCAGTGATGCAGGTTTTATCGCCAGTCCACCGTAAGTTTGGTGCTTACGTCTTTTAAGAATACATAGAATATCATTATTAATTATGAATGAAAAGTAAGTAATATCGAAACATTTAAAAAAATATGGGTGCCTTAGTTCTTTTTTACTTTTATTTACTTTTTATGTAACGTAATACATTCAAGTTAAAAAATTTAAAAGTTGTCAAGAATGTTCCTAATCATAAATAACGTTTAAACTATTCATTTATTGAACCAAACAGAAAATACGAATAAGTTAATGTCAAATATATTTATCATTATTATTTTTTTAATAATTATAAACTAGCGCTTGACTGCAGGTTTATAATTATTAAAAAAAGTATTTATACATTTTGGTATATTATTCAATGTGACACTATTTATGTAAATAAAATATATGATGTAAATAATGTACATATTCCTAATTATTTTTTATCTAACATGTATTATTTTTTTATTTAAGTATGCATGACACACGTGATGTTGTAGTGTAAAACTGATTTACATCCGTCATATCAGGTTCAGTTGACAATCAACATCAGGCACTAGTTGTCTGGCATTTTTGCTGAACTAAGCCTTTTTGGCGTAACCGAGAGGCAGCCTTTGTTGATATTTTTTTACATCTGGGTTTTTACTTTCTATCTGATTTTTATTTGTTGCTGTCTGATAAATATTTATTTTAGATGTATAGTTTGGGCACATTGCCCGAAGGACAGATTCCCGATGGGGCCGACGGGTTCTTGAGTGGCGACCATGCACCGGAAGACGCAGCGTGGGTAGGCCCCCGACGAGGTGGACTGACGACCTAGTGAAGGTCGCGGGAATCCGCTGCATGCGGGAGGCGCAGGACCGGTCGTCATGAAGATCCTGTAGTGAACGTCTTTCGACTAAAATGATGAATGAGGATGCTGGTTTCTCAATAACAGGCGTATAAGTCAATCGATCAGGATAGGCTACGTTTGCTATGGATGGTCTATAGAAGGGTCTTATCTCCTCCTTGCCTTCGTGGATCTTTGACAGTCGCAACGGGTAGTCAGAGGTCCGAAGGTCTTCTGTTTTGTAGTCTCTAGTTATCATCATCGTCATCTCGGCCACATGAAATCCACTGCTGGACATAGGCCTCCCCCAAGGATTTAGAAAAAGGATGGTTGGACACGGCCTGCATCCAGCGCTTCCCTGCGATTTCAGGTCAGGTCATCCGACCATCTAGTCAGTGGGTGTCCGACGCTGCGCTTCTCTATACGTGGTCGCCATTCAAGAGCCTTTCTACCCCATCAGCTCTACGAGCTATATGCCCCACCCACTGACACTTCAAAGGCCTAATTCGCTGGGCTAAGTCGGCGACGTTTGTTCTTCTACGAATCTACTCATTCTTGATTCGATCACGTAGAGAAACACCTAACATAGCCCACTCCATAGCTCTTTGCGACTTTGAGCTTTCTTATGAGGCCTATAGTGAGGGACCACATTTCTTGATCCATATGTCATCACCAATAACACACATTGGTTAAAAAAGTCAGTACAGCATAAAAAAGCAGAGAGATTAGACCTTGATATCAAATAATTTTTAATCCGAATCTAAATCTTTTTCTTCTTCTTTTAGAAAGATTATTTTATATTTTTGTTTGTACCTTCCATTCATTGTCAAACTCAATACAATTATCTTCTACATACTTAATAATTTACTGAGATCCATTATAATATAAATATTTATTCAATTTCTCCTACTCAAATATACAAAGATGAAGCATTGAGTTGCTCTATAACTAAATCAACAATATTTGTGAGCAAAATGGTTGTTTTGACATCCCCAAACTTTTGACGATGTCATTATGAAGGAATATCGAACAGGCGCCGTTTTATAGACACTAAATTATTACTATGTTTATCCTTGTGGCGGGAAAAATACAATTTTTTTCTTGTTCCATTGTTCCAATTTATTTATCACACATTATATCTTTTTGTTTTGTTGTGGGGGGAAACCTTCAAAAGGCACTCGATCTCTGGGGACCGAGGTCCGAGGTGTGGGATTTTACCTCAGTTAAACCCCCCCGGTGATCACAATCCGCACACAGGGGTGGTCCCGGTTCCTCTTAAATGACGAATTCCGGAACCCCCTGTGCACCGCCTGTAAACGTACTTCTCTGGGGTGACTAAACTGTATTCTTTTAAACTTGTTCCTTCGCCTTTGTGTCAATGTTCTACATCGAACTGTGAATTTGAACAGTCCGCACATCACATCTTGTGGAAGTGTATTCTTTGGCAGAATGAACGCAATATTATGTTGGATAGTATACAATTTACATCCGGAGTCGTTTATTATACGGACCTTGTAGAAACTAGAACCAATTTCCATGCGTTCAGGCGCTTTTGCAATACCTATTATTGGAATCAATTGTAACAGCACATACCTACTTAGGACCCATTAATTTAATCAAATTTTATTCCATGGTGCTTGGCAATCTGGGCTTCTCCCAGTTGTCATAAAGTCCCTTTGTGCCGATTGGCCTAGTTCTGTTCTGTCTCCTGCTTGTTATGGAGGAAAGTGGAAAAACATCTTTTTTCTTACTCCTCCGCTATTCTTTTCTGATTAATTTCGTTGCGGGACCCAAGACAGTTGAATCGTTTCTCCGAGACTCGCCGAGCTTCATTGCTCGGCGTTTTTCTGGCGGTCTCCACTGTTGATTCTAGCTTTCAGGGGCTGCAGTGGGTGGGAAAAAGTGTGGCAGGTTTTGTCCCAAAAAAAAAACTCTGGGGTGATTGTAAAGGCCTCTCTGTGTACGGCAATACGTGACCACTGTGCCACTGTCTTCCCTGGGGTCACTTGATGGGTGCAAAAAGTCCCCACTCTATGCGCCCGCGACCCCAAAGGATATATACGTATCTAGTTATTTATGATGAAGGAAACATTGGATGGAATCTGGTCGCTACTGATATAATGACTAAAAGAGAAGTAACTATAGAAGACAAAAACTAGTTACGCCGAAGCTAAATAAATTGGAATAAGAACGGAGATCAGACTTTAAGTGTGAAATCGCCAACCCGCATTGAGCAAGCGTGGTGATTACGCTCAATCCTTCTCTGTATGAGAGGAGACCTGTGCCCGGCAGTGGGACGATAAAAAGGTTGATAATGATGATGATGATGATGAAGAACAGAGATTTTTTTTTTTGTTTTTAGAAGTATAAACTAGTGTTCGAACACAATCTCGCCTGACGATAGGCATTTATGCAATTATTGATGATAAAGCGCGCTAATTTATTAAGAGCCTTTTTACTACAGCCTTGAAGACACTCAAATTGTAGTCAGACGGAAACACCGCCGTCGGCAAATTGTTCTAGTCCCTCTATGTACGTGGTATAAAGGACGAAGCGAAACGCTTCGTCCTTAAGGGTGGATACCTACTCGCCGTACGACGCATCGTCCGATGACGGAACGGAGATGGGGAATCATGATCAGTCATGTGATTGCCGCCCACACTCTCCAAAATGTGTCTTATAGAACACCGAAGGAAGACGGCAGTTGAGCGAGGTGATGCAATATTAAACCCAATAACACGACCAACGATGTTGAGCCAGAGGGAGATTGTTCTGGAGAACCTCCCGACACTACAACATTTGGCGCATCATACCCGGCACACCTCGCAATACAACTGCTCAGACCCGTTATAGAACATGTAAAGAAAACCCTGTCCGATCCGTAAAGGTAGTGTTAGGTATCAATAACTGATTCTACTAATGGATACAAAACCGGGCTAAACTTAAAAAAAAAAGACGTGTGGCACTCGGGGACTGCCGCGGTAAAGCTATTGCATAGCATTTTGTATCAATTTATGCAATTATAATTATTTATTTATTTTATTTATGCAGTATTTCTTTTTCTTTGATATTAATTCAAGTTACACTTTTTGAGCGTGGTGACCGATAAGAAAACAAATTTTTCTTTTATTAAATAAATAAAAAGTTAATATTATTTAAAATATTTTTATTATTTTACAATACATGTGGGTTTTATTACCTTACAGTAGCTGTTGGTTATTCAGGAATATTTATCATTGAAACTATAGGTTTATGATAACTGAAATAAGAAACATAAGTTTGCGACTTAATATCCTCTAAATACCTAGAAAATACCGCGTCAATGGTGGTCCCATATTTTGTTGTGGACTCTTGTGGATCATTATTCATTTTCAAATTCAATGTTTTTGATAGAAAAGTTGTCAACCGCTCTGATTTTTTATCAGCGAAGTTAATGTTGAAATCGCCAGCCAAGATAAGTGGAAATTTATTACCATTTGTACCAAGTATTTCGAGCCTTCTTTAGTGTACTCCAGTAAAGTGCGATGAATAAAATGCTCTACCTCGTCCAATTTTGGATTCGGAGCAATGTAAATTGCTACCATAACTATTTGTAGGCCATTTCTAAGTTTGCATAAGCACGCACAAATATCTCCAACAACTGAGCGCCTATCATTAACATCGCTAACGTGTGCAATATTTATTTCAATATTCGGAGTCATAATATTAGTAATATCATTTTTATTTTGGTAAATAGCTACCCCACCTTTTGAAACAGTATCTCGTTTGAACTGAACAATACAATTAAAATTAGGTATTTCAATTGGATTATCATGCGTCATGCAAGTTTCGGTAAGAAGTAACACATTTGTTTGTCTCGTAACTGAATCTTGTAAATCGTATTTATGACTATTTAGACTTTGGCAGTTGAAAGTCATTATTGAAATGCTATTTCTATTACTAATGAAATCTAATACACTTTGAGCAATCGTCTGAACACTATTTAAAGACAGTCTTTTGAATTCTTGCAACAATTGAAAAAACGGCCGCGTGAGCACTTTTTACTCTATAAAATCACGCGCTTTTATTTAGTAAACAACACTATAAACAATTTAAAAGTCCAATGAAAAATTAGCGTGACATTCATCTTAGCTTTTCCGTTAAAAAAAAGCTAATTTATAAAAACACTACTAAATTAATTTGAATAAAAGTACTTAATAATTAATTATATGAAAAGTTTTTAAGGTAGCCATGACAACGTCGATGACGTCTATGACATATCTCTATAAAATACCTATTTCAGAGAGAAAATTAATCGCAAGTTTAGCACATCGCGACTATCAGTAACATGGCAAGTGTGTAGAACTGAGTTCGCGCCCAGCAATATGCATGCTCTTTTTGAAAATCTATAAAATGTTTTCAAAAGATGTAGTCGCACGCACACAAACATACCGTGCCGAAGACTACCGAACTGAAACGACGTTAGACGATGGGGAGCGTGAGGTTTTTTCGTTACGGAATTTCTGGATTCGGTCCCCGCGCTCAAGGCCCGCGATAGAAGCTATGCAATAGCTTAAAAACCCTACAAAAAAATAATATTATTTCGGAAAAAGAGGTAACTTAATACATATGCGTTAAGCACCCTTCCACGAGCGGCGGGCGGAAGGGCACTCGACACGTGGTCGCATCGCTATTCGCTCATAAAAATACCGGTGTTGTCACCTTTTCTTAAATTGCCAAATTTCGGGGAAGTTGGAATTAAATCGCGGGAAAAAAGATTATTTCAAAATTCATTTGTATTGGTACTATGATGATTACGTAAAATTTTATATTATATTTGGTCATGTGTTTACCTTATCTCTATTATCCTTATGGGTCGGACAGGGTTTTCTTAACATATTGTACATACGGCTTCACCAAACGTCATACTGGAACACGACGAAATATTTAAAACGGTTGTTTTTTTCTTTTGTAAAGTACATGTTCGAACCCCATTAGACGCTTTACTTTATTTAAATTATTTCATCAAAACTGCTATGAAAACGGTGAAGGAAAACATAGTGAGGAAATTGGCATATCCTAGAGTCAAAACTTTAAAGACATGTGACATCTACAAACCCTCTCTGGACGCGTGTGTTAGATTGCGGTTTTCTTCCTCGCACCGAAAGGGAGCCTGGGTCCCAGGAGTATACATTATCAGCCCATACTATTACCAACGTTATAGGCTGATTTTATCTATATAACATTTTTTTCTAAAATCTGTAAAGTGAATACAACCCACCAGACAAAGTCTTGCCGCCAAGCGTTTCGTCGTGTTCCGGCATGATGACGGCATGATGAGGACGGGTCTGAGCAGTTGTGTTGCGAAGTGTGCCGTGTACGATGCGCCAAATATTGTTGTGTTGGGAGTTTGGTCGTGGAGGGTCTTCAGATCAATCTCCCTCTGGCCATCAGGTGGGATTGCAGTCAAGCACTAGTTTAATAATTTTTTAATAATTATAAACAAGCGCTTGACTGCAATCCCGCCTGATGGTAAGCAGTGATGCAATCGTTGATGGTAAAGCACGCTAGTTTATTAAACCCATTCACTTAAAAATAGCGAATAGGAAGGAAGACGGCAGTTAAGCGAGGTGGTGCAATGTTAAACCCAACAACACGATCAAAGATGCTGCGCCAGAGGGAGATTGATGTGGAGACCCTCCACGACCAAACTCCCGACACAACAACACTTGGCGCATCGTACTCGGCACACATCGCAACACAACTGCTCAGACCTGTCCTCCGTACGGCTTCACCAGACATCATGCCGGAACACGACGAATCGCTTGGCGGCAAGACTTTGTCTGGTGGGTGGTAACTTCTGCCGGCAGCCGATTTGGCCTAATTAAAAAAAAAAAAAATCGTAACAAGTGTAACTTGAATAAGAAATCCCTACCAACGACATAATCAGATGTTTTCTGTAAATTCTCACAGAATTTCTCGCAGGTATAATTGTATCTCAAATCGAGACGCTGTGTTGGTACATTAGTGCCGTACGAATAACTTTACACACATCGACGGTTCAAGATCTTACATACACATATGTACATAGCAACACAGTTAATGTGTACATTTATGTATAGAGATAGATCGTTACCGCTTTCAAAGACACGAGAATTGTGTTTCTGTATTGTTGTATTGTTGTTGGGTCAATCGTCCAATCCAACTCGGCTGGACTGCTTTCGGGAAGCTACGTAGAATCTTCTTGTCCGAAATATGTACCACAGTGTCTCAAGACAAAATTCTTCCGCCAATGTGTCTTGCCAGTGATGACTTATAAAACTGAGACGTGGTCGCTAACATTGGGCCTTATAAGAAAGCTCAAGGTCACTCAAAGAACAATGGAGAGGGCTTTGCTTTGGGTTTTACTGCTTGATTAAATCAGAAATTAGGAAACCTGTAGAAGAACGAGAGCAACCGACATAGCCCGAAGAATTGTAACACTTAAGTGGCAATGGGCTGGGCACATTGCTCGAAGAGGACCGAAGCCCGATGGAGTCGACGGGTCTTGAGTGACAACCACGCACCGAAAGACGCAGTGTGAGTAGGTCCCCGACAAGGTGGACCGACGACCTGGTAAAGATCGCGGGAAACCGCTGGATGCGGGAGTATATCCGACAGTTTCTCAATCTGAGGACCCCATTGTAACTTGGCGTCAATAGTTAATCCAAGAAAAACTGTCGACTTGACAGGGATCAACTCTACTCCATTCAGTTAAACATTGGTACTTAGCTGCCTGACATTTGGCGTAGAAAGTTTTTTTTTTCATTTAGAAGGTTATTTACATTAAACCAATAGACAACTTTAAAAAGTACATTGTTAAATTGGTAAAAATTTACTAGCTGACGCTTAATTTTAAAAATAATAGAAGTGTCATCTCATCATCTGCGAACAATTATACTACGTTGTCATTATCCCTCGCGTGATGAGGTAGGTCATTATCTTCTGCCAATTTCTTAATTAGAGAGACAGATGCATAGTATTTAAATTTAGTCTAGTTTGTTACCAAGAGAATCGGTTGTTTTTTTTAATAATTATATACTAGCGCTTGACCGCAATCCCGCCTGATGGTAAGCAGTGATGCGATCGTTGATGGTAAAGCGCACTAGTTTATTAAGAGTGAATAGGTCACTCAGAAAAACTGAGCGAATAGGAAGGAAGACGGCAGTTGAGCGAGGTGATGCAATGTTAAACCCAACAACACGACCAACGATGCTGCGCCAAAGGGAGATTGATCTGAAGATCCTCCACGACCAAACTCCCAACACAACAACATTAGGCGCATCCTACCCGGCACACATCGCAATACAACTGCTCAGACCCGTCCTCCGTACGGCTTCACCAGACATCATGCCGGAACACGGCAAATTCTTGGCGGCAAGGCTTTGTCTGGTGGGTGGTAACTTCTGCCGGCGGCCGATGTTATGGCCTACCACCGAGAAATTACATTATTAACTATTACATTGAGTATGACAGCCGAAAGTTGCGCTCACCGCTAATAGCGCGGGTTTGAATGTTATTAGAATTGGTGTATTACGCCTCTGTGTAAGCCACAAACTTCTCCGTCTCATCTAGAAGAAGCCTGTATCCCAGGAGTGGGATCATTATAGTCTGAGCAGTTGTGTTGCGATGTGTGCCGGGTACGATGCGCCTAATGTTGTTGTGTCGGGAGTTTGGTCGTGGAGGGTCTTCAGATCAACCTCCCTTTGGCGCAGCATCGTTGGTCGTGTTGTTGGATTTAACATTGCATCACCTCGCTCAACTGCCGTCTTCCTTCCTATTCGCTCAGTTTTTCTGAGTGAATATGCTCTTAATAAACTAGCGCGCTTTACCATCAATGATCGCATCACTGCTTACCATCAGGCGGCATTGCGGTCAAGAGCTAGTTTACAATTATTAAAAAAAAAATGTTTCTGTGAAAATGCTGTGAAGTAACCAATGACAAGAAGTGGATGTTACATAATAAATTCTGCCCGCGGGAAAGTGTAATATTGCAAAGTGGCTTTTACAATTTCATTTTTTTTAGAATACCGTAAAATATATGCTTAACATAACATCGTATTTGTCGTCCTCCGTGGCGCAGCGGTCAACACGCCTGCCTGCGACATGGAGGCCCCGGGTTCGATCCCCGGTCAGGTCATGATGGAAATCAATCTTTTCCTGATTGGCCTGGGTCTTGGATGTTTATCTATATATGTATCTGTTATAAATATAGTATCGTTGAGTTAGTATCCCATAACACAAGTCTCGAACTTACTTTGGGGCTGGCTCAATCTGTGTGATTTGTCCGTATACAGTATGTTAAGAAAACCCTGTCCGACCCATAAGGATAATAAAGGTTAGGTAAACACATGACCAATTATAATATAAAATTTTACGTAATCATCATAGTACCAATACAAATGAATTTTGAAATAATCTTTTTTCCCGCGAATTAATTCCAACTTCCCCGAAATTTGGTAATTTTTAAAAAGTGACAACACCAGCACACATAATAATTTTGAGCGAATAGCGATGCGACTACGTGCCGCGTGCCTTGCCGCCCGCCGCCTCCGCTGCCTGCGCCGCCGCGCGCGGAAGGGTGGATAACGCAGATTTATTAAGTTACCTCTTTTTGCGAAATAATATTTATGTTTTTAGGTGGTTTTTTTTAATTTAGCCCGGGTTTGTATGCATTAGTAGAATCAGTTATCGATACCTAACAACACCTTCACGGGTCGGACAGGGTTTTCTTAACTGTATATTTATTATTATTATTATTTATTATATTTGTGTATGATACCTGAAGGCATGGTAGTGTCTGTTTGGCTGCGAAGGAACACTAGTGGGTTTTAGTCAGAAAAAGTTAGACACGCCTTTCCGCTCCATCCAGAGCGGGATAGGTCCTTTGATGATAACCTACCCGAAAAAAAGGTAGCGCGGGTGCATTCGAACATCCAAGCGTATAATACGTTCTCAAAAATTTGATTAGGATATTTGGTTCAAAATCAAAACTCATTTATTCAAATTAAGACTATTAACTGAGATTCAGCACTTTTTGCACGTCAATATTACATAAGACAATCCTCCTAAAACGCCCGCCTTTCACCACTTTCTATTACTTTCGATGGTAATAATATATCTTTGGTGTGAAGTCGTGGTGACCTGATGAAGTCTGGCCTAGTGGTTAAAAGACCAGCCTCTCAAGTATGAGTGCGCGGGTTCGATTCTAGGTGAGGCAAGTACCAATGTAACTTTTCTAAAGTTATATGTACTTTCAAAGTATATCTTGGACACCAATGACTGAAGGTGAAGGAAAACATCTTGAGGAAACCTGGACTTTAAGTCTGAAATCGCCAACCCGCATTGAGCAAGCGTGGTGATTACGCTCAATCCTTCTCTGTATGAGAGGAGACCTGTGCCCAGCAGTGGGACGATTAAAAGGTCGATGATGAATATAACTTTGAAAAAAGATTGAATTTGATTTGTGCTTCAAATGTATTGTAAGGCAAGTCCAGCAAAGCAAAGTTTTTTTTTTTATTTTTTTTTTATTATTAAAATATAAACCAGCGCAATTTTAAAAAAAAAGTAACAACACCGGTATTACTATGAGCGAATAGCGATGGGACCACGTGCCGCGTGCCCTGCCCCCCGCCGCCCGCGGAGGGGTTGCTTACCGCAAATGTATTAAGTTACCTCTTTTTTCAAAATATTTTTTTTTAGGGGGTTTTTTTTTATTAATTTATAAACCAGCGCTTGACCGCAATCCCGCCTGATGGTAAGCAGTGACGCAATCGCTGATGGTAAAGCGCACTAGTTTATTAAGAGCCTATTCACTCTAGCCTTGAAGACACTCAAATTGTAGTCCGACGGAAACACCGCCGCCGGCAGATTATTCCAGTCCCTCGATAAAGGAGGAGGCGAAACGCTTCGTCCGGATCGTAGAGGTGTTAACAACATAAGGGTGGAAACTCGCCGTACGACGGGTCGTCCGATGGTGGAACGGAGATGGGGGAATTAAATCGTGCAATTCCCTCGCACACTCCCCAAAATGTGCCGCGCCGCGCCGCTGTACTACAGCGTACTTGCACAGTGAGACAGGCCCCCGCGCCGCGCGGCTTTAGGCGCTGGCGGCAATCAAGTAAAGTAACAAGCTAAGAAGTTTGTGGTTTTTCATGATATCTTATTGAAATTTTGTACATAGATTCTTTACTTACAAATACTGAATACGTTTCACTCAAACAAAAAATATCGTTTTATAAACGTTGTATGTCTTTCGAAAACAATAAACTAATTATTATTCAAAAGGAATGGATGCTCCGTTCGATTCCATATTCACCATCATCATCATCATTTCAGCCGAAAGACGTCCACTGCTGGACATAGGCCTCCCCCAAGGTTCTCCACGATGACCGGTCCTGCGCCTCCCGCATCCAGCGATTTCCCGCGACCTTCACCATGTCGTCGGTCCACCTTGTCGGGGGTCTACCCACGCTACGTCTTCCGGTGCGTGGTTGCCATTCGAGAACCCGTCGGCCCCATCGGGCATCGGTCCTACGGGCAATGTATCCAGCCCACTGCCACTTTAGTATTACAATTCTTCGGGCTATGTCGGTTACTCTCGTTCTTCTGCTGATCTCCTCATTCCTGATTCGATCGCGCAGTGAAACCCCAAGCATAGCCCTCTCCATTGCCCTTTGAGTGACCTTGAGCCTTCTTATAAGGCCCATTGTTAGCGACAACGTCGATTCCATATTGGAATTAACAAATTAACTATGTCGTTCACCGTACTAATCGAACTTTAATTGATGTTGAACCGAAATGGTCGTTATTACAACCATTTGTAATCGATTAGATGTCGAGTTACAATGTGGACTTGGGGCGAACGGAGCCAGTTTTTACATGGTTTACAAATTTAAGCCTTCTTCCTATGGCGGTAGGCAGAAACCACTGAATACTCACTGTGTAGATCTTTAAATATTCCTCTTTATAGATTCTTACATCAGAAAATCACCTATTCTTTTTTTATTTTTATTTAAGGCAAGTGAAGCCGATGTCGACTATTCTGCCAACATTAGAAAATCATTTTTTTTTTTATACGGACAAATCACACTGATTGAGCTAGCCCCAAAGTAAGTTCGAGACTTGTGTTATGGGATACCAACTCAACGATACTATATTTTATAATAGATACATATATAGATGAACACCCAAGACCCAGGCCAATCAGGAAAAGATCGTTTTCTATCATGACCTGGCCGGGGATCGAACCCGGGGCCTTCACATCGCAGGCAGGCGTGTTGACCGCTGTCGGCTGCCTATTTCCAGCAGACCCCATTAAAATACCACTGCTGTGACATTTCTTTTTTAAATAGGTAGATAATTATAGAAGTATCTTGCTAAAATAAGAGCCCTTTGGCCTCGTATGAGATTTTTAGATTTTTTATTAGGTACTTATTTTATTTGTTGCAAACTAGTGCTTGACCGCGATTCGTGTGTAGACTATTGCAGCCAAATGCCTCCTAGCTACTTTGGATTCGGTGGAGAGGCGTGCGAAGAGGCTAAATGGCAACACAGATTTAGCTCAAAATGGTCTCCGAAGCACAGGCGAAGAGTAGCCAGCCTGTCAGTGTTCTGTAGGATGCATTTCGGATTGCCCATCTCCGTTCCTTCTTTGGACGACCCAGTTTCCAACCTTACGCTGTTGACACCACAATGATCCGAATATTGATATTGGCGAAACTTCGACATTTTACGTGAAGGAACTGCCATCTGACCTCCACAACCCGAAGGCGATATCAAAGCATTGCAGCTAGACCAATTTTGGATTTTTGGGGCCCGAAGAACTCGTAACGACTTCCACTAGATGTTCGTATGGCAACCGGGACCAACGGTTTAACGTGCTATCCGAGGCACGACCAGACCAGTGTAAATATTCATATTCATGCATACAAATATTTGCACTGCACGGCCGCATTCGCTACCTCTACGCCATGGAAGCTGTCAATTGGACGTCAACTATTATAGCCATGAAAAGGTTATGTAGATGACTTGTTTTAAAATTCGCCATATCGATAGTCACCCCCTTTCTTGCCATAACATCTTTTATACAGTCTATCATTGGTTTTCTGATGACTGGCAAGACCTTGCCTCACTGTTATATTCAAGCCAAAAACTTTCCTAACGATAGTTTCCTTATTGATATATCGCATGTCAATACCATGATAACCGATTTCCTCACAACTTTTCAGTTACCGCTGCCATATTTCGTCTATTTTTATGGGGATCTAGCTTTGTTAACCCAAATGCTACGCAAACATGTCAATATGCATAACTAGAACTCCAAACATATTTTATTAGAGTTATATCATTGGCAAACGTTTTTGAATTGTCAAAATGAAGTAGACGGCCAATTAACCAGAAGGTACGTGGACCTCTATAGAGAAGAACGGGCAAGAAACTCCAAAGACTTTTTTTTTGTTTTTTAAATCAAGATTTTACAAGCTTTCTGAGTCTTTCTGGGACAAATTAGCTTTGTCGCTATTAATGTGAAACAAAATAAAGAAATAAAATTAATAATAAATTTACCAGTCTTAACCGACTGGGCATTTCACTGATATGACACGCGAATCAGGATCATCCAACACTCGGCTCGGCTTTTACATACGACATCTCACCTCACACATCACTAGACCTAGTATGAGTTTTCATTACCAAACTCGATCGTCGATATCGAGCGCATTTGACTCGTCGATTGGCCCGTTTCAAGGTTGTAAGAATTCTCAACCAATGAGAGCGCTAAACGCTCTTAATATCGACGACCGAGTCTCGTAATGAAAAATCATACTAGGCATACAGGTTCAGCTGAAAACCAACGGCAGGCACTTGTTATCTGGCATTTGTTTTTTCTACGTTTGTGTTTTCACATTTTACTTTATTTTGTTACTAGCTTACCGCCCGCGTGTAGTTCAGTCATATTGCGTTTTTTAGATTTCTCTCGGGAATATCAAATTTTCAGGGATAAAAAGTACCCTATTATTTAATCTGGACTTCTAACTTTACGTCTGCAAACTTTCAAAGCCATCGGTTCAGTAGTTACAGAGTAAACGTGAAACAAACAAACTCACTTTTCAATTTATAATATTAGAATGGCTTACATTTTTTTTTTAATAATTAGCTTTATCTGATGTATTGTGTATCTTTTTAGTCTATGCTAAATATATGTATTTTCTTTGTTTCAACTAGAAAGCGGGAACTGAATGATCTAACTTACGCGCCATCATAAGTAAGATATTTAAATGAGAATATCATATCCTAAACAGCTATGCTTTTTCAGCAGTCAGTATCAAAATATCATAATAAGGAGGTCATTTACATATTCACACAATTTTAAGAAAATGCTTCTAAATATAATTAGTTGGTACCTTCCAGCATTACACGCGCCATGATAAGTGAGACATTTAAATGTGCATGAGATATCCTTAACAGCCATGATCTTTCAAGTCAACATCAAAATATCATAATACATGGATCCATCATACTTACAAATTAACATAATTTTAATATAATGCTTCTAAATATAATGAATAACTTCAAACCGCACACGCGATATTATAAGAGAGACATTTAAATATGCATGAAAACATCGTGAAGAAACCTGGACTTTTAGTCTAAAATCGCCAACCCGCATTGAGCAAGCGTGGTGATTACGCTCAATCCTTCTCTGTATGCTCAATCCTTCACTGTAGAGACCTGTGCCCAGCAGTGGGACGATAAAAAGTTTGATGATGATGATGAATTATCCTGAACTGCCAAGCTCTTTCAAGTTAACAACAAAATATCATAACAAAGAGATCATATATATTTAAATAATTTTAAGAAAATAAGTGCCGTCCAGCCTCACATGTGCCGTCATAATTGGGACAAAACCCGGCACACTTTTCCCACCCACTGCAACTCCTGAAAGCCAGAATCAATAGTGGAGACCGCCAGAAAAACGCCGAGCAATGAAGTTCGACGAGTCCCGGAGAAGCGATTCAACTGTCTTGGGTCCCGCAACGAAATTAATCAGAAAAAAATAGCGGCGGAGTAACAAAAAATATATTTTTTCCACTTCCCTCTATAACAAGCAGGAGACATTATTGCAAAAGGGAGAAGCCCTGATTGCCAAGCACTATGAAATATAATTTGATTAAGTTAATGGGTCCTAAGTAGGTATGTGCTGTTACAATTGATGCCAATAATAGGTATGGCAAAAGCGTCTGAACGCACGGAAATTGGTTCTAGTTTCGACAAGGTCCGTATAATGAACGACTCCCGATGTAACTTGTACACTATCCAACATAATATTGCGTTCATTCTGCCAAAGAACACACTCCCACAAGATGTGATGTGCGGATTGTTCAAATTCACAGTTCGATGTAGAACACTGACACAAAGGTGAAGGAACAAGTTTAAAAGCATACAGTTTACTTTTAAAGTTGCCATGACCTGTGAGAAATTGGGCAACGCAGTGGTCAACCTCCAGCCATGTCTTAGCTAGCCGATCGCCAACGGATGGAAAGAATAGATGGAGGTTGATGGAATTATCCCACCTACTTTGCCATTCGGATAAGAGGTCCTCCCAGACTTCTAGAGGTTTTCTTCAGAGGTTTAAGTAATCTAGAAATTTTATTAAAATCGCGTTGTGTAACAAAATTAGTGTCCATGGCCTCCCCCCTCGCGGAGTAGTACATTGAAGCATGTGCCATCATAAGTGAGATACTTAAATGCGCATGACATCATATATTCTCAATAGCCATGCTCTGTCAAGTCGACATGAAAATATCATAAGAAACGGATCCGCCGTACTTGAATATTAACACAATTTTATTAAAATGCTTCTGAATATAGAATTACTAGTAAGTTTAAGCCTCCAACTCGAATTTCCTATTCCCGCGCGACGCAAAAAGTAGGCTAGAGCCCTAATTATAGACACAGCTACTGTTATTTTCTGTCGATTTAACGAAATTGGTATCTTTCAAGTCAAGGCTGAAATAATTAAGATACATAATTAAAGTAAGGAAAGGTAGTTAAGTTAGCCGTTGGAACTAAGTTAGAGTGTAAAATTGTTATAAATTATAAACTGCTTAAAGCGATAATTAATTAAAATGAGGCTCATAATTTAAAGGCGACCTTAATTTACGGAAACATTAATTATTTATCGCAAACAGTTTTTGATGTAGTCGGCTGTAATTTAGAAGGGTTTTGGATTGGTTCCTCGGTAAGGCAAAATATATAGGATAAGTAGGTAGGGTCACCAAAAGGTTAGGATTTCTGCTTCTATAATCATTCTTGACTTATTTATTACTTGTTCTTTAACACTGGTATATATTTTACCTACTTGAAATGTCGCTATGTAAGATTAAATGTAAAAAATGATTCCAACGAACTGAGAACCACCTCCTTTTTTGAAGTCGGTCAAAAATATGTACCGACGGCAGCAGTTCAAGCTACCGGAAAATCCAACCAATTGGTGGAAACTACATATACTAAAACCACATTTACACTGTATCGTCAAAACAAACCTTATGATTTTATCCATTAGGGTGAAAATTATCAACACTAATGTAGGCCCTTATATGTGTGCGATTGTGTGCGTGCTTAAATTTGCAATGTCACCACAATTTACTCCCACAATCAGTATTAGTATTTATTAAAAAAAAACAATATTTTTTTACATAATAATAATAAAAATATAGTAGCAATATCTTCTATTACACCTATGGTCTCCAAAGCCTGGAGCACAGGTGAAGAGTAGCCAGCCTATCGGTGTTCTGTAGGATGCATTTTGGAGTGGGCGCGGGAATTGCATGACTTAATTTCCATCTCCCTTCCATCATCGGACGTTCTGTCGTACGGCGAGTATCCACCCTTAAGATCCGGACGATTTTTTTTTTTTTGATATGGCATCTCGTAGTTGACCTTGAGAGGTCGTAACTACTTAACCGGACTATCCTGTGGCTGCCTTAAGTGAATTTAAAGCCTCCAGCCAGGGCTACTAAAAGCTAAGCGACTACACGCTAAGGGCACCCCCTGTGGGGTACGAACCTCGGCTTAGGGTGTCGCTAGAGAGAACAGCACGGGACGGCTGGATCGAATGTTTTTGTTTTTATTTCGGTTTGATGACCACGGCGTTACCTAGTACTAGCTCTGAGAAGAAACGGCGGAAACAAACTCAGAGGTCATAGTCGGGAGTTTATATTTATTGGCTCAGCTGCGGCGCGGGCTGGCCTTCATCGGACAAGGGAAATCCGGACGAAACATTTTGCCTCGTCTTTTATACCGCGTACATCGAGGGATTGGAATTTGCCAGCGGCAGGGTTTACGTCTGACTACAATTTAAGTGTCTTCAAGGCTAGAGTGAATAGGCTCTTAAACACGCGCGCTTTACCATTAAAGATTGCATCACTGCTTACCATCAGACAGTGAAGCACTAGTTTATAATAATAAAAAAAGTACTGCATTATACTTTGTGATGTTTCAATTAATCTGACACCCCTCCTTATACTATGATCTTAAGTTCAGTTGCAACACTAAAATAATGAGGCAATCTCATTTATAGTCTTCTTCTTCATGTCAGAGTTAATCCCAGTCGTATCCGAAGCTTTCAGCTTTGGATTCTAGGGTCCGCTTTACCAGTCTTACTGCTCATTTTGGATAAACTTCGACATTTTCCATGAAGCGACTGCCGTCTGACCTCCACTACCCGATGGCGATATCGAAGCATTGCAGTTAGACCAATTGTAGGACTTTTGAGGGCTCCAACAATCCGTAACGACTGCCATTAGATGTTCGTATGGCAACCGGGACCAACGGCTTAACGTGCTTTCCGAGGCACGACCAGACCAGTGCAAATATTCACATTCATGCATACAAATATTAGCACTGCGCGGGGATCGAACCCGCGCCTCCTTGCTGAGCGGCCGCGTTCGCTACCGCTACACCACGGAAGCTGTCAAGTATACCCATTCAATGTTATACTTCACAATGTTTAAACAATAACAATGACACACACACACACACACACATACACATTAAATACGCAAAGCTTTAAGTAAACAGAACATTATACATAAGTCAATCTCATTTATAGTAATTAAAGTAATTTATGTGATTGTATTAATAATCGCGGTGGCCTAGTGGTTAAAACACCAGGCTCTCAAATATAAGTGTACGGGTTCGATTCCAGCCCCCTAATCGGCGAACATGTTTTTGTCAAATGATTGCGACTAGTTGGTATCAGTTGGGGTCGTTCGGCCCGCCCATTGGTCCGTTCGGTCCAAACCATCCCAACTAGTCGCAATCATATGACAAAAATGTGTTCGCCGATTAGGGGGCAGGTCAGGCAAGTACCAATGTAACTTTTCTAAAGTTATATGTACTTTCTAAGTGGGTATATCTTGGACACCAATGACTGATTACAAGGTGAAAGAAACCATCTCGAGGAAACCTGGACTTTATGTCTGAAATCGCCAACCCGCATTGAGCAAGCGTGGTGATTACGCTCAATTCTTCTCTGTATAAGAGGAGACCTGTGCCCAGCAGTGGGACGATAAAAAGGTTGATGATGATGTGATCGTATAAACAAAACAGACTATTTGTTGAAACGAAGCTATAATCTTATTAACTTAGCAACTACATATAAAAAGTGTACATTTGTTAGTAATCACTAATGAATAACATGATTACCACAAACCTTGTTCGCCCTACCGCAAAACGTATCATAAACAAACAGAAACCCACATCAAACACCAAAATCCGATAATAATTTCCTGAACGGACGAGGACAGGTGCGTTCACCCTATATTATTTCCCACACGCGATGATTAGGATGTAGCTAGCGAATTATGAACATTTTATTATCTACTAGCGGCGCCACGCGGTTTTACCCTTTTACCCGCGTTTTTTTTGGTCGCAGCGTGATGTTAATATAGCCTAAAGCCCCTCTGGATTAATGGGCTATCCAATGCAAAAAGAATTTTTCAAATCGGACCAGTAGTTCCTGAGATTAGCGCGTTCAAACATACAAACAAACAAACTCTTCAGGTTTATATTATATTATTAGTATAGATTGTTGGACCTTGAATTGTATCTATATACAAGTTTGGCTCAATCGCTAATCGCGCAGAGCCATTAAAACCAAAAAGAAAGAAAGATATACAAGTTATTTTTTGTTAATGTGAAACAAGATAGTTTGATCATAATAAGCCACTGAATCGATTCCAATCATTTCTACACGAGAGTATATTTTTTCCCAAATATATTAAGAAATTGTTGCAGAGTGGTTACCGAGTGGTTACGATAGAAACATGCATAGTACTTGCGCGCGCGTCACATCTGACGCCAGAAATTATTGATGAGAGATGAGATGTTGGGACAACCAAATAGAACAGCAAGCTCATAACTTTGTGGTTTTTGATTGTATCTTTTTGAAATTTTATACATATATTAGTTACTTAAAAATATTGGACACGTGTTTCGGGTTTTAACAATAAATAATGTTGTATATTAACAACATAATCAGCATATAAATAAAATAAATAAATATATACGGACAAATCACACAGATTGAGCTAGCCCCAAAGTAAGTTCGAGACTTGTGTTATGGGATACTGACTCAACGATACTATATTTATAATAGATACATATGTAGATAAACATCCAAGACCCAGGCCAATCAGGAAAAGATCGTTTTCCAACATGACCTGGCCGGGGATCGAACCCGGGGCTTCCACGTCGCAGGCAGGCGTGTTGACCGCTGCGCCACGGAGGACGTCAAATATAACGCCGTATAATTCCCCTCCTGGGACACGAACCTCGGAAAGGGAGGAAGGTGAGAGGGAGTGGGCAGTAATCCACCACGCAGGCCCAGTTTAAGTTGGTAGATGTCACATGTTTAAGAAGTTTTTGCCTTTATATATATATTTTTCTTTTAAATAACTATAAACTAGCCCTTGACTGCAATCCCGCCTAAAGGTAAGCAGTGATGCAATCATTGATCGTAAAGCGCGCTAGTTTATTAAGCACATTCCCTTATAAAAAAAAACTTAATAAATAGGAAGGAAGACGGCAGTTGAGCGAGGTGGTGCAATGTTAAACCCAAAAACACGACCAACGATTCTGCGCCAGAGGGAGATTGATCTGGAGAACAGCACACATCGCAACACAACTGCTCAGACCCGTCCTCCGTACGACTACACCAGATATCATGCCGGGACACGACCAATCGTTTGGCGGCAAGACTTTGTCTGGTGGGTGGTAACTTCTGCCGGCAGCCGATGTTATGGCCTACCACCGAGGAATGTATGATAGTCAAATACTCGTCAAATATAATATATTTTATCCAGTATATTTTTCATCAGGGATTTAAGGATCATAACGATTTGTCTCAACAGTGGGGATATTTTAGACTAAATCGGCCGCCGGTAGAAGTTACCACCCACCAGACTAAGCCTTGCCGACAAGCGATTTGTCGTGTTCCGGCATGATGTCACTGCTTACCATCAGGCGGGATTGCGGTCAAGCGCTAGTTTATACTTAATTATTAAAAAAAGAAAAATACTTTGTGTAAAAAGTAATGCAACTTTTTAAATGAAAACACAACAACAATGAAATGATTTATCATATGACAGCTAGCCACGCCAAAATACCAGCAATAACAAGCAAATGGCGCCATTTCCCCTTCCACCCCGCGCGATGTATCTATAATAATCATTACATGTAATGAATTCTTTGATTCTTCAGCTATCTAGTCATCATCAACAACCTATTTTTTTTGTCCCACTGCTGGGCACAGGTCTCCTCTCATACAGAAAAGGATTGAGCGTAATCACCATGCTTGCTCAATGCGGGTTGGCGATTTCAGACTGAAAAGTCCAGGTTTCCTCAAGATGTTTTCCTTCACCTGCAGTCATTGGTGTCCAAGATATACTTAGAAAGTACATACAACTTTAGAAAAGTTTCGTTGGTACTTCCCTGGCCTGGAATCGAACCCGCACACTCATACTTGAGAGGCTGATGTTTTAACCACTAGGCCACCATGACTTCCTATAGCAATCCAGTAGTGTAATTGAATTTTGGTTAGCAATGACAGTTATGAAGCTGTACCATGAAACCATACCCCCGATTTTATTATCATGTCATATTCACCATAGGCATAAAAATGTCGTAAGAGCAGAGCATGTTGAAATCGTAGATCGTAGTTCGAACCCCGTCAAGTGCTCTACTATGCGTTAATTATATATTAATTCACACAAAGTAATGCCCATGTGTTCGTGTTCTGGCATGATGTCTGGTGAAGCCGTGCGGAGGACGGGTCTGAGCAGTTGTGTTGCGGTGTTTGCCGGGTACGATGCGCCAAATGTTGTTGTGTCGGGAGTTTGGTCGTGGAAGGTCTTCAGATCAATCTCCCTTTGGCGCAGCATCGTTGGTCGTGTTGTTGGGTTTAACATTGCATCACCTCGCTCAACTGCCGTCTCCCTTCCTATTCGCTCAGTTTTTCTGAGTGAATAGACTCTTAATAAACTAGCGCGCTTTACGATCGCATCACTGCTTACCATCAGGCGGGTTTGCGGTCAAGCGTTAGTTTATAATTATTAAAAAAAAAAGTTCAAACATACGACCTGTAAATCGCTTCCATAAAACCAAGAATATATGTATGTAGCTACAAAGACCATACGACAATTCTGTTGAGTTATGTTAAATGTTCATGTTTGCATAGCCAGTTGAAATCATGCAAGTAGAAACATCAACCCACCAATATTGTTTATAAGTTTCCGTGTTGGAGAACGAGGCTTTTGACTCTATTATATTTTATGTCTTTTTATTCTTAGATTAACGCCTTTATTCATAAACTTAGCTTAAAGTTAACTGGTGATTAGCGATTATTTAACCATACATTTTTGACGTTTTAACGTCACTGAACACCATAGTGTGTCCTTAATCACACTCACCAGGCCATCCATTGCCCGGGTAGAGTTGCCCCCAATTCAGATCATGTCGCTGTCGGCATGATCTGTAAGCGGCTCGTTTGCTCAATCGCTCTATCGCTTGAAAATTGGGTTGCATCCTGAAAAATAATTTATTGTACATCAGATAGATTTACAAAAAATATTGACCACGTATTTTTTCTTTCATTCAAAAACATAGGAAGATATATTGATTTGAAATTTCGCATGACGTCACGCCATGCTACAAAATATACCACAGCGTAATGTAATTAGCCCCCACTCCGTAACTTTAATACGCTATATCTCAGCAGTGTTTGGTAATTTCGACAAAATAAAAAATAAGAGTCTTATTTTTTTTTATTATCTATAACACGGATTAATTATTTTTTTGATTTTCATACCTTGGATACATCCCTATTGGGGGCAACCATACCCGAGCAATAATGTTTTTTTTTATATAAAATTATAAACTAGCGCTTGACCGCAATCCCGCCTCATGGTAAGCAGTGATGCAATCGTTGATGGTAAAGTGCACTAGTTTATTAAGAGCCCATTCACTCTAGCCTTGAAGACACTCAACTTGTATTTCGACGGAAAAACCGCCGCTGGCAAATTGTTCGAGTCCCTCGATGTACGCGGTATAAAGGAGAAGGTGAAACACTTCGTCCGTTTGTGACTAACTGAGTATTTATTAACGATGATTAAAGTTACGACGTCGTGGTGGCCTAGTGGTAGAAACACCAGCCTCTCAAGTATGAGTGCGCGGGTTCGATTCCAGGTCAGGCAAGTACCAATGTCACTTTTCTAAAGTTATATGTACTTTGACACCAATGACTGAAGGTGAAGGAAAACATCTTGAGGAAACCTGGACTTTAAGTCTGAAATCACCAACCCGCATTGAGCAAGCGTGGTGATTACGCTCAATCCTTCTCTGTATGAGAGGAGACCTGTGCCCAGCAGTGGGACGATAAAAGGTTGATGATGATTAAAGTTAAGTGACACTAAAACGTCAAAAATGTACGGTTAAACAATCGCTAATCACTAGTTAACTTTAAGCAACGTTCATGAATAAAGGGAATTATTTGCTTATAATCTGCGTTTTGTTTGTGTGGTATAAACATTTTTTTCTTTTAGCTTTAAGCATATTGTGGTGGAATTACACGCCAGCTTTGTGTTAATTCATTTGTTTTAAACATGCACAAGTAGAATAATATGCCTTTTTAAAATAATTATTAACTAGTACATGACCGCAATCCCGCCTGATGGTAAGTAGAAATGCAATCGTTGATGGTAAAGCGCGCTAGTTTGTTAAGTTTATTCACTCAAAAGAACTGAGTGAATAGGAAGGAAGACGGGAGTTGAGCGAGGTGATGCAATGTTAAACTCAACAACTCGACCAACGATGCTGCGCCAAACGGAGTTTGATCTGGAGATCCTCCACGACCAAACTCCCAACACTACAACATTTGGCACATCATAGCCGGCACACATCGCAACACAACTGCTCTGCTGCTGAATAGGCTCTTAATAAACTAGCGCGCTTTACCATCAACGATCGCATCACTGCTTACTATCAGGCGGGATTGCGGTCAAGCGCTAGTTTATAATTATATAAAAAAAACTGCGATCTCCAACCCGACTGCCAAGCGTGGGGATTATGGCATGTGGCATACCGCCACAAAGCAATGAAAGCCTTGGGGGAGGCCGTGGTCCAGCAGTGGACCTCTATAGACTGAAGAAGAAGATGAAGAACCTCCCTTATTACAAAACATGGATTTTGTTTAGATCAGGTTTAAACCACTTAAATGGTCATTGAATTATGCACCCAACCTTTATAGAAATACAGTTCTTTATACAAAAATGAATGCTTAGTTCGAAACTAAGTTGTCACTTATGTATTAAGAACTTTGACTTATTTTATTTTATTTATTTAATTAATCTTCGCCAACAGTTGCTACAGATATTTCACACATTACAAATACATACAAATTATTGACTTAAATCTAACTGCACAACCAATTACAGGCAAAAACCACGTGCTAAGTACTCTTTGTAATTTTACTAATGTATTTACTTATATTCTAACCAAACTGGATTCTCAACAGAACCAACACACTTATAACGTCTGACAAATGTCGATATTGAGTCAGCGTGGACGTCGACCAGGTCGCTACGTTCTTTTAATAGTTTGCACATGCGAGATACAGGTGAATTAGCAGCAGACATTGTATGGCGAAGAGGTGGAGTTAAGGGTGCTTTAGGACTTAACCTCAATAAAGTTCGAAATACAAATACTGACTCAAAGGTTAAGTCTGGAACTAAAAGTTAAATTCCGTTTTGTAATAAGGGTGTAAATCTGTAACTTGTTCCTACTTTTTGTGAATATTCTATTCATAAGTTGACGACGAATATGATTATTATAAGTAAAGGCGAGAGACATACTGTGACGACAGATATCCGAAAATAATATGACATAGATTTGACATTAAGCAAAAAAAAAAAAAAAATCAAAATCAAAGCATTTATTTCAAATAAACCAGTTACAGGCACTTTTGAATTGTCAGAAGGTCGGTCAGTCAGTAAGGTGAAGCTAGTCGTCCATTCCAAATAGTAGGTACCTATGAAGAAGAACGGGCAAGAAACTCCATGGACACTCTTTTAAATTATCAAGCTATTGATACAAATATTTGATTACATCATTCATTTTGAAATCAATCGTGTGAGAACGATGCAGAAACATATTGTACGCTGAGAGCGTCCATTATGGAAAAAAGACAACAATTCAGAAATTAAAATACGCCGCAGCAGCTAAGAGATGACCAGTCCCCTCTGACGGCGTCCGTTCACGAACATGACGTATGGATCAGCATCATTCAGCTCAACCATATTGAAGGGAACCTAATGACCCAACACAGACGCCACCACCAGCGAGACATTTGAGTGAGCATGACATACTCTCAACAGCCATAGCACTATCAAGCCATCTGGTACAGTTGAAATATACCCAACTAGAACCCTATACATGTATTTAGTAGTAATGCTTCGACAACCTTACCGATTGGCATTATTATTTTAAATTTAATGTGTAGAATAAAGAAATCCTATGGATTTTGTATAAGAACATCTTTTTCTTTCTATTTCTGATACCACCTCGTCCTTTATGTCGGTGTTTCCGTCGGACTACAATTTGAGTGTCTTCAAGGCTATATTTAATAGGCTTTTAATAAACTAGTGCGGTTAACCATCAACGATTACGTCTCTGCTTACCATCAGACGGGATTGCGGTCAAGCGTTAGTTTATAATACATTTAAAAAAATACACCCTCACAAAAGTGGAAAAATATCTTTTTTCTTACTCCTCCGCTATTCTTTTCTGATTCATTTCGTTGCGGGACCCAAGACAGTTGAATAGTTTCTCCGGGACTCGTCGAGCTTCATTGCTCGGCGTTTTTCAGGCGGTCTCCACTGTTGATTCTGGCTTTCAGGAGTTGCAGTGGGTAGGAAAAAGTGTGGCGAGTTTTGTATCCTCACCAAAGGCTTATGTGTACTGTGTACTAGTTGTCAGTCATTTTTACTGAACTGGGTCTCTTTGGTGCAGTTACGAGGCACACTCACCGCTGTTTTCTTTATTTTGCATATATATTATTTGATTTTTTATTTATTGCCATCATCTTCTCGTCTTTTAGTCTGTTTTTTATTATTATAAACTAGTGCTTGACCTCAATCCCGCCTGATGGTAAGCAATGATGAAACCGTTGATGATAAGGCGCGCTGGTTTATTAGGAAGGAAGTGGCAATGTTAAACCCAACAACACGATCAACGATGTTGCACCAAAGGGAGATTGATCAGGAGACCCTTCACGACCAAACTCCCGACATAACAACGTTTGACGCATCGTACCCGGCGCACATCAAAACACAACTGCTCAGACCCGCCCTCCGTACGACTTTACCTAACATCATGCCGGAACATGACGAATCGCTTAGCGGCAAGACTTTGTCTGGTAGGTGGTAACTTCTGCCGACAGCCGATGTTATGGCCTACCACCGAGCTGTGCTTAATAAGCGTATTATTTTTTTTTTTCTTTCATTTGGTCAAAAATATGTTTCAATTGCAAGAAAACTACTCGTAGTTGTACTTAATCTTTTTCTACTAGTTGACTGTTCAATAAATATGACCAAAGAACTAACTCACAAGAAATCAGCAATCGGGCCTTAACATATAAAAGTTATTATTCGAATTGTACACATAAAGGTAAGGGATAACGCAGACAGGAACAGTTTGCCATTGATAAATTTCTTGATAAAGGCCTGAAATGTAACTGCAATAGAGTTCAAAATGGCGTGCAAGAGATGATACCGTTTGGTCTTTGTTCTTGCTTTCGCGCATAGTCATTACAACCTAGCCATTTACAACCTTGGTCCTAGAGATTCTCTTAGAGAAAAATTCAGAGAGGTGAACATTCTGACTGTAGCTTCACAATATATATTTGAAAATCTTATGTATGTACATAAAAATATATCTAATTTTAAGAAAATAAGCGATATTCATAATATAAATACCAGGAACAAACACAATCTTGCTGTACATCACACTCGTCTCCACAGAGTAGGCAACTCGTTCATGGGTCAATGTATACACTTTTACAACAAGCTTCCCATGGACATTCGAAACTTACCCATTAAACGATATAAATAAAGGCCAAACTTTGCAAAAAGGGGTATTATAAAATTTCAGATTATTTAGAGGATAGAAATCAGAAATCAGAAATCAGAAATATTTTATTTGTGAAACATAGGTACAGTGGTTATTCATATATGAGGATAAAGTGCGCTATGATCAGCCAATTATAGGCATACAAATTCAAAAAAATTAAATATAAATTAATATTAAATAAAAAATAACTAAATAAATGATTACATTATAATAGGAATAATTAAAGTCAAAAAGTCATAGTAATTTCTTAAGTTAACGTCAAAATTATACTGATTTAAATACAATATTGTCAAATAAGCAAATCACATAACGTTATCAAAAATGAAGTCAAAACAATTAGTTAATTAAATGTCAATACAATTTGGACGAAAATAATTCAAAGTCAAAGAAAAAAAAATTACAATTGTACAATGTCAAGATTTATCTAATAAAAAGTCCGATACACTATAATAACATTTTTGAGACAGCATACTTCTGAGTTTTAATTTAAATGAATTAACAGGCAATTTTTTAGCTCTTTTGGCAATTTATTGTATATAACTGGTGCCATGTGAAATATACTTTTATACAGCAAGGCAGTATTCGTTTTTGGAATACACAGACGACTTTCGTCCCTTTGGGTCCGATTGAGAGCTACAGATACTAAGGTAAACAAATGAGGATTTTGTTTAACGAAAGCCGCTACTTCAAATACATATAGTGACGGTAGTGGTAGAATGTTGTGCTTCTTAAAGAAAGGCACACAGCTTTCTGTTGACTTTAAACCAAACATAGCTCGAATGCAACGTTTCTGCGCTTTAAAGGCAATATCTTTGTCGGTGGAATTCCCCCAAAAAATTATGCCATATCTGAGAACAGATGCCACCAGACCATGATACGCAATTATAAGGGCACCGGAATTTATTTTAAATGCAAGTGTATGTAGAGCATAGGCAGATTTACTAACTCGTTTGCATAGTTGTTGAATATGTGGCTTCCAGGTCATTTTGTCATCAATATATAGGCCTAAAAATTTATAATTGTCTACTTCCTCTATTTTTTGCATGTTATAATTTATATTTAGGTTATTTGGTGCCGGTAAACGTTGTCTAAAGTACATTAATTTAGTTTTGCTTAAGTTGGCTTTGAGGTTATTGTTATAAAGCCAATTCATGACTGAGCTCAATGTGTTGTTTATGTCATCTTCATAAGTATTTCTATCTTTACACTTAACGGTTACTGTACTGTCATCCGCAAAAAGAGTTACAGGATTATCAGTGGCATTGGGTAAGTCATTGATATACAATATAAAAAATAGTGGCCCCAAAACGGTTCCTTGAGGAACACCGTAATTTGGTTGACGTTCACATGATCTGAAAGTTACTTCTTTTCTTGTTATAATATTCACTCTAGTCAATTCAGTGTACTGGCGACGGCCTTTGAGGTAAGATTCAAATAATTTTAAAACATTACCTCTTATTCCATATGCATTAAGTTTATCCAACAATAAACTATGTTCAACATAATCGAAAGCCTGCAACATATCCATAAAGATAGAGCAGATAGGTATTCTTTTATCAACATTAACCATCACAACATTCAGAAAGTCATATATGGCCATATTTATTGATTTATTTTGTCTGAAACCTTTTTGTTCTTTTGCCAGAATATTGTTACACTCTAAATAGTTATTCAGTTCTTTGTAAATATGCTTCTCAAAAATTTTGGATATAACCGGAACCAAGGCAATAGGTCTATAGTTTCCTAGACATTCACTATTATCTTTTTTGAAGATTGGGTTAATGATAGAAGTTTTTAATTTGTCGGGGTAAATTCCAGCTTCAATAGATATATTTATCAGATAGGAAAGATGAGTAGAAATATTCGTAGCAATATACTTCAAGACTTTAGTTGATATCCCATCATAACCTACACTGTTCGTGTTTTTTAAACTTCTAATAATCTGAAATACATCATGTGGCAAGCATGGCTTCAAAAACATAGACTTTTGCTTAGTAGACGTTAAAAAGTTATACTTCCTGCTGAGTGAATCATCCCTGGGTACAATTTTATCTATGAAATAATTATTAAAAGCGTTAGATATTTCAGAAGGGTCAGTTATTATTTTGTCATTTATTTTAATGCTAGATATAATATCATTTGGTAGATTTTGTTTATATTCATTTATTATTTTCCATGCTGATCTACTTTTATTATCTGACACGCTAATTAAATGATTATTTTGTGCCCGCTGTCTTAATTTGATGACTTTTTTATATCTTTTAGAATATTCTGTCAGTTTAGTTTTATTAACCTGGCTCGGGTTTTTCCTGTATTGCCACAAAAGATCACGTTTTTTGACACTACAAGCCTTAATTCCTCGCGTTATCCATTTAGCTTTACGATGTGTATTAATTGTCATATATTTAAATGGGAAGCAAAGATCGTAAAATAACTTGAACAAATCAAAGAAAGCATTATAGGCTATATTTGGGTCAGAGGCTGAGTACACTTCCGAAAAAGACAATTTCTCTACACAAGTTCTAAACTTCTTAAGATTTTCCTCAGAGTAATCTCTACGCTTAATTTTCCAGCTTTTTATTAGACACACCTTTTTGACTTGACACCTCAATATCTGAGCCGTGTGGTCAGATAATGCAAAGTCTATCACTTCTGCTTTACACTTATTGTGGTAGTTGTGAGCAAAGTTATCTATGCATGTTTTGCTAACGTGTCTGGTTGGTTCGGTTATCTTAAGTTTTAGGTTATAGTTAAGAAGCAAACATTCAAATTCGGATGTGATGTTGTTTTGTTTTAATATATTAATATTGAAATCCCCAGCTAGTACAATATTGTGCTTTTTATAGTTTGTAGTTACATATTTAAGCATCTTATCTAATCTTTCAAAGAAATTAATTAAGTTACTAGCAACCGGAACCCTATACAAACAAATAATAATAACCTTGTAGTCTACTAGTTCTATTGCAGAGCATTCAAAAGTTGAGCATTGAGTGAATAACACCGATTTTGGAATCACTTTCCAATGATGACCTTTCTTCACGTAGATACACGACCCTCCTCTGTTAGAATTACTTCTGCTAAAGTAGGCAGCTATGCAAAAATTGGGTATCATACATGTACCCTCATAGCCTGTCATCATGAAGTGTTCAGTCAAACAAATAACGTCAATATCATTTTTATTATCTGATAGTTCTTGCAAGCAGATCGCTAATGCAGCCAACTTGCTCCTCAAACCTGCAATATTTTGGTGCATTATGGTGATATATTTATGACCGAAAAAGCTTCTGCGGTGTAGGTTTCAAGGTGTCATTATGATTATTAGAGAGGCTTGGGACTGTGCTGCTCGCTCTGTTAAGCATTGTTATTAAGCAATATGCGTAATTATAACGTAAATTATTGTAAACATTTTAATTTTTAATGTCTGGACTTTAAAAAAGACGATGATCCCTTAGTTTATTTCGGCTATTTCTTCTCAGAGGTAGTCAGTTAGGAAATGCCGGCTTCATCTAGTTTAAAAAAAAAAAAGAAAAAAACATATGACGTGTAAAAGTGATCGGTGATCCTACTTGCTTAATAAACGATTTCATTTCATTTCATTACTATGATACCACTGATGAGTCAAATTCTATCTTTTGGTGAAAGGGAGTTGGCTTTAATCCCCCAGACTCCAAGGCTGAAGAAGCTTCGACTGTGATTAACGATGAGACGATGATGATGATGGAGTGGGCCATAATCCAGCACACAGAAGCAGTTCGGGTTGGTAGATGTAACATCTTTTCGATTTTTTAGCTCTAAGACATACCAGTCATGTCCTCGCGATATTTTCCTTCACCGTTTTCAAAGCAGTTTCCATGAAATAAATTGCACAAACTATACCTATAAACTATGTTGTCGTCCTGCATGGCGCAGCGGTCAACACGCCTGCCCGCGACGTGGAGGCCCTGGGTTCGATCCCCGGCCAGGTCATCATGGTAAACGATCTTTTCCTCATTGGCCTGGGTCTTGGATGTTTATCTATATATGTATCTTTTATAAATATAGTATCGTTGAGTTAGTATCCCATAACACAAGTCCCGGACTTACTTTGGGGCTAGGTAAATCTGTGTGATTTGTTCGTATATATATATTTATATCAAACACAGCCCAGGTTCAAACCTGACCTATACGCTATCTGCTTGCATATAGGTATTTACATTCAATAGAGATATGTCCAAGGAATGAAACTAAAAAAATTGTCATTCTCATAGATAACAAAAAAAATTAAGACCCGTATTTTCTTATTTTGTCGAAATTACCAAAAACTACTGAGATATAGCGTATTAAAGTTACGGAGTGGGGGCTAATTACGTCACGCCGTGGTATATTTTGTACAACGGCGTGAAGTCATGCGATTTTTCAAATCAATATACTATCTTCCTAAGTATTTGAATAAAAGAAATAATAAAAAATACGTGTTCAATATCTATATCTATACTAATATATAAAGCTGAAAAGTTTGTTTGTTTGAACGCACTAATCTCAGGAACTACTAGTCCAATTTGACAAAATCTTTTTGCGTTGGATAACTCATTAATCCAGGATGACATTAGGCTTTGTAACATCACTCTACGCCTGCTGGTTAAACCGCGTAGCGCAGCTTGTTTTTTACAAATCTGTCTGATGGCTATTAAATGATATTTTAGGACACAACCCAATAGGGTAGTTGACTAAAAAAAACTAATTAGTCCGTCAGTCAGATTTCCAAAAAATACAAGACACGTATTTTTTCTTTTTTCATATAAACAAAAAATTAAGACGACACAGTGCGTTGAAAACTCGTGTGACGTCATTGCACGCTACACTTTTAGCGAGCAGTGACATCTCCAGCCATCACATCTGATCTTTGATTTGATAAAACAAAATATACGTATCCAATATTTTTCGATAATCTGAATGAAATAGATTTTTTTTTTTTACACAGGAAACATTCCTATTGTAAACAGCAAAAAGCCCAGATTTGAACCCACAATCTGCTCTTTGGTACCTACTTACACATTCTGTCCCCCATAACTTGTCACTAAGAACATGCTCTGTCTACGCTTACCCTAAAATTGGGGGAGTAGGGGGAAAAGTTGTGAGTTATGACCAAAGTTTGGCCCAATATCTTTAGCTAAGGAATAAAAGTGTAACGACAGTTCTGAAGAGTTTTATTTTGTTAATAAAAGTAAATCGCTCGAAGAATTATGTGTCCTGTTTCGTGTGTTTGGAAGTAAACATAGACATTGAATAGTGTTTCTCTTTATTTTATGTATTACTAGCGACTCGTCCCAGCTTCCCATTTGTGCAATGCTGATACTAAATGCACTACAGAAAACTGTTAGCGTTCCATAAAAGAAAGCAGCCCGCCGCCGCTCCCACTGTTCTCGCTACCACGGACGGAACGCGACGCCCTGCAATTTTTAAATCTGTAATATTTTCAAAAATATTTATTTAAATCATATACTCTAAATGGCGATATCATCATTATCAAGTTTTTTTATCATCAGTGGGATGCTGGCCACAAGTCTCCTCTCATTCAGAGAAGGATTGAGCGTAATCACCACGCTTGCTCAGTGGGGGTTGGCGATTTCAGACTTAAAGTCCAGGTTTCCTCAAGATGTTTTCCTTCACCTTCAGTCATTGGTGTCGAAGATATACTTGGAAAGTACATATAACTTTACAAAAAATACATTGGTACTTGCCTGAGCTGGAATCAAACTCGCGCACTCATACTTGAGAGGTTGGTGTTTTAACCACTAGATATAGATCTTTTTTTTTATAATAATTATAAACTAGCGCTTGACCGCAATCCCGCCTGATGGTAAGCAGTGATGCGATTGTTGATGGTAAAGCGCCCTAGTTTATTAAGAGCCTATTCACTCAGAAAAACTGAGCAAATAGGAAGGAAGACGGCAGTTGAGCGAGGTGATGCAATGTTAAACCCAACAACACGACCAACGATGCTGCGCCAAAGGGAGATTGATCTGAAGACCCTCCACGACCAAACTCCCAACACAACAACATTAGGCGCATCGCACCCGGCACACATCGCAACACAACTGCTCAGACCAACAACAATTTATTTAAGGTGTTAAATTGGATATGGATTAATGCTGTATTGGTCAAAATTGCTTCGAACAATAGCCAGATTGTGTCGTAAAAGTAAATGACAAAAAAAAAATTATTGTATTAAGAGGGGACTCTAGCGGCGCTATCTCCATACAAACGTATTCTGCTGTTATCTTCGTGGATAACACTTTTATTAGAGCAATCATATTTTTTGACGTGACAACGTCTTAAATTAGGTTGCGGCTGGGAGTCACTTATGAAAAAGTGTAACGCTCGGTAACGTTACGATGAGTCACCGATGTTTTAGTAAACAAAATATATTTCTATAGTTAAAATTTGTGCAATTCTTATTTTCATTCAATTCCTTGTTCCTATTGTGCAATTTAATTATATTCATATCAATAAATATTCTACCGAGAAAAAGACGTTGTCACGTAAAATCTTCGCCCGTAAAACCGACTTTACAGGCAACCATTTTTTTCTTCAATTTTACACTTTGATTGTACCTGCCCCTGTCATTTGATTTTTTCAAAACTTTATTAATAAAAGAAATTTTTCTTCTTCTTCTTCTTCTTCAGCCTATGGATGTCCACTGCTGGACAAAGGCCTCCCCTAAGGCTTTCCACGCTGACCGGTCCTGTGCTGCCCGCATTCATCGGCTTCCCGCGACCTTCAATAGGTCATCGATCCACCTTGTTGGGGGCCTCCCTACGCTGCGTCTTCCAGTGCGTGGCCGTCACTCCAGAACCTTACTGCCCCATCGGCCATCGGTTCTACGAGCAATGTGCCCTGCCCACTGCCACTTAAGTTTAGCGACTCGCAGAGCTATGTCGGTGAGTTTGGTTCTTCTGCGGATCTCTTCATTTTTGATTCGATCACGCAGAGAAACTCCGAGCATAGCTCTTTCCATTGCCCTTTCCTTTATAAAAGAAATTTGATATTTCAAAATTCCGTAAAACAACCCATTTTTACCGCGATGTTCAGACGACTATTAGACAGATATTCTAATATATTTGTCAAGAAAAAAAAAATAGAAGCATAGATGCCTATACCTAGACTAATGCTTCTATTTTCTAAATTTTGATATAAAAATATTGAGATGTCGTGTTTTGACAAAGAAAACAGCGGAAAACGAAACGTCTTTTGTTCAAGGTTTTTGTAAGTAAAATCATCAGCCTGAGCTGCAACTGTTCCTTTTGCACTTACGAGGAGACGTTGGAAGCGGCACAACGGCAATAGTTACCACCCACCAGACAAAGCCTTGCTGCCAAGCGATTTGTCGTGTTCCGGCATGATGTCTGGTGAAGCCGTACGGAGGACGGGTCTGAGCAGTTGTGTTGTGATGTCGGGTACGATGCGCCTAATGTTGTTGTGTTGGGAGTTTGTTCGTGGAGGGTCTTCAGATCAATTTCCCTTTGGCGCAGCATCGTTGGTCGTGTTGTTGGGTTTAACATTGCATCACCTCGCTCAACTGCCGTCTTCCTTCCTATTCGCTCAGTTTTTCTGAGTGAATAGGCTCTTAATAAACTAGCGCGGTTTACCATCAACGATTGCATCACTGCTTACCATCAGGCGGGATTGCGGTCAAGCGCTAGTTTATAATTATTAAAATAAAATAAAAATAAATAATAGTTTCTTCAAATACCTATTTTCTAATTCCTCGGCACTAGAGGTAGAAATTTATCTAAAATTAACACAATGGGCATAATTTAATTATAATCTACTTTTCTTATCCAATTTGAATTTCGCAGGCTACCTAACGCGTTCCTCGAATGTATAAAATACGTGTACATTTTTAGCATTCGACTTCGCTCAGAGTAATTTCGTTAACAATATTGTATTAAGGGACCTCCATTAAAATTAAGGGGCCGTAATTCAATATTTTAACGAAATTATTCCATATACTTATCTTCATTATAATTTTGAGCCGATTTGTGATCTCATATCCCATTAATTATCGCCCGATTAATGTCCTTATAGTAGAAATAATAATAACTGATTCGAACTTAAATATTATTTTAGAGCAATCTTGCTACATTATAGTATATACCGATTGAATACAAATGAAGGTCAAACTGAAAACATTGAAAGCACAGATGTTTCGAATGTATTAAATACAATTTGTGCAGCATTATGCTGTAGTTTTTCTTATTTTGAAGAAATATTTAGAAAGACATTGTTTGAGTTTTACAATTTTATTTTATGTGGACTGTGTGCAGTGACAACACGTAAACACAAAAGTTTGATGTATGTCTTTATGTTTGTTACTCTTTTTCTTCTTCTTATGGTTTATAGCTAGCATTGATAAGCAATATAGTTTTTATACGGATATTCCTGTGGATTCGGAACTTATGTGGGTGAAATGTCGGACCGCAGTTAGTAATCTAATGATCCAGTAAATAACTTTTTTATTTCTTTTATGGCTTCGCGCGGTTTGTGCATTTAGCCAATGTCACGTAATTAATTATTCATGTCGAAAAAGACGGCCGCGTGAACCGTCTTACGAGGGAGGTTTGAGACACAATCATGATGTGGCCACTATGCTGCAAATTTCACTGTTCTTTATCAATTATTTACTGAATGCACTTTTTACTACATAAATCACGCACTTTTATTTAGTAAACAATACTATAAATAAATTTAAAAGTCCAATGAAACATGAGCGTGACACTCAGCTTGACTTTCCCGCCAAAACTCCGTAAATAACTTTATATCATAATTATTTCTGTGTGCGCTCTTGAAAGACGTACCAAGTGTACTTACACTTAGAAACACTTCCAAGTGACCACATAAGATTCAACCCGATTTTTTTTTTTAAAGTAATTTATCGTGGATTCACAACGAGTCTTCGTTCGAAAAACTTTTGTGCTGTACCATGAGAACGGTCATCCATGAGTTGGACTGATCAAATTAAATTAGTAGTGGGCGATCCCTTGTAGGCAAAACATACTAAAAATAGGAGTGGATAGAGAGAAATCACGAGGCGAATTACATCAACCCCTAGACAGGAGAAACTATATAAGGACCAGGAGCGCTCTGTCAATAGTGTTAGCAAAGAGAAAAAAACTGTTCTAGTCATTTTTCTGAGGTTGTTTGCGTGGGTCTATTCCACGGGTCCAAAGTGATCTACAGATCATTATATTTTATTTGCTTATGTTTATTAATTATATGTACGAATATACAATATGTAAAGAAAACCCTGTCCGACCCATAAGGATAATAAAGGGTAGGCAAACACATGACCTAATATAATATAAAAGTTTACGTAATCATCATAGTAACAATATCTACTAATAAATTTTGAAATAATCTTTATTTCCTGCGAATTAATTCCAATTTCCCCCAAATTTGGTAGTTTTGAAAAAAGTGACAACATCATTTTGATGGTATTATTATAAGCGATGCGACCACGTGCCGCGTACCCTGCCCCCCGTCGCCCGCGCATGGATTGCCTGCCGCACATGTATCATAATAAGTTACCTCTTTAAGCGAAATAATATTTATTTTTTATGTGGATTTTTTTTTAGTTAAGTCCGGCTTTGTGGGCATTAGCAGAATTAGTTATCGATACCTAACAATAGCTTCATGGATCGGACAGCATATTATCGGATTGGATATCATCATCATCATCATCGACCTTTTAATCGTCCCACTGCTGGGCACAGGTCTCCTCTCATACAGAGAAGGATTGGATATGACGTATTTAAATTAGTATGGTACACTTCATGTAATTATTTATTGTTTAATCTGCATAAATAGTACACTGTAGATTACCAACATTATTTATCTCTCCTTTTTCTTGTTTTTCTGTCCAAAGGCTGTCTGTAAAAGATTGCTTTTAGCGATAAAAACCGCCCATCGTGTCATCCTGTGTAAAATCTATATTTTGTAATTTATGTATATTTTGATTAGGAAGGGGTCAAACGTGGGTTTAAATGGTTCGTGTGATATTACACACGGTGCTGTTCGCCAACTTGAACTTGGCTGACGAGCTACCGCGTGCTAGATTGTGTACCTACACAGTAAAGAGTCTTCTATACTATTCTGTTTTACGTATTTCGATGTCAATTCGTAGTGGTGGCCTTTAGCTCAAAGTCCAACGTAATAACAACCTTTTTGGGAGTAAAACGCATTTGACATACACACACGCACATTTCACCCTAATAATACCCTTGTCTCTTTAATATACCTACAGAAGTAATAAAAGATAGTGGTCCTTGAATGTAGTCTAAACATATATATCCCTGTTTTATTCTGTGGGCATTGTGAGAAATATATTCTATTATTTAAGTATATTTAGTCTTAAGGCAATCATATTTTTATTTTCAAACGTCTCACAATAGGAATTTCTCCTGTATCGTGGGTGCGTTCACAAACATTTAAACTGACATACACAAACAGCTAGACCCAGAACAACTACCTGTAGGCCATACAAGTAATCGTTCCGTGCGGGAATCGAACCCGAGCGTAACAGTTGCTTGTTCAGCCACTGCACCGCTATAATGATGCATTTTGGAGAGTGTGTGCGGGAATCATATGACATAATTCCGTCATCGGACGATCCGTCTTACGGCGAGTAATCATACTTACGTTGTGGACACAACTACGATCCGAACGAAGCATTTCGCCTTGTCTTTTATACTGTGTACATCGAAAGAATAGGACATTTGTCCGGTCTTCCCGTCTAATTACAATTTAAATATCTTAGGCTCTTAATAAACTAACGCGCTTTACCATCAACGCAAGCGTGGTGATTACGCTCAATCCTTCTCTGTATAAAAAGTTGTGGTGCCCAAGTTGTTGGTTTTATGTACTTTTTAAGTATATCTTAGAAACCAATGATTGATACAAAGTGAAGGAAAATATCTCGAGGAAACCTGGACCTAAGTCTGAAATCGTCCACCCGCATTGAGCAAGCGTGGTGATTACGCTCAATCCTTCTCTATAAGAGAGGAGATACCGGATGACCTGGTATATCAAGGGTATCCATCTCTGTCTTGCATGCAATGTAGCGTACATGCTCACACAAATTTGTATTCATTCCAAATCAGAAAAAGCATTCGCCAGTTCCATTAAATTGGGCAGACTTTTGATTCTCGTCAGCTATCTTTGTTTTGCAGCGCAGTATTGTGTACCGAACACAACCCGTCAATTTAAAGTGTACATACCAAAACCTGTTCTATTATATAACAAAAAATGTGAAGATATGCAATACCAACACGCTTTAGGCCCGCGTATACACACACAGACACAGAGCATATATTTCACTCCGCTAGAGTGTTCCCGAGGGATAATTTAAGGGGCTATCACTAGGACAAGGCCGCAGGCAAAAGTGAGTAGAAAATATGTGAATATTCGCTCTGTACCGCATACGCTGTGGAAGCTACATCATAGTGATTGCTGCATTTATTGTATTTTATAATCCAAATTTTTTGCATTTCCAACAGATAGTGGTTTCGAGATTCACTGTTTTGGATTTGCACTCAGAATGTGAGAGAGAACTTAACTAGGTCTCGTGTCTAGAAATGTAAAATCTATTCAAATTGAGAACAGCTTTAGCCTCATAGTATCCGCCGCGACTTACAAGTTCTCTCGGTGGTAGGCCATAACATCGGCCGCCGGCAGAAGTTACCACCCACCAGACAAAGCCTTGCCGCCAAGCGATTTGTCGTGATCCGGCATGATGTCTGTGGTGAAGCCGTTCGGAGGACGGGTCTGAGCAGTTGTGTTGCGATGTGTGCCGGGTACGATGCGCCTAATGTTGTTGTGTTGGGAGTTTGGTCGTGGAGGGTCTTCAGATCAATCTCCCTTTGGCGCAGCATCGTTGGTCGTATTGTTGGGTTTAACATTGCATCACCTCGCTCAACTGCAATTAGGAAATAAACTAGCGCGCTTTACCATCAACGATCGCATCACTGCTTACCATCAGGCGGGAATGCGGTCAAGTGCTAGTTTATAACTATAAAAAAAAAAAAAAACAGTGATCATCACTTCAACAAAAACAACATAATTTACAACATCTAAGTTTCTGGATATTTAATTTCATGTACAACGTCGTATTTTATGAGCTTTAAATAATGAATTTGTACATCTTGAGAACCTGGACTTTAATCTGAAATCGCCAACACACATTGAGCAAGCGTGATGATTACGCTCAATCCTTCTCTGTATGAGAGGAGACCTATGCCCAACAGTGCGATGATTAAAAAGGTTGATGATGAATTAATTTAGTTTAATTTTTTTTTCTTATTATAAACAAGTGCCTGATCGCAATATCCCCTGGTGGTAAGCAGTGATGCAATGCGTTAATGGTAAAGTGCGCTATTTACCTAAAACAACTGAGTGAACAGGAAGGAAAACAGCAGTTAACCGTGGTGATGCAATGTTAAACCCAACAACACGACCAACAATGCTGCGATAAATGGTGGTTGTTCTGGGGACCCTCCACGACCAAACTCCCGACACAACAACATTTGGCGCATCGTACTCGGCAGACAGCGTAACACAACTGCTCAGAATCGCCCTCCGTACGGCTTCACCAGACATCATGCAAGAACACGACGAATCGCTTGGCGGCAAGACGTTTACAGGTTTATGGTGACTTCTGCAGGCAGCCGAACTTATGACCACATTTATAATATTAGAAGCATTATTTATCTGAATTTTGTATTCGCGATCACAAAGTGTCCAGAGAATAATCTTAATAAACTAGTGCGCTTTACCATCAACGATTGCGTCACTGCTTACCGTCAGGCGGGATTGCGGTGAAGCGCTAGTTTATAATTTATAAAAAGGAATATTAACTTTAATAAACAGTACAATAGATGGTAGTTTCCACTAAAACTTTTTTTTTTTATTTGGCTGTTGGTATTTGGTTAAAATGAAACATCGATTTCCGTAACACAACTGCTCAGACCCTTTCTTTATTCACCAGACATCATGCAGGAACACGATGAATCGCTTGGCGGCAAAACTTTGCCTGGTGGTTGATAAGTTCTGCCAGCAGCCGATGTTATGGCCTACCACCGAGAAAAGTAATAGAATTAGTCTTATTTATATAGTCGTGATGGCCTAGTGGTTAAAACACCAGCCTCTCAAGTATGAGTGCGCGGGTTCGATTCCAGTCGTTCGAGTCCGATTTCTAAGTATATCTTGGACACCAATGACTGAAGGTGACGGAAAACATCTTGAGGAAACCTGGACTTTTTAAGTCTAAAATCGCCAACCGTCGATTACGCTCAATCCTTCTCTGTATGAGAGGAGACCTGTGCCCAGCAGTGGGACGATAAAAAGAAACTCAGATACCTACACATATTTAATATTTTTGGAACTTTGGCTTTTTCTACGACTTTTTTTTTAATATATTTACTTATACAATACTATTTGCACACCGCGCTTTCCCCCGCGTAAGTAAAATAGAATAGAATAGAACACTCTTTATCATGTACACCATATAGATTACAGAACATAAATATAAATATTTTACAAAGGGTGACACAAAGGGCGGTCTTATCGCTAAGAGTGATCTTTTACAGACAACCTTTGGATGGAATTCTAAGGGGAAGGATAAAGAAATAATGTAGGTAGTCTACAGTGTACTATTTACATAGATTATACAATAAATATATAGGTTAAGTGTATCATACTAGTTTAAATAAATTTATACATGTAATTAATAAATATCATACAAGAGCACATAAAATAATATAAATATTTTACAAAGGGTGACACAAAGGGCGGTCTTATCGCTAAGAGTGATCTTTTACAGACAACCTTTGGATGGAATTCTAAGGGGAAGGATAAAGAAATAATGTAGGTAGTCTACAGTGTACTATTTACATAGATTATACAATAAATATATAGGTTAAGTGTATCATACTAGTTTAAATAAATTTATACATGTAATTAATAAATATCATACAAGAGCACATAAAATATAATAATATGTTTAAAGAGAGAGGAAGTGCTTTTTTATCATAGTTTTAAAAGTAAACAGTGTTTGAGCACGCCTTACGGACACGGGCAAGTCATTCCATAGCCGAACTACGAGTACTTGTACAGTAAAGGATTTATCATAGAAACTAGTGGAATGCATCGGCATGTCTAATATCAGGTAGTAACACTTATGAATATAAAAAAAATAGATAAAAACGTATTCTCAGGCCTTACGATCAGTTCAACCGTTTTGGAGGAGTTCGAGGACAAACACTATGACAGAGAGATTTTATATCTATACATATATTATATTATAATGCTGAAGAGTTTGTTTGTTTGAACGCGATAATCTCAGGAACTACTGGTCCGATTTGAAAAATTCTTTTTGCGTTTGATAGCCCATTAATTCAGGAAGGCTTTGGGCTATATAACATCACACTGTGACCAATAGGAGCGGAGGATAAATAAACCACGCGAACGAAGTCGCTGGCGGCCGCTAGTAATAGATAACCCTAGCTATGACTAGTAAAGAGGACTCCAGATTCCAAAGCTGAAATAGCTTCGGATGCGACTTGGATTAACGCTGAGATGATGAGATAACCCTAGCTATATAAGATATCGGAAAAATCATGGTGTATTTAGTTTAGTACAATTTCAGCATAAGATAAAAAAGTGTCTATTTCAAAATACAATAAATATCTTTCTGGGACCGACAGGGCGTGCGAAACGTGACACAATTCCTCGCATAAAAGCGTTTTTATTGAATTTGCAAAAATCACAGGCGAGGGCGTGTTATTTTGCGCCCAATCATGTGGTGTGTTATAGTGTGTAATCAGCTTAGTAATGTTATTGTACTTCCATACATTTAGGACGTGATGGATGATAATTATCTGCCTTGCTTTTTTCCAATTATATTGGGGTTGGCTTCCTTTCTGATCAGTTTTTTTTTTTATTGAAATATAAACCAGCGCTTGACCGCAATCCCGCCTGATGGTAAGCAGTGACGCAATCGTTGATGGTAAAGAGCACTAGTTTATTAAGAGCCTATTCACTCTAGCCTTGAAGACACTCAAATTGTAGTCCGACGGAAACACCGCCGCCGGCAGATTGTTCCAGTTCCTCGATGTACGCGGTATAAAGGAGGAGGCGAAACGCTTCGTCCGGATCGTAGAGGTGTTAACAACATAAGGGTGGAAACTCGCCGTACGACGGGTCGTCCGATGGTGGAACGGAGATGGGGGAATTAAATCGTGCAATTCCCTCGCACACTCCCCAGAATGTATCCTATAGAACACCGAAAGGCTGGCTACTCTACGCCTGTGCTCTAGGCTTTGGTCAGTTGCAGCTAAAGACCAGTATTTTGCAATACATGGAGCCAAAGCCTATCAGACTTCCACACCTCAATTATTGGGTAACCTTTAGTAGGATTGGTTGATATCCTTTCGGGATTCTGATAACCCATTAATGATCAGTCGTGGTGGCCTACTGGTTAAAACACCAGCCTCTCAGTATGAGTGTTCGGGTTTAACTCCAGGCCAGGCACATACCAATGTAATTTTTCTAAAGTTATATGTACTTTCTAAGTGTATCTTGGACACCAATGACTGATTACAAGGTGAAAGAAAACATCTTGAGGAAACCTGGACCTTAAGTCTGAAGTCGCCAACCCGCATTGAACAAGCCTGGTGATTACGCTCAAAGCTTCTCTGTATGAGAGGAGACCTGTGCCCAGCAGTAGGAGGATAAAAAGTTGATGATGATATTAAAGATTCAAGAATGATATCTGGGACCTGGTGGCCCCAGATATCATTCTTGAATCGTGTTGTTTCTTTTTGAACCAACGCGCAGCCCTTACGCTGGAGGCATCGGTCTTCGTGGACCCCGTCACGATGTGCTGACATCTCTTTGAGATGTGCTTGAAACACAACACGACGTGGACTCGGAGCTGGTCCTTACCAACCGGGAGTGCGATGTTATCTCCTAACCAGGGCGTCTTTTGAACCCAATTATTCACCTTAAAGACCCATACTGGATGCATTAATACTTATTACCAACAATTAATTCTTATAAAGGGTCATCTGACATCGACGCACAAACGAGTACTATAGATCCAGTACATGATTCTGAATCCCCTAGTGGTGGAATTTTGCGTCGGCTTGCAATTCGTTAATTACACAAAAATGTGCAATGTGAACAATACTAGAAAAACTGTCCTATCAGCTGATTTAATAGAGTTCGTATCAGGGATCAACGTCATACCTACAAACACGCACGGCGGCATGCTTGCAACGTTCAAAGGCCTAGCCGACACTTTTTTTTAAACACTGTTATTTCTGTAACCGTTCATTAACGACATAAATGTCTATCATAATTTTGTTAGTGGCATGCGGTTTAGCCTTTTCGCGAAGTTTGCGTTACGATGTCAGATACACCCTGTATAATCCTACTTATTACAGGCGTAGAGTAGCCAGCCTTTCGGTGTTCTATAGGATACATTCTGGGGAGTGTGCGAGGGATTTGCACGATTTAATTCCCCCATCTCCGTTCCACCATCGGACGACCCGTCGTACGGCGAGTTTCCACCCTTATGTTGTTAACACCTCTACGATCCGGACGAAGCGTTTCGCCTCGTCCTTTATACCGCGTACATCGAGGGACTGGAACAATCTGCCGGCGGCGGTGTTTCCGTCGGACTACAATTTGAGTGTCTTCAAGGCTAGAGTGAATAGGCTCTTAATAAATTAGTGCGCTTTACCATCAACGATTGCGTCACTGCTTACCATCAGGCGGGATTGCGGTCAAGCGCTGATTTATATTTTAATAAAAAAAAATTAGAAATGATTTCTATATCGTGGGTTAAATCTTAAGAATTCATGTGTCCGTCTCTTCTTACTGTTAAGACTTTCAAATCACAACGTATAGTCAATGCTACCACTTCCACTTATCTTGATAATAGCTCGACACACACAGACACCCTGAAAGGCCATTAATACCAGACTTGACCGCTAGATGTCATTAATAGTCAGTTTAGGTGCGGGAGGGTAGGAAAAGGTAGAATATTGAGTACGTGCACGTATTTAGGGGTGACAGGAGAGGTTTTATGTGTCAGAAAGAAATTAGGTAACTTTTGTAATATGTTCGTAATACAAAATTTGCCCAATTTCTTTAGATTATTATTGTATTAATTACTAACGGCCGCCAGCGACTTCGTTCGCGTGGAGTTAGTTAAGCTTCTTGGATTAATGGGCTATCTAACGCAAAAATAAATGTTCAAATCGGAACAGTAGTTCCTGAGATTAGCGCGTTCAAACAAACAAATAAACAAACAAACTCTTCAGCTTTATATATTAGTATAGATTATTACATATTATTTCTTTTATTTAGACTATACGTTGTGATTTATTTCAACACATGAATTATATTTTTAAACATTAAAATATAAAAACATTTAAAAATATAAAAAAATAGTAGCCCGCCGTTATCGGGAACAGGGTCCAAACTACCAGCGGTCAGGGTTCCAGAGAGAGAATCTTACTAACAAAGCGAGCTGAGCCCAAAAGTACCGCTGTCTGAATCAAGCCCTTGATCCAGCTGCCTAAAGAGAGCCTCCTGAGGTGTTGGTCGAGGCTATTAGCTATTAAGCAACTGGCTGCCATGACTATCGGTACAAGGGTTACTCAATGCCATATTATTATTATTATCCTTTATTTCATATTAATTTATTTACATATTATTGTTATGATTTATTTAATTAGTTTAGATAGATATACTCGTGTAGACACATTTATCTTAACTAATCTGTCTTTCTCTACAAATATTAAAACTAAAGTGTTTGTTACATTATAAAAATTGTCTAATACAAAAAATCAAGAAAATTAGGATTCTTCCATCCCGAAGATTGGGCTTTTCTGGGGTCTAGGACCCCAGGGAAATCAATTTCAGTGGTCACATCCTGCCAAACACAGCGAGGCCTAGGGGAAGCCGCTTTACAGTCTCGGCATTGCGCAAAGGCGGTTCCTGAATTGGTCTTTTGAGAGGAACCAGGACCACCCCTATGTGAGGATGATGATAATATGGGTGGTTTTCTATTACATAATCAGTCTATAATGTTCCCACTGTTGGGACATGGACCTCCTCTAGGTGAGAGGGAGAGGGTAGATGTCACAGGTCTTCGAAAGTTTTTAGTGCACACGTGTATGTCACACGTGTCGTTATTCACAAATACTTACATAGCTACTATTAATTTCATGAATCTTAGTTACTTGCAATACGTTTATATACGTTATAATACGTTAATATTTGTTGCGATATGTATTTGGTCACACAATATTGATAATGTAGTACAAATAGGCTTTTTGGGCGGAGCGGAAGGATGTGTCAGACTTTTACTGACTAAAACCCACCCGTGTTTCTTCACTGGCCTGTGCGACGGCCAGGGCCGCGGTTTCTTGTTTAACCAACCCGCAACCCTGACCCAGGAGGCATCGGTCTTCGTGGACCCCGTCTCGATGTGCTGATCTCTTTGAGGCGCGCGTGAAACACGACGCGCCGTCGACTCGGACCTGGTCCTTACCGGGCGGCGAGCTGCCCACTGCTCGCCGCCCGCAGGCCCGCGCCTACGGTGGCTGGGAGTTAGGTATCGTCTCCCGACCAAGGCGTCTACTGCGGCGGCTAGTGGCGTGAGGGCGCTGGGATTTCCGTTGCCTCACGCGCTCCGCCTCCTTCTTTGCCAGTATATTTAGCCTTAAGTTTATACAGTAAAAGAACATTACTGAACGTACATTCGTAGTCTTCACTAAATTGGTGACCCCGACGTAATCTAAGTCCGACGTGATATAAGCCCGACGTGATCTAAGTCCGACGTGATCTAAGCTCGACGTGAATTAAGTCCGACTTGATGTAGGCCGACGGACCCAGGTCCTGCCTGCCGGCTGGTGTAACGATCCAGTCACCATCTTCATTACACATGTTTTTTAAAATATGTTTACTGACTAAAACTCACCCATGATTCTTCATTTACCAGGGCCACGGTTTCTTTTTTCCGTCATGATGTGCTGAAATCTCTTTGAGGCACCATCGACTCGGGCCTGGTCCTTACCGGGCGGCGAACTGCCCAATGCTCACCGTCCGCAAGCCAGTGTCTACAGTGTAGCCGGGAGTTCGATGTCGTCTTCCGACCAGGGCGTCTCCTGCGGGTAGGTTGTATCCTTGGAATCCACCGACCGCCTTGATTTTGGGAGTTAAGATTTTCTCAAACCCAAACTTTTAGTGATTCATCGAGTACAAAACCAAGGTGGCTGCCAGGAAACTTGGCGTTATTGCAAAGGTTCGGCGATACTTCACACTAGAACAGCTTGTAATGTTATACATAGCACAGAGATCCGTTCGTGTGTGCAGTACTGCAGCAATATTTGGACTGGTGCTGCAAAATGGCACCTGGCAACTTTCCATTCAGTGGAGAGGCGTGCGAAGGGGCTAATTGGCGTCCCAGATTGGGTTTAAAACGATCTCCAAAGCCTGAAGAGTAGGCAGTCATTTTGAAACCAACCAAGACCAATACTGGAACCGCCCGTGCGCAAAGCCTTTAAGGCAAATCCCTGACAAATTGAAAGCCTAATCTCTTTTTTTAAGTCAGTTAAACATGAAACTAAGTACACCTGTGCCAAAGTAAATGAGATGACAGTAGATTGGTAATATAGAGGTCAAGATATAAATCCGGATCGGCCCTTCTCAAATAATACCCGAATGCAGAGTCGACAGTTATATCGATCCAGTCTTGGATTCGAATCTCATCGTATTAAAGATAGTTAGTCGGGCGTCAATATTAGGTTTACGTGGTTTTGTATTACTTGTGTGGATTTCGATTTTATTGTTTTCTTGTTTAGGATAAACAATTAAGATTATTTTGTGTTCAAATGTATGTTAGATATATTCATTTATTATTCCAGTTTACCTGACAATCCTGTTAAGGGTATTGAAATTCTGGATAAGGGTTACGAAGTTTATTGGCAACGAAATTACAGTCGGTAGTGATAAGTAGAACGTAGCGGATGTCTCACCAAAGTCTTCCTTTATGCTCACGAAGTATGTGTCTTACACACATAATAACACCACAGAAGTTACTTCTCGTAGTCCTTAAAGTGCCTGTTGCAACTGTCGCTGTAGATGTTCTTAAAAGTCGCTCATCCTTTATCGCTTGTTTTGCTTCGATAGTCAAATGCAGACTGACTCATCCGCCGAGTCATGCCGCTTTTTATTTGCAAGCACATCGAAAAATTCCAGATCGCAACAGACCCGTCCTCCGTACTTTTTTACAAAAAAAACAACCGACTTTCAAAAACCACTGTAAAGTGAAAAATAATTAATTTCGAAAGTCAAAAACGAATACAAAAAAATCAAAGACACCGACTTTCGAAATTAATTATTTTTCACTTTGTAATGGTTTTTGGCAGACGGATGTTTTTCTTTTTTTTTTTTTGTAAAAAAGTTTTTATTAAAACATTAAAGCCGAACTGCTTACACACTTTATTAAAATGCCTTTTTAATTACCAAGTTAGTGTTTCCGTCTGACTACAATTTAAGTGTCTTCAAGGCTAAAGTGAATAGGCTCTTAATAAACTTGCGCGCTTTACCATCAACGATTGCATCACTGGTTACCATCAGGCGGGATTGCGGTCGAGTACTAGTTTAATAAAATAAAAAATAAAAATGTAACGCATGGTTCATATAATAATATGTTAATACGAGATTCACCTTGACATTCAGAGATGTTATGTAGAAATATTTTTTCTTGTTTATTGGATACAAGTACGGGGAAAACAAGGTCCGATGATTCTGTTTCTCTTCATCTCTCTTAGACTCATCATCATCATCATCATCTCAGCGTATAATCCCGGTCGCATCCGCGGCCTTCGCGTTGGAGCCCGGGGTCCGCTTTCCTACTATTACGCCTCCATTTCGCACGATCTCTGGCATCCTGTGGTGTGAGATTGTTGGCACGCATGTCATCTCTTACAACGTCAAGCCAGCACTTCTTTGGCCTGCCTCGCTTGTTCCGGCCCGGCGGAGGCGCCATGGCAAGACATTTGTTACCCACGTAACATGCCGGTTTACGTAAGACGTGGCCGTACCATCGTAGGCGACTCTCTTGCAGTTTGTCTGCTATGTCACGGACATGGAGACTGCCACGAATGCGGGAGTTCCTGATGCGGTCTTTCCGCGTAACTCCACACATCCACCGCAGCATACTCATCTCCGTGACACGCAGCTCCTGCTTGTGTCGCTCAAGCACAGGCCACGCCTCACTGCCATACAGAAGGACAGGTCTAATGATGGTCTTATAGACCTGTCCCTTAAGCTTAACCGGCATTTTGGGGTCACAAATGACACCTGTCATCTCACGCCATTTTGCCCAAGCTGCGGAAATGCGTGCTTTAACGTCGCAATCAATGTCGCCGGACGCGTGGAGCACAGACCCCAAGTATTTAAATTGGTCTGTGCACTCGACCTTGTCTCCGCCTATGCACACAGGCATAGGGTCTGTGGTGTTGCTGGCCATGTACACAGTCTTCGCCACATTGAGTTTAAGACCACCGCTCTCAAGCGAGTTCTTCCACGCATTTACCCGCCGCACCAATCGTTCCCTGTCCGGGTCTGCCAGCGCGATATCATCAGCATACATGAGCAACCAGGGTGGTTGCTCATGTGAATTCTTGATGCTGTCTGACAAGACGTCTAATATCACGCTGAACAGGAACGGACTAAGGACGGATCCCTGATGTACACCGACGGTGATCGGGAAGGGTTTAGTGTCGCCAACAGCGGTCTTAACAACGGAATCGGAATTGAGGTACATGTCTCGAATTATGTCAACATAGGCTTCTGGTACCCCTTTGGACCTCAGTGCCCACCAGATCACCCCCCGAGGGACACAGTCGAAGGCCTTCTGCATGTCTAAAAAGAGCTTATGCAGAGGCGTGTTCTTCGATCTATATCTCTCCATGGTGATCCTTAGGGTGAAGATAGGGTCCATGGTTCCGTACCCTGGACGGAACCCATATTGACACGTCGAGACAGCACACTCCTGCCGGATCCGGGAGTCTAAAATCCTCTCAAAGATCTTCATGGTGTGGGACATGACCTTTATACCGCGGTAGTTACCACACTCCTGTACGGAGCCCTTGCCTTTAAAGACTGGAGTGATAATACTCAGCCTCCATTGGCTCGGGATTTTCCCGGACAGGAGCACGCGGTTCAGAAAGTTAGTTAACATGCCCACACCGCAAGGACCCATCGCCTTCCAGGCCTCAATGGGGACTCCGTCAGCGCCGACAGCTTTCCGATTCGCCATGCGACGAAGAGCCGTGTGGACTTCCTCAGGCGTTATCGGGGGCACTAATCCAAGGTTCGGAGGGAGTTCCGGTGTCTGCACCTCTTGGTGCTGCTTATTCAGCAGCTCGTGGAAGTACGTACGCCATCTCTCCTTCACCGCGCGATCCTCGCAAAGCAGGTTGCCAGTAGGGTCTTTTACACAACGGCACTTGGATATATCCTGTGCCGCTTTCACCCTAGAACGTGCCAACTTGTAAATGAGCTTCTGCCCCTCAGACGATTCCAACTTCTGGTAGAGCGGTTCTAAGTGGTCTCGTCTGGCTCTGGCTACAGCTCTTTTAGTGGCACGTTTGGCAACCTTGTATGCGTCGCGATCTTCAGGAGATCCGGTCGCCTGCCACGTTTTGAAGAGGGCTTTCTTCACCCTTGTCTCCCTCTGGACTGTGTCGTTCCACCACCAGGTCTCCTTGTCACTTTTGCGACCGCCCTTAGACACGCCGAGCACCACTCGCGCCGCCCCGGTAATAGCTGCCTGGATTCTGTCCCAGTGATCTTGGACAGATTCTCCCTCGGTACCAGCGCACTTGTCGCCAATAACCGAAGCGAACTCCTGGTACTTATTTTCAACAAGCAGCCACCACCGGATCTGGCGTCGGCAGCGCTCTACACGTCTACGTTGGGCCTTAACGCAGAGATCCATGACAAGGAGACGGTGTTGTGCAGTAAGACTCTCACCGGGTATGACTTTGCAGTTGGCTACTTTGCCGATGTGGTGTCTCCTAGTTAGTAGGAAGTCGATCTGGGTAGCGCTTCGTCCGCTCCGGTAGGTAACAAGGTGCTCCGGTTTCTTTTTGAAGTAGGTGTTCACAATTGCCAGGTCAGCGGCCGCACACGTTCGGAGAATGTTGTCCCCTTCCGCGTTGCTACCCAAAGCCACCGTGAACACGCTCAAACCCGTCACACTTCTCACCCACGTGACCGTTCAAATCACCACCCAGAACGATTCCCTGGGATAACGGGATCCCGTGAAGCAATCCTTCGAGCTGGCTCCAGAACAACGTCCTTTCGGCGTCACCGCACCCGGCCTGCGGAGCGTAAGCACTTATCAAGTGGGTTATTACCCCATTGACAAGCACCCGCACCGACATTAGCCGATCACTGATGCGATTCACCTCCAAGACGTCATCCTGGAGCTCGTCAGACAACACCACCGCGACCCCATTTCTCCCACTAGGTACACCCGTGTAGATCAGCTTGTAGCCATTCCCAATAAGTCGGGATCTGCTGCCTTTCCACCGAGTCTCCTGCAGGAACGCCACGGCCACCCTCCGCCTGTGGAGAGTTTCGGCCAATTCTCTCGCGCGTCCAGTTAGCGTGCCAACGTTCCACGAAGCGAAACGGAGTTTACTGGTTTGGGCTCGCTTCTTCAGCCGTGTCCGCCCCTGACACGGTAGCCCTAGCCCACAGGTCACAGGAGTCGGGCGGGGCTCCTGCGCGCCGTTTTGCGGCGGCGCCCTAACTGTAACTCGTGCTTTTCTTCTATTCCTGTTCATGTTTGGCGGTTGTTTGGCTTATTACGAGTGCGACTGCCGTCTGACCACTCAACCCCGAAAGGGAAGCCGGCGTCAGGGCCCCGTCCGTATGTCAGCAGGTGCACCGTCTGGCAGGTGGGGTTGACTTGAGTCCCAAAGATGGTGGTGGGACCCCACAGCACCCAAATCTCTCTTAGACTGACAGGCCGAATCGTTAGTATATATTGACAAGTAAAATTCCACAAGTAAAATTCAAGCAGTATTTACTACAAATTCAAAAAGATACCGAATTTTGAACCTACCCCTGATTGCACGCGGCTGGCATGGGTGGTCCAATCGTTTAGCGGCGATTGTCTATTAGAATACTGTGTTCTTCCTTGTATGGTGTAGCATGTTGGGTCATCCTCCGGTTTCCAGTTCCAGGGACTCGTCTCTCACAAACTACTCACTGATGCTAAGATAAAACACCGACACATAACTGTTCGTAACATCATACGTATGGAGCATTTTGTAACTCAATTGTGTGGTAATAATTAATTTTAATACAAATTGTTTATAAATGGTAATAGTAATCAAACAATGTAAACATTGATGCATGTTGGCCTGGATGCGCGTGCGACAAACCACAAACCACAGACTATGTTAGGAAATGCTGAATTTCAAATCGGAACTTGATGTATGTCATTTTTGAGGAACATATTCTCGTAGTTTTTATATATCCCGTATTTTGTTTTTTTATATTTTTGTTTGTTTGTTTAAACTGTACTCTCACGATTTACAATTGGATTTACTTTTTATATCTTTTTATTATCACGTTTTTTTTATTTTTACTGTAATACCGGTTTGGTGCTGCTTTTAATTGTTTGTTGCATCGGGTGACGTCTGTACGTCGACGCCGGCTGTCGCTGAAAACCAGCGCTGGGCTCTGTTTTTGCATAGAGTCGCAGCATAATGCTGAGCGACAGCCGTTTTGCGTGGATGTGACGCATGTTTCCCTCAACTATTTCTTATTTTTTATGTTTTTGTAAACTCTTGCGTCATTTTTATTGCAAATAAACCTTTTCTTTCTTTCTTTCTTAAAATAAGAAACCGAAATTTCATGAGATGGCTAAATAATAAAAGATGTACAGGCCGATCGAATGTTAGGCGATATCGAAATATCCATCAAAATTTTAGAGGTGAGGGTGTAAACTTCTTTCATCCTCCATAGAAAAGGAAGGATCCTGCGACTAGACGAGTGTTGTATCATCATCATCATCTTAGCGTTAATCCCAGTCGCATCCGTAGCTTTTTCAGCTTTGGAGTCTGGGGTCTGCTTTACCAGTCTAACTGCTGATTTTGGCTAAACTTCGATATTTTCCGTAAAGCGACTGCCGTCTGACCTCCACAACCCGAAGGCGATATCTAAGCTTTGCAGTTAGACCAATTGTTAGACTTTTGAGGGCTCCAACAACCCGTAACGACTGCCACTAGATGTTCGTATGGCAACCGGGATCAACGGCTTAACGTGCTTTCCGAGGCAAGACTAGACCAGTGCAAATATTCATATTCATGCATACAAATATTTGCACTGTGCGAGGATCGAACCCGCGCCTCCTTGCGCAACGGCCGCGTTCGCTACCGCTACGCCACGGATGCTGTTGTATCAAGCGGGCATTTGCCCAATGGTTGATGCTAGGAAGTTGTGTATGTTCACTGTGGTAGCTCTATAGACAGTTCCGACTTACCATGAAATCGTATTCTTTTAAACTTGTTCCTTCACCTTTGTGTCAATGTTCTACATCGAACTGTGAATTTGAACAGTCCGCACATCACTTCTTGTGGGAGTGTATTCTTTGGCAGAAAGAACGCAATATTATGTTGGATAGTGTACAAGTTACGTCGGGGGTCGTTTATTATACGGACCTTGTCGAAACTAGAACCAATTTCCGTGCGTTCAGGCGCTTTTGCCTTACCTATTATTGGAATCAATTGTAACAGCACATACCTACTTAGGACCCATTAACTTAATCAAATTTTATTCCGTGGTGCTTGGCAATCTGGGCTTCTCCCAGTTGCAATAATGTCCCTTTGTGCCGATTGGCCTAGTTCTGTTCTGTCTCCTGCTTGTTATGGAGGGAAATGGAAAAAATATATTTTTTTTTTTACTCCTCCGCTATTATTTTCTGATTAATTTCGTTGCGGGACATAAGACAGTTGAATCGTTTCTCCGGGACTCGTCGAGCTTCATTGCTCGGCGTTTTTCTGGTGGTCTCCACTGCTGATTCTGGCTTTCAGGAGTTGCAGTGGGTGGGAAATGTGTGGCGGGTTTTTTACCGTGAAACTAAACGGCAACCAGTTCCTGGAACCTCAGCTCGCCTAGCAAGCGTCACAAAATAGAAGCCTCAGCCCACTATCGACGTCCGTTCTTCAGAGAGAACTGATGTAGCGGTACCTACAAATGCCACAAACAAACAACTTGTCAACAATAAACAATTGACGTCAGACGAAATCTACATCTCGCAATCAATGTTTACCGTGCAACTAGCATACATACGACTTCCTAACTTCAACCGTTGGGCAAGTGCCCGCCATACATAACACTCGTCTGGTCGGAAGATTTTGCCGTTTCTATGGAAGATGAGTGAACTTTACTCCCTGTTCCGCATGCTTCTAAAGTCTCATAACCGAAAACCTCGATCAACATCTATCGATGCCCTCGTTAAGCGGTTGGATCAAGGGCCTGATTCAAAAAGCAGTACTCTTCGATACAGGCTGCATCTTGACGACGTTTCTGTCGCTGTAGCCCTAACCACTGGAAACTTGGACGGTGCTTCTGACATCGATGGATCACTATTTTTTATATTATTATGTTTTTATATGTATTTTATATATTGAAATATTTAAAAATGTAATTATTGCCCTTTAACGTATTATCAAAAGTTACTTAAAGTTAACTAGTGATTAGTTTAACCATACATTTTTGTCATTTAAACGTCACTTCACTTTCATCATCGTTTATGAATAATCACCATAGTGTTTAAGAGGATAATTCATAAATGATGATGAAACAGTCGCCAATCACTAGATAACTTTAAGCAACGTTTATGAATAAAGAAGATACAGAAAAATAAATTGGTTTTGGGAATACAAAGCTGTTTCCTGGAATATAGTAATCATAATAAAGCTTTGAATGTGTCTGTGCATGTTTGTTGAATGTTGATGTTCCATGTGAGTCTAGAATGTTCCCGAAGATTCCATCCGAGTCAATATCGAATGTTCCAGATGATTCCAGCAAGTTCCCAGCCGGTTTGGATCATTCTCGCCACAAACGTAAATTAGGTTTTTCAACCTTACGCTATAAAGCAAAACATATTCTCATGAATTTTTCAATTACCAAATTTTCTTAGAGATATCATTCAACGTTAAAAGCTCGTTTTAATATTTCTTCTTGAATAGCAGAAACGAAAATTTTCAAGAAAAATCTTCTGAAATTCCGAGTCGGCGTTTCTAAAATTCATGTATCAAACTGATGTAAGATATAACGTTATGTAAGCGTAAAATACATTATTTTACTTATGTTTAATGTGATGTGAAGATGGCTACACAACATACATAATTATTAATTATTATTTATTTATTTACATCGGACAATTGCCCATAGTTTTCATAAAAACACATACACAAAATACATTTAAATTATTTATGAACTATTATAAATAAACATGTAACATTCCAAAATAAAATTAAATTAGACTGATAATAAAAAAAAATAACATGTCAAATTTAGAAATAAAATAAAATGTCAAATTCAAACTAGATAGGTAAATTAATTACAAAAGCTAGACGGAGCCCACCAGTCAGAGAACACAATATACGCCCTTGTCCAATGCTCTATAAAAATACAGTCTGAGTCCAACCTCTCAGTAATGAGCTGCAGGTAACTGATGGAGTAGATGGAGTGGATATAGTCGTGGTGGCCTAGTGGTTAAAACACCAACCTCTCAAGTATGAGTGCGCGGGTTCGATTCCAGGTCAGGCAAGTACCAATGTAACTTTTCTAAAGTTATATGTACTTTCTAAGTATATCTTGGACACCAATGACTGAAGGTGAAGGAAAACATCTTGAGGAAACCTGGACTTTATAAGTCTGAAATCGCCAACCCGCATGGAGCAAGCGTGGTGATTACGTTCAATCCTTCTCTGTATGAGAGGAGACTTGTGCCCAACAGTGGGACGATAAAAAATAAAAAGGTTGTTGATGATGATGATGATGATGAACTGATGGAGCTGTCGCGCACCCGACGCATCAGGGACGCAGATCTTTTGCGCATTATACAGAATGTTAAGAAAACCCTGTCCAACCCATAAGGATAATAAAGGTTAGGTAAACACATGACCAAATATAAAATTTTACGTAATCATCATAGTACCAATACAAATGAATTTTGAAATAATCTTTTTTTCCCGCGAATTAATTCTAACTTCCCCGAAATTTGGTAATTTTTAAAAAAGTGACAGCACCGGTATTATTATGAGCGAATAGCGATGCGACCACGTGCCGCCCGCCGCCCGCGGAAGGGTGAACGCACATTTATTAACTTACCACTTTTTGCGAATTAATATTTATTTTTTTAGGGGGACTTTTTTTTTAAGTATAGCCCGGTTTTGTATCCATTAGTAGAATCAGTTCGGGATACCTAACAACACCTTCACGGGTCGGACAGGGTTTTCTTAACATGCTGTATATAATATAATCAGCATATAACGTTCCCACTACTGGGAAATAGGCCTTCTCTCGGTGAGAGAGAGAGAGGACCGTAATCTATAACGCCGGCCCAGTACGGGTTGGTAGATGTAACATGTCTTCAAAGTGTTGCCTTTAGGCCATGCCACGATGTTTCCCTTCGTCGTTTTAAGAGCAGTGATGATGAAATAATTTACACAAAGTTAAGCGCCTGATGGGGTTCGTACCTGGTACTGCGTATACTTCTGTAGCGCTTAGGTCGTGTTACGTAATTAAAACTCAGATAAATCGAACGTTGTGTATTGCACGTAAGTAAAAGGGTACAATGTATATGACGTGTACAATAACGTGATGTAAGATAATTATATACAAGAGTGTGAACAGGAATAGCGTGAATGTGTCTTAATATAGAATGGAATGCTGTACAATAATGGAATCGAATGGAATGTCTCTTACAAGCTATGCACTCACTTAAATACTATGTTTACGCTAGTTTATCGGCCGAGTCCGATTGTTAGTTAGTCGAGTTGATAGATGCACGACCGGTACCGGCTAGCGTAATTAGTATTGTCTATGGTGACGCGCCGCGATTAACACAACGTTTTGCGACCTCGCCAAAAAAGGTCCGTTGCTTGAACTCTTGACGAATAATCATCGCGTGCGTAGCACGTTCGGTCGTGTGAATTTCGGGAATAAATACCACCGGCCGCGTTTTGTATAGTTTGTCGCGATTGTTGCCCGTGTTTTGGAGTATTTACTTGAACTATAAAACGTAACAGTGCCGTCTGTAAATTGAGTTGAGTTTGAGTCGGAAACGTGGTTTCATTGGCGATCTTTGTCGGGCGTGATTGACACTGCTAAATAACTTCTTACGTTGGTGAGCTTTGGTGCCCTATTAAGGGAACTTGGTGTGTCGACTGGTATGGGACAGTCAGTGAATTGAAGACATCGGGTGTCATCGTAATCGACGCGCGCGCGTCGATTCTCCGGACTTCACTTCGCGACGGAGCACACTGGGTCCCAGGTAAGTCCCGTAGATTTACCAGAGTGTGGTCGCAGATTAATTTACTTGTGGTGTAGGCCGACCTTGTTTGTTGAATAAGCCGTGACAAATGCGCGGTAGATGTACGCGCTTTGCTGGGGCGCGTATACATACTAGCTATCTCTAAACAATAGTGGGGTAACCAATAAGAAATCAGCTTGCTGTGCTGCCGAAATCCTCGGGGGCGAGTGTTCTCGATGCTTGATTCGTTGACCGAGACATACCGCGGCGTGTGATTGGTTGGTGTAGAAAGCGCGCCAATTCCAGTTCACGTGCAAGACAGCTCGCTATGGTTCCCATGAGCTTTGACCGTTGGTCAACAGATGTAAGCCGGGGTAAGATTTATAGGAACCCTTGCCGCGGGGGTTAGGGTCGCAGCGACGCGCGCCATGACTTCCGCGGTCCTGGTGTGATTTATAGGAACCCTTTGCGGCGGGGGTTAGAATATGTGTAGCAGCTGGCTGGGCTGCTACACTTCTATTCGGTTCTCCGTGGTCTTCATATGATCTGACCAAGATTAGGTCTGGACTAGAAAAGAGACTGTAACCCCTCAGTTCGTTTTGACCTTTCTTCTCAGAGTAGTTGGATAGGATAGAACTAAAGTTTGGTTTTTTTTTAATAACTATAAACTTATGCTTGACCGCAATCCCGCCTCATGGTAAGCAATGTTGCAATCGTTGATGGTAAAGCGTGCTAGTTTATTAAGAGCCTATTCACTAAAAAAAAACTGAGTGAATAGAAAGGAAAACGGCAGTTGAGCGAGGTGATGCAATGTTAAACCCAACATCACGACCAATGATGCTGCGCCAGAGGGAGATTGATCTGGAGACCCTCCACGACCAAACTCCCGACACAACAACATTTTGCGCATCGTTCCCGGCATACATCGCAACACAACTGCTCAGACCCGTCCTCCGTACGGTATGAAGAAAAGAATATGATTGACTTGTAAAAGTTTTTGTTGGTTAAACATATTTTTCGAGCATATGGAGAGAAGATGAAGGATATACAACGTATTTTTTTCTTTATACGAAATCAGAATAAGCAACTGAATGTGAATCTCAACTGGGAGTTTGATCGTGGTCCATCCAGATCAATTTCCCTCTGGCGTAGCATCATTGGCCGTGTTGTTGGATTTATAAATTTGTACCACCTCGCTCAACTGCCGTCTTTCTTCCTATTCACTAAGTTTTTTAAGTGAATGGGTTTAATAAACTAGCGCGCTTTACCATCAACGATTGCATCACTGCTTACCATCAGGCGGGATTGCAGTCAAGCGCTAGTTTATAATGATAAAAAAAAAAAGACGTGTGGCACTCGGGGACTGCCGCGGTAAAGCTATTGCATAGCATTTTGTATCAATTTATGCAATTATAATTATTTATTTATTTTATTTATGCAGTATTTCTTTTTCTTTGATATTAATTCAAGTTACACTTTTTGAGCGTGGTGACCGATAAGAATACAAATTTTTCTTTTATTAAATAAATAAATAATAAATGCACTTTGTTCATTCATATTCAAAACACTTTATACACAAATTTTACAAGTACAGTTATCACTCGAGTCAGTAAGCATGTAAAATGAGAAAACTAACATAGAACGATCCGTGTGAGAACTAAACGATCACTATTACACAACAACACTGATACCTTTGAGAAAGCGGACTTCCTCTACAATAGGGCAATTCCTCCGTAAGGTCTGTCCATGCTATTACTTATAATCTCTGTCATTGTGTGCTGTTTCGGTGCAATCGCAAGACCGGCCGGGCACTGAGGGGCAGGCAAGACAGCTATAGTATCCTTATGACTCCACCAACTGGTATTTCGTTGACTCGGAAACGGCGCACAGGGAGCACCACGAAATATACTCAAATACTCCGAGGTTCTTTTTCAATATACCCCGCTGTTTTGTCGTGGTGGCCTAGTGGTTAAAACACTAGCCTCTCAAGTATGAGTGCGCGGGTTCGATTCCAGGTCAGGCAAGTACCAATGTAACTTTTCTAAAGTTATATGTACTTTCTAAGTATATCTTGGACACCAATGACGGAAGGCGAATGAAAACATCTTGAGGAAACCTGGGCTTTATAAGTCTGAAATCGCCAACCCGCATTGAGCAAGCGTGGTGATTACGCTCAATCCTTCTCTGTATGAGAGGAGATCTGTGCCCAGCAGTGGGACGATAAAAAGGTTTTTGATGATGAACGGCGTCGGTGTCGAATTATTTGTTATCAATTTAATATTTTCGAGCTGATCTTTAGTAACATAATCACTTCTGATTGCGTTAACATCTGACCGTAGAATTAATAAATCCTTCATCAACTTGTTTACGTACGTTCTACGTAGTCAAAGCAAACTGGTGGCAGTTTGTGAAGGTCATATGCCACAAAAACTGGGATTGTTCGGGATCCGTGATTTTAAACACCGTAATCGTATATTTTAGGTCTTTCTGCTTTTTGTTCTTACGCCTCGATACATGTTTTTGTCTTGTCTTCGTAGAAACAAACAATAACTTTTTTGCCTCATCAATGTCTTCCTCAGAAAAAGCCGACGAGCATATTTTTATTAAACTTTCGTTGTTTCGTTTCGGAGATAACAATATTACAACTCGTACACTTAAATGTACTCGTATTAACATTGTTCACCGACATCTTTCTGTAATATTTTATTTAATAAAAACTTCAACTTCAACTCTTGATCTGGTCCCTGTGGGTAGATACCACAATTTTGCCAATAACACGTGTAACAAATTATAGAAATTCTTTAAAAAAATATTTCACAATAATGGCGGATATCGCCAATCACAGTTGAAAAAACGGCCGCGTGAGCACTTTTTACTCTATAAAATCACGCGCTTTTATTTAGTAAACAACACTATAAATAATTTAAAAGTCCAATGAAAAATTAGCGTGACATTCATCTTAGCTTTTCCGTTAAAAAAAAAGCTATTTTATAAAAACACTACTAAATTAATTTGAATAAAAGTACTTAATAATTAATTATATGAAAAGTTTTTAAGGTAGCCATGACAACGTCGATGACGTCTATGACATATCTCTATAGAAGACCTATTTCAGAGAGAAAATTAATCGCAAGTTTAGCACATCGCGACTATCAGTAACATGGCAAGTGTATAGAACTGAGTTCGCGCCCTGCAATATGCATGCTCTTTTTGAAAATCTATAAATTGTTTTCAAAAGATGTAGTCGCACGCACACAAACATACCGTGCCGAAGACTGCCGAACTGAAACGACGTTAGACGATGTACGGCCTTCAAGCCACACCTCCGTGCCCGTCGGAGTGGGGAGCGTGAGGTTTTTTCGTTACGGAATTTCTGGATTCGGTCCCCGCGCTCAAGGCCCGCGATAGAAGCTATGCAATAGCTTAAAAAGAATCGATTCCAGTCATTTTTACACCATGTTATATTTTTTCCCAAATACATTTACAAATTGGTGTAGTGCGGTTACCGAGCGTGAAACTTAGCTGACGGTAGATCATAGTACTAGACAGGCCTACCGGAGACTTCCATGAGGCGCCCGCCACGCTGCTACAGACGCGGGCGGGAGAGCGATGCGTTGACCATATTTTTGTTGGGACAACCAAGTAAGATAACAAGCTCATAACTTAGTGATTTTTCATGATAACGTTTTAAAATTTTGTGCATAGATTCTTTGCTTCAAAATACTAGACACTTGTTTCGGGGTTCTCTGCTCACCTCACTCACTTGAGGTGACCAGTGAACAGTAGAGGATTATGGTTTCGAAGAACATCATCAACTCGCCTTTTCCAAACTGTGTTGGGGTCAGCTTCCAGTCTAACCGGATTCAGCTAAATACCAGTTTTACATGGAGCGACTGCCTATCTTACCTCCACAACCCAGTTACTGGATAATAGAATACCTCTCGGTAAGACTGGTGGTCAGACTTTCGGGCTTCTGACGACCTGTATCGACTGTCAAAGATCTACAAATGACAGCCGGGACCATCGTCTTTACGTGCTTTCCGAGGAACGTAGGGGTCTCGGTAATAAAAATGGTCACCCATCCACTGACTAGCCGCGGCAAGCATAGCTTTACCTCATCGATCGACTTGTGCGGCTGTTAGTTATCCACGAGCCCCTCGTATACTATGGTATGTTGTTGTATGTGGTTTTTTTATACCATATGCAACAACAATCTCTCAAAAATGATAGAGCCATTATTTTGGACGTCTCTTCAGATCATTTGTTGTGGACAGCTGTAACAAATGGTTTCGTCCAGATATTGCAGGCAGTGTTATTAGGATAGATGATAAGCAATTACAGTACAAAGGTTTTGAGGGGTAAATGCGTTCCTGTCGTTTTCCTGACATTACTTCCTGTGACCAAACATTTTCTCATCATTTTATGTTTAAGAACAGCCTTCAGGATTGCAGATTGCTATTGGATCACATGTTCTTATATAAATTAGTCAATGGATATATTGATTCTCCAGATCTTTTGGAGAAAGTTAAAATTAATGCTCCAAATAGACTACCCAGATCTCACTCTTATGTACCCTTCTGTCAAACTCCATCAAAAAGTAACCTAGGACATTTCTCCACCATCAAGCGACTAGGTAAACAATACAATGCCTTAGTCAAGAAAAACACAAGCATTGATATTTTCTCAAATAAATACTCCGTCTTCCGTCGTAACATTTTATTATCATTCACCATCTAACAATGATTGAGCCTTGTCCTTTGTCCTTTAAATTCTATGTTCTGTATAAATTGCATTCTCGTTGTCTTTTCTTTTAATATTATAGAAATGAATAAAAATCCGACCACAAAATGATACATGCTGTGGCAACCTATAATTAAGTCTGCACTCAACATAAGATTTTATATCACTTAGTGTAAGATTTGTTGGTTGTCCTAAATAAATAAATAAAAAAAAAGTAAAGAAAATCAATGGCGCCGAATCAATTGTTCACAAACTTAACTAAATTTATGTTCAATGCATATTTTTCTTTTTACATATTTCAGGAAGAAAAGTATAGAAGAAAATATTAGCTTATTCATGTCAAATCAAGATACTCCATAGACATTTAAGAGGCGATTAAAAACACTTTGATTTACATACATCAGGCGCGGACTAATTTAACAGACAATCATGTTATTCATCACCTTGCTCCTTGCTCCTTGGTCCTTGGTCTGGCTCATCATCATCATGATCAGCCTCTACTCGTCCACTGCTGGACATAGGCCTCCTTCATGGCACGCCAACAAGCTCGATTTTGAGCAGTTCTCCGCCAGCCGGTACCAGCCACCTTTTTGATGTCGTCGCCCCATCTCGCCCAAGGGCGTCCTACGCTACGTTTGCCGAGACGCCACTTGCCCATTGCCACTTCAGTGTGCTAATCCTCTCAGCTATGTCAGTGACTCTGGTCCTCTCTCGGATCACCTCATTCCTGATGCGGTTCTTCAGAGAGACGCCCAATATAGCTCGCTCCATAGCTGAGCGACTTTAAACTTGTGGACTAGTCTGACCGTTAGTGTCCACGTCTCGGCTCCGTAAGTCTTGACGGGTAGCCGGGTAGCAGGACGGGTAGTAGGTGGTCTGGCTTCTTGCTCCTTATCCAATGGACTTATTTTTACTAAGCATGTTTTTTTTTATAAGCGGCGCTGCTCCGCACTAGGAATTACTCCTGTATCGTGGGTGCGTTTACAAACATAATACGACATATTATATCTATTGATTCTATTTAGTCCGTCATTCAGATTATAGAAAAATATTGGATACGTATACGTTGTTTTATCAAATCAATAAAAATTGACAAATATAAAAGCGATCAAAGATCAGGAGTGGTGGCTGGTGACGTCATTGCTTGCTAAAAAGTGTAGTGTGCAGTGACGTCACACGAGTTTTCAACTCTGCACTGTGTCGTCTTCATCTTTTGTCTATATGAAAACAGAAAAAATACGTGTCTAGTATTTTTTGGAAATCTGACTGACGGACTAATTAGTTTTTTTAGTCAACTACCTTATTGGTGTCCATATTTTGTACTTGTGCCAATGTTCTATGAAAGTTGGAGATTGGATTAAGCGATTAGTTTAGTTAGTCGGTTTGAATAAAGGTGCTTGGATCTAGATGCATTTTCGGGCTGTGGCCGACCATTTCCATGTATTCTGTTCAAGGCTCTGAACATTTCGTGTCGAGTAGCCGAGTCGAAATCACAGGGTTTTGCTGTTATATTTCTTGACTCACGGTCCTTTTTAAGGCACCAAAAACGTGTGGTCTGAAAATTGATGATAGCTGTGTTTCTTTAACTCGATGACAATACTTACCTTACCATCATTATATATTTATGGAGTTAATGTTTTAGTCAAAACAAACATAAAGTTATTTGAAATGGCGTCAATGCTACAAATTGTATTGATCCGTAGTCAATATGCAAACGCTTTAAGAAAGAAAGAAAGAATTTTTTTTTATTCCGCACAAACAAAACGTACTTTAGAACTAAATACCATAAAATTATAATAAGAAACAAAATACAGAAAAAAACAAATATTTCACCAAAAGTCTCGTACTCTAACATGCAAAACTGCCAAACTATAAACAAAGTTGATTTGATGTCAAAGCCAGGACCATAGACCATAGACGATGGAAGTAATAAGTACTATGTAAAATACAACGTAGTATTTATTACCTCCATGCCAAAGACATTAGACAGCACACATTATTTGACAATTCGATCCGCCTGTCATCCGTAATGCGCCCGCGACACCGGCTGATGTCAACAAACCAAACAACAACATAAAAATACAAAAAGATAATTGCAGAGAAGAGTTTTTTATTTTATTTTTACATTTTAAGGTAACTTACAGCTGATAGTTAGTGAAAGAAGGCCAATGAAAAGTTTCCACGGACAATATTAGGTTAGCACATGAAACAGTAACAGATACAGCACAGGACAGGATAGTGAAATCAAGAACAAGTAAGCACTTGTAGAGTAATTAGTAAAGACTTGAAATGTGTAAGATTTTTTTTTGGTTATAAACGCTGTTGGAGAATGACACAACAAGTTATATGCTCTGCTAGCTCTTATAATATTAGAGTTTTACCTGTATACGAATCGCACAGAGGAAACATACAGAGGCTGATGATTTCTCTGAGTGAAGGTGGAACATTCAGCCCAATTTTGCTCAGTAATCAGTCGATTGAACCATTAGCCAAATTGAACAGGAATACCATGTCGGCAATTTTTCGCCGCCAATTAGTGGAAGTATGTGAAACTTTCTGCAACGGTTGAAGTAATTTTACAAACAAATAGGGATGTTTCCTGGTAAAAAAAAAAGTGATACTATTTAGTCCGTCATTCGGATTATAGAAAATATTGGATACGTATATTTTGTTTTATCAAATCAGTAAAAATTGACAAATATAAAAGGCATCAAAGATCAAGAGTGGTGGCTGGTGACGTCACTGCTCGCTAAAAAGTGTAGCGTGCAGTGACGTCACACGAGTTTTCAACGCACTGTTTCGTCTTAATTTTTTGTTTATACTACCCTATTCTGGATATCAACTGAATGCAACTCAAAGACTAGCTTTGGAAGACTGTCTTAGTGAAAAAGAACGATTTGAGTATCTGTATCTACAATAAATTACCAGATGCCATATTACATTTGAATGTTACACAAATCAAGACAAAATTAAATCAGTTATTAAGTTATAAATGGTATTACGACTGATGAATTTCCGGAAAAAAAAAATATGGTAAACTTATAGATTTATTTGAATTTGTAGCAGCTACAACACATTCGGACGGGACGACCCGATGACCAGTTGTGAAGGGTTGCATATAAATCACATTAGGACCGCTGAAGTCATGGCGTGCGTTGCTGCCTCCCATCGAGGGATCGCCTATAAATCTCACCACAGGAACACATCTGCTGACCATCGTCGTTGTACGTGGGAAATCGTAAGCGCGTCGTCTTGCACGTGAACTGTGAATTGGCGCGCTCTCTACACTGACCAATCACACGTCGCGGCCTCCCTCGGTCAACGAATCAACATACTTTTGATTTAGTTATTTAACATCATTCAATTTCATTTTGTTAAAATCTACAGAATAATTTGCGTTTATCTTTAGCATGATTAATAAATATCTATTGTTTCTATTTCTCATGCAACCATATTAATTTGTACGCTTCTTACAATAATATCTAGGACCTATAAACTTGAATTTAAGAACTGTTTTCACTACCCATGTTATAATTAATTTTAAAATGATTTTTATTTATAATTTGTAAATTATTAATTAAAATAAAATTAATTTTGGTTTTGGTGCTTGCAAACATTTAAAGACAGTTGCATGGGATAGGACACCGTCTGTAATTTGCCTCACTGTGCGCATATGATCTACCGTGAACTGCGTTGTGCGCTAGGTAACCACACTGCAACAATTTCTAATTTTCTGTATTTGGGAAAAATGTAACTGGTTTAAAAATGAACGGAATCGATTCAGTTGCTTAGTCTGAACTAACTGTATTCAGGTTTAGTATAAAAAATACGTTGTAGATAAATCAAATCAAATCAAATCAAATCGTTTATTGCAATCCATAATGTACAGTTACAGGTGGTAAATATTTTATTGGAAACAATTATGGACCCTGTTGGGCACAGCAAGTTTTAAATAAGTAGAGAGAGGAAGAGCGCTTCATGTTTCCATTTATCTATTTATTTAGTTTTATGTAATTCCTATTCATTTATTTTTATTATTTGTATTGTTATTGAGTATTTATTCTCTTGTTATCTCTTTATATTATACATATTATATTCATTATAAAGTATTCGTTTATTAACTATTTCTTTAATTATATTGAAATTATTTTTATTTGATACTTGATTAAAATTTGTTCATTATTCTAAATGTATTATATATAATTAAGTTTATTATTATATTATTATTATTTTTTTGTTTCCCTTTAATCTTTCTTTACAATTAATAATTATTATTAATTAATAATTGAATTTATCTGTTAAATATTCTTGTAATGTATAGTAGCTTTTCTTAATTAAGTATTGCTTTAATTTAGTTATAAATATACTGGTTTTATTCTGTTCTTTAATGTCTTCTGGTAATTTATTGTATATTTTTATTGACATAGAATATGGACTAGATGAGTGCAATTTTAGGTTGGATGGGGGCAAATTTAATTTGTTTTTATGACGCAACGTATAGGTAATGTGTTTGTTTATCTCCCCGTGTCTTATAGGAATCTGGACATTTGCGGACTAGTTTACTTAAATCTAAAATGTATATATATGTATATAATAAATGTATATAGATATGCCTCCGTTATATTCTTCGACCGGAACCAACACGGCTCCTGGCACCATTTAGAGATTTTATCTTCGTTTAAAACAATAGACAGTCTGCTACGCTTACTGTGCCAATTTTACACCTAATCTGTGAAGAATATCAATCTAGTGTTGCATAAATAATTAAAGCAAGTGCATTGGTTTCAATCTAGTACATTATTATTCAAGTCCAGGCTACCTGGAACCTCACTCAAGTGAGCGCATATGTACACTTCTACAGTGAAAGTATCAAGTCTGTCTGTCCGTCCGTCCCCGGATAATCTCAGTAACCGTTAGCACTACAGTAGTAGTGGTGGCCTAGTAGTTAAAACACCAACTTCTCAAGTATGAGTGCCCGGGTTCGATTCTAGATCAGGCAAGTAGCAATGTAACTTTTCTAAGTTAGATGTACTTTCTAAGTATATCTTGGACACCAATGACTGATTAAAAGATGAAGGAAAATATCTTGAGGAATTTAATTTTATTTTATTTTTAATAATTATAAACTAGCGCTTGACCACAATCCCGCCTGATGGTATGCAGTGATACGATCGTTGATGGTAAAGCGCGCTAGTTTATTAAGAACCTATTCACTCAGATTGAGCGAATAGGAAGGAAGACGGCAGTTGAGCGAGGTGATGCAATGTTAAACCCAACAACACGACCAACGATGCTGCGCCAAAGGGAGATTGATCTGAAGACCCTCCACGACCAAACTCCCAACACAACATTTGGCGCATCGTACCCGGCACACATCGCAACACAACTGCTCAGACCCGTCCTCCGTACGGCTTTACCAGACATCATGCCGGAACACGACAAATCGCTTGGCGGCAAGGCTTTGTCTGGTGGGTGGTAACTTCTGCCGGCGGCCGGTGTTATGGCCTACCACCGAGAAAAGGAAACCTGGATTTTAAATCTGAAATCGCCAACCCTTATTGAGCAAGCGTGGTGACTATGCTCAATCCTTCTCTGTATGGAGACCTGTGCCCAGCAGTGGGACGATAAAAGGTCATTTTGTGATAACGTCAAAAAAAAAAATTTTTTTGAAAACGACTTTCTTTTTAAGAATGAATTGATGGAGAAATGATTCCATTACTCCATACAATTCATCGTATCGCCCTTTACACCTTAGGACTACGATTCGTAGTGTTAAATTGGCGTCTTCACTTCAAAGGTCCCGATTGACTAGGGAATCTATATCCTGTCTGTAACATTGAATGCAGTCTGTTTAACAACTAGCTTTTGAACATTTTTCTGCTTCCTGGAGATTCACTAAAACTAATCGTTTGAAGATTTCCTGGTATATTGACATGACTAGCTAGCATATGGGTGGATAGTTTCGTTTAATGTTCTCTGTTAGTATTGTACATATAAAGACATGTGTTTTTTTTAATGAACAGACAGCTGTGCTACTGGGGTTCCGCTGCTTCTTCTTCCCAGCTAAAGCACTAGGAACTGGCGAAGAGGGGGCGTTTTGGTAGATTGTCTTGTATAAAATTGGTGTTCAAAAAGTGCTGATTCTCAGCCTAATTTGAATAAATGATATTTAGTTTTTTGTTTTGTATTAAATAGTATCTAATATATAATATAATATTTAGAATATTTTACAAATACATACCTATTCAACGTTATTTTTTGTAGCGAAACCCGAAACACGTATCCAGTAATTTTATGTAACGAATTTATGTACAAAATTACAAGAAGCCATCTTGAAAAATCACAATGTTAAGCTTATTATTTTAACTGGTTGTCCCTACAAAAATATGGTCAACGAGCCGCTCGCGCCTACAGCGGCGCGGCGCGGCGGTGGCCCTAGGACACTATGATGCGCTGCGAACTGAATTGTTGCACTAGGTGACCACACTGCAAATTTTTTTAAACATATTTGGGAAGAAATATAACATGGTGTAAAAAATGGTTAGAATCAATTCAGTTGCTTGTTCTGAACAAACTATATTCAGGTTTCGTATAAAGTAAAAATATCTTTGTATATCATCATACCTCTGTTGTATAGATCCCTTTTTATTCCCTTATACGCAAACAAACTTGACAAACCAGATACCATAATTCATAGAATTTATCTGAGATCCTGCTTCGCATAGTTTACCTTCATGAATAACATTAAGAAGCAGGCCGCTTGTATGATATATATTATTTCTCAAGAGCTTTTTTTGTCGGTACGTCATAATTTCCTTCGTATTTTATCAATTTACATAAATGGGGCATCATTTTTAAGCTTTTCTGGACCGCTACAACGGCAAAATATACAATTAACTAACATTTTTGTGGTTTTCCCAAAATTTACGTTTGAAAATCAATGTGCGAATACTTGGCAGTATCGTCATGTTTCTGTTGTATAGATAGATCCCTTTCCATCCCCATATACGAGTACGTAAAAACTTGATATACCAGGTATCAAAAAGCACAGAATTTATTGGAGATTCCGGCCGCCACAATCCACGGCCGTGCTCTACCCAAGCCGGGCAGAATGGTCCGGCAAGTTCTAGAGGCAAAGAATTCGAATACGTTTGGCATATACCAAACCACACTGGATTTGTGTGTGGATTACAGCCCATTCTCTCTTAAAGAAAGCCTTTATCTCAGCAGTGGTATGCAGTATGTTATGATGTATTGCATCAACAGCATCCTTATGACAGAAGAAATATTTTAAGAGACTAAATTAAATAAATGTCTGAAGAAAGTGTTGATTATGGAAAAACAATGTGATAACAAACTCTCTCTGGTCTCTCCCGTCTCTATGGGATTTGTTATTATCCGAGAAAATAAGAAATAAGGATAAACGAGGAAAAGTAAAAACAATATTTTATTTGAAACACGCAGAGGTAATGCAAACAGTATAAAAATTGACCAAGTGCGAGACAGCTTTTTCTTGATATTTTTATCAGTTTAGTTAAAATTATTTTATTTGAATTATATCTCATTATCACGTAGCGAGGGTTCCGTACAAATCTGTGTTTATTAATTTTACTGTAATAAAAAATGTATGGTTTTTGAAATTTCTTCTTTATCTGTGCTCTAAGACGTTGCTTTGATAATATAAGGTATCATAAAAAAATGTTTTTGAAATGCATACTAATATTATGCGAAACGAAGCGAGCGAGCCAGTAGAAAATGTGAAAAAAAAACGGGGAAAATTATTCATCTCTGAGGGCTGGAAGCCCTTAACCTTATATTTTTTGCGCTGTGCTGGTTCAAATTACCCAAAAAATATGATATAAAATTTCTTAAATGCGATCGTACCTAATAACAGAAATTGACGCAGACGAATTCGTGGGCTACGGCTAATAATCAATAAAATCCGCAGAGCAGTTTCTGGTAGAGAATATTTTAAAGTCACAACTTTTTCTTGATATTTTTTATCAGTATAGCTAAAGTTATTTTATTTTAAACTAGCGACGCGCCCGGGCTTCGTACGGCTGCAATGCTGATACTGAATACACTACAGAAAAACTGTGACTGTCGTATAAAAACCGCCGCGAACGCCGCGCCGTGTACCCCGCACACGCGACGCCCCGCAATTTTTAAATCTGTAATATCTTCGATAACATTAATTTAAATCATTTGCTGTAAAGGGTCATATAGATCTATATTAAATCAACAATGTATTTAAGGTATTAAATTGGATAAGGATTATTGCTATATTGGTTAAAATCGCTTCAAAAAATTAGCCGGTATTTGTCGTAAAAAGTAAAGGACAAAAAATGTTATTGTGGGATATCTATAAAAGATAAACATATACCTAACATCGCGAACTTTTATGTAGACCTTTTCAATGTGTGCAATATTTGTTACACTATTTTGATAAATCTCGTAGGGTTCAGCTTGAGTTTCACTGCAAAAGCGGAAAAAGTGTAATTATTTACGATATCACATTAGAAACCTCAAAAATCATAGTATTTCTCGATACGGGTTGTTAGAGCCCTCAAAACTCCAACAATTGGTCTAACTGTAATGCTTCGATATTGCCTTCGGGTTGTAGAGGTCAGATGGCAATCGTAGAGAAGCCAACCCAATGCAGTGAGATAAAACGGGCTATTAAGGTTGTCGACATGTGGTATGTGGACTCAGCAATCATTGTACCAATAGTCATGACAGCCAATGGCATAATATCCAAAAGCCTCCTTAGGCTTACGGAGAGAATAGCACCAAAATAAAGATAAGCGAGGAATATTTGCTCCTTTTGGTTTGTAGTTGTTTTCTTCTCGGTCGATTGATTAGAACTGACAGGCTGTCTGAGCAAACGTCGCTCTTTATATAAGGCGGTGAATCGATCTAGATCGTTCGTCGTTTCCGGGAACCAATAATATATATTTTAATTGTTATAAATTGGTTTTGGGAATACAAAGTTGTTTCCAAGAATATAGCATTAATAATAAAATCAGCCTGTTAAATCTTGATGTTCCATGAGATTCTAAAAGGTTCTATCCGAGTCTAGAAAGTTCCATCGAAGCCTCCAGCAAGTTCTTCGCCAGCCTGGGACGTTCTTACTACAATTCTACTAACACCTTAAGGGGCTCTCTTTAAGCAACTGGATCGAAGGGGAGATATGGCTCGCATTGTCAGTAGTTTCCTTTCTCTAGAGCCCTGACCGGTAGCTTCTTCTCGATAATAGAAGGCTACTATTTTTTTTTATTTTAAAATGTTTTATATATTTTATATTCCAATATTTCAAAATATTATTTATATATTAAAATAAAGGAAATAATAATTTAGGAAATATAACTTTGCCCGACTGAACAAATGGAATCGAATTGATATTAAACCATCAATTATTTCGGATCGAGTCTTCGGATCGAGTCTAAGTGGGTCGACTAACCCTAAGTTGATGAGATTGTATGTATTTTTGTTTGAACGCAATTCAGCTAGAAACAACCGGCCAGATTTAAAAAAAAAAGTTTGTTTGATAGCCCTATACTCAATGAAGACGATAAGATATTTAACATCATCCTATAACCTTTAGGAGTCGAGCAAATGAAATTAAACGGCAGAAAACTCACTAAGCGAAAACAAAGTGACGGCGTGGGCAGGTGATGGGTCGGAGGAACAATAAATTTATAAAGTACGAGGTCGGGCAGAAGCTGTTTCTTATAATATCTACAGAAAAATTGCAAAATAATGGCCAAAAATAAGAAAAATGAAAAGGTGACTTTAGTTGTGACACAATCGAGTTTCGATTACGTTACAATAAAAAAAAATGTTTTTCAATAGTACCTAGGTACTTATACTCCGTCCAAAATTACATTATACATTTAGGATAACTTTATACACTACTAGCGACCCGCCTCGGTTCCGCACGGAAGCAATGCTGATACTAAATACACTACAGAAAAACTGTGAACGTTGTATAAAAAACAAAGCGGACCCCGGCCGGTGCCGCCGTAAACGCGACGCACCGCAATTTTTTAATCTGTAATATCTTCGACAATATTCATTTAAATCATATGCTGTAAAAGGTAATTTAGATCTATTTTAAATCAACAATATATGTATTTAAGGTATTAAATTGGATAAAGATTAATGATGTATTGGTTAAAATCGCTTCGAAAATTAGCCGGTATTTGTCGTAAAAAGTAAATGACACAAAATGTTAATGTAGGATATCCATAACAGATAGACATGTACCATCGCGGATTTTTATGTATACCTTTTCAATGTGTACAATATTTAGAAAAAAAAAATTATTTACTTCTTTATTTTTGGCTTATATAATTATTTTAGGTTTATACGTTTAGGTATATTTAATATTATTACTTTAATAGTTATCATATTCATATTTTATTTCCTCCTTGTTCTTACACACTATTGTCCACATTTCTGTTTTACTTCTCCATTCGCAGGTCTGCTGGAAGAAATTTGTTAAGAAATAAGCAACACCTTTGTACTCAGATCTTCATTTTGTTGTATCTTTATGTATTTTACTGTGTGTACATAAATAATGAAATAAATAAATAAAAACCTCAAAAATAATAGTAATTCTCCACTTCTCCACAATTAAATGGATGTTATTATACATATAAACCTTAAAAAGCGGCACAGGATATATCCAAGTGCCGCTGTGTAAAAGACCCTACTGGCAACCTGCTTTGCGAGGATCGCGCGGTGAAGGAGAGATGGCGTACGTACTTCCACGAGCTGCTGAATAAGCAGCTCCAAGAGGTGCAGACACCGGAACTCCCTCCGAACCTTGGATTGGTGCCCCCGATAACGCCTGAGGAAGTCCACACGGCTCTTCGTCGCATGGCGAATCGGAAAGCTGTCGGTGCTGACGGAGTCCCCATTGAGGCCTGGAAGGCGATGGGTCCTCGCGGTGTGGGCATGCTAACAAACTTTCTGAACCGCGTGCTCCTGTCCCTTCAAAATCCCGAGCCAATGGAGGCTGAGTATTATCACTCCAGTCTTCAAAGGCAAGGGCTCTGTACAGGAGTGTGGTAACTACCGCGGTATAAAGGTCATGTCCCACACCATGAAGATCTTTGAGAGGATTTTAGACTCCCGGATCCGGCAGGAGTGTTCTGTCTCGACGTGTCAATATGGGTTCCGTCCAGGGTACGGAACCACGGACCCTATCTTCGCCCTAAGGATCACCATGGAGAGATACAGATCGAAGAACACGCCTCTGCACATGCTCTTTTTAGACATGCAGAAGGCCTTCGACTGTGTCCCTCGGGGGGTGATCTGGTGGGCACTGAGGTCCAAAGGAGTACCAGAAGCCTATGTTGACATAATTCGAGACATGTACCTCAATTCCGATTCCGTTGTTAGGACCGCTGTTGGCGACACTAAACCCTTCCCCATCACCGTCGGTGTACACCAGGGATCCGTCCTTAGTCCCTTCCTGTTTAGCGTGATATTAGATGTCTTGTCAGACAGCATCAAGAATTCACATGAGCAACCTCCCTAGTTACTCATGTATGCTGATGATATCGCGCTGGCAGACGCGGACAGGGAACGGTTGGTGCGGCGGGTAAATGCGTGGAAGGACTCGCTTGAGAGCGGAGGTCTTAAACTCAATGTGGCGAAGACGGTGTACATGGCCAGCAACACCACAGACCCTATGCCTGTGTGCATAGGCGGAGACAGGGTCGAGTGCACAGATCAATTTAAATACTTGGGGTCTGTGTTCCACGCGTCCGGCGACATTGATTGCGACGTCAAGGCACGCATTTCCGCTGCTTGGGCAAAATGGCGTGAGATGACAGGTGTCATTTGTGACCCCAAAATGCCGGTTAAGCTTAAGGGACAGGTCTGTAAGACCATCATTAGACCTGTCCTTCTGTATGGCAGTGAGGCGTGGCCTGTGCTTGCGCGACACAAGCAGGAGCTGCGTGTCACGGAGATGAGTATGCTGCGGTGGATGTGTGGAGTTACGCGGAAAGACAGCATCAGGAACTCCCGCATCTGTGGCAGTCTCCATGTCCGTGACATAGCAGACAAACTGCAAGAGAGTCGCCTGCGCTGGTACGGCCACGTCTTACGTAAACCGGCATGTTACGTGGGAAACAAATGTCTTGCCATGGCGCCTCCGCCGGGCCGGAACAAGCGAGGCAGGCCAAAGAAGTGCTGGCTTGACGTTGTAAGTGATGACATGCGTGCCAACAATCTCACACCACAGGATGCCAGAGATCGTGCGAAATGGAGGCGTAATAGCAGGAAAGCGGACCCCGGGCTCCAACGCGAAAGCCGCGGATGCGACCGGGATAATACGCTGAGATGATGATGATGATGATGATTATACTTATAAACCTTCCTCTTAAATCAATCTATCTATTAAACAGAACAGCATCAAAATCCATTGCGTAGTTTTAAACATTTAATCATACAAAGGGACATAGCGAAAGAGAAAGTGACTTTGTTTCATAATATGCAGTGATGTAACAAAAACCCTGCAAGCACATCATTAAAGAAATATTATAATTTAAAAAAATAATCATTGTCTAGTCTTCTGCGAGGACGTGATGTCGCAGAAGGAAGCTGCGGAACGGGAGAGGGAGATATCAACTCCCTTCCCGGGCCGCAGAAGACGCACCGGGCGCCGAGGAAGGGCAGATAACGCCCTCTTCCGCCCCCCATGAATGGGTCCAGGGGCGAGGGACATGGGGAAGTCCCCGCCCCCCTATTGATGGACCCCGAGGCGGAGGCGCGCGCGAGTGTCGGCGCGCGCCTTTGAGGCGATGCACGGGGTAGTTTAACACCCCACTACTCCGTGCAGGAGACGAGGCCCGGACAGACCGGGCCAGCACGAGGGTGTGGGGCCGTGGAAGAATTTAGACTCCCGCGGCTCCACGCGCGCTCGTGATAGAAGACACACCGGGGTGGTTTTAGTCAGTAAAAGTCTGACATACCCCGTCGCCCACCCCAGGGCGGCGGGCATCCTATGAGGATTTCCACCCCGGAAAAAAAAAAAAAGGCCAGAAGGCACCACCCATCAGACAAAGTCTTGCCGCCAAGCGATCCGTCGTGTTCCGACATGATGTCTGGTGAAGCCGTACGGAGGACGGGTCTGAGCAGCTGTGTTGCAGTGTGTGCCGGGTACGATGCACCAAATGTTGTTGTATCGGGATTTTGGTCGTGGAGGGTCTTCAGATCAATCTCCCTCTGGCGCAGTATCGTTGGTCGTGCTGTTGGGTTTAACATTGCACCACCTGGCTCAACTGTCGTCTTCCTTCCTATTCACTAAGTTTTTTTAAGTGACTAGGCTTAATAAACTAGCGCGCTTTACCATTAACGATTGCGTTACTGCTTACCATCGGGCGGGATTGGAGTCAAGCACTAGTTTATAATGATAAAAAAAAATAGGGTTGAAAATCAAAGAACTTTAACAAAATGTCTATAATATCGGGTTTTAAAGTTAAAGAGATTGACGGGAACGTTCTACTTATGTCTAGTTTCTTCACGCAGAATTGCAGAGGTAAGAATAGGGTAGTTGACTAAAAAAAACTAATTAGACCGTCAGTCAGATTTCCAAAAAATACTAGACACGTATTTTTTCTTTTTTCATATAAACAAAAAATGAAGACGACACAGTGCGTTGAAAACTCGTGTGACGTCACTGCACGCTACACATTTTAGCGAGCAGTGACGTCACCAGCCACCACTCCTAATCTTTGATGCCTTTTATATTTGTCAATTTTTATTGATTTGATAAAACAAAATATACGTATATAATATTTTTCTATAATCTGAATGACGGACTGAATAGAATAATTTTTTTTTTACCCAGTAAACATCCCTATTCAGTTTAAGATTACAAATATTAACAACTAGCTGCGCCGCCCGGTTTCACCCGCGTAGGTTTCGAAATGTCTTCTTTTTATATGCGCCGCTCCTATAAGTCGCAGCGTGATGTTATATAGCCTAAAGCCTTCCTAGATTAATGGGCTATCCAACGCAAAAAGAATTTTTCAATGCGCCTAATCTGATAATTATTGAAAATATATATTTTTTTCATTTTTCTAAATCATGAGACTTAAAAAATTTCAAAGAGTGAGTTTTTTCGGAGAATTGTTGTATTTACAACAAAAAAATTATAACAAAATTAAGTTTTTGTGAGTTTTTTTTTAATCGTGATCTTCATCGGTAGAATCATAAACGTAATCATAAAACCAAATATATCATCAAATCATAACCATAAGACTTTGGTGATGCGTTATAAACAGCAAGTCCTGAACGAGTTTCTGTGATCAGCTATCATGGCTACAGAAACCAGAGTGAGGACGGAATGAGAGCAGGCGCGTGCGCTCCATACAAGCAGAAAAGCTCTGCATACCCTAATAGTTTTCTAAAAAAATATATAATAATTTATATACTACAAACTTAAAACTGAAAGACTTTGTTAATCAGTTAGTGAGAACACTGCCATCTATTGGGCCTAGTGCTAACTATGAAATATCACTGGCCTTCGTCGCGACGGCCGCGCCACTTCTCGTAGCGGCCGTAAGCACAAACAAAATGTGCCTCTTCCATATCTGTCCGTGTATAAAATTATTTGCTTGTGTGCCTAAATTGTTGTGTACGTGTGCGTGAAATTTCATTGACTTTTAAGGGCACGATAAGCACAGCTTCTAATAATGCGACGAATTTAAGAAGTTCAGAAATATGGCATGATTGTTGTTCGTTCAAATACCTTTTTATTTTAGCAGCTTATGTTGTTTCAATATTGGTTGTTTTAAGCGGAATTAAATATTCATTTATTTTAGAGTTTTTGGTTTAACACAAAAGAAAGGTTGTCTTTATAAAAAGTATTATGATAATTATATGTGGTTAGCAGGCTGTGTAGTGTGTATACACAAATAAATTGTTTTGTTTCTCGTGTAGGTATATTATTTTAAAACACGGCATTGACAGTTCGTAGTTATAAAAACTTAAAAGCAAGTAGGATGAAAAACTTAAGGTAGTTTTTCATCCTACTTGCTTTTGAATTTCAATACTATACTTTATATTGTAATAATTTTCCTGAAGTTTACAAATTAGCAAAATTTAATAGTTATGATTTCAATGAGTAGTGCATTACGCATATTTATGAAAGATTTGTCTATATTTCCATTTTAAAAGAACTTTTAGCGATTTCACAACGATCTTATATATATTTAATTTTTACAGAGTTATTTAAAAATAGATAGGCGCGTTGGTTTAATTTATAGATAGTAAAATATATTTTTTTAGTTTTTTGAGAAATAAATTATTACTTATTTACAGTTCAGTTAGTAATACCATTTCATTGTATTTTGACAGCCTCCATGGCGTAGCGGTAGCGAACGCGGCCGCTGCGTAAGGAGGCGCGGGTTCGATCCTCGCGCAGTGTAAATATTTGTATGCATGAATATGAATATTTGCACTGGTCTGGTCGTGCCTCGGAAAGCCCGTTAAGCCGTTGGTTTCGGTTGCCATACGAACATCTAGTGGCAGTCGTTACGGGTTGTTGGAGCCCACAAGCCAGACGGCAGTCGCTTCACGGAAAATGTCGAAATTTTGCCAAAATCAGCAATTAGACTGGAAAAGCGGACCCCAGATTCCAAAGCTTTGGATGCGACTGGTATTAACCCTGAGATGATGATTTCATTGTATTCATTTGGGCAAAAAAAAAATACCTAACACCCCACGTATATCATTTATTTGACTTGTTCTTATCATCAATCACATACTTAGATGTTCATTGTAGCCACGCACAAACATCAATTCAATGTTGACATGCGAAAAAGTACGCGACTATGTTAAATTGAAACTACGTCTACGTTACGTTTTTTAAGTTTTACCATATATAAGCACAGAGATTTGGGTAGAAGGTATATCTATGCATACCATCAAGAAAATCTCTGTGCACGCCCCTGAATGAGAGCAATAGATAGAGACATAGTGAGAGAGTAACAGAAACGCGGAGAATCCCCTCTTTCTCTCTCAATTTTAAAAATTCTTTTTGCGTTGGATAGCCCAAAGCTTCCTGGATTAATGGGATATTCTACGCTAAAAGAACTTTTCAAATCGGACCAGTAGTTCTTGAGTTTAGCGCGTTCAAACAAACTCTTCAGTTTTATATATTAGTATAGATTGGTGTCCAAGATATACTTTGAAAGTACATATAACTTAGTAAAGCTACATTGGTACTTGCGAATCGAACCCGCACACTCATAGTTGAGAGGCCACTATGCCACCACGACACAGATGGAATCAATACCTCTGCTAAAATTGCAACCAATTATCCAATAGTGATAAGTAATTTGAGAAACTTCGCGTCCTATTTCATTATTTGGTAATATTACAACTCCCTAGCTATCAAACGGAATACGGATACCTACATGCAAGCCAGATGACAGAACTAACTATGTTAGTATCTATAACTACTGTGGTATGTAGGCGGGAATTGGAGCAGTGCCCAATTAACAGCGATAGGCGCAAAGGGGCAAATTTAATTCTGCTCTGTAGTTATGTGAATAATATTACGTATTTACGAATTCTGCTCCGGAGAGGGTTTTTATTGAAACAACATAATTTTATGTTTATGCGAAAACCGAAACACGTGTCCAGTATTTTTAATTAAAAAATCTATGTAGAAAATTTGAAAGATGTCATGAAAAACCACAAAGTTATGAGCTTCTTATTCCAATGCCCAACAAAAATATGACGCATCGCTCGCCCACCTGAGCGGAGCGTTGACCTGTAGCGTCAGCTTTTGCGCAAGCATGCGCAGTACTATGATCTACCGTAAGCTGCGTGGCACGCTCGATAACCACACTGCAACAATTTCTAAATGCATTTGCGAAAATTTAACGTGGTGTAAAAATGATTAGAATTGATTCTGTTGCTTATTCTGGAAAAACTATATTCAGGTTTCGCAAATACAAAAAATAACTTTGTATTTTTACCGAATAATTATTTACACACATTATTATAAGAAAAAAACTAAAATATATATACAATATGTAAAGAAAACCCCGACCAACCCATAAGGATAATAAAGGTTAGATAAACACATGACCAAATATAATATAAAATTTTATCTACGCTCATATCAAAAAATTAAAAATATAAAACTAAAAATGAGTTTATATTGACGTACTTTACCAATTATCGAAAGGAAATTAAAAAAAATAAATTATAACATTATTTCTCTAACAAAATAATGTTATAATAAAATTTTTTTTCATTACCGTACAGATTACAAACCATAGACAGCACTATTTCATTTTTTGTCTGTGTCTGCGCGCGCTTTAGCGCGTGCGCGGTGATGCAGGGTGCAAACCAATAAATTAACTGTATCAATCTCTATCTTTTATTTCATATATTCAATATAATGTATGAGATTAGATAAAGAAGTGTATGAAACTATACATAATTAGGTATTACACACTCGTGTGATACTATTAAAAAACTCACTTCGCTCGTTTTTTAAACTCACACTCGTGCGTAATATCCCTCATTATGTAACAGTTTCATAAACTACTATTACGTAATCATCATAGTAACAATACTAATAAATTTTGAAATAAACTTTTTTCCCGCGAATTAATTCCAACTTCCCCCAAAATTTGGTAATTTTTAATAAAGTAACAACACCATTTTGACGCTATTATTATAAGCGACGCGACAACATGCCCCGCGGCACGTGGTCGCGTCGCTGCCCCCCGCTCATCCCCCCGTCACCCGCGCATGGATTGCCTACTCACATGTATTAAGTTACCTCTTTTTGCGAACTAGCGCGCTTTACCATGAACGATCGCATTACTGCTTACCATCAGGCGGGATTGCGGTCAAGTGTTAGTGTATAATTATAAAAAAAAAAATATTTTACGTTTTTTTTTTAAGTTTAGCCTGGCTTTGTGGGCATTAGTAGAATCAGTTATCGACTCGTTACCTAAACAGTACCTTCACAGATAGGCCAGGGGTTTCTTTAAAAAGTTTAAACAATTATGTACACAAGAATGTTTAAGAATAATCTAGCACTGTATATGTGGATAACAGCATCTGCGAATTTAATTCTGCTCTGTAGATGTGTGCATAATATTATCTGCGAATTATCAGCTTAGTGAATTATTACGGCTTAGAAAGCTTATTTGAAGGCTATATTAACTGCGAATTATCAGCTTAGTGAATTATTACGACTTAGAAAGCTTATCTGAGGGCAATATTATCTGCGAATTATCAGCTTTGTGAATTATTACGGCTTAGAAAGCTTATCTAAGGGCAATATTATCTGCGAATTATCAGCTTAGTGAATTATTACGGCTTAGAAAGCTTATCTAAGGGCAATATATAAAGAAAGAATAAAAGAAAAAGTATGTATTGTGACTCATACAGGAAGATCTTAAAACTTACTAGGTTAAACACAATCTATAGGTACTAACTAAAGCTGAAGAGTTTGTTTGTTTGTTTGAACGCGCTAATCTCAGGAACTACGGGCCTGATTTTAAAAATTCTTTCTGCTTTGGATAGCCCCTTAATCCAGGCAGGCTTCAGGCTATATAACATCACGCTGCGATCAATAGGAGCGTAGCATATAAAAAAACGCGGACGAAGTCACTTACAAGGCCTAAAGGCTCCTATATCTGGTATTCTAATAGGGGCTGGTGTAATGTCATGGACAATCACTGTGAACATGTCATTTTTTTAAAATATGTGTATTATTTTAAATAGGTTCAGTACAAGCCTCATTAATCAAAAACCTTGCTTAAAGTTAACTAGTGATAAGCGACTGTTCAACCATACAGTTTTGAAGTCTGAACGTAATTTAACTTTAATCATCGTTAATGAATAAACCCAAAGTGTTAATGTAATTCACTGCACACCTCACTCGTGCGCACACAATTCTAAAGCGAACTCGTTTGTTTTTAAAATAAATCATGGCGGATTAAAAACAAGACATCGTTTGAATTTCGAAATGATGTTTAGAAAATGGCACCCCCTGAAAATAGAATTAGCATTTCGTACTGAATTAATAATTCGCAATTGAAATGATAGCTATATTCTAGCTCAGCTATAGAATTCCGAGGTCCATGATGTTTCTCACTTAGGAATATATTTGTAAAGGAAGGAGATTAGAAGGCTAATTTATTAATAATAAATAAAAATGTGATTAACAGAAAAAGCACGTGTTCCCTCTTTAAACAAACATTTTGTTATATTTTATTTGCTTTTGTATGATATTTATTAATTAGATGATTAAATTTATTTAAACTAGTATGATACACTTTATGTACAGACTTATTGTATAATATCTATGTAAATAGTACACTGTAGACTACCTACATTATTTCTCTCTCCTTGCTCTTAGTATACCAATGGTTGTCACAAAAGATCGCTCTTAGCGATAAGACCGCCCATTGTATCACCATTTGTAAAATCTTTATATTTATATTCTCTGATCGATATGGTATATACACTATATACAATAAAAAGTATTCTGTTCTATTCTATTCTATTCCATTCTGCCCATTCTATTCCATTCCATTCTATTCTACTCCATTCTTTCCATTATAGTCCCTTCTATTTTAGTCTTTTCCAGTCTATTCCATTCTGTTCCATCCTCTTCCATTCTTTTCCATTCCATTCCATTCCAAACTATTCTAGTCCTTTTCTCTATTATTTCTCTTTAATCTAATACTCGTAATTTAATACGTTCCAAATCTTGGCGCAGGCTCATCTCGGCGGCAAACAAACGTCAAAACTTGTCTAAAGATAGGGAAATTAGAGGTAGATATTTTTGACAAGTTGTGACTAAGATCAGACCGTAAATATTATTATAATTACGTTAAGTTTCGCAACAATGTTATTCTAAATCTGCTTTATTTTAATGACAATTTAATATTATAGTCACGTGCAATTAGGCATAAGGATGGTAATATCAATATGTGGGGACCGTCAGGAAGACGGGCCGAAGTTCCGGATAGTTGAGGTGTGTCCTTATCCGCATGAGCATCCATCGTGGACGGTATTTCGGGAAAACGTTGAAAAATAATTATAGTGTGGTGTTCGATTCTTATTATTTTAACTATACAGACACTAAAATCCTCGTCGTTCGAGATCGTCGTCGTCATTGTCGTCCTCCGTGGCGCAGCGGCCAACACGCCTGCCTGCGACGTGGAGGCCCCGGGTTCGATCCCCGGCCAGGTCATGATGGAAAACGATCTTTTCCTGATTGGCCTGAATCATGGATGTTTATCTATATATGTATTTATTATAAATATAGTATCGTTGAGTTAGTATCCCATAACACAAGTCTCAAACTTACTTTGAGGCTAGCTCAATTTGTGTGATTTGTCTGTAAATATTTATTTATTTATTTAATCTCAAATTAAAACAAATAAGAGCCATTGGGTTTAAGAATGACCAACACGCTCGATCGAAGCTTGAGCAAAGAATGCCCGCGCCAACGGTCGCTCGCTATGCAAAAAGCAACTCCAGTCAGGTGTTCCCCGCTCTTAGTAAAAAATATGCATAGAAAGTAACATATAACTTGAAAAAGTTACGTTGGTACTTGACTGACCTGGTATCGAACACGGACACTCATACTTGAGAGGCTGGTGTTTTAACCACTAGTGCACCACGACATCGACATCACGATCATATTCTTGAAAATAGACTGCCTACGATAGGTGGCGTACTCAATACGATAGGTGGCTTGTGTTAAATGGGAATAATTATAAAGGGCCTGTTATCATCCCTACTGTATTACACTACGCCTCTCGCTAAACTACGTCATAGAGTACAACTTTGCTTCGGCATAGCTTGTACGACGGTGAAGATTTCACTATGCTGAAGCATAGTTGTTGTGTGGGCACAGGTCTCCCCTCATACAAAGAAGGATTGAGCGTAATCACCACGATTGCTCAATGCGGGTTGGCGATGTTTTCCTTCAGCGGTCAACACGCCTGCCTGTGACGTGGAGGCCCCGGGTTTGATCCCCGGCCAGGTCTTGATGGAAAATAATCTTAACCTGATTGGCCTGGGTCTTGTATGTTTATCTATATATGTATTTATTATAAATAAAGTATCGTTGAGTGAACGTAAGTCTCGAACTTACTTTGGGGCTAGCTCAATCTGTATAATATTTAATCATTGGTGTCCAAGATATACTTAGAAAGTACATATAACTTAGAAAAGTTATATTGGTACTTACCTGACCTGGACTACATTTTTTTTTTAATAATTATAAACTAGCGCTTGACCGCAATCCCGCCTGATGGTAAGCAGTGATGCGATCGTTGAAGGTAAAGCACGCTAGTTTATTAGTAGTCTATTCACTCAGTAAAACTGAGCGAATAGGAAGGAAGATGGCAGGTGAGCGAGGTGATGCAATGTTAAACCCAACAACACGACCAACGGTATTACGCCAAAGGGAGATTGATCTTAAGACCCTCCACGACCAAACTCCCAACACAACAACATTCGGCGCATCGTACCCGGCACACATCGCAACACAACTGCTCAGACCCGTCCTCCGTACGGCTTCACCAGACATCATGCCGGAACACGACAAATCGCTTGGCGGCAAGGCGGCAAGACTTTGTCTGGTGAGTGGTAACTTCTGCCGGCGGCCGATGTTATGGCCTACCACCGAGTTGGTAGGAATAATTAACATCCACATGGATGTTAATTTACTCTTTCACGCAAATATTACTCCACTGATTTAGATAAAATTTGGCACACAAATATTTTATTATCAGGAATAAAATATAGTATACATTTTATCTCAACATTCCTGAGGAATCGGAGTTTATGAGGGTGAAACCGCGGAGTTAGTCCAAAAATATAACAACCCGTAGGTGCTAAGGGATGTCCAGCCTCGATTGACGACACCCGACGCATGAATAAGCAATATTTGGCTCCAGCCAAACCATTTTACGACCTCTGTAAAGGCCTTTATTATAAAAGAAAAGCCAGAATATGAAAACCTTTCCCTCAATTGATTGCGGCTTCATGAAACAGCTGGTTTTCCGTTTAAATTAACTAAACCTGTGCTCAGTTACTACAGTTTTCAATGGCCACGGACCAGGATCGGGTCGAGATCGGGATCGGTTCGGGGTCGGGTGGGGGTCGGAAATGTCGACACCAGCGCAGCAGTTGATTGCTCAACTAATGCTAAACTGCCCGGTGTTCGCGACGTATAGGCCAAAGCACTGCTGTGGCCCAGGTACCCCACTTACCAAGACATTGCTGGCCTTCCTTGTGGAGCTAGGGTGGGTCAAATTATCGATTTTGAAAACCGTACGTTGCTGGCTTTCCTTGAAGAGCTGTGATGAATTCATCATCAGCATCTCAGAGTTAATCCCAGTCGCATCCGTTGCTTTTCAGCTTTGGAGTCTAGGGTCCGCTTTTCCAGTCTAACTGCTGATTTAGGCTAAACTTCGATATTTTCCGTGAAGCGACTGCCGTCTGACCTCCACAACCCGAAGGCGATATCTAAGCATTGCAGTTAAACCAATTGTTAGACTTTTGAGGGCTCCAACAACCCGTAACGACTGCCACTAGATGTTCGTATGGCAACCGGGACCAGCGGCTTAACGTGCTTTCCGAGGCAACCAGACCAGTGCAAATATTCATATTCATGCATACAAATATTTGCACTGTGCGGGGATCGAACCCGCGCCTCCTTGCGCAACGGCCGCGTTTGAGACTGTCAAAGAGCTGTGATGAATTGAATGACCGATTTTCAAATCCGTGTGTGTGTTTTCATTGAAGAACTGCAACACTTAAGTGTTAGTGGGCCGCACATAGCCTGTGGGACCGATGCCCGATGGGGCCGACGGGTTCTCGAGTAGCGACCATGCATAGGAAGACGCAGCGTAGGTAAGCCCCCGACAAGGTGGACCGACGACCTCGTGAAGGTTGCGGGAAACCGCTGGATGCGGGAGGCGCAGAACCGGTCATTGTGGAGATCTTTGGAGGAGGCCTATGTCCAGCAGTGGACGTCTTTCGGCTGAAATGATGATGATGTTGCCATTCCCGTGGAGTTGCGAATACCAGCCCGTACTACTTATATAAGGAGTTTATTCGTCATCAACCTTTTTATCGGCCCACTGCTGGGTACAGGTCTCCTCTCATACAGAGAAGGATTGAGCGTAATCACCACGCTTGCTCAATGCGGGTTGGCGATTTCAGACTTATAAAGTCCAGGTTTCCTCAAGATGTTTTCCTTCACCTTCAGTCAATGATATCCAAGATATACTTAGAAAATACATATAACTTTAGAAAAGTTACATTGGTACTTGCCTTACCTGGAATCGAACCCGTGCACTCATACTTGAGAGGCTGGTGTTTTAATCACCACCACGCCTTAGGAGTTTATTATCAGATCATACTTAACTAAATCATCGGTTTCAGTTTAGGGTCAGGGATGCTGAGTTTTCAATACTTGGTAAAATTTGTTAATTACACTTATAGCAATAAAGGTGTGTGTCGCCAAATACGCTGTCGTCAAAAGTAATCCATGATGTATGGTATAAGTTGTGACCGTTTTGTTCAATAAAATATATTAATTTTATTAAAAACAGTCCAACGATTCTGCAAAGATCGCCTCAGCTCTCAAAACGGTGATAGGCCATATCATCGGCTGCCGGCAGCAGTTACCACCCATCAGACAAAGTCTTGCCGCCAAGCGAGTCGTCGTGTCTAGTGAAGCTATACGGAGGACGGGTCAGGGCAGTTGTGTTGTGAAGTGTGCCGGGTACGATGCACCAAATGTTGTTGTGTCGGGAGTTTCGTCGTGGAGGGCCTCCAGATCAATCTCCCTCTGACGTAGCATCGTTGGTCGTATTGTTGGGTTTAAAATTGCATCGCCTCGCTCAGCTGACATCTTTCTTCCTATTCACTCAGAGTTTTTTGAGTGATTAGGCTCTTAATAAACTAGCGCGCTTCACAACCAACGATTGCATCACTGCGTACCATTAAGCAAGCGCGTTCAAGCACTAGTTTATAATTATAAAAAAGTCGTTTTCCACCCGCGTCTTAAACTGACGTCAGCACATCGTGACGGGGTCGGCCGTGGGTTTTTCGAGGGAGATACTGGGCCCCTAGCTCACAGGCAAGTGAAGGATCACGGGTAGGTCTAAGTGAGTAAAAGTTTGACACACCCTGAAAATAAGCGATGTTCATAATATAAATACCAGGAACAAACACAATCTTGCTGTACATCACTCACACTTGTCTCCACAGAGTAGGCAACTCGTTCATGGGTCAATGTATACACTTTTACAACAAGCTTCCCATGGACATTCGAAACTTACCCATTAAACGATATAAAAAATATATAAAGGCCAAACTTTGCAAAAAGGGGTATTATAAAATCACAGATTATTTAGAAGACAAAAAAGCTTGGAACTGAATTGCTCGCTCTGTTAAGCATTGTTAAAGCAATATGCGTAATTATAACGTAAATTATTGTAAACATTTTCATTTTTAATGTCTGGACTTGAAAAAAGACGATGATCCCTGAGTTTGTTTCGGCTATTTCTTCTCAGAGGTAGTCAGTTAGGCTTCATCTAGTTTAAAAAAAAAAAAAAGAAAAAAAACATATGACGTGTAAAAGTGATCGGTGATCCTACTTGCTTAATAAACGATTTCATTTCATTTCATTTCGTAGTCACTGATCCAAACTATAATTAACTAATACTAACTAAACTATATTTGATTAATAAAAATTACTCTAAACTATCAATTTAGATGTTAGGAAAGGACGAAAGATAAAATATTATGACAAATAATGGTGCTTATTATTTAGTTCACAAACTAAACTAATTTTGCATCTCTTTCTTTCTATTTCATTAAGAAAAGGATAGAAGATAACATATCAGTTTCTACTTCATCTTCTTTAGCCTATGGATGTCCACTGCTGGACAAAGGCCTCCTCCAAGGCCTTCCACGATGACCGGTCTTGTGCTGCATGTATCCATCGGCTTCCCGCGACGTTCACCAAGTCATCAAGACATCGGTGCACCTTGTTGGGGGCCTCCGGTCTTTCGGTACGTGGCCGCCACTCTAGAAGCTTACTGCCTCATCGGCGATCGGTTCTACGAGCAATAAATATTAGTTAACTCCTGTCAAATTAAGATACTCCATATACACAAATATATATGGGGGACGTTAGGAAGCGGGCGCGAAGTTCCGGATGGTTAAGGTGTGGTCTCATCTGTATGAGCATAAATCGTGGGCGGTATTTCGAGAAAACGTTGAACTAAAGTGTGACGTTCGATTCTTAATATTTCAATTATACAGACACTTAGATCAATTTAATATTAACAGATTACAATGATAATCTCAGATTTAAACAGATAGGAGCCACTGGGTTTGAGTATGACCAACATACTCGATCGAAGCTTTAGCAAAGAATGCCCGCGCTAACTGTCGCTCGCTATGGCAAACGCAACTCCAGTCGGGTGTTATAATTTTTCCGAATAAGTACCGATCGACTGATCGACTTCAAAAAATAGTAGAATAATTTACGGACAATTGATACTGATACAAAACAGATCACAATATTCAAAATTAACCAGTCACGTGCCATAAAAACATGGCGTCAATTTACGTCAGACGCCGACGAATTTGACAGAAACTAATTAAATTCAGTTTACATAGTTTGAGAGCAAGAAAATCGGTTTTATCTTATAACTTGGACTTCACAGCTAATATAGTCGTTCTTAAGAGGCGCGACATCTGTCGTTGACGTATTTAACTAACAAACAACCCGGTGCCGCTTGCCTTGTGAAGTAGGAGTTTAGAAAGTAGGATAATTAAGATGATTGTTTTGTCTTCGCGTTGAATGCAAAGTTTGCATTAAAATCTTTAATAAGTCTGGGACTTACTTGTTTTTCTTATCTTCCCTACGCTTGGGGGAGAGGCTAACTGGTACTAACACCTATGTATGTACAGACGATAGCACATCAATCTACCACAATCTGTCAGATTTTCTTATTAGATTTTTAGATTTATCTATAAAACATTAAGACTCTAGGTTGATTGGGGATTTTTGACAGTTTCCAGACAGTTTTGACAGTTTGACGGCTCTTAATAAACTAGTGCTAGTAATTTCTAAGTATATCTTGAACACCAAAGACAATCAGTCTTTGGTGTTCATAATTTACGAAAAGTAATTTGTTGGGTTTGAACTCACAACCATTTATATAATATTTAAAACACTCTGTAGGACACTTCTGCACTGTGATTGTTATAAATTGTTTTTTTTTTTTGTTTTGTTTAGCTCGATAAGTCTCCACCTGTCTCACCAGTTTCTAAGTATATTTTGGAATATGTTGGAATGAAAAATTAAAAAAATAGCCGACTAGGGCCCCTGGAGACCCTCCACGACCAAACTCCCGACAGAACAGCATTTGGCGCATCGTACCGGCAACACAACTACATCCTCTAAGACTCGTCCTAAGTACGGCTTCACCAGACATCATGCGGAACACGACGATGTGTTACATGTTTTTCGAGGCACGGAGGGTTTTTCGTATCTAAATGTGGTCACCCATCCAAGAATCAACCGCGGCAAGTGCTGCTTAACCTGATCGATCGACCCGTTCTGTTATTATTTAGCCCCTACGTATAAAAATATGATTGAAAATAAATCATCTATGATATATAGTAGGCATATCGCCTCGGCTCCATATATGTTCTGTATCTCCATTACGAAGTAACAAGATTAGCGACTGGCAGATACGGGTTGGATTGTGGGGATGAGTATGAATGATTTAGCTATAGAGCGCGTTAATGGCAATGAACTGCATTAGCAATGACCATAGTGGTCTAAATAGGGATGAAGCATGCGTATCCTAGGTTCATTCAGTGTACCTATAATATTACAGAAGTATGCAATATGTAAAGAAAACCAAACCCATCCGACCCAAAGGATAATAAAGGTTGGATAAACACATGACCAAATAAAATATGAAATTTTACATAATCATCATAGTAACAATACAAATGAATTTTGATATAATCTTTTTTTTTCCCAGAATTTGATAATTTTTTAATAAGTGACAACACAATTTTTGACGGTATTATTATGAGCGAATGTATGCCCGCGCATGTATTGCCTATCGCACATGTAATAATTTACCTCCTTTTGCGAAATAATATTTATTTTTTTAGAGGGATTTTTTTTAAAGTTTAGTTTGGCTTTGTGGGCATTAGAAGAATCAGTTATCGATACCTAACAATACCTTCACGGATCGGACAGGGTTTTCTTTTCATATTGTATATTACATCAGCGCTCTATAGTTTGTTACATGAATACTCAAACGTATCTATCCTATGCATACTCCTGGACATGGTTTTTCACTTACAGCCGAGCGTAGTTTCAGGCGATATTAATAGACAATGATTTGACGCCATTTCAGCCTACACTGCTGAAAATTTTTATGGCTGTAAATAAAACATATGTTATAAAAAAAATTCGATTCGGTGGAAATGGCTGCGAAGAGGTTAAGGCGACCTTGGTTACAAATGGCTTCCAGGACAGATATTATAATGGTGGCAGTGGAACAAAAAAAAAGATGAACTACACAGATAGGGGTTTTTTTTTAATTATTATAAACTAGTGCTTGACTGCAATCCCACCTGATGGTAAGCAGTGATGCAAGCGTTGATGGTAAAGCGCGCTAGTTTATTAAAAGCCTATTCACTCGGAAAAACTTAGCGAATAGGAAGGAAGACGGCAGTTGAGCGAAGTGATGCACCCAACAACACGAATCAACGATGCTGCGCCAGAGGGAGATTGATCTGAAGACCCTCCACGACCAAAAACTCCCAACACAACAATATTTGGTAAATCGTACCCGGCACACATCGCAACACAACTGCTCAGACCCGGTACGGCTTCACCAGACATCATGCCGGAACACGACGAATCGCTAAAAAATTGCCGAATCCCGTAATTTAAAACAATGTTATTGTTTTAAATTACGGGATTCGGCAATGTTTCGTCTTTTCCACTAAAGACTTTCTCCTGATTCTTGTTTGTTCAAGATTTCAGCTTCTTTTTTAATTATGGTTGATAATGTACTCATGTATCCAAAACTAAGCCGCAATTTATTTCCCTTTAAATCCGTTTTTCACTGTGTCTATAGCTTTTAATTTATCAGCGTATGTGAGTGTTGTTAGTTTTCTTTTTGAACTCATTTTAAGAGAGCTTTATTACGCAGAAGGCAAAGCGATGTTTCCAGGACAATGATCAAAAACTTATGATCCAAGTAAGTTGTTGTCTTAAAGAAAACCGCCGCAAAGCTTTAAAGAATTTCGAAGAAGCAAAAAAATAGGTGACATTATGTATTGTTTACGTTAACAATTTAACTAGTAAACACGTGCAAGCAATAATCACCGAAACCTTTTGTTTTGCAAAATGACTCCTTGACAAACAATTTTATGTTATAGAGGTTGTGGAAACATTTCTTTAAGTTCCTGAGGGCCCATACAGAGATTATTTATTTAAGTTATAGAGGTTGGGTATTTTAAGTTATCGAGGTTTTGGGCTCTCATGAAAAGGGAACATACTATTTTTTGCAGTTATAGAGGTTTTTATGTTACCGAGGTTTGAGTTATCCAGGTTTTATTGTATATAAAAAAAATCTCATTGTCAAAACTTAGGTGAAGCGAGCTGTTATTCCAGCTAAAAGTGGGAAGCCAATGAATGCGGGCAGTATAAGACCGGTCATCGTGGAAGGCCTCGGAGGAGGCCTTTGTCCAGCAGTGGTCTGACGCGTCAGTGGCTGAAGAAGAAAAAAGCATCAATTGCTAGATCGACCCTATTCAGAGCTTTTATAGTCTACTAAATATTTTTTTGTACACAACATAGAAAAAATTAAAACCTTATGTAAAAGTAACTTTTTGTAGTATGCGGTAAACTTGGAGCACGAAACCACTATTTGTATGACCTACAAGTAAGTAGTTGTTCCATGTCGGGCTGTAGTATATGTGAGTTTAAAAGTTTGTAAACGCACCCACGATACAGTAGTAAGTTCTAGTGTGGGGGAAATTTGAACAAAAGAAAAATCTACTTCTTCCTACAAATATTATAAATGCAAAAGTTTGTGAGTATGGATGGATGGAAACACCAGCCTCTCAAGTATGAGTGTGCGGGTTCGACTCCAGGTCAGGCAAGTACCAATAGAACTTTTCTAAAGTTATAAATGTACTTTCTAAGTATATCATGGACACCAACGACTGATTACAAGGTGAAGCAAAACATCTTGAAGAAATCTGGAATTTAAGTCTGAAATCGCCAAGCCGCATTGAGCAAGCGTGGTGATTACGCTCAATCCTTCTCTATATGTTAGGAGGCCTGTGCCCAGCAGTGGGTTTATTCTCGGTAGTAGGCCTTAACATCGGCTGCCGGCAGAAGTTACCACCCACCAGATAAGATCTTGCCGCCAAGCGATTCGTCGTATTCCGGCATGATGTCTGGTGAAACCGTACGGAGGACGGGTTTGAGCAGTTATGTTGCGATGTGTGCCGGGTACGATGCGCCTAATGTTGTTATGTCGGGAGTTTGATCGTGGAGAGTCTCCAGATCAATCTCCCTTTGGCGCAGCATCGTTGGTCGTGTCGGTCTTGTGTTTAACATGGCATTACCTCTCTCAACTGCCGTCATCCTTCCTATTCCTAAGTTTTTTAAGTGAATAAGCTACACTGCTTACCATCAGGGGGGATTGCAGTCAAGCAATAGTTTATAATAATTAAAATAAAAAAAAAATCTTCACCAGGTCGTCGGTCCATCTTGTCGGGGGCCTAACCACGCTGCGTCTATCAGGAATAATAGGCAATACTTTTTATCCCAATGTTTCAGAATCAAAACTTATGCGATATGAAACTTCGAGTTGCAGCTAGTCTACAATTAACGACGATACTCGTACTTAATCTTCCACACTACCCGCTATTTTAATGTATTTTTTTTTTTAATATTTATAAACTAGCGCTTGACCACAATCCCGCCTCATGGTAAGCAGTGATGCGATCGTTGATGGTAAAGCGCGCTAGTTTATTAAGAACCTATTCACTCAGATTGAGCGAATAGGAAGGAAGACGGCAGTTGAGCGAGGTGATGCAATGTTAAACCCAACAATACGACCAACGATGCTACCCCAAAGGGAGATTGATCTGAAGACCCTCCACAACCAAACTCCCAACACAACAACATTAGGCGCATGGTACCCAGCACACATCGCAACACAACTGCTCAGACCCGTCCTCCGTACGGCTTCACCAGACATCATGCCGGAACACGACAAATCGCTTGGCGGCAATTCTTTGTCTGGTGGGTGGTAACTTCTGCCGGCGGCCGGTGTTATGGCCTACCACCGAGAAAAAAACGAAATGTATCGAAAAAAACTGACCCAAAAGATTCTCCTTTCACATAATCCACGAGTAATTCCCTCAATTCAAAAGAAAACTCACCGTCACATCGTGACCGAGCCAAAATTCTAAAGAAATGTCACAACACCATAATATTTTACTCAAAAGGAAACTGATGTTACAGGCGTAATACAAATACAATGACAAAGTGGACTGGCCTTGGTATTTAATGGTAGCTATACAGCTAGGAGGTTTGTAGACCACGGATGTTATAGACGCCTCGGCGGTACCAACAGGGTAATGGCGTAACCCGCTATCTGTAGCAATGAGTTTCATTTTGACAGTTCAACAATATTCATTGCGTCATTTACGTTGCTGAGCAAACACAGTTGCCAACATATGGAGCAATGGATTAGCAATTTGCTTAAAAATTATTCCAATAGTGTGCGCAATAGGGTAGTTGACTAAAAAAACTAATTAGTCTGTCAGTCAGATTTCCAAAAAATACTAGACACGTAGTTTTTCTTTTTTCATATAAACAAAAAATGAAGACGACACAGTGCGTTGAAACCTCGTGTGACGTCACTGTACGCTACACTTTTTAGCGAGAAGTGACGTCTCGACGACTCCTGATCTTTGATACCTTTCATATTTCTCAATTTTTATTTATTTGATAAAAGAAAATATACGTATCCAATATTTTTCTATAATCTGAATGACGGACTAAATAGGGTCAATTTTTGTTATTTTTCACTTTGTAGTGTTACAAAGTGATGGTGGTAGGCCATAACATCGGCCGCCGGCAGAAGTTACTACCCACCAGACAAAGTCTTGCCGCCAAGCGATTCGTCGTGTTCCGGCATGATGTCTGGTGAAGCCGAACGGAGGATGGGTCTGAGTAGTTGTGTTGCAATGTGTGCCGGGTACGATGTGCCAAATGTTGTGTCGGGAGTTTGATCCTGGAGTCTCCAGATCAATCTCTGTCTGGCGTGCTGTGCCAAAGAGAAATGTTTATTAATTACGTGTGAATATTTATATCAATTAGTATAATGCACTTTGTATAAGTATGTATAATAAGTATTTATTGGATAATATACGTAAATAAAGCCTGATGAAGCCATACGGAGGTCGAGTTTAGGCAGTTGTATTGCGATGTGTGCCGGGTACGATGCGCCAAACGTTGTTGTGTCGGGAGTTTGGTCGTGGAGTCTCCTGACCAATCTCCCTCTGGCGCAGCATCGTTGATCTTTTTGTTGTGTTTAACATTGCATCACCTCTCTCAACTGCCGTTTTCCTTTACATCCACTCAGTATTTTTTTGAGTGAATTGGCTCTTAATAAACTAGCGCGCTTTACCATTAACTATTGCATCACTGCTTACCATCAGGTGGGATTGTGGTCAAGCGCTAGTTCATAATTATTAAAAAAAAAAATTAGGAAAGCGTCTCCGAACCCTAAACACGGCGATTCCGTGTTCTATGGTAGTTACTAAAGGGTATAGTTGTTTGTAGACCATTAAATTGTGATTAATATTCGACATGAAAACTGTAATTCAGTAAGGGAATTATAGATTTTATAATTTACTTTGGCATATGAAAAGATAGTAGAAGAAAGAAGAAAGTAGTAGTAGAAGAAAGATAGACATCTTTTCGTCGTCCAAGTTACCACAGTGTCTCAAGACTAAAGTCTTTGACCAGTGTGTGTTGCCAGTGATGACTTACGGAACTGAAACGTGGTCGCTCACAATGGGCCTCTTACGAAGGCTCAGAGTCACACAAAGGGCAATGGAAAGAGCTATGCTCGGAGTTTCTCTGCGTGATCGAATCAGAAATGAGGAGATCCGCAAAAGAACTAAAGTCACCGACATAGCTCTGCGAGTCGCTAAACTGAAGTGGCAGTGGGAAGGGCACATTGCTCGTAGAACCGATGGCCGATGGGGCAGTAAGGTTCTGGAGTGGCGGTCACGTACTAGAAGACGCAGCGTAGAGAGGCCCCCAACAAGGTGGACAGATGACCTGGTGAAGGTCGCGGGAAGCCGATGGATGCGAGCAGCACAAGACCGGTCAGCGTGGAAAGCCTTGGGGGAGGCCTTTGTCCAGCAGTGGACGTCCATAGGCAGAAGAAGAAGAAGATGATGATGAAAAGATAGAATAGAATAGAATAGAATAGAATAGAATAGAATAGAATAGAATAGAATAGAATAGAATAGAATAGAATAGAATAGAATAGAATAGAATAGAATAGAATAGAATACTCTTTATTATGTACACCATATAGATTACAAAAACATAAATATAAACATTTTACAACGGGTGACACATTGGGCGGTCTTATCGCTAAGAGCGATCTTTTACTAACAGACAACCTTTGGATGGAATATTAAGGGGAAGGAGAGAGAAATAATATAGGTAGTCTACAGTATACTATTTACATAGTTTATATAATAAATATGCACGTTAAGTGTATCATACTAGTCTAATAAATATATACATCTAATTAATAAATATCATACAAAAAAAACAAAGACAAACTGTTTAGCAGGTTAAATGTTTAAAGAGAGAGTAAATGCTTTTTTTACCATGGTTTTAAAAGTGGACACAGTTTGAACACGCCTTACAGACACGGCCAAGTCATTCCATGGCCGAACTGCTTGTACAGTAAAAGATTTATCGTAAAAATTAATAAAAAAGATATTCTCTAATAGTCCTTACGGGTTGTTAGAAGTCAGAAAGTCTATCAACTAGTCTTACCAAGGATATCATGTTACCAGTCAGATTGTGCAGGTCTGATAGGGAACCTCACTACATATATGTATAAAAAACGATAATAGGATAGTTGACTAAAAAAAACTAATTAGTCCGTCAGTCAGATTTCCAAAAAAATACTAGGCACGTATTTTATCTTTTTTCATATAAACAAAAAATTAAGACGACACAGTGAATTGAAGACTCGTGTGACGTCACTGCCCGCTACACTTTTTAGCGAACAGTGACGTCACCAGCCAGCACTCCTGATCTTTGATGGCTTTTATATTTTTGTCAATATTTATTGATTTGATAAAACAAAACATACGTATCCAATATTTTTCTATAATCTGAATGACGGACTAAATAGAATATTTTTTTTTACCCAGGAAACATCCATATTATGAAAAGTCATTTAGGAGCTAATGACCACAATTCCCTTGTTCTCAAACTATTTTTTTTTTTTTAATAATTATAAACTAGCGCTTGACCGCAATCCCGCCTGGTGGTAAGCAGTGATGCGATCGTTGATGATAAAGCGCACTAGTTTATTAAGAGCCTATTCACTCAAAAACTCAGCGAATAGGAAGGAAGACGGCAGTTGAGCGAGGTGATGCAATGTTAAACCCAACAACATGACCAACGATGCTGCGCCAAAGGGAGATTGATCTGAAGACCCTCCACGACCAAACTCCCAACACAACAACATTTGCCGCATCGTACATGGCACACAACATCGCAACACAACTGCTCAGACCCGTCCTCCGTACGGCTTCACCAGACATCATGCCGGAACACGACAAATCGCTTGGCGGCAAGGCTTTGTCTGGTGGGTGGTAACTTTTGCCGGCGGCCGATGTTATGGAGTACCACCGAGAAATTAATTTCACTGCATCTTTTTCTTTTGATTTAATTAAGAAAAGGACAGAAGATAAAATGTCAGTTTAGACCTGTCAAATTAGTGCGCTCCTGACGTAAACTGGCGTATTGTTAGTCGCCATGTTTATAATCGCGTCTAAACTGCCTACGGTGTATCTTAATCTGACAGGATTAAATTTAAATGTTATCTTCTATCCTTTTCTTAACGAAATGGAAAGAAAAAGATGCACTTAACAACACACAACTTAAAATTAGATTAGTTTGTGAAAAACAAAATTGGCGCCATTGTCATTTATTAATTATTTAAACGCGTAGGTACACCATTTATTATAATTATATTAATTTTGATAATTATACCCAAGGGTCCAAGGTTTTCGTTTGTAATCTCATTAATTTGGGTACCCATTAATTTTCATTGATCTAAAATATTATATTGGGGCCGACGGGTTCTCGAGTGGCGACCAGGTTCCGAAGACGCAGCGTGGGTAGGCCCCGACCTGGTGAAACCGCTGGATGCGGGAGGCGCAGGACCGACTGTCATGGAGATCCTTGAGGGAGGCCTATGTCCAGCAGTGGAAGTCTTTCGGCTGAAATGATGATAATGAAGATATTATTACGGTCGGAACATTTTTTTAAATAGAAGGATAGGAGAGAAAAAAATACTTGTGTTTATAAACACATCACATTTAAAAAGAAGCTAAAGAAAAAATATTCTGCCCCATATTTTGAACGTCCCCAGGGCGGTTGCGAAAATGAAATTTATTTAAAAACCCATTAGAAATGCATTAAGAAACAATACAGGCAGTCCTCGTAAGTTCTTACGGCATGTTAGGTTCTCGAAATACGTGACGTAAATAGAAATGACGCAAGTCGAGACAAAATATTTCATATTTTTGCATGTAAAACTGAAGAGGTAAGAGCCACACTGTTTTAAAAAATGCATTTATAACAAAGGATATAACTACATACTTTATTAACAAAAGTAAGTGCTTAATAGCCGGTCCCACGGACATTTAAGTTCCTCGCGACAAGTGAATTCTCCTATTGACGTATGTTGCAGGAATAGTGTCATAACATTGTTCGACGTAACTTGAAACCACGTAAATCGAAGACAGCCTGTAATTGAAATTGCTTTGTTATAATTTTCTGATATGTCTGAAAGCGCCATCTGTTACACACGACCGAAACTTTTCTTTTGTGTAGTTTCTCAACGACAAATTTTCAAAGTTGTTCTAAATTTTAACGATAGATGGCAGTATTTGAATTATTCTTGCAGGACTTGTTTCGATGGTGAATATTTTTTCCCCCATAATAAGCACTCCGAACTATTGTATTTATTTAATCATTGTTTTCAACTGTTATTTTCTTTTGTCTCCAGGGCTGACCAATCTTCCTCCGATGGAGGTAGAGAGAAGAACACAAGTAGGCTGAATGGCTTTCTCAACTTGAAGACACCCCTGATCAGCACAAAGACGCTTGGGTAAGTTTAGATCTAAACAAATACATTAAATTATAAACCTTTAATCTCTTTGGACTGAAAGAATTATATTATAATTCCATTTTAACAGTGTATTTCGCGTGTATAAAGAAAAACAATTAAGTATTTCATTATAATTTTCTATTTTAGGCTATTAACATTTTGATAGGTATAAAAACGGTTGTGGCAAAGTCTTTTGATGAACCATAGAAAGATTCCTCCAATATAAGAAACTTTTGTTCTTACATTGAGCGCCATCTGAAAACGAAAAGAAAAACTATCTCACAAGCTCGGTTCTGAATTAATTAAGGCAGTAAATCATAGATGGCGCTTATTAAACTGGACTTGAAATTAATTATTTAACAAACTGTTGAATATTTATAATTAGAGATCGGATTAAACTTATCCGAACATTCAGTGTCAGCTTTAGGTAAGTACCTGCTTCCAATAATTTGAATTGCAGTTACATAATTTTGTATGAAACCAAGCTGTTATGTAACACAGGCAGCCTATCCGAAAGCTTAGTAGGCTACATTCATAATAATACTTCTCCATTTTACTTATGAATAAACTAATGTTAGTAAATCAAATGGAAAATGGGATTTTGTAATGGTGTTTCAATAAGAAAGCAAAATAAATAACTCATGTTTATTTCTTTTTTTGTGCATAGGAATAAAATCTTCGGCGAAATCTCCCTCAAAAGAATAAAAAAAAAAACATATTTAAGTAGTTATTGACTTATGCCTTCTTTTTCATGCCTCGACGTTTAGGGGAATCGTAAGGTAATTTCTGTGTGTCTTGTGGCCCAAACCTCTACTCATAAAATAAAACCACAATTATACCTACACTAACCATATTATTGAAATCAAAATTCGTTATTCGTTGTATCTCACCCAATTTTGAATAATCGAACGACTGTTCTAATATTCAAACCTAATAAAATCAGCCAATCATATCAGGCATTCACAGACGCCATGTTGTGACGTCATCGTTTAATAATTATAATAAAATACCCCTAGAAGACCCTTTTCTCAACTCCCAAAGGAGTGATCCTCATAAAACTGAAACCGGGTACTTATTATCCGTTTTATTACATTACCCTTTTTTATTTGACCACTTCGATTATAAAACGGATTATATTTACCTACACTTTGTACGTTAAAAAGTCATTTGTTTTTATGTCAAAAGAATGTGCTGCATTGACAAAGTTTTTTTTCTTTTTTTGCTAATGGCAACAGACTCTTAACATTTTGTTGTGATAAAGGCATGTGACTCAATGGATATCCAGATAACTGTTTATTTTTTTATATTCTGTGGCGGAATCAGTAACCTTGCATGTGCACTACCCAACAAACTGATGTCATGCAAATTCTTGCATCGCGCAAGAAGAGTTTACAGCGTCAAAACAGGGTATTTGATTTAAAAAAAACTAATTAGTCCGTCAGTCAGATTTCCAAAAAATACTAGACACGTATTTTTTGTTTTATCAAAACAATAAAAATTGACAAATATAAAAGGCATCAAAGATCAGGAGTGGTGGCTGGTGACGTCACTGCGCGCTAAAAAGTGTAGCGTGCAGTGACGTCACACGAGTTTTCAACGCACTGTGTCGTCTTCATTTTTTGTTTATATGAAAAAAGAAAAAATACGTGTCTAGTACTTTTTGGAAATCTGACTGACGGACTAATTAAATTTTTTTAGTCAACTACCCTATTATAATTTCCCAACATCAGCGCTCTGTCTGGAGTTCTTAATTTATTGAGGCAACCACAGCGGCGAATGCTTTTGTGAATCTCATAAGTGGTGGTGATACACGTGGTTTTAGCCAGTATGAGTCCAGCATAACCCTCCGTCACCCCTATGTTGAACTCCATGAACATTTCCACCTCAAACCAAAAAAAAGTATACTCGGATTATTCAGTCACTTGTCAAGGCGTAATAACAACTCCAAAGAGCGTTTGGTCGTCCAGGGCAGAGTAAAAGGGAACAGACCTCGTGGAAGGTCACCGATGAGGTGGACCGACCAAATCAAGTCGGCAGTGGGAAGACCTGTAAATGAATGCTCCAGATTATCGTCCAACAAAGATGGATGGAGAGAGATCTTGCGGCAAGCGACTTCAACATCTCGAAATCAATCATGGCGACCACGACCGTTCTGTCAAGAACGAAACGAAACAATATTTTTTCTTGTCAGCCTCTTTGTTTCATTATTCGTCTACTGGTAAAGGGTCCTTTTTTTTTGTTTTCGGGGGTAAACCTTCGTGCCATATGAAGGTTTACCCCCCCTAAGGCACCCGACCTCCGAGGAATGAGGTCGGGTAGTGTGGGATTTTTACCTCACTAAAACCACCCCCATGATGACCATCTGCACCTAGGGGCGGTCCCGGTTCCTTTTAAAAGACCAATTCCGGAACCCTCCCTGCGCAACGCCTGTAAGGCGCATCCCAGGAGAGACTCTAAGAGGGCCTCTCCTAAACGTCCTATGCACTGCAGCACGTGGCCACTATACCACCATCTTCCCTGAGGTAACTTAGTGGGCAGGCAGAGTCCCCGCTTTGTGTGCCCGCGACCCCAAAGGTCCACCTACCTCAATAAGTAGGCGGGTTTCGGCGTATTAAGCGCCAAGGCGGTTGCCTCCCCGACGCCTCCTTCTCCGAGCAGGATCAGCCCTCTCTCGATCCCGTTCGGCACTGGTAAAGGGTCCTAGCTTTGCAACAGCAGTCCAATTGAATGTACACAATGCTCAACTACACAGTCTGTGCCAGTTAACCAATACTTAGGTATGTGGCGTCACACTAGACCCTATCAGAAAACCAGAGCTGCGACATTCGCTTTTTAAACGTCGAAGCATTATGCTGAGATATTAGCCTTTTGGCCTCGTGAATTACGTTCTGATCTTTTGTTATTATTTTTTTTATGTTATATTTTAAATTTGTGTTTATTTTTAATTGTGTTCAATTTAGTTTAATTTTATGATCTTCCAGTATGTATCAGAATAAATACTTATTTTTGCAGTTGAAAAAGCATCGCCAATAATTATCTCGTAGTTTGCTAAAGACCAGCACCAATGGTCCGTTCGGTCCAAACGATCCCAACTAGTCGCAATCGTTTGACAAAAATGTGTTCGCCGATTAGAGGGCAGGTCCTGATCGACGGCGCGTTGTGTTTCACGCGCGCCTCAAAGAGCCGTCAGTACATCGTGACGAAGTCCACAAAGACCGATGCCTGTCAGAGCTACGCGGGTTGTTCGGAAGAGATACCGTGGACACTGGCGCACAGGCAAGTGAAGGACCACGGGTGGGATTCAGACAGTAAAAGTCTGATACACCATTCCTGTACTCCCAGAACGGGTGATGTGGACATTTGATGATTACCCACCCGAAAAACGGAAGCAACGTCAACATTCACAGTGTGTTACTTAATAATAATAATAATAATTTATTTCAGGTAAGATACCCATAATTTGACATAGTAAATACAAATACACAGCAGACATGAAATACAAACAAAAGAAAAATAAAATAAAATAAATATGAATATACTAGAAACACTCATTAAATCATTCTAATTACATAATCAATTATAGTTGACATCGCATTAAATAAATAAATCATAAAAAAAAAACAAATAAATCTATGGTAGAAAATGTCAAATAAAAATAAATTAAAATTCAGATAAATTAATAATGCATTAAACAATTTACTAATAGACTAGGTACTATATTAATATTAATCAGAATAAATTTTAAAATATATTGCTAAGTTTATGATTACAATAAGTTAATTAGATGTCAGCTACATTAAATTTACATGCATCATACACAGCCTGGATAACGACATTGTTCGTGTTACGAATTCTGTCCATAAAGGAAGCGGCCCGCTTTCTCATTACTGCATAGAAGTCATCTACCCTATTCTCGGCGAACATGCCAGAAGCACTACACCGCCACGGCAGATTGAGTATTGCTCTGAACGCATTATTGTACTGCACGCGAAGAGCGTGGTACGTTCGCCGGGTGTATTTGCCCCACAGGTAGGAAGTATAGAACGACTGACAATACGCCGCGAATAGGGTGATTTTAACAGTTTTACTGCACCGCGCAAAACGACGCGCCAACATATTGCTTTTAGCGGCAATGGACCTCCTCTGTCTCTCCATATCAAGATCGTCCCCAAGATTATCCTGTATTACATGCCCAAGATATTTAAAACTGGCCACGATTTTTAACTGTTTACCACCCAAGGTGATTACTGGGTTATAGCAATTCGTTTTGTCGTGTCTAAATATCATAACTTCCGTCTTACCTACATTATACTTAAGTCCGTGGGCAGTAGCATATTTTTCACAAATTGATAGCAGTGTACGTAAACCGTGCACGGAGGGGCTTAACAAAACCATGTCGTCGGCGTAGCTCAAGTTGTTTACTGGTTGATTACTCATATGACAGCCAACGTTTGATCTGCTAAGCTCCTCAATCAAGCCATTAACATACAGGTTAAATAAAGTTGGCGATGTTAAGCCACCCTGTCTTACGCCACATTTAAGCGTGTACTCTGTCGAGAAGCTGTTGGTTCCCCATTTCACTACATTTGTCTGAGCTCCGTACCAGTATTTGAGCAGACAAATTATATCACAAGGAATACCTGCCCCCTCCATCTTTGCCCATAGTATATCATAATTTATACAATCAAAGGCACGACTGAGATCAAGGTAGCAGGCATATACACTTGTGTGTCGAGAATTATAATATTTCACCGTGTTTTTTAGCGAGTAAATGGCCATATCTGTAGATAAACCAGCACGGAACCCGAACTGTGCATTATTTAAGTCAATGTATTTTAATAATTCGGGATGTAAAAGTCGCTCAAAGATTTTAGAAAAGACTGTAGCCAAAGAGATGGGACGGTAGTTAGTCGAGACTGAAACATCTTTAGCACCGTTTTTGGCTAGGGGTACCACTACAGTTTTCATAAACTCTTTCGGTAGGTAACAATGTGAAAGACACAGATTATAGAAGGTAGACAGAAGCTCGAACAGTGCCGCACCGCCATACAATATATGCTCCACGCTTAGACCGTCGTGTCCGGGTGATTTTCCTTTTTTCATATTTTTTACACATTCAAATACACTATACGTCGTTATATCGATGCTTGTTTTAGATAATAACTCACCGACTCGTTGATGTGCACGCGATGAGTCATACGGCAGGCCGCTACCGATATCCCCGACCGTTTGGAATTGCCGAGCGAAAATCTCCGCTATTTCGAGGGTATTTTGGTTATTGTTTACTGATACGGGTATCGACGGTTTATAAGATAATTTATTTGTAGATTTCCAGAAACTCTTGAAATCGCATTTTGACCTTTGCTCGGCAATGATATCCATGCGTATCTGCGTTTCGTTATTTTGACACCATTTTATTTTATTTTTAAACAATTTTCTAGTTGTGCACATATTATTATATACCACCCCTTGCCTTGGCCTGCCATTTAGCAACCACACCTGAAAGGCATCTCTTGCCTACTTGTGCAATTCTTTAATATGATAATTCCAACCTATAACACGTTTCTTTTTATTGAATTTATCTGAACCAGAAAATGAACGTCGCGCTGCCTTACACAGACAGTTCGTAATATCTGAGTACATTTGGTCTATTAACGTAAGATGAGCCTGGTTACTACACGGCACGCCACAGCACTGCGTGGCATAGTGGGTAACATTTAAATTTGACAGAAGTTCAGTACAATAAGATGTATATAACGATATTTGTTCACTATTTCGATTACCCCACAACACTTTATTATTTACGTGATTATGTTCACTAAGCTCTGTTTTAATTGTTATCACTGAAATGTCACATTCAATTTCCAGTGGATAGTGATCCGACCATGTAACATCCGTGAGAACTCTTGTGCTTTTAATAATGTTTTGAGCTGCTGACGTCACAATGCAGTGGTCGAGCCAGCTACATGTGCCATGCGCCTCACTCAGGAACCTAAACATATAGGTACTAACATATTTTTTCTCTTGTATCTGGAAATGGTGGAATGTTAGCCAGGCAGTAAGATGTAGTGGCGATAGACACCCAAAGTGATCGCAAAATCAGGAGAATTATCAATTATCGTTTTGTATGACAAGTATTAGTAAGTATCAGTATTGGTCAGGTACAGCGGACCAATAATATTGTGTAGTCAATTATTTTATAGATAACTAGCGGCCGCCAGCGACTTCGTTCGCGTGGAGTTAGTTATGCTCCGCTCCTATTGGTCGCAGCGTGATGTTATATAGCCTTAAGCCTTCCTGGATTAATGGGCTATCCAACGCAAAAAGAATTTTTCAAATCGGACGAGTAGTTCTTGAGATTAGCGCGTTCAAACAAACAGCTCAGCTTCAGTTCAGCTTTTTATATTAGTATAGATATATAAAATTCTCGTGTCGCGGTGTTTGTGGTTGGTTTTGTACCCTTAAAATGAAAACCGTTTCTACCGCCATTGTGTTACATAATTACTCCACAGTTTGTCTTAGACACTTTTTGTGGTCATCAGTCTCTGTATCCGCAGCCGCGTCGTCGCGAAGTTTACCGATTTGTGGTCTCAACACAAGGGGGCCACGGCATAAGAAACAAACCTTTTGCACAGCCTGTACGATCGATTTTGACTTCTATTCCGTGGGCTTGAGGACGACATTATAAGAAAAAAAAAACCGGCCGAATGCGTGTCGGCACAAAGGGTTCCGTACCATTGATTTATGAAATTAAAGGATTTAAGTTATTTGTATGAAAGATTATGCGGTAATAAGCGGTTTACGATTTACGAGGTATTAAAAAAAACTTCTTACTAGATCCCGTTCAAAACAATTTTCGTTGGCAGTTTTTATAGTAATGTACATCATATGTTTTTTTTTTAGATTTTCATGTTCTTATTTTAGAAGTTAGGGGGGGGGGGGGGACCAACTTTTTTCTACTTTGGAAGCGTCTGTCACGCAAACTATTCGGTTTAGAAAAAAAATATTTTAGAAACCTCAATATCATTTTTGAAGATCTATCCATAGATATCCCACACGTATGTGTTTGATGAAAAAAAAAATTGCGTTTCAGTTCTAAGTATGGGGAGCCCCCAATATTTTTTTTTTTTAATTTTTGCATCAAAATCTAAATGCGGTTTATAGAATACACCTACCTACCAAGTTTCAACAGTTATAGCTCTTATAGTTGCGGAAAAAAATGGCTGTGACATATGGACAGACAGACGGACAGACAGACATGACGAATCTATAAGGGTTCCGTTTTTTGCCATTTGGATACGGAACCCTAAAAAGTGGTTATAATACCAACTATTTACTAAAAGCAAAGCAAAAAATTAGTAATAAAATCATTAAAAAGGGAAATGTAAATAGGTAAAAACTTTTACTTACCTAAATAAAAGCCCCAGGCTCAAAGGTCGTGACAGCTCACATATTTATGCATGGTAAAAAAAGGATAATATATACTATAAGCACTACTAAAAATACGCTGAGTTACAGCATGCGCTGACTAATTTATTTTCTGTTCTTGTCTTAATGGACTAGAAAGAAAGAGATGCATTGAACTATAATTTAGTTTAGGTTTTGCTCAAGAGACCGGCGCCACTGTCGCATCAACTTGCTTATTTACGAGCCTCAGTGTATTTCTAGCTTCTTCCGGATAATTTAATTTAGTACCGATATGAAAAAGGTTAAACTGGTTAGTTAGAAATGTTTCCAAATTGTGACACACTGTAGTAATAAAGGGATGTTTCAATTAGAGTGAACTTTTAAAATTGAAATTTAGTTTTTGCTGGTGCTGATGGTCGCGGTTTCTCTCCGAATTTCAATTTCAATATAGCTATCGGGCGCCTATATTACAGTCTATACAATATGTAACGAAAACCCTGTTCGACCCATAAGGATAAAAAAGGTTAGGTAAACACTTGACTAAATATAATATAAAAATTTACGTAATCATCATAGAAACAATACTAATGAATTTTGAAATAATCTTTTTTTCCCACGAATTAATTCCAACTTCCCCGAAATTTGGTAATTTTTTGAAAAGTGACAACACCGATATTATTATGAGGATAACCACCTTGCAACAATTTGTAAATGTGTTTGGAAAAAAATATAATATGGTGTAAAAATTATTTGAATTGATTCAGTTGCTTATTCTGAACAAACTGTATTCAGATTTGTTATAAAGAGATTTTTTTTACATAAAAAGTTTGTAATAATAATTATTGTAATGATCATGCCACTTGATTAAGACGAATTGCCAAATTCAGACGCATATTAATACTAAACTTTTACTTCTGAAATGTAGAGAAAAATACAAAGGTATGAATGTAGGTTCAAAATATATACGGACAATATATAAAAATATATACGGACAATGTCTGGAGAGCGTGAAATGCAGACTCAGACAAAATATTCAGACTATTCAGTAGCTCTTTCGCGCTTCAACGAATTTGAATAGTTATGAACACAAATTCCTCTGGCTCGTATTGCCCTTATTCATTAGAGCAGCGATTAAGACAAATGAAATTTTAGCATTTAAACTGACGTAGGGAGCACCAGACGTACTGCAATAGCGCATATGCAGTCTTACGCTCAGTTAAGTTCATCATAATCATCTTAATGCTATTCCCAGTCGCATCCTAAGCATTTTTTCAGCTTTGGAGTCTGGGGTCCACTTTACACTGGTAAAGTGGGATAAATGGTATAAATGGGAAAGTGAGTTTGTTTGTTTGTTTGTCACAGAACCTATTGCTTTGAAATTTTGCAGTCATTTTTTTTTAAATAATTACAAACTAGCGCTTGACCGCAATCCCGCCTGATGGTAAGCAGTGATACGATCGTTGATGGTAAAACGCGCTAGTTTATTAAGAGCCTATTCACTCAGAAAAACTGAGCGAATATGAAGGAAGACGGCAGCTGAGCGAGGTGATGCAATGTTAAACCCAAGACCAACACGACCAACGATGCTGCGGCAGAGGGAGTTTGATCTGGAGACTCTCCACGACCAAACTCCCGACACAACAACAATTGCAACACAACTGCTCAGACCCATTCTCCGTACGGCTTCACCAGACATCATGCCGGAACACGACGAATCGCTTGGCGGCAAGACTTTGTCTGGTGGGTGGTAAATTCTGCCGGTAGCCGATATTATGGCCTACCACCGAGAAGAATGAATGTTGTCGAACTGTCGCAATGAAACACATTGCTACTGATAGTAATCAAGTGTGTTTTGTGATACGTGTTACAGACAGACGGGAAAGATACGGTCGGGAAGGATACGTTTTCATAAAACTATGGATGGATTTATCGCGAAGAATTTTCTGTATATCTTGCTTAGAGTAATGTTTCTGGGACTCCGGTTTGAATTTTATTGTTTATTGTATTACATTTATTCATATTGGGTTTCTTGATATGTTTTCCCGATTCCTTCGTCCACAAACTAAACGAAATTTCAGTTCAGTACATTTTTTTCTTTGTATTCTATTTCATTCTTAAAAAGCCAGAAGATAAAAATTATTAGCTAAGACGCGACTTTAGCGACTTTATGGCGACGAAAATGTGTCTAGTTACGTTATCATCATCATCATCATCAAGTCAGCGTTAATCCCAGTCGCATCCTAAGCTTTAGAGTCTGGGGTCCGCTTTACCAGTCTAATTGCTGATTTTGGCGAAACTGACCTCCACAGCCCGAAGGCGATATCGAAGCATTGCAGTTAGACCAATTGTTGGACTTTTGAGGGCTCCAACAACCCTTAACGACTGCCACTAAATGTTCGTATGGCAACCGAGACCAACGGCTTAACATACTTTCCGAGGCACGACCAGACCAGTGCAAATATTCGTATTCATGCATACAAATATTAGCACTGAGCGGGGATCGAAACCGCGCCTCCTTGCGCAGCGGCCGCATTCGCTACCGCTACGCCACGGAGGCTGTCATCATCATCAACCTTTTTATCGTCTCACTGCTGGGCACAGGTTTCCTCTCATACAGAGAAGGATTGAGCGTAATCACCACGCTTGCTCAATGCGGGTTGACGATTTCAGACTTAAAGTCCAGGTTTCCTCAAGAGGTTTTCTTTCACCTTATAATCAGTCAATGGTATCCAAGATATACTTAGAAAGTCCTTATCTATACTAATATATAAAGCTGAAGAGTTTGTTTGTTTGAACATGCTAATCTCAGGAACTACGTTTCCGATTTGAAAAACTCTATTTCTGTATGATAGCCCATTAATCCAGGAATGCTTTAGGCTATATAACATCACGCTGCGACCAATAGGAGAAGAAAATAACTAACGCCACGCGAACGAAGTCGCTGGCGGCCGCTATAGTAACTTATAAAGGTTACATTGGTACTTGCCTGACCTGGAATCGAAACCACACACTCGTACATGAGAGGCTGGTGCTTTAACCATTAGGTCACGTCAGGCGCGGACTAATTTGGCAGGAGTAATCTAATATTTTATCTTCTGTCTTTTTCTTAATTAAATTGAATGAAAAAGATAGACTAAACATAAATATAATTCGGTTTGTGAACAAGTGGCCGTTGTGTTGTTTGGAGTAGCACGCGTAGAGCTAAAATAACATCCAAATAAGGAAAAACATATCAAGAGAATTTGCTATTGTAGACTTTTCCCTGAAAGAAAAACGGATTTTTCTTAGTAAATTTACTCGTGCGTGTTTGTTTCACACGATTTTCTCATTAACTAGTGCAATGAGTAGGGTTCTAACCTGCAATTTTGTTTATATTATCAACAAACCATGAATGAAGTACCGCCGTTTCGATGATATGGTTTCTCGGTGGCGATGACGTGATACTCGCTTGAAGAGTTTTAAATCGCGGAACTAATTTGAATGTAAAGAAAGAAAATAAATGTAATCAGCACAGACTTCTTCTTCAGCCTATGGATGTCCACTGCTGGACAAAGGCCTCCCCCAAGGCTTTCCACGCTGATCGGTCTTGTGCTGCCCGCATCCATCGGCTTCCCGCGACCTTCACCAGGTCATCGGTCCACCTTGTCGGGGGCCTACCTACGCTGCGTCTTCCAGTACGTGGCCGCCACTCCAGAACCTTACTGCCCCATCGGCCATCGGTTCTACGAGCAATGTGCCCTGCCCACTGCCACTTAAGTTTAGCGACTCGCAGAGCTATGTCGGTGACTTTGGTTCTTCTGCGGATCTCCTCATTTCTGATTCGATCACGCAGAGAAATTCCGAGCATAGCTCTTTCCATGGCCCTTTGTGTGACTCTGAGCCTTCGTATGAGGCCCATTGTGAGCGACCACGTTTCAGTTCCGTAAGTCATCACTGGCAACACACACTGGTCAAAGACTTTAGTCTTGAGACACTGTGGTATCTTGGACGACGAGAAGTTAGAAGTTAGAAGAGTTATGTACATACATAAGTAGATTCATTAAACAACATAAACCCGTGCTAAAATAACAATTGATCTCAATAACGATTTCTGGTACACCTTGGATATAGCCCCCGTGGCTTGGGGCAGAAGACACCACTTTGGTACTTTGCATTGTAGGCGATCGGCCCCTTGTTAGGCGATCCGTAATTCCTTTTAGACTCCACGGCAGGCCATTGGCTGGGAGAGTTTAATGTAACTCCTTCTTTGGTGCTGATGATAGCCAGATTTTTTTGAAACATTATTAAACAAAACATTAAAGCGCTCTAGTTTATAAAGAGTCTATTCAGTTTAGCCTTTAAAATACCTAAATTATAGTCTGACGAAAAGACCGCCGCTGAGAAGTTTTCAGTACATGCGGTATAGAAGACAAAGCGAAATGCTTCGTCCGGATGCGTGATGGGCTGTCTCTTCTTCTTCTTCTGCGGGACAAAGATCTTTCCCAAAGCTTTCCACAATGACCGGCCTTATGCTGCCCACAACCATCGGCTTCCCTTCACCAGGTCCACCTTGTTGGGGGCCTCCCTACGCTGCGTCTTTCGGCACGTGGCTGCCACTCCAGAACCCAACTGCTCCATCGGCCATTGTTTCTACGAGCAATGTGCCCGCATTGTTGCAAATAATTTTAACCGGCAGCAAATTTTATTTCTTATCAACTTAAATCTACCTTTAATTAACATCTGATATCTTATTAACTGTGAGTCTGACTTACCCTCTTATCGTGAAGATCAAAGAAAAAAAGAAAAAAAAAACGAGTTTGTTCCAGTCAAGTTAATTAGAAGTGGTCTAAAGAGATTAATTACAAGAAAATGAAGAAAATGGTAGGTAAAATAGTCCGCTTGGAAATAAAGGATTCTTTACTTTGGTTTGTTACATTTTGTTTTTAAATTAAACAGAAATCCTTGCTTCATTAGTATTGAAATAAATTACAAATTTACTGTTATGCTTGCGGGCTTCTTCTTTTTTTTTTTATTTTTATTTTTCTTTATTTAGAGAGCTTTGTCAGAAGTAAAAATGTTTGTAAGATCATAACTTATAGAGCGGGGTTACTTGCGGGGCTTCGAGTTAAATAATAACAACCGCGCAGTTACAATAACGTTAAGGTACCGCAGTTCATAGATGTATGAACACATATTACATTTAGCTACAACGTGATTTTTTCTTTACGTGAAGCCCAAAACATGTGTCCAGTACTTTTAAGTAAATAATCTATGTAAAAAATTTCAAAAAGATATCATGACTGCCCTTCCCCGCCGCGGGGGCCCTGTCTCACTGTGCTCACGGTAACCCCACTGTAACAATTCCTAAATGTCATCCATCATCAACCTTTTTATCGTCCCACTGCTGGGCCCAGGTCTCCTCTCATACAGAGAAGAATTGAGCGTAATCACCACGCTTGCTCAATGCGGGTTGGCGATTTCAGACTTGAAGCCCAGGTTTCCTCAAGATGTTTTCCTTCACTTTATAATCAGTCATTAGTCACTCCATATAAAATACTGGTATTCTCATCTATCACTTACACACAAAGACAAGGCAAAACGCTTCATCTGGATCGTAGTGGTGTATTTTATGTGTCAAATGAAAAATAAAACTTAGCTAAGAGGGTTCTCTTCAACCACAGTCGGTGGCACTCGGAACTTGTTCAAATTGCAAGCGAACTGTGCACTGAACTATCGGTAAACAGTTTACCAGCTGCTATGTCAACAGAACAAGAATCTAAACCACTATTTTGTGGCTATTTTACTTGCAATTCAAATGCAGTCCATTTATACAGTATGTTAAGAAAACCCTGTCCGACTCGTGAAGGTGTTGTTAGGTATCGACAATGGTGTAGTATGATTCAACTAATGGATACAATGGGAGGAGGAGAGGGTAGACTTGAGCCACGGTTAAGATCAGCTGCGTAAATATAAAGTGTTTAAAAATAAATAAGTTATTTTTTTTAAGTGTGAATGTTTCAAGTGCTTATAAAATAAGTATAGAAAAACATTTATTGAAGATAGACTAAACAGAGTGCTAAAACAACAATAAAAACCCGGAAGAACTTAAGGATAACTTCGTGTGTGTTTGGTGTTTTGGGGACTTGTTTTTAAGTGATATCGATAACAACTAGTGCAGAAACAAATATTAATTATTCTGAATGTGCATCATTAGCCATCACAGTTAACGGAGAAATTCGAAAGTCAAATATAACCTTAAAGTACAATGATTTGCAAATTCACTACATAGATCGATATTACACACAAATATCCACCTAGCGCCACCTTTGAAATCACGGGTCAACTACCACTAGACCGAGTTCCAGCAAGCTGTCATAAATTTAAGAGTTATTTGTTATAGTCAAAAGAGGGCGCCACACATTGAACAGAAGTAGTACATGAGCTGACCGCTGCAGGGATCTACTAATACCAAAACAAAATCAACAAATCGATAACCATGGAAGACATCTTACTTGCACTTAAAAGTATACAAAATGACCTTGAGGAACAAAAATCTGAAATCCGTAAAAGTTCTGATAAGATAACAGAACAAGTTACACAAAATATCCAAAAAATTTTGGAAGAAAAATTTTCCAAGATACAGGATCAACACGACATACTGAAGGAGAAAGTAGATAATCAAGAGAAAAGAATATACTTTTTGGAGAAACAGGCAAGACGAAGAAACTTAGTATTTTTTGGTATTGAAGACAATGAGTCATCATACGATAATCTTCAAAATAATATCGTTAGCTTTATTAAAAATTACTTCGGCACTGACCTAGAACTCGGAGATATTCAAGAGGTAAGAAGAATTGGGATAAAAGGTGACAGACCTCGTCCAATAACGGTTACTTTTTCTACTCTCGGATTAAAAATTAATATTTTGAAGCAAAAGAGCTTACTAAAGGATACACAATACTATGTGAAAGAAGACTACCCTTTGCAAGTCTTACAAAAACGAAGAGAATTACAAGAACAGGTGAAAATAGAAAAAGAAAAAGGTAACAATGTGAGAATAAAGTATGACAGATTAGTAGCAGTAAAAAATAAAAACAAAAGGCCACTTCAAATATCACCAGGAAACACACCAACTTCAGCATCTCTGTCAAATAACAACACCAACATGCAGCCTCATAAAAAGAACCGAACACAAAGCTCTCACAAACCCTTACAAAGATCAAACAGCACGTCTGAAGGGGTCATAAAGCCAAGTATGCTTAACTTCTTGGTAAATAAAAATATTAACAACGCAACAACAGAGCAAAAAAATGGCAACAAGGAAAGCAACATATAGCAATCAACCCCCCCCCCCCCCCCCCTCTCGCACGAATACCATAAACAAGCAACAGAAAGAAACAACAGAAAACATCTTCCAACCCGGCTGGTCACCGTGGAAGATTTTGACCAAAACCCTCCAAACACAACCACACAAAAGAAGAGCGATCAAAACGAGCACTCAACCCAACTAAAAATCTCAACTTATAACGTCAGGACACTATCGTCATACGAACGCTTACTGGAACTAGAGAAAGAGCTTTGGAGGAGGCCTTTACCCAATAATGGGGTTCCTGAAAATCAGGTTAAGTTAAAAACTAGGTACATTTAAATAAATTTAAGAAATAAACTATTTACAAATTTAAGTTATAAATTAGTTTTTTTAAAGTTAACTTATAAATAAATTTAGTTTTAAATATATAAATATACAATAAACATGTAAGGTCATAAAAAAAAAGAAAAAAAAATAAGTAGTAAACTTAAGAATAATGTAATATTAATTAGTAGGAAATAAAAGGCTTTTTATTTATTTATTTATTTTATTTAATGGATACAAAACCGGGCTAAACTTAAAAAAAAACCCCTAAAAAAATAAACATTATTTCGCAAAAAGAGGTAACTTAATGAAAGTGCGTTAACCACCCTTCCGTGGGCGGCGGACGGAGGGCACGCGGCACGTGGTCGCATCGCTATTCGCTCATAATAATACCGGTGTTGTCACTTTTTTAAAAATTACCAAATTTCGGGGAAGTTGGAATTAATCCGCAGTTATGTTAAGCAATGTTTACCTAACCTTTATTATCCTTATGGGTCGGACAGGGTTTTCTTAACATACTGTATATACTGTTAGGCTGATTTTCAACTAAATATTTCTCGCTGAAAATGCTCTAAGAGCGAATTAACAATAGCATTGACCATTATAGTTAGTAAAGTCTATCGGCAAAAGGGGTGAGAACAGTAAAAATAGACTTTAAAATACGCAAAAAAAATCCCATATTGATTGTCCCAAACTTATTGCTAATCTGTCATTACGAACAAATCTGATGGGATTACGTCAACAGTCAATAATATTAAATATACTGACGTCAGCAGATCAATCTACTATAATATGCCAGATTTCGTTATTAGACTTTCAATTTTATCTTTAAAGCATTAAAGCTCAAGGTTGATTGGGAGTATTTGACATGTTTGGGTAGTTTGACCTGCTTTCGTCTTTACCTATCACAATGACAAGTTATAGGCGGAATGTTTTCTCTATAAGAAGTGCACTTACTTTCAATAGTTTGCTTCAGTGTATTGAATCTAAGACGGCTTTATCGACATTTTTTTCCTATCTGCTGTAATGCATTGTAGTAGGTATTGTGCCGATTCGTCTATAATTTTCATCATTGCAGTTAAATATATATATATTATAAAATAGGTAAATATATATTCATTCTATATTCTCAATATAGAAAGAACATAAATTTTGAATATTAAAAAAGTATTCGTGCAGCGTTTTACCTTGCCTCTTTTACTGCGCACATCTAAGGACTGGAACAATTTGTCTGAGAGGGTCTTCCCGTTTGATTTCAATTTAATTATCTTATACGTACGTTAGAGTGAGTGGCTCTTAATGAACTAGTGCGCTTTACTATCAACTATTGCATCACTGCTTACCATCAGATGGAATTGCAGTCAAGCACTAGTTTAAAATTATATAAAAGAAAAGATCCCAACAGAATAGCGCCTTTAGATAAAAACATTAGATCATAGGAGCTTAACTCAAGTCTTATTTTCAAAACAAACATCCTTCTACTCCACCCTTCCTTTAAATCTAATGGTATAACATTACAAAGTCAAAGGTTGTTCAATAATTCATTACGAACATCGCTTGTGCGATGCAGCCATAACAGCGCCATCTGTTGGCGGTTGAGCTCAACTCTTGACCTACATGATTTGATGTTATATTCATTGGGTAAGATTGTCGGAGTTTTATAGGTTACCGGATTATGTTTGAAAAAATTGGGATTTGTTGGTATCGGTTGGTATAGAAATATAAACGAATAAGGATCATCTGCGAATTTCTATTCGTAAACCGAACCGATGAAAAAATCCTGGTACCGTAAGAAACTGGTCTAAACGATGAACTTTTACGATATTTACGGTAACTGTTGGCATTATTAAAAATCCCAAATATCAAAAGTCATTTATTCAAATTAGGTTGAGAATCAGCACTTTTTGAACGACGTCAATATAACAAAAGACAGTCCCTCAAAACGCCCGTTCTTTGCCTCATATCATTCACCACTCGCTCGCATTTTATACACACTCAGTAAGGTGCTATGAGTGAGGTAATATGTTTTAGTGTTCATGTTACTGGCCGTAGCAAGCTCCATGATTCTGTGCCATAGTTAAAGAATCATACGTATGACAGCCTCCGTGGCGTAGCGGTAGCGAACGCGACCGCTGCGCAAGGAGGCGCGGCTTCTATGCCCGCGCAGTGCAAATATTTGCACTGGTCTGGTCGTGCCTCGGAAAGCACGTTAAGCCGTTGGTCCCAGTTGCCATACGAACATCTAATGGCAGTCGTTAGGGGTTGTTGGAGCCCTCAAAAGTTCAATAATTGGTATAGCTGCATAGCTGCAATGCTTCGATATCGCCTTCGGGTTGTGGAGGTCAGACGGCAGTCGCTTCACGGAAAATATCTAAGTTTAGCCAAATGAGCAGTTAGACTGGTAAAGCGGACCCCAGACTCCAAAGTTGAAGAAGCTTAGGATGCGACTGGGATTAGCGCTGAGATGATGATGTTAAGTTAAAGAATCGTACCCAAGGTGGCTTGGTGAATGTAACTTTTCTAAGTTATATGTACTTTCTAAGTATACTTTGGACACCAATGACTGATTATAAGGTGAAGCAAAACATCTTGAGGAAACCTGTACTTTATGTCTGAAATGGCCAACCCGCATTGAGCAAGCGTGGTAATGTCGCTCAATCCTTCTCTGTATGAGAGGAGACCTGCGCCCAGCAGTAGGACGATATAATGTTGATGATGATGACTCGAAGTGGCGACGGGTAGTGTGCCCCTTAGACGTTGCGAGGTATTCAAACTACTCACTCCCTCCTGATCCGAGGAGGCCCACAGTAGTGGACGTATCATGCCTATTTCCCAGAAGGTACAAAATATACCACCATTTAGCCAGTCTTTTAAAAGCCACTGTTTTATATACAGATGAAAGACTGGTATTATTTTACTGTGAAAGTTCTACTTAACGTTTCAGTGATGAACAGAATACTCTATAATCTAGTTATGGAAGTAACAGATTCAATCGTCATGTAAATTCCAATCTAACTAGATTGAATTAAGGTTGAAACTTTCATGATTGGATTCGTGAATCAGCAACTCTTGTGATACACTGTGTCTTTGATTGGTTGAGTATTTTGTTAAGTCATTATTTTGACAGGGTTCTATTAGGAACAGTGGTGATCAGTGGTAAGCCGTAACGGCCAGAAAAAGAAGAATTGCTAACTCTTTCTTTTTTAGTTTCGCACGGTTTGTGCACTTAGCCAATGTCACGTAATGAATTATTCATATCGAAAGAGACGGCCGCGTGACCCGTCTTACGAGGGAGGTTTGAAGCAATGTGATGATGTGTCCACTATGCTGCGATATTTCACTGTTCTTTATGAATTATTTACTGAATGCACTTTTTACTATAAGTAATTTTAAAGGTCCAATGGAAAATGAGCGTGACACTCAGCCTGACTTTCCCGCCAAAGGAATTGTTTACTCAACAACGCTAACAATGCAATGAATATTGTTGAACTGTCAAACTTATTGCTTTTAATAGTAAGCGCTATTACCATACCGAAACAACGACTTGTATGTCTTACAAATATTTATTCCATGCGGGAATCAAACCCGCCACACACAGTGCGGCAGTCAATGGCTTAACCTCTGCTTCCACCGTGCATATTTCACAATGTCTAGTACTTTTTCCAATAGATTAGCATTCTCCTCCCTAATGATTGATTGGATCAATAGGGATATATTCCTGCGTAAAAAAAAAATATTCTATTTAGTCCGTCATTCAGATTATAGAAAAATATTGGATACGTAAGTATATTTTGTTTTATCAAATTAATAAAAATTGAGAAATATAAAAGGCATCAAAGATCAAGAGTGGTGGCTGGTGACGACACTACTCACTAAAAAGTGTAGCGTGCAGTGACGTCACACGAGTTTTCAACGCACTGTGTCGTCTTCATTTTTTGTTGATATCAAAAAAGGAAAAATACGTGTCTAGTATTTTTTGAAAATCTGACTGACGAACTAATTAGTTTTTTTAGACAACCACCCTATTAGGGTATAGGATACTGCTTTATATAGCCAATTTCAAAGAATGGTATAAAGCTAAGTATTGTTAGACCTTCACAAATAAAACTAAGTCACGCGTGTCTAGAGCTGTCAGACGCGTCACCAATTTTCTGACTAATGTTCAGTATTTTTGCAACAACAAGATATTCTAGACAATTTCTTGGTAATTAAGTGTACCTAATGAGAGAAGTAAGGTCAATAAGTCATCATCAACATCTCAGCGTTTAGTTTTTTTTTTTTTTAATTTTAATCTAGTGCGACCACAATCCTGCCTGATGGTAATCAGTGATGCAATCATTGATGGTAAAGCGGGCTAGTTTATTAAGAACCTACTCACTCTAGCCTTGAAGACACTTAAATTGTAGTGTGACGGAAACACCGACGCTGGCAAATTGTTCCAGTACCTCGATGTACGCGGTATAAAGGAGGAAGCAAAACGCGTCGTCCGAATCGCAGTGGTGTCAACAACGTAAGGGTGGAAACTCGCCGTACGACGGGTCGTCCGATGATGGAACGGAGATGGGGGAATTAAATTATGCAATTCCCTTGCACACTCACCAGAATGCATCCTATAGAAGACCGAAAGGCTGGCTACTCTACGCCTGTGCTCCAGGCTTTGGAGACGGTTTCGAGTTAAGTCTAGGTCAAACACACACAGATTGAGCTAGCCCCAAAGTAAGTTCGAGACTTGTGTTATGGGATACTAACTCAACGATAATTTATAATAGATAAATATATAGAAAAATATCCAAGACTCAGGCCTCAGGTGAAAAGTTTCTGGCGAATCTAAAACTTTCCCACCATAGTGTCGTTTAATATTCATACGTATACTATTAGGTACATAATACCATAGTTCTATACACGTGCACTAACTATATTATTAGTTATTTTGTGATTCTAACAATGCAAACAGCCATTGCAGCATTGAGACTATTTCAAAGCTGGAATCACTCATCGTGTAGCTCAGCCTTCTTTTAGGGAACTCAACAACCCGTCACATGATGATACAGGATCTAAATCCAAGTCTAACTAAAGACATTTGATTTCACCAATCCACACTGAACCCGCTTGGTGAAATATGTCCGTCTCTGTCTGACATCTGCTAAGTCTTATAGTAGTTACAGTGTATGATTATAGACCTAAATCGTTATTACACACTCGTCTCCACAGAGTAGGCAACTCGTTCGTCACTTTTACAACAATCTTCCCATGGACATTCGAAACTTACCCATTAAACGATATAAAAACTATTGCCGTTTTTGCAAACTTTTCAAAAATTGTTATTATAAAATCACAGATTATTTAGAAGACAAAAAAGCTTGGGACTGAGCTGCTCGCTCTGTTAAGCATTGTTATTAAGCAATATGCATAATTATAACGTAAATTACTGTAAACATTTTCATTTTTAATGTTTGGACTTGTTTCCTCGGTGGTAGGCCATAACATCGGCTGCCGGCAGAAGTTACCACCCACCAGACAAAGCCTTGCCGCCAAGCGACTTGTCGTGTTCCGGCATTATGTCTGGTGAAGCCGTACGGAGGACGGGTCTGAGCAGTTGTGTTGCGATGTGTGCCGAGTACGATGCGCCAAATATTGTTGATTTTTTTGTTAATGTTGTTGTGTTGGGAGTTTGGTCGTGGAGGGTCTTCAGATCAATCTCCCGTTGGCGCAGCATCGTTGGTCGTGTTGTTGGGTTTAACATTGCATCACCTCGCTCAACTGCCATCTTCCTTCCTATTAGCTCAGTTTTGAGTGAATATGCTCTTAATAAACTAGCGCGCTTTACCATCAACGATCGCATCACTGCTTACCATCAGGCGGGATTGCGGTCAAGAGCCAGTTTATATATATTAAAAAAAAAGACGATGATCCCTGAGTTTGTTTGGGCTATTTCTTCTCAGAGGTAGTCAGTTAGGAAATGCCGGCTTCATCTAGTTAAAAAAAAAAAAAACATGACGTGTAAAAGTGATCGGTGATCCTACTTGCTTAATAAACGATTTCATTTCATTTCATTAGGCAAGCTTTTATAAATAAACGCCAACATAATCAGCATGTTCCCTGTTCCCACTCCTGGGACAAGGACCTCTTCTCGGTGAAAGGGAGTAGGCTTTAATCTACCACGCGGGGCCAGTACGAGTTGGTAAATGCCACATGTCTTCCAAGTTTTGCCTTTAGGACATGCCGGTTCCATCACGATATTTTCCTTCACCATTTTGAGAGCAATGGTGATGAAATAATGCACACAAATTAAAGCTCCTGCAGGGATTCAAACTTACGGCCTACAAGCTACAAGTCGCGGCTGATACTACTATGCCAGCACTGCTTTCAATAAACGCCATAATGCCTAAATATATAGCCTATTTAGAACTGTCAGAGACATTGCTACGAACATGAATACCTATGTTCTAGTTTATCTTAATTTTATCTTTCCTTTGAAGATATATTTAGCCGCGTTATTCCTAACAGTTTACCTGACTTCTTTATGTGAACCAAAATCTATCTCTACCTTAGACAGAACCAATGTTTTCGACATACAGTTCACAGAATAAGTAAACTGAAATGGCCATATCAAATGGAATTAAATTTACTAGAGCTTCAAATCATTTTACATTAGTTGGTGATTGAAGCCTCCTGTTAAGCTAATAATGGTATCTATCCTATCTCGGTGGTAGGCCATAACATCGGCCGCCGGCAGAAGTTACTACCCACCAGACAAAGCCTTGCCGCCAAGCGAATTGTCGTGTTCCGGCATGATGTCTGGTGAAGCCGTACGGAGGACGGGTCTGAGCAGTTGTGTTGCGATGTGTGCCGGGTCATCATCATCATCATCATTTCAGCCGAAAGACGTCCACTGCTGGACATAGGCCTCCCCCAAGGTTCTCCACGACGATCGGTCCTGCGCCTCCCGCATCCAGCGGTTTCCCGCGACCTTCACCAGGTCGTCGGTCCACCTTGTCGGGGGCCTACCCACGCTACGTCTTCCGGTGCGTGGTCGCCACTCGAGAACCCGTTGGCCCCATCGGGCATCGGTCCTACGGGCAATGTGTCCAGCCCATTGCCACTTCAGTGTTGCAATTCTTCGGGCTATGTCGGTTACTCTCGTTCTTCTGCGGATCTCCTCATTCCTGATTCGATCGCGCAGTGAAACCCCAAACATAGCCCTCTCCATTGCCCTTTGAGCGACTTTGAGCCTTCTTACAAGGCCCATCCATTGTTAGCGACCACGTCTCAATTCCATAAGCCATCACTGGCAACACACACTGGTCGAAGACTTTTGTCTTGAGACACTGCGGTATTTCGGACGAGAAGATTCTACGTAGCTTCCCGAAAGCAGCCCAGCCGAGTTGGATTCGACGATTGACCTCTTTCTCGAAGTTGGACCTTCCTAACTGGATAGTTTGTCCCAGGTACACGTAGCTGTCAACAACTTCGAGAACAGAGTCTCCAATCTTTACAGGAGTCGGTACAACATGGGCATTAGACATGACTTTCGTCTTGCCCATGTTCATTTTAAGACCGACTCGCTTGGAGGCCCTACTGAGGTCTTCGAGCATTGTACTCAGGTCCTCCGCGGTCTCAGCCATGACTACGATATCATCAGCAAACCGAAGGTGTGTCATGTACTCGCCATTGATGTTGATGCCCAATGCAGCGGTGAACAGTTTCGGAGAGATAACATCTCCCTGTCTGACACCACGCTGCAGAGGTATTGGTTTCGAGGTCTGGTCCTGTATTCGGACTGACATGGTGGCGTTTTCGTACAAACCCTTCAGCGCTTCAATATACCGATAGTCTACTTGGAACCGCTGGAGAGACTGCAGTACAGCCCAGGTCTCGATCGAATCAAATGCTTTTTCGTAGTCCACAAACGCCAAGCAAAGAGGTAGGTTATACTCCTCGGCCTTCTGTATAACCTGCCGCAGCGTATGTATGTGGTCTACTGTGCTGTAGCCTTTTCGGAAACCGGCTTGTTCGGGCGGCTGAAAGTCGTCAAACCTGCAGGCGAGACGATTTGTGAGGACTCTTGAAAGCAACTTATAGACATGACTCAGAAGTGAGATGGGTCTGTAGTTTTTCAAAAGGGCGTTGTCACCCTTTTTGAAAAAGAGTACCACCACACTTCTGTGCCATGCCTGTGGCGTTTTTCCCTTATCTATGACGGAATTAAATAACTTCTGAAGGGCCCTAAGGATCGGTTCACCACCCGCCTTCAGTAGCTCTGCCGTTATTCCGTCATCGCCTGGCGCCTTGTTGTTTTTAAGCTGTTTCAGAGCCAATCAAATCTCCTGCAGGCTGACGTCCGGGATATCTTCAGTGTAGTGTCGGGTTAATCTTGCTCTAGGGTCTTCAGCAAGATTTAATGCGGGTCTTGTCGTTGAAGTGTAGAGCTGTCCATAGAAATTCTCGACTTCCCTCAAAAGCTCGGGCCCGGACGTTAAGATCTTGCCGTCGTCAGTCTTCAGCTTGCTTAGCCGGCTATGCCCAATAGTCAGATCTCTAGCGAAAACTTATGAGCCTCTGTTTCGCTCTATAGCCTCCGTTATACGCTCGGTATTATACCGACGTAGGTCGCGCTTCAGAGACTTTGAGATCTGCTTATTGAGCTGCCGGTATCTGCAAGCATCACTTGACGAACGCAAAATCATCTCACGTCTGTCCTCCATGAGCTCGAGAGTGTAGTCCGAGAGCTTTTTAGTTCTATTTGTACAGCGGGTCTTAAAATACTTAGTCCCGACCGTACGGACAGCTTCTACAAACCCGTCATTATATTCGTCCACGTCGCCACTTAGGCATTCGAAGCGATTTTGGAGCTCGAGCTGGAAACCTTCGGAGTTGTGGATCTGAATGGGTGCTGGCCGGAGCGTGGACTTCATCAGGCGAGATCTTTCGGACACTATGTTCAGATTCAATGTGCCTCTGACCATACGATGATCGCTGCCGCATTTGAGCGAGTTGATCACTGAGACATCATTGAATATGTGCCTTTTTGGCGTCATAATGAAGTCTATCTCATTCTTAGTGACCCCGTCGGGACTGATCCAAGTCCACTTTCGCTGTTGACGCTTTTTGAAGAAGGAGTTCATCATAAAGAGTCCCTCCTTCTCCATGAAGCCAGCTAACATGTGGCCTCGGTGGTTCCGACGCCCAAATCCAAAACTTCCCAGTCCAAGCTCTTCACCACTCCGTTTTCCAAGTTTAGCGTTGAAGTCCCCCATGATAACGCTGTAGTGAGTTTTAGAGCTATGTATGGCTTTAGAGATGTCCTCATACATAGTCTCTACTTCATCGTCGGAGTGTGTCGAGGTCGGGGCGTATACCTGAATGACCTTCAGCGAATACCGTTTGGTTATTCTGAGTATCAGGAACGCCACCCTGGTCGACACACTCTCGATCTTCACTACATTGTCCACAAGGGACCTGTGGACGAGGAACCCGACACCACCTTGGGACTGATGGTCGCCCTCCCGGAAATAGAGCAAGTTACCGGATTTAAGGACTATCGAGTCCTCACCCTCTCTTCGGACTTCAGATAATCCCAGGACACCCCATCGCAACTTGCTCAATTCTTCCTCCAGTTCAATAACCCTCTCGTCGGTCCGCAGTGTGCGCATGTTTAGTGTTGCCAGTTCGATCCGTCGTTGCTTGTGGTAGCCGGATCTGTTCCGGAGATTCTTCGCACCCCTTGCCCCGCCGTTACCTTGGCGGCTACCACAATGACCAGGAATAGCGGAGCTGCCGGGGACTAGGGGCCTTGGCTTAGTCGTGTGCATCATTTGGGGGGGGGGGGGTTTGCCATAATCCCCACGCTTGGCAGGCGGGTTGGGGATCGCAGGATTTGATATTCCACAGAAGAAGCGCTGCTGCCCGCTTCCCAGGTGAGAGTTCCCTTAGTCGCCTCTTACGACACCCACGGGAGGATATGGGTTGGTACTATTCTAAGCCCGGTACCACACGGGGCTCCGGTACCACACGGGGCCCCGGTACCACACGGGGCCCGGCGGTGGTGTGCCGGGTACGATGCGCCTAATGTTGTTGTGTTGGGAGTTTAGTCATGGAGGATCTTCAGATCAATCTCCCTTTGGCGCAGCATCGTTGGTCGTGTTGTTGGGTTTGACATTGCATCACCTCGCTCAACTGCCGTCTTCCTTCCTATTCGTTCAGTTTTTCTGAGTGAATAGACTCCTAATAAACTAGCCAGCTTTACCATCAACGATCGCATCGCATCACTGCTTACCATCAGGCGACATACAGCTTTTTCATAACCTTATGTATAATCAGCATGCAAGTGTGTGCGACTGTGCGTGTTTTTAGTTTGTGTGCTTGTGAGTATCATTTTGTGTGGTTCCTCAGTATCTGCGTCATTTACTATCTTTATCCACTTTGTTACCATTTTTCAGTCATGTAATTTTTTATTGTAGAGGTATATATATATGTTTATCTACTCTCATATCAAAAAATTAAAAATATAAAACTAAAAAGGAGTTTATATTGACGTACTTTACCCATAGTATATCGAAAGGAAATTAAAAAATTTAATTATAACATTATTTCTCTAACAAAATAATGTTATAATATTTTTTTTTTCATTACAGTACAGATTACAAACCATAGATAGCACTATTTCATTTTTTTATCTGTGGCTGCGCGCGCTTTGGCGCGTGCGCTTTGATGCAGGGTGCAGAATTTTGGCGCCAAATACGTTTCTTTACATTGCGAGTCGTTGTTGTGTTTCGCTGGAGACATAATTGATTATTATTGTTTCTTAAAATGTATGAGATTAGATAAAGTAGTGTATGAAACTGTACATAATTAGGTATTACACACTCGTGTGATACTATTAAAAAACTCGCTTTGCTCGTTTTTTAAACTCACACTCGTGCATAATATCCCTCATTATGTAACAGTTTCATAAACTACTATTATTGATCCTATTATAGAGTTGACATGATAATGTACCATACTGAACCGCAGCAAATTTAGTTTATGTTTGTGGAACTTGTGCTATAAGATCTTTACGCCTTCTATCAGGATCATATGGTAGTACATTCTTATGATTTTTAGAACGGTGTTTGATGTATAACTTTCTAACAGAAAGCATTCCATTATCCCGATAGATTAATTCAGTAGGGTATGACCATATTAGTCGTAGTACCGATAACCTTAGACATGTTTTAGAGTGGAGACCGTACCGTAAACGTGAGGTGGGACGCCCTCAGGCTAGGTGAAACGAGGATCTTCGCAATCGCTTCGGAATCGAGTTGAATGACGTGAAATAGGAGAGGCCTAAGTCCAATAGTGCACTGATATAGACTGATGATGATGATGATCTCGACCCTTCTACAGACGCCACAAATGAACAACGCGTCATACTGACGTCACACAAATTCTACATCTCGCAATCAGAATTTACCGTGCAATTAGCATACATATAATTTGCTAATTTCAATCATTGGGCAAGAGCCCGCCAGACAGAACGCTCGTCTGGTCAGAGGATCTTCCCTTTTCTACGGAGGATGAGTGAACTTTACTCCCCGTAATCCCTGTTCCTCGTGACTCCACAAATCCTACTAATATTATAAGCGCGATTTATTTTTTGGGAATGTATGGATGAATGTTTTTTTTTTTAATAATTATAAACTAGCGCTTGACCGCAATCCCGCCTGATGTGTGTGATCTGTAAAGCGCGCTAGTTTATTAAGAGCCTATTCACTCAGAAAAACTGAGCGAACAGGAAGGAAGACGGCAGTTGAGCGAGGTGATGCAATGTTAAACCCAACAACACGACCAAGGATGCTGCGCCAAAGGGAGATTGATCTGAAGACCCTCCACGACCAAACTCCCAATACAACAACATTAGGCGCATCGTACCCGGCACACATCACAACACAACTTCTCAGACCCGTCCTCCGTACGCTTTTCAATCAGTATACCCATATCTCCCTTTAATATGAACCCCAGCAATTTATCTTAGAGTAGTTTCTAAATAGTGCCGTCAAAAATAAATATCTGGTCCTACAATTAGATTCTGTAAAGATAACTAGCCAGGCCAGCCATAACCAAGCGCTGGAGTTTTATTACTGGCTCCAGATTTTTTAGTTTTGAAATGGAGTAATTAAGTAGTAAACTGAGATTGATGATACAATTAAAAAGCTTTAAAGTTGGTAGTTATTTTAGTTTTTACAAAAGGACTGAGACGGGATTTCATTACTAAGACTACGCTCAGTTTTGTTTATCTGTCTGTTACAAGGTTTTATCTCATGAACCGTGATAACTAGACCGTTGGAATTATTACAGATGTGTGTTGCCGCTATGATAAAGAATATTAAATGTTTCACCTCGAGTTTAAACCACGTACATCGGAGGAGTGGAACAATTTGCCTGAAGAGGTCTTCCCGTCTGTTCAAAATTTCATTTTTATGACTTCAATGTTAGAAAAGCAATACAGTTCTGAGTAGGGCCTCAAGGATATTTTGTTGCAATCCATTACATCATTCACTATAAAAAATATGACTGTCATGGTTCCAGTGTCAGACAAGGATGGAGCTACATAGGATGAATAGCGCTATCCCTTTTTCATAACGGATCAATTATGGTTTTAATACATCAAACTGGGGCCCCTGGTACTTATTTCTTCCTCCCTTCTCAAGTCGTTCTCCTCATTACTGAGGGTCGTGATGTCCCTGTGGAATTATCCTCTTCCGCACAATAGTTCGCCATTTGTTACGGTCCCTGGCCGCGAGTATAGCATCATGCAGGTCGGTGTCCAGATATGAACGAATTTGGTTTGTCCACCTTATTGGACTGCGACCTCTGGAACGTCGTCCATCCACCTTCCCAGTTTCATCAGATGTTCGAGATTATCTCCATCCTTTCTGGCAATATGGCCAAAATAATCCAAAATTTTACGAAGGCAGACAGAGGAGAGTCTTATTGTGACACCCAGCTCTTGAAGGATTGATGAATTTGTGCGGAATGCTGCCTCCAGCACCACATCTCGAAAGCATCAATGCGGTCTCGATCGGCTTTCTTGATTGTCCAAGTTTCCGAACCATAGCTGAAGATAGAGAAGATGAGAGATCTAACGAGTTTCATCTTTGTTTTCCGTGAAATGTTACGGTCACGCCACAATTTGTGAAGCTGAGACATAGCATTTTTGGCCATACCTATTCGTCTCCTTATTTCCAATTCACATGAACCATTGTTGCTTATACTAGACCCCAGATAGATGAAATTGTCGACTATTTCTAGATTCAGCGCTCCAGTGATCACCAGCTTATTTGCGCGATCGAGAACCATTACCTTCGTCTTTGCATGGTTTATTTTGAGGCCTAGTTCCAGGCTGATGTTCGTGATCCTGTTCAGAAGATCTGTAATTTCTGACTTATCAGCTGCCAGCAGCGTGGTATCATCAGCATAACGTAAATTTGTCAGCTTAACGCCACCAATAAAGACACCTCCGTGCCAGTTCTCTTAAAACTTATTTCTTATATCTTGTATATTCTTAAATCTTGGTATCAATGTGAACGTTAGTGAGGAGGTATATGAGGATGGATGGATTTTTCTTACTCTTTCATGCAAAAACTTCTGAACGGATATCGATGAAATTTGGCACACAGGTAGTTTATACCCAGAAATAATACATGGAGTACTTTTTATGCTGATATTCCTATGCGAATAAAACTTAAATTTTAACTGCAACTAGTAATAAATAAAAGGGTTGTACCGCAAAGTGGTCTCGATTTGGTTCTCAATCTGATTGAAGTGACCTCTTAGTGGAGTATTCAAAAATAAATCGGAACGTATTTACGAGTATATACTTCAAAAGGACTATTTCTGTTTGTGTGAGTTTGGGGATAAAAATGCAACATTTCTCCCGGTTATGTGGGAATCGCTAAGATATATTTTGATCATGTACCTACTATGATGGTTAGTGAAAATGGAATAGAAAAGATTAGAATAATCTTAATTATGTACAGTAAGGGTCAAAAGTGCATTACCACTTTTCAACTTTATTGCTCTAACAATAAGTGTCAAAAGTGGTACTCCACTTTTGGACCCTTACTGTACACTATATATATTTTTTTTTTTTTTTTTTTTTTTTTTTTTTTTTTTATAAGCCTTTTAATCAGACATTTTCTTTCAGTTATTATTCATACATGTTCCTTTTATTCATGTTTTGAATGTCCGTTTGCCAGGTGGCAAAGGCCTCCTCCAATCTCCTCCATTCCCGTCTTTCTATGGCTACTCTACCCCATGTTGTTCCAGCGACTTGTCTGATATCATCATCCCATCTTCTCTGTGGTCTACCTCTCTTTCTTTTTCCATCCCTTGGGTACCACTGTGTGATTATTTTGCTCCATTTGTCTTTTCCTCTAATCATGTGGCCTGCCCATTTCCACTTTTGCCTTCTTATTTTCAGGGTTATGTCTTGGACCTTAGTTTTGCTTCTGATGTTGCTATTTCTTGCTTTATCCTTTCTTTTGATCCCTACCATACTCCTTTCCATGGCATGTTGGCAAGTGGATAGTTTATTTGCAATGTTTCTTGTTAAAGCCCATGTCTCACTCCCATATGTCAATACGGGCAGGATGCATGTGTTGAATAGTTTACCTTTAGTTGAAATGTGTAGGTTTTTGTCCTTCATTATTTCTTTAGCGCCCCAGTATTTTTTCCAGCCATTCGCAATTCTTCTTTCAACTTCTTTGTTTATATTATCCTCTGGGGATATCAGTTGGCCGAGATATATGTATTCGTCGACGTAGGAGATTTGAGACTGTTCCACTGTTACAGGATCTTTCTTGCCATTGGTCATGATTTTTGTTTTCTCCGGGTTTAATTTTAGTCCGAACTTTGCGCTTTCTGATGCTAGGTCATGAATCATTAATCATCTTTCCTAGGTCGTCTGGTGTTTTTGCAAATAGTACAATATCATCTGCGAATCGCAAGTGTGTTATTGAGCGGCCATTGATGTTTATGCCTAAGTCTCTCCATTCAATTTTCCTGAAGATGTTTTCTAGAACAGCCAGGAAAAGTGTTGGCGAGAGGGGGTCTCCCTGCCTCACGCCTTTTTGTATCTGGAACATTTCTCCTTTCTGCTCTAAGTGAATACATGCTGTGCTGTGACTGTAGATATTCTTGATAATCCTTATATATTTGTGTTCTATACCCTGTTCTTTTAAGGATTCCCAAATTTTTGAATGTATCAGAGAATCGAACGCTTTACTATAATCAATGAAGGCTATGTAGTATGTAAGTTGGTATTCAGAGTATTTTTCTATAGTTTGCCTTACAGTATGAATATGGTCCAGTACTGAGAAGTCCCTGCGAAATCCTGCCTGTTCTATTGGTTGTTGCTCGTCTAATTTTCTTTCTATTCTTTTCAAAATAACTTTGGCAAAAATTTTGTAAATATTAGACATTAGACTAATAGGCCGGTAATTTCCCATATCGCAGTGGTTCCCTTTCTTGAATAGAAGTATTATGTTGGATTCAGTCCATTGTTTTGGGATGATTTCTGTGCTAATAACACCGTTGAAAATTTCTGTGAGTATAGGTATTAAATCTGCCTTCATTTGCTTCAGTATTTCATTGCTTATGCCATCAGGTCCTGGAGCCTTATCACTTTTTTGGGTATTAATAGCTTTTTCTGTTTCTTCCTGCAGGATGTAAGGTATAATTTCGTTATCTGGTAATTCTATTTCTCTTTCATTTGTGTTGTCCTTGTATAGCTCGGTGTAGTAGTCTGTAGCGATGTTTAGTATTTCCTTTCTACCAATTTTCTTAATTCCGCTGCTGTTTCTCATCTTCACAATCCATTCTTTTTTATTAGTGAGTTCTTTGTATGCCTTCTTTATACCTCCCGTCTGTCTGATATGTCTCTCAATTGTTTCCATCCGCCGTTGTCTCCTGTCTTTCGTTATGTTTTCTTTTATTTCTTTGCTAACCTTTGCTATTTCCTTTCTATTATTGTCTGTCATTTTCGCGCTTATTAGAGCTGATCTTTGTTCTAGAAGGTTGATGGTTTTTTCCGATATCCAGCTGTTTGAATTTTCTTTCTTGGTTTTGTTCTCTTTAATAGTGTTTTTAATTGTACGTTCTAACCAGTTGTATTTTTCCTGTATGCCGGCGTCTTTTGTTTCTCTCTTGTATTCTTTAAGTTTTAAGTTTAATGAATTGACGTTTTCTTCTGTTAAATATCTGTTGAGTTTTATGTCTTCAGGATTTATTTTTGGTCTAGGATTCTTTGGTTGGGATGAATTTAGTTCAGCTCTGACCATACGGTGGTTGGTGTTGAAATTTAGATTATTTATGACATTTATGTTTGTGAAGCATTTAGGTTTGTTGGACATTATAAAATCAATTTGGTTTTTTGATTTGCCATCAGGTGACAGCCATGTCCACATTCTGTTTTTCTTTTTCTTGAACATTGTGTTCAGTATGGTCAAGTTATTTTCCATCGCAAAACCTGCAAGCATTTTTCCATTCCGGCTTCTGGGTTTTGAACTGTATGTAAAGGATCCTATGATTGCATCTTCATCCCATTGACGCTCACCAATTTGACCATTAAAGTCGCCCATAACGATAACATATACACTATATAAATTACAGAACATAAATATGAAGACTTTAAAAAGGAAAATATCACTTTGAGCGATAAGACCTCCTATTTCTTGGCGGTCTTATCGCTCAGAGTGATCTTTTGTTTTTTGTTGATATAATGTTGGAGTAAATTACGCGGTGGCCTAATGGTCAAAAAATAACGCTAGATATTGACACTATTCAGATTTTTCTTCCTAAGCTCACTTTACCTAGTTTTCATCCTTACTAATATTATAAATGCGAAAGTATCTCTGTCTGTCTGTCTGTCTGTTACGCTTTCCCGCTTAAACCTCTCGTCCGATTTTGATTAAATTTGGCATATACAATCTTTAGACCCTGATAAAGAACATAGGCTACCTTTTATTGAAAAAAAAAAATATATTCCCGAGGGAAATCTAAAAAGCGCGATATAACCGAATTCTACGCGGGCGAAGCCGCGGGCGGAAAGCTAGTGATTATATAAACATAGAACAGAAAAAAGAAAAAAAGAAAGGAGTAAAGAAAGAAAAAAGAATGAAAGAATGAAAAAAAGAATGAAATTAATGAAGTACCAAAGTAGCGGACATAAGAATGAAATGAATGAAGTACCAAAGTAGAGGACATAAGAATGAAATGAATGAAGTACCAAAGTACCGGACATAAGAATGAAATGAATGAAGTACCAAAGTAGCGGACATAAGAATGAAATGAATGAAGTACCAAAGTAGAGGACATAAGAATGAAATGAATGAAGTACCAAAGTAGCTGACATAAGAATGAAATGAATGAAGTACCAAAGTAGCGGACATAAGAATGAAGTACCAAAGTAGCTGACATAAGAATGAAATGAATGAAGTACCAAAAGTAGCGGACATAAGAATGAAATGAATGAAGTACCAAAGTAGCAGACATAAGCTTCTACTCTATACTCTAACAGACCGTAATTTGCTACTCTATAAGTATGTACATAAAAAGCAGCCATTTTATTTCGTGGTGACGTAAGCATTAAGGCGTTCTGTCAAAACAAGATTATTGATTGGTCCGATCGCCTGCAGATGTGCTAGTGAAGTAATTGAAGATTGGACCGAATAATTTGTCCATGGCAGGTTTATTATTTTTAGATCAATTAATAAAATACTATATTAAAGATTTATGTATCAGTCAATAGCGCCGATAATTTTGTTCACAAATTAAACTAATTTTAAGATAAGTGCATCTTTTACTTTCTATTTCATTCAGAAGATAAAATGTCAGTTTAGACCTGTCATATTAATCCGCTCCTAATGTAAATTAGCGTATTTTTAGTTGCCATGTTTATAATCGCGTCTATGGAGTGACTTAATTTGACAGGATTAAACTAAAATGTTATCTTCTATCCTTTTCTTAATGAAATGGAAAGAAAAAGATGCCAATATCTGCCTAGCCTTTTGGCAATTTATTGTTATTGTTTTTTTAATCTTTATAAACTAGTGCTTGACTGCAATCCCGCCTGATGGTAAGCAGTAATGCAATCGTTGATGGTAAAGCGCGCTAGTTAATTAAGCCTATTCACTTAAAAAAACTTAGTGAATAGGAAGGAAGACGGCAGTTGAGCGAGGTGATGCAATGTTAAACCTAACAGCACGAGCCAGAGGGAGACTGATCTGGAGACCCTCCACGACCAAACTCCCGACACAATTAACATTTGGTGCATCGTACACGACACACATCGAACACAATTGCTCAGACCCGTCCTCCGTACGGCTTCACCAGACATTATGCCGGAACACGACGAATCGCTTGGCGGCAAGTCTTTGTCTGATGGGTAGTAACATCTGCTGGCGGCCGATATTATGGCTTACCACCGAGTAAATATGTTGGGGTTGGCTTCCAGTCTAACCGTATTCATCTGAATGATTCAGTTATTGAGTAATACCCCTTAGTAAGACTTAGGGACTTCTGACGATCCGAAACGACTGTCAAACATCTACAAATGACAGCCGGGACCAGAGGGATCTTGGTATCTAAAGATTGCCACCCATCCACAGATCAACCGCGACAACAATAGCTTAACCTATGCGGCTGTTTCTATTTTAGCCTCGAGCCCATTATTTATACTATGTACCTATATTAATTACTAAATCCGTACTAATCCGTCCCATAGCTGGGCAAATTCATCTCCATTTTCTTTCGAATCTGCCTGTGTGTACTTATGTTTGTTATTTTTTTTTTTAGTAATTATAAACTAGTGCTCCACCGCAATGCCGCCTGATGGTAATCAGTAATGCAATCTTTGATGGTAAAGCGCGCTAGTTAATTAAGCCTATTCACTTAAAAAACCTTAGTGAATAGGAAGGAAGACGGCAGTTGAGCGAGCTGATGCAATGTTAAACCCAACAGCACGACCAACGATGTTGCGCCAGAGGGAGACTGATCTGGAGATCCTCCACACAATAACATTTAATGCATCGTACCCGGCACAACGCAACACAACTGCTCAGACCCGTCCTCCGCACGGCTTCACCAGATATCATGCCGGAACACGACGAATCGCTTGGTGGTAAGAGTTTATCTGGTGGGTGGTAACTTCTGCCGGCAGCCGATGGCCTACCACCGAGAGAAAACCTGGTACCTGTGAAAAGGTTGGCATAGCTATTGTTTTAGTTGCCATTACTCTCAAAAAGGCGTAACGTCGCGTACTAGAACTAATGATTCAAAGATAAATGTGATTCAAAGATAAATGACATCTACCTGCATTAGGGCCACCTTCTCTCGAGGATACTAACACATTTTTCGGAATGTTTCCTTGGATTGCGCCGACCACCTTCAGCTTTTGGGAGTTGAGATTTCCTCGAACTTTAACTTTTGGCGGTTCATTGGCACCAAGGCCAAGGTCGCTGCCAAAATACTTGGCATTATTGCAAAGGTCCAGCTGTATTTCACACCAAGACAGCTTCTAATGTTATACAAAGCACAGGTCCGTTCGTGTGTGGAGTCCTACAGCCACATTTCGGCTGCTGTTGCAAAATAAAATGCCACCTGGCAACTTTGGATTCAGTGGCAAGAGGCGTGCGAAGAGGATAATTGATTTATGACGACAAAATTTGGTTCAAAACGGTCTCCAAAATCTGGAGCGCAGGCGAAGAGGAGACAGCCTGTCGGTGTTCTATAGGATGCATTTTGGAGAGTGTGCGAGGGAATTGCATCATTTAATTCCCCCATCTCCGGTCCATCATCGGATGATCCGTCGTAACGATTCTATTTAGTCCATCATTCAGATTATAGAAAAATATTGGATACGTATATTTTGTTTTATCAAATCAATAAAAAAAATTCTCGGTGGTAGGCCATAACATCGGCTGCCGGCAGAAGTTACCACCCACCAGATAAAGTCTTGCCGTCAAGCGATCCGTCGTGTTCCGGTATGATGTCTGGTGAAGCCGTACGGAGGACGGGTCTGAGCAGTTGTGTTGCGATGTGTACCGGTTATGATGCGCCAAATGTTGTTGTGCCGGGAGTTTGGTTTTGGAGGATCTCTAGATCAATCTCCTTGTGGCGCAGCATCGTTGATCGTGTTGTTGAGTTTAACATTGCATCACCTCGCTCAACTACCGTCTCCCTTCCTACTCACTAAGTTTTTTTTCGTGGAAAGGCTAAAAAAACTAGCGCGCTTTACCATCAACGATTGTATCACTGCTTACCATCAGGCGGGATTGCGGTCAAACACTAGTTTATAATTTATATTAAAAAAAAATTGACAAATATAAAAGGCATCAAAAATCAGGAATGGGGGCTGGTTACGTCACTTGTTGCTAAAAACTGTAGCAAGGAGTGACTTCACATGAGTTTTCAACGCACTATATCGTTTTAATTTTTTGTTTATATGAAAAAAAGAAAAAAATCGTGTCTAGTTTTCTTTTTAAATCTGACTGTCGGACTATCTACTTTTTTTTAGTCATCTACCCTATTTGAGTGTGTTCAAGGCTTGAGTGAATAGGCTCTTAACGAACTAGCGGGCTTTACCATCAACGATTGCATCATTGCTTACCATCAGGCGGAATTGCGGTCAAGCACATAATAATTAAAAAAAAAACTGTTATTCAAAGTTGTTTTTTTTCCATTGTAACCATTATACTATGTAAATATATGTATGTATCTAGATTATCTGTAAAATTTAATATCGCAGCCTTTTCTTATTTTTTTTAAATTAATTATAAACTAGCGTTTGACCGCAATCCCGCCTGATGGTAAGCAGTGATGCGATCGTTGATGGTAAAGCGCGCTAGTTTATTAAGAGCCTATTCACTCAGAAAAACTGAGCGAATAGGAAGGAAGGCGGCAGTTGAGCGAGGTGACGCAATGTTAAACCCAACAACACGACCAACGATGCTGCGCCAAAGGGAGATTGATCTGAAGACCCTCCACGAGTACGACCAAACTCCCAACACAACAACATTAGGCGCATCGTACCCGGCACACATCGCAATACAACTGCTCAGACCCGTCCTCCGTACGGCTTCACCAGACATCATGCCGGAACACGACAAATACTATGTATATGATCTGACAAATATGGCGTGTGTTTTCAAAACACTCAGAAATTCAGAGATACCTAACTTAAATAAACTTTTCTTTTTCATAGATTAAATGGCAGGAAATTGCTAACCTGACCTGAAAGCTATATTTCGCATTCAATTAAAACGGAATCAAAACCCTCTTACTACCAGAATAAGCAATACCAAACACGCTGATATTCAGAAAATTAAAGTTTAGCAGAACAGATTTTGATACTTACTCGCGTTTCTAGTTGGGAAAGTCAGTAAAAGATGCAGTTGCTTGCCGTATAGTGTTTGGTTAAAGAGACTTTGTTTTTGCATAATTAATTAAATACAGTAGCATCACAACTAACCAGATCTTATCGATCTGGTTAATTGTGATCGATCGTGTAATCGATTTCAAATATAGTCAAACAATTAACATTTTTATATTACACTAGCGGCCGCCAGCGACTTCGTTCGCGTGAAGTTAGTTATGCTCCGCTCCTATTGGTCGCAGCGTGATGTTATATAGCCTAAAGCCTTCCTGGATTGATGGGCTATCCAACGCAAAAGGAATTTTTCAAATCGGACCAGTAGTTCCTAAGATTAACGCGTTCAAACAAACAAACAAACAAACTCTGAAGCTTTATAAATTACTATAGACTATAGACTATAGATAATATGTATGGTTCAGAGATAGTTGAAGATGAGTTGACGAAAACCACAGACTTCACAATTATTAAGTTTATTCGTAAAAGTACACGAAAGTAGTTTTGGATGCTAATCCACGGTTATAGCGCTACGGCAGCTATTGGTCAACTAACAAAGTATCTATATTAACATAAATAATACAAATCGCAAAGTAGGTCGCGACATAAGCAAATAATGCCTGTACGGAACCGTACATAATAGGTTTTACATACTTTGTCTTGATAAACGTTATATATAAAAAATTGTGGTAATAACGATAATGTATTATGTAATTTGTTATTGCGTACACTATGAAAAAAGAATGATTCGTCGTGTTCCGGCATGGTGTCTGGTGAAGCCGTACGGAGGACGGGTCTGAGCAGTTGTGTTACGATATGTGCAGGGTACGATGCGCCAAGTGTTGTTGTGTCGAGAGTTTGATCGTGGAGGGTCTCCACATCAATCTCCCTCTGGCGCAGCATTGTTGGTCCTGTTGTTGGGTTTAACATTGCACCACCTCGCTCAACTGCCGTCTTCCTTCCTATTTTAATAAACTAGTGCGCTTTACCATCAACGATTGCATCACTGCTTAACATCAGGCGGGATTGCAGTCAAGCGCTAGTTTATAATTATTATCAGTCCCATTTGTGGTTCAGGAGAATCTGTCCATTCTTTGGTTGCCTGGAAGGAATCGCATTAGCGATAAGGCCGCCCATTGTATGTTTTGTGTTCAATGTATTTTGTTCGATGTTTGATTGGTGTACAATAAAGAATAAATAAATAAATAAATTTAAAAAAACTATTCCGCAAACAAATGAGAGGACACAAACGGAGGTGGGAATTAACTTGTCGTAACATGTCTCGTTGCACCGTCAAGATATTTTTAGGGCCTGCGCAGACGGCGGAGTTTTCTCCGCGGCAGAGAAAACTCCAAAGTCCACTGCGTATTTACCCCGAACTCAAAGCACACGGTGTGCGGCTATTATTTGTTGCCCAGAAATGTAGAAAAATGAGAACACAAAGCGGGAATAAAGTCCGCCATCTGCGTTGCTTCGCCGAGTCACACGATTTCTATTTTATTCGGGGCCTCTCCTGTACTTTTGTCCGGTCCGCTCTCTGCATGTCCTCTGTTATTCGGGGGACTTTCTGTACGCGATACTTTTAATCTCTCGTTTGCGTTACTCGATACAGTTGTAAGCGATCTATTTTAGCGGACAAAAATCCCTCGTCTGCGCAGGCTATTAAACTGGCTGGAGTTGAGACGAATGAGTCCGGATTATCGGATATTCGGAAGATCGGGGTTTCTTTCTTTTATGGCTTCGCACGGTTTGTGCATTTAGCCAATGTCACGTAATGATTTGTTCATGTCGAAAAAGACGGCCGCGTGACCCGTCTTACGATGGAGGTTTGAGTCAAAGTCATGATGTGGCCACTATGCTGCGATATTTCACTGTTCTTTATGAATTATATACTGAATGCACTTTTTACTAAATAAATCACGCACTTTTATTTAGTAAACAACACTATAAATAATTTTAAAAATGAAAAATGAGCGTGACACTCAGCTTGACTTTCCCGTCAAAACTCCTGATCGGGGTTCTATTGTACAGTAGAATACCGATTTATGTATCGAATATTTTCAACTTCTTATGGTAGGTTCACACGCGCGCGTTCAACTCTACATTTAACGTGCACATTCACATTCACGAGCGTGTAAACGGTACGCCCGAGCCCGTGAACGCGCCTGTGAACGTGAATGATGCGAATCGGGCAAGTGTCCCACCTGATGGCAAGCAGTGATGCAATCGTTGATGGTAAAGCGCGTTAGTTTATTAAGAGCCTATTCACTCAGAAAAACAGAGCTAATAGGAAGAAAGACGGCAGTTGAGCGAGGTGATGCAATGTTAAACCCAACAACACGACCAACGCTGCTGCGCCAGAGGGAGATTGATCTGAAGACCCTTCACGACCAAACGCCCAACACAACAACATTTGGCGCATCGTACCCGGCACACATCGCAACACAACTGCTCAGACCCGTCATCCGTACGGCTTCACCAGACATCAAGCCAGAACACGACGAATCGCTTGGCGGCAAGACTTTGTCTGGTGCGTGGTAACTTCTGCCGGCGGCCGATGTTATGGCCTACCACCGAGAAAGTGAAAAGTCTGTTCAGATGCAGCTGAATACCTGGAGCCACTGCTTCTCACTACTTAAAACTGCAATATAAATATATCAAAGTGTTCACCTTTCTAGCACTAACCGTTTACTTGGTAACCCAACGGTTCAGAGACGTTAATAACATAACACAATCAACTTATAATAATAATAATAATAATAATAATATGGTTTATTTCTCTCACCAAGGAACATTTTTACAATAAATAGTGCGTAAATACAATTTTGCCGTATTCTCGAACCTTTGTGAGAGCTGGAGTCTGAACTAGGTTCGGAACCTGTGATACAGATCTCCAGGCTCACACCCCTTGAAGCATTTGATTGTGTCCATTATGAAACACTTATCTATAAGCTTGACGCATACGGTATTAGAGGAAATGCCCTAAATCTCATAAAATCGTACCTCTGTAATCGAATACAATATACGGAAATCAGTAGAATTTGTATTAAAACTAAATGCGAAAGGAAGTATTTATCTCAAGCCAGGGTTATTAGATATGGTGTACCGCAAGGCAGTGTGCTGGGCCCACTCTTATTTCTGCTATATATAAATGACCTGCCCCGTCATATTCAGCATCCAATGGTTTTATTTGCTGATGACAGCACAGCTTTAATAAAAAGTGATGACGTAACAAATTATGAGGACAATATAAATGATACCCTTAAAGACATAATACGATGGCTTGACATGAACAATTTAATAATAAATTTATCAAAGACAAATATAATGCACTTCTACCAAAGACTATCTGTACAAAATTTGACCATAGAATATAATAGACAAAAACTGGAACAAGTAACAGTTGCAAAATTTTTAGGAATATTAATAGATAGCCAGTTGACATGGAAACCTCATGCAGAAGAGGTGTGTAAAAAATTAAGTACATCTGCATATATTTTATTCAACATATCCAAAAAAGTGACTATGAAAACAACAATTATGGCATATCATGGTATAGTAGCATCAGTCTTACGATTTGGAATTATATTCTGGGGTAATTGTTGTATGAGAGAACAGGTCTTTAAGGCTCAGAAACGCTGCATAAGAGCTATGTGTAGTCTTAAAATGACAGACAGTTGTGTGCCTGGGTTTAAGTCTCTGAAAATTTTAACTTTTCCATCACTATACATTTTGGAATTAGCTGTTTTTGTAAAACTGAATAAGCATGAATTTGTAACAGTATCAGAAACTAGTAAAAGACCTATAAGAAGCCAATATAAGAATTTGTTAAGAATTGACGGATGCAATACAGCATTGTTTAAAAAAAGTATTTTTGGCATGGCTCCAATTGTTTTTAATAAGATTCCCAATGAAATAAAAAATTACCCAATGATAACATTTAAAAAGCAACTTACAGCTCTTTTATTAGACAAATGTTATTACTCTGTAAATGATTTTTTAAATGACTCCTCTCTTCCCAAATAAATATAAAATGTTAATAATAATAATAATAGTAATGTCGTATCGGCCAATGGTTTGATAGCCAAGAGCCTCGACCAACATCTATTGAGGCTCTCGTTAGGCAGTTGGATCAAAGGCCAGATTCAAAAGGCAGTACTCCTTGATACGGCCCGCATCGTGAGGAGGTTCCTGTCTCTGGAGCTCTAACCACCGGTAGCTTGGACCCCGCTCCCGCCATCGGTGGAACACTATTTTTTATATTTTTAAATGTTTTTATGTTTTTTATAAATATTTAAAAATGTAAATTAATATGTATATATATATAAATAAACGAAATAATAATAGACAATATAATAATTTAATTATTCATTTTAATGTAACTACTCAAAATTTGCATGCCTAATTTAAGGTAGATAGTATAAGGGTCTGACATTATGTAAACATCACTATTTTGTATACCTACTTTCTGTGCAAATAAATATAATTGAATTGAATTGAATTGAATTTAATTAACATAAAAAAAAATTTAATTTATATTTTTTTAACATTATTCTAATTTTATGCAAACGGTACCGTCCGAATGACGTCACAGAGCGAGGTGCACACTTAATTCGCGTGAATTATGTGTATAGATAGGGCCAAGAGCATGCTGTGAGCACTGCTCTCGTATCTGTCGTAGGTACCACTAGGCCACCGCTGCTTTGAGATACGTCGAAAGTCTAACCCCATCAGTTAAATTACTTCATCATCACCGCTCTCAAAACGTTAAAGGAAAATATTGTGATTTAACGGCATGTCCAAGAGCCAAAACCTTCGAAGACATGTGACATCTACCAACCCGTACTGCGCCCACGAGGTAGAATACGGCCCACTCCCTCTCACTGAGACGAGGCCTGGGTCCCAACATTGTGAAAATTTTAAACTCATTATTTATTTATTTATTTGTTTATTAACATATACAGCCATCACTACAGGTAACCTTAACCTAATGCAATGGTTGTACCATTTAAATATATTTATCTACTCTCATATCAAAAAATTAAAAATATAAAACTAAAAAGGAGTTTATATTGACGTACTTTACCCATAGTATATCGAAAGGAAATTAAAAAATTAAATTATAACATTATTTCTCTAACAAAATAATGTTATAATAATTTTTTTTTTCATTACCGTACAGATTACAAACCATAGATAGCGCTATTTCATTTTTTTATCTGTGGCTGCGCGCGCTATGGCGCGTGCGCTTTGATGCAGGGTGCAGAATTTTGGCGCCAAATACGTTTCTTTGCATTGCGAGTCGTTGTTGTATTTCGCTGGACACATGATTATTATTGTTTCTTAAAATGTATGAGATTAGATAAAGTAGTGTATGAAACTGTACATAATTAGGTATTACACACTCGTGTAATACTATTAAAGAACTCGCTTTGCTCGTTTTTTAAACTCACACTCGTGCATAATATCCCTCATTATGTAACAGTTTCATAAGCTACTATTATATCTAACTTTACACACATACAATACAATACAATACATAACAATATGCACATACCCATCAAAAAATAAAAATACATTAGTAAGTGATTATGTGTATGTAACACAATATGATCACTTACTTAATGCAATTCAAACACAACAGAATACATGACCTTTGTGAACACACTAACTGAGCACGAAAATAAATCGACTCGAGTGGACACCGTGTTGAGCACACGCAGCGTACGCGTCAGTGGCGCAAGTTGCAACAAGTTTGTGCGCGCATGCTGCACCACCAGGAGTGGCGGCCGTCTCCGTCGCCCTATGTATTCGTGCGGACACACAACTTTACCAGTGACAAAACGGCCTGATCATGAACCATGCCTCGAAGGATTTTAAATACATATAGGGCTAGGGTCTCTTCTCTTCTAGCCTCCAAACTTTTATAGCCCACCATACCCAACACAAATGATGTAGGATAGAGAAGTGGGTAACCCGGATATACCCCATGTTATGTTTCATTTATGCCACGTGTGAATAGCATTGCAGACATGTTTTTTTGTTATCACTTAGAAGTTATTATTTATTTATAGTTAGTTAAAATGGTACAAAACCAATTACATTAACTAACATAGAAACAAACAATTACATTAATTATCTTAAAATCTCATCTTCAACCTTTTTATTGTCCCACTGCTGGGTACAGGTCTCTCCTCACACAGAGAAGGATTGAGCGTAATCATCACGCTTGCTCAATGCGGGTTGGCGATTTCAGACATAAAGTCCAGGTTTACTCAAGATGTTTTCCTTCACCTTTTAATCAGCCATTGGTGTCCAAGATATACTTAGAAAGTACATATAACTTAGAAAAGTTACATTGGTACTTACTTGCCTGACCTGGAATCGAACCCGCACACTCATACTTGAGAGGCTGGTCCTTTAACCACTAGGCCACCACGACTTTTTAACTTAAAATCTACTAGGTACTAAAACTAACTTGGAATAGTGGACTCTCTCGCATACTTTCTTTCACAGAAGACCAAACATATACGCAAAAGCTTTATTCCATTTATCCGCAAACACCTCACATTCACGGTTGGCCATCAGAATGGCATTCAGCAACTTTAGGTAACGACAGACCAGGGCTTCAGCTCTGGCTACAGTTTTTGCTGGGAGTTGCGCAAGTTGTCACAGTTTGCAGTTATGGTTGTTTGAATAATTCATTTCATCTTATTTTCATTCATAACATGTTTAAAAAACGTGCAGCCATTTCTAATCTGTGTATTCACTTAATATTTACATAATTTTAATTTTATTATTCTCTCAATTTCAGTGTTGATGAGATCATGAATATAAATTGGTACAGACACCAGCACACCACACTACTACAACCTGTTAATTTTATTTAATAGATTTTCAACTTTATTGCTAAATTATGAAGATTCAAGGTTGGTTGCGGAAAAATTGACACTTTCAGAAAGCTTGACTTGCTCTCTTATAATACCTATTTAATAAATTCTTTACATTTTTCTTGTTAGAAAATTTGCTGTAGTAATCTAGGATTTTGTCTCTCTGGTAAAATTGAAGAAGAAGAAAGAAGAAGAAATTGTTTCTATTCAGCACAAACAAAACGCACTTGACAACTAAATACTATAAAACTAAATTACAAAGATAATACAGGAAAAAATAATAATATCACTCTGACATGCAAAACTGCCAAACTTTAAACAATACAAATTTGATTTGATGTCAAAGCCAGGGTCATAGACCATAGACGATGGAAGTAATAAGTACTACGTACAACGTAGTACTTACTACCTCCATGCCATAGGCATTAGGCAGCACACATTATTTGACAATTCGATCCGCCTGTCATTCGTAATGCGCCCGCGACACCGGCTCATGTCAACAAACCAAACATCAACTTAAAATACAAAAAGATAATTGCAGAGAAGAGTAAATAATTAAGTGTGTTACAAAACAAATAACAGTTTAACTGTGCGTCGCATCTGTGCAGAAAAGGTCGTTGCTCAGCAAAATGCTGTGACTTCAGACGAACCTATTGTCAACAGCGCTGATTTTCAGCAACCACAAACACAAACATTAACTCAGCCTCCTTGACGTAGCGGGAGCGAACGCGGCCGCTGCGCAAGTAGGCCCGGATTCGATCCCCGTGCAGTGCAAATATTATTTTGTATGCATGAATATGAATATTTGCATTGGTCTGGTCGTGCCTCGGAAAGCACGTTAAGTCGTTGGTCCCGCTTACCACACGAACATCTAATGGCAGTCGCTACGGGTTGTTGGAGCCCTCAAAAATACAACAATTGCTCTAACTGCAATGTTTCGATATCGCCTTCGGATTGTGGAGCTCAGACAGCAGTCGCTTCACGAAAAATATCGAAGTTTAGCCAAAATCAGCAGTTAGACTAGTAAAGCGGACCCCAGACTCCAAAGCTGAAAAAGCTTTGCATGCGACTGGGATTAACGCTGAGATTATGTGTGTGTGATGTGGGTGGCTTAACATCAACTATGTATAAGCCACGCTTGCCTTAGATGTTCTATGGCCCGTGCCTCGGAAGTCAAATTAAGCCGTTGGCTTCCTATGCCATTCATAGGATCTTCAACAGTTGTTACGGGTAGTCAGGTTGCAATTTCCCCAAGTTCAATTTAATGGTACTGTTATTCCATTCAGCGAGAAAGTTAAGAGCCTTGGGGTTTGGATCAACAAAACGGTTGCGGACCTTTCTTCCTACTGCCACTAAAACTGCGCTTGTACAATCACTTCTACATACCTACTTTTCTATTCTTGACTACGCAGATGTCAGTTATCCAGATCTTACTGAGGCACAACTAGATAAACTTGAGCGACTTCAATACTTTTGCATAAGATTTATATTTGGCCTGGGCAAATATGATCACATATCTGAATTTCGTACAAAGCTTAAGTGGCTTCCCATATGTCTTCACCGGAATTCTCATATACTATTTCAGCTCTACAGAATTTTGTTTAATCCCCCCTCTTATCTTAAAGAACTTTTCAAGTTCCCTCATGACACACATAATAGATATCTGAGGTCATTGAAAACCTAATAGTAGAGAACTAGAGATGCATTCCACTACTTTCTATGATATATCCTTTACTGTACAAGCAGTTTGGCTATGGAATGACTTGCCCGTGTCCGTAAGGCGTGCTCAAACACTGTCTACTTTTAAAACTATGATAAAAAGGCACTTCCTCTCCCTTTAAACATATAATTATACTTTATTTGCTCTTGCATAATAATTATTAATTAGATGTATAAAATTATTTTACTATTATAAACTAGTATGGTACACTTAACGTATATATTTATAGTATAATCTATGTAAATAGTACACTGTAGACTACCTATGTACATTAATTCTCTCTCATTCCCTTTGGTATTCCCTCCAAAGGTTGTCTGGTAAGGAATGCTTTAGCGATAAAAGCGCCTATTGTGTTTCCGTCGGACTACAATTTGAGTGTTTTCAAGGCTAGAGTGAATAGGCTCTTAATAAACTAGTGCGCTTTACCACCAACGATTCCGTCACTGCTTACCATCAGGCGGGATTGCGGTCAAGCGCTGGTTTACAAATTAATAATAAAAAAATAAAAAAACCTTTTGTAAAATTTTCATATTTGTGTTCTGCAATTTATATAGTTTACATAATAAAGAGTATTCTATTCTATTCAATCTATTTTTGTTTATTCATCGTCACCCTTATACCCACTGGGCACTGGTCTCCTCCCATAGAGAGAAGGATTGAGCGCAATCACCACGCTTGCTCAATGCGGGTTGTCGGTTTCAGACTTAAAGTCCAGGTTTCTTCAAGATGTTTTCGTTCACCTTTTAATCAGTCATCGGTGTCCAAAGGTACTTAGAAAGTACATATAACTTAGAAAAGTTACATTGGTACTTGCCTGACCTGGAATCGAACCCGCACACTCATACTTAAGAGGCTGGTGTTTTAACCACTAGGCAACCATGACTTTTGTGTATTGTATGTATAATATTTCACCAACGATAGTTTGATTTAGTGTCCAGGAAAAAGGGGAAGGCCCTTAGAAGATCGCTCTTAGCGATAAGACCCATTGTGTCACCCTTTGTAAAATCTTTTTATTTATGTTCTGTAATCTATATGGTGTACATGATAAAGAGTATTCTATTCTATTCTATTCTAAATATCGCAGCATAGAGACCAGATTATGACTTTGCCTCAAACCTCCCTCATAGATGGTTCACGCGGCGGTCTTTTTCAACTGTCATTGGCGATAACCGCCATTATTGCGAAATAAAATTTTCAAAGAATTTCTATAATTTGTTACACGTGTTATTGGCAAAATTGTGGTATCTATTCCACAGGGGCCATTGATCAAGATTTGAGGTTGAATCTCACCTTGAAAAAAGAATATGACGAAGATTTTTATTTAAGTAAAGCTTAAATTCTTCCAAGTCCTAATCGCACGGCGAGCATCTTCAAAAGGCACTTTCCGGCCTTCCACTTACCCAAAGGTAGAGCATTATAGACCCTACCCTTTGTTAATCATCTTCCATCCATCCCCTCACCATGATCAAACCACAGAAGCATACACTTATAGTATTAAGTATATGAGTCTTAAAACTTTGGTCAAAGTGAAGCAAATCCCCGTGAGGCGGGAAGAAATTCGCTCACGTTGTTTGTGTTAAGTATCTAACTTGAATTGACGTGTACGGACCGGTACCAATAGCCGTGAAAATTTATTTATACTTTAACGGTTCACCCGCGTAAGTTCCGATCAAGTGGGAATATTGGGATGAAAAGTATCCAATGTGTTCATCAATGTTTCATCCGCTCTGGGCTCCGCTTTACCAGTCTAACTGCTCATTTTGGCTAAACTGCGATATTTTCCGTGACGTGACTGCCGTCTAACCTCCACAACCCGAAGGCGATATCGAAGCATTGTAGTGAGACCAATTGTTGGACTTTTGAGGGCTCCAACGCCACGGAGGCTGTTCTATGTGTTATGCAAATTTCATTTAAATCCATTCAGTAGCTTAGGCGTGACAGCGGAACAAACAAATAATCAAACTAACTGTCACATTTATAATATTAATAAGGATTTCAGGTACACCAGAAATATATATCACGTTAAAAATACACTCAAAACAACAAAACATACAATGGGCGACTTTATCACTAATGCAATCTCTTCCAGGCAACCAAAAGTGTGTCCAGGAAACTAAGTGTCCAGCAAAATCTGTGTCCATTACACAGATTTCCTTCGACACTAAATCAGACTATCGTTGGTGCAATATTATACATAAAATACACAAAAGTCATGGTTGCCTAGTGGTTAAAACACCAGCCTCTTAAATATGAGTGTGAGGGTTCGATTCCAGGTCAGGCAAGTAAAAATGTAACTTTTCTAAGTTATATGTACTTTCTAAGTACCCTTGGACACCGATGACTGATAAAAAGGTGGACGAAAACATCTTGAGGAAACCTGGACTTTAAGTCTGAAATAGCCAACCCGCATTGAGCAAGCGTGGTGATAACGCTCAATCCTTCTCTCTATGAGTAGAGACCTGTGCCCAGTGGGACGGTAAAAGGGTGATGATGTATAAACAAAAATAGATTGAATAGAATAGAATACTCTTTATTATGTAAACTATATAAATTGCAGAACACAAATATGAAAATATTACAAAAGGTGACACAATAGGCGGTTTTATCGCTAAAGCAATCTTTACCAGACAACCTTTGGAGGGAATACCAAAAAGAATGAGAGAGAAATAGTGTAGGTAGTGTACAATGTACTATTTACATAGATTATACAATGAATCCCTACTAATATTACACATACAATATGTAAAGAAAACCCTGTCCGATTCGTAAAGATATTGTTAGGTATCGATAACTGATTCTACTAATGGATACAAAGCCGGGGTAAACTTAAAAAAAAAAAATCACCTAAAAAATAAATATGAATTCGCAAATAGAGGTAACTTAATACATGTGCGGTAAGCAACCCTTCCGCGGGCGGAAGGGGGCAGGGCACGCGGCACGTGGTCGCATCGCTATTCGCTTATAATAATACGGGTGTAGTAATTTTTTTTTTTAATTACTAAATTTCAGGGAAATTGGAATTAATTCGCGGGAAAAAAAGATTATTTCAAAATGCAATAGTATTGTTTCTAAGATGATTACGTAATTTTTTTTATTATATTTGGTCAAGTGTTAACGAAACCTTTATTATCATCATATGTCGGACAGGGTTTTCTTTACATATTGTATATGCGAAAGCAACTCTGTCTGTCGGTCTGTTACGCTTTCACTTCTAAACCACTGAACTGATTTTATTGAAATTTGGTACAAATATAGAGTTGACCTTGAGAAATAACAAAGGATAGCTTTGATTCCGGACTTTTGAAGAATTCTCTTGGAAATATGAAATAACCGAACTCCACGCGTGCGAAGTGGTGGACGGAAAGCTTAATTTATATAAATATAGACATCTAATTAATAAAGATCATACAAGAGCAAATGCACAGATAGATACCACATACATATCCGAATTATTCATGTAAAATATTTAATTGATACATTAAAAATGTGTTGACGCAACACGCCCTTATACGTCACTGACGAGACGAGAGTGTTCTAGTCCACCTCTATTTCATTTTAACACTGTAATGCAGTAAGCAGTGATGCAATCGTTGATGGTAAAACGCTCTGGTTTATTAAGAGCCTATTCACGGAAGGAAAAAAAGGAAAGAAGACGGCAGTTGAGCGAGGTGATGCAATGTTAAACCCAACAACACGACCAACAATGCTGCGCCAGAGGGAGGTTGATCTGGATACCCTCCACGATCAAACTCCCGACACAACAACATTTGGTGCATCACAACATCACACAGTTGTGTACTGCTCAGATCCGTTCTCCGTACGACTTCACACGACGAATCGCTTGGCGGCAAGATTTTGTCTGGTAACTTCTGCCGGCAGCCGATGTTATGTTCTACCACCGAGTAAAACCCACCTCCGCTAAACCTTTTTTGAACATCAACGATCTGTTTTTCCTTAAGATATTATTTCAAATTCACAGCATAATGATAACGATAGCTTCGCTTTTATTTTTAATTCAGTTACTAACTCCATCTAAATGAAACAAAGGACTGTTTTTCTACTCAATTCGGTGCTAATAAAAGCAGGTAATTTACCAACTATTCTGATTCAGAGCACGTTCTATTAGTTTAACGAGGCAATCCAATGAATGGGCTGAGATAGCTGTGTCAGTTGTGTACTTATTACAAGAAGTTAATGTTTCAAAGTGCTGTTATTATATTATGAAGATTTATATCCTTGCTTGTATCTATAAATATGTTTGTAATTATCACCATCATCAGAAAACAAGTTAAGTTTTTGAGAGCCTCCGTGGCGTAGCGGTAGCGAACGCGGCCGCTGCGCATGGAGGCGCAGGTTCGATCCCCGCGCAGTGCAAATATTTGTATGCATAAATATGAATATTTGCACTGGTCTGGTCGTACTTGGAAAGCACGTTAAGCCGTTGGTCCCGGTTGCCATACGAACATCTAATGGCAGTCGTTATGGGTTGTTGGAGCCCTCAAAAGTCCTACAATTGGTCTAACTGCAATGCTTCGATATCGCCTTCGGGTTGTGGAGGTCAGACGGCAGTCGCTTCATGGAAAATATCGAAGTTTAGCCAAAATGAGAGAAAAAGGTGGCTGGTAGTGGCTGGCGGAGAACTGCTCAGTGGACGAGTAGATGCTGATGATGATGATGATGATGATGCGTTCGGAACAAAGTTGTCACTTTTGTATTAAGACCTTTGACTTAATCTAAATAAAGTTCGAAATACAAACACTGACTCAAAGGATAAGTCTGGACTTACGTTAGATATCGTTTGTTATAAGACGGTAGGGGTGCAAAAAAGCCCACCGTTTTTATACAAAACTTAAACACTTTTTAACTTTAACGTGAATCTAGTAAAAGTGTTTGTTACGACAAAGTCCAATTTGGTCCAAATGCATACAATAATGTCGAGTTTAAAAGGTAGCCTAAACAACTGAAGGCGAATTCCTAATTTAAAATATTAAAAAGATACTTCAACAACTTGCTCGATCTTAGGCCATAACATCGGCTGCCGGCAGAAGTTCCCATCCACCAGACAAAGTCGTGCCGCCAAGCGATTCGTCGTGTTCCGGCATGATATCTGGTGAAGCCATACAGAAGACGGGTCTGAGCAGTTGTGTTGCGATGTGTGCCGGGTACGATGCTCCAAATGTTGTTGTGTCGGGAGTTTGGTCGTCGAGGGTCTCCAGATTAATCTCCCTCTGGCGCAACATCGTTCGTCGTGTTGTTGGGTTTTACCGCGCATTGCATTACCGCGCTCAACTGCCATCTTCCTTCCTATTTACTCAGTTTTTTTTTTGTCTGAAAAGGCTTAATAAACTAGAGCGCTTTACCATCAACGATTGCATCTCTGCTTACCATCAGGCGGGATCGTTCTCAAGCACTAGTTTCTAATTATAATAAAAAAAAAATAGACACAATGTCTTGGAAAATCGAGGATTTTTTGACAGATTAGGATAGATCGGCCTGTGAATGTTCTTCTTAAAATGATGAGGTATTATACAGTATGTTACGAAAACCCTGTCCGACCCACAAGGATAATAAGGGTTAGGTAAACAAATGACCAAATAAAATATAAAATTTTGCATAATCATCATAGTAACAATACTAATGAATTTTGAAATAATCTTTTTTACCAGCGAATTTACTGTAACTTCCCCAAAATTCGGGAAATTTAAAAAAGTGTAAACACCATTTTAGACCTTATAACTGTCGGCGGCGTCAGTGTGTCTAGCCGCCGACGCGCAAAGGAATAATTAGAGCTGTACTAGTTTTTACGTAATATCGTTTTGTTTTTGTCGATACTAACTGCTCGAATGATTTGTTGTAAAAACGCAGATTACCTAATGGTAAAAGTACTTTTTTTGATTATCGATTAAGTATTCATAACAATATTGTAACACAAGTACCTATTATTAGTAAATAGGAACTAGAAAGGTCTTATGAAATACGATTTTAGGAGAATATTAAAACAATTTAAAGCATTTAAGTTCACCTGATTTAAGTTATGTGAAAGTTCTAAAATCTAAAGAATGCCATGCGATGTTGAATCGATGCGTGAAATTCTGAAATACAAAATTGATACCAAAAATCGATACGAGAAATATTTTGAATACTTTCACACCTCTAGTCAAAGGGCACCGCCGTGCAGTTAGAGTACCTATTTTTATGAAATAAAAATCATTTTTATTTTAAATTTATTAGTTTCGCGTAGACATTGAGTCCGTGTAGACGTATCGTTTATTGTGTGATCATAATAGTTTTCTAACGTAATGTAACCTGCTGATGGAAGGTACCTAGTAAAAATGCAATTGTGTTGTGTTGTGATCAGGTGTTGAACGATTCGGATGTGACTACTTCTTGGTCAATGTGGTTCCAGCATGACGGTGCCCCATCATATTTTTGCCGACCTGTACGTGAGTACCTCCACTATCAGTTCGGCGAGCAGTGGATTGGTAGGAGTGGACTAACGTTGTGAAACACCGTGCTAATCTCGTGGGACGGTGTCGGTATCGTTCTTAGTGAACGAAATATGGAACAACATTTCCGCCACAGCCATTGTGCTCATCGAATGGAATTCGAAGATACATTCGGAGGGTCAGACGACCTTCCTACTTAAAAAAAAGTTCTTTTCACGAGCTGCGTAAGTAGGTATCATTGTTTCTTTCTAGAGTCGATAAACGTGGTTAGACTACCAATACCTACATGCATGAGGTCAACTGAGGTCATGGCCTGTGCCTGTGTTGCCATGAAATTACTTATTTATTTTATTTAAGTTATTTATTTTTAAGGGGGTATTTTTTTTTTTAGTTTAGCCAGGTTATGTACGCATTAGTAGAATCAGCTAACGATACCTAACAACACCTTCACGGGTCGGACAGGGTTTTTGTAACATACTGTATGTGTATTGATCTAGTAAAGTATCAAACATTACACCATTCCTTTGTGCCGATTGGCTTAGTTCTGTTCTATCTCCTGCTTGTTATGGAGGGACGTGGAAAAAATATCTTTTTTCTTACTTCTCCGCTACTCTTTTCTGATTAATTTCGTTGCAGGACCCAAGACAGTTGAATCATTTCTCCGGGACTAGTCGAGTTTCTTTGCTCGGCATTTTTCTGGCAGTCTCCACTGTAGATTTTGGCTTTCAAGAGTTGCAGTGGGTGGGAAAATGTGTGGCGGATTTTGTCCCAAAAAAAAAGAAAAGTACAAAGACACTTTTAGCACTTAAATATAGAAAGCCTCTACGTTGGATTTAAGTCACACCAAGGAAATGATTCGTTCAACAAACTCACTACCAACATGATGTTCGCATATTGAAATCATAACTGTCACAACTTGACAGCCATATGGCATTGATATAACTCAACAAATTGACGTAGTTATTGCATTTAATAAAGAACTAGCTAGTTGACAACAATTTTGTCTGCGATCACTGTCTCTTATTTTTCATAACCTTATTAAAAAGTGGCCAGTCGCCAGTCGTGGTGGCTTATTGATTAAAACACCAGCCTGTCAGGTCAGGCAACTACCAATGTAAATTTTCGAAGTTATATTTACTTTCTAAGTATATCTTGGTTATTAATGACTGATTACAAGGTGAAGGGAAACATCTTGAGGAAACCTGGACTTTAAGTCTGAAATCTCCAACCCGCATTGAGCAAGCGTGGTGATTACGCTCATTCCTTCTCTGTATGAGAGGAGACCTGTGCCCAGCAGTGGGACGATAAATAGGTTGATGATGATGGTGATCAAAAACTGCTGATTCTCAGCCTAATTTGAATAAATGACTTTTATTTTTGAATGCACGGCCGATGGGAGCGTAAGGAAGCCTCTCACAAGATTTTTTCTCGTAGATGATTCAATAAAACTCTTGACGAGTTTCAGAGTATTCGAAGAAGATGCCACTTAAAAAATTACTCATGATACTGTCGTTCATAAAAATACGCTCTGCTAAATAAATATCGTTTAATGTCCTCCCAAGTTACAATATATATTCCTATAATCTTTATTAGCCTTCGTGTATGTGTCTGACAGCCTCAGTAGCGTAGCGCTAGCGAACGCAGCCGCTGCGCAAGGAGGAGCGGGTTCGATCCACGCGGAGAGCAAATATTTGTATGCATGAATATGAATATTTGCACTGGTCTGGTCGTGCCTCGGAAAGCACGTTAAGCCGTTGGTCCCGGCTGCCATACGAACATCTAATGGCAGTCGTTATGGGTTGCTAGAGCCCTCGAAAGTTCAACAATTGGTCTAGCTGCAATGCTTCGATATCGCCTTCTGGTTGTGGAGGTCAGACGGCAGTCGCTTCACGGAAAATATCGAAGTTTGGCCAAAATCAGCAGTTAGACCGGTAAAGCGGATACCAGACTCCAAAGCTGAAAAAGCTTCGGATGCGACTGGAATTAACGCTGAGATGATGATGATGACGCTCTGCTAAATAAATATCGTTTAATGTCCTCACATATTACAAAATATATTCATATAATCTTTATCAGCTTTCGTGTATGTATCTGTGTTGTAATGTGTCCATACTTTGTCATTAGTTAACATTTTATCATGAGCTGTCGACTTTTTTTTTTGACGTGATAACGTCTATTAAATCGGTATGCTGGGAGTCATTCGCGAAAACTGCGTAACGGCCGAATCTGACGCTACACGGAGTCCACGCCTACTAAAACTAACCTTAGCCTTGTAGCTTTAGAGTGCAATATTATTTACCTAAAAGCACGGTTGTAAACAATTAGTAGCAGTTTTTCGCATACATGATTAAAGCATTGATAGCCGAGTGGTGAAACGCTCGGATTAATATCGACTCACTCAAGAGGTGCCGCGGATCGATTCCTGACGGCAACGGACGTTTTTTATCCTTTTTAATTTTAAAATTTTTCCTTTTTAATTTTTCTTTTTTCTTTTTCTTTTTGCTTTTTCTTTTTTTATTTTTTAGAAAATTTAAACAAACTATTAAATAAAAATATAAATGTTATACATTACTTTATTTTAAATAATTTCATTGCACCCAGAAAAAATTACCATGTAATAGACGTTATCACGTTCAAATATCGGCAGTAGACGGAGTTCTACAGACAGCCAATTTTTCTTTTTCCGGGGTGGAACGCCCCATAGGATGTCCAGCCCTGTGGTGGGCGACGGTGTCTGTCAGAATTGTACTGACTAAAACCACCCCGGTGTCACTTCTGTCCCGAGCGCGCGTGGGGCCGCGGGAGTCTAAATTCATCCACGGCCCCAGATTCTCGTGCTGGCCCGATCTGTCCGGGCCTCGGCTCCTGCACGGGGTAGTGGGGTGTTAAGTTACCCCGTGCATGGCCTCAGAGGCGCGCGCCAACACACGCACGCGCCTCCGCCTAGGGGTCCATTGAATAGGGGGCGGGGACTTCCCCATGTCCCTCGCCCCTGGATCCGTTCAACTGATGTTGAACTTTGTTTCTCTTTTACTAACATACGATAAGTTTTTTTTTTAACTAACAATATATGGGCCTTGCCTGAAATAAAGAATTTGAATTTGAATTCAATGAGAGACAACGTCGATGGAAAAATTAAAAATGTACGGGAATATTATACAACGGTATGTTTGTTTATGCGAAAAAACACGTGATTAGTATTTTTAAGTAAAGGATCTGTGAATGAAATTTCAAAACGATATCACGAAAAACCATAAAGTTATGAGCTTGATATCTTATTTGGTTGTCCCAACAAAAATATGGTTAACACTCCGTTCAGCTTTGACAGCCTCCGTGGCGTAGCAGTAGCGAACGCGGCCGCTGCGCAAGAAGGGGCGGGTTCGATCCCTGCACACTGCAAATATTTGTATGCATGAATATGAATATTTGCACTGGTCTGGTCGTGTCTCGGAAAGCACGTTAAGCCGTTGGTTCCGCTTGCCATACGAACATCAGACGGCAGCCGCTTCAGGGAAAATATCGAAGTTTAGCCAAATCAGCAGTTAGACCTGTAAAGCGGACCGCAGACTCCAAAACTGCGGATGTGACTGGGATGAACGCTGAGATGATGATGACTCCATTCAGGCGGGCGAGCGGTGGATTGACCTCTGGCGTCAGCTGCTGTGCGGGCGTAATCTACCGTAAGCTGTGTTGCGCGCTCGGTAACAACAACACTGCAACAATTTCTAAATGTATTTGGGAAAAAATATGACATGGTGTAGCAATGATTGAAATCGATTCAGTTGCTTATTCTGAACAAATTACGAGTATATTCAGGTTTCGCATAATGAAAAAATAACGTATAGTGGTGGTGGTGTGTGTTTGTGTAGTACGTGTTTCTAACATTAGTCAAATAAAGACAATGGCGCCAATGCGGTTGTTCACAAACTAAACTAATTTTAAGTTATGTCTTCATCTTCTTCTTTCTTTTTCTTTCCATGTCGTTAAGAAAAGGACAGAAAACAAAATGTCAGTTTAGACCTGTCAAGTTAGTGCGCTCCTGACGTAAACTGGCGTATTATTAGTCGCCATGTTTTTAATCGCGTCTAAACTGTCTATGGAGTATCTTAATTTGACAGGAATAGACTTACATTTTATGTTCCGTCCTTTTTTTAACGAAATGGAAAGAAAAAGATGCACGTAACAACAGAATCGGCGCCATTGTCTATCAAAAGTCATGGAGTAATAAACTAACACTACTGTTAGTGTGTTAATGGTATTAATTTTGATAGTTCAATAATATTCATTGCGTTAGTTATGTTGTTGAGCAGGCTAATATTCGGACATTGAAGCAATGATTGAGCAATATCCATCAAAATGTTTTTAATATGTGTCTGCTGAAGCCGTACGGACGACGGGTCTGAGCAGTTGTGTTGCGATGTGTGCCGGGTACGATGCGCCAAATTTAGTTTGATTCGGAAGTTTAGTTGTGGACGGTCTCCAGATCAATCTCCCTCTGGCAGAGCATCGTTGGTCATGTCACTGCCGTCTTCCTTTTTTTTTTTTATTAAAATATAAACCAGCGCTTGACCGCAATCCCGCCTGATGGTAAGTAGTGACGCAATCGTTGATGGTAAAGCGCACTAGTTTATTAAGAGCCTATTCACTCTAGCCTTGAAGACACTCAAATTGTAGTCCGACGGAAACACCGCCGCCGGCAGATTGTTCCAGTCCCTCGATGTACGCGGTATAAGGGACGAGGCAAAATGCTTCGTCCGGATCGTAGAGGTGTTATCAATATAAGGGTGGAAACTCGCCGTGCGACGGGTCGTCCGATGGTGGAACGGATATGGGGGAATTAAATCATGCAAATCCCTCGCACACTCCCCAAAATGAATGCTATAGTACACCGAAAGGCTGGCTACTCTGCGCCTGTGCTCTAGGCTTTGGAGACTTAACTCGAGTTAAATCAGGGTCACCAATCAGCCTCTCCGCACGCCTCTCCACTGAATCCAAAGTGGCTAGGTGACACTTAGCAGCACCAGCCCAAATGTGGCTGCAGTACTCCACACACGAACGGACCTGTGCTTTGTACAACATTAGAAGCTGTTGTGAAGTACTGCCGGACCTTTGCGATAACGCCAAGTTTTCTAGCAGCCACCTTGGCCTTGCACTCAATGAACTCTCAACTGCCGTCTTCCTTCCTATTCACTCATTTTTTTTTTTGACTGAATAGGCTTTTAATAAACTAGAGCTCTGTACTAGCAATGATTGCATCACTGCTTACTATCAGGCACGATTGCAGTGAAGCACTTGTTTATAATTATTAAAATAAAATGTATATATAAATGTGTGTTTGACCAGGATCACACCTAACGGTACGCTGTAATGCAGTCGTTGATGATACAGCGGACTAGTTTATTAAGAGCCTATTCACTCCAGCCTTGAAGACTCTTAAATTGTAATCAGATAGAAAGATACATTGTTCCAGTCCCTCAATTTACGCGGTATAAAAGACAAGACGAAATGCTTGGTCCGCATTATAGTGGTCTCATTAATGTAAGGGTGGATGACCACGGGTCGTCCGATGATGGCGGAATTAAGTCATGTAGTTCCCGTGCACAATCTCATAAATAATTCCGAAAGTCTGGAGCACAAAAAAAAAAGCTTAATCTCTCAATTCTAATTCAAATAGGGATTCGTCGTGGAGGTTCTCCAGATCAATCTCCCTCTGGTGCATCATCGTTGGTGGTCTTGTTGGGTTTAACATTGCATCACCTCGCTCAACCGCCTTCCTTCCTATTCACTCAGTTTTCTTTTGAGTGAATAGGTTCTTAATAAACTAGCGGGCTTTACCATCAATGATTACATCACTGCTTACCATCAGGCGGGATTGCGGTCAACACTAGTTTATAATTATGAATAAACTTTAGTTTTTTTTATATCACCGTTGCCACACACTAGGAATATCTCGTGTATCGTGGGTTACAAACATTTTAACTCACATACCTACACAAACAGCCCAATACTGCACACAAATATTTTCCCGTTCCTAGCAGAGTGCGCCAAGATGGATGCCACTTGTTTAGTTAGTTATTTAGTGGAAAGCCCCACCGTATTGCATACAATCATTTTTTTAGGTCGTTTTAAAAACACATCAGGGTAGCTAGGTGTCAAATTCTGGGGGTACCGTAGAATTGGGAGGACCCGGCACCCCGAAAAGGCAGGTGACGAACGCTTAGGTAGTTTTTTAGCCAGTAAGAGTCGCCTCCGCGTCTCCGAGCGGATTTTTTTACATACGAAAAAAAGTTGTAGGTGTCAAAGAGATACTGTGGCTTCTGCCGCACTAGCGAGTGAAGGAAAACTGGTGGGTTTTAGTCAGAAAAAGTCCGACTCGCACCCGCGTTATCAAAAGATACGAGGGTTTATCTTGAAGAAGCAAAGCTATATGGTAATTCCCGTTAACTAAGGGTACTTAAGTAACATATTAAGTTAATATAGGAAAATATCCGAACACCTTTTTTTTGTTGGGATGGGAAATCATCAAATGTCTTCTCTCGCTCTGGGCGGAGCGGAAGGGCGTGTCAGACTTTTACTGACTAAAACCCACCCATGTTTCTTCACTTGCTTGTGCGACGGCCAGGGCCACGGTTTCTTATTTAACTAACCCACAACCCTGACCCAGGAGGCATCGGTCTTCGTGGGCCACGTCACGATGTGCTGACATCTCTTTGAGGCGCGCGTGAAACACGACGCGCCGTCGACTCGGGCCTGGTCCATACTGGGCGGCGAGTTGCCCATTGCTCACCACCCGCAGGCCCTCGCCTACGGTGGCTGGGAGTTAGGTGTCGTCTCCCGGCCAGGGCGTCTACTGCGGCGGCTGGGATTCCCGTTGCCTCACGCGCTCCGCTTCCTCCTTTATCAACATCACTGCTTCGCAGAAGGAGGTGACGGCCTGCCATGTACTCTTGCTCCGGACCATGGCCTGGACCAGGGTCGGACGCGAGAGATCGCCGCCGATCGCCGCTACGAAGACACGGCGGTGCTCTACTCAAGCCGGGCCTCCACCGTATGCTCCACCGAGACCTCAGGGCGATCCACACAATGGTGACACCCTGGCGTTTCCTCCTGTCTAATACGGAACAGGAACCTCCCAAAACAACCGTGTCCGGTGAGGTGAGGTGTGCTGCGTCAGGCGGAAGGTGAGGGCGCCGTGGCGCCTCTCTAGCCACTCCTCAAAGAGAGGACTTAGTGCCGCTATTGCGGCATACCCAAAATATCCGAACACCTTAGATTTGTAATAACACAGTTACAATTTCGTCTGGAATCCTCGTTTTGTTTTTTATTTTTTAGCCGTGTATATCGTTCCTATTTATTATGAATTATAGTTAAAATGTAATTGTCAATGAAAACCTACTTTTGACCCGTCCTTAGGGTTCCGTAGCTAACAAAGCGGCCGTATTACTTAGACTCCATTGTCCATCTGTCAGTCACTAAGCTGTATCTTATAAACCGTGGCAGCTAGACAATTGAAATTTTCACAGGCAGTGTATTTCTTTTGCCGATAAAATACCAAATACATATTAAAATAAGACTAATATTTTATTTTTGGTATTAATTTGTGCTTTTATTTTATAAAAGTGTATGATATAGCCTTTTGTACATGAATAAGAGTCGCACTTGACCGGTTTTTAGCTCTAGTTATTTTATGTTTTCTCTTGTCGACTATCAACATAAAAGTTTCTACTCGTAACAAAATATTTAGTGCTTCAATTTATTTATTTAGGGCGACAATTTGTCGGGTTCCCGAGTGGGTAAAGGGTTAACATTGATGAATCACTTGCAAACAGCAGTACAGACGACAGCACACCAAGCTGCTGCAATCTGTCAGATTTCTTTATTAGATTTTCAACTTTATCGTTAAGGGATTAAAGCTCAAGATTGATTGGGAATATTTGGCAGTTTGGGATAGCTTGACCTGCTGTCGTCCGTACATACAATATGTAAAGAAAACCCCGTCTGACCCATAAGGATAATAAAGGTTAGGTAAACACATGATCAAATATAATATGAAATATTATGTAATCATCATAGTAACAATGCTAATGAATTTTTGAATAATCTCTTTTTTCCCGCGAATTTATTCCAACTTTAACAAAATTTAGTAATTATTTAAAGAATAACAACACCGTTTACCGATGTCTGGTGAAGCCGTACGGAGGAGGGGTCTGAGCAGTCAGTTGTGTTGCGATGTGTGCCGGGTACGATGCGCCAAATGTTGTTGTGTTGGGAGTTTGGTCGTGGACGGTCTTCAGATCAATCTCCCTTTGGCGCAGCATCGTTGGTCGTGTTGTTGGGTTTAACATTGCATCACCTCGGTCAACTGCCGTCTTCCTTCCTATTCGCTCAGCTTTTCTGAGTGAATAGGCTCTTAATAAACTAGCGCGCTTTACCATCAACGATCGCATCACTGGTTACCGTCAGGCGGGATTGCTGTCAAGCGCTAGTTTATAATTATTAAAAAAAAGAACCACTTCTTCACTAACTGACCCACTTAGCAACAGTCTCCTCTACGAAGGTAATCCGTCGCGTTTCTAATCGGGTCTGTAAATTTACCGTACGTCCCTTCGGTCTTGTAGGGAACACTTAATAAAATGGATTGGGGACACAGTTGTAATGGCTTAGTAAGTTCTGTAGGCAAGATTTAATTAGGATGTCTTTTCAAGTTTCTAGATTGTGGTGTCCAAACTGTTCATTCGTTAAGTATAATATTGCTTGCTATTATGATGTATCTGAGGAGTTTGAAAGATTGGGGCTTGGGCCCCGTATGATATTTTTTTTTTTTTTTTATGAACGAGAATTGGTTTTTAGATTGTGAAAATGAATATTCTTAAAATGACGAGAATATAGATGTTTCCTGGATAAAAAATAATTGATTCTATTTATTCCGTCATTCAGATTATAGAAATATATTGGATACGTATATTTTGTTTTATCAAATCAATAAAAAATGACAAATACAGTATATTAAGAAAACCCTGTCCGACCCATAAGGATAATAAAGGTTAGGTAAACACATGACCAAATATAATATATAATTTTACGTAATCATCATAGTACCAATACAAATGAATTTTGAAATAATCTTTTTTTCCCGCGAATTAATTCCAACCGAAATTTGGTAATTTTTAAAAAAGTGACAACACCGGTATTATTATGAGCGAATAGCGATGCGACCACGTGCCGCGTCCCCTGCCGCCCGCCGCCGCGGAAGGGTGCTTATCGCATATTTATTAAGTTACCTCTTTTTGCGAATTAAATTTTATTTTTTTAGGGGATTTTTTTTTTAAGTTTAGCCCGGTTTTGTATCCATTAGTAGAATCAGTTATTGATACCTAACAACACCTTCACGGGTCGGACAGGGTTTTCTTAACATACTGTATAAAAGACATAAAAAATCAGGAGTGGTGGCTGGTGACGTCACTGCACGCTACACTTTTTAGCGAGCAGTGACGTCACACGAGTTTTCAACGCACTGTGTCGTCTTCATTTTTTATTTATATGAAAAAAGAAAAAAATACGTGCCTGATATTTTTTGGAGATCTGACTGACGGACTAATTAGTTTTTTTTTAGACATCTACCTATTGGCTTTCATGTTGTAAAAATGAATGTTCTTAATAACGACAACTGGAATTACAAATGTGAAAATGAATACTGTTAAAATTACAGGAATTGGCCTTCAGATTCATCATCATCATCTTAGCGGTAATCGCAGTCGTATCCGAAGCTTTTTTCAGCTTTTTGGAGTCTGGGGTTCGCTTTACCAGTGTAACTGCGGATTTTGGCTAAACTTCGATATTTTCCGTGAAGCGATTGCCGTCTGATCTCCACAACCCTAAGGCGATGTCGAAGTATTGCAGTTAGACCAATTGATGGAGTTTTGAGGGCTCCAACAACGTGCAACGACTGCTTAACGTTCAAATATTCACGCATACAAATATTTTCACGGCGCGGGGATCGAACCTGCGCCTCCTTGCGCAGCGGTCGCGTTCGCTACCGCTACGCCACGGAGGCTGTCTAATTTGAAGCCTAGATTGTGAAGGTAGTTCTTGAAATTACAAATACTGCCCCACTTAAAAAAGTTCAATCTAAAATGTTAAGGAAACTTCACTTAAAATAGCTTATGACGTTAAAACTCATACAACAAAAAGACTTCTGACTATGCTTTAGCATTATGTATTCTGCAAAGCTGACCGCTTTTAGTTTGAATATAAAAATAGTCTAAGAGCGTGTATTGTTTTGCTTTATTTATCTTAATAGGCGGGGCTAGACAAAGAGCTAGGTTCACACGTGGCTGTGGAGATATGAATGCAGAATTTAACACTGGAGAGGAGGGTTCGCAAAAACAGTAATAAAAAATTTAAATTATGTTTTTGGTGTTTAGATAAAAAGTTAAGGCACATAAGGGGTTAAGAGCCCGTTTCCACTTATCCAATCAGTCTTTTTGCCCCGAAATCGGACGCCGGACGTGAGTGTTCTTCTTATATCCGATCAGTATATTTTTCCGAAAGGTAGGTGGTTAGCAGTTTACATTTGATTTTCGTACGCGATGGACGGCAACTGTGATCTTCTTATATTATGGTGGTATTTTAGACGAAAAAAAAGTAGAAATTATAGAGGAAGATATAGAAGAATTATAGAAGAACTAGAAATATACTGTTACGGGCTAGGGGTACTAAAATACCAGTTAAGGGTTACGAAGTTTATTGGCTACTTGTCATTGCCTACAAGGCCTACAAGGCAATGACAAGTAGAATGTTGCTGACGTTGCACCGAAGTCTTCACTTACGTCTACGAAGTGCGTATTGTAAACACACAATAACACTACAGATGTTTCTTCACGTAGTGCTCAAAGTTCTCGTTACAGTTGTCGCAGTAGTATTCTCAAAGATCGCTTCTTAACTGTCGCTTGTTCTCGTATGGCAAGTCTAATGCAGACTGACTCTGTGCTGGCGTCACGGCGCTATATATAAGCCAGCTGATCGAACATTCCAGAATCGTCTAGACGTAATAATAATAGCGCATAACTTCGAGTACATTCGGTAGGTACTTACGGTAATTCTATACGGAAATTTCGATGTAGTCACTTAGTTGACAAAATTGATGAAACCTGTACCATTCGATAGGCCACCCTAAGTCTAGCATTGCGTTTTTATATTGCACCTACACAATGTCTAGGTCTCGAGTTATAGGGCTTAAAATTTACGCACTGCATGTCATGCGATATTGAACCTTATGCCCTCGACATAAGGTGCCTTCGTAACAATACCTTTGTTAATTTGTACTCGTCCAACGTTTTATCCCACAATACGGGTTTATTTTCGACTAGCGATATTAAAGTGCAAGCGTCCACATCCTGTTTGCACGAGCACTGGCGCCGAATGAGACAAGGGACGCAAGGAAGGCCGGGGCGGAGGGGGGCTTGTCTTCAGTCTTGACGGACCATTCGTTCACACTCATCCGATCCGGGCGTTTTGACAGATCGTCGCAGTGGCAAAACGTCCGTCAAGTAACTCGGATCAGTCATTTTTCCCGGATTAGTCATAATGTGGACAGCTCCATACTAGTTGTACGGCCACTGGCATCCGTCTATTTAGACTGACCGAGAAAAAACACTAATCGGATGAGTGGGAACGGGCTCTTAGGGGTTTTCGGTCTTTCGTTCAAAATCTCAATATTATTACAATTATTATGGACTTACATAATGTGGAAGGAGTTAACACTAAGTCATCTTGAAGCGTGTATCACACTTTCATTTTAAACTTTCAGCTTTTTAGCAAAAATTATAACAGATCGTTAACAAAATCAAAGTGGTATGTGGTTTTTTTTTTTTTGGAACGTTATATACTAGTGCTATAACCGCAGTCCCGCCTGATGGTAAGCAGTAATGCAATCGTTGATGGTAAAGCGCGCTAGTTTATTAAGAGACCGCTCACACTAGCCATGAAGATACTTAAATCGTTGCACTTATACACCATGTCATTTCAGTTGTCTTACAGCTAACTTCATCTATCCAAATATTAGTATTTAGATAGATGAAGTTAGCTGTTACATTAGTAAATCGGCTTCCCACGACATTCACCAGGTCATCGGTCTACCCTGTTGGGGTCCTCCCTACGCTGCGTCTGACGGTACGTGGTCTCCACTCCAGCCTTACCTTACTGCCCCATCGGACATCTATTGCACGAGTAATATGCCCCGCCCATTATGCCACTTATATGTTGATATGCTGAACTTGTTGCAATTTGTTACAACAATGTTGAACAACCGTCTCTGTTTTATTAACAGTCGATGAAGATGGTCTTGCAAGGTAATTTTATGAGTCAACATTGAAATCTTCAAATTTCGAATTAGGTCTCTATTGTTCTAAAGGTGCGTTATGTAGTTTTAGCGGCTTGAAGAGCTATGTCGGTGACTTTGGTTTTTCTGCGGATCTCCTCATTTTTGATTCGATCACGCAGAGAAACTCCGAGCATAGATCTTTGCTGCATTTCCATTGCCCTTTGTGTGATCTTGAGCCTTCGTATGAGGCCCATTGTGAGCGGCCATGTTTCAGTTCCATATGTCATCACTGGCAACACACATATAATTTAATAATAATTATTATTATATTATTCCGGCAGAATCAGACCAGACGAGGATATGGATTCTCATATCCGCGTCTGGTCGGATGTCGGATCGTTTATAGCGCTTTTTTTTGTTTGGGACGGGAAATCATCAAATGACCTCTTCGCTCTGGGTGGAGCGGAAGAGCGTGTCAGACTTTTACTGACTAATACCCACCCGTGTTCCTTCACTTACCTGTCGGCCAGTGCCATAGTTTCTTTTTTAACCAACCCGCAACCCTGACCCAGGAGGCATCGGTCTTCGTGGACCCCGTGACAATGTGGTGACATCTCGTTAAGGCACGCGTGAAACACAACGCGCCGTCGACTCGGGCCTGGTCCTTAGCGGGCGGCGAGCTGCCGGCTGCTTACCGCATTGTAGCGCCTTAAATTGAGTTTAGAATGGGTATTTGACGATAACGTCGCAGCCGTTTTACGTCAGTTCAACGCCCCCTTTATATCCAATAATAATAATAGCTATCTTGGACATTATTGACACTTAAGTCAATTTATGTCTCATGGACTATCTTCGGACGAACTCAAGTTTTAATAGTTTTGAGTGTAAATCTCTGTATAATAGCTGAAAGCGCCGTATAGTGTCCGATATATAAACTAAATTTATTGCACGGTTCCAGTAGAGAATTATGTGCAGAATATCCTTTATCGTGTACCTATACCATATAAATCACAGAACATAAATATGACGATTTTGCAAAGTGTGACACATTGGACTGTCTTATCGATAAGAGCGATCATTTACAGACAACCCTTGGATAGAATACCCAAGGGAAGGACAGACAAACTATGAACATAGTCTTTGGTGTACTATTTACATAGATTAGTAGCGGCCGCCAGCGACTTCGTTCGCGTGGAGTTAGTTATGCTCCGCTCCTATTGGTCGCAGCGTGATGTTATATAGCCTAAAGCCTTTCTGGATTAATGGGCTATCCAACGCAAAAATATTTTTTCAAATCCGACCATTAGTTCCTGAGATTAGCGCGTTCAAACAAACAAATAAAACTATTCAGCTTTATATATTAGTATAGAGTATAGATTAGTAGATAGATAGTTTCATAGTAAAAACTGCAAGTATTCAACTTCGGGCAATGCTTCTTTGACTAGCAGAGTAATTCTGTAACACAATAGCAATAAGTTTCATTTTGACAGTTCAACAACATCCATTGCATTATTTACGTTGTTGGGCAGAGATATTTTCGAACATAGGGAGCGATGGATTAGCAATGTACTAGGAAATGATTCTAACCGCTGGTAGGAGGTTTTGGCGGGAAAGTCAAGCTGAATGTCACGCTCATTTTTCATTGGACTATTAAAATTATTTATAGAGTTGTTTACTAAATAAAAGTTCGTGATTTATGTAGTAAAAAGTGCATTCAGTAAATAATTCATAAAGAACAGTGAAATATCGCAGCATAGTGTCCACATCGTGGCTTTGTCTCAAACCTCCATCGTAAGACGGGTCACGCGGCCGTCTTTTTCGACATGAACAATTCATTACGTGACATTGGCTAAATGCACAAACCGTGCGAAACCATAAAAGAAAGAAAGAACTGCTGTTAATAGTGCGTTTTACAATTAGGGAGATGATCTCTATTTGCAGAGCCTCTTTGGATTCCACAGCTAGAAGCAGCACTCTCAACTTAACAATACAAACCAAGTGTGTGACTACTTGCTCATACTTTGATACTATTGACGTATAGAACATGGTAGTTTTAGAGGCAGTAGCAAATTCTGTACACCCAACGCACTTAAACGTGTGTGGAGGATGGGTTTATGCAGTTGTATTGCCGGGTACGATACGCCAACTGTTATTGTGTCGAGAGTTTGGTCGTGGAGAGTCTCCAAATTAATCTTCCTCTGACGCAGCATCGTTAGTCGTATTGTTGGGTTTAACATTACCTCGTTCAACTGCCGTCTTCTTTCCTATACACTCAGTTTTTTTGAGTGATTTGGCTCTTAATAATCTAGCTCGCTTTGCCATCAACGATTGCATCACTGCTTACCATCAGGCGATATTGTGGTCAAGCACTAGTTTATAATCATAAGCATTCAACGCGATACGCTGCTCTAAAAATCAAATTCAAACGTCATTTATTCAAATAAGACTCAAAATTACAAAAACTTTCACCCTAAGTTTTGCTTTTCGGTACTTCCTAGTGCTTTCGCTGGAAAAAGAACGTCAAGGAATTCCTCAGCCCACAGCTGGTTGTTCAGTTAAAATACACATGAATTTATACAACAATATGCATGTTACGTAACTAACAACAATAAACTTGTTTTATAATACTTGTTTAATAACATACAAATTTATCTTAATACAGATTAACTTATAAATTTAAAAAGTTAAAAAAAAAAAATGTACAAGTATATAAAAGAGGAATGGAAATAACTAGAGGACATCAAAAAATTCATCCGCATCGCTGTCAACAGGAAACGTGCCCAAAAGGCTGGCAGCATTGCCACGTTGTATGGCGATGCTGATTCTTTGGCCAAAAAATAGTCCAGCCCTCTGGTCATGACAATAAACTAAATATTTAACCATTTCTATCTATCTCGTCGTGGCCTAGTGGTTAAAACCCAGCCTCTCAAATAGGTGTGGTTTCGATTCCAGGTCAGGCAAGTATCCATGTAACTTTTTTAAAGTCATATGTACTTTCTAAGTATACCTTGGACACCAATTACTGATTACAAGGTGAAGGAAAACTTCTTGAGGAAACCTGGACTTTAAGTGTGAAATCGCCAATACGTATTGAGCAAGCGTGGTAATTTTGCTCAATCATTCTCTGTATGAGAGGAGACCTGTACCCAGCAGTGGCACAATAAAAAAGGTTGACGATAATAATGATCTCCTACCAAACATACCAACGATTTCAACATTTATGTTTAATAATTAAACTTCTACAAAAACAGAAAACAAATATGAGTTCACATTCACGTTTTTTGCTAACCCTACCCGATGACGTCACAGCCGGTGTCTCAGTTTATTCCGGCTGAATATTTCAGGCCGTAATTACAGCCTCTTTTCAGCCATTCACGGTCGTGGCTTGCCCTTAATTCGAGTCCAGGGCACACAGTATAAAATATTCAGTAGATCAACGCTGTGACAGAGAATAATCTTTTTGAAATTTGTTGCGAATTTAGAAGGCTGTGTTTAATTTTGTTGTATATTGTTTTTATTGTACTATATTATTTATCACACCTGTAGGTGGTACAAAATAAGTCAGACAGAGAAATTAATTGTGATAGAAATTGACAACATAATTATCGCAACTAACAGTACTCTAAAAATTCACGTTTCAAGGAACGATTACGTTTTTAACCAGTGTTTTTCTTTGTAAGTGAATTGTATTCTGTTTTTGAGAAATAAATGCCTTAACCATATTTTACCTTAATCGCTCTACAGATAAGTTAGATAGCGGCACAAAAAATTACAGCTGTTATTTGAATGTACAGTAAGGGTCAAAAGTACATTACCACTTTTGAATTTTATTGCACTAACAATAAGTGTCAAAAGTGGTACTCAACCCAAACTGTAAAAAACAGTTTTAGTTGGGCGTCAATTTACTGAGCAATGAATAACTTTATGTATGTATATCTGACTTAATTACCTTTTTCATTCTAATTGACATAATCACTCTTTAATGTTCCCGCTCCTGGGACACAAGCTGGCCTCTTTTTCTCACTCACCACTGCTCTCAAAACTGTAAAACACAAACACAACTGTAAAACTGAAAAACATCTTGAGTATTTTCTCGGTGATAGGCCGCATCGGCTGCCGGCAGAAGTTACCACCCACCAAACAAAGTCTTGCCGCCAAACTATTCGTCGTGTTCCAGCATGATGTATGGTGAAGCCGTGCGGAGGAAGGGTCAGAGCAGTTGTGTTGCGATGTGTGCCGGATACGATGCGCCAAGTGTTGTTGTGTCGGGAGTTTGGTCGTGGAGGGTCTCCACATCAATTTCCCTCTGGCGTAGCATCATTGGTCGTGTTGTTGGGTTATAAATTTCATCCCATCGCTCAACTGCCGTCTTCCTTCCTATTCACTCAGTTTTTTTAGGGAAAGTTTAAAAGTTTAGGCTCCTAATAAACTAGCTTTACCATTAACGACTTCATGAAAAAACAATAATATTAACAATATTGCGTATTTATCTACAAAAGTTCAATGTATTTTTTCTTTCCGTTCGTTCTTATAATTTCGTTAAGAGAAAGATGGTAGATATAATATTAGTACAGTTCAGTTAAATTAAAATAGTCTATAGACATTTCAAACGCGATTAAATACACATCATTTCACATCAAGTGCTGACTAATTTGACAGAGCTGAAATTTATTTATCTTATGTAATTTTCTTCAAGAAATGTTAAGAAAATAATGCTTAAATTTAGTTTCAATAACTTGGGAATAGCGATGTATCCAAGATGTGAAAATCAAAAAAAAAAAAAAAAATAGTCCCTCTTATAAATAATAAAAAAAAAAAAAAATAAGACCCGTATTTTTTATTTTGTCGAAATTAGCAAAAACTACTGAGATATAGCGTATTAAAGTTACGGAGTGGGGGTTAATTACGCCGTGGTATATTTTGTACCACTGCGTGACGTCATGCGACTTTTCAAATCAATATATCTTCGAAAGTATTAAAATGAAAAAAAAAATAAACAATACGTGATCAATATTTTTATAAAACTATTTTTTTTTTTAATAATTATAAACTAGCGCTTGACCGCAATCCCGCCTGATGGTAAGCAGTGATGCGATCGTTGATGGTAAAGCACGCTAGTTTATTAAGAGCCTATTCACTCAGAAAAAACTGAGCAAATAGAAAGGAAGACGGCAGTTGAGCGAGGTGATGCAATGTTAAACCCAACAACACGACCAACGATGCTGCGCCAAAGGGAGATTGATCTGGAGACCCCCCACGACCAAACACCCGACACAACAACATTTGGCGCATCGTACCCGGCACACATCGCAGCACAACTGCTCAGACCCGTCCTCCGTACGGCTTCACCAGACATCATGCCGGAAAAAAAAAATTAAGATACAAACCACAGTTTTCAATAAATTAAGTACACAAACCAACCCGCACTGGGTCAGCGTGGGACACCGGCCGCCGGCAGAAGTTGCCACCCACCAGACAAAGCCTTGCCGCCAAGCGATTTGTCGTGTTCCGGCATGATGTCTGGTGAAGCCGCACGGAGGACGGGTCTGAGCAGTTGTGTTGCGATGTGTGCCGGGTACGATGAGCCAAATGTTGTTGTGTTGGTAGTTTGGTCGTGGAGGGTGTTCAGATTAATCTCCCTTTGGCGCAGCATCGTTGGTCGTGTTGTTGGGTTTAACATTGCATCACCTCGCTCAACTGCCGTCTTCCTTACTATTCGCTCAATCTGAGTGAATAGGTTCTTAATAAACTAGTGCGCTTTACCATCAACGATCGCATCACTGCTTACCATCAGGCGGAATTGCGGTCAAGCGCTAGTTTATAATTATTAAAAAAAAAAAAGATTACGCCCTACTCCTTCTTACCGAGAGGAGGCTCCTGTCCCAATAAAGGGAACGCTGATGAAGTACACATATTGAACCAATAAATTCCGTTTAAAGGTAAAAGTTCAAATTATTAATTTAGTCTTGTTAAATTAAGATATTCCATAGACAGTTTAATTCATCATTATTTCAGGCGATAGACGTCCACCGCTGGACATAGGCCTCCCCCAAAGATATCCACGATGACCGGTCCTGCGCCTCCCGCATCCAGCGGTTTCCCGCGACCTTCACTAGGTCGTCGGTCCACCTTGTCGGGGGCCTACCCACGCTGCGTCTTCCGGTGCATGGTCGCCACTCGAGAACTCGCCGGCCCTATCGGGCATCAGTCCTACGGGCAATATGCCCGTCCCACTGCCGCTTTAGTGTTGCAATTCTTCGGACTTCTAGTTCTTCTGCGGATCTCCTCATTCCTGATTCGATCACGCAGTGAAACTCCGAGCATAACCCTCTCCATTGCCCTTTGAGTAACCTTGAGTCTTCTTATAAGGCCCGTTGATAGCTACCAGGTCTCAATTCCATAAGTCATCAGGCAACATACACAGGTCGAAGACTAGTTAAGAAGAGTAGTAGAAGACGAGTTTAGACGCGATTAAATACATAGTGTCTCAAAATATATAAATTAACGACAGACGTGGACTAATTTGATAGGACAAAGATAAGATAAAGATAAATTTATTTGCATAAACATGTGTGTACATATAAGAATATAAATGCATGCATAAAAAAACAAATAAGATCCGTCATGTTTGCTACCTAGTATGGCGTGCAAATATTTTGAATAATAGGGATTTAAATAATACATTTCAGGACAAAAAAAAAAATATAATGGAATTAGAACACAAAATTAAACGTCAACACGAGAAAAAAATGTAACAATGCATCAAAATCCATGTCAAAGCGTACTAAGCGTACTTAATTAATGAATTTCTGACAGAAGCAGCTTGCTTCTGTCAGAAATTCATTAATTAATTACGCTTAGTACGCTTTGTCAAATAAATATGACTTTAGTCGACATTTCAAGTGTACATTATTTAACTCCCTCCAAATTTTAGGTAGCTTGTTATAAATAATCGGAGCCATGCAAAAAACACTTTTCGCATAAGTGCTGTCTTGCTCCAATGCAGATACAGCTGACTCCGATCACGCTAAAAGACATAACTGTTACCAGAATATAAAATGAAGTCAGTGTCAAAATTTAAAACTAATATTTATCTTCTGTCTTTTTCTTAATGAAATAAAAAGAAAAAGATTACTAACATTTAGTTTGTCAATACGGGAATCAGAGCAACTGTTCATCAACATCAACATCCTCAATATTTACTTACACTTGTATTAATGAGTAACGTAAACTATCTAAACAAAATACTCACAATTTACTAACCTAGATAAAATAACATTGTTCTAACATCTACTAACAGTCTACTCAAATAAAAGCGTTTGATCTACCTCACATAACGAAGGAAAGATAAATATTATGGTCCTTCAGATATAAATTATACCTTCATATCTACCCACATAGGTAAGTTTCTTTACCTACATATGTACAGTAAGAGTCCAAAAGTGGAGTACCACTTTTGACACTTATTCTTAGTGCAATAAAGTTCAAAAGTGGTAATGCATTTTTGCTTTATTTGGTGGTGATACAATATAATCTCACATTTAAGGGGCTAGTGGCTAATTAATAACAGCCTCACAGCCGGGTAATTGCATAACACACTACCAATAGCAATGGGTTTCATTTTGACAGTTCAACGACGTTCATTACGTTGTATACGTTGTTGAACAAACAAATTTTTTGAACTTATGAAGCAATGGATTAGCAAATATACAGTTAATAACAATTGTGTATTATGCGATTAGTGTTTTTTTTTATAAAATTATAAACCAGCGCTTGACCGCAATCCTGCCTGATGGTAAGCAGTGACGCAGTCGTTGATGGTAAAGCGCACTAGTTTATTAAAAGCCTATTCACTCTAGCCTTGAAGACACTCAAATTGTAGTCCGACGGAAACACCGCCGCTGGCAAACTGTTCCAGTCCCTCGATGTACGCGGTATAAAGGAGGAGGCGAAACGCTTCTTTCGGATCGTAATGGTGGAAACTCGCCGTACGACGGGTCGTCCGATGGTGGAACGGAGATGGGGGAATTAAATCATGCAATTCCTTCGCACACTCCTCAAAATGTGCTCTAGGCCTTGTGCTGTAGTGTGCTGGTTGATCGATCAGGTTAAGCTTCGCTTGCCGCAGTTGTTCTGTGAATTATCATCATCATCTCAGTGTTAATACCAGTCGCATCCGAAGCTTTTCCAGCTTTGGAGTCTGGGGTCCGCTTTGCCAGTCTAACTACTGATTTTGGCTAAACTTAGATATTTTCCATGAAGCGACTGCCGTCTGACCTCCACAACCCGAAGATGATATCGAAGCATTGGATTTAGACCAATTGTTTGGACTTTTGAGGGCTCCAACAACCCGTAACGACTGTCATTAGATGTTCGTATGACAACTGGGACCAACGGCTTAACGTGCTTTCCGAGGCACGACCAGACCACTGCAAATATTATATGCATGAATATGGGGGATCGAACCCTTGTGCAGCGGCCGCGTTCGCTACCGCTACGCCACGGAGGCTGTCAATGATGAATGAAAGATGTTCTGTGGATGACCACCTTTAGTTATTTATTTTTTAAACTAGTGTTTGACCGCAATACCACCTGATGGTTACCAATGATGCAATCGTTGGTAAAATCTTTATATGTCTGTTCTATAATCTATACGGTGTACACAATAAAGGGTATTCTATTCTATTCTATTCTATCTGATCAATTGCTCATTGCATGTTTGAGCCGCAGTTTGAACAAACGGCTATCTCAGTTTTTAAACTGCAACATTCTGACTTGATTTACTGCTTAAAAAATACTATGTAACCGACTTTTATAAACTGTAATTCAGTGTGATTTTCACTCATTGACTACCTGTCGGTTTTAATCAGTCTTAGATTGAGAAAAAAATCTGAAGACTGTACAACATTTTTCTGACATTTAAATTAAACCTTTTGTATTCGTAATAGTGAGCGGTGCTGGCCTAGCGGTTTGTGTTTATTGTATGTTTTGTACTGGTCTCAAAACGATGAAGGAAAACATCATGAGGGAATCGCGAAACCATGTTCTAGAAGCAAAACTTCGAAGACATGTGGCTTCTACCAACCCGGACTGGGCCCGCCTGATAGATTACGGACAACTCCCTCCGGAAGTGGGAACATTATGGGCTGATTGATTGGATCGGGTGGTAGTGGCTCCCATGATTGATTCAACTTACCTGAAATGAGCTTGGAATGAGGCCCAAAGTGGTAAGTACCAATCGGAGGTTACAGAAGCAGTGTTTGTTCTCGCAACCCCCGTCGAAGGTGTGAGATGAAACACCGAGGTGGTTTTAAGGCAGTAAGAGGCTGACAGACCCCGCCGCCCGCCTTAGAGCGGAGGACATCCATGAGGACCCCCGAGGGGAATAAAAAGTGAGCTTCGAATAACCTGTCAATAGTGTAAAACCCTTATAATCATCATCAACATCTCCGGGTTAATTCCAGTCGCCTGCGAAGCCTTTTCCAGCTCTGGAGTCTGTGGTCCGCTTTACCAGTATAACTGCTGATTTAGGCTAAACTTCGACATTCTCAGTGAAACGACTGCCGTCTGACCTCCACAACCAGAAGGCGATATCGAAGCATTGCAGTTAGATCAATTGTTGGACTTTAGAGGGCTCCAACAACACGTAACGACTACCATTCGATGTTCGTATGGCAACCGGGACCAACGGCTTAACGTGCTTTCCGAGGCACGACCAGACCAGTGCAAATATTCATATTCATGCACACAAATATTTGCACTGCGCGGGGATCGAAGCCTACTTGCGCAACGGTCGCGTTCACTACCACAACGCAACGGGGGCTGTCAAACCTTTATCATCAGTTGGAATGACAGCTTACTCTACGCTTACTATTCAAATGGTGAGTTTTCGTTTTCGTCGGATTGTTGTTGTTGTTGTAGTTAGGTTGTTTTTGTAAACCCAAGCAAGTGTTTTCCATTGTTTTAACAATTTAACCGCTGCGATCCGGACGAAGCGTTTCGCTTCTTCTTTTATACCGCGTACATCGAGGGCCTGGATCAATTTGCCGGCGGCGGTTTTTCCGTCACACTACAATTTGAGTGTCTTCAGGGCTAGCGTGAATAGGCTCTTAATAAACTAGCGCGCTTTGCCATCAACGATCGCATCAAGGCTTATCATCAGGCGGGATTGCAGTCAAGCGCAAGTTTATAATATATATATTAAAAAAAAAACTATGCTTAGGGACTAGACTCGCTGTAACACTTTCTAACATCTCAGAAACAAAACATCCTAAAAAATCCGTTCAATTTCATCCTTTTATGGAATGACAAGACTCCATCCTAACACAATTTAGCGGGTAGCATTCTTCGAATATTCAAGGGTCGCATCGATTTCGGCTAAAGAGGGGCCTTAAAGAGGTCAATTTTTGGGACCCTGAAGGCCCCAATAGGTTCTATGATTGCTCAAATTTATTTCGTGATCGTTCGCTGATAATAAGATTCAATTCTGTTCGGAGTATGGTGGTAATATCTAAGCTTTCATTATATTAATGTAACTAGGTATTATATTTTTGGAGAACTGATATACACATGTACAAACTTACGAATTCATAGATCCCCTTTTAAGCAGAAACTACATCCAAGAATCGGTGGTAGGCTACATAGGCTGCCGGCAGAAGTTACCACCCACCAGACAAAGTCCTACCGCCAAGCGATTCAATTCTGTTCGGAGTATGGTGGTAATATCTAAGCTTTCATTATTTTAATGTAACTAGGTATTATATTTTTGGAGAACTGATATATACATGTATAAACTTACGAATTCATAGATCCCCTTTTAAGCAGAAACTACATCCAAGAATCGGTAGTAGGCTACATAGGCTGCCGGCAGAAGTTACCACCCACCAGACAAAGTCCTACCGCCAAGCGATTCGTCGTGTTCCGGCATGATGTCTGGTGAAGCTGTACATTGGACGGGTCTGAGCAGTTGTGTTGCGATGTGTGCCGGGTACGATGCGCCAAGTGTTGTTGTGTCGGGAGTTTGGTCATGGAGGGTCTCCACATCAATCTCCCTCTGGCGCAGCATCGTTGGTAATGTTGTTAGGATTAACATTGCACCACCTCGCTCAACTGCCGTCTTCCTTCCTATTCACTAAGTTTTTTAAGTGAATGGGTTTAATAAACTAGCGCGCTTTACCATCAACGATTTCATCACTGCTTACCATCAGGCGGGATTGCAGTCAAGCGCTAGTTTATAATTATTTAAAAAAAAATCCAAGAGCGCGGTGGCCTAGTGCATAGGCATAATTATATGTACTTTCTAAGTATATCCTGGACACCAATGACTGAAGGTGAAGGAAAACATCTTGAGGAAACCTGGACTTTAAGTCTGAAATCGCCAATCCGCATTGAGCAAGCGTGGTGATAACGCTCAATCCTTCTCTGTATGAGGTTGATAACGATGATGATGATTTTAAGTACAGCCGATCGTATCTGTAAACATCTCATCGCGAAAAGTTAGATGAAGTGAGTTGTTCATCTATCTATACTAATATATAAAGCTGAAGAGATTGTTTGTTTGAACACGCTAATCTCAGGAACTACCGGCCCGATTTGAAAAAATATTTTTGCGTTAGTTAGCCCATTAATCCAGGAAGGCTTTAGGCTATATAACATTACGTTGCAACCAATGGGAGTGGAGCATAACAAAATTTAAAATATATGCTGTATATTATGATCTAGAAGTGTAGGGGGAGACGGGGCACCTTGATACGATTTTTACTTTGACCCAATAAAAGACGATCTAATGATAGTTACATCCAATTTAATAACCATAATATATTCAATATAATTCAGTTAACTTGTTACATACAAATTAACCGATAGATTTAATCACACAATGTATTAGAGCCTATTTACTAAAAAATTAAATTTGTATCAATGTACCCCCGTACATTGATACAAATTTCATTTTTTGGGACATATCCCCCCTCATTGGTACATACACTCACTGGCACTTTGGTTCATAGAAATATTTCTACAAATTAAACAAGTTTTATTGATTTTCGCTCTTAGCGATAAGACCGCCCATTGTGTCACCCTTTGTAAAATCTTTATATTTATGTTTCTGTAATCTATATGGTGTACATATTAAAGAGTATTCTATTCTATTCTCTTCTATTCTGACCTTCATTTAATAATTATTTTAAATTATATTTGTTCACTGCTTTTGTTATTTATAATTTTCCTTCCAACACGTCAGATATCGCAGAATCCGCGGAAATTTCATTGATGGAACTTTTATTCATCTTGCGTTTAAATCTTCAAACCATTTTTCTATAAAGATAGTAAAATATATTACCTAAGTCTCACATACATAAATATTTAATAAAATATCGGGGTATCAATGTGCCCCAAGAGCACTTGCATCTATGTGCCCCTGCCTACTACAATCGAAATCAACATTTTATGAAAATTAAAGCAATAAATAATCAAAAAATTGAAGTCTATTTAATGCGATGACAGATATGTACTTATCAAATGTCTTAATATAACACAGGTAACACTAAATAAATAAATAGAATCACATCCGAAAGAAAACTACGAAAATTTTGTTGCGAACATCAGAAACAGTTGTATACGTGTCAGCGCAGAGCAACGTACACTCTGTACGTTGCTCTGCGCTAGTGTGCATATAGCCTTTACTATATATCTTCTTATCGGTGGCGGATGACTCTTCTAGCGTGTTTTGTGAATGAATATTCGATGAATATTGACTATATCTTATGATGTGCCCCTTGTATCAATGTACCCCGTCTCCCCCTTATAATGTATTCATAGAAATTGACTTCTTTGGGGTAAAATAAGTTCAAATAACTAACTCCACGCGATGAAGTCTCGGGCGGCCGTAGTGTATAACTTTGGTTGTAATGACTGCTCGTTCTACATAAGTTTTCTTGTTGTCATGGTTAGAGAATCGGACTGTTAGGTAGGTAGGAGTGCGGCGATCGGCTGCGATCTCTCGCGTACTCGCGTTTCAAAATTACCATTGTGTGGATCACCCTGAGAAAACGGTGGAGGTCTGCCCGGATTGGGCAGAGCACCGCCATGTCCTTGTAGCGGCGATCGGCGGCGATTTCTAGCTTCCGACCCTGGTCCAGGCCATGGTGTGGAGCGAGAGTTATGGCAGGCCGTCACCTCCTTCTGCAAAGCAGTGATGCTGAAAAAGGAGAAGGTAGAGCGCGTCTTTTTCTTTTTATTCAGCCTACAGAGGTCCACTGTTGAACAAAGGCTTCTTTCCACGATGACAGGTCTCGTACTGCCCGCATCCATCGGCTTCCCGCAACCTTTACCAGGTCATCGATCCACCTTGTTGGGGGCCTCCCTACGCTGGTCTTCCGGTACGTGGCCGCTACTCCAGAACCTTACTGACCGATCGGCCATCAGTTCTACGAGTAAAGTGCCCGCCCACTGCCACTTAATTTTAGCGACTTGAAGACGTCGGTGCCTTTGGTTCTTCTGTGGATCTCGTCATTTCTGATTCGATCGGGCAGAGAAACTCCGAGCGTAGCTCTTTCCATCGCCCTTTGTGTGACTCTGAGTCTTCGTATGAGGCCCATTGTGAGCGACCACATGCATCATCCTCACTCCTCTAGCCGCCGCAAGAGACGCCCTAGTCGGGAGACAACATCGAATTCTCAGCCGCCGTAGGCTCATGCTTGCGGGCGGCGAGCAGTGGGCAGACCGCCGCCCGGTAAGGACCAGGTCCAGGTCAACTGCGCGTTGTTTCACGTGCGCCTTATAAAGATGTCATCACATCGTGACGGGGTCTACGGAGGCTGATGCCTGGGCCAAGGTTGCGGGTTGGTTGAAATCGCACTGGCAATTGAAAGAACACGGGTGAGTTTTAGTCAGTAAAAGTCTGAGACGCTTTTCCGCTCCTCCCAGAACGGGAGAAGTAATTTGATGATATGCCATCCGCAAACAGAAGGCTGTAGAACAAAACAAGTCTTATTTGTTGCTGTCTTCGTGTAATTGCTTTACAACTTTTGACAATAATAACAACACAATTTAAACTTCAGTGAGGGCTTCTGTTGTTTCAAATTGTTGATTAACGTAACGTATGTACATTAAATGTTAATGAGTATGTATATACGTCATCGTAATTATTTGATGGGAGTTCAGACAATGATTTTTTAATTATACTTTGGTCTTCTTCGTCTTCATCTCAGCGTTAATCCCAGTCGCATCCAAACCTTTTTCAGCTTTGGAGTCTGGGGTCCGCTTTACCAGTCTAACTGCTGATTTTGGCTAAATTTCGATATTTTTCGTGACAGCGACTGCCGTCTGACCTCCACAACCCGAAGGTGATATCGAAGAATTGCAGTTAGACCAATTGTTGGACTTTTGAGGGCTCTAGTAACCCGTAACGACTGCCATTAGATGTTCGTATGGCAACCGGGACCAACGGCTTTACGTGCTTTCTGAGGCACGACCAGATCAATGCAAATATTCATATTCATGCATACAAATATTTGCACTGCACGGGGGTACGGCCGCGTTCGATACCGCCATGCCACGGAGGCTATCGTTTAATAGTACTTTAGTATAGGGTGATTATGGATACGCTGTTTATCGTGAAACTTTATCAAAATAAATTTCACATCATTTCCCTCTTTCTCTCAAGTCTTGTAGTATTAGGAATATCGTGTTTTTACGCTTCACTTGCACAAAATCCCCTGAAAATATACTTAGAATTATAAGAGGAAAGAAAATGAGTTAAATGGATCAAATTAAATCCGGGTAATTTATTTTCATGCTTCGTTTTCTTTGAGAAACAAGATAAACGTTACAGAAGAGTCGGTTTCTTTGTTATAGATCTATGAACAAATGTGTTACTAAGAGAAAGCTAGTAGAAAATACTATGAATATTTTATTATCAGTCTAAACTTATCTAAGTTGTTTATGATAGTGTTGAAAAGCTTAACATATTATGACGAATGCACCTTATGTCGATGGCATAAGGTTCAATACTGCGTGACATGCAGTGGGTAACTTTTAAGCCTTATAACTCCAGACCTAGACATTGTATAGGTGCAATATAAAAACGCATTGCTAGACCTAGGGTGGCCTATCGAATGGTACATAACTTAAAAAAAAACATCCCCTAAAAAAAATATTATTTCGCAAAAAGAGGTAACTTAATACATGTGCGGTAAGCAACCCTTCCGCGGGCGGCGGGGGGCAGGGCACGCGGTACGTGGTCGCATCGCTATTCGCTCATAATAATACCGGTGTTGTCACTTTTTTTAAAAATACCAAATTTCGGGGAAGTTGGACTTAATTCGAGGGAAAAAAAGATTATTTCAAAATGCATTAGTATTGTTTCTATGATGATTACGTAAAATCTTATATTATATTTGGTCAAGTGTTTACCATACCTTTATTATCCTTATGGATCGGACAGGGTTTTCTTTACATATTGTATACACGTCATGTTTCAGTGAACAATTTTCTCACATCAGTCACTTCACACTAATTCAGGTTTAGTTGAAAATCAGCGTTGCACTAGTTGCCATCAGCCGAGAGGTCTCTCTGTTTTTTAAGTGCGCGCATCTATATACTCATGGACTAACGGTATCTATACTGTATATATTTAATTTTAATTTAATTTAATTTTAATTATAATATATAAAGCTGAAGAGTTTGTTTGTTTGAACGCGCTAATCTCAGGTCAACTACGGGTCCGATTTGAAAAATTCTTTTTGTGTTGGATAGCTCATTAATCCCGGAAGGTTTTAGGGTATATAACATCACGCTGCGACCAATAGGAGTGGAGCATAACTAACTCCACGCGAACGAAGTCGCTAGCGGCAGCTAGTGGTATTATATTTAAAAATAATACAACACACAGACACGTCCACCTCGGTAGTATACAGAGCTGGTTGCGCAGACAACACGGTGGTGTGTTTAACCGCCGAAACCGTAGAGGGTACGTCCCTGGCACTTCATAGCATAGACGACGGCAATGGCGCTGACGATCTTCCTCAGCTAGCCTCTCTGCTATTTTCTTAAATCGCTGTTCTTCTTCAGCCTATGGACGTACACTGCTGGAAAAAGGCCTCCCTCAAGGCTTTCCACGCTAACCGTTCTTGTGCTGTCCGCATCCATCGGCTTCCCGCGACCTTCACCAGGTTATCGGTCTACCTTGTTGGGGGCCTCCCTACGCTGCATCTTCTAGTACGTGGCCGCCACTCCAGAACCTTACTGCCCCATCGGCCGTCGGTTCTACGAGCAATGTGCCCTGCCCACTGCCACTTAAGTTTAGCCACTCGCAGAGCTATGTCGGTGACTTTGGTTCTTCTGCGGATCTCCTCATTTCTGATTCGATCACGCAGAGAAACTCCGAGTATAGCTCTTTCCATTGCCCTTTGTGTGACTCTGACTCTTCGTATGAGGCCCATTGTGAGCGACCACGTTTCAGTTCCGTAAGTCATCACTGGCAGCACACACTGGTCAAAGACTTTAGTCTTGGGACACTGTGGTATCTTGGACGACGAGAAGATGTATCGTGGCTTCCCGAACGCTGACCATCTGAGCTGGATTCGACGAAACACCTCTTTCTCGAAGTTGGACCTACCTAGTTGGACTGTTTGTCCCTGGCATATATACTCTCTAAATAAATCGCTGTTAATACTATATTTTTTTTTTTATTTCAAGTTATATTTTATTTTATTTTCTGTATATTAGAACGTTATTTTATGTTTATGCGATACCTGAATACAGTTTGTTTAGAATAAGTGACTGAATCAATTCTAATCATTTTTACAGTATGCTATTGTTTTTTTCCCAATACATATGTTTAGAAATTGTTGCAGTGTGCATACTACTGTACATATTACTTGCGCGCGCGTCACAGCTGACGCCAGAGGTCAATGCACCGCGCTCGCCCGCCCGAGCGGAGCTTCGACATATGCATATTTTTGTTGGGACAGCCAAGTAAAACAGCAAACTCAAAACTTCGTGGTTTTTCAATATATATTTTTGAAATTTTATACATAGATTCTTTACTTAAAAATACTGGACACATGTTTCGGGTGTTTCGGGGTTCGCAAAAACAAAAAATAATGTTGCATATTTTTGTTTATGATAAATCCATTGTTATCGTGTATAATATTTCTTTTACCTATCCAAATCTTGTACTACTTGCCAACTCTCCCGTAAAACAACATTATACATCCCTTTTACAGTTTCTCGAGCGGAACAATAAATATATCTTTATCTTGAACGAGAAAAGAAAAGATAATAATCTTTCCTGAGCTTGAAGTATACGAAGTAAGTAAAGGCCTTGTAACAGTATCTGTTAATCTCTACAATAATATTGAAGACAAATATCGCTAGAACAAAGAAAAAAGAATATTTCTACTTGAATAGAAAGATATCCCCTCCGCTAGTAGAATTGGCCGCGAATTGCAGGTTGTATAGGTCTCCCAAAGTGATAATGCGCATAGAAATCCTCGTCACTGTTCGGCAACGGTCGTATTCCCCGAGCGTTCGGAAGAAGATATGTATATAGAGTGGTTAAGTGCATAAAAAGTGGTTAAGTGCACCACTCTATATACATATCTAGCTTCACTTTCAATTTTCACAGAGCTTTTTAATAAATAGATGTATAGATAAGTAGTTGACAGCCTCCGTGGTGTAGCGGTAGCGAACTGGGCCGCTACGCAAGGAGGCGCGGTTTCGATGCCGCGCAGCATATTTGCACTGTTCGTTCTTCGGAAAGCACGTTAAGCCGTTGGTCCCGGTTGCTATACGAACATCTAATGGCGGTCTTTACTGGTCTTTAATTGGTCTAACTACAATGCTTCGACATTGCTTTTGGGTTGTGTAGATCAGACGACAGTCGCTTCACGGAACATATCGAAGTTTAGCCAAAATCAGCAGTTAGACTGGTAAAGCGGACCCCAGACTCTAAAGCTAAAAATGCTTTAATGCGACTGGGTCGCATCGGATGCGACTGGGTTTAACGCTGAGATGATAATGATGAGTTAAATAAGTGTGTCAACATCAGATTTCTCAGATCTAACTACATTTTTTTTTAATAATTATAAATTAGCGCTTGACCGCAATCCCGCCTGATGGTAAGCAGAAATGCGATCGTTGATGGTAAAGCGCGCAAGTTTATTAAGAGCCTATTCACTCAAAAAACTGAGCGAATAGGAAGGAAGACGCCAACGATGCTGCGCCAAAGGGAGATTGATTTGGAGACCCTCCACGACCAAACTCCCAACACAACAACATTTGGCGCATCGTACCCAGCACACATCGCAACACAACTGCTCATACCCTACCTCCGTACGGCTTCGCCAGACATCATGCCGGAACACGACAAATCGCTTGGCGGCAAGACTTTGTCTGGTGGGTGGTAACTTCTGCCTACGGCCGATGTTATGGCCTACCACCGAGGATATCCAAATATATAAGTATGAAATTACTTTCAAAAGGTGTTATCGGCATGTACTTAGGTTACGAGCATATGTAACACCTTTACACCAAGAAGGAAGCTAATAGAAAGATAAGAAGCGAAAATATACGATATTCTTAGATTCAATAGCATTTTAGAAGACGATCAATAGAGTCAAGATAAAAATAACGGTCTTCCGACGCCATTTTGGATTCGTGTGACTTCACTAGTTTTAGAATGTTATCTATGTGGTTGTGATTTATTTTGGTACGTGTTCTGATTAAAACATTTTTTTTTTACTTTTTAACTAACCAAAAAAATGCACGAAAAATGTAAAATATTGTGATTATTTTCTGTAGACCTGTCATGACTTTGTGCTAATATTATAAAAACAAAAGGTGGTGTGTATTAGGGATGTGACGTAGTTATATCGGAACCGGTTCCGGAGTCAGAGATCTTAAATTTGATTTATCGGAGTCGAAACCGGAGGCGGAGGCAGGGTCAAAAGTGGTGGTAGGAGATAGATTTTTTATTTAAACACAAAAAAACATTATTCTATTCAGTCAATTTTTTCACTTAAATTTTTGATTGTAAAATTTAACACGAACAGTGAAAAGAAAATTGGCATATTTCTAAATGAACAAGAAATTAAATGAAATTAATTAAAAGCCAAAGTAGCATATTATTTTACACTAGTTTAAAATATTATGATGACGTACTGTGCTTGTCCCGCAACTACTATTAATGATGTACAATGATTAGGTGAAGACGCTGGCACCCTAAACACAAGTTAAATCTTACATGGGATGACAGAGCTCGACAATAACTCTGTTTCCCTAGTAGCATAGTATTTAGATATACCTATGCGATTTCTTTTTGTACAAATTAGTGTGGCAATTTTTTTTTTTATTATTATATGACATTAAATGAACAAAAGCTTTGAAACTAATTAAATCAAATGTGTTGACTCCAAAATTAGCGAAAAATGCACGATAGAGTACATAGCAGGAGTCGGGGTATTCCCTTACTCCTATGAACCTCCTACTATGAACCTGCACTATTACTATCAATTGGAATCATTTTGAGGCATATTGCTAGTGTATTGCTCCATATGTTCGTTAAATATGTGTGCTCAATAAGGTAAATAACGCAATGAATGTTGTTGAAGTGTCAAAATGAAACCCATTGCTACAGTCGGCAGGCCGTCGCCATTATGGTATGCTTTAATAACCTCCGATTTAAAAGTATCGGACGGTATTAGAGATTCAGTCAGAATACTAATGAAATTATTTCGTATTTTAGAATTAGAATTAGAATGTAATAAAGATAATATCAATTTATTTTTTAATTAATAAAAAACAAAAAACGAGTGTGCTTATGACCACACGACTGAAGTGAAACTTCTTTCGCTCCATCTGTATGTAAGTATTGTAAATATTTAAATTTATTTCATGGTTTCATTGGTAAATTAATATTTTTGCATAGATCTTCTATTTTTATTGAACAAAAAAAAAAACTCGTTGTAGACCTTGTAGTGCCAAGCTCGCGCCACGGGCGCCTCTGTGCTTATATCCCCCATTTAACTTCCGTTCGCCTTGCCCGATCACTTTTCGTAACGCTTACGTCACGCGTTCGCCAGCTTACTCCCCAAGTCAAGCGTGCGTAAAGAAGTTTCACTTCAATAAACAATTTTAGGAATTAGACTGAGTAACATTTGTAACAAGTAACGGTTTTTTAAAAATCTATTATACATTTTCTACAAACACCTTTTTACAGATAGTGCAGTTTTCACACGTTTTATTTTTTTCACAATTATGATTGACTTGGCATTGCCTTCTCTTATTGTTTGTAGTACATCGTTCACTTGCTGCAGTATTAGTTTCTTGACTTAGAGATGCAGTTGAAGTTAGTTGTTTTTTTTTCACATATTCTGCACGTAGATTGCTGACTAGTTGAAGGATAAAGTCATGCCGAAAAATTTTTATTCCTGTAACTTTTCGGTATAGAATCCACGAGTTTATAGCTGCTAAATCAAGTATATAGTAAAAAAACGAGAACAGTCCAACTCTGACTACCAGCTCTTACGGTGTACATGCGTGCCTTTTGATCGATGATCTCTACACCAAATTTTGTTTCATTATAAAATTGTCTCAGACAGCTTTTTTTTACGAGTTCTTATGCTAACGTTGGGGTGCAGAGTACTCAAAATCATAACATCTTTTCCTAGATACTCGGCGTCCTCTGTGCAGATTTACAATTATATTGTTATTTATAGCAATATAGAAATCTATTTCAGAGTCTTCTGATGAAGAAGTGACCTGTTCCGGCTGAAATTCTACATCACGGTTTTCACAAACACTGTCTGATAAATCGTCACCACTTTCATCACCTGACACATCTAGTTCTATATCCCGATATTGCAACAGTTCTTGTTCTATGTTAGAAATTTTGAGACCGCGACTCATTTTTCATAATTTATTAAGACTGTTCACTAAACGAAACCAATGTCTACTAAGTGTAATGTAAACAAGCTAAGGAGGAACCACTTATTCAGAATTCATTATAATAAAAACAAAAGTATCTTCATTATTTTGAAGAAATCTTTGTTCTGTATTTTTATCGCTTCATTTATATACCGTCACATTGACGGTATGTGGTCTTTGTAGGTATCTGTAAAGGAATCTTATAAACAACATATAGTTTAATATTTTTTTACATAGATTTAGCATAACAATATCAAATTAGGAAACGTCATAAAATATAAAAAGAAACAAAAATATATATTGTAAAATATTTAAAAATGAAATCGCCGTGCGGTCAAATTGGCGGCCTTGGTCTTTTTAGTGTTAAATTATCAAGCTTTTGATACAAATATTTGATTACATCATTCATTTTGAAATCAACCGTGTGAGAACGATGCAGAAATATATAGTATGCTAAGAGCGTATTTTCCATTATGGAAAACACACAAAAAAAAAACAACACCAAAAAAAGACTAACCCAACAAATAGATGCTTTACAGCAAGTACATCGTGCTCACACGTGTGCCATGCAATTATACAATAACTAGCTTTCCGCCCGCGGCTTCGCTCGCGTGGAGATCGGTTTTATCGCGCGTTTAGATTTCCCTCGTGAACATAATTTTTTTCCGGGATAAAAAAGTACCCTATTATTTAATCCGGACTTCTAACTTTACGTCTGCAAAATTTCAAAACAATCGGCTTAGTAGTTACGGCGTGAAAGCGGAACAAACAAACAAACAAACTCACTTTCCGATTTATAATATTGGGATATTTGGTGTACACATACAAATATTCCAGTAACCTCCCTTGGGAACTTGATGTTTTTTTAGGACCAAAAGTAGCCTATGTTACTCTCCTTCTTTTCAACTAATTGTATGCCAAAAATCAGGTCGATTGATTGCTTAGCTACGGCGTGAAGGAAGGACAAACAAACAAACAAACACACTTTCACATTTATAATATTAGTATGGATATGGATAAGAAATTTAATCTACACAATGAACTGAACGGATTTGGATGAAATTGTTGTCAGACGGAGACACAGCCACTGGCAAACTATTCCAGTCCGTCGATGTACGCGGTAAAAAAGATGAGGGGAAACGCGTTGTCCTGATCGTTGTGGTGTCAACAACGTAAGGGTGGATACTCACCGTACGTCGTGTCGATCCATGATGGAACGAAGATGTAGGAATAGGGTAGTTGACTAAAAAAAACTAATTAGTCCGTCAGTCAGATTTCCAAAAAATACTAGACACGTATTTTGTTCTTTTTTCATATAAACAAAATATGAAGACGACACAGTGCGTTGAAAACGCGTGTGACGTCACTGCACGCTACACTTTTTTGCGAGGAGTGACGTCACCAGGCACCACTCCTGATCTATATTTGTCAATTTTTATTGATTTGATAAAACAAAATATACGTATCCAATATTTTTCTATAAACTGAATGACGGACTAATTAGTTTTTTTTGTCAAATACCCTATTACAAATTTCTCTTAGTCTATGTACAAAATTATGGATACATATTTATAAGAGATAACTTTGACGCCTATACTAGTATAAACTGTGTCACAGTCGTTAGTTGATAGTTTGGAAAAGACAAGGTTGAATGAATCAATGTTTTTTTCACATTTCACACTCTCCAAAATGCATTCAATAGAACACTGACAGGCTGGCTATTCTACTCCTGTACCTATTTAATTACCCAATAATTATCTAAGATATTTTATCTTCATATTTATAAAGGCGTAATGTAGTGATTTTTTTTTCTAGGTACCTCCAACGTTATTGGAGCCTTTTTTATAACTATACCCTTTCATACCAGTTCTCGCTATTATTCCTCTCGCACTTTTATTCCGCATACTACTTATCTTTCTGTCATTCATCGTCTTTTAGTCTAATGAGTGGGACTCCCATTTTACTGTCGAACTTTCTACTTATTTATCGTTTGGGAAAATAATTATGAACTACAATATTTATTTATTACTTAATTACCTCTAACTTATTATACGCACTACAACACACTATTATTACTACATAACATAATTTTAATTTCTTAACTATTATTACCTATAATTAGTTGTTTGTAGTCTGTTTCCCTATGCTTAAAATAAATATACTTACACAATATCTGTTAAACATAGTCCCCCTTATTCATAAACGCTGTTTAAAGTTAACTAGTGATTAGCGATTCTTTCATCATACATTTTTGACCTTTTAACGTCACTTCACTTAAATCATCCTTTATGAATAAACACCATAGTGTTTAAGGGGTTTATCCATAAACAACGATTAAAGTTAAATAATGTTAAAAGGTCAAAAATTTATATTTAAAGAATCGCTAATCACTAGTTAACTTTAAGCAGCTTTTATGAATAAGGGGGAGTATCATTATACTATTTTATTTCTATTAATTGCGGTTTCGGCTATTTTTACACAATAGTTTAAGAACAAATTTCTATTATTTCCTCTCATGACTTCTGCAATGTTGTTTTTCCTCAGTATGTAGTGAATAATGTAGTGATACTCAAGACGTAATGGGAACGTTCGAAGAAATATAACATAGTCATGTTAATTTAATTAAATTCCTGTAATTTTCCTGCTTCGTTGCTAATGAAATCTCGTACATGCCAATCGCAATGAGTGTATATTTCTACTTCAGAATTTTCCTAAATAGAATTAGGTTTTCTTCCCAGAATTACAGAACGCTCCTTAACTACATAGTCTTTTTTGCTTAGTTTAGCTTCATACATCTGAAAGGCAATTTTTTTAATATAAATTATAAGCTAGCGCTTGACCGCAATCCCACCTGATGGTAAGCAGTGACGCAGTCGTTGATGGTAAAGCGCACTAGTTTATTAAGAGCCTATTCTCTCTAGCCTTGAAGACACTCAAATTGTAGTCCGGCGGAAACACCGCCGCTGGCAAATTGTTCCAGTCCGTCCGGAGGAGGCGAAACGCTTCGTCCGGATCGTAGTGGTTTTAACAACGTAAGGGTGGAAACTCGCCGTACGACGGGTCGTCCGATGGTGGAACGGAGATGGGGGAATTAAATCATGCAATTCATTCAATAAAATGTATCCTATAGAACACCGAAAGGCTGGCTACTCTACGCCTGTACTCTAGGCTTTGGAAACCATCTTGAGTTAAATCAGGGTCACCAATCAGCCTCTTCGCACGCCTCTCCACTGAATCCAAAGTTGTCAGGTGACACTTAGCAACACCAGCCCAAATGTGGCTGCAGTACTCCACACACGAATGGACCTATGCTTTGTACAATATTAGAACTATGTACAAAATCTTTTTTCAATCTCTAAAACCATCTTAATACAGGTTCATAACCTAGCTAGGAGAGAAGTGCTCAATTGCTCACCCACATGTTTGCTTCATCATCATATCATCATCTACCTTTTTATCGTCCCACTGCTGGGCACAGGTCTCCTCTAATACAAAAAAAGATTGAGCGTAGTCACCACGCTTGCTCCAAGCAGGTTGGCAATAATATTTGCTTAAATAGTGCTTATCTATACCATAATATAAAGCTAAAGAGTTTGTTTGTTTGTTTCAAAGCGCTAATCTCAGGAAGTACTGGTCCGATTTCAAAAATTCTTTTTGCGTTGGATAGCCCATCAATTCAGGAAGGCTTAAGGGTATATAACATCACGTTGTAACTAATAGGAGTGGAGCATAACTAACTTCACGCGAACGAAGTCGCTTGCGGCCGCTAGATTTTTATAACTGTACGTTTAGCGTGTCCGTATTATCCTTTGTTTTGAGTAAATAAATTGTTATTATAGTGTATTGTATTAATTAATAATATTTTCACAAACGACAGTCCCATTTGTGGTTCAGGAGAATCTTTGTCCATTGTTAGGTTGCCTGGAAGAGATTGCATTAGCGATAAGGCCGCCCATTGTATATTTTGTCGTGTTGAATTTATATTTAATTAATATAGGTTTTGTTTTTTTTTAAATAATTATAAACTAGCGCTTGACCGCAATCCCGCCTGATGATAAGCAGTGATGCGATCGTTGATGGTAAAGCGCGCTAGTTTATTAAGAGCGTATTCACTCAGAAAAACTGAGCGAATAGGAAGGATCACGGCAGTTGAGCGAGGTGATGCAATGTGCAAAACCCAACAACACAACCAACGATGCTGCGCCAAAGGGAAATTGATCTGAAGACCCTCCATGACCAAACTCCCAAGACAACATTAGGCGCATCGTACCGGCACACATCGCAACACAACTGCTCAGACCCGTCCTCCGTACGGCTTCACCAGACATCATGCCGGAACACGACAAATCGCTTGGCGGCAAGGCTTTGTTTGGTAGGTGGTAACTTCTGGTGGCGGCCGATGTTATGGCCTACCACTGAGAAAAATAAACTATATATATATAAATTAATAAATTCATCATATATATTAATTTTGAATATTGTGATCTGTTTTATCGTATTAGTATCAATTTATCGTAAATTACTCTACAGTTTTTTGAAGTCGATTAATCGGTCGATATTCAGATAAATTATGATTTTTTATCAAGAGCGGGTAACACCGACTGGAGTTGCGTTTGACATAGCGATCGACCGTTGGCGCTGGGCATTCTTTGCTCAAGCTTCGATCGACTGTGTTGGTCATACTCAAACCTAGTGGCTCTTATCTGTTTTAATCTAAGATTATCATTCTAATCCCTTAATATTAAAGTGATCTAAGTGTCTGTACAGTTAAAATAATAAGAATCGGACATTACACTATAGTTATTGTTCAATCTTTTCTCGAAATACCGCCCACGATGGATGCTCATGCAGATGAGAAGACACCTCAACTATCCGGAACTTCGGCCCCGCCTTCCTGACGGTTTTTTCCCCGTCATATATATCGTAATCTCATCTCAGCAACACTGAGATCAAAGTCAAAAACTTGTTAAAACTGTAGTGAAATTAGAAGTATTCTAAACAAATTAAGACTGAGATCAGGCTGTGAACATTCTTTAAATTCTGTGAATCTCATGATCATCATCAACATTTTTTATCGTCCCATGCTGGGCACAGATCTCTTCTCATTCAGGATTGAGCGTAATCACCACGCTTGCTCAATGCGAGTTGGCGATTTCAGACTTAAGGTGTCCAAGATATACTTATAAAGTACATATAACTCAGAAAAGTTACTTTGATACTTGCCTCACCTGGAATCTAACCCGAACACTCATAATTGAGAGGCTGGTGTATTAACCACTAGGCCACCACGACATATTATAAACTAGTGCTCTACCGCAATCCAGCCTGATGACAAGCAGCGAAGCAATTGTTGAATTGTTGACACAAGCAGGAGCTGCGTGTCAAGGAAATGAATATGCTGCGCTGGATGTGTAAAGTCACGCGGAAAGACCGCATCAGAAACTCCCGTGTCCATGGCAGTCTTCGTGTCCGTGACATAGCAGACAAACTGCAAGAGCGTCGCCTGCGCTGGTACGGTCACGTCTTACGTAAACCGGCATGCTACGTGGGTAACAAATGTCTTGCCATGCCGCCTCCGCCGGGCCGGAACAAGCGAGGTAGACCATAGAAGTGCTGGCTTGACGTTGTAAGAGATGACATGCGTGCCAACAAGCACTTACCACAGGATGCTAAAGATCGCGCGAAATGGAGGAGAATGTGCAGGAAAGCGGACTCCGGGCTCCAACGCGAAAGCCGAGGATGCAACCGGGATAAACGTTGAGATGATGATGACTTTATTAACATCATCGAGAGTCTGGAACAATTTGCCAGCGACGGTGTTCCCGTCGGACTACAATTTGAGTGTCTTCAATGCTAGAGTGAATAGGCTCTTTATAAACTGGTGCGCTTTACCATCAACGATTGCAACACTGTTTACTGTCAGGCGGGATTGCGGTCAAACACTAGTTTATAATTTATAAAAAAAATATATGTAGGTATTAGTTTAATCCTATGAAATCATTCCATAATACTCCGTATACATTTTAAATATGAATTCATGTAATTTTTTCTAATATTTTTTTAACCCAGCGACGCATAAATATGTAAGCTGTCACGCCTTTTATGCCTAGAGGCATTTATTTCAGTAATAAATTTTTGCTTAGTTTTAATTTTAATATTTTTTTTTTGCCTTTGTATTAGCGTGGCCAGCTGACATATGAAAATAATTAATTTAAAAGCTCTGTGTCTTGTAATGTTAGTTAGTTTAAATGCCTAGCATTGTATAAAGGGTGTGTCTGACATCGACGCACAAACGAGTACCATGGATCCAGTACATGATTCTGAACCCACCACAGGTGAAATATTTCGTCGGTTTTTTTCCTGATTTAAAAAAAAAATATGCAGTTTTTTTCACTTTAAACCGTTCATAATTGCTATACTTTTATACCCAAATAAGATTTTAAAGTAAAAAATAATTCGTTCGCTAATTACACAAAAATCGCAATGTGAACAAAACTCGAAAAGCTCTCCTATCAGCTGATTTAATAGAGTTCACATCAGGGATTAACGTCATACCCACAAACACGCGCGGCGGCACGCTTGCAACGTTCAAAGGCCGAGCCGACACATTTTTTAAACAATGTTATTTCTGTAACCGCTCATTAACGATATAAATGACTATCATAATTTTATATTAGTGGCATGCGGTGTAGCCTCTCGCTAAGTTTGCGTTACGATGTCAGATACACCCTGTGCAGTCTTGTGTTTTAACTAAACAAGCAGCTGTGCTGCTGGGGAGTTTTGTTCCGCCACTTCTTCTTCCCAGCGTAAGCATTAGGAAGTGGTAAAGAGCAGGCTTTTTGCTTAACTATTTTTTGTTCAAAAAGTGCAGTATACTTATTATTTTTTTTTAAAAAAAAAACGTTGCCCCACACTACAAATTTCTCCGGTGTCTTGGGTGAGCTTACAAACATATAACTCACTTACACAAATATCCAGACCTGGAACAACTATTTGTAGCTCATACAAATATTTGTTTCGTCGGAAATTGAACCCGCTATACGCAGCGCAGCAGTCAATAGCTTAATCACTGCGTTAACCTTTTTTTTATCATGGCGACTAAAACCACGTTAACTTACATCAGCGGCTGACTAATTTATCTTCTGTCGTCTTCATACTGAAATAGAAATAAAAAACATGCACATAACTAAAATTTTGTTGTTGTGAACAAAGGCATTGGGATCAGTTTGTTCCTCTTAGTTAAATTTCTATTATAGAATTAAGGACTACTTAGAAGATAAATCGATGGAATTTGGATAACGTAATTTTAATAATAAATTTGCACGCCATATATGGCAGGATACGTTGGAAAAAAATGTACTGTAACACCCTTTGTACCGTATTTTAGCAAATAAACATTTTTGATTTGATTTGATTTGATATATTTACATCTGTAATGATTATGTTGTACATTATAAAGATAATCTCTTCTTCTAATTTTTAGGGTTCCATAGCCAAAGGCAAAAAACGTAACCCTTATAGATTCGTCATGTCTGTCTGTCCGTCTGTCCGTCCGAATGTCACAGGCATTTTTATTCCGAAACTATAAGAACTATACTGTTGAAACTTGGTAGGTAGGTGTGTTCTGTGAACCGCATTAAGGTTTTGATCCAAAAGTAAAAAAATAATAATAAATATTGGGGGCTCCCCATACTTAGAACTGAAACCCAATTTTTTTTTTTCATCAAACACATACGCGTGCGGTATCTATGGATAGGTCTTCAAAAATGATATCGAGGTTTCTAAAATATTTTTTTTCTAAAGCGAATAGTTTGCGTGACGGACGCTTCCAAAGTGGAAAAAAGTTGGTGTCCCCCCTCCCTCTAACTTCTACAATAAGAAAATGGAAAATCTAAAAAAAACATATGATGTACATTACTATAAAAACTACTACTTACCGAAAATTGTTTTGAACGAGATGTAGTAAGTAGTTTTTTTAATAACTCGTAAATCATAAACCGCTTATTACCGCGTAATCTTTCATACAAATAACTTTAATCCTTTAATTTCATAAATTAATGGTACAGAACAATTGGTGCGTGAGTTCGACACGCACTTGGCCGGTTTTTCTACTTCTTCTTCGACGGGCTATAGAGGTTCACTGATCAATCACATTGTGATTGATCAGTCGATCGATCTCGAGTTTTTTTTTTTTTAATAATTATAAACTAGCGCTTGACCACAATCCCGCCAGATGGTAAGCAGTGATGCGATCGTTGATGGTAAAGCGCGCTACTTTATTAAGAGCCTATTCACTCAGAAAAACTGAGCGAATAGGAAGGAAGACGGCAGTTGAGCGAGGTGATGCAATGTTAAACCCAACAACATGACCAACGATGCTGCGCCAGAAGGAGATTGATCTGAAGACCCTCCACGACCAAACTCCCAACACATTAACATTTGGACCATCGTACCCGGCACACATCGCAATACAACTGCTCAGACCCATCCTCCGTACGGCTACACTAGACATCATGCCGGTACACGACAAATCCCTTGGCGGCAAGGCTTTGTCTGATGGGTGGTAAATTCTGCCGGTGGCCGATGTTATGGCCTACCACCAAGAAATCCATGCCCGTATTCATCGGCTTCCCACGACGACTCTTGACGCTGCATCTTCCGGTGCGTGTCCGCCACTCTAGAACCTTACTGCCAAATCGGCCATCGGTTCTATGAGCAATGTGCCCCGCCCACTGACACTTATTTTTAGCGACTCGAAGAGCTATCGGTGACTTTGGTTCTTCTGCGGATCTCCTCATTTCTGATTCGATCACGCAGAGAAACTCCGAGCATAGCTCTTACGATTGCCCTTTGTGTGTCCTTCAGCCTTCCTATGAGGCCCATTATGAGCGTTTCTTCGTAATTTAATTATTAAAATTGTCATGCTGCAAATACTAAAAAGAAACTCCTAATGAACAATCAATCCGGCAAAGTGTACATGCATCAAAAGGCTCTCATTAGCACCCTCCATATACGAAACCCTAGAAAAAACAAAAGCAACATGGCTCAATGTTCAAAGCTGTTATTACATAGTAAAAACTGACGCGACCCTCGTTTGTCATAGTCACTCCGAGAACAGGATTCTTAGCGAAAATAAGCAATGATTCGTTTCGGCTTCCCGTTCAGTAGGTTCGGGTGTAATTATATTTGTTTACATGCGAAAATCGTCTAGCTACTTATTCGATTTTCAGTTCTTTTTGGCCGAAATTGTAAGAACGTATTTCGAGTTTACTGCGCAAAAGACTCTTAAATATTTGACAAGTTTTTAACACAAATTGTCTTTGAAACTTATTATTAAGCTATTGCATAGCTTCTATCGCGGGCCTTGAGCGCGGGGACCGAATCCAGAAATTCCGTAACGAAAAAACCTCACGCTCCCCACTCCGACGGGCACGGAGGTGTGGCTTGAAGGCCGTACATCGTCTAACGTCGTTTCAGTTCGGCAGTCTTCGGCACGGTATGTTTGTGTGCGTGCGACTACATCTTTTGAAAACAATTTATAGATTTTCAAAAAGAGCATGCATATTGCAGGGCGCGAACTCAGTTCTACACACTTGCCATGTTACTGATAGTCGCGATGTGCTAAACTTGTGATTAATTTTCTCTCTGAAATAGGTCTTCTATAGAGATATGTCATAGACGTCATCGACGTTGTCATGGCTACCTTAAAAACTTTTCATATAATTAATTATTAAGTACTTTTATTCAAATTGATTTAGTAGTGTTTTTATAAAATAGCTTTTTTTTAACGGAAAAGCTAAGATGAATTTCACGCTAATTTTTCATTGGACTTTTAAATTATTTATAGTGTTGTTTACTAAATAAAAGCGCGTGATTTTATAGAGTAAAAAGTGCTCACGCGGCCGTTTTTTCAACTGTTATTGGCGATATCCGCCATTATTGTGAAATATTTTTTTAAAGAATTTCTATAATTTGTTACACGTGTTATTGGCAAAATTGTGGTATCTATCCACAGGGACCAGATCAAGAGTTGAAGTTGAAGTTTTTATTAAATAAAATATTATAGAAAGATGTCGGTGAACAATGTTAATACGAGTACATTTAAGTGTACGAGTTGTAATATTGTTGTCTCCGAAACGAAACAACGAAAGTTTAATAAAAATATGCTCGTCGGCTTTTTCTGAGGAAGACATTGATGAGGCAAAAAAGTTATTGTTTGTTTCTACGAAGACAAGACAAAAACATGTATCGAGGCGTAAAAACAAAAAGCAGAAAGACCTAAAATATACGATTACGGTGTTTAAAATCACGGATCCCGAACAATCCCAGTTTTTGTGGCATATGACCTTCACAAATTGCCACCAGTTTGCTTTGACTACGTAGAACGTACGTAAAGAAGTTGATGAAGGATTTATTAATTCTACGGTCAGATGTTAACGCAATCAGAAGTGATTATCTTACTAAAGATCAGCTCGAAAATATTAAATTGATAACAAATAATTCGACATCGACGCCGTTCATCATCAACAACCTTTTTATCGTCCCACTGCTGGGCATAGATCTCCTCTCATACAGAGAAGGATTGAGCGTAATCACCACGCTTGCTCAATGCGGGTTGGCGATTTCAGACTTATAAAGCCCAGGTTTCCTCAAGATGTTTTCCTTCGCCTTCAGTCATTGATGTCCAAGATATACTTAGAAAGTACATATAACTTTAGAATAGTTACATTGGTACTTGTCTGACCTGGAATCGAACCCGCGTACTCATACTTGAGAGGCTGGTGTTTTAACCAATAGGCCACCACGACAAAACAGTGGGGTATATTGAAAAAGAACCTCGGAGTCTTTGAGTATATTTCGTGGTGCTCCCTGTGCGCCGTTTCCGAGTCTACGAAATACCAGTTGGTGGAGTCATAAGGATACTATAGCTGACATTTCTAACATTTCGCAATAAGTTTTTCACTGCCAATCTAATGCCATTACATAGTTTTGGTGGATTAAGAAATTACAAAGAAAGTGGCATTGAATTTTATATATATAGAAGATGAAATGATGATACATCGTTCATTGAATTTATTTATTGCAAAAAAAAATATGATAAATGAAGAATCGCTCGAGCGATTTTGTTCAAACTTCACATAAACTATATACTAAATTGTTAAAACAAAGCCTAAATATTTGGTTTGGATAGGTGAGTCCGTTCTTGAGTTATAAAATTACAAAGAAAGTGGCATTGAATTTTATATATATAGATGTAATAGTTTATTTTTTTATCTTTAATTTGCTATAATTTTTTTAACCCTATAGACAACAGTTATTCAAGTTTTATCGTTTTTATTTTTTCCTGAAAAGTTGTCGTTTTTGACTTACATGTTTATTCTGTGGGAGCATCGAAATATCCAGATCCGGAACAACTAGGAAAAACAGCAGTCAAGATATTACATTGATATAAACACGGACTGGTTTTCTAAATTAGCAAACAACAGATTTATTGATTACAGACATTAGTATCAGTGTTAAAAAGTAACAACAACAAAAAATTACTGATACAACTTTTCAAGTGCAATAAGTTGCTTCTAAAAAAAGGGGAGAGTCAAAATAATGTAATTAAACTGTTCGATTGTAATATAATTAATGTTAAAATTAAAATAAAAAGTTATTTATTCAAATTAGGCTATCGGTATATTGAAGCGCTGAAGGGTAGAAATGGTAGCGTTTTCATACAAATATGGAAACGCCACCACGTCAGTCCGAATACAGGACCAGACCTCGAAACCTATTGGTTTCGAGGTCTGGTCACGCTGCAGAGGTATTCCTCTGCAGCGTGGTGTCAGACAGGGAGATGTTCATCATCATCATCTCAGCGTTAATCCCGGTCGCATCCGTAGCTTTTCAGCTTTGGAGCCTAGGGTCCGCTTTACCAGTCTAACTGCTGATTTTGGCTAAACTTCGATATTTTCCGTGAAGCGACTGCCGTCTGACCTCCACAACCCGAAGGCGATATCTAAGCATTGCAGTTAAACCAATTGTTAGATTTTTGAGGGCTCCAACAACCCGTAACGACTACCACTAGATGTTTGTATGGCAACCGGGACCAACGGCTTTACGTGCTTTCCGAGGCATGACTACACCAGTGCAAATATTCATATTCATGCATACAAATATTTGCGAAGAAATTTTTGACGAAGTTAACAATGCACTTTCGAAATTTGTCCATTGGTTTAATGTAAATAACCTTCTTTTGAATGAAAAAAAAAACTAAATTCATTAAATTTTCTACGCCAAATGTCAGGCAGTTAAGTACCAATGTTCAACTGAATGGAGTAGAGTTGATCCCTGTCGAGTCGACAGTTTTTCTTGGATTGACTATTGACTCCAAGTTACAATGGGGTCCTCACATTGAGAAGCTGTCGGGTAGACTCAGTTCTGCCGCTTATGCTGTTAAGAAAATTAGACAGATAACTGATGTGAATACAGCCAGAATTGTTTATTTTAGTTATTTTCATAGTCTTATGACTTATGGGATTCTTCTCTGGGGAACTTGTGCGGACATCAATACCATCTTTGTTTTACAGAAAAGGGCTGTTCGAGCCATCTACAACCTTGGTCCTAAAGATTCTCTTAGAGAAAAATTCAGAGAGGTGAACATTCTGACTGTAGCTTCGCAATATATATTTGAAAATCTTATGTATGTACATAAAAATATATCTAATTTTAAGAAAATAAGCGATGTTCATAATATAAATACCAGGAACAAACACAATCTTGCTGTACATCACACTCGTCTCCACAGAGTAGGCAACTCGTTCATGGGTCAATGTTTACACTTTTACAACAAGCTTCCCATGGACATTCGAAACTTACCCATTAAACGATATAAAACCTATATAAAGGCCAAACTTTGCAAAAAGGGGTATTATAAAATCTCAGATTATTTAGAGGATAGAGAGGCTTGGGACTGAGCTGCTCGCTCTGTTAAGCATTGTTATTAAGCAATATGCGTAATTATAACGTAAATTATTGTAAACATTTTCATTTTTAATGTCTAGACTTTAAAAAAGACGATGATCCCTGAGTTTGTTTCGGCTATTTCTTCTCAGAGGTAGTCAGTTAGGAAATGCCGGCTTCATCTAGTTTAAAAAAAAAAAAAAAAAAAAGAAGAAAAAAAAAACATATGACGTGTAAAAGTGATCGGTGATCCTACTTGCTTAATAAACGATTTCATTTCATTTCATTTGCACTGTGCGGGGATCGAACCCGAGCGTCCTTGCGCAACGGCCGCGTTCGCTACCGCTACGCCACGGAGGCTGTCATGGAGATGTTATCTCCTGAAAGGACTGGGCATCAACATCAATGGCGAGTAAATATACACACTTTCGGTTTGCTGAAGATATCATAGTCTGGCTGAGACTGCGGAGGACCTGAGTACAATGCTTAAAGACCTCAGACCTCAGTAGAGCCTCCAAGTGAGTCGGTCTTAAAATGAACATGGACAAGACGAAAGTCATGTCTAATATCCCTGTCGTACTGACTCCTATAAAGATTGGAGACTCTGTTCTCGAATTTGTTGACAATTACGTATACCTGGAACAAACTATCCAGTTAGGAAGGTCTAACTTCGAGAAAGAGATATCAATCGTCGAATCTAAATCGAATGGGTTATAATTATATAAAAAAAAACTTATCACCTAAATAAAAGCTTCCAGGCTAAAAGATCGTGACAGCTTATATATTTAAGCATTGTAAAAAAGATATAGAATTATATGAACTCATGCGTCTTTCAATAGTTTAATTTTGGTTTATATATTCGACCCTGGTTTCCCGAAGGAATTATGGGTCGAAAATCATAATAATAGGCTTATTTTTGTACTAGCTACCCCATGCGGGTTCGTCCGTATGAGTTTGGATACCGTAAGAATATCTGGATAAAAAAAAATTAATTGTTCAGGATGAAAAGTTATTGTATAATATTGAAATATATTGTATATGTCATTATGGAGTGAGAGAGAGTGAGTATTGTCTGTATTCTCGGTGCGCCCACCAACACCAAAACTCACACAGACAATCAGACAGACCTGGAACAATTACCTGCAGGCCAAACAAATATTTGTTCTGTACGTTAATCGAATCCACGACACCCAGTTCAGCAGTCGATCACTTAGCCACTGCGCTAACCGGGTCTGTGCTTTAAATTTTATCTAAATCCTTCTAGCCATTTGAGCATGACGGAGTAACAGACACACAACCATACAAACTTGTCATCATCATCGTCGTTTATCCCGGTTGCGTCCGCGGCTTTCGCGTTGAAGCCCGGGGTCTCCTTTCTTGCACAATTTCCTCCATTTCGCGCAATCTTTAGCATCCTGTGGTGTCAGATTGTTGGCACGCATGTCATCTCTTACAACGACAAGCCAGCACTTCTTTGGTCTACCCCGCTTGTTACGGCCCGACGGAGGCACCATGGACCACATTTGAGACCAATGTAATATGCCGGTTTTCGTAAGACCTGACCGTACGATCGTAGGCGAACCTCCTGCAGTTTCTCCCCCTATGTCACGGACTTGAAAACTGCCATGGATGCGGGAGTTCCTGATGCGGTCTTTCCGCGTAACTCCATATATCCACCGCAGCATATTCAACCCCGTCACACGCAACTCCTGCTTGTGTCGCTCAAGCCCACCGCCTCACTGCCATACAGGAGAACAGGTCTAATGATGGTTTTATAGACCTGTCCCTTAAGCTTAACCGGCATTTTGGGAATAGAACCATACAAACTTATCACCATTTCAGCGTTAATCCCAGTTGCATCCGAAGCTTTTTACAGCTTTGGAGTCTGGGGTCCGCTTTACCAGTCTCACTGTTGATTTTGGCTAAACTTCGATATTTTCTGTGAAGCGACTGCCGTCTGACCTTCACAAACCAACGGCGATATCGAAGCATTCCTCTCAGACCAATTGTGGAACTTTTGAGGGCTCCAACAACCCGTAACGACTGCCATTAGATGTTAGTATGGCAACCGGGACCAATGGGTTAACGTGCTTTCCGAGGCACGACCAGACCAGTGCAAATATTCATATTCATGCATACAAATATTTGCACTACGCGAAGATCGAACCCGCGTCTCTTTGCGCAGCGGCCGCGTTCGCTACCGCTACGCCACGGAGGTTGTCATAAAACCATACAAACTGTCGCCTTATAATATTAGCGTGCTTTTGTATGACGTATCATCACACTGGGTATTCTCTGGAGGATAAAGCAGATATAAACAATAAACTCACATTACGTCGGCTATGTTAAAGTATCATGTTGGTTCCTGAGGGGATTACGAGTTGACAGCTAAAATTTCAGATTTATTTTTGTATTATTTTTATCTAGTTGTGCCCCCGGTTTCATCCGCACAAGATTCATTTAGTAGGTTCCACTCTGAAATTGTCTTTTTGTAACTAGTGTTTGATTGCAATCCCGCCTGATGATCGTCGATGGTGAAGCGCGCTGGTTTATTAACAGCATATTCACTCTAGCCTTGAAGACACTTAAATTAAAGTCAGACGGCAACACCGCCGCTGGCAATTTGTTCCAGTCCCACGATGTACGCGGTATAAAAAAAGAGGCGAAACGCCTCCGATCGTAGAGGTGTCAGCAACGTAAGGGTATCAGCGTGTGACGGGTTGTTCGATGACGGAACAGATATTGGGGAATTAAGTCATGCAATTTCCTCGCACGCTCTCCAAAATGCATACTATAAAATACTGACAGACTGGCTACTCAAACACCTAGGTAGATTCGTGTGTAATCAAACGTTAGTTTATAACATTAACTTCGAGAAAGAGGTCAATCGTCGAATCCAACTCGGCTGGGCTGCTTTCGGAAAGCTACGTAGAATCTTCTCGTCCGAAATACCGCAGTGTCTCAAGACAAAAGTCTTCGACCAGTGTGTGTTGCCAGTGATGACTTATGGAATTGAGATGGGCCTTATAAGAAGGCTCAAAGTCGCTCAAAGGGCAATGGAGAGGGCTATGCTTGGGGTTTCACTGCGCGATCGAATCAGGAATGAGGAGATCCGCAGAAGAACGAGAGTAACCGACATAGCCCGAAGAATTGCAACACTGAAGTGGCAATGGGCTGGACACCTTGCCCGTAGGACCGATGCCCGATGGGGGCGACGGGTTCTCGAGTGGCGACCACGCATCGGAAGACGTAGCGTGGGTAGGCCTCCGACAAGGTGGACCGACGACCTGGTGAAGGTCGCGGGAAACCGCTGGATGCGGGAGGCGCAGGACCGGTCGTCGTGGAGAACTTTGGGGGAGGCCTATGTCCAGAAGTGGACGTCTTTCGGCTAAAATGATGATGATAATGATGATAAAAAAACTCTTAGAGAATAATACGGACACACACACACCCTCACACTCATACAAACTCACTCACTCACACACACACACGTTGTCTTACACGCCCTAATTCTGGGTACGGTTTGAAGAAAGCACTATCGTTCTCACTCTGTAAAACACTGATTTATTTATTTATTCGGTTTCACCAGCATAAGTGTGTGGTATATTTCGTGCGAATTTCGAGAAAAAAGTATCAAATCTATTGATGATTATAATCTATCTATGTGCTTTATTATATCCAAATCCATTCTGTAGTTTTTGTATGAAAGAGTGACTAATATCTATCCATTCGCAGCTGTACTAATATATAAAACTGAAGAATTTGTTTGTTTGTTTGTTTGAATGGGTTAATCTCAGGAACTACTCTTTTTGCGAAGAAAATCTTTTTGCGTTGGATAGCCCATTACTTCAGGAAGACTTTAGGCTATATAACATCACGCTGTGACCAATAGGACCGGTCTTGTGCTGCCAGCATCCATCGGCTTCCCGCGACCTTCACCGGGTCATCGGTCCACCTTGTTAAGGGGCCTACCTACGCTGCGCCTTCCAGTACGTGGCCGCCACTCCAGAACCTTACTGCCCCATCGGCCATCGGTTCTACGAGCAATGTGCCCTGCCTACTGCCACTTAAAATAAAGAATATATAAATAAATAAAACGGTGCTGCAGTTTTTGTTATTTACATAGACATTTTCTCGTAAGTCTTCTCCCATTCTGAGTGGCACGGGCGGGCAGTGTCAGACTTTTACTGGCTAAAACACACCTGTGTTCTACGCCACGGTTTGTCTTTCGAAGAACCCTTGGTGGTCGTGGCAGGTTTCGGCCTTAGTATACCCCGTCAAGAATGTACAAAGACCTTAATCCCATTCTAACCTACATACTCCTACATACTGAGTGATAGATGATCATTTATATCACTCAAGTCTTGAGGAATTGAGTGATATAAATGATGAATGACGAGTGTGTTGAATGTGTTTGATTGGAAAAATAAAGAATATATATATGTCGAAGATCGTCGATATAATTTTAATAGAAGTTGCTGATTTGATTTACGTAGTAGAGGGGCAAACGCTTGTGACGTTATTTTGTGATGGCGGCACATGGACAGAGTCGCTTTGGAAAGTGGGGTTCGTCGAACGGTCACTTTGCATCGAAACGCGGACCAAGGCACTCCTCCGAACCGAAACTGTCGGTTTGCCTATTCAAATTGTCATTATGAAGATTGGAGGGTACTCGTATATCTACACGTCGTACTTCAATTCAAAACTCACCTACGAAATGGAACCTGTACCACCACACCAAGATGCTGTCGACACCCTACCACTCTGCCGTCGCTGTCTCCGACATATATAAAGGGTGTCTCTGACATCGACGCATAAACGAGTACCATGGATCCAGTACATGAATCTGAACCCCCAGTGGTGGAGTTTTTCGTCGGCTTTTTCATTATTGCTATACTTTTATAAGCCAATAAGATTTTAAAGTAAAAATTAATTAATTCGCTAATTACATAAAAAAAGCGCAATGAAAACAAAACTCGAAAAACTATCTTATCAGCTGATTTATTATAGTTCACATCAGGGATCAACGTCATACCTACAAGCCCGCACTTTTTGCACGTAACGCAAACTTCGCGAGAAGGCTACACCGCATACCACTAATAAAATTATGATAGTCATTTATATCGTTAATGAGCGGTTACAGAATTCTCAGTGTTTAAAAAAAAGTGGCGGCTCGGCCTTTGAACGTTGCAAGTGTGCCGCCGTGCGGGTTTGTAGGTATTACGTTGATCCCTGATGTGAACTCTATTAAATCAGTTGATAAGATAGTTTTTCGAGTTTTGTTTTCTTTTAATTAGCGAATTAAATAATTTTAGCTTTAAAATCTTATTGGGTTATAAAAATATAGCAATTATAAACGGTCTAAAGTGAAAAAAACTACATTTATATTTTTTATATCATGAAAAAGCCGACGAAAAATTCCACCACTGGTGGGTTCAGAATCATGTACTGGATCCATGGTAGTCGTTTGTGCGTAGATTTCAGATACACCCTTTATTTTATTTGTACGAAAGTATAAATAAATAAATAAAGGCCTTCTCTGTATGAGAAGAGGCCTGTGCCAGCAGTGTAATGATAAAGAAATTTTTGGTCATATAAATAGTCATATAACTTTTATTTGTAGAAAATAAAAACGTAAATTTGTTATAATTTCTTACACAATAGCTGTCAAAAATCAGTTATTATTGCTTAGAAAGAACTTGTTTGACATTGTACTTAATATAGTTGGGACAAAATAGAATTTGAATTATCACCACGTTTAGTAATCTTTTTGGTGATTTGAGAGCATACAAACAAACTTAACATCAAACAGTATTTAAAAAAAATCATAAATAGAAAAATTTAGAAAAATCAGAAATATTTGCGACGTAATCAAAAAAATGTAAAACAAATTAATAGAATATTAACTTTAGTTATTACACGTTAAAGTTCATTTTAGACCGCATTTTCAAATCTTTTTATAACTATTTACAATTCACTCTGAAATCAACTTAAAAGTCATTGAATGAAAGTTGATATTTCTTTCATTTGAAATAGGATGGATGTGTGCTGCACCAGGCGTCCTTCCCTCGGTCCTACGTTAATTCAAAGATAAAACAAATTTGTTCGTAATAAAAGAGGAACTGAATTTCCTATCTCAAGTATTATTTAATCTCATTAAAATGACAATAGAATTCGAATTTCATAATAAAAACTTACCTTATAATACTATAATACTATTCCAACACCCATAAAAGTCAAAGTGCTGTTACATAATGCTAATTCAACTCCTGAAATATCATGAGACATCACACAAAATTGGCGTAGCGCCTCTACGTGGTTTCGTAGCGCCTCTACGAGATTTCGTAGCGTCCCGTAGCATCCCGCTACGCGCATCTACGGGCTTTAGTTACATTCCGAGTGTCGAAGCGACAGGGTGTTCCCGTTTTTTCTCTCGCTTTCAAAACTCTTCTTGTAAAAAAAAGTCTATCTCTATTCGTCTTGAAGCTAAAAACCGAGTTCGCTGTTGAGTGTCGTTTGTGCTATTTCTTTTTTTGAATATTTATTTCAAGCTATTTGTTATCGTGTCTCCGTTTGTTATGTAATGAGTAAGTATATAAGTTTTGTTTATGTAAAATAACTTGGTGGCTCGTTTTATGTATGAAATAATGAGAATTTCCAGGTTATTTGTTTGTATAGCGAGAGCATTTGCTCAAAAGTACTTTGCTTGATAAAATATTTAGGAATGTGTATTAAATTATTTAAATGCCTGTTTAAATGAAATTTCAGAACATTAAATCGTTTATTCATTTTTGTAACATTGTTGTGTCATATACAGTATCGTATTTAGGGTTTCTATATTATTTTCGAGGATTTCATTGACAAAATTCAACTCGCACTTATTTTTTTTTAAAAGTGGTGAGCGCTTAAATAAATGTATTCAATAATTAAAATAAAGTATTTCAACCACAATGACAAAAACAATTTCGACAAATTATTAACGTCAGCAATTTGTTCCCCAAGGGGCGCATCTGTTGAAATGCCTGCGTACAAGGATATTACGAAATGACAGAGATTAACTTTCGAATCTACATCTGTTATAATTAACATGAACTGAAATTCAGTGTATATTGTGTTCTATAAACAATTTGAGAACTTGACGGTGTCTACTTTACTGGCCAGTATTGTATCAGAATTGAGGACAAAGGCATAAAAACAACAATACTATTATCACCAGATATGACTATTCCTAAAATTCCACAGGCTGATAAAATTCTCATTTCTCCTAAATTTGTTGAGTCTAGCCGTGCCCAGCATCCACGTAATTGTCGTAATTTGGGGATAAATATATTTTTTATTTTATTTATATATTGTTAATTAAAACGGTACAATACCAATAACGATAATTAATTTAAAACATTAATTAACTTAAAAACTACTACTATCCCGCCTGATGGTAAGCAGTAATGCAATCGTTGATAGTAAAGCGCGCTAGTTTATTAAGCCTATTCACTTAAAAACTCTTAGTGAATAGGAAGGAAGACGGCAGTTGAGCGAGGTAGTGCAATGTTAAACCCAACAGCACGACCAAACTCCCGACACAATATACATTTGGTGCATCGTACCCGACAAACATCGCAACACAATTGCTCAGACCCGTCCTCCGTACGGCTTCACCAGACATCATGCCGGAACAGGACGAATCGCTTGGCGGCAAGACTATCTGATGGGTGATAACTTCTGCCGGCGGCCGATAATATGGCCTACCACCGAGAGAATAACTACCGAGGAAATACTAAAACTAACATGGCACGGTGGACTCTCTCGCATACTTTCTTTCACAAAAACCAAACATGCTATCTTCCTTCCTATTCGCTCAGTTTTTCTGAGTAAATAGGCTCTTAATAAACTAACGCGCTTTACCATCAACGATCGCATCACTGCTTACCATCAGGCGGGATTGCGGTCAAGCGCTAGTTTATAATTATTAAAAAAAAAAAATGCTCGCGTAAGCTTATTCCAGTCTGCAAACACGTCACATTCAGGGTTGACCATTAGAAGGCAATTCTCAATTTAGATATCATATCATCATCACCAGCCTGTAGCAGGCCACTGCTGGACATAAGCCTCTCCTATTTCGCGCCTTACAACTCAATTGTCGGCAACTCTCATCCAGTTAGTACCAGTCATCCTGCGAAGATCGTCACTCGACCTAGCCTGAGGGCCTTCCACCTTACATTTACCGAGTCGCGGTCTCCACTCAAGAACAAAGACTTGCCGCCAAGCGATTCGTCGTGTTCCGGCGTGATGTCTGGTGAAGCCGTACGGAGGACGGGTCTGAGCAGTTGTGTTGTGAAGCTTGCCGGGTACGATGCGCCAAATGATGTAGTGTCGGGAGTTTGATCATGGTCCATCCAGATCAATTTCCTTCTGGCGTAGCATCATTGGCCGTGTTGTTGGGTTTATAAATTTGCATCACCTCGCTCAACTGCCGTCTTTCTTCCTATTTACTAAGTTTTTTAAGTGAATGGGTTTAATAAACTAGCGCGCTTTACCATCAACGATTGCATCACTGCTTACCATCAGGCGGGATTGCAGTCAAGCGCGAGTTTATAATTATTAAAAAAAAAAACACGTCTACTCTAACGGTCATCGGTTCTACGGCTAATATGGCCGGCCCATTGCCACTTCTGTTTACTTATTATGTGAGCTATATCGACAACTTTGGTTCTCTACCGGATAAACACTATCCTATATAATTATTAATCCTGATTCGAAACTATTTATTTTTTGCGTTAAATATATCCAAAGTCGTGGTGGCCTAGTGATTAAAACACCAGCCTCTCAAGTATGAGTGCGCCGGTTCGATTCCAGGTCAGGCAAGTACCAATGTAACTTTTCTAGTTGTATGTACTTTCTAAGTATATCTTGGACACCAATGACTGAAGGTGAAGGAAAACATCTTGAGGAAACCTGGACTTAAGTCTGAAATCGCCACCCCGCATTGAACAAGTGTGGTGATTACTCTCAATCCTTCTCTGTATGAGAAGAGACCTATGCCCAACAGCGGGACGATAAAAAGGTTGATAATGAAAAAAAATTATCCAACATTCACACATCCATTCATCGCATTCATTTTCAAACTTTCGTATTTATGATATTATTTAGGTCGGTTCCGTCTTTTAATTTAAAAGTATTGTACAATATTCGACAAGTTTTTTTAAAAGTACAAAAATAGGCTTCTATAACTAATCCTCTATAGCCTATTTCGTTTTAATTAAAACAGCAGCATATATTGTCTTTTATCACTAACAATAACCGTTAAAAGTTAATCCTCAATAATAACGATTAAACAATAAACTAGAATAATTTTCAACATGAATTTTAGGTACAAATGTAGAAACTGGAAAAAGATTTTGTGTTCGATTATTTTAACATTTCAAAAGTACGTAACCGCTATCCCGCCTTTTAGCGTTCTTATGTATGACGTATCATCACACTGGGTATTCTCTGAAGGATAAAGCAAATATAAACAATAAACTCACATTACGTCGGCTATGTTAAAGTATCATGTTGGTTCCTGAGGGGATTACGAGTTGAAAGCTAAAATTTCAGATTTATTTTTGTAATATTTTTATCTAGTTCTGCCCATGGTTTTGTCCGCATCAGATTCATTTAGTAGGTTCCACTCTGAAATTGTCTTTTTGTAACTAGTGCTTGACTGTAATCCCGATGCAATCGTCGATGGGAAAGCGCGCTAGTTTATTAAGAGCCTATTCACTCTAGCAATAATAATAGTAATAATAGAGCAATATCATCGCCCCCATTATATGGAATTGAAACACGACGGGTGAAATGTATGTATGGTATGTGTATTATTAACTAGCGTATGTATTATACATATAAACTTTCCTCTTGAATCACTCTATCTATTTAAAATATCATTGCAACCAAATCTGTTGCGAAGTTTTAATGATTTAAGCATACATAGGAACATAGGAACAGAGAAAGCGACTTTGTTTTATACTACATAGCGGTCGAAAGTTCAATTTTAATTATTCACATATCAAATATAATCTACATAAACTGTGCTTAGTAATCAAAAAAATTATTTTGATAAGGATTAATAGCATGAGAAAAATAAATGCGTTAAAACTTTGTCCAAAAAAAAATCAAAATTTTTAAATAAAAAAATGGTTGTTGTACCTCTCACGACATAGATAGGTATAGTGTGTCGCCGACTTTTTTGTAGATATTTATAAGACCTACAATTAATTAAACATTTTATGGTTTTATCTTTTATAGTTTAGGCAGCGTACGCAAAATACGAAACTTTTCTGGTTGAATTTTTACACCTTGTGTTGAAAAAACCCAAATATCTTAGGGAACCCTATTTTTTCCAAATTAAAATTTAGCCTGTGTTACTCAGTGATAACATAGCTTTCTAACGAAAAAAGAATTATTAAAATCGGTCCAGTACTTTTTGAGCTTATTTGTTAAATACAAAAATACAAATCTTTCCTCTTTATAATATTAGTGTAGATGTAGATAATACACATACATTTCACCCGTCGTGTTTATTTACGTTGGCCGCTGTGCAAGGAGGCGCGGGTTCGATCCCCGCGCAGTACAAATATATACATGTAATGCATGAATATGAATATTTGCACTGGTCTGGTCGTGCCTCGGAAAGCACGTTAAGCCGTTGGTCCCGGTTGCCATACGAACATCTAGTGGCAGTCGTTACGGGTTGTTGGAGCCCTCAAAAATACAACAATTGGTCTAGCTGCAATGCTTCGATATCGCCTTCGGATTATGGAGGTCAGACGGCAGTCGCTTCACGAAAAATGTCGAAGTACGGAGGACGGGTCTGAGCAGTTGTGTTGCGATGTGTGCCGGGTACGATGCGCCTAATGTTGTTGTGTTGGGAGTTTGGCCGTGGAGGGTCTTCAGATCAATCTCCCTTTGGCGCAGCGTCGTTGGTCGTGTTGTTGGGTTAAACATTGCATCACCTCGCTGAACTGCCGTCTTCCTTCCTATTCGCTCAGTTTTTCTGAATGAACCATTCACTCTTAATAAACTAGCGCGCTTTACCATCAACGATCGCATCACTGCTTACCTTCAGGCGGGATTGTCGTCAAGCGCTAGTTTATAATTATTAAAAAAAAAAAAGTCGGACACGTCCTTCCACTCCGCCTAGAGTAGTCATTAATTCATTCAGTGAGACTTCTGATTTGTGGTGATTGATTCATTGAGTCATTCATTGGTCATTTGATGAATTCCAATCCACAAAAAAAAAAAAATCAGTTCTAAGTCACGATTTACTCGAATTCTTATTAAAATTAAACTCCCATGGTCTTCGCAGGATGGCTATGACACTGGGCTTCCTACGAAGACCGCCAAGACCCAACATTTATTTTCGCTGAGATGAAATTGCGACTAGATTCCGCCATGATGCCTGGTGAAGCCATACAGAGGACGGGTCTGAGCAGTTGTGTTGCGATGTGTGCCGGGTACGATGCGCCAAATGTTGTTGTGTCGGGAGTTTGGCCGTGCAGGGTCTCCAGATCAATCCGCCTTTGGCACAGCATTGTTGATCGTGTAGTTGGGATAAACATTGCATTACCACGCCTAAATGCCTTCTTCCTTCCTATTTACTCAGTTTTTTTTTTCTGAGTAAATACGCTCTTAATAAATTAATGCGCTTTACCATCATCGATTGCATCACTGCTTATGGGTGGGATGGCGGTCAAGCACTAGTTCACAATTATAAAAAAAATTCTTGAACTTTTTGGTCATGAAAATAGGTTTTCTGTTGTTATATTAAAATACATTAAACCATTAATAAAAAGCTCGGCTATTGAAATTCAAAAATTCTATTTCAGATAAATTATATAAATATCCATATAATGTTAGTGAAAGTAAAGCTTAGCCTAATGTTAGTATTAATTTAACTAAAGTGCGTCTGGACTCTCATCTAGCTACATAAGAGAAAAAAGTCCCACCGGTCTAAAAACAAGTTATATCTAATAACTTTATTTTAGCCACAAGTCTACATTATTATTTACACAAGCGGCAATACAGTAAATATTCAAATCCTTCATAAAAAAATATTGCTTATAGGAATATCTTTCTGCAAATGGTTGATAAAATGTATGTTAGAAATATTTTATCATTCCTTATAAGTGATTGACTGAGAAGCAAACACAATATCGGCTTATTTTAATTTGCTTGTGTTACAATATTCTTTCCCTTTTTTATTTCGATTGATACCTTTAACGTAATTTATGTCATTTAATATTAATTAGCGACCACCAGCGACTACGTTCGCAAAGAGTTAGTTATGCTCCGCTCCTATTAGTCACAGCGGAATCTTATATAGCTTAAAGCCTTCCTGGATTAATGGGCTATCCAACGCAAAAAGAATTTTTCAAATCGGACTAGTAGTTCCTGGGATTAGCGCGTTCAAACAAAAAAACAAACAAACTCTCAGCTTTATATATTAACGTGGATAAAGAAAGCTTAACGACTAATATTACAATAAACATTATCAGTAGGCTTTTTCTTCTTTTTCAATCTATAGAGGAGAGGAGGTAATGCCCACTGATGTTACCCACACAGCTCTTCGAGTTATATGTTGTGATCAGTATTCAGTTTATATGGATGAAGCTGTGTACTAGTCTACACATGAAGCGCCTGCTGATACCCTTGGGTAACACAGGTTAATAGATTTCTGGGTTTCCGACGACCAATAATGACTTTTTTTTTTTTTTGGGACAAACCCGCCACACTTTTCCCAACCACTGCAACTCCTGAAAGCCAGAATCAACAGTGGCGACCGCCAGAAAAACGCCGAGCAATGAAGCTCGACGAGTCCCGGAGAAACGATTCAACTGTCTTGGGTCCCGCAACGAAATTAATCAGAAAAGAATAGCGGAGGAGTAAGAAAAAAGATATTTTTTCCACTTCCCTCCATAACAAGCAGGAGACAGAACAGAACTAGGCCAAACGGCACAAAGGGACATTATTGCAACTGGGAGAAGCCCAGATTGCCAAACACCACGGAATAAAATTTGATTAAGTTAATGGGTCCTAAGTAGGTATTAGCTGTTACAATTGATTCCAATAATAGGTATGGCAAAAGCGCCTGAACGCACGGAAATTGGTTCTAGTTTCTACAAGGTCCGTATAATAAACGACTCCGGATGTAACTTGTACACTATCCAACATAATATTGCGTTCATTCTGCCAAAGAACACACTCCCACAAGATGTGATGTGCGGACTGTTCAAATTCACAGTTCGATGTAGAACACTGACACAAAGGAGAAGGAACAAGTTTAAAAGAATACAGTTTACTTTTAAAGTTGCCATGACCTGTGAGAAATTGGGCAACGCAGTGGTCAACCACCAGCCATGTCTTAGCCAGCCGATCACCAACGGATGGAAAGAACAGATGGAGGTGCCGGCCCTTGATGGAATTATCCCACCTACTTTGCCATTCGGATAAGAGGTCCTCCCAGACTTCAGTCTGAGGTTTAAATAATCTAGAGATTTTATTAAAGTCGCGTTGTGTAACAAAATTAGTGTCCATGGCCTCCCCCCTCGCGGAGTAGTACATTGAAGCACGTCGCTGTACCTCAAGGTCGACTGGAAGTACACCTGCCAGTACCGGTAAGGCTTCAGTACTAACCGTTCTATACGCCTTGCATAAAAATATCAATGCCAAACGTTGGCTTTGAAGCAGTTTACGTCGTGCCGCTCCTATGCTGGCCCTATCGGCCCAAACAGGTGCACCGTAGCACATACATCCTAAGTAGGTAGCTCCATATATAGTTTTTAAAGTTAGGAATGATAGACCCCAAGTTGCTTTGGATATTCTAGTCAGGGCATAAAAGTTCTTTTTAGCTTTTTCACCAACTATTTTTATATGTTCGATAAATGAAAAATTCCTTTCTAAGATCATACCAAGGTAGCATACGGATTGCTGTTTTTTAATGGGAACGTTGTTAAATTTAATAGTAGGCAATGATTTAAGATTACCTTTTAGTAGAAGTTGATAGGTTTTATGTGGCGCAAATGCTAGGCGGTTACGATCACCCCACTGAGATATTAAATTTAGGCAAGTATTGGCCAAGTTCTCAAGTCCAGCTCGGGTACTTGACTGAATGAGCAGTAGGCCATCGTCCGCGTAACCAGTAAGTGAACAGCCGCAAGGAAGCGGGATCGCGAGGAAGTCATCAAAACCCAAATTCCATAAATAAGGACCGACAACTGAACCCTGAGGACATCCCATGGTTAGTGTTTTAGTACTAGAAAAATGACCGAGCTTAAGTACCGCGGAACCGTTTATAAAGTAAGAGTAAACGAGATTATATATGTTTCTATAGCAACCGCGGGTTTTTAATTTTAACAACAGCATAGGCCACCAGGCGTTATCAAAAGCCCCAGAAATATCCAGGAAGATCCCAATTACGTACTTGTTTTCAGATTGGTTAACGGTTCTTCTGACAGAAAGCGCCGCGTCGACTGTAGATTTACCTATGGTGAAGCCATATTGATTATTATGGAATTTTGGACCGTTCGGTAGTAAACGTGGAACGATGAGGCGCTCAAGAAGTTTACCCAAAGATGGTAGAAGAGTGATAGGACGATATGACTTCGGATCATCCGGTGGTTTATCACCACACTTTGGTATTATTCGTAAGAAACCGCGTCGCCATTTACGAGGAAAAACGCCTTCAGCAATGCATCGGTTATATACAGTTAAGATGGCATCACCCGCTGTTTTACACGCTTCTTTAATCATCCTATTAGATATTTTATCTTCACCTGATGATTTGTTGACCGGTAGTTTTCTAACAATATTTATAAATTCGTCATTAGATGGTACGTCTGACATTGGTGATTCAGGTGGCACAGGAGCCCACGCTCTAATCTGTTGGTGGTAGTCGCTATCGTTAGCCGGTGAATCATCAGGGATAAGTGTATTTATTAGCACTTCTGTTGTTTCCTCTATGCCCGTGGTATGCCTATCATTGACTTTAATGTTTTGAACGTATGCAAGGTCGACCGATCTGTTAGCTTTAAATTCGTGATATAAGGGAGACCACGGACCCTCCCTGTCAAGCTTATCAACAATTTTTCGCAACAAATTACCCTTAGATTTTTCCACCGATGCTTTGTAGCGTGACTTGGCAACTCTAAAAGCATTCAAAGCGAACGTAAGAAGATCTCCAGTAATCTTTCGGCTCTTGAGTTTATTTAACTGTTTACGCGCTCTGCGATATCTTTTACGCTGTTCAACTAAGTAATCACTCCACCAGTCACATCTACGAATATTGGTCATAGATCCGCGACCAATGGCAATGTCAGCACAGTAGGTAAAGGTTTCTGACATAATGTCAGCACTTTCTTCGGCTGACAGCCCGTCCCGAGTGAATTCTTTGGCGTGACACGCAAAAAGCGAGCCGAAAAATTCCCAGTTCGCGCCTTTACATCTATATCTGAAATTACCGGGAATATGAGACGGACCCTGAATATAACCAGGAACAAATTCGTACACGATCAGGCGATGATCACTACAAGACGCGTCCGGTAGGACACGCCACCTATCCAAACGTACGTCGGCACTTGAAAGTGTGACGTCAATACAAGATTCGCCCATTTGGCTGCAGAAAGTAGGTGGTGCATCAGGGGTATTATGAATCGATAGGTTCATCTCAGCAATGAAATCCTCAACAGCGCAGCGTCGTTCGGTATCGGTGGCCCGAACCTTGCCATACCACAGAGACGATGACGCGTTGACATCCGCGCCAACGATAACTTTGCAGCCCGCGAGTGACCGCAAGACATGACGGAGATTATGTATATGAGGAGTAACAGGATCTGAATATTGAAAGTAACAGCTTACAACGAATACTTTAAAAGAAGCTGATGATACTTCGGCAACCGCACAGTGTGGCGTCATGAGGTCACGTAAAGACGTTACCGTAAAGTTAGAAGACCGCGCAACATAAATTCCGGCTCGTGCCCTGCAATCCAGTTGAACTACCCTGTGACGTAAACGTGAGTTTTGATATTGTTCTTGAATGAGTACAAGGTCTAAGTTGTAGTCAATAATTAATTTATCTAACTCTGATGTCGCCACCTTATCGTTGTGAAGGTTTAATTGCCCTATTTTTAACCTATCCATCTTAATTAGTAATTAGTATGTAGGATAAGTTGTTCGAGTTTTAATTTATAGGTACCGCACTGGTCCGACCCGCATCTATGATCATAGGGTTTTTTAAATCGTTTACACGCCGCGCAAACCGGGGTAAAATTCGAATCGCCCTTATGCGGGCAAACATTGGTTTCGTGAGCCTCGGAACAGACAGCGCAGGTTGGTGATTTATTAGCGCAATGCTTTTTAACATGACCGAATTGTTGACAATACGCGCAACGAACTACCTCGATATCATCAACAAAACGGCAAGTGGCCCAGTCAATAAATAATTTATCCTTGGTAGTCACAAGATGTTTACGTACCGCAGGTTCAATTTCTATGCCTATCTATTTCCGACCGGTATCGGTAGAACGCCTACGGACTATTTTTGTGGATTTAATAAAATCGTCTTCTTTTATTGGCAACTCATTTTTAATGTTTTGGCGGTATATAGCTTGCAAAAAATTTTTGTCTTCCATTGAGGCGGGAATGTCCTTAACTAATAGACGGGGGCGGCGACCCTTTGGTTTTTCTAAGCGGAGACCGGCAGACTTTATAGCGTCTACCGATTCTAATCTTTTTAATTGGTTTTGATTAGCCACCCGTAGTACAACTCCCGATTTGGCGGTTTTTTTAATACCGACTATTTGAAACCCATCGTCACTCGGTCTAATCGCTTTCATAAGAGCTTGTTTAGTGGCGGACGATGACGCATAGTCAGCTGATCGCTCCTGGGTCGGATAGGCGACGACACAAGGCAGAGGCACTCTAGATTCAATAGCCGGGGCCACTTTAGGCAACCGCAGTTTCAAAGAATCTGCGTACGACACTTTATTGTCCTCATTAACGGTTTTAACGCCGGATTTTAATTTGATTATTTCTAATTCGCGCTCGGTATTAGCAAGCTTTGTTTCGTTACACGAAGATTTTAAAGCTAACAAAGACACGATACTTGTAACTCGTTGAGTCATATCCATAATAGATGATTTATTAGCGACATTTATACGAGAACCGTTATCGTTAACCAGTTCGTTTATTTTGGACAGGTACACAGACGCCTCCGAAACCAAATCGTAATAACTATCACTGTTACTATTGGACATATTTAATGTAGGCGAGGACTGTTCTGGAGAATTAGGAGCTATTTGTAAGCGCTTCGACCTATCATCTACTAATTTGTCGGTCGGAGACATTTCACAAAATAGACGCTTAGCCGTCTGCGTTGGCGGGGACCTAAGTGTTTTATTATTTCTACGAAAAATATCTCCACCACGATCAGGCGGGTCATCATTGTAAGTCGACATAAGTAATTAATAAACAAGAAAACAAATCTAACTTAACGAAAAGAAAATAAAACTAGTGAGAAGAGAAGAAAAAAAAAAAAATTACGTTACCCTCACAAAAAAGAAAATAAATGTACTCACCGAGATTGATTGATTTACAGTAATTACAAAACAAACACTAAAAATAAACTTACGATACCAAAACTAGACACAAATTGAACAATCCTAGAAAGAAACACACCAGCCGGAACTAATCGGAACACGATATTCGTAAATATAAACGGAGCGTATTAACTTCACACCACACGGCGCGGGGGCGCGAAGAGAAGTGACCAATAATGACTGTCAAAAATCCTCAAATGATATCCGAAATCTACAAGTTATACCCTCTTATTTTATTTAGGTCAGGTTTAAACCAGCTAAATGGTTACCGAGTTATGAACCTAACCGTTATAGAAATGCAGTTCTTTATATAAAAATGACAGGTTAGTTCGGAACTAAATTGTCATTTTTGTGTTAAGAACTTTGACTTAACGTCAATAAAGTTCGAAATAAAAATATTTACTCAAAGGTTAAGTTTGGAACTAAAGTTATAATTCGTTTTGTACTAAGGGGTTAGGGTATTCCGAGGCATGGAGGTTTCCTGGTATATAAAGATGATACAAAGACCAACTGTGGCTTACTTGGTTTAACCTGGTCAATCGTTCCTTATTTTTGGTTGGGATGGGTAATCATCTTCTGACTTCTCCCGCTCTAGGCAGAGCGGAAGGGTGTGTCAGACTTTTACTGACTAAAACCCACCCATGTTTCTTCACTTGCCTGTGCCACGGTCAGAGCCACGGTTTCTTTTTTAACCAACCCGCAACCCTGACCCAGGAGGTCGGGTCTTCGTGGACCCCATCACTATGTGCTGACATCTCTTTGAGGCGCACGTGAAACACAACGCGTCGTCGACTCGGGCGTGGTCCGCGCCCACGATGGCTGGGGGTTCGATGTCGTCTCCCGACCAGGGCGTCTCCTGCGGCAGCTCGTGGCGTTAGTGCGCTAGGGTTCCCGCTCCCTCAAGCGTTCCGCCTCCTCCTTTGCCAGCATCATTGCTTCACAGAAGGTGGTCGATCACTCCTACGGTTGTTATTACCGAATCATTATTCTGTCATAATCTTTTGTTTCTTCATAATATCGTCCTGTAACCGAGTATAGTTGAATATTTGGTGGGTATATTTACCCATAACCCTAGGCATAGTAATTGAAATGACAGCCCGCAGACACACGCACACAAAAAACACAACACTAGAGTTATTGGATGTTAAAACCAACAAATTATAGATTGGGGTGAAAAAAAATTGATTCTATTTGGTCCGTCATTCAGATTATAGAAAAATATTGGATATGTATATTTTGTTTTATCAAATCAATAAAAATTGACAAATATAAAAGGTATCAAATATCAGAAGTGGTGACTGGTGACGTCAGTGCTCGCTAAAAAGTGTAGCGTGCAGTGACGTCACACCAGTTTACAACACACTATGTCGTCTTCATTTTTCGTTTATATGAAAAAGAAAAATACGTGTCTAGTATTTTTTAGAATCTGACTGACGGACTAATTCGTTTTTTTTAGTCAACTAGGTACCCTATTATGAGAGTGTGGGGCATTGCATAGGCATGCATATATGTGTTGGCGCGTGTAAGATACATACGTGTGTGTAGACTAAGTGCAAAATAAAATTAATAAACAGTTGACACTGGAGTGTGGGTTCGATACCAAAGTAACTTTTCTAAGTTATATGTACTTTCTAAGTATATCTTGGACGCCAATGACTGATTATAAGGTGAAGGAAAATATCCTGGACTTTAAGTCTGAAATCGCCAACCCGCATTGAGCAAGCGGGTGATTACGCTCAATCCTTCTCTGTATGAGAGGAGACCTGTGCCCAGCAGTGGGATGATAAAAAGGTTGTTAATAATGACTGGACAGACGCGAGTTTCACTTGTCTCCCAAGTTCAACACTGATACACGAAGCTGGCAGAACACAGTACCTTACAAAAGAAATAGACATATTACTTCGACCCAAAATGAATTGAGATAAGAGAAGAAAAATAATGATAAATCTGAGACGTTGATTGAACCGTTAATTTAACACATAAGGTACAGTTCAAGGATCATTATTCCCACCAAATGTCCCACGACAGCTTTCGCCTTTTATGATTGCTTATTTTTTGCTCACTCGTTAAGTTCGCCTTTTAAAGAAAAAAAAAAGTTTTTTTATTCGTAAAGTTCAGAAAATCCGAAACCCGAAACATGTGTTCAGTATTTTTATGTAAATCATTTAAGTACAAAATTTCAAAAGATATCATGAAAAATAACAAAGTTATAAACTTGTTATCCCTACAAAAATATGGTCACACTATAATCTGCTGTGAACTGTGTTTTGCGCTAGGTAACCTTACTGCAACATTTTTTAAATATATTTTGGAAAATAATTACGTGGTGTAAAAATTATATTTAATTTGCGCATAAACAAAAAATAACGTTCTGTATAAAAAAGTAACGAAAAATCAGAAAGTTCCTTACTTGGCCAAAAGGCTTCTATCTCCATCATAAATCTCAATAATGTTGTCATCACGGTGTTCATTTTCATCATAACGCGTTATCAGTAAGTACCATAGGGTTTTATTTTGACAGTACATCAACATTACCAATTTATAGAACATAAGAATGATGGATTAGTATTCTTCAAATAAATAAACGTTCAGATTGATAATGTTGATTACAATGCTCTCAAAACAGTGAAGAAGAACATCGTGAGGGAAGCGGCACGTGCTAGAGCCAAAACTTCGAAGACATGTGACAACTCGACCCGCGTGGTAGAGAGCAGTCCTGTGTCCCAGCAGTGGGAACATTATAGCCTAGTTATGTATGATTATGGTATTTGCCTATAGTAGACAAATGAGCTTTAGTACACTTTCGAGTAGTGTGTTTTCACTTAAATGAAGGTCCCAAGTGAATTTTATGGAATTGCTCTTCCATTCTATATATAGTAATATATTTTGGTTTCATGTAACGGAAGTGAGCTTCGAGAATGATTCAAATTCCCACGTGATGGCGCGCAGTCATCAAAAATGTACTGTTTTTACTATACGTGCTCGCGAGCCATACTGTGGATATACATTTTTGAAATGGGGTAGGCACCCGCCCCGGAATCGTTTGCGGTGTTTGTACAAAAGTATGTTATAAATCTGTAATAATTTTGGATTTGTAGCTGGGTTAATTTCGAGCTTAATAGGACAGTTTTTTTTTTTGTTTGTATGGGAAATTATGAAATGATCTCTCCCACTCTGGACGGAGCGGAAGGGCGTGTCAGACTTTTACTGACTAAACTCAACCGTGTTTCTTCAGTTGCCTGCCTCCAGGATCATGATTTCTCTTTCAACCAACCTGTAGCCAAATCATGAGTAGTGCCCTCGCAGCTGGAACCTGTGAGGGTGCTCAATTAGCCATCACCTTCCCCGCGGCTGTGGCTGTAGCAACCGCAGGGCAGGGCAGGCCAGCTCGCAGCTAGTCGGGGGCGCAGAACAATGGCTTCCAGAGCAAAAAACGGAATCTAGAAGGCCGCCAGGTCTTTTAGCATCAGGGTCAGGACCCTCTGTCAGCGCACGCTCACTCCGTCCTTTGATGTTTTCAAATCCACACCAAAAAAAGGACCCGTCATAACGTGTTATAACCGCTTAGACAGTGACTTTGGAAGTGAAAATACTCTTTAGAAAAAAATCCAATTCAACAAATTTAGCACGTTTTTGCGTGCTAATTTCTCAAATCGAATTTTCTTATCATTTTAACTGCCTTAAAAAAAAAAAGAATACTTTTTGCTGTTTTATGTTTGTTACCTAAGAAATCGGTTTTATATAAGCCGAAATGCTCAGTTTCAGTAAGCAAATCGGGTTAGTCCCTTACAGATTTCATAAAATCTGTTCGAAATTCGGTTTTTAAACTTAAATTTGGGATGAAAATTCATATAAATGAAAAAATATTTGAGTTTCATTCACGTTCAGAGAATAAGAAAAGAAATAGATAACGTTTACAGATAACCCTGTCGATCTTAAATTTAAACATTGCCAGTTACAGATAATCATCAAATTTAACTCTACAAATCTCATTTGAAACATTCACATAAATTTTAACCCAAAATCACCCAAGATATATAACACAATGTCTCTTTTTATATTTAGATTAGTGGGAAGGGCAAAATAAAGGGATCGTTTGAACTCAAGGTCAAATTTGATCTGTTAAGATAAACATTAGTTTGACCTATGTTCTTCGTGTGAAGATCTTTTGTGATTGGTTTGAGAAAAGAAATAGGAGGCTTTTGCTTCTGTTGATGTCATTTTGAGAAGGGTATATCGTTTCTAGGGTTCCGTAGTTCTCGGAAACCTTATGGTTACGTCATGACCATCCGTCTGCCTGTTATCGGCTCACCTTCTAAAGGATATGTGTACTTAACCCCTCGAGTGTCAGCCTCTGTGTATCTAAAACGCCCGAAATGTCGGCGTTATCTCAAGTACTTTTCATTTTTGGGTAGGCCTTCAGAAAAATGGAGAATTCGTCACTATACAGCCATTAACACGATATAAATGATACCTTCCTGGCTTCGTCATGAGTTTACCTAACTAGTCATATCATTTAATAAGCAAATAAAACTGACCTCATCTCACAGTGATGAGATATGTTTTCATTTTTATAATTTTCACTCATTTAACTTTTAACTTTATCACAAAGAAATCGAATTAACTCACAGATTCATCAAAAAAAAAAAAAAACACTTTATTATGATAACACAATATGTGCAGGCAATGATTACATACTTTTATTCCACTTTGAAACAATAAATACACCATTATAACGATTTATCTATACATCGAAAAATCTCGTTGTATAGATGTTTTCGTTTGGTTTCGTGGTGTTTCCTTTAAAATGTTACTAAAATCGGTCAAGTATGAATCGATTATTCGAATGATACAGTCAGACCGTTGCAAGTGCAAGTAAACCCTCAAATACCATCTTCCAATGGGGACCGTAGGCATGACAGTAGTTGTGTACCTATGAGGTACGGTTGACAATCCTGGCCATTTTTTTTATGTACCTATGGGGTTCAAGTGACACTCAAGAGGTTAACACGTCGATAAAGTTTCAAAATAATATCACGGAAAATACTTTTTTGGGGATTTTTGTATTACTATTAAACTATACGTTATTTTCTCGCATCTGACTTTTAGTGTTGGGTCTTGTTAGATAGATCTTTTAAAAACATTGAGAGGGGGCTGAATCAATTTTTTGATATGGATATACTTTTGAATATTCAATATTCTTTATGGGACTATCTGAGCGTTTCTCTTATTTTTTGCCATATTTTCAAAAAATCGTCAATAAAAAAAAATACACTATATCCCTGTTTTGGTCATGAAATCAGATAAATTATTTTATGAGTATTTTAACTTTTCTACAGGAATTCTGTTTGATTTAAGATTTTTGTATTAAAATTATAAAAAACTAAATCAAGGTAGGCTAAGCGTTCTTATTTTGTTACTCCTTAATTGGTAAAAAAAAACTTCGAAGTTGCAAATTCTGTAGCTAAATTTTCTGTTTCATAAAATTCATGATAAGTTTGATAAAATCATCGCAAAGGACTACTAAGAATAGCGACAAATATTTCCAATTTGGGTGCTTTAACATTTTTTTTGTTACCTTTAACCTAAAGTAAATTAAAAGTTTTGATTATATGAAAAATATACAAAATTAAAAGAATTTGCTTATTTTTTATAAAAATGTTTAGCAAAATTGATATTTTATACACGTAATGTTCATTTATATTGAATAAATAAATACAAAAAGCGAGTTTAAAGACGGGAGATGTTTGGGACAGTAACAAAAAAGGAGTAATTAGTAACAAAATAAAAAACACAAGGTTGCGTCTACAATGGTTATTTTTACTCGACTACGGCGAAAAGTCACGAATAAAAAATAGTATATTTTTTTTAGTCATGGCGTGTTAGGTATCAAACGAAAGCGCTTAAGAACCCACCTAACAGTACTATGGGATCATTAACTTTAGGGCAAATTGGCATATAGGTACGACCACGGCTTTCCTCTGAACAACATTGTTTTTAGAACGTGCTTTTTCAGTTTTATTTTTAAGGATTAAATATATGAATAAATAAAAATATGGATTAATCCTTAATCATAATCAACGTTTAATAAACTGTATATACCTAATCAGACCCGCCGTTAGGTAATTTTGACACTTTTTTTAAATTTAACATTATTCCAGACCTTGACAATCTTATGTCATTTTGTTATTTAAGAACAAATTAACAAAATGGAAATATTTAGCTTAATAGTATAACCATTTTATATGACAATAATGACAATAATTTTTATATTTATATTTTGATTTTATTCTTTCTAAATTTTTCTTTCTTATTTCTTCCAACTTATCCGGGTTCTGTTTTAATTTCTCTCTATTACGATTCATTTTTTCTGCCGGAGTTAGTGGCATTTTGTTGTGCTGTTAAATTGTAAACATAGCTTTATGATTCCGTTTTTGTTACTTAATTTTTCTGCTTATACGTTACTACCCCAAAGTAACAAAAAAGGAAGTAACGAAACTAGTGTTTGATTTTATTGAAATATTGTTTTGGTAGTTGAAATTACAGTTACTTCTATTATTATACACTAAATTTTATACGAAGCTAATAACTATTGCACTATGATAAAAATAGTGGGTAAATATTGCCAACTTATCTTGAAACAGCAATAACAAAAGCCGGAATGAGATTCACTCTTAAACGGGTACGTGTACACATTTCAAACTTCGGAACAGCAACTGACGCATTACATCGATATGGCGGTATTTTGTGAGATCTACGTTATTGCTAGTTCCAAAAAATATAACTAAATTGATATTTCTCAATAATTTGCATGTCTAAATTGGGTAACAAAAACTGAAATCCATTTTGGAACTGTTTCTGGGACATGTTTAAAATTAATTAATAACCGTAAAATTATAACCAAATTACCATGAAAGAAATATTACGTAAAACCTTTTACCTTGTAATACGATTATAATCAAAATCTCAGAATAGTTTCTTTGAATTATATCAAAACATTTAAATTTGAAATTGCGATTGGTAGACTGGGACATACGAATTTTCATACATTGAAATTTTCGACAGTTTATATTTAGTTGTTTTTTTATTTTAGTATGATATATATATTATTTGCTAACATTTTTTCTGTAAATTTGAATTACAGTAGTGCTTCTTAGTAAAACAGTATTAGCAATTTATAGATTACACCAAAGTTATTCATCTACAAAATCACGGGACATTCCACAAATGTGTAATGGCAAAAAAAAAGAGAAATGCTCATCTATCAGCATCATCATCATCAACCTTTATATCGTCCCACTGCTGGGCACAGGTCTCCTCTCATACAGAGAAGGATTAAGCGTAATCACCACGCTTGCTCAATGCGGGTTGGCGATTTCAGACTTATAAAGTCCAGGTTTCCTCAAGATGTTTTCCTTCACCTTCAGTCAATGGTGTCCAAGATATACTTAGAAAGTACATATAACTTTAGAAAAGTTACATTGGTACTTGCCTGACCTGGAATCGAACCCGCGCACTCATACTTGAGAGGCTGGTGTTTTAACCACTAGGCCACCACGTCTATAAAAATATGGGACTATCTATGGGACTTCTTTATTCTAGGCATTAATTTTAAAATAATAATGCCAATCGGTAAGATTGTGGAGGCGAGGCGTTAAGAGCGGACTCTAGTGGTATTTTCTCTATACAAACGTACTTAATTTTCTTTTTCTACAATTTTACACCGTGGTTATACGTGCCCCTATTATTTGTTTTTTTTCCGAAACTTAATTAATAAGAGAAATATGATACTTCAAAGCCCCGAAAAACAAACCATTTTTATCACGATGTTCAGACGACTATTACACAAACGTGATAAGTTTTTGACAAAAAAGAACATAACAGAAGCAAAGGTATACTTTTCCTCTAAATTTTGATATAAAAATAATTGAGATCTGTCGTGTTTTGAAAAAGAAAACAGCAGAATACGAAATGTGTTTTGGTCACGGTTTTGTAGGTAAAATCAGCCTGAGCTACAACTGTCCTTTTCGCACTTTACCAGGAGAGATTGGCAATAGTTTCTTCAAATACCTATTTTCCAAATTCTTCAGCACAAGATTTCCCTCTTAAGTACAACGGAATAGAGGTATAGGATATTAGTACCACGTGGGCCCTGTATGCGTTGGTAAATGTCATAAGCCTTCGAAGCCTTTAAGATATGAAACGATGTTTCCTTCACCGTTTTGAGAGCAATATTAATGAAATTATTCTTCTTTTTCTTCTTCTTCAGCCTATGGATGTCCACTGCTGGTCAAAGACCTCCCCCAAGGCTTTCCACGCTGAATGGTCTTGTGCTGCCCGCATCCATCGGCTTCCCGCGACCTTCACCAGGTCATCGCTCCACCTTGTCGGGGGCCTCCCTACGCTGCGTCTTGTAGTACGTGGCCGCCACTCCAGAACCTTACTGCCCCATCGGCCATCGGTTCTACGAGCAATGTGCCCTGCCCACTGCCACTTAAGTTTAGCGACTCGCAGAGCTATGTCGGAGACTTTGGTTCTTCTGCGGATCTCCTCATTTCTGATTCGATCACGCAGAGAAACTCCGAGCATAGCTCTTTCCTTTGTGTGACTCTGAGCCTTCGTATGAGGCCCATTGTGAGCGACCACGTTTCAGTTCCGTAAGTTATCACTGGCAACACACACTGGTCAAAGACTTTGGACGACGAGAAGATGTATCGTAGCTTCCCGAACGCTGCCCAGCTGAGCTGGATTCGACGAGACACCTCTTTCTCGAAGTTGGACCTACCTAGTTGGACTGTTTGTCCCGGGTATATATACTCGTCAACAACTTCGAGTGCACAGCAACCAACTAGAATTGGAGCGAAATTATTCATACAAAGTAAATCGTAAGACTGACTCACGAACTACAAATTGTAAGTCTTGGCCGATCCCACTAACCAACAATTTTTAAAATTTTTGTTTTTCATAATTTAATGTAAGTAGTTTTGAGCAAGGGTATTCGGTGAAGTCCTTAAGATTAGTTTTGTAAATTAGATGTTAAGACTATCAGCTGTATGTTTGCCTTGCCTTTGGTTTTCAACGAGGACGTTGCTTGTGAAATAATTTTTAATTACTAGCTTTCCGCCCGCGGCTTTGCCCGCGTGGAATACGTTTTTTTTAATAATTATAAACTAGTGCTTGATCGCAATCCCGCCTGATGGTAAAGTGCGCTAGTACATTAAGAGCCTGTTCAGTCTAGCCTTGAAAACACTTAAAATGTAGTCCGACGGAAGCACCCCCGCTGGCAAATTGTTCCAGTCCCTCAATGTACGCGGTATAAAAGACGAAGCGAAGCCATTCGTCCAGATAGTAGTGATGTCAACAACGAAATGATGATGGAACGAAAATGGGAGAATTAATTCATACAATTCTCGGGCACACTCTCCAAAATGTGTAATCCTATAGAACACCGATAGGCTGGCTCCTCTTCGCTTGTCCTCCAGGCTTTGGAAACCGTTTAAATATAGAAAACGAGACTCTAGCGTTTGATGGTTGTAAGCATTTTATACAAGTACTAGCTTTCGTACCGTATTTTATTTTTTATATTTCTGTTTGTGTTTGTTTAAACTGTACTCTCGCCATTTACAATTGGATTTACTTTTTATATCTTTTTATTATTACGTTTTTATTTTTACTGTATTACCGGTTCGGTGCTACTTTTAATTGTTTGTTGCATCGGGTGACGTCTTACCGTCGACGCCGGCTATCGCTGAAAACCAGCGCTGGGCTCTGTTTTTTGCATAGAGTCGCAGCATAATAAATAAATAAATAAATAAATAAATATATACGGACAAATCACACAGATTGAGCTAGCCCCAAAGTAAGTTCGAGACTTGTGTTATGGGATACTAACTCAACGATACTATATTTTATAATAGATACATATATAGATAAACATCCAAGACCCAGGCCAATCAGGAAAAGATCGTTTCCCATCATGACCTGGCCGGGGATCGAACCCGGGGCCTCCACGTCGCAGTCAGGCGTGTTGACCGCTGCGCCACAGAGACCGACCGCTGAACAACAGCTGTTTTGCGTGGATGTGACGCATGTTTCCCTCAACTATTTCTTATTTTTATGTTTTTGTAAAGTCTTGCGTCATGTTTATTACAAATAAACGTTTTCTTTTCTTTTTTGTTCTTTCCGCTCGCGGTTCCCCGCGTTGAATACGGTTATATCGCGCTTTTTACATTTCCCACGGAAATATCATTTTTTTTTCAATAAAAGGTAGCCTATATACTTTTTCAGGGACTAAAGATTGTCTGTGCCAAATTTTATCAATATCGGTCGAGTGGTTTAGGCGGGAAAGCGTAACAGGCAGACAGACAGAGTTACTTTCGCATTTATAATATTAGTATGGATTTGTCAATAGATTCATTTACCTGTCACTGCTTCTTTTAGAGTATTTTTCTTTCCATACCAAAAGGATAATAAGAAAGCCAACTGCGAGTTGGACTTGCGCATCAAGGGCTCCGTACAAAGCTGTATTAAAATTGTTTCTATCTAAAAATTCGCAATTCACATGTGCCTTTGTACCAAATTTCATGACTCTGGGTTCACGGGAAGTACCTTGCAAGTTTTTTTTTTTTTGTAATAATTATAAACTAGTGCTTAACTGCAATCCTGCCTGATGGTAAGCAGTGATGCAATCGTTGAATGTAAAGCGCACTAGTTTATTAAGCCTATTCACTTAAAAAAACTTAGAAATAGGAAGGATGACGGCAGTTGAGCGAGGTGATGCAATGTTAAACCCAAGACCAACACGACCAACGATGCTGCGCCAGAGGGAGATTGGTCTAGACACTCTCCACGACCAAACTCCCGTCACAACAACATTAACACAACGGCTCAGACTAGTCGTCCGTACTGCTTCACCAGACATCATGCCGGAACACGACGAATCGCTTGGCGGCAAGACCTTGTCTGGTGGGTGGTAACTTCTGCCAGCAGCCGATATTATGGCTGAATATTTTGATTGTGTTGGCTTAGAAGTTTGATTTATTCACAACACAAAGGGACGGCAGACTTGAGTATTATTAAATCGCAGTGATGAACTTTGTAATAACGACTAAGTTTATTGCAAAAATAACATAGAACATTCAAAGTAACACTTCGGAGTCAAATAAGGTAGTTGATTAAAAAAAAATACTAGACACGTATTTTGCCTTTTTTCATATAAACAATAAATGAAGACGACACAGTGAGTTGTCGACTCGTGTGACGTCAATGCACGCTATACTTTGAAAATGGTCTTGACAGATAGACAGACGTACTGACAACAAAGTAATAGTATATTAAGGGATCCAATTTTTCCTTTCGCGATAAAAGCCACCAAAAAGCAAAAACATGTATATGAAAATATTTTTACTCATGAAACGCTTGGTAATTTAGATCGAGCTCAAATTGCGCGACGAAGTTAAGTTACGATTACATTCATAAATAAAGAATTCATGAAGGAATATTGTCACTTTTAGTTAAAATTGTACGGATAATGCCATCATTAAAATGGTTCAAAGGAGGTTAAATAACATATTTGTGCTGGTGTGTATGTGTTTTGCCAGTGTATGTTTGTTTGAGTGTAACTGCGTGTGTGGGTATAAACATGTGTTGTAACAAAGTTTACCTGAAAAGCTTTCAGATTGACAGCGTTTTAAGTGAACATCACCGTACTACGGGTGACAGCCTCCGTGGCGTAGCGGTAGCGAACGCGGCCGCTGCGCAAGGAGGCGCGGGTTCGATCCCCGCGCAGTGCAAATATTTGTATGCCTGCATATGAATATTTTCACTGGTCTGGTCGTGCCTCGGAAAGCACGTTAAGCCATTGGTCCCGGTTGCCATACGAACATCTAATGGCAGTCGTTACGGGTTGTTGAAGCCTTCTAAAGTCCTACAATTGGTCTAACTGCAATGCTTCGATATTGCCTTCGGGTTGTGGAGGTCTTTTCTTTTTTAAACTATTGCATAGCTTCTATCGCGGGCCTTGAGCGCGGGGACCGAATCCAGAAATTCCGTAACGAAAAAACCTCACGCTCCCCATCGTCTAACGTCGTTTCAGTTCGGCAGTCTTCGGCACGGTATGTTTGTGTGCGTGCGACTACATCTTTTGAAAACAATTTATAGATTTTCAAAAAGAGCATGCATATTGCAGGGCGCGAACTCAATTCTACACACTTGCCATGTTACTGATAGTCGCGATGTGCTAAACTTGCGATTAATTTTCTCTCTGAAATAGGTCTTCTATAGAGATATGTCATAGACGTCATCGACGTTGTCATGGCTACCTTAAAAACTTTTCATATAATTAAGTACTTTTATTCAAATTAATTTAGTAGTGTTTTTATAAAATAGCTTTTTTTTAACGGAAAAGCTAAGATGAATGTCACGCTAATTTTTCATTGGACTTTTAAATTATTTATAGTGTTGTTTACTACATAAAAGCGCGTGATTTTATAGAGTAAAAAGTGCTCACGCGGCCGTTTTTTCAATTGTTGCAAGAATTCAAAAGACTGTCTTTAAATAGTATTCAGACGATTGCTCAAAGTGTATTAGATTTCATTAGTAATAGAAATGGCATTTCAATAATGACTTTCAACTGCCAAAGTCTAAATAGTCATAAATACGATTTACAAGATTCAGTTACGAGACAAACAAATGTGTTACTTCTTACCGAAACTTGCATGACGCATGATAATCCAATTGAAATACCTAATTTTAATTGTATTGTTCAGTTCAAACGAGATACTGTTTCAAAAGGTGGGGTAGCTATTTACCAAAATAAAAATAATATTACTAATATTATGACTCCGAATATTGAAATAAATATTGCACACGTTAGCGATGTTAATGTTAGGCGCTCAGTTGTTGGAGATATTTGTGCGTGCTTATGCAAACTTAGAAATCGCCTACAAATAGTTATGGTAGCAATTTACATTTCTCCGAATCCAAAATTGGACGAGGTAGAGCATTTTATTCATCGCACTTTACTGGAGTACACTGAAGAAGGCTCGAAAATACTTGGTACAAATGGTAATAAATTTCCACTTATCTTGGCTGGCGATTTCAACATTAACTTCGCTGATAAAAAATCAGAGCGGTTGACAACTTTTCTATCAAAAACATTGAATTTGAAAATGAATAATGATCCACAAGAGTCCACAACAAAATATGGTACCACCATTGACGCGGTATTTTCTAGGTATTTAGAGGATATTAAGTCGCAAACTTATGTTTCTTATTTCAGTTATCATAAACCTATAGTTTCAATGATAAATATTCCTGAATAACCAACAGCTACTGTAAGGTAATAAAACCCACATGTATTGTAAAATAATAAAAATATTTTAAATAATATTAACTTTTTATTTATTTAATAAAAGAAAAATTTGTTTTCTTATCGGTCACCACGCTCAAAAAGTGTAACTTGAATTAATATCAAAGAAAAACAAATACTGCATAAATAAAATAAATAAATAATTATAATTGCATAAATTGATACAAAATGCTATGCAATAGCTTTACCGCGGCAGTCCCCGAGTACCACACGTCTTTTTTTTTTTTTTTTAAATTTGTGCCGTCTTTCTCTTCTTGCTTGGCAAGAATTCTTTTTTGCCAGTGTATATGTCCTTCTTTTGTCTTTTTTGGGTTGTGGAGGTCAGACGGCAGTCGCTTCATGGATAATATCGAAGTTTAACCAAAATGAGCAGTTAGACTGGTAAAGCGGACCCTATACTCCAAAACTAAAAAGCTTCAGATACGACTGGGATTACCGCTGAGATGAAGGAGATCATCGTACTACGGGTCGTCCGGTGTTGGAACGGTAATGATGGAATTATGTCATTTAATTCCCGGGCACACTCTCAAAAATGCATCCTATAAAATATTGAAAGGCTGGCTCTCCGATGCCTGTGCTCCAGGCTTTGTAAATTGTTCTTAACCACCTCTGGGTCTCCAATTTTCCTCTTCGCACGCCTCTCCACTGAGTCCAAAATGGAAAATTTTATTTCAGACTATAATAATATTACTGAATAGCTGCGGAGGTCATAAAGAGGCGCAAATATGCAGCATTATCTGAGCCCTACATATTTGTGCCTTTCGCTATGGAGACTCTAGGGCCCTGGGGTGCGGAGGCTCCACAATTTTTTAAAGAAATCTCCGCACGATTAATCGACGTATCAGGTGATCGGCTGCGGCGGCGGCTGGTGCGCATTTCGGTCAAAGGTTGAGTTTCGCGATTCAACGTGGGAACGCGGTCAGCCTTTTGGGCACCCTGCCCGGTGATCGCAGCGATCTGGGTTCAATTTTTATATACTGCTTTAATTTATTCATAATTTAGTTTTTATATGAATATTAATGTTAATTTTGTATTGAGTAAATACAATATATAAAGAAAACCCTGTCCGACCCATAAGGATAATAAAGGTTAGGTAAACACTTGACCAAAAATAATATAAAATTTTACGTAATCATCATAGAAACAATACTAATGAATTTTGAAATAATCATTTTTTCCCGCGAATTAATTCCACCTTCCCCGAAATTTGGTATTTTTTTAAAAAGTGACAACACCGGTATTAGTATGAGCGAATAGCGATGCGACCACGTGCCGCATGCCCTGCCCCCCGCCGCCCGCGGATGGGTTGCTTACCGCAAATGTATTAAGGTACCTCTTTTTGCGAAATAATATTTATTTTTTAGGAGGATCTCCTTTTTTAAGTTTAGCCCGGCATTGTTTCCATTAGTAGAATTAGTTACCGATACCTAACAATACCTTCACGGATCGGACAGGGTTTTCTTTACATATTGTATATGTACCAAATATTGTATACTTCTATGGTTCAGGTAGTTAAATAAACGTTATATTCTCATGAATAAATTATTATGTCAAAATAAAATAAAAATTACAATGTCCAATATACAATTCATAATATTGTCTAACTAATGTCATGATTATGGTATACATTACGATATCAGAAAATGTAATATTTATATACAGATTTACTTTTAACTTTACATCTCGTTGAACTTTAAAATGCAAATTGCGCCAAGTATTATCTTGAAAATTTGAGCAAGAACTAAATGGCACGCGTCTTATTACCTTGGTAATAAAATAGGAAGATTACACTGTGACATGAGCAGGGTAATATGTTTGCATTTTGGATGAGCAGAATAATATATTACGAAACGCTTGGCGCAGTGGCTGCTGCGCGGCGTGTTGCGGGTTTGATTTTTTTTTTAATTATTATAAACTAGTGCTTCGGTTTGCTGATGATATCGTAGTCATGGCTGAGACCGCAGAGGACCTGAGTACAATGCTCGAAGACCTCAGTAGGGCCTCCAAGCGAGTCGGTCTTAAAATGAACATGGGCAAGACGAAAGTCATGTCTAATGCCCATGTTGTACCGACTCCTATAAAGATTGGAGACTCTGTTCTCGAAGTTGTTGACAGCTACGTGTACCTGGGACAAACTATCCAGTTAGGAAGGTCCAACTTCGAGAAAGAGGTCAATCGTCGAATCCAACTCGGCTGGGCTGCTTTCGGGAAGCTACGTAGAATCTTCTCGTCCGAAATACCGCAGTGTCTCAAGACAATAGTCTTCGACCAGTGTGTGTTGCCAGTGATGACTTATGGAATTGAGACGTGGTCGCTAACAATGGGCCTTATAAGAAGGCTCAAAGTCGCTCAAAGGGCAATGGAGAGGGCTATGCTTGGGGTTTCACTGCGCGATCGAATCAGGAATGAGGAGATCCGCAGAAGAACGAGAGTAACCGACATAGCCCGAAGAATTGCAACACTGAAGTGGCAATGGGCTGGACACATTGCCCGTAGGACCGATGCCCGATGGGGCCGACGGGTTCTCGAGTGGCGACCACGCACCGGAAGACGTAGCGTGGGTAGGCCCCCGACAAGGTGGACCGACGACCTGGTGAAGGTCGCGGGAAACCGCTGGATGCGGGAGGCGCAGGACCGGTCGTCGTGGAGAACCTTGGGGGAGGCCTATGTCCAGCAGTGGACGTCTTTCGGCTGAAATGATGATGAAATGATGATGAAACTAGTGCTTGACTGCAATCCCACCTGATGGTAAGCAGTGATGCAATCGTTGATGGTAAAGCGCGCCAGTTTATTAAGAGCCTATTCACCCAGAAAAACTGAGCGAATAGGAAGGAAGACGGCAGCTGAGCGAGGTGATGCAATGTTAAACCCAACAACACGACCAACGATGTTGCGCCAAAGGGAGATTGATCTGAAGACCCTCAGCGACCAAACTCCCAACACAACAACATTTGGCGCATCGCACCTGGTACACATCGCATCACATTTGCTCAGACCCGTCCTCCGTACGGCTTCACCAGACATCATGCCGGAACACGACGAATCGCTTGGCGGCAAGACTTTGTCTGGTGGGTGGTAACTTCTGCCGGCGGCCAACGTTATGGCCGCTCGGAACAAAAGGTTTCTATTGGCTGTTCGTGTCAGTGTGCTTATATCATATTTTTTTTAAACAATTTCACAATATTCATGTAATATAATAATATAATTACTTTATTAGTACACTTTCAAAAAAATCGCTCTTAAGTACACAGGATCAAAAACTATTGAACAGAGTTATTTTAAAAGGCGAACCAACCGAAACCCGGACAGGGTTCCTTAAGGTATGACACACACTTGGTAAGGTGATGTGCAAGTACCTACTTATATTGAACACAAACGATTGAAAACAAATACGCCTTAATTAAGGTTAAAATACAGTATTGCATTGTCACTTTTAGAGATAATAGTAATAAGATTCTCGGTTTCTTCATACGTTAATTTTTGCAGGGAAACAACAAATAATCTTACCTAACATTTAGAATGGCTGTTTAAATTGGTTACATTCAATGACACTTACAATAGAGTATTTGACTAAAAAAAACTAATTAATCCGTCATTCAGATTACAGAAAAATATTGGATACGTATATTTTGTTTTACCAAATCAATAAAGATTGACAAATATAAAAGGCATCATAGATCAGGAGTAGTGGCTGGTGACGTCACTGCTCGCTAAAAAGTGTAGCGTCCAGTGACGTCACACGAGTTTTCAACGCACTGTGTCGTCTTAATTTTTTGTTAATATGAAAAAAGAAAAATACGTGTCTAGTATTTTTTGGACATCTATCTGACGGACTAATTAGTTGTTTTAGTCAAATACCCTATTATAAGCATGAAGACTTTACAAAACAGGTTTTGCTAAATATTTTTCAGGCTAACTTTACAGATATAATAAATCTGAAACATAAGTTTGAATTGTGTCTAGGTTTTTTTGAGATTTAATAAAAATAAAATTTACACAAAGTAGAGCGCCTGATGAGGTTTGAACCTACTAGCCACAACTTGAAAGTTGCGGCCAATACTACTACTCCAATGCTGCTCTCAAAACGATGAAGAAAAACATCGTTAGAAAACCGACATGTTCTAGAGGCAAAACTTCGAAGAATTGTGACATCTACCAATCCACACTGGGCCACCCGCTTTATATAACTTTATTTTATATTTATACGAAACCTGAATATAGATAGTTCAGAAGAAGCAACTGAATCGGTTCCAATCATTTTTACACCATGTTATATTTTTCCCAAATACATTTAGAGATTTTTGCTTTTTGAATACAGAGTGCGTGTACGCAGTTTTACGTTAGATCATAGTAATCGCGCGCGCATCAGCTGACGCCAGAGGTCAACGTCCCGCGTGGCCCCGCACGAGCGGGAATTTGACCATATTTTTGTTGGGACAACCATGTAAAATAGCAAGCTCATAACTTTTTTTTTTAATAATTATAAACTAGTGCTTGACTGCAATCCCGTCTGATGGTAAGCAGTGATGCAATCGCTGATGGTAAAGCACGCTAGTTTATTAAACCCATTCACATAAAAACTTAGTGAATAGGAAGGAAGACGGCAGTTGAGCGAGGTGTTGCAATGTTAAACCCAACAACACGACCAATGATGCTGCGCCAGAGGGAGATTGGTCTAGACACTCTCCACGACCAAACTCCCGTCACAACAACATTAACACAACGGCTCAGACTAGTCGTCCGTACTGCTTCACCAGACATCATGCCGGAACACGACGAATCGCTTGGCGGCAAGACCTTGTCTGGTGGGTGGTAACTTCTGCCAGCAGCCGATATTATGGCTGAATATTTTGATTGTGTTGGCTTAGAAGTTTGATTTATTCACAACACAAAGGGACGGCAGACTTGAGTATTATTAAATCGCAGTGATGAACTTTGTAATAACGACTAAGTTTATTGCAAAAATAACATAGAACATTCAAAGTAACACTTCGGAGTCAAATAAGGTAGTTGATTAAAAAAAAATACTAGACACGTATTTTGCCTTTTTTCATATAAACAATAAATGAAGACGACACAGTGAGTTGTCGACTCGTGTGACGTCAATGCACGCTATACTTTGAAAATGGTCTTGACAGATAGACAGACGTACTGACAACAAAGTAATAGTATATTAAGGGATCCAATTTTTCCTTTCGCGATAAAAGCCACCAAAAAGCAAAAACATGTATATGAAAATATTTTTACTCATGAAACGCTTGGTAATTTAGATCGAGCTCAAATTGCGCGACGAAGTTAAGTTACGATTACATTCATAAATAAAGAATTCATGAAGGAATATTGTCACTTTTAGTTAAAATTGTACGGATAATGCCATCATTAAAATGGTTCAAAGGAGGTTAAATAACATATTTGTGCTGGTGTGTATGTGTTTTGCCAGTGTATGTTTGTTTGAGTGTAACTGCGTGTGTGGGTATAAACATGTGTTGTAACAAAGTTTACCTGAAAAGCTTTCAGATTGACAGCGTTTTAAGTGAACATCACCGTACTACGGGTGACAGCCTCCGTGGCGTAGCGGTAGCGAACGCGGCCGCTGCGCAAGGAGGCGCGGGTTCGATCCCCGCGCAGTGCAAATATTTGTATGCCTGCATATGAATATTTTCACTGGTCTGGTCGTGCCTCGGAAAGCACGTTAAGCCATTGGTCCCGGTTGCCATACGAACATCTAATGGCAGTCGTTACGGGTTGTTGAAGCCTTCTAAAGTCCTACAATTGGTCTAACTGCAATGCTTCGATATTGCCTTCGGGTTGTGGAGGTCTTTTCTTTTTTAAACTATTGCATAGCTTCTATCGCGGGCCTTGAGCGCGGGGACCGAATCCAGAAATTCCGTAACGAAAAAACCTCACGCTCCCCATCGTCTAACGTCGTTTCAGTTCGGCAGTCTTCGGCACGGTATGTTTGTGTGCGTGCGACTACATCTTTTGAAAACAATTTATAGATTTTCAAAAAGAGCATGCATATTGCAGGGCGCGAACTCAATTCTACACACTTGCCATGTTACTGATAGTCGCGATGTGCTAAACTTGCGATTAATTTTCTCTCTGAAATAGGTCTTCTATAGAGATATGTCATAGACGTCATCGACGTTGTCATGGCTACCTTAAAAACTTTTCATATAATTAAGTACTTTTATTCAAATTAATTTAGTAGTGTTTTTATAAAATAGCTTTTTTTTAACGGAAAAGCTAAGATGAATGTCACGCTAATTTTTCATTGGACTTTTAAATTATTTATAGTGTTGTTTACTACATAAAAGCGCGTGATTTTATAGAGTAAAAAGTGCTCACGCGGCCGTTTTTTCAATTGTTGCAAGAATTCAAAAGACTGTCTTTAAATAGTATTCAGACGATTGCTCAAAGTGTATTAGATTTCATTAGTAATAGAAATGGCATTTCAATAATGACTTTCAACTGCCAAAGTCTAAATAGTCATAAATACGATTTACAAGATTCAGTTACGAGACAAACAAATGTGTTACTTCTTACCGAAACTTGCATGACGCATGATAATCCAATTGAAATACCTAATTTTAATTGTATTGTTCAGTTCAAACGAGATACTGTTTCAAAAGGTGGGGTAGCTATTTACCAAAATAAAAATAATATTACTAATATTATGACTCCGAATATTGAAATAAATATTGCACACGTTAGCGATGTTAATGTTAGGCGCTCAGTTGTTGGAGATATTTGTGCGTGCTTATGCAAACTTAGAAATCGCCTACAAATAGTTATGGTAGCAATTTACATTTCTCCGAATCCAAAATTGGACGAGGTAGAGCATTTTATTCATCGCACTTTACTGGAGTACACTGAAGAAGGCTCGAAAATACTTGGTACAAATGGTAATAAATTTCCACTTATCTTGGCTGGCGATTTCAACATTAACTTCGCTGATAAAAAATCAGAGCGGTTGACAACTTTTCTATCAAAAACATTGAATTTGAAAATGAATAATGATCCACAAGAGTCCACAACAAAATATGGTACCACCATTGACGCGGTATTTTCTAGGTATTTAGAGGATATTAAGTCGCAAACTTATGTTTCTTATTTCAGTTATCATAAACCTATAGTTTCAATGATAAATATTCCTGAATAACCAACAGCTACTGTAAGGTAATAAAACCCACATGTATTGTAAAATAATAAAAATATTTTAAATAATATTAACTTTTTATTTATTTAATAAAAGAAAAATTTGTTTTCTTATCGGTCACCACGCTCAAAAAGTGTAACTTGAATTAATATCAAAGAAAAACAAATACTGCATAAATAAAATAAATAAATAATTATAATTGCATAAATTGATACAAAATGCTATGCAATAGCTTTACCGCGGCAGTCCCCGAGTACCACACGTCTTTTTTTTTTTTTTTTAAATTTGTGCCGTCTTTCTCTTCTTGCTTGGCAAGAATTCTTTTTTGCCAGTGTATATGTCCTTCTTTTGTCTTTTTTGGGTTGTGGAGGTCAGACGGCAGTCGCTTCATGGATAATATCGAAGTTTAACCAAAATGAGCAGTTAGACTGGTAAAGCGGACCCTATACTCCAAAACTAAAAAGCTTCAGATACGACTGGGATTACCGCTGAGATGAAGGAGATCATCGTACTACGGGTCGTCCGGTGTTGGAACGGTAATGATGGAATTATGTCATTTAATTCCCGGGCACACTCTCAAAAATGCATCCTATAAAATATTGAAAGGCTGGCTCTCCGATGCCTGTGCTCCAGGCTTTGTAAATTGTTCTTAACCACCTCTGGGTCTCCAATTTTCCTCTTCGCACGCCTCTCCACTGAGTCCAAAATGGAAAATTTTATTTCAGACTATAATAATATTACTGAATAGCTGCGGAGGTCATAAAGAGGCGCAAATATGCAGCATTATCTGAGCCCTACATATTTGTGCCTTTCGCTATGGAGACTCTAGGGCCCTGGGGTGCGGAGGCTCCACAATTTTTTAAAGAAATCTCCGCACGATTAATCGACGTATCAGGTGATCGGCTGCGGCGGCGGCTGGTGCGCATTTCGGTCAAAGGTTGAGTTTCGCGATTCAACGTGGGAACGCGGTCAGCCTTTTGGGCACCCTGCCCGGTGATCGCAGCGATCTGGGTTCAATTTTTATATACTGCTTTAATTTATTCATAATTTAGTTTTTATATGAATATTAATGTTAATTTTGTATTGAGTAAATACAATATATAAAGAAAACCCTGTCCGACCCATAAGGATAATAAAGGTTAGGTAAACACTTGACCAAAAATAATATAAAATTTTACGTAATCATCATAGAAACAATACTAATGAATTTTGAAATAATCATTTTTTCCCGCGAATTAATTCCACCTTCCCCGAAATTTGGTATTTTTTTAAAAAGTGACAACACCGGTATTAGTATGAGCGAATAGCGATGCGACCACGTGCCGCATGCCCTGCCCCCCGCCGCCCGCGGATGGGTTGCTTACCGCAAATGTATTAAGGTACCTCTTTTTGCGAAATAATATTTATTTTTTAGGAGGATCTCCTTTTTTAAGTTTAGCCCGGCATTGTTTCCATTAGTAGAATTAGTTACCGATACCTAACAATACCTTCACGGATCGGACAGGGTTTTCTTTACATATTGTATATGTACCAAATATTGTATACTTCTATGGTTCAGGTAGTTAAATAAACGTTATATTCTCATGAATAAATTATTATGTCAAAATAAAATAAAAATTACAATGTCCAATATACAATTCATAATATTGTCTAACTAATGTCATGATTATGGTATACATTACGATATCAGAAAATGTAATATTTATATACAGATTTACTTTTAACTTTACATCTCGTTGAACTTTAAAATGCAAATTGCGCCAAGTATTATCTTGAAAATTTGAGCAAGAACTAAATGGCACGCGTCTTATTACCTTGGTAATAAAATAGGAAGATTACACTGTGACATGAGCAGGGTAATATGTTTGCATTTTGGATGAGCAGAATAATATATTACGAAACGCTTGGCGCAGTGGCTGCTGCGCGGCGTGTTGCGGGTTTGATTTTTTTTTTAATTATTATAAACTAGTGCTTCGGTTTGCTGATGATATCGTAGTCATGGCTGAGACCGCAGAGGACCTGAGTACAATGCTCGAAGACCTCAGTAGGGCCTCCAAGCGAGTCGGTCTTAAAATGAACATGGGCAAGACGAAAGTCATGTCTAATGCCCATGTTGTACCGACTCCTATAAAGATTGGAGACTCTGTTCTCGAAGTTGTTGACAGCTACGTGTACCTGGGACAAACTATCCAGTTAGGAAGGTCCAACTTCGAGAAAGAGGTCAATCGTCGAATCCAACTCGGCTGGGCTGCTTTCGGGAAGCTACGTAGAATCTTCTCGTCCGAAATACCGCAGTGTCTCAAGACAATAGTCTTCGACCAGTGTGTGTTGCCAGTGATGACTTATGGAATTGAGACGTGGTCGCTAACAATGGGCCTTATAAGAAGGCTCAAAGTCGCTCAAAGGGCAATGGAGAGGGCTATGCTTGGGGTTTCACTGCGCGATCGAATCAGGAATGAGGAGATCCGCAGAAGAACGAGAGTAACCGACATAGCCCGAAGAATTGCAACACTGAAGTGGCAATGGGCTGGACACATTGCCCGTAGGACCGATGCCCGATGGGGCCGACGGGTTCTCGAGTGGCGACCACGCACCGGAAGACGTAGCGTGGGTAGGCCCCCGACAAGGTGGACCGACGACCTGGTGAAGGTCGCGGGAAACCGCTGGATGCGGGAGGCGCAGGACCGGTCGTCGTGGAGAACCTTGGGGGAGGCCTATGTCCAGCAGTGGACGTCTTTCGGCTGAAATGATGATGAAATGATGATGAAACTAGTGCTTGACTGCAATCCCACCTGATGGTAAGCAGTGATGCAATCGTTGATGGTAAAGCGCGCCAGTTTATTAAGAGCCTATTCACCCAGAAAAACTGAGCGAATAGGAAGGAAGACGGCAGCTGAGCGAGGTGATGCAATGTTAAACCCAACAACACGACCAACGATGTTGCGCCAAAGGGAGATTGATCTGAAGACCCTCAGCGACCAAACTCCCAACACAACAACATTTGGCGCATCGCACCTGGTACACATCGCATCACATTTGCTCAGACCCGTCCTCCGTACGGCTTCACCAGACATCATGCCGGAACACGACGAATCGCTTGGCGGCAAGACTTTGTCTGGTGGGTGGTAACTTCTGCCGGCGGCCAACGTTATGGCCGCTCGGAACAAAAGGTTTCTATTGGCTGTTCGTGTCAGTGTGCTTATATCATATTTTTTTTAAACAATTTCACAATATTCATGTAATATAATAATATAATTACTTTATTAGTACACTTTCAAAAAAATCGCTCTTAAGTACACAGGATCAAAAACTATTGAACAGAGTTATTTTAAAAGGCGAACCAACCGAAACCCGGACAGGGTTCCTTAAGGTATGACACACACTTGGTAAGGTGATGTGCAAGTACCTACTTATATTGAACACAAACGATTGAAAACAAATACGCCTTAATTAAGGTTAAAATACAGTATTGCATTGTCACTTTTAGAGATAATAGTAATAAGATTCTCGGTTTCTTCATACGTTAATTTTTGCAGGGAAACAACAAATAATCTTACCTAACATTTAGAATGGCTGTTTAAATTGGTTACATTCAATGACACTTACAATAGAGTATTTGACTAAAAAAAACTAATTAATCCGTCATTCAGATTACAGAAAAATATTGGATACGTATATTTTGTTTTACCAAATCAATAAAGATTGACAAATATAAAAGGCATCATAGATCAGGAGTAGTGGCTGGTGACGTCACTGCTCGCTAAAAAGTGTAGCGTCCAGTGACGTCACACGAGTTTTCAACGCACTGTGTCGTCTTAATTTTTTGTTAATATGAAAAAAGAAAAATACGTGTCTAGTATTTTTTGGACATCTATCTGACGGACTAATTAGTTGTTTTAGTCAAATACCCTATTATAAGCATGAAGACTTTACAAAACAGGTTTTGCTAAATATTTTTCAGGCTAACTTTACAGATATAATAAATCTGAAACATAAGTTTGAATTGTGTCTAGGTTTTTTTGAGATTTAATAAAAATAAAATTTACACAAAGTAGAGCGCCTGATGAGGTTTGAACCTACTAGCCACAACTTGAAAGTTGCGGCCAATACTACTACTCCAATGCTGCTCTCAAAACGATGAAGAAAAACATCGTTAGAAAACCGACATGTTCTAGAGGCAAAACTTCGAAGAATTGTGACATCTACCAATCCACACTGGGCCACCCGCTTTATATAACTTTATTTTATATTTATACGAAACCTGAATATAGATAGTTCAGAAGAAGCAACTGAATCGGTTCCAATCATTTTTACACCATGTTATATTTTTCCCAAATACATTTAGAGATTTTTGCTTTTTGAATACAGAGTGCGTGTACGCAGTTTTACGTTAGATCATAGTAATCGCGCGCGCATCAGCTGACGCCAGAGGTCAACGTCCCGCGTGGCCCCGCACGAGCGGGAATTTGACCATATTTTTGTTGGGACAACCATGTAAAATAGCAAGCTCATAACTTTTTTTTTTAATAATTATAAACTAGTGCTTGACTGCAATCCCGTCTGATGGTAAGCAGTGATGCAATCGCTGATGGTAAAGCACGCTAGTTTATTAAACCCATTCACATAAAAACTTAGTGAATAGGAAGGAAGACGGCAGTTGAGCGAGGTGTTGCAATGTTAAACCCAACAACACGACCAATGATGCTGCGCCAGAGGGAGATTGGTCTAGACACTCTCCACGACCAAACTCCCGTCACAACAACATTAACACAACGGCTCAGACTAGTCGTCCGTACTGCTTCACCAGACATCATGCCGGAACACGACGAATCGCTTGGCGGCAAGACCTTGTCTGGTGGGTGGTAACTTCTGCCAGCAGCCGATATTATGGCTGAATATTTTGATTGTGTTGGCTTAGAAGTTTGATTTATTCACAACACAAAGGGACGGCAGACTTGAGTATTATTAAATCGCAGTGATGAACTTTGTAATAACGACTAAGTTTATTGCAAAAATAACATAGAACATTCAAAGTAACACTTCGGAGTCAAATAAGGTAGTTGATTAAAAAAAAATACTAGACACGTATTTTGCCTTTTTTCATATAAACAATAAATGAAGACGACACAGTGAGTTGTCGACTCGTGTGACGTCAATGCACGCTATACTTTGAAAATGGTCTTGACAGATAGACAGACGTACTGACAACAAAGTAATAGTATATTAAGGGATCCAATTTTTCCTTTCGCGATAAAAGCCACCAAAAAGCAAAAACATGTATATGAAAATATTTTTACTCATGAAACGCTTGGTAATTTAGATCGAGCTCAAATTGCGCGACGAAGTTAAGTTACGATTACATTCATAAATAAAGAATTCATGAAGGAATATTGTCACTTTTAGTTAAAATTGTACGGATAATGCCATCATTAAAATGGTTCAAAGGAGGTTAAATAACATATTTGTGCTGGTGTGTATGTGTTTTGCCAGTGTATGTTTGTTTGAGTGTAACTGCGTGTGTGGGTATAAACATGTGTTGTAACAAAGTTTACCTGAAAAGCTTTCAGATTGACAGCGTTTTAAGTGAACATCACCGTACTACGGGTGACAGCCTCCGTGGCGTAGCGGTAGCGAACGCGGCCGCTGCGCAAGGAGGCGCGGGTTCGATCCCCGCGCAGTGCAAATATTTGTATGCCTGCATATGAATATTTTCACTGGTCTGGTCGTGCCTCGGAAAGCACGTTAAGCCATTGGTCCCGGTTGCCATACGAACATCTAATGGCAGTCGTTACGGGTTGTTGAAGCCTTCTAAAGTCCTACAATTGGTCTAACTGCAATGCTTCGATATTGCCTTCGGGTTGTGGAGGTCTTTTCTTTTTTAAACTATTGCATAGCTTCTATCGCGGGCCTTGAGCGCGGGGACCGAATCCAGAAATTCCGTAACGAAAAAACCTCACGCTCCCCATCGTCTAACGTCGTTTCAGTTCGGCAGTCTTCGGCACGGTATGTTTGTGTGCGTGCGACTACATCTTTTGAAAACAATTTATAGATTTTCAAAAAGAGCATGCATATTGCAGGGCGCGAACTCAATTCTACACACTTGCCATGTTACTGATAGTCGCGATGTGCTAAACTTGCGATTAATTTTCTCTCTGAAATAGGTCTTCTATAGAGATATGTCATAGACGTCATCGACGTTGTCATGGCTACCTTAAAAACTTTTCATATAATTAAGTACTTTTATTCAAATTAATTTAGTAGTGTTTTTATAAAATAGCTTTTTTTTAACGGAAAAGCTAAGATGAATGTCACGCTAATTTTTCATTGGACTTTTAAATTATTTATAGTGTTGTTTACTACATAAAAGCGCGTGATTTTATAGAGTAAAAAGTGCTCACGCGGCCGTTTTTTCAATTGTTGCAAGAATTCAAAAGACTGTCTTTAAATAGTATTCAGACGATTGCTCAAAGTGTATTAGATTTCATTAGTAATAGAAATGGCATTTCAATAATGACTTTCAACTGCCAAAGTCTAAATAGTCATAAATACGATTTACAAGATTCAGTTACGAGACAAACAAATGTGTTACTTCTTACCGAAACTTGCATGACGCATGATAATCCAATTGAAATACCTAATTTTAATTGTATTGTTCAGTTCAAACGAGATACTGTTTCAAAAGGTGGGGTAGCTATTTACCAAAATAAAAATAATATTACTAATATTATGACTCCGAATATTGAAATAAATATTGCACACGTTAGCGATGTTAATGTTAGGCGCTCAGTTGTTGGAGATATTTGTGCGTGCTTATGCAAACTTAGAAATCGCCTACAAATAGTTATGGTAGCAATTTACATTTCTCCGAATCCAAAATTGGACGAGGTAGAGCATTTTATTCATCGCACTTTACTGGAGTACACTGAAGAAGGCTCGAAAATACTTGGTACAAATGGTAATAAATTTCCACTTATCTTGGCTGGCGATTTCAACATTAACTTCGCTGATAAAAAATCAGAGCGGTTGACAACTTTTCTATCAAAAACATTGAATTTGAAAATGAATAATGATCCACAAGAGTCCACAACAAAATATGGTACCACCATTGACGCGGTATTTTCTAGGTATTTAGAGGATATTAAGTCGCAAACTTATGTTTCTTATTTCAGTTATCATAAACCTATAGTTTCAATGATAAATATTCCTGAATAACCAACAGCTACTGTAAGGTAATAAAACCCACATGTATTGTAAAATAATAAAAATATTTTAAATAATATTAACTTTTTATTTATTTAATAAAAGAAAAATTTGTTTTCTTATCGGTCACCACGCTCAAAAAGTGTAACTTGAATTAATATCAAAGAAAAACAAATACTGCATAAATAAAATAAATAAATAATTATAATTGCATAAATTGATACAAAATGCTATGCAATAGCTTTACCGCGGCAGTCCCCGAGTACCACACGTCTTTTTTTTTTTTTTTTAAATTTGTGCCGTCTTTCTCTTCTTGCTTGGCAAGAATTCTTTTTTGCCAGTGTATATGTCCTTCTTTTGTCTTTTTTGGGTTGTGGAGGTCAGACGGCAGTCGCTTCATGGATAATATCGAAGTTTAACCAAAATGAGCAGTTAGACTGGTAAAGCGGACCCTATACTCCAAAACTAAAAAGCTTCAGATACGACTGGGATTACCGCTGAGATGAAGGAGATCATCGTACTACGGGTCGTCCGGTGTTGGAACGGTAATGATGGAATTATGTCATTTAATTCCCGGGCACACTCTCAAAAATGCATCCTATAAAATATTGAAAGGCTGGCTCTCCGATGCCTGTGCTCCAGGCTTTGTAAATTGTTCTTAACCACCTCTGGGTCTCCAATTTTCCTCTTCGCACGCCTCTCCACTGAGTCCAAAATGGAAAATTTTATTTCAGACTATAATAATATTACTGAATAGCTGCGGAGGTCATAAAGAGGCGCAAATATGCAGCATTATCTGAGCCCTACATATTTGTGCCTTTCGCTATGGAGACTCTAGGGCCCTGGGGTGCGGAGGCTCCACAATTTTTTAAAGAAATCTCCGCACGATTAATCGACGTATCAGGTGATCGGCTGCGGCGGCGGCTGGTGCGCATTTCGGTCAAAGGTTGAGTTTCGCGATTCAACGTGGGAACGCGGTCAGCCTTTTGGGCACCCTGCCCGGTGATCGCAGCGATCTGGGTTCAATTTTTATATACTGCTTTAATTTATTCATAATTTAGTTTTTATATGAATATTAATGTTAATTTTGTATTGAGTAAATACAATATATAAAGAAAACCCTGTCCGACCCATAAGGATAATAAAGGTTAGGTAAACACTTGACCAAAAATAATATAAAATTTTACGTAATCATCATAGAAACAATACTAATGAATTTTGAAATAATCATTTTTTCCCGCGAATTAATTCCACCTTCCCCGAAATTTGGTATTTTTTTAAAAAGTGACAACACCGGTATTAGTATGAGCGAATAGCGATGCGACCACGTGCCGCATGCCCTGCCCCCCGCCGCCCGCGGATGGGTTGCTTACCGCAAATGTATTAAGGTACCTCTTTTTGCGAAATAATATTTATTTTTTAGGAGGATCTCCTTTTTTAAGTTTAGCCCGGCATTGTTTCCATTAGTAGAATTAGTTACCGATACCTAACAATACCTTCACGGATCGGACAGGGTTTTCTTTACATATTGTATATGTACCAAATATTGTATACTTCTATGGTTCAGGTAGTTAAATAAACGTTATATTCTCATGAATAAATTATTATGTCAAAATAAAATAAAAATTACAATGTCCAATATACAATTCATAATATTGTCTAACTAATGTCATGATTATGGTATACATTACGATATCAGAAAATGTAATATTTATATACAGATTTACTTTTAACTTTACATCTCGTTGAACTTTAAAATGCAAATTGCGCCAAGTATTATCTTGAAAATTTGAGCAAGAACTAAATGGCACGCGTCTTATTACCTTGGTAATAAAATAGGAAGATTACACTGTGACATGAGCAGGGTAATATGTTTGCATTTTGGATGAGCAGAATAATATATTACGAAACGCTTGGCGCAGTGGCTGCTGCGCGGCGTGTTGCGGGTTTGATTTTTTTTTTAATTATTATAAACTAGTGCTTCGGTTTGCTGATGATATCGTAGTCATGGCTGAGACCGCAGAGGACCTGAGTACAATGCTCGAAGACCTCAGTAGGGCCTCCAAGCGAGTCGGTCTTAAAATGAACATGGGCAAGACGAAAGTCATGTCTAATGCCCATGTTGTACCGACTCCTATAAAGATTGGAGACTCTGTTCTCGAAGTTGTTGACAGCTACGTGTACCTGGGACAAACTATCCAGTTAGGAAGGTCCAACTTCGAGAAAGAGGTCAATCGTCGAATCCAACTCGGCTGGGCTGCTTTCGGGAAGCTACGTAGAATCTTCTCGTCCGAAATACCGCAGTGTCTCAAGACAATAGTCTTCGACCAGTGTGTGTTGCCAGTGATGACTTATGGAATTGAGACGTGGTCGCTAACAATGGGCCTTATAAGAAGGCTCAAAGTCGCTCAAAGGGCAATGGAGAGGGCTATGCTTGGGGTTTCACTGCGCGATCGAATCAGGAATGAGGAGATCCGCAGAAGAACGAGAGTAACCGACATAGCCCGAAGAATTGCAACACTGAAGTGGCAATGGGCTGGACACATTGCCCGTAGGACCGATGCCCGATGGGGCCGACGGGTTCTCGAGTGGCGACCACGCACCGGAAGACGTAGCGTGGGTAGGCCCCCGACAAGGTGGACCGACGACCTGGTGAAGGTCGCGGGAAACCGCTGGATGCGGGAGGCGCAGGACCGGTCGTCGTGGAGAACCTTGGGGGAGGCCTATGTCCAGCAGTGGACGTCTTTCGGCTGAAATGATGATGAAATGATGATGAAACTAGTGCTTGACTGCAATCCCACCTGATGGTAAGCAGTGATGCAATCGTTGATGGTAAAGCGCGCCAGTTTATTAAGAGCCTATTCACCCAGAAAAACTGAGCGAATAGGAAGGAAGACGGCAGCTGAGCGAGGTGATGCAATGTTAAACCCAACAACACGACCAACGATGTTGCGCCAAAGGGAGATTGATCTGAAGACCCTCAGCGACCAAACTCCCAACACAACAACATTTGGCGCATCGCACCTGGTACACATCGCATCACATTTGCTCAGACCCGTCCTCCGTACGGCTTCACCAGACATCATGCCGGAACACGACGAATCGCTTGGCGGCAAGACTTTGTCTGGTGGGTGGTAACTTCTGCCGGCGGCCAACGTTATGGCCGCTCGGAACAAAAGGTTTCTATTGGCTGTTCGTGTCAGTGTGCTTATATCATATTTTTTTTAAACAATTTCACAATATTCATGTAATATAATAATATAATTACTTTATTAGTACACTTTCAAAAAAATCGCTCTTAAGTACACAGGATCAAAAACTATTGAACAGAGTTATTTTAAAAGGCGAACCAACCGAAACCCGGACAGGGTTCCTTAAGGTATGACACACACTTGGTAAGGTGATGTGCAAGTACCTACTTATATTGAACACAAACGATTGAAAACAAATACGCCTTAATTAAGGTTAAAATACAGTATTGCATTGTCACTTTTAGAGATAATAGTAATAAGATTCTCGGTTTCTTCATACGTTAATTTTTGCAGGGAAACAACAAATAATCTTACCTAACATTTAGAATGGCTGTTTAAATTGGTTACATTCAATGACACTTACAATAGAGTATTTGACTAAAAAAAACTAATTAATCCGTCATTCAGATTACAGAAAAATATTGGATACGTATATTTTGTTTTACCAAATCAATAAAGATTGACAAATATAAAAGGCATCATAGATCAGGAGTAGTGGCTGGTGACGTCACTGCTCGCTAAAAAGTGTAGCGTCCAGTGACGTCACACGAGTTTTCAACGCACTGTGTCGTCTTAATTTTTTGTTAATATGAAAAAAGAAAAATACGTGTCTAGTATTTTTTGGACATCTATCTGACGGACTAATTAGTTGTTTTAGTCAAATACCCTATTATAAGCATGAAGACTTTACAAAACAGGTTTTGCTAAATATTTTTCAGGCTAACTTTACAGATATAATAAATCTGAAACATAAGTTTGAATTGTGTCTAGGTTTTTTTGAGATTTAATAAAAATAAAATTTACACAAAGTAGAGCGCCTGATGAGGTTTGAACCTACTAGCCACAACTTGAAAGTTGCGGCCAATACTACTACTCCAATGCTGCTCTCAAAACGATGAAGAAAAACATCGTTAGAAAACCGACATGTTCTAGAGGCAAAACTTCGAAGAATTGTGACATCTACCAATCCACACTGGGCCACCCGCTTTATATAACTTTATTTTATATTTATACGAAACCTGAATATAGATAGTTCAGAAGAAGCAACTGAATCGGTTCCAATCATTTTTACACCATGTTATATTTTTCCCAAATACATTTAGAGATTTTTGCTTTTTGAATACAGAGTGCGTGTACGCAGTTTTACGTTAGATCATAGTAATCGCGCGCGCATCAGCTGACGCCAGAGGTCAACGTCCCGCGTGGCCCCGCACGAGCGGGAATTTGACCATATTTTTGTTGGGACAACCATGTAAAATAGCAAGCTCATAACTTTTTTTTTTAATAATTATAAACTAGTGCTTGACTGCAATCCCGTCTGATGGTAAGCAGTGATGCAATCGCTGATGGTAAAGCACGCTAGTTTATTAAACCCATTCACATAAAAACTTAGTGAATAGGAAGGAAGACGGCAGTTGAGCGAGGTGTTGCAATGTTAAACCCAACAACACGACCAATGATGCTGCGCCAGAGGGAGATTGATGTTTAGACCCTCCACGACCAAACTCCCGACACAACAGCACTTGGCACATCGTACCTGGCACACATCGCAATACAACTGCTCAGACCCGACCGCCTTCAGCTTTTGGGTATTGAGATTTCCTCGAACCTAAACTTTGGGCGGTTCATTGAGTCCAAGGCCAAGGTGGCTGCCAGAAAACTTGGTGTAATCGCAAAGGCCCGGCAGTACTTCACACCAGGGCAGCTTCTAATATTGTACAAAGCACAGGTCCGTTCGTGTGTGGAGTACTGCAGCCACAGTGCGAAGAGGCTGATTGGTGACCCTGATTTAACTCGAGTTGGTCTCCAAAGCCTAGAGCACTGGCGTAGAGTAGCCAGCCTTTCGGTGTTCTATAGGATACATTCTGGGGAGTGTGCGAGGGAATTGCACGATTTAATTCCCCCATCTCCGTTCCACCTTCGGACGACCCGTCGTACGGCGAGTTTCCACCCTTATGTTGTTAACACCTCTACGATCCGGACGAAGCGTTTCGCCTCCTCCTTTATACCGCGTACATCGAGGGACTGGAACAATCTGCCATCGGCGGTGTTTCGGTCGGACTACAATTTGAGTGTCTTCAAGGCTAGAGTGAATAGGCTCTTAATAAACTAGTGCGCTTTACCATCAACGATTGCGTCACTGCTTACCATCAGGCAGGATTGCGGTCAAGCGTTGGTTTATACTTTAATAAAAAAAAAAAAAGACATGTCCTTCGAACGGCTTCACCAGACATCATGCCGGAACACGACGAATCGCTTGGCGGCAAGACTTTGTCTGGTGGGTGGTAACTTCTGCCGGCAGCCGATGTGGTCTACCACCGAGAATTTTTTTAACAATTTGTGCTTTTCATTATATCTTTTTGAAATTATGTACATAGATTATTTGCTTAAAAATACTGGACACGTGTTTCGGGTTTCGCATAAACTCGCAATTCTCGGTGGTAGGCCATAACATCGGCCGCCGGCAGAACTTACCACCCACCAGGCAAAGCCTTGCCGCCAAGCGATTTGTCGAGCAGTTTGACTGGTAAAGCAGACCCCAGACTCCAAAGCTGTAAAAGCTTCGGATGCGACTAGGATAAACGCTGAGATGATGATGTTGACTTAAACCTATACAGAGTGGTGCTGATAATACGACAATAAATGAAAACACGAACAATGCTGGTTCATAGGAATAATCCTAAACCATAGAAAAAATCTAGCATCAAAAATAAAAAAAGTGAAAATTTCCTGTGACTAAAATAATCGACATATTTATATGATTTTTTATGGGTAGACTGAGAATGTGTTGATGTACACAATGTTTAATTTGTTGTCGTATTGTCAGCACCACTGTATAGGAATTAACAAAAAAGCGTTGGACCAGTTGCTTCCAACAGAATTGTTGATATTGGCTTTAAGCCAGTTTTGTTGTAACATGTGATATCATTCTACATATTTTACTTTCAATTATACCATTTATCCTTTTTTTTTTTTTGGATGGGAAATCATCAAATGACCTATCCCGCTTCAGGAGGAGCTGAGCTGACTTTTAACACACCCGTGTTTCTTCACTAGGCTATGCGCCAGGCCACGATTTCTTTTTTAACCAGCCCGCAACCCTGGCCCAGAAAGCATCGGTCCTCAGGACCCTGTCACGGTGTGCTGACATCTCTTTGAAGCAAACGTGAAACGCAACGCGCCGTCGACCCAGGCCAGGTCCTAAACGGCTTGCAGGCGGGCCTACGGTGGCCGGGAGTTCGATGTTGTCTCCCGACTAGGGAACATTTTAACCTTTAGTAAAAATTCTAGTTATTAAGCTATTGCATAGCTTCTATCGCGGGCCTTGAGCGCGGGGACCGAATCCAGAAATTCCGTAACGAAAAAACCTCACGCTCCCCTTCGTCTAACGTCGTTTCAGTTCGGCAGTCTTCGGCACGGTATGTTTGTGTGCGTGCGACTACATCTTTTGAAAACAATTTATAGATTTTCAAAAAGAGCATGCATATTGCAGGGCGCGAACTCAGTCCTACACACTTGCCATGTTACTGATAGTCGCGATGTGCTAAACTGGCGGTTAATTTTCTCTCTGAAATAGGTCTTCTATAGAGATATGTCATAGACGTCATCGACGTTGTCATGGCTACCTTAAAAACTTTTCATATAATTAATTATTAAGTACTTTTATTCAAATTAATTTAGTAGTGTTTTTATAAAATAGCTTTTTTTTTACCGGAAAAGCTAAGATGAATGGCATGCTAATTTTTCATTGGACTTTTAAATTATTTATAGTGTTGTTTACTAAATAAAAGCGCGTGATTTTATAGAGTAAAAAGTGCTCACGCGACCGTTTTTTCAATTGTTGCAAGAATTCAAAAGACTGTCTTTAAATAGTGTTCAGACGATTGCTCAAAGTGTATTAGATTTCATTAGTAATAGAAATGGCATTTCAATAATGACTTTCAACTGCCAGTCTAAATAGTCATAAATACGATTTACAAGATTCAGTTACGAGACAAACAAATGTGTTACTTCTTACCGAAACTTGCATGACGCATGATAATCCAATTGAAATACCTAACTTTAATTGTATTGTTCAGTTCAAACGAGATACTGTTTCAAAAGGTGGGGTAGCTATTTACCAAAATAAAAATGATATTACTAATATTATGACTCCGAATATTGAAATAAATATTGCACACGTTAGCGATGTTAATGTTAGGCGCTCAGTTGTTGGAGATATTTGTGCGTGCTTATGCAAACTTAGAAATGGCCTACAAATAGTTATGGTAGCAATTTACATTTCTCCGAATCCAAAATTGGACGAGGTAGAGCATTTTATTCATCGCACTTTACTGGAGTAACTCGAGTGGCTCGAAAATACTTGAAACAAATGGTAATAAATTTCCACTTATCTTGGCTGGCGATTTCAACATTAACTTCGCTGATAAAAAATCAAAGCGGTGGACAACTTTTCTATCAAAAACATTGAATTTGAAAATGATTAATGATCCACAAAAGTCCACAACAAAATATGGGACCACCATTGACGCGGTATTTTCTAGGTATTTAGAGGATATTAAGTCGCAAACTTATGTTTCTTATTTCAGTTATCATAAACCTATAGTTTCAATGATAAATATTCCTGAATAACCAACAGCTACTGTAAGGTAATAAAACCCACATGTATTGTAAAATAATAAAAATATTTTAAATAATATTAACTTTTTATTTATTTAATAAAAGAAAAATTTGTTTTCTTACCGGTCACCACGCTCAAAAAGTGTAACTTGAATTAATATCAAAGAAAAAAAATACTGCATAAATAAAATAAATAAATAATTATAATTGCATAAATTGATACAAAATGCTATGCAATAGCTTTACCGCGGCAGTCCCCGAGTGCCACACGTCTTTTTTTTTTACTTCAAATATAAAAATTAGAATAAAATGTTTTATTGAAGTAAACGACTGACAGTTTTGAATTTTCAAAGGCTCGGTCAGTAAATAAGAATGGAGAAGAACGCATAACTAGTCGTGGTGGCCTAATGGTTAGAACACCAGCCTCTCAAGTATGAGTGTGCGGATTCGATTCTAGGTCAGGCAAGTACCAATGTAACTTTTCTAAGTTACATGTACTTTTTGTATATCTTGGACACCAATGACTGACGCCAAAGTGAAGGAAAACATCTTGAGGAAACCTTGACTTTAAATTTTTTCCTTAGTGCTAGGCAATCAAAAATCAACTTAACTGTCATTACAAAGATGTTTGTTTGCCTCGAAATAGCAGAGCGCAGTTTTAATATAGACGGAAGGTACACGAGGTGTCGGCCTCTATTCTAACCGAATGCAGCTGACTATTATTTTTAACATGGAGTGACTATAAATTGGTATAAAGGCTAAATAGAGGACAGTGATTTAGTCTTCATTACAGATATCATTATAAGAAAACCCAAGATTCATGGATGGAGTCCAATCACGGCCAACTCTCACATACTGAAAGGATTCATATCTCTCAACTGTAGGAATAATAAAGACTGTTTTTAAGGGTTAAGCGGCCTAATAAGCTTTACTCGGCACGCGATGGACGACAGATTTTCAACTTTATTTTTAATGCATCAAAATTCAAATTTATTTTAAGTTAATGGGAGTATTAGCCTACTTGCTGGCGTCTCTACAGTAACTAGCACCAATATACTACAACGACTATGATTGCAACTTTTTCCTGAAATAACTGGTACGAAAATGCTAACAACATAAAATTTCATTCGACAATAAAAGAGTAAATTGCATTTGAATAATGCCGACTGTACATAAAAAAGGTGTCTCATCGAATCCAGCTCGGCTGGGCAGCGTTCAGAAAGCTACGCTACATCTTCTCGTAGTTCAAGATACCACAGTCCCTCAAAACTAAAGTCTTTGAACAGTGTGTGTTGCCAGTGATGACATAAGGAACTATAATGTGGTCGCTCACAACCGGCCTCACACAAGGGCTCAAAGTCACACAAAAGGCGATTGAAAGAGCTATGCTCGGAGTTTCTCTGTGCGATCGAATCAGAAATGAGGAGATCCGCAGAAGAACCAAAGTCACCGGCATAGCTCTTTGAGTCTCTAAAATCAAATGACAGCGGGCGGGGCTTTGCTCGTAGAACCAATGGCCAATGGGACAGTAAGGTTCCCGAGTCCCGGCCACATACCGGAAGACGCAACGTAGGGAGGACCCTAACAAGGTGGATCTATGACCTGGTGAAGGTCGCGGGAAGTCGATGGATATGGGCAGCATAAGACCGGTCATCGTGGAAAGCCTTGGGGAGGCCTTTGTCCAGCAGTGAACATCTATAATTTGAATAATAGTGTACATAATATTCAAACAATAGTATACAAACATATGATCTTATATATCGTCAGCTATTTTATCCATTATTTCTGAAGTAAAAACTTCTTTAGCGACGTTGAACACTTTTGCTGGATGTGGAAAAAGTATTGAATTCGCGTTTATAGAGGTAGGCCATAAATATTGGCTGCCGGCAGAAGTTACCACTCACCAGACAAAGTCTTGCCGCCAAGCGATTCGTCGTGTTCCAGCATGATGTCTGGTGAAGTCTGAGCAGTTTTTTTGCGATGTGTGCTGGTTACGATGCGCTAAACGTTGTTATGTCGGGAGTTTGGTCGTGGAGGGTCTCCAGATCAATCTCCCTCTGGCGCAGCATCGTTGGTTGTGTCGTTGGGTTTAAGATTGCTTCACTTCGCTCTGCCATCTTCCTTCCTATTCACTAAGTTTTTTTAAGTGAATAGGCGTAATAAACTAGCACGCTTTACCATCAGTGGTTGTATCACTGCTTAACATCAGGCAGGATTGCAGTCTAGCATTTGTTTATAATAATTAAAAAGATAAGCGTGACCGAACCGACACCTTGTTCGCTACAGCGAGATATACATATGTGTACTGTGTATTGTATACTTTGGGTTGTGGAGGTCAGACGGCAGTCGCTTCAGGGTATATATCGAATCGTAATCAGCGGTTAGACTGATAAAGCTGAACCCAGACTCCAACAACTGAAAAAGCTTCGGATGCGATTTAGATTAACGCTGAGATGTTGATGACTGCGTATTGTATACAATAGTATATATTGCGTCATCGCTGTAACTTTTTTTTTGTTAACACTAAATGATTTCAGTTTTCACTTCTGTCGGCTAGTCTCATGACTGCCTTTTTTTAAATAAATTCAAACGTCAAGGCAACAAGTGTGAGTCAAATTCATATGCATAGTTTTTACTACAAATTCTTTTTGAATTTGGATGTTATTGGCATGTATCCAGTCTTGTCTTTTGTGGTTACGTTCCACCTGGTGGATGCAGCAGCAGGTGGTCAGTTTTAGTAGATTTAGGTTCTGATCTTTACCTAAGCGCAGGGTCAAAATATTAAATTTTCCAGCGAAACTCTGCGTAACGTGATTTGTGTCATCATCATATTATGTGAAGGCGTAGGGCAGGCGTTTTGGAGGACTGTCTTATGTAATATTGACGTTCACAAAGTGCTGATTCTCAGCCTAATTTTGTAAACACGAAAAAACAATAAATAATTTCATTTGATGATTTTTTGTTGGATCGTTGACCGCAGTTAGTCTATTCATTTTTTTTAAAATATTTTTTGTTGTTTGCTACAAACGACGTTTACACTTTCTTCGCATCTTTTTATGAACGGAAAACAGCAGGTCAAGTTACCCCAAACTGCTAAATATTCCCAAACAACCTTGAGCTTTAATCCTTTAGCGATAAAGCTGAAAATCTAATCAAGAAATCTGACAGATTGCAGTAGCTTGATGTGCTGTCGACTGTACTTAAAGGTTAAAGCATATTGTAAAACTAAAATAGTCTTTAATGGTAACAGATTAGGATCCATTTTTTCTTATTCTGATAATTAATTATACAAAAAACTTAACCAGCTATTATTATTAAACTAATACCTTACAATGGTAACCTAAATAACATAGTGACATCTTAGTTCAGATAACGGAGTAACAATGTACAGAGAGTCAGATTAACAATATTAATCTCTCGGTGGTAGGCCACATCGGCCGCCGGCAGAAGTTACCACCCACCAGACAAAGTCTTGCCGCCAAGCGATTCGTCGTGTTCCAGCATGATGTCTGGTGAAGCCGTACGGAGGACGGGTCTGAGCAGTTGTGATGTGATGTGTGCCGGGTACGATGCGCCAAGTGTTGTTGTGTCGGGAGTTTGGTTCTGGAGGGTCTCCACATCAATCTCCCTCTGGTGCAGCATCGTTGGTCGTGTTGTTGGGTTTAACATTGCACCACCTCGCTCAACTGCCATCTTCCTTCCTATTCACTCAGTTTTTTAAGTGAATGGGTTTAATAAACTAGCGCGCTTTACCATCAACGATCGCATCACTGCTTACCATCAGGCGGGATTGGGGTCAAGCGCTAGTTTATAATTATTAAAAAAAAAGGTAAGACTATTGCAACCAATGCACCGGGCAACTCTGGAAGTAAGAATGATATTCCGCCTCTATGCGTATGCGACGCAGCGAGCTACGACGTAGCAAGCCACGGCGCAGTAAGCTACGACGTAGTAAGTTTCGACGCATCGAGCTATGACGTAGCAAGCCACGACGCAGCGAGCTACTACGTAGCAAGCCACGACGATGCAATCTACGACGTAGTGGGCTTTGACGCAGCGAGCTACGACCTAGTGAGCTTCGACGCAGCAAGCCACGGTGCAGCGCGGTAACCCATGGTCCCGCGCTGCACCGTGCTCAAGCCGAATATCGTGGTCTGATAAACTTAAAATATAGGTAAAAATCATGTGTAAGCAAGGGTGGACCAAAAAATTGTTAAAATCATATACAATTCTCTAATTTTAAACTCAGTATTTGTGGAAACCTATTTACAGAAAAGAAATCATTCACCGTTTACACACAGTCTTTTACCAAGCATTATATGAAAGTATTTTGCGTAATTCAATATTACTATATTTGATATATTTTTGGAGTTTTGACTTAACCAAAGCCAATTGTAAAACCTTTACGCGATTTTCTTCATTTTACAAAAATAATTTTAGCATGTTTAACTTTTAAATAAACTTTTCAGACTTTACACATTTTAGGCGTATGGACATTTCATTAAAAAAAACCTGCTTTATGTATATTTATAAGAATCGAAACTGTTTTTCATGTATAAAAACATTTCCGATTCTCTACCACCAGAATAAACAGACACCTATGATTTCAAGCTCACTATGTAGGTACCAAGATTGATTACAGATAAAAGCCGTTATCATTTTCCGTTCTAAAAGCGATTAGATTTACAAATACATAGAGTGCAAAATGGATTAGCACAGAAGGTTAATTCGATACTCTTCCACTCCTCATCTATATCGATTGCAAATGCACTCGCGACATGATTTAGATAGAACACCTGACACGATAATCGGGGGTGACAGCCTCAGTGTCGTAGCAGTAGCGAACGCGGCCGCTGCGCAAGGAGACACGGGTTCGATCCCCGTCCAGTGTAAATATTTGTATGCATGAAAATGAACATTTGCACTGGTCTGGTCGTGCCTCGGAAAGCACATTAAGCTGTTGGGATTTGTTGGATATGTTTCAGAAGGATTCAAATCAATACTAATAGTTTGTTCCGCAATTAGGGTGCAATATAGACCCGTTTGTTTCGTATAAACGAATTGGTTTCGTGTACATAAACGGAAATCATCATCATCAATCTTTTTATCGTCCCACTGCTGGGCACAGGTTTCCTCTCATACAGAGAAGGATTGAGCGTAATCACCACGCTTGCTCAATGCGGGTTGGCGATTTCAGACTTAAAGTCCAGGTTTCCTCAAGATGTTTTCCTTCACCTTGTAATCAGTCATTGGTGTCCAAGATATATTTAGAAAGTACATTTATAACTTCAGAAAAGTTACAGTTAGTTGGTACTTGCCTGACCTGGAATCGAACTCTCAAACTCATACTTTTTTTTTTTAATTATTATAAACTAGGGCTTGACTGCAATCCCACCTGATGATAAGCAGTAATGCAATCGTTGATGGTAAAGCGCGCAAGTTTATTAAGAGCCTATTCACTCAGAAAAATTGAGCGAATAGGAAGGAAGACGGCAGTTGAGCGAGATGATGCAATGTTAAACCCAACAACACGACCAACGATGCTGCGCCAGAGGGAGATTGATGTGGAGATCCTCCACGACGAAACTCCTGACACAACAACACTTGGCGCATCGTACCCGGCACACATCGCAACACAACTGCTCAGACCCGTCCACCTTACGGCTTCACCAGACATCATGCGGAAACACGTCTAATCGCTTGGCGGCAAGACTTTGTCTGGTGGGTGGTAACTTCTGCCGGCGGCCGATGTTCTGGCCTACCACCAAGAATTTGAGAGGCTGGTGTTTTAACCACTAGGCCACAACGACTCAATCAAATTCAATCTGAATGAAAATTAATATGAGCCTAGCCTTCTGTATTGTTCTTCACTGTGGTTTGGACTTTCCATTCTCCTTAAAGATTTGCCCGTCACTCACAGTCTACTTTTGTGGTAGACGTAAAAATTAATGGCACTATCTACGTTTTGGTGAGTGATTAATTAAGGCCTGTAAGTATTTCAGACGTAGAAAGAAAAATAAACGTTGTAGGTTTTCTCGGTGGTAGGCCATAACATCGGCCACCGGCAGAAGTTACCACCCACCAGACAGAAGTCTTGCCGCCAAGCGTTTTGTCGTGTTCCGACATGATGTCTGGTGAAGCCGTACGGAGGACGGGTCTGAGCAGTTGTGTTGCGATGTGTGCCGGGTACGATGCGCCTAATGTTGTTGTGTTGGGAGTTTGGTCGTGGAGGGTCTTCAGATCAATCTCCCTTTGGCGCAGCATCGTTGGTCATGTTGTTGGGTTTAACATTGCATCACCTAGCTCAACTGCCGTCTTCCTTCCTATTCGCTCAGTTTTTATGACTGAATAGGCTCTTAGTAAACTAATGCGTTTTACCATCAACGATCGCATCACTGCTTACCATCAGGCGGGATTGCGGTCAAGCGCCAGTTTATTATTATTGAAAAAAAAAAGGTTTGAGTAACATTTTAATATACTACATGTAATCTAATTAACGCACAGCCGCAAACACCCCAATTAGAATAGTATGCTATAATCATAAAACATACACTGAACTTTTAATTTAACATGAATTGTATTGTTATTTATTAAATTAGTTATACTAATTTTGGAGAACGAAGACCTTAACGTTCTTGGAATAAGTTTTATTTTTATTTGTTTTGTATTGAATGATTAAATTTGTATAAATATAAGTAAAACTGCGATTTTAAAAGTCTGTACAAAAAACAGGGTTCACATGACAGTATTTTAGTAGTTTTAATTATTTTTTGCATAAACATTACCTATATTTAAAATGATATAAACTGGTTTAGTAAACGATTCTGAACAAAGTATTTTCATTAAGTTCGTTAGTTATTTTGCATGTTAGAGGTGGTATATTGTTAGGTCATAGGTTTGATTCCCATTGAGCAGGTGCTTTACTTAGTATGAGAAACATCAAGAGGAAACCAGCAAGTCCTAAGCCAAAACTTCGAAGTCATGTGACATTTCTGCATTGTTCTCACATGGAAAAATTCAATATGAATAATGTTATCAAATATTTTGTATCAATTTCATGATTTTGAACGAATAGTGGCCTAGTGGTTAAAACACAAGCCTCTCAAGTATGAGTGTGCGGGTTCGATTCCAGGTCAGGCAAGTACCAATGTAACTTTTCTAAGTTAATGTATCTTGGACATCAATGACTGATTACAAGGTGAAGGAAAAGATCTTGAGGACACTTGCACTTTTAAGTCTGAAATCGCCAACCCTCATTGAGCAAGCGTGGTGATTACCCTCAATCCTTCTCTACATGAAAGGAGGTCTATGCCCAGCTGTGGGATGACTAAAAAGGTTCATGATGAAACGAATGTGGATTTTCTATCCTGTTCTTCTCCTTAGAGACTTACGTTTTGGAATGGCCGACCGGCTTCATATTACTGACTGTTTACAATTTAAAGTACCTGTAATTGGTTTATTATATAATAAATGACTTTTACTGAGAAATACGATATTCCAGTTAAGGCTGATTGACGGTAGCTTGCCGCCCGGTAAGGACCAGGCCCGAGTCGACGGTGAGTTGTGTTTCACGCGCGCCTTAAAGAGAGGTCAGCACATCGTGACGGGGTCCACGAAGACCGATGCCTATTGGGTCAGAATTGCGGGTTGGTTAAACAAGAAACATGTGGAAAGTGAAGAAACACGGGTGGGTTTTAGCCAGTGAAAGTCTGACACGCCCTTGCGCCCCACCCAGAGCGGGATGATCGTTAATTGATGATTTCCCATATCAACAAAAAAAAAGGCTTATGGATTACACGTTACGTCCCGTCTAAGATCCATTATTGAAATTAAGGCAAACTATTTTGACAACAATACACAATTCACCCAATAATTTTCTTTAGGCACAAAGCCAGAGTCCGCCATTGTCACTTAGGACCATTAGAACTAAAACTATGCCATTGTTGTTTTTATACCAAGCTGCCTCTATCAATGTAGGTCCCTAGATAATCACTCATGACAAGCTTAGGTCTCGTTTAGGGAGAGAAGCTTTAGCGGTTGCTCAAGTGGGCGCGGATGAAATAATAAACACTAACATTCTTCAACTTAGCGCCACAGCCATATTCATCACGCTTTCAAATGTTAATTCAAAGCATTTGTTTCAATTTAAACTGACACGCTTCATATATCAACGAAGCTCGGGATGATGAAGCTAGAATATTGTTACGGGCTAGGGGTACTAAAACGCCGGTTAAGGGTTGCGAAGTTTATTGGCAACGAAGGTACAGTCGATTGTAGGCAATGACAAGTAGAATGTTGCTGACGTTGCACCGAAGTCTTCACTTACGTCCACGAAGTCCGTATTGTAAACACGCAATAACACTACAGATGTTACTTCACGTAGTACTCACAGTTCTCGTTACAGTTGTCGCAATAGGTATTCTCAAAGATCGCTTCTTAAGTATCGCTTGTTTTCGTCTCGGTAGTCAAATGCAGACTGACTCTTCGCTGGCGTCACGGCGATATATATAGGCCAGCTGATCGAACATTCCAGAATCGTCTAGACGTAATAATAATAGCGCATAACTTCGAGTACATTCAGTAGGTGCCTACGGTAATTCCCGGAAACGAGAAATTTCGATGTCGTCACTTAGTTGACAAAATTGATGAAACCTGTACCATTCGATAGGTCACCCTAAGTCTAGGAATGAGTTTTTATATTACACCTATACAATGTCTAGGTCTCAAGTTATAGGGCTTAAAAGTTACGCACTGCATGTCACGCGATATTGAACCTTATGCCCTCGACATAAGGTGCATTCGTTACAATATTCTTTATTATATACATCACTACATAGTATAAGACAAAGTCGCTTTCTCTTTCCCTATGTCCCTAAGTGTGATAAAATAATTAAAACTACGCAACAGATTTTGATGCGGTTTGTTTTTATAGATATAGTGATCAAAGAGGAAGGTTTATATGTATAATAACATCCATTAAATAGTGCAGAAATACTATTATTGTTGAGGATTCTAATGTGATGTTGTAAATAATTAATTTTTTTACACGTTTGCAGTGAAACGTTGAACCCTACTAGAGTCATCAAAAAATATTGTACACATTGAAAAGATCTACAGAAAAGTCCACGATGGTATATATCTATCTCCTATGGATATCCCACAATAACATTTTTTGGTCATTTACTTTTTACGACAAATATTGGCTAATTTTCGAAGCGATTTTAATCAAAAGGTACAGCATTAATTCTTATCCAATTTAATACCTTAAACACATTGTTGGCTTAATACAGATTTATATTGCCCTTTACAGCAGGTGATTTAAAGTAATATTTTATTTTTATACTTGCGGGGCGTTGCGTTTGCGGCGATACCGATCGTCGGGGGAGGCGTGGCTTATGGTGCGGGTTTTAGAAGAACAGACAGCTGTGCTGCTGGGGAGTTTGTTCCGCCACTTCTTCTTTCCAGCGAAAGTACTAGGAAGTGACGAAGGGCGGGCGTTTTTGGGGGGCCAAAAACGCCCAATCTGCCCACCACAGTTTGACTCGCGTAGGTTTCGATATGCTCCGCACCTATTAGTCGCAGCGTGATGTTAAATAGCTTAAAGCCTTCCTGCATGAATGGGCTATCCAACGAAAAAAGAATTTTTCAAATCGGACCACAGTAGCTCCTGAGGTTAGCGCATCAAACAAACAAACTCTTCAGCTTTATATGTTAGTATAGATTCTATAGTGTTGACTCTGAAAAGAACTTAATTTCTATTAAAATTAAGTTGTTACTTATTAGGGCGTATATTGTGTTCTCTTGACTGGTGGGCTCCGTCTAGATTTTGTAATTAATTTACCTACCTAGTTTGAATTTGACATTATATTTTATTTTATTTTTAAATTTGACTTTTATTTTAGATTTTGGCATTTACTTTTATTTTTAAATTTGACATTTTATTTTTTAATGATTCTGACATAACATAAAAATTCTCAAATGTATGAATTAATGAGTTTTCAGTCTAATTTTATTTTGTTTTAGAATGTTATATGTATATTTTCAATAGTTTCATAAATAATTTAAATGTATTTTGTGTATGTGTTTTTTATGAAAAACTATGGACAATTGTCTGATGTAAATAAAATTATTATTATTCAACTTGAAACAACTTCAATTTGAAACGTAAATGAAAATTTGAATATTCAGACATCGAAATGTGCTTTGCGTATGACGGATAAAAACATATTAATGACGCTTACGCATGTCTCTTGAACCAAGTCGCGTCACTTGATACCGTGAACAAGGCTTATATGGTAGATCCCTTGAACAAAGGACTATACAGTCTTGTAGGAAAGTCAAGGGACCAGAGGGTATTGTTATGTTCGAGTAAGATTACGTTAATAGTTGATTAAGTTCTCCTAGATTATTGGTGTGTGTCTCTGTGTGTGGTTGGCTTGCTGTGCGGTACTGGCTCACTTGCTGACTATGACTTTTCTTATATTCCTATTGTATATCTATAGTATGTACATCATTCATTGATTCTCCTGCCCTTTTGTTTTTTTGTTCTTGGTGGGTAATCATTAAATGACTTCTCCTGCTCTGGGCGGAGCGGAAGGGCGTGTCAGACTTTTACTGACTTAAACCCATCCGTGTTCCTTCACTTGCTTATGCACCAGGGCGACGATTTCTTCTTTAACCAACTCGCAACCCTGACCCAGGAGGCATCGGTCTTCGTGGACCCCGTCACGATGAGCTGACATTTCTTTGAGGCGGGCGTGAAACACAATGCGCCGTCGACCCGGGCCTGGTCCTTATCCGCGCTTACGGTGGCCGGGAGTTCGATGTTGTCTCCTGACCAGGGCGTTTCCTGCGGCAGTTAGAGACGCGAGGGCGCCGGAATTCCCGCTACCTCACGCGCTCCACCTCCTCCTCTGCCAGCAATACTGCTTCACAGAAGGAGGTGACGGCCAACCATACAGTCTCGTTCCGGACCATGGCCTGGACCAGGGCCGAACGCGAAAGATCGCAGATCGCCGTCACGTTTCCCCTGCCCTTATCCCAACTTAGGTACATATTTGTGATTGGCGCAATATTTATTTATTTATTGTTACCTAAAACGGTACAAAACCAATTACAATAACTATTATAGAGACAAACAATTACATTAATTAACTTAAAAACTTCTACTAAAACTAACATGGAATAGTGGACTCTCCTGCATAATTTCTTTCACTGAAGACCAAACATACACGCATAAGCTTTTTTCGTTCATCTGCAAACACGTCACATTCAGGGTTGGCCATCAGAAGGGCATCAACACTTTTAGGGTACGACAGACCGGGGATTCAGCTCTGGCTACCGTTTTTGCGGGGAGTTGCGCAAAAAGATTTTACCTGCGGCTTTGACGGTGGCCGACATATTTGTCAGGCATAAATAGTCGGCAGAAAAGCCCATGGAGCTCTGGGCAGTTTGTACGTCCCCGTAATGTATCACAAGCTACGGTGAGCTGGTCAAAGCCTCTTCTCACTTCCAACGAGTTAAATCCCAACATCCCTAAGAGCTAGTTGGTAGGGTGCATAAAGGGAAAAAAATGGTATAACCTCTGAAAGAGATATCTAAGGAAAATTTTCTGTACCTTTTCCAGCATTAGTGTTTGGGTTGCGTTATAAGGGTGCCAGATACAGGCACTAGACTCGAGTTTGTTTCGAAAAGGAGAGGTGTACAACAACTTAACGACATTAGGTTTACGAAAGTGACGAATATTTCGCAAAACAAATCCCAAGAGCCTGAAAGATTCCGTACTTCTATATTAGTATAATCTCAAAAGATAAATCATAATGTCAAACTGACATTTGACATTATGATTTATCTTGGGCTGTCACATCAATGAAACCATTGGTAGGTTGATTGTATAACACGAGATTTAATTATAAATTTATAATTCATGTCCAGAAACGAACGAAACAAAATATAGGAAAATTGGCGTTATCGCAAAGGTCCGGCGGTACTTCACACCAGAGCAGCTTCTAATATTGTACAAAGCACAGGTCCGGTCGTGTGTGGAGTACTGCAGCCACATTTGGGCTGGCGCTGCTAAGTGTCACCTGGCCACATTGGATTCGGTGGAGAGGCGGGCGAAGAGGCTGATTGGTGACCCTGACTTAACTCGAGACGGTCTCCAAAGCCTAGAGCACAGGCGTAGAGTAGCCAGCCTTTCGGTCTTCTATAGGATGCATTTTGGAGAGTGTGCGAAGGAATTGCATGATTTAATTCCCCCATCTCCGTTCCACCATCGGACGACCCGTCGTACGGCGAGTTTCCACCCTTACGTTGTTAACACCATTACGATCCGGACGAAGCGTTTCGCCTCCTCCTTTATACCGCGTACATCGAGGGACTGGAACAGTTTGCCAGCGGCGGTGTTTCCGTCAAACTACAATTTGAGTGTCTTCAAGGCTAGAGTGAATAGGCTCTTAGTAAACTAGTGCGCTTTACCATCAACGACTGCGTCACTGCTTACCATCAGGCGGGTTTGCGGTCAAGCACTAGTTTATAATTTTAATATAAAAAAAAACATTATTTTTTGACAAATTAACATTGAGATCATGCTGAAAACGTAAATGGCAGTTACCCCTCTGACCACCTATGACATATAACTCAACCCTATTATGTATCAGAAATTGTGATCCGTAATTCACCCATATTAAAACACGACATAAAACGAGCAATATTTCACAAATCTTTCAATTTCCGCACCTAGCAAGCTGACATCCTCGACACTCCGGAGAGTCGTGACACTTCTTTCAATATTTTAACATCAAAAGCGCCTGACAAACTGTTTCGTGAAATTTGAAATTCTCCTCCGAGATTTTCATAAAGACGTCAAATAATAATATGAGAAGCCCAGAAAGTGTGATATGGAATATGAAATGTTGGGTTCATTGAGAAGATCTCATAAAATCATTATAATGTGAAAATCTTTAGGTATGTTTGTCAATTTGGATATTATTGTTAAATTATTCTAAAGACTCACAGACATTCTGAGACCAGCGGAGGCTAAGTGGTATAGGTTTGAATCCAATCAAGCGCTTCATCATCATCATTTCAGCCGCAAGACGTCCACTGCTGGTCATAGGCCTCCCCTAAGGATGTCCACGACGACCGGTCCTGCACCTCCCCTATCCAGGGGTTTCCCGCGACCTTCACCAGGTCGCCGGTCTACCTTATCGGGGCCCTACCCACGAGCTTTACATTGAGTAAATTATTTCATTACTACTGCTCTCAAAAGTGCGAAGGAAAAGGGCGTGAGGCAACGGCATGTCCTAGACCTAAAACTTCGAAGACATGTGATAGATTACGGTCCATTTCCTCTCACCGAAAGGAGTCCTGTGTCCCAGTAGTCCTTACATTATCAAATTATAATGTTGGAAACATTATAGGTTGATTATGTAATTTATTCGAAAAATTATCGCCATCAGACATATCTGCCATCACATCTGTCATCATACCTGTCATCATATCTGTCATCATATCTGTCATCGCATCTGTCATCATATTTGTCATCATATATGTCATCGCATCTGTCATCATATTTGTCATCATATCTGTCATCATATCTATTATCATATCTGTCATCATATCTGTCATCATATCTGTCATCACATCTGTCATCATATCTGTCATCATATCTGTCATCGCATCTGTCATCATATTTGTCATCATATCTGTCATCATATCTATTATCATATCTGTCATCATATCTGTCATCATATCTGTCATTATATCTGTCATGATATCTATCATCATATCTGTCATCATATCTATCATCGTATCTGTCATTATCATCATCAGCCTCTATTCTTCCACTCCTTCATGGCACGCCAACAAGCTCGATCCTGAGCAATTCTCCGCCAGCCACTACCAGCCACCTTTTTGATGTCGTCGCTCCATCTCGCCCAAGCGTCCCATGCTTTGTTTGCCGAGACGCGGTCTCCACACGAGGGCTTGTTTACCCCAACGGTTGTCGGTCCTGTGGCATATGTGACTAGCCCATTGCCACTTCAGCTTGCTAATCCTCTCAGATATGTCGGTGACTCTGGTCCTCTGTCGGATCACCTCATTTCTGATGCGGTCCTTCAGAGAGACGCCCAATATAGCTCGCTCCATAGCTCGCTTAGTGGCTTTAAACTTGTGGACTAGTCTGACCGTTAGTGTCCACGTCTCGGCTCCGTAAGTCATGACGGGTAGGACGCACTGGTTGAAGATTTTAGTTTACAAACATTGCAACCAAATGCTGCCCATCCCATCTGTCATCACATCTGTCATCACACCTGTCATCATATCTGTCATCACTATCATGGCTTACAATGCCGAAACGTGGTCATTCACGGTGCTACTGGTCTATGAATTCAAGGTCACTCAGCAAGCTATAGAGAACGGACTATGCTTGTATAAAGGCTTGAGGATCAGGATGTTAAGTTCACTCATCCTCCATAGAAAAGGGAGGATCCTCCGACCAGACTGCTATTATCTGGCAGGCATTTGCCCAACGATTCTTGTTGAGAACATATTGCGTGATATTTGCACAGTAAACTGTACTTGCGAGATGCTGGAATTGCATGACGTCAGTATGACGCGTTGGTCGCATGTATCGTTGCAGGTACCGCTACACTTGGAACGTGTCTGGGGGATTGAATCGGGAACTAGACGATTCGACCAAAGTAAAAAAATGGTTGTCTGTAGAACTCCGTCTACTGCCGATATTTGAACGTGACAACGTCTATTCGCTCTAGGGGTGGGGGTAAAGTAGGCGTGGACTCCGTGTGGCGTCAGATTCGGCCGTTACGGTGTTTTCGAGAATGACTCCTCCTTACCAATTTAATAGACGTTTTCACGTCAACTCCTACATTTTTGTGATACCCTGGTACTTTGCACGTCCACAAACTATGCACAATAAAACCTCTTTCATGTATTATGGTGATTTTATAATCATTAATGAGCTTTTTTATTGTTTCGATTTCTCCTACACTTTTATGCTACCCTGGTACCTTGCACGTCAAAAAAATTAGCCTTGAACTCCGTGTGGCGTCAGATTCGGCCGTTACGGTGTTTTCGAGAATGACTCCTCCGTACCAATTTAATAGACGTTGTCACGTCAAAAAAATTGTTTAATATAATGTTCGGTTAAGGCATAAAGTTATGCATAAAAGTTATCGGCAAACGTTATCATGGAGCTAAACACAAATTTTTAAAAAAATTTAGGCATTTCTACATCTAAAACGGAGATTATTTATTATTTATACATAAGTATTTATATATTTTAGTATTATGTATTTATTTAAGTAGTATACTTATTTTTGGTTTTATTGGTTTGGCTTATATAATTATTTTAGGTTTATATGTTTAGGTATAAGTATTTAATATTATTACTTTAATAGTTATCATATTCATATTTTATTTCCTCCTTGTTCTTACACACTACTGTCTACATTTCTGTTTTACTTCTCCTTTCGCAGGTCTGCTGGAAGAAATTTCTTAAGAAATAAGCAGCACCTTTGTACTCAGATCTTCATTTTGTTGTATCTATTTGTATTTTATTGTGTGTACATAAATAATAAAATAAATAAATAAATAAATGATTTTTTTCCACATTATCCCGTAGTGTGGGGTATCATTAGAAAGATCTTTTAAAAACATTTAGGAGATTGCTCACGTGATTGATCGATTATGGTTTGCGAGATATAGAAATTGAAAGGGATTTTTTTTTTCAGAGTACGTCTTTTCCTCTGTAATCTTAACGATTGGTCCGAAAATACTGAAAATATCATGATAGTAGCCCATATGATGAATTTGGAAGGAAAACTATAAAAGCTTAGATAACTTTACTAGTTCAGGAGTTATGGAGGCTTTTACGAAACCCTCCGTGAGCGGATTCGACTAGTTTTCGGCGGTATAATTCCATTCCGTGGAATAAGCGTATACTTAAGCGATCTTTTTGTCGATTTCCAACCTCAACGCGAACGAATCCGAAGCAAAAGCTTGTTATAATAATACCTCTTTTGAGTTCATCTTTGAGGTAAAGTAGGGTATTAATATCGGGATATTTGTAAGTATATTTCTTAAGGCTCTACAAAGCGGTCTAAATATCGGTTCTTAAATACCGAGTAAGGAGGAAACATTCATGTTTGAGATCTTTTTCTTTTGTAAAGAAACAGATAACATATTTTATCGTTATAATGTTTCTGTGAATTTATTTCAATCGTTTGTGTCTTAACTGAGTTGTGGAAATCAGATATTTTGCTCGATGGTAGGCCATAACATCGGCTACAGGCAAAAGTTACCACCCACCAGACAAAGTCTTGCCGCCAAGCGATTCGACGTATTCCGGCATGATGTCTGGTGAAACCGTTCGGAGTACGCGTCTGAGTAGTTGTGTTGCGATGTGTGCCGATACGCAAAATGTGGTTGCGAGAGTGCGTTTATAAATACAGTATGTTAAGAAAACCCTGTCCGACCCGTGAAGGTGTTGTTAGGTATCGATAACTGATTCTACTAATGCATACAGAACCGGGCTAAACTTAAAAAAAAAATTCACCTAAAAAAATAAATATTATTTCGCAAAAAGAGGTAATTTAATAAATGTGCGTTACCACCCTTCCGCGGGCGGCGGGCGGCAATTCGCTCATAATAATACCGGTGTTGTCACTTTTTTAAAAATTACCAAATTTCAAGGAAATTGGAATTAATTCGCGGGAAAAAAAGATTACTATTATTATTTGTATTGGTACTATGATGATTACGTAAAATTTTATATTATATTTGGTCATATGTTTACCTAACCTTTATTATCTTTATGGGTCGGACAGTATTTTCTTAACATACTGTATATAAACTCACATACAGGAACAGCCAGACCCGGAACAACCACTTGTAGATCATATAAATATTTATCCCGTAATATTACTTAACAGCTGCGTCAATCGTGCCATCATACGTTCATAAATAACGCAATGAATCATTCATCATCAACCTTTTTATCGACCTACTGCTGGGCACAGGTCTCCTCTCATACAGAGAAGGATTAAGCGACATCACCACGCTTGCTCAATGCGGGTTGACGATTTCAGACTTAAAGTCCAGGTTTCCTCAAGATATTTTTCTTCACCTTGTATTCAGTCATTGGTGTCCAAGATATACTCATTACATTAACAGACTAACAATACTGTGTAAGCAATAGGATACTAATAATAACACTGGGTCCTAGATTTTTACGTACTACTTTTATTGTTAATTTATTACAAAATAATAAATTATAATAAGCACTTTTACGCCTGAAGCACAGGTTCTACCTATTTCAGGCAAATTATACATCAGTGCTATTTAGAATTAAGAAAATTATTATAAAAATTATGTACAAAGCTGAGAAATAAAAAAAAAAATTTATTGGTACTGGCCTGACCTGTAATCGAACCCGCACACTCATACTTGATAGGCTGGAGTTTTAACCACTAGGCCACCACGACATCAATGAATATCGACGCAATGAATAAATAAATAAATAAAATAAAAATGAAATAAAAAGCCTTTTATTTCTTGCATAAAAATATTACATTACAATTTACATGTTTATAAAAGATTTGTTATTTAGATATAAAAATTTCATTTGCGAATTAAATTTCAATTTAAATTTACTAATTTAATTAATTAATTTTATTTTAATTGAACATGCAGGCATGCAAGAACCCCTCTTTAAATGAGGGTGAAGGCCGACGCAATGAATATTGTGTGAATATTAAATGTCTCTGCTCAGTAACGTGAATAACGCAATCAATGTTGTAGGACTGTTAAAATGAAATCCTTTGCTACTGGTAGTACGTTACCCTGCTACTTAGCCTCATGATTAAAATCACTCCTTTAAGAACTCTTCTTCATTTCAGCGTTAGTCGCAGTCACATTCAAAGCTTTTCAACTTTGGAGTCTGGGGTCCGCTTTACCAGTCTAACTGCTGATTTTGCCAAAACTTCGACATTTTCCGTGAAGCGACTGCCGTCTGACCTCCACAACCCGAAGGCGATATCGAAGCATTGCAGTTAGAACAATTGTTGGACTTTTGAGAGCTACAACAACCCGTAACGATTCCCACTTGATATTCGTTTGGCAACCGGGACTAACGGCTTAACGTGCTTTCCGAGGCATTAGCAGACCAGTGCAAACATTTGCACTACGCGGGGTTCGAACCCGCGCCTACCTGCGCAGCACCCGCGAAATCTGCCGCTACGCCACAGAGGCTGTCCCTTTAAGAACTCAATGCCAGTCAGAATACTCGTATATATCTACACTACTCTCTCCTCGGATATTACTCCGCTCCTAGCTCTTTAAAAGAGCGGGTAAAATTTTATATGGAACTTTTCGCAGTTTTCAAGGTAGGGACCTAAAAATTAGTACGCAGATCCTTTGATACCAACAAAAAAATACCTGTCTTATTTTTTTTTCTTAAGTCTTCCCCTAGCTACTGATAAAGGGGATGGAAATTTGGGAAAGGAGAACTGTGTTACCACGAATTTAACGCATTAGAGTATCATAGACGACAAATAGTGAAGGGAAAATATAGCATCACGAATAAACCAGCGTATTGATCAAAGTACTACGCGTATATGCACGCGTTTAATTATTCATGTGTATATACGGGCGTGCATATGGCGGATTGTCAACACACAATTTTGTGCTAGACTGGTGCTTTATAATCCGTTTATGCAGCTTTCGTACTTTATGAGTTTAGTTGGTTCTGTGTACCATTGTGCGAACATAATGTTGGCTGTATAATGTAGAACAGTCATGATAAAAACCGTGATTTTCCATCAGATGTATTGAGAACCTAAAATTCTGTCCATTTTTTTGTTTTGAGGGAAAATCTTCAACAGGCGCCTGGATTTTGGGGTTAGGGATTCTGGGATGATTGAGTGCTTTGTAAGACATAAAACGAAGATATTAGAGATGACAGTAGATCAAGCTACTATAATTTGTCAAATATCATTATTAAATTTTCAACTTTATCTGTAAAGCATGAAGACTCAATGTTCATTGGAAATATTCGACAGTTTCGGGTTGCTGGAGCTGCTTCGTCCATGGCATTTCACACAAATGTTTGATGATCATCTAACAATCAGACTACACTCGAATACTATACCAGTGGATTATGCTATATTTAAAAGAGTTTTTTTTTTGTGCAATTATAAAATAGTTGCTTGGCCGCGATCCCGCCTGATGGTAAGCAGTGATTCAATCATTGATAGTAAAGTGCGCTAGTATATTAAGAGTGAATAGATCACTCAGAAAAACTGAGCGAATAGGAAGGAAGACGGCAGTTGAGCGAGGTGATGCAATGTTAAACCCAACAACACAACCAACGATGCTGCGCCAAAGGGAGATTGATCTGAAGACCCTCCACGATCAAACAACAACCCAACACAACAACATTAGGCGCATCGTATTAGGCACACATCGCAACACAACAGCTCAGCCCCGTCCTCCGTATGGCTTCACCAGACATCATGGCGGAACACGACAAATCGATTGGCGGCAAGGCTTTGTCTGGTGGGTGGTAACTTCTGCCGGCGGCCGATGTTATGGCCTACCACCGAGAGAAAAATTAAGAGTTAGTATTAATTCAAAAAAATTGATCTAGTCCTTCGCGGTATAAAAGACGAGGCGAAACGCTTCATCCGAATCTTAGTGGCGTCAACAACGTAATAGTGGATACTTTCCATACGGACGCGTCTGATGATACAATGGTGTATGTCATGTAATTTCCACGCATACTGTCCAAAATGCATCCTATATAATAGAAATAATGTATGCAACAAAATATACAAAAAAAATTCTCGGTGGTAGGCCATAACATCGGCCGCCGGCAGAAGTTATCACTCACCAGACAAAGCCTTACTGCCAAGCGATTTGTCGTGTTCCGGCATGATGTCTGGTGAAGCCGTACGGAGGACGGGTCTGAGCAGCTGTGTTGCGATGTGTGCCGGGTACGATGCACCTAATGTTGTTGTGTTGGGTTGTTGTTTGGTCGTGGAGGGTCTTCAGATCAATCTCCCTTTGGCGCAGCATCGTTGGTCGTGTTGTTGGATTTAACATTGCATCACGTCGCTTAACTGCCGTCTTCCTTCCTATTCGCTCAGTTTTTCTGAGTGATCTATTCACTCTTAATAAACTAGCGCGCTTTACCATCAACGATTGCATCACTGCTTACCATCAGGCGGGATTGCGGTCAAACGCTAGTTATAATTATAATTATTAAAAAAAAAAATCGTTAGAAAATCATAGTAGAAAATTTCTTAGATTTTCCTATTTCAATCCCAAAACTGTACTGAGTCTTTTTAATATCGGAAAATGTCAATGTTTTTGATGATTCAATTCCATCACCTGCTTTGCCAAAAAAAAAAATTGATTTCTAAATTAAGACCCAAGCTAGCCAAAAAAAAAAGAAATAGTCGTTTGTATTAAAATTGAATTTCAACTCTCGCAAAAACTGTATCTTCTGTAAAAAATATTCGATAAATTAATATCTCAAGTTCATTTAAATATTAAGAACCTTTTTTGCTTGAGACCGCTTCGTCTCAATTTCCACGATTGTCTTTGACTTTTAAAAGGGTAAACAATCATTAATTTTGTACAGTATATTTTAATCAATCCGGTTAAAGTATCGGCTGTCCTCCCTAGCTCTGATTTGAAATTCGAAGCCATTTTAATCTTCTTCCACTTTCAGCAACCTTGTATTTTTATTTCGGCAAAATCGTGTTGGGAATTTTACGCTTTTAGTATTTCTAACATAATGATGTTATCGTGGACATCCACGTCCATGAAATGTGTTGAAATAAAATCTTTTAATCTACTGTTTAGTCGTATTCCTACACTGCTTGAATGCTGCTGGCGAACTAGCGCCAGGGCTCTGTCTGAAATAAGAGTGTTATCGTCTCACTGTTGGACACAGATCTCCTCTCATACAGAGAAGGAATGAGCGTAATCACTGATTACAGGTGAAGGAAAACATCTTGAGGAAACCTGGACTTTAAGTTTGAAATCGCCAAGTCTAAGCATAATGCTGAATAAATGAACAAAAACCTTTTTGCAACAAACTACAGACTCGAAAATAAAAACTTTTTACAAATCAAATTTTTTCACTACCATTAGCTAACTTTATCTATTGCACCATTTATGTACACACATTTATTAAAAACACAAGAAAAAGCAGAACAGACAAAAGTTACAAAGGTTAAACGTACTTCTTTTTTAATCACAGATGTATAGATAGTGTATGAAAAAGTAAAGGACACAAAAATAATATAAAAACAAAAAGATTCTCAAAAACAAAACAATAATTATAAAAGTATAATAACATACATTCAACGCATATACATATTTCTAAAATAAATGTCATGAGATAGGATTTTCATTCTCAGCCGAGACAGAGAAAAGGCATAACATGCAAAAAAATGTTAAGTGAGTACTAACTGTTTAAATAATCAAAGCTAAATTAGATTGTATTATAACTTTAAAAAAAAAACAGTATTTTCGCCCTTCAAAGAGTGTCGCCTCCCATTACACAATTGTCAACTTAAAAATATTTCTTTTTTTTTGCAGTTTTTTTTAAAAAAAGCTTCTTACAGTCTCGGCCATGACCGAGAATCTCGGCTATAATTAGCCGAGATAAATTTCTCGGTTAGATTTGTAGCCGAGAATGCTGAAACCGGGATTGAGACCGAGACCCAGATCTCAAGCGATTCTTACAAAAATTATAATATACTTTTTTTTTTTTTTATAAATTATAAACCAGTGCTTGACCGCAATCCCGCCTGATGGTAAGCAGTGATGCGATCGTTGATGGTAAAACGCGCTAATTTATTAAGAGCCTATTCACTCTAGCCTTGAAGACACTCAAATTGTAGTGTGACGGAAACACCGAAGCTGGCAAATTGTTCCAGTCCCTCGATGTACGCAGTATAAAGGAAGAAGCAAAACGCTTCGTCCGGATCGCAGTGGTGTCAACAACGTAAGGGTGGAAACTCGCCGTACGACGGGTCGTCCGATGATGGAACGGAGATGGGGGAATTAAATCATGCAATTCCCTTGCACACTCACCAGAATGCATCCTATAGAAGACCGAAAGGCATGCTACTCTACGCCTGTGCTCCAGGCTTTGGAGACCGTTTCGAGTTAACTCTGGGTCGCCAATCAGCCTCTTCGCACGCCTCTCCACTGAATCCAAAGTGGTAAGGTGACATTTCGCAGCACCAGCCCAAATGTGGCTGCAGTACTCATACTCATACTCATCATATCAATACGCACTGGGCCCGCGTGGTAGATTACGGCCCACTCCCCTCATCGAGAGGAGGCTTGTATCCCAACAGTGGGCACAATATAGGTTGATTGTGTATGTAGTTGACAATGTAAAAAATATGGGTAATTATATCACATCCCCTCCTAAGCCAATTTGGCCTAGGCTTTTTCCAACTATGTGAAGTTTGGCTTCCAGTCTATCGAATAGAAGCAATCGAATGCCAATTTCTTGCGTACTTACGCAAGAAATTGGCAGATTCATCAAGATTCTTTTTCTCTGTGTATATTTTTTTATTTCTCTCTACTGTTTATATTTTGTATGTATGTATTTATGTATTTACTATGATATTTTATTTTTTTGTGTTTCTCTTTTCAGTTCTCTTTCATATCTTTGCACCTACCATGTTTTGTCTCTGCATCACTTTAAGGTAGACTGGTAGAAAAAGCCTAAGGCATTAAGTCCGCCATTGTACAATGTTTTTCTTTATGCATAAAGTTTTAATAAATAAATATTATGGAGCAACTGCCTATCAAATCTCTAGTCTAATTAGTGGATAACAGGATTTAAATTGATAACACAGATTGCCACAGATCCAGTCATAAATATGACTAGAATTTAAATGAGTCTCTATGTATATAATTATGTATGTATGTAACTATGCAAACATTCTCATATTGCCACTAACATACGTGTCCCAGTTCGAAAGAACTTTTATGATAGTTGAATTGGGTTCACGATTTGCATGCAATTTTCACCCGTAACACTATGTGTTAATAGTATGTAAGTGCCAATTTTCTCTCCGTGCTTTGCATTGAATCCTTGTCTCTGTGGAGAAATGCTTAAAGCTGTCAGGTTATATAAACTAACTGTTGATATTAAAAATACATGTACATAATTCACATCTTCTTTCTTGGCAATAACTACAGTACCTACATGACCACATGAAATGAAATGACGCTAAAATTGCGACTCGATTTGTGAAAAATATGCAGCTGCGATGCAGTACCGAGGACATGGGCGTACCCAGTTTCTGGCCTAGGGGTGGACAAGTCAGGGCTAGGGGGGGCAAGCCACATATTTAGGGTCGAATCATCCCCGACGAATTTATCTTACAAACTACACAAGCCCATCTACATGAAACATTAGCTGGATAAGCAGGATAAGCGGTACTTAACACTAATTTTGACGTAGTTAGTAAACTGCTAGCTTAGTTGACATTGACTTAAGTCATGTTTAGTATGTTATTTAATTTAATGATGTAGGTAGGTAGGTATAACGTACGGACGACATCTGGTCAAATAATAAATAATAATAAATATATACGGATAAATCACACAGATTGAGCTAGCCCCAAAGTAAGTTCGAGACTTGTGTTATGGAATACTAACTCAACGATACTATATTTTATAATAGATACATATATACATAAACATCCAAGACCCAGGCCAATCAGGAAAAGATCGTTTTCCATCATGACCTGGCCGGGGATCGAACCCGGGGCCTCCACGTCGCAGTCAGGCGTGTTGACCGCTGCGCCACGGAGACCGACAAACGACATTAGGTATTTATAGTGCAAGTAGACACCAATGATCCTGTATAAGTCCCCTATTATACCATGATTAATAATTAGGGGAGTTAATACATGTTCTGCGAGATTTTCAGGGGAGGGGGGGGGGGGGGGGGGAGCTGCCATCTCTTGCTCCCGCCTGGGTACGCGCATGGGCGAGGACAATGACGATGGTGGTGCCGGTCGATGAGATTGAGAACCCCGCCTTTTTTTTTACTTTAGTGGGAAAAATCCTCATAAATGTCTGCCGCCCTGGGGCAGACGGCGATGTCTGCCAGACTCTTAATGGCTATAAATCACCTAGGTGTTCCATATCACACATATGCCGTAGCGAGAACGAACAATGCTTCCGCAACCCCCGATTGGTGGTCCGTCGAGGTGTTTGACCTCCCACGTGACGTCTAAAAGTGACGCGCGTGAAACACTTCGCGCCGCCACCTCGGATCCTGATGTTTGGGGGCGATAGACGTCCCTGAGTCGGTCGCCCCTGGATCCATTTAGGGGGGTAAAAGAGGGCGTTATCAGTCCTCCGATGTCTGGTGGGGGCCAGGTGATATTTATCCCAAATGTGACGTTACAAACAAACTTCGTATCATCAATATGATGCGTAGTATGCAGGATTTTGCATGACGTCAGTACGTCAAGCAAAATCCTAGATTGCGCAAACAGACTTGGCCCGCAACTATAAAATTTCTATCATTGGTCATGTTTCCACCAGACACAACACCTTAGCATTATTTCCAGCATAGTATTTAGCATACTTGCGTAATCTACCATTACTATGAAAATGAATTATTATGAAGCGTTTGTATAATCCGTTACTAACCACTCAAGCGTTCCGGCCGCGGACAAGTTTTGTACAGAGGCAGTGAGACCTGCGATTAAAAAGAGACTTATAAATATTTTTTTTTATCAGACTCTTATTAGTGTTACATATTAAAATAATTATCGAGATTCTTTCTGAATATGTATTAATACTTTGTATCCAATGTCTGATAAGTTGTCTTTACGAGTGTTAAAGTGGACGATGGAATGATTGCTCATTGCTCATTGTGTGCCGGATTTTCGTCAAGTTTTTGTTTCATATAATATCTTAAAATATGACAAAATAATCCCTGCAGGAAAAATAGTTTATATTTAGTAATTAAATAGACTTCTGCCAAAAAAAAAATAAGAAGAAAATAACGAGGATTTTACTTCTCTCTTCGGCTTGATACCGATCGCGCGCTCGGACTTACAATGCATTCCCAGCTCTCACATCGGGACGTTCATGTGGTTAAATGAGTTTAATAAATATATTTTCTCAACAACGTAACTAAGGCAATGAATGTTATTGAACTATCAAAATGAATTGCTATTGACAGTGTGGTACGCAATTACCCTCCTGAATTTGTAAAAGATATGTTTTTTTTTAAATAATTATAAACTAGTGCTTGACTGCAATCCCGCTTGATGGTAAGCAGTGAAGCAATCGCTGATGGTAAAGCGCACTAGTTTATTAAGCCCATACACTATAAAAAAAAAGTGAATAGGAAGAAAGACGGCAGTTGAGCGAGGTGGTGCAATGTTAAACCCAATAACACGACCAACGATTCTGCGCCAGAGGGAAATTGATGTGGAGACCCTCCCTACCCAGCACACATCGCAACACAACTGCCCAGACCCGTCCTCCGTACGGCTTCACCAGACATCATGCCGGAACACGACGAATCGCTTGGTGGCAAGACTTTGTTTGGTGGGTGGCAACTTCTGCCGGCAGCCGATGTTATGGATGATATTCAAGTCCATCGGCATACTATACACAAATAAAAACACATCACGTACTCTTACCTTCATACCTTTTTATGATCTCACAACGAACATTAAACACCGACAAAAGTCCTAACAGTAGACCCAACTATAGTCATTTATACCCGTGTGTATCTGAAATACAATAAAATGAAAACTAAGCAACACGGGGGTCAATTAGACCCGACAAAGTTGCGTAACTGCCATTGAGAACGGGCGCCAATCGTTAGCGATGTGGAGTAATCAATGTATGGAGTACCTAGGCACGTAGCTGAATCGGTCGAATCAAAAATATACCATCCGTATTTTACTAAAAGCAGGATAGCAATGGCCTACATCGGCTGCAATTTACAAAGTTACAAGGCCGTAAGTTTAAACCTCATAAGGCGCTTTACTTTGGGTAAATTATTTCATCAGCACTGCTCTTAAAATGATGGACGAAAACATCGTGAGGAAACCGGCATTTCTTTATCCAAAACCTCGAAATGTGACATCTACCAATCCTCACTGGGCCCGCATGGAAGTTGACGACCCACTCCCTTCTGGAGGCCTGTATTCCAGGAGTAGGGAGGGACATTATAGTCTGATTTTATGTTATTTTACTGAACAAAATTGTCTATATTATATTAAATTGTAAGATTGATTGTGGTAGGCCATAACATCGGCCGCTGGCAGAAGTTACCACCCACCAGACAAAGCCTTGTTGCCAAGCGATTTGTCGTGTTCCGGCATGATGTCTGGTTAAGCCGTACGGAGGATGGGCCTGAGCAGTTGTGTTGCGATGTGTGCCGGGTACGATGCGCCTAATGTTGTTGTGTTGGGAGTTTGGTCGTGGAGGGTCTTCAGATCAATCTCCCTTTGGCGCAGCATCGTTGGTCGTGTGGTTTGGTTTAACATTGCATCACCTCGCTCAACTGCCGTCTTCCTTACTTTTCGCTCAGTTTTTCTGAGTGAACAGGCTCTTAATAAACTAGCGCGCTTTACCATGAACGATCGCATCTCTGCTTACCATCAGGCAGGATTGCGGTCAAGCGCTAGTTTATAAATATTAAAAAAAAAAACATATATTAAACATAAAGTTAGGGAGAAGTTTCAGGAACGAACTTTATGGCTAGAAACTTTCTACACAATAGGGTAGTTGACTAAAAAAACTAATTAGTCCGTCAGTCCATGATTTCCAAAAAATACTTGACACGTATTTTTTCTCTTTTCATATAATATTCCGCCTGATGGTTAGCATTGAAGCAATCGTTGATGATGAAGCCTATTAACTCTAACCTTGAAGACACTTATATTGTAGTCCGACGGAAACATCGTCGCTGGCAAATTGTTTCAGTGCCTCGATGTTTGCGATATAAAAGAAGAGGTGAAATGCTTCGTTCGGATCATAAAATATGGGCCATAATTGACATGAGGTTAAAGATATGTTACTTCATTCGCTAATTACTCCATGATCCACGTCCATTAAACTGAAATAAGGAAAATGGAATGGCCGGTACTTACACTAGAAAATATTTCAATCCGATAGCCGAAGTTAATGTTTTGCCTTCATTAATTAAACAGAAAATAGAAATGTAAGTGAGATTACTATTCTACGAATAATATAAAAGAGGAAGGGCTAGTGGCTAGATAATAACTAGACTTGGGACTAACCCCCTTATTCATAACTAGTGATTAGCGATTTTTTAAACATACATTTTAGACGCTTGCACGTCACTTAACTTTAATAATCGATTTTGAATAAACCCCTTAAACACTGTGGTGTTTATTCATAAAGAATGATTTAAGTTAAGTGACGTTAAAAGGTCAAAAATGTATGGTTGTGGCTTTTGTTAACTGCTTATAAACTTTGAAAGCAATTTCTAGTGCAAAAAGTTAATGGTTGCTGTTTGCTATTTTATTTATGCTTTTTTTTTAGTAAACAAGAATGTTGGTAACCGACGATTTTTACGAAAAAGATTTTTTACAAAAATTACATTCCGCGACTTTGTCAGAAAGTGATCTTCTTTTAAAAAGTTCCAAATCTCGTTATTATTACGATTGCGAGACATTTTCCAAAAGTCTAAATGAAATAATATTTTTACATATTATTTTACACTTAACCTAAAAATGCATGAAAATTTTTAATTATACTCTACTCAATTAATACCTATAGTCTTTCACAAATTAAAAATACACTATAATCGCAAAACAATAACCAAACGCGTATCAAAACTGACCATTGCCATTAATCATCCGTATAAAAAAAAACATAATTCACTAATTCAATGTGTTGAACTGATTCGGAGAATCTGCCAAAGCAAAAAGCAAAAGCAACTAAATAAATAAGCATAAAGCATAAGTGAAAGAAAAGTTATACGAAATTACGAAAAAGTTGCTCCGCAAAAGCACTTTCCTACTTAATAAGTCGTCTATATATTGGTAGGCTTACCATCACAAAAGTTGAATCTGCGTTTTTAAAAAAGCAACTTATTTGCTTTTATAAAAAACCATGCTTTTTTTATTGCTTTATACTTTTCCGTAGGGTTCCGTAGCCAAATGGCATAAAACGGAACCCTTATAGACTCTATGAATTTTGCTCGATTTTGGGAAAGGGTATCTGAAAGCGGATTGGATTTAGGTTCCGTAGTATATTGCAATCTGCGTCATTATGTCAGCCAAATGTAGTCCACTGCTGGAAATAGGCCTGCCCCAAAGATTTACAAAAAGAAGAGTTTGACGCGGTCTGCATCTAGCGCTTCCCTGCGATTTTGGTCAGATCATCCGACCACCTATTCTGTGGGTGTCCGACGCTGCGCTTGCCAGTACGTGGTCGACATTCAAGAGCCTTTCTGCCCTATCGGCCATCGGATCTATAAGCTGTGTGCACCGCCCATTGCCTTTTCAAAGAGCTAATCCGCTGGGTTATGTCAGGGGCTTTCGTTCTTCTACGAATCTTTTCATTCCTGAATCGATCACGTAACACTTAGCGTAGCTATCTGTGCGACCTTGAGCTTTCTTATGATGCCTATAGTGAGGGGTTACAATCATGGCGGTTTATTAATATTATTAATTATATATTTTAGGAGAATTTTTCGATACGTATAATTAATGTTGGGTCAATATTGGACAACGTTTAATATCGCCCTAATCTATAAACAATGTCCAGATTCGGTAAACGGCCTGTTGACTTTGTCCGCCAGTGCAGCTAAAACACTGTTAGGGCTATCCCAAAATCACCACAATATCGATTCACACCATGTGTGTATGATGGCCTTAAAGTCATGTATTCGTGCCTCCGCGAACAAGTCGAAACACTGCAAAAACGAAGCACCCCCAGCTATATTCTCAGCGCATTATTATATTGCACGCTGTCAGTAGCTTGTTCAAAAGAGATACCATGGTCCCTGGCGCACTGACAAGTGAAGGAACACGGGTAGAGCCCATGTCCTCGTGACGGCGATTGGTAGCAATCTCTCGCGTCCAGCCTTGGTCCAGGCCGGACCATGGCCTGGACCAAGGCCAAGCGAGAGTGCATGGCAGGCCGTCACCTGCTTTTGCAAAGCAGTGATGCTGGCAAAGAAGGAGGCGGAGCGCATGAGACCGCGTGAATCTTAGCGCCTCTATCCGTCACAGGAGACGCCTTGGGCGGGAGACAACATCGAACTCCCGGCCACCGTAGGCGCGGGCTTGCGGGCAGTGAGCAGTGGACAGATCGCCGCCTGGTAAAGATCAGGATCGAGTCGACGGCGCGTTGTGTTTCCCGCGCGTCTCATAGAGATGTCAGCACATCATAACGGGGTCCACGAAGACCGATACCTCCTGGGTCAGGGTTGGGGGTTGAAAAAGAAACCGTGGCCCTGGGGCACGTGGGGTTTAGTTAGTAAAAGTCTGACACGTCCTTCCGCTCCGTCTAGAGCGGGAGAGATCATTTGATCATTTCCCGTCTGCAAAAAAAGGTTAGCATTAGGGTTTCTATAATACATTGTAGAACCGCAATCTCATTGAAGGTGCAGATGACTTAACTGAATCTTAGTTATTAATGCAGCGGTTGGCTTATCGCCAATGTACCGACATTTAGCTCTTAGAACGAATTGCTAGTCGACTCATTAGTAATTCTGACCATGTCTGAGATAACGGTAGATGTAAAATTAGTACCGAGGTAATTTAATTCTATTCGTTAACTAAATGACAACTGCTCGTTGGTGATCGGCTACCGGCAGAATTCACCACCCACCAGACAAAGTCTTGCTGAAAGGCGATTCGAGTGTTGTTGGGGTTAACATTGCATCACCTCGGTCGCCGTTTTCTTTCCTTTTCACACAGTTTTTTTAAGTGATTTGGTACTTAATAAACAAGCGTGTTTTAACATCAACGATTGCATCACTGCTTACCATCAGGCGGGATTACAGATTACGTTTATAATTATAAAAAAAAGTAGTTGTGCTACTGCTGAGTGTGGTGTCCTGGGAGTATTTGCCGGGTTGGTTAAGATGATATTGGATTTTTCCAGGAGGGTTTTTCTGTAGGAGCCCGGAGTCTAAATCTGTGCCCGGTGGATACGAATGTGTGCGGCCCTACCCTTTATGGGAGTGAACTTATGGTCTGTTTAGCCAATTCTGATATAACCAGAGCATAGAAATGTAAATAAAGTTAGAAATCACGCGGATTAAAACTGAATTATTAGTTTTATTTGATAATATTTTATATAATTATATCTATGTAATTATGTATTTATGTGTCTGATCGCTCGCGGTATCATCATCATATATATATATATATATATATATATATATATATATATATATATATATATATATATATATATATATATATATTTAAATATAATTTGTTTTTAGTGTGTTCAGTTTTAACTAAACTGTTTTAAGTTTTATGATCTTCCTGTACGAATCTTTTTTATTTACCTATTACCTAGCCTAACCCTTCAAGAATTAAAGGCGTGTTGTTAAGATGTTCGGTTTACGCTCGTCAACTCAACAATAAATCTTACCACGTCTAGGCTTAGCTCTGAAGCGTTAAATGGATAATTAAGTAATTGAACTAGCTTCAATCAATTTAATGAATTAGGTATTATATTTATTTTATGGGTCTACGTCCATAAAATTGATTAAAACGCGTTTGCTGACGTATCCGCTACGTGCCACGGCTTCGATGTAAACCCAATATTAATTGAAAGTCAACAAAGATATTGATAAATCCTACTCACCATCTGCCTCGCCTTTTTCCCAACTATGTTTAGGTCAGCTTCCAGTCTCACCGGACTTAGCTTATTCCCATTATTTTATATAGAACGACTGTCTATCGGACTTCCCCAATACGAGAGCCCTTAGTAACACAGGTGGTCAGATTTTTGGGCTTCGACGGCTTCTTGTATTTCGGAAAACATATAACATGATGTAAAAATGATTGTGATGAATGTTCAGTTGCATATTCAGAAAAAACTATATTGAGGTTTTTTTTTTAATAATTATAAACCATCACTTGACCGCAATCCCGCCTGATGGTGAGCAGTGATTGAATTGATCCACTTTCATTCTCCAGAAAAAATGTATCAAGACAATATATAACATGCATAGTACTGAATCGTTGAGAGATGTATTAAAGACCAAAGGTTTCCTAACGCTGACTGGATTTTATATACTGGAATTATGTTTGTTTGTCAAAAATAATATGCGATTTTTTAATTTTAAATGTGACTCAAACAGAAATGTTCGTCGACAGTATAAATATAATATTAATTTGCCTTCTATAAATAACATGATTTATTATAAAAGTACATAATTATATTACTGCCATTCGCGTGTATAACCAACTGCCAATAGGAATTAAGCAATTAAATGGAAATATATAAATAAATTTTTAATTGATAATGTCTTCTATGATTTAAATGAATATTTTGGTAAAAAGTAATAATGTAATTTAGACTTGTCTTATTGTTTATAAATCTTTTATTCCTTTGATATTGCATGTCCGACTTGGATAGACTGTTGATCCAAAGCATTGTATTTACATAATTAATTAACATCAATATGTACACAGTTACGCAATAAATGAATCTTTATCTTATCTTTAGTGATGCAATCGTTGCTTGTAAAGCGCGCTAGTTTATTTAGCAAATTCACTAAAAAAACTTAGTGAATAGAAAGGGAGAAGGCAGTTGAGCGAGGTGATGCAATGTGTCTTGTATCAACAAGACGAACAACGATGCTGCGCCACAGGGAGATTGATCTGGAGATCCTCCACGACCAAACTCCCGACACAACAACATTTGGCGCGTCATAACAGGCACACATCGCAGCACAACTGCTCAGAGCCGTCCTCCATACGGCTTCACCAGACATCATGCCGGAACACGACGAATCGCTTGGCGGCAAGACTACCTGATAGGTGGTAACTTCTGCCGGCAGTCGATCTTATGCTACCACCGAGTATCAAACTTCCACCCATACATTCTCTCAAACTTTCTCATAAACAGTATGTAAAGAAATCCCCATAAGGATAATAAAGGTTAGGTAAACACATGACCAAATATAATATAAAATTTTACGTAATCATCACAGTAACAATACTAATTAATTTTGAAATAATCCTTTTTTTTTTCCACGAATTAATTCCAACTTCCCCAAAATTTGGTAATTTTCAAAGTGACAACACGATTTTGGACAGTATTATTATGAGTGACGCGACTGCGTGCCCTGCTCCCCTTCAACCGCGCATTTATGCCTACCATGTTGCCTACCGCCCATGTACTAAATTACCTCGCTTTTTCGAAATGATATTTATTTTTTTAGGGGATTTTTTTTTTTAAGTTTAGCCCGGCTTTGTAGGCATTATTAGAATGAGTTAGCGATATCTAACACGGATAGGACGGGGTTTTCTTAACATATTGCATAATATTAGTACTAGTAACTTAGTGTACAACAAAAACATACATAACATAAAAAGAAAAACATTTAACACACCAAAATATACAAAGGGCGGCCTTATCGCTAACGCAATCTCTTCTAGGCAACCAAAGAATTTTTTTTTTAAATTATAAATTATAAACCAGCGCTTGACTGCAATCCCGCCTGATGGTAAGCAGTGATGCGATCGTTGATGGTAAAGCGCGCTAGTTTATTAAGAGCCTATTCACTCCAGCCTTGAAGACACTCAAATTGTAATGTGACGGAAACACCGACGCCGGCAAATTGTTCCAGTCCCTCGATGTACGCGGTATAAAGGAGGAAGCAAAACGCTTCGTCCGGATCACAGTGGTGTCAACAACGTAAGGGTGGAAACTCGCCGTACGACGGGTCGTACGATGATGGAACGGAGATGGGGGAATTAAATCATGCAATTCCCTTGCACACTCACCAGAATGCATCCGATAGAAGACCGAAAGGCTGGCTACTCTACGCCTGTGCTCCAGGCTTTGGAGACCGTTTCGAGTTAAGTCTGGGTCGCCAATCAGCCTCTTCGCACGCCTCTCCACCGAATCCAAAGTGGCAAGGTGACATTTTGCAGCACCAGCCCAAATGTGGCTGCAGTACTCCACACACGAGCGGACCTGTGCTTTGTATAAAATTAGAAGCTGCCCTGGTGTGAAGTACCGCCGGACCTTCGCGATGACGCCTAGTTTTCTGGCAGCCACCCTGGCCTTGGACTCAATGAACCGCCCATTAAATGGAACTGTTGTCGTTGCTTATAATTACTAATAACATATAGAACACTTTAATATCGATATTCCTTTCTCCGCAGCTTTGTGTTTATGGTAAACAATTAACCCATCAGATATTATTCAGATTTACTGGGATAGGCAATATTTGCGTTCTCACACTCCTAGTCGCCTCAGGAGACGGCCTGGTCGTCTCGAAGAGATGTCAACACATCGTGACCGGGTTCAGGAAGACTGATGCCTGCCAGGGCCATGGGTTGTTCGAAAGATATACTGTGGTTTTAGTCAGTAAAATGCCGACACGTCCTTCCAGTCCGCCCAGAGGGCGAGGTGACCTGATGATTTTCCATCCTGAAAAATAGTGCCTCGCATGATATTGTGAAATAAGCTTTAAGCAAATAACTACCTAGCTTATAATTTTTGGTGTGAAACCCCTAAATATGCTAATTTAATTTTGACCCTAACTTTTGGCTTAAATCAAACATAATACGGTTTTAAAATTCAGAAACCTTACGGCGCAAAAAGGGTTAGATTTTATATTATACCAGATGTTTATATGACTCTGGTCCTAAGTAAATACCTATTTGTATTTCGGATTTGATGTGATATTGTTTTTTTTTTTTTTTTGTGTATGATCTGGATAGATTATTGTAGGTAAACATGGCTTGTTGTTTTTTTGTTACCAATGCATACTGTATTCGACATAGCCCAGCAGTTTAGCGGAGAAGTGAAGAAGCCGGTGGCCGATCAGGTAGAAAGGCTCTTGAATGGCGACCACGTACCGGCAAGCGCAGCGTCGGACATTCACCGACTAGGTGGTCGGATGACCTGAAAAAAATCTAAGGAAAGCGCTGAACCGGTCTGTTTGGAAATCCCTATATCCAGCAGTAGACTTCCTGTGGCTGACGTGTTGAAGGCATATCGTGGCGCACGCGCCCACTCTATCCAAAAAAATAATACACGAGGGACTTTTTCGTTATTTTAAGAATGTTTACAAACTGATCTCAATCTGTCAAAATTACGTGCAATCCCCCTACAGATCTGACAAGATTTTCTCATTTAATTGTCGCCAAGATGACCCTCGACTTCAAACAACTTTGCTTAAAGATATTTTAAGATTCAAGATAATTAAAATATTAATTTCAAGATTAATTTTCGAGATTTTGTTTATTTAATATAGTATAAACAGCTATAGCACACACATACACAATACACACACATATAGCTATAGTATAGTATAAGCCGCAGTCACTTCCTGGAAAATATCAAAGTTTAGCCAAAATCAGCTGTTAGACTGATAAAGCGGACCCCAGACTCCAAAGAGCTGAAAAAGCTTCGGATACGGCTGGGATTAACGCTGTGATGATGATGTAAATCAACGTATTTTTAAGACATATTTTCAGTCGCCATGTTTTTAATCGCGTCTAAACTGTCTATGGAACTCGTGCGACGTCACTGCTCGCTAAAAAGTGTAGCGTGGAGTGACGTCACACGAGTTTACAACGCACTGTGTCGTCTTCATTTTTTGTTTATATGAAAAAAGAAAAAATACGTGTCTAGTATTTTTTGGAAATCTGAGTGACGGACTAATTAGTTTTTTTTTAGTCAACTACCCTATTCCTTTGTTCACATACTAAACTAATTTTATTTTTTTTTCTTTCTATTTATTGTTTAATCTATATAAATAGTACACTGTACGCTACCCATAATGTTTCCCTCTCCTTCCCCTTAGTATTTCATCCAAAGGTTATCTGTAAAAGATCGCTCTTAGCGATAAGACCGCCCATTGTATCACCCTTTGTAAAATCTTTATATATAATCTTTATCTTTATGTATAATCTTTATCATTATGTTCTGTAATTTATATGGCGTACATACCAAAGAGTAATCTATTTCATTAAAAAATGACCAGAACATATATACCTATCAGTTTTAGTCCTGTCAAATTTGACGTATTTTAGACACCATGTTTTTAAACACGTCCAACATCATCATCAACCTTTTTATCGTCCCACTGCTGGGCACAGGTCTCCTCTCATACAGAGAAGGATTGAGCGTAATCACCACGCTTGCTCAATGCGGGTTGGCGAGTTCAGACTCAAAGTCCAGGTTTCCTCAAGACGTTTTCCTTGAAATGAAATGAAATGAAATCGTTTATTAAGCAAGTAGGATCACTGATCACTTTTACACGTCATGTTTTTTTTGTTTTTTTAACTAGATTAAGACGGCATTTCCTAACTGACTACCTCTGAGAAGAAATAGCCGAAACAAACTCAGGGATCATCGTCTTTTTTCAAGTCCAGAGATTAGAAATGAAAATGTTTCCAATAATTTACGTTATAATTACGCATATTGCTTTATGACAATGCTTAACAGAGCGAACAGTTCAGTCCCAAGCTTTTTTGTCTTCTTAATAATCTGAGATTTTATAATACCCCTTTTTTTGTAAACCTTCACCTTGTAATCAGTAATTTACCCCAAATATATACTTAGAAAGTACATATAACTTAGAAAAGTTACAATGGTACTTGCCTGACCTGGAATAGAACACACACACTCAAACCTGAGAAGCTGGTGTTTTAACCACTAAGCCACATCGACTTATCGCATCTATGGAATATCTTAATTTGACAGGACCATCTTCTATCCTTTTCTTAATGAAACAAAACGAGAAAAATGCACTAAGCTTAAAATTTGTTTAGTTTGTAAACAGGAGAATTGGAACGCACCTACCTTCGTGCTTCTCTTGAATTTTAACACTACTGGAATGACTGTACATTTTTATAAATTCTGATACCGCTTTAGTTAAAAGTGTATTATCATCACTGGATCCATTATGGGGGAGTAACTTTAATAAAAAACTACGCTTAATGGAATAGGTGGAAGGAGTTAACAGAATATTATATCAGCCTTAATCTTTCGCACATGAAGTGTACAGAGGCGGACTTAGGTGCGTATTACAGAACGTCAATCAAAACTCAAACTTTACTTAAGTCTCATTTGAAGCCTTTTGATTCGTTGAAACTAGTTTTAAGTAATGCTTGAGTCTTGAGTAACGTTCTGTAATACGGACCTAAATGTCTGATTCTCTACCAGTCAACGACAGGTGGTGAAGAGATTAGATGGCAGGTACTTTAGTTGAAAAAAAGTTAAAATGAAAAAAAAAGGCGTGTGGCACTCGGAGACTGCCGCGGTAAAGCTATTGCATAGCCTTTTTTTTATCAACTATAACTTGCAATTATAATTATTTATTTATTTTATTTATACAGTAATTTTTCCTTTGTTTTTTTTTTTCTTTGATATCAATTCAAGTTTTCTTTCTGTTTTGTAATTTATTTATTTTTTACCAGCAACGTCATCAAAAGAGTGCGAAAAATGGTGACGATTAAGCGACTAAACTATATTCAATGTTTTCTGTTCGACTTTGATAAAGAGATAGAAAGAAGCTAAGCAATAGCTTAAAAATGACGTCATGTTCGTTATCACACCCATGTCAGAATGTCATGAAATATGATGTCGGCCATCTTGGATTTCAAAAATGAAATCATTTTCGTGATCAGCACCCTGAGTTTTGGCGGGAAAGTCAAGCTGAGTGTCACGCTCGTTTTTCATTGGACTTTTAAAATTATTTATAGTGTTGTTTACTAAATAAAAGTGCGTGATTTATGTAGTAAATAGTTCATAAAGAACAGTGAAATATCGCTGCATAGTGGCCACATCATGACTTTGTCCCAAACCTCACTCGTAAGACGGGTCACGCGGCCGTCTTTTTCGACATGAATAATTCATAATTACGTGGCATTGGCTAAATGCACAAACCGTGCGAAGCCAAAAAATAAAGAAATAAAGAAAAAACCCATGAAATCTATTATATTATCACTCGAGTCAGTAAGCATGTAAAATGAGAAAACTAACATAGAACGATCCGTGTGAGAACTAAACGATCACTATTACACAACAACACTGATACCTTTGAGAAAGCGGACTTCCTCTACAATAGGGCAATTCCTCCGTAAGGTCTGTCTATGCTATTACTTATAATCTCTGTCATTGTGTGCTGTTTCGGTGCAATCGCAAGACCGGCCGGGCACTGAGGGGCAGGCAAGACAGCTATAGTATCCTTATGACTCCACCAACTGGTATTTCGTTGACTCGGAAACGGCGCACAGGGAGCATCACGAAATATACTCAAAGACTCCGAGGTTCTTTTTCAATATACCCCACTGTTTTGTCGTGGTGGCCTAGTGGTTAAAACACCAGCCTCTCAAGTATGAGTGCGCGGGTTCGATTCCAGGTCAGGCAAGTACCAATGTAACTTTTCTAAAGTTATATGTACTTTCTAAGTATATCTTGGACACCAATGACTGAAGGCGAAGGAAAACATCTTGAGGAAACCTGGGCTTTATAAGTCTGAAATCGCCAACCCGCATTGAGCAAGCGTGGTGATTACGCTCAATCCTTCTCTGTATGAGAGGAGATCTGTGCCCAGCAGTGGGACGATAAAAAGGTTGTTGATGATGAACGGCGTCGGTGTCGAATTATTTGTTATCAATTTAATATTTTCGAGCTGATCTTTAGTAACATAATCACTTCTGATTACGTTAACATCTGACCGTAGAATTAATAAATCCTTCATCAACTTCTTTACGTACGTTCTACGTAGTCAAAGCAAACTGGTGGCAATTTCTGAAGGTCATATGCCACAAAAACTGGGAATGTTCGGGATCCGTGATTTTAAACACCGTAATCGTATATTTTAGGTCTTTCTGCTTTTTGTTCTTACGCCTCGATACATGTTTTTGTCTTGTCTTCGTAGAAACAAACAATAACTTTTTTGCCTCATAAATGTCTTCCTCAGAAAAAGCCGACGAGCATATTTTTATTAAACTTTCGTTGTTTCGTTTCGGAGATAACAATATTACAACTCGTACACTTAAATGTACTCGTATTAACATTGTTCACCGACATCTTTCTGTAATATTTTATTTAATAAAAACTTCAACTTCAACTCTTGATCTGGTCCCTGTGGATAGATACCACAATTTTGCCAATAACACGTGTAACAAATTATAGAAATTCTTTAAAAAAATATTTCACAATAATGGCGGATATCGCCAATAACAGTTGAAAAAACGGCCGCGTGAGCACTTTTTACTCTATAAAATCACGCGCTTTTATTTAGTAAACAACACTATAAATAATTTAAAAGTCCAATGAAAAATTAGCGTGACATTCATCTTAGCTTTTCCGTTAAAAAAAATGCTATTTTATAAAAACACTACTAAAGTAATTTGAATAAAAGTACTTAATAATTAATTATATGAAAAGTTTTTAAGGTAGCCATGACAACGTCGATGACGTCTATGACATATCTCTATAGAAGACCTATTTCAGAGAGAAAATTAATCGCAAGTTTAGCACATCGCGACTATCAGTAACATGGCAAGTGTGTAGAACTGAGTTCGCGCCCTGCAATATGCATGCTCTTTTTGAAAATCTATAAATTGTTTTCAAAAGATGTAGTCGCACGCACACAAACATACCGTGCCGAAGACTGCCGAACTGAAACGACGTTAGACGACGGCCTTCAAGCCACACCTCCGTGCCCGTCGGAGTGGGGAGCGTGAGGTTTTTTCGTTACGGAATTTCTGGATTCGGTCCCCGCGCTCAAGGCCCGCGATAGAAGCTATGGAATAGCTTAAAAACTCTTAACACTGTTTAAAAAAATACTTAAATCCATATTGTCACTAACCAGCACCATAATTGCATGACACTATTACTTTCAATTGGAATAATTTTGCGGCATATTGCTAATGCATTATATATCGAAAAATTGTGTTTGCTTAATACTCTAGATTCTCTTAGAGAGAAATTCACAGACACAGATAACAGACACAATCTTACTGTACATCACAGTCGTCTCCACAGAGTAGGCAACTGGTTCGTGGGTCAACGTATACACTTTTGCAACAAACTTCCCATGGACATTCGAAACTTACCCATTAAAAGATTTAAAAACTATAAAAAGGCCAAACTTTGCAAAAAGGGGTATATAAAATCACAGATTTTTTAGAAGATAAAAAAGCTTGGGACTGAGCTGCTCGCTCTATCTGTGTAATTAATTGTTGCACTTGTAAGTGTTACTCTAGTCATTAAATCACAATAATGTACAGTAAGGGTTAAAAGTGGATTACCACTTTTGAACTTTATTGCACTAACATCATCATCATCAACATCATCTCAGCGCCAATCCCAGTCGCATTCGTAGCTTTTCAGCTTTGGAGTCTGGAGTCCGCTTTACCAGTCTGCCAATTGCCGTCTGACCTCCACAACCCGAAGGCGATATCTAAGCATTTCATTTGTACCAATTGTTAGATTTTTGAGGGCTCCAACAACCCCTAACGACTGCCACTAGATCGTATGGCAACCGGGACCAACGGCTTACTTACCATGCTTTCCGGTGCAAATATTCATATTCATGCATACAAATATTTGCACTGCACGGGGATCGAAACTGCGCCTCCTTGCGCAAAGGTCGCGTTCATTACCGCTACGCCACGGAAGCTGTCACCGCCAATTACCATGTCAGGTGTTCTATCTAAATCAAGTCGCGAGTGCACTTGCAATCGATATAGATGACGCGTGGAAGAGTATCGAATTAACCTTACACTAACAATAAGAGTCAAAAGTGGTACTCCACTTTTGACCCTTACTGTAGACTCTAAAGATTCAATCAAAGATAAAGCATTGGATGTCAACCAAAATTATCATTATTGTTTTGTATTATTAACTTTACGGATATACAATACAATAGGCATATAAAATTCCTTTGTTTCAAACAGACCAATAATAATTTCAGCGTGTTCATTTTGCCGTGTGGTAGCGGGTATAGAATAGTACCAACCCATATCCTCCCGTGGGTGTCGTAAGAGGCGACTAAGGGAATTCTCAGCAGGAAAGCGGGCAGCAGCACTTCTGCTGTGGAATAACAAATTACTGCGATCCCCAACCCGTGGGATTATGGCAATGCCCCCCAATAGAATGAATGCTTTTGGGGAGGGCTTTTTCCAGCAGTGGACCTCCATAGACTGAGAAGAAGAATAGGAGAGTTCATTATTATTATTAGCTTTGCCTCACGCACTCGCATAACTTTCGATCAAACAGAAATTTCGATCAAAAAGATGCTTTCGTGAGATTAACCGATAAAAGTGAAAACTGAAATCATTAAGCCTAGTGGACACCTGAGACAAAGTCTCGAGAGAAAGTCTCGAGACCAATTTCAAGGGGATGTCCATCTGAGACCGCATTCGCTCTCGAGACCGATTCTTGAGACTCGGAGACCGCGGGAGTCTCGAGACCTCCAATATTCTATTTCCACTTGAGAGTCTGAGCACTGAGAGCAGTCCAGCAGTCGGGAGACGGTTCTTTTCCAGTGCTCGTGTACGATGGAGATGGAGCAAGCTTTCGCTTTGATAGTGGCGTTGAAGTTGTCGAAAAAGCGAAAATTCAGAAAAAGGGAGTGTTGGGTGAGGAAGTGGGTGGATCGGCGGATCGAATTTGGCGCTTGTTCCACACTCGTGAGTGAGTTAAAATTGGAGGATGCCCAACAGTTTCGCAATTTCATCAGAATGTCTGCAGTGCAATTTGAAAGCCTTCTCGATTTGGTGAAACACCAGATCGTGAAGAAAGACACCAAATTTCGAGCTGCAATACAAACGCGACACTCAAAAGTCTCAGAGACTCCAAAAGTCTTCCGGCACTGACGGAAGACTGGAGACCGAGTCGCGAGAGCAAGAAATTGCATTTCCACTTGTGACCGCTGGGCTCTCGGAGACATTTTCGGACTTGTCTCCGATACTGCTCTCAGGGCCTTTTCCACTAGCGAATCGAGTCTCATGACCACTCTCGAGACTGTTTTGTCTCAGGTGTACACTAGGCTTTAGAAAACACAAAATACACATCATCATCATCAGCCTTTATATAGTCCCACTGCTGGGCACAGGTCTCCTCTCATATAGAGAAGGATGAGCGTAATCACCACGCTTGCTCAATGCGGGTTGGCGATTTCAGACTCAAAGTCCAGGTTTCCTCAAGATCCTTCACCTTGTAATCAGTCATTAGTGTTCAAGATATACTTAGAAAGTACATATAACTTTGGAAATGTTACATTGGTACTTGCCTGACCTGGAGTCGAACCTGCACACTCATACTAGAAAGGCTGGTTTTCTAACCATTAGGCCCGCTGCTCGTCGCCCGCAAGCCGGTTAGGACCTGGCCCTGGTCGACGGCGGGTTGTGTTTCACGCGTGACTCAAAGAGATGTCAGCACACCGTGACGGGGTCCCGAGGACCGATGCCTACTGGGCCAGGGTTGCGGGTTGGTTAAAAAAGAAACCGTGGCTCTAGCGCATAGATTAGTGAAGAAACACGGGTGGGTTTTAGTCAGTAAAAGTCTGACATGCAATTCAGCTCCGCCAAAAGCTGGGCCGTGGCTGGTGTTTTAACCACTAGCCCACCACGAACACGACGACAGAATACACAAAAAGTACAAAACAAATATTTATATGACCTACAACTAGTTGTTACGGGTCTGGCTGTTTGCCTGTGTGAGTTTAAATGTCGTTAACGTACCCAAGATACAGAAGTAACTCCTAGTATGAGACAACGTTTTTTTTTTTAAAAAAAAAAGAAGATAAACTGATGAGTTCGCTTTCCAATTGGGTTGTATCCTAAAAATAATTTAATGTCCATCAGATAGATTTATAAAAAATATTGAACACGTATTTTTTATTTTTTCTTTCATTCAAATACTTAGGAAGATATATTGATTTAGAATGTCGCATGACGTCACGCCGAGGTACAACATATACCTACGTAATTAGCCCTCACTTCGTATCTTTAATACGCTATATCTCAGTAGTTTTTGGTAATTTCGACAAAATATAAAATACGGGTCTTAATTTTTTATTTTTTTATCAATAAGTCGGACAAATTATTATTTTGATTTTCATACCTTGGATAAATCCCTATTGTTTGCGCTTACTTGAGTGCAGTTAGCAGTGAACTTCATAAAATCTAAGAGTGTCTACGAGCAAGTAATAAACAATTCTATCGCGTCCTTGTCTCCTAGATTTTCATTCATCATCATCATCATCAGCTTCTACTCGTCCACTCCTGTACATAGGCCTCCTTCATGGCACGCCAACAAGCTCGATCCTGAGCAGTTCTCCACCAGCCACTACCAGCCACCTTTTAGATGTCGTCGCCCCATCTCGCCCAAGGGCGTCCTACGCTACGTTTGCCGAGACGCGGTCTTCACTCGAGGACACGTTTACCCCAACGGTTGTCGGTTTTGCGGCATATATGACCAGCCCATTGCCACTTCAGCTTGCTAATCCTCTCAGCAATATCGGTGACTCTGGTCCTGTGTCGGATCACCTCATTTCTGATGCGGTCCTTCAGAGAGACGCCCAACATAGCTCGCTCCATAGCTCGCTGAGTGGCTTTAAACTTGTGGATTAGTCTGACCGATTTTCTTTTCCAAACAGTAATTTCTAGACACTAGTTTTGTAACCTAGCTTTTACTCTATTTGTAGACAGTATCTCGGTCTCAAGAGGCGTCCTCATCCTTTGCGACACATTTTGAATCTGCATACATACACATAAAAACACAGAACAGATAAACATAGAAGTTCAGCTTAACACAACAGTCGATAAAGCGCCTACGTAATACACAATATCTAAAGTAAATCCCGTCCGACCCATAAGGATAATAAAGTTTACGTAAACACATGACCAAACAAATAATGAAATTTCGCATAGTCATCCTAGTAACAATACTAATGAATTCTTCCCCAAAATTTGGTAGTTTTTTAATAAGTGACAATACCATCAAAAATGGTGTTGTCACTTATTAAAAAACTACCAAATTCCCCAGACATCTTGCCAGGAGACGACGAATCGCTTGGTGGCAAAACTTTGTCTGGTGGTCGCACGGGGATGTGGGACCCGCTGATAAAAAAAGATTCGATGCTTGCCGGAGTTGCGTTGAATACTTACGTGAATCCCACACACCGACCATTGGAAAAGGTGAAACACCGTGGTTGTTTCAGTCGATAAGTCGGATACTTCTCTCACCCCCAAGATAGAGAAAGTTCACGAGGATTTCCGCCCCGAAACACAAAAGCCTGATGAAAATTTCGGCTAGCTAACACGATTCAAGAGTTATGATAAAACACCGCCCGGTGTTTTCACTCTTTCCATGGAGCCGACCTTCTGTATTATTATCCGACGTGGTTCTGCGTAGTCTACATGCAAACATACATAATAAAGTAGGGACCTAAGTAGGACACAAGTTTGCGACGGCAGTAAGTTATTTATGCGATGCGTGTTCTTACATGCAAGGTTGTGAATGTTTCGTATACTAGCTTTTATGGGATTATTTATGGGAATTCCTTTGAAAAAGCGAAGACATTTTCATCAGCTCAGTATTTTTACCGTTAAGTTTGGATCGGATTCCAGTCTGACCAGATTCAGCTGGATACCAGTATTATAAAGGGTGTATCTGACATCGACGCACAAACGAGTACCATGGATCCAGACATGATTCTGAACCCCCCAGTGGTGGAATTTTTCATCGGTTTTTTCCTGATTTAAAAAAATATATATGCAGTTTTTTTTCATTTTAAACCGTTCATAATTGCTATACTTTGAAAACCCAATTAGATTTTAAAGTAAAAAATAATTAATTCGCTAATTACACAAAAAACGCAATGTGATCAAAACTCGAAAAACTATCCTATCAGCTGATTTAATTGAGTTCACATCAGGGGTCAACGTCATACCCACAAACACGCGCGGCGGCACGCTTGCAACGTTCAAAGGCCGAGCCGACACATTTTTTTAAACACTATTATTTCTGTAACCGCTCAATATCGATATAAATGACTATCATAATTTTATTAGTGGCATGCGGTGTAGCCTTCTCGCGAAGTTTGCGTTACGATGTCAGACACACCCTGTACAAGAGTGAGTGCCTATCTATATAGATCAGTGGTAGGCCAATCAGGTGCTTAACTTTCTGTAAATTATTTCATCACCTCTTTTCTCAAAACGGTGAAGGAAATTATCGTGAGGAAAACGGCGTGTCTAGAGCTAACTAACTTCGAATACGTGTGACATCTAGCAACCCTCACTGGGCCAGTGTGGTAGATTACGGCCCACTCTCGCTCATCGAAAGGAGGCCTGCGTCCCAACAGTGGGAACAATATTGGCTGATTATGTTATGTTGTTATAATGACTGCCTGTCTGACTTTGTAAAATATATATAAACTAGCTCTTGACCGCAATCCCGCCTGATGGTAAGCAGTGATGCGATCGTTGATGGTAAAGCGCGCTAGTTTATTAAGAACCTATTCACTCAGATTGAGCGAATAGGAAGGAAGACGGCAGTTGAGCGAGGTGATGCAATGTTAAGCCCAACAACACGACCAACGATGCTGCGCCAAAGGGAGATTGATCTGAAGACCCTCCACGACCAAACTCCCAACAAAACAACATTAGGCGCATCGTACCCGGCACACATCGCAACACAACTGCTTGGACCCGTCCTCCGTACGGCTTCACCAGACATCATGCCGGAACACGACAAATCGCTTGGCGGCAAGACTTTGTCTGGTGGGTGGTAAGTTCTGCCGGCGGCCGATGTTATAGCCTACCACCGAGGAAAATCATATCTTGATATCATTTTGATATTTTGTACTTAGGTTCTTTACTTAAAAATACTGGACGCGTGTTTCAGGTTTCGCATAAACAAAAAATTATGTTGTATACACACAGAGTGGTGCTGACAATACTATAATAAATGAAAACACGAACAATGCTGGTTCATAGGAATAATCCTAAACCATTTAAAAGAATCTAGCATCTAAAATAAAACAAAATAAAATTTCAAACAAACTAAATCGCATAAAATTGGAAACGGAATCGAACATCCTTTAAAAATATTAGTTCACTGACCGCCGATCGGCGACAGCGCGATCCTTTATCGACTTGCTTTTTTCGCGCCATTATTATTAGTTTGGTACCGTAAGGATGCGGCGGTCATTAACCTGTAAGCGCTTTCTCATCAACATGTACTTCATGTAGAAAATGTGAAAAATGAAAAATAATTTGCTGTGACTAAACTAATGGACATAGTTATATGATTTTTATGGGTAGACTGACAATGTGTTGAGATACACGATGTTTAATTTATTGTCGTATTGTCAGCACCAATCTGTATAGTCAACTCCTTGCAGGTCTGCTGGAAGAAATTTCTTAAGAAATAAGCAGCACCTTTGTACTCAGATCTTAATTTTGTCGTATCATAAAATAAATAAATAATTCCTGTTTTTAATCGCGTTGCGAAAAAATATTTCCTAGAAATCCATATTAATAATATTATAAATGTGAAATTGTATGTACCTGTTTATACCTATGCTCCGTTTGTCCGTAATGCCGTCATAGGTATATACATATTTTGGGAAAGAAGTATTTGTTTATCTAGTGTTAAGATTTTTATTTTTAACATTGTTTCCAACTAAAGCATCTGCCATCTAATATCTTCACCACCCATGGTTGGCTGTTAGATAATGCCTAAGGCATTAAGTCCGCCTCTGTACATTTCTGCGTGCGAAAGTATAAATAAGTAAATAAATAATCAAACCCGAATATTCCCCCAACACAGCTCCACTTCACTCAAATTTTAAATCGAAAATAAAATGGCGATATACATCGCTAACCTTTCGACCTGACGTCAATTCAATGACGTCACACATCCTGACGGCTATTGCAATAACTAACCAAAAGCACTCGACCCATATACGGGGTGTTCGGTAACAGACAGCGTGGATATTTAGAGCATGTCGCATCAATTTGGGTCAAGTTTTTATTGCAGGATGCAATAAAATAGCACAGAGTAGTGTTGGAGTATGGATGTCTACGATGTAGTAAAGTTTAGTGAGTCGTAAATGGAAGAGTGTGTGATTTATTCCATTATAAATACGACCCGTCTTAATGCATACTGTAACGCTAATTCTTTTACTCACAAACAAAGCTAAATTCAAGTTTATTGATTTTTTTATTTAGATATGGAAAGGACAGAAGATAAAATAATTATCTACTAAAATAGCAGATAACACAAATTGAAAAAACATTGTGTGAAACAAATCATTTTTAAGGATCCGTTGCCAAATGACAAAAAAAGGAACCCATATAGATTCGTTATGTCTGTCTGTCTGTCTGTCCGTCCGTATGTCACAGCCTCTTTTTTTACGAAACTATAAAAGCTATACTGTTGAAACTTGGTAGGTAGATGTATTCTGTGAACCGAATTAAGATTTTGATGCAAAAATAAAAATAAAAATATTAAATATTGGGGGCTTCCCATACTTAGAATCAAACTCAAATTTTTTTCTTTCATAAAACACATACGTGTGGGGTATATCTTTATTCTTCTATGGATTCTTCTTCTTCTTCTTTCTATGGATAGGTCTTTAAAATGATATCGAGCTTTCTAAAATATTTTTTTTCTAAACCAAATAGTTTGCGTGACAGACGCTTCCAAAGTAGAAAAAAGTTGGTTCCCCCCTCTAACTTCTAAAATAAGAAAATGAAAAATCAAAAAAAAAAAAACTTATGATCTACATTACTATAAAAACTACCAACGAAAATACGAAAATTATTTTGAACGAGATCTACTAAGCAGTTTTTTTAATTCCTCGTAAATCGTAAACCGCTTATTACCCCGTAATCTTTCATACAAATAACTTAAATCCTTTAATTTCATAAATAAATGGTACGGAACCCTTTGTGCGTGAGTCCGACACGCACTTGGCTGGTTTTTTTTTTAAATTAAAATATGAGTTTAGTCCTGCCAACCTTTTTTTTTGTTCTGGATGACAAATCATCAAATTACCTCTCCTGCTGTGGGCGGACCAGAAGGGCGTCTTAGAATTTTACTGACTAAAACCCAACCGTGTTTCTTCACTTGCCTATGTGCCACGGTTTGTTTTTAACCAACCCACAATCTTGACCCTGGAGGCATCGGTCTTCGTGGGCCCCGTCACGGTGTGCTGACATCTCTTTGAGGGGCGCTTGAAACTCAACGCGTCGTCGACCCGGGCTTGGTCATTACCGGGCGGCGAGTTGCCCATCGCTAGTCGCCCGCAAGCCCGCGCCTATGGTGGCCGCTAGTTCGATGTTGTCTCCCGACCAGGATGTCTCCTGCGGCGGTTAGAGATGAGAAGGCGCTGGGATTCCCGCTCGCTTTGTCAGTCATCATCATCATCATCTCAGCTTTAATCCCAGTCTTATCCGAAGGTTTTTCAGCTTTGGAGTCTGGGGTCCGCTTTACCAGTCTAACTGCTGGTTTGGCTAAACTTCAATATTTTCCGTGAAGCGACTGGCCGTCTGACCTCTACAACCCGAAGGCGATATCGAAGCATTGCAATTAGACCAATTGTTGAACTTTTGAGGGCTCCAACAAACCGTATCGACTGCCATTAGATGTTGGTATGGCAACCGGGACCAACGGCTTAACGTGCTTTCCGAGGCACGACCAGACCAGTGCAAATATTCATATTCATGCATACAAATATTTGCACAGCGAGGGGATCCGCGTTCGCTACCGCTACGCTATGAAGGCTGTCTAAATCACTGCTTTGCAGCTCGCTTTGTCAGTATCACTGCTTTGCAAAAGCAGGTGATGGCCTGCCATGTACTCTCGCTTCGGTTCATGGCCTGGACCAAGGTCCTGCGCAAGAGATCGCCGCCGATCGCCGTCACGAGGACACGGCGGTGCTCTACCCAAGCCGGGCAGACCTCCACTGTATGCTCCATCGTGTCTTTAGGACGATCAGCACAGTAGTGACCCTGGCGTTTCCTTCCACCTTATTCGGAACAGGTAGCTCCCGAAACAGCCGTGAGGACCCGCATCAAGCGGAAGGTGAGGGCACCGTGGCGCCTCTAGCCATTACTCAAAGAGGGGACTTACCGTCGCTATTGTGGCGTGCCAATAGTCTTGTCAATCTTAGATATTCAATAGAAGTGGTTTAAAATATGGCGACCAAAACAATCTTAATATACGTCAGGCGCTGACTTATTTCACAGAACTTAACTAATATTAATCTTTTGGCCTTTTCTTATTTGCGTTCTATATACAACATTTAAATTTTTAAATGTCGAAGCATTGTGCTGAGATAGGAGCCTTTTAGCTTTGTAAAAGACTTTCAGATTTTTTGTTACTTCTTTTTATAAATTATTTGTTTTAATTTTTAATTTTGTTTAATTTGCTTTAGTTTTAAGATATTCCTTACTTCTTTCTTTATAAATGGCAAATAAAACCCATAGTTCAAAAATTCAAAAATCCTCCTTATTCCGAATTTTAATCTGATCATTACAATCATTCGTTCATTGATAAAAAGCTACTCTATTCCCGAGTAACATAGAGTACATTTTACGTTAACATGGCCAAAACTAATGACGTCAAAAAGGTACTGCCATTTTAGTCTACAATGTGTACATTAATTATCATAATCATCATCAACCTTTTTAACGTCCCACTGTTGGGCACAAGTCTCCTCTCATACAGAGAAGGATTGAGCGTAATCACCACGCTTGCTCAATACGGATTGGCGATTTCAGACTTCAATTCCAGGTTTCCTCAAGATGTTTTTCTTCACCTAGTAATAAGCCATTGGTGTTCAAGATATACTTAGAAAGTACATATAACTTAGAAAAGTTACATTGGTACTTGATTGACCTGGAGTCGAACCCGGGCATTCATACTTGAGAGGCTGGTGTTTTAACCACTAGAACATCACGACTCATATAATATTAATTTGGTTAAACAACAGATTATTAAAACGGACAGATTCAAAGTTGCGTTTAGGCTGTTGTCGGGACTCTGCTTAGAATCCGCCTAAGCTGAAATGACGGGCCTCATTTCCCCATTTAGGCACACAAGTAAATTTCAAATATGGAAGCAATACGTCTACACATCCTTACTAATGTTATGAATCGGAAAGTGAGTTTGTTTGTTCCGCTTTCACGCCGTAATTACAGAACCGATTACTTTGAAATTTTTCAGGCGTAAAGTTAGAGGTTAGGATTAAATAATAGGGTACTTTTTATCCCGGAAAAAATTTCCCACGGGAAAATCTAAAGGTGCGATATTTTTTTTTTTAATAATTATAAACTGGCGCTTGACCGCAATCCCGCCTGATGGTAAGCAGTGATGCAATCGTTGATGGTAAAGCGCGCTAGTTTATTAGGAGCCTATTCACTCAGAAAAACTGGGCGAATAGGAAGGAAGACGGCAGTTGAACGAGGTGATGCAATGTTAAACCCAACAACACGACCAACAATGCTGCGCCAAAGGAAGATTGATCTGATGACCCTCCACGACCAAACTCCCGACACAACAACAATTTTTAATTCTACGATATTTCCTTCACCGATTTTTGTGTTCGAACCTACAAATGCCACCGCTTACGAAGTTACAGATACATACTAAAAATAAAATGACTTATTAATTATATCTATTTAGAAACATCCTGTGGAATTAAATTCGTGGCTTACTGGCTAAATAGCCCAGCAAATAAATCAATCTGCAAGGTTAAGCTAGGCTTACAACGTCTGTCTGTGGTAATCACTTCGAAAACAACAAGATCTATACGTGACGGGAAAGTTAAATATTCAAACGTCTAAAGCAAGCGTAATTCTCTAAACACTGATACAGAATTCGATCGATTGTCTCATTGTGAATCTACGATAGATAACTTAAAAAACAAATGATTTCGCTTTAGCGCAGTTCGTTTCTATAGTGCATTCTGGCATGTTTACGGAGGCTGGTGTCGATAGCTTTCATGCCATTATACGCACGAGAACCGCCTCCTTGCTACACAGAGGCGGGGCAGCACTAACAGCATCTTGAAGGTAGTCGTGGAAAAGTTTTTTTTTTTTTTAATTACAAACCAGCGCTTGACCGCATTTCCGCCTGATGGTAAGCAGTGATGCGATCGTTGATGGTAAAGCGCGCTAGTTTATTAAGAGCCTATTCACTCTAGCCTTGAAGACACTCAAATTGTATTGTGACGGAAACACCGACGCTTGCAAATTGTTCCAGTCCCTCGATGTACGCGGTATAAAGGAGGAAGCAAAACGCTTCGTCCGGATCGCAGTGGTGTCAACAACGTAAGGGTGAAAACTCGACGACGAAACGACGGGTCGTCCGATGATGGAACGGAGATGGGGGAATTAAATCATGCAATTCCCTTGCTGTAGTCTTTCATGGGGGTTCTAGACAGAGAATATGGAATGTCTAACTGAGCCCGCAATTACTGTAGCATTTTTTAATATACCCATATTGTTGTTTTACTCATTTCCACTAGCATAGGTTTATAAACGTTTTGTTCTTTTTGCCAAGCGATTCGACGTGTTCCGGCATGATGTCTTTTAAAGACATACGGGGGACGGGTTTGAGCAGTTGTATTGCGATGTGTGCCGGGTACGATGCGCCAAATCTCCCTCTGGCCTAGCATCATTGGTGGTGTTGTTGGGTTTAACATTGCATCACCTCGCTCAACTGCCGTCTTCCTTCCTATTTACTAAGTTTTTTAAGTGAATAGGCTTAATGAACTAGAGCGCTTGACTATCAACGATTGCATCACTGCTTACCATCAGGCAGGATTGCAGGGAAGCACTAGTTTATAATTTAAAAAAAAAAGTCGTACTAACCAAACATGGACACTGTCCGAAATTATTTTTTTTAATTTAGAATTGTGTGCACTTTATTGAGTGAGGTGATCAGTGAACATTACAGAACAGAACTTTCTAAGTTCTAAAAAGGCTTTAATACCTACCTACCTATGTTTGTCAGTATTTATTATTAGTTTTTAACAATATTAATCAATCTCACATTATTTTTGTAAATACAAGTAATCATTTATATTTATGTAACACGTATTTATTTTTTATTTAAGTATGAGTACACACTGTTGTCTAAAACTGTTTTACATCTGTCACCACACATCAGGTTCAGTTGAAAACCAGCGTCAGGCACTACTTGTCTGGCATTTTTGCTGAACTGGACCTTTTTGGTGCAGTCACGAGGCACACTTTGCTGCTATTTTTTACACAAGGGTTTAAGTTTTTTTTTTACTTTTTATTTGTTTTTTTTTATTTTATTTTATTATTTGGTTTTTTAATATTTTTTTTGTTGCTACCCGATGTGTGTCTGTGCTAAATGTGTTGTATTGTGTGTCGAGTCTGTGCTGAATAAATGTATTTTCTTTCTTTTTCTTTCTTTCTTTACCTACTTATCGACACAGATTTTAATTCAGCAAGTGATGAGAACAAATACTTTATCTAACTCCGAACCCACGATCAATCAGACAGTTTGTGTGAATGGCTAACTGTCGACTGCAGACAGTACGACTGTGGAGTCTCGATTGATGTCGAGAGAATGAGAAAAACGGCAAACTTATGAAGTAAAAATAGCCAATCAGTCTTTAAACCAATGGTTCAGAAAAAAACATTAATTTTGATCAATATTTTGGTTGCCATAATCCTCACGCTTGGCGGACGGGTTGGGGATCGCAGTAATTTGATATTCCACAGGAGAAGCGCTGCTGCCTGCTTCTCTGGTGAGAGTTCCCTTATTCGCCTCTCATTTATCTTTAATCTATGTGTGCTGGGTATCCGGTGGTGCATAAATCTTCAGCATCACTCTAAGCATCGCTCTCTGGGCTGTTTCCACTCTGAGAGAGGTAGTTTTGGCTGCACCGTCCCACACACCGGTGCAATAACCAAAAAGGGACTGGCATAAAGAATAAAACACCATTTCCAGATGATGATAATGATGATGAACCACTAATTTAATAGTAATATCGAATTTCAGCTTTACAAAATAGTGTTCAACATAGATTCCAAACCAATGTGTGACAAACTAATATCGCAGGCGTCGAAACAAAACCTCGTGGTTCGGTCAAACAAGCTGTTACCAAGCGTTTATTGACCATGGCAACTGCTAAAAGTATACATGTTTAGTGGTTTGGCTACAGAGGTATCTATGGAGGGTCTAGTTGTTTGAATTTCATAAAATGAGCGGTATTCAAAATGGAGCGAACTACTACATGTAATTTTTAATTGTTTCCAATATTATAATAAGATATTTACCACCTGTAACTGTACATTATGGATTGCAATAAACGATTTTGATTTTGATTTTAGTATTATATAATTCCTTAAGCTTCTTTCTTCTACGTCATATCGAGGGCACGGGCCACAATTTGACAGCGGCAGTGTTTTCGTCGGACTACAATTTGTGTGTCTAGCCTTGCTAGCCTTGAAGCCTAGCTGGGCGGGATTGCGGTCAAGCACTAGTTTATAATTATTAAAAAAAAAAATACTCAAATCCGTTCAGCAGTTTTTACGTGAAAGAGATCGTTTCGCATTTATATTATTAGTAGAACTTACTATTTTCTGTTTGGGTGTGTCATGGACGATGTGTTGATCTACCTTGGAATAGAACATCATCATCATCATCAGTCTCTACTCGTCCACTGCTAGACATAGGCCTCTTCCATGACACGCCAACAAGCTCGATCCTGAGCAGTTCTCCGCCAGCCAACAACATAACAACTTCACCTCAGTTTGCCAAAATGTCATTATATTTCTTTTACCAAAAACAAAACAAGTATAATTTTTCCCTACACGCTAAGTGACATAAATTTAAACAGAACCGATTTCACACGTGATCTTGGAGTACTTCTTGATAGTAAGTTACATTTTGACATCCATATTGACAGTATAATTAATAGAGCCTTTCAAATGTATGGTTTTGTAATGCGATCTTGTAAAGAATTCAAAAAGACTCCCACTTTCCTCTTTCTATATAAAACGTTAGTTCGTTCTCAGTTAGAATACGCGGTGCCCATTTGGAGCCCATTTTACGGAAAGTATATGCACAGACTAGAAATGGTACATAAAAAATTTCTTCGCACCACACATTATAAGTGTTAACACACTAGGATTTCCTATGCGGATCTGATAAAACGGTACAAAATATTAAGCTTGGAGCACAGGCGTACACTGCTTATGGTTGTGATGCTGTTTGGCATATGCAACAACAGGTTTGATTGTTTGGAGCTTGCAAATGGAATAGGTTATGTGGTACCTGGAATTGCAAGTAGGCGTGAAGTACGAGCAACCCGCTTGTTCTACACAGAGCAATGTAGAACAAATGCTGGGGAGAGCGCTCCTCTTCGCCGATTATTGGAAATTTACAATTCCTATTTTGCAAATCTGGATATTTTCGGTCTTAACCAGAGCGAGTTCAGAAAAATGGCTATTGATTTACTTTCTGGTAATCCTTAACTCTTACTGTTTCTTGCTGATGTTTGGTGTGACGTGATTGTGCCCATGGACCATATCTGGACGGGGCACGCTGTCTTGAATTTGTTTGTGTGATTTTTAGGGTTTAGTTTTAGTTTTATCATTCGTTACTTTCTCACTGTCTCCTTCTGTATACGTCAGTTTCCTTATGTCTTGTACAAACAATGTGATTCCGTGGACATTGGTGTGGGTTATATGTTTGTTTACTGTATTATACATTATCTAGATTGTTAACATTGTAACATGTAACTGTTTTTTTGTCCCTAATAAATAAATAAATGGTATTTTGGCTACATACTATGAGGTTGTAGTACGATGCTTTTAAGTACCGCAGTGTTGTTTACGACAGTTTCACCATTTCAAGAATGAGTGACGTCATCTAAAACAATTGAATATAATAACCAGTTCCCGTACATTGGTTTTTATTATTTGTTTACGTACAGCGCTCTTGTTTTTATTGTCCAAGATAAGGGTAGGTCGGATAATAAGCGGAACGGGGAGCCGGACTGGCATGAAACTACCGAAATAAAAGATTATGTCTGAATTAAACGTGCAAAAGATAGCCGCTCCACGTAAAACATTTATCTTTTTTAAAAAAAAACAACTTTACCACACACTAGGAATTTCAACCAGTAGCAGTCAGACCCGGAACAAGTACCTGTAGGTCATACAAATATTTGTTCCGTGCGGGAAAGAAACCTAACATTAACCACTGCGCTAATAGGGTATTTGACTAAAAAAAAACTAATTAGTCCGTCAGTCAGATTTCCAAAAAATACTAGACACGTAGTTTTTTTTAATAATTATAAATTAGTGCTTGACTGCAATCCCGCCTGATGGTAAGCAGTGATGCAATCGTTGATGGTAAAGCGCACTAGTTTATTAAGCCTATTCACTTAAAAAACTTAGGAATAGGTAGGATGACGGCAATCGAGCGAGGTGATGCAATCTTTGCTGTGCCAGAGGGAGATTGATCTGGAGACTCTCCACGACCAAACTTCCGACACAACAACATTTGGCGCATCGTACCCGGCACACATCCCAACACGCACGTGGAAAACTCGTGTGACGTCACCGCACTGTACACTTTTTAGCGAGCAGTGGCGTCACCAGCCACCACTCCTGATCTTTGATGCCTTTAATATTTGTCCATTTTTATTGATTTGATAAAACAAAATATACGTATCCAATATTTTTCTATAATCTGAATGACGGACTAAATAGAATCAATTTTTTTACCCAGGAAACAACCCTTTTGCGTAATACTATTAAGAACTATCAGTAGAAATTATTTCGAAACATAATGCTAAGTCATTGCTATGGAGCAATGGCTTAGCTTTATGCTGCAACAACGTAGATAACGCATTCATTGCGTTATCTACGTTGTTGAACTGTCAAAATGAAACTCATTTCTGCTGATAGTGTGTTACATAATCACCCTGCTGTTTAAATTGGAAACCGATCCCATCTTAGTGAAAAAAACTATTCCGAAGATGATTTATTTTTAGTACGGAGAACGGTTCTGAGCAGTTGTGTTGCGATGTGTGCCGGGTACGATGCGCCTAATGTTGTTGTGTTGGGAGTTTGGTCGTGGAGCGTCTTTAGATCAATCTCCCTTTGGCGCAGCATCGTTGGTCGTGTTGTTGGGTTTAACATTGCATCACCTCGCTCAACTGCCGTCTTCCTTCCTATTCGCTCAGTTTTTCTGAGTGAATAGGCTCTTAATAAACTAGCGCGCTTTACCATCAACGATCGCATCACTGCTTACCATCAGGCGGGATTGCGGTCAAGTGCTAGTTTATAATTATTAAAAAAAATATGTCTTACAACATTTTTTATTTTAATAAAGTATTTAGTTATTAAAACTTTATGCACAAAGAAAAACATTGCACAATGGCGGACTTATTGCCTTAGGCATTTTCTACCAGTCTACCTTAAGGTGATGCAGAGACAAAACATGGTAGGTGCAAAGATATAAAAGAGAAGTTAAAACAGAGACCCAAAAAAAAACATTATAATAAATACATACATACAAAATATAAACAGTAGAGAGAGATAAAAAAAAGTATAAATAGGTAGAGAAAAAGAATAAATTATATGTTTGATGAATCTGCCAATTAACAAATAAATAAAACAAATATATAATCAATACCATTGTCCACGGAATCATATTAATGGTACATAAAATAAGGAAACGGACGTGTACCAAAAAACTAAGGACATATAAAAATAGTCTAAAAAAGAAAATCCGGCCCGTTATGTTACGATTTCGTCTCTAGAATAGCGATTTACTCTGTACCCCGTCGTTTTTCGGTCAAACCGAAAAAGCCTTCATATCATGAAATGAGATCTTCTTGTACAGTTGTTTTGTTTATTTTCCTTTAGCTAGCAGTGTGCGGGAAAAAATATCTTTTTAAATTCTCTGCCAAACTAAATACGCTTGGGACAGAAGTTGTTAAACCTCGTTTTTTTTTCTGATCGAACTTTTAATTCACATCTCTCATAATTATAGAAAGTTCGAGAAAGAGTCGTGGTGGCCTATTGGTTAAAACACCAGCCTCTCAAGTATGAGTATCCGGTTTCGATTGCAGTTCAGACAAGTACTAATGTAACTTTTCTAAAAGTTATATGTCATCATCATTATCAACCTTTTTATCGTCCCACTACTGGGCACAGGTCTCCTCTCATACAGAGAAGGATTGAGCGTAATCACCACGCTTGCTCAATGCGGGTTGGCGATTTCAGAATTAAAGTCCAAGTTTCCTCAAGATGTTTTCCTTCACCTTCAGTCATTGGTGTCCAAGATATACTTAGAAAGTACATATAACATTAGAAAAGTTACATTGGTACTTGCCTGACCTGGAATCGAACCCGCGCACTCATACTTGAGAGGCTGGTGTTTTAACCACTAGGCCACCACGGCTACATTTATATGTACTTTCTGAGTAAATCTTGGACACCGATGACTGATTAGAAGATGAAGGAAAACATCTTGAGGTAACCTGGACTTTGAGTCTGAAATCGTTAACCCGCATTGAGCAAGCGTGGTGATTACGCTCAATCCTTATCAGTATGACGGGAGACCTGTGCCCAGCAGTGGGACGATAAAAAAAAGGTTGATGATGATATAGTAAGTTCACTTGATGCTCATTTAAGTTAGCGCGCTAAAACGAACTTCGTTCAACGAGACACCGTTCAAATTTCGAGGTGAAGTCAAAGTGATATTTAGAAAATAAAGCTGAAATTTCATAAGAAAGCGGTTGCCACAAGACAACAAAAGCAATAATAGTCATCGTGAAAATGATGGCACCGGAGTTTGATTTCACAGCGTTAAAAAATTCCTCTAGGGAAAAGACACCAAGTTACTTTCATAAATAACATTTAAGTGTGGTCATTCGCCGGTAAATAGCAAACGCTGAAAACCACCGCTGTTTTAGAAAATGCAGTAAGCGTGTCCTAAGACAGCGGTGGTCGTTCTGCTGGGTAATTACGTAACGCACTCCCGGTAGCAACGGCTTTCATGTTTCATTATAAGCAATGGATAAGCAATATCTTACAGGGTACTGTTCTCCGCTATTGCCTTCGCTTACAATATAGCGTTAGCCCAAAAGTGAAGGATTTGCAGGGTCACTTACTTTTATTGTAAGAAAATGTATGTCAATGGTCGCCTTTGTTTTCTATTATATTCCGGTGTTAAGCCTGGAGGCGAAGTCCTATAACAAAACGTTGTTTACTGTTTTTTCTACAGTTGGAAGAAATCAAGGCTGCAAATAGTTTGGCGTAGCTTTTTTATGCTTTGGAGGGTTCCGTATTGAAAGAGTCAAAAAGTAAATAATTAATATTATTAATTGATTGTTAGTAATGATTTTAGTATCACATAATCAGTTTACAAATTTCCCATTCCTGACAACGCGGGCCCAGTACTGGTTCGTAGATGTCACATGTTTTTGCAGGTTTGCCTCTAGGACATACCGGCTTTCTCACGACGTTTTGAGAGTAGCGGTAAAGAAATATTTACACAAAGCAAAGCGCTTGACGGGGTTCAAACCTACGACCTACAACTTATAAGTCCCGGCCGGTACCACTAGGCCACCACTACTCATTTTAGTATCACTTTGTGCTCATGTGCTATTAGTAATGTTTGTAAGTAACTGTGATAAAACAGGTCCTTAGTAGAGATATCTACTAAGGACCTGTTTTATCACAATTATTTACAGGTAGAAAGGTCTTATTACCACGACTTCTCAATCTTGGTAATAAGACTCGGTGGTAGGCCATCGGCCGCCGGCAGAAGTTACCACCCACCAGACAAAGCCTTGCCGCCAAGCGATTTGTCGTGTTCCGGCATAATGTCTGGTGAAGCCGTACGGAGGACGGGTCTGAGCAGTTGTGTTGCGATGTGTGCTGGGTACGATGCGCCTAATGTTGTTGTGTTGGGAGTTTGGTGGTGGAGGGTCTTCAGATCAATCTCCCTTTGGCACAGCATCGTTGGTCGTGTTGTTAGGTTTAACATTGCGTCACCTCGCTCAACTGCCGTCTTCCTTCCTATTCGCTCAGTGTTTCTGAGTGAATAGGCTCTTAATAAACTAGCACGCTTTACCATCAACGATCGCATCACTGCTTACCATCAGGCGGGATAGTTTATAATTACTAAAAAAAGACCTCTCTACCTGTCTGTCACTAGAGAAGTAATTCTCGTAATTTTAGGAAAGCTCAAAATTTGATATCAATCCGTCAAATAATCCTCAATTTCTCTACATTATGACAATTGTTTGTCGCCGATATAAGACTGAATATATTTTGAACATTCTAAATTAAGAAGTCGTGGTGGCCTAGTGGTTAAAAGACCAGCCTCTCAAGTATGAGAGTGCGGGTTCGATTCCAGGTGTAACTTTTCTAAGTTTTATGTACTTTCTAAGTATATCTTGGACACCAATGACTGATTAAAAGAGGTGAGGAAACCTGGACTTTGATTACGCGTAATCCTTCTCTGTTTGAAAGGAGACAGCAGTGGGACGATAAAAAAGGTTAATGGTGAAATTAACAGAATAGGCCTTCAAGCTGTCTCATGAGGCGGACTAGGGGCGGTCTATCGTCCGAACAGATGGCACCGCAGTGTGTCACGCGTGTCATTTGAAAACGGGTGTGAGCATTGCACGAATGGTCACACGGAGGTGGGACCGCTGATAAAAAAGCGGTTTGACGCTTGTCGGGCTTGCGATTCTTCTTCTTCTTCTTCAGCCTATGGATGTCCACTGCTGGACAAAGGCCTCCCCCAAGGCTTTCCACGCAGACCGGTCTTATGCTGCCCGCATCCATCGGCTTCCCGCGACCTTCACCAGGTCATCGGTCGACTTTGTTGGGGGCCTTCCTACGCTGTGTCTTTCAGTACGTGGCCGCCACTCTAGAACCTTACTGCCCCATCGGCCACCGGTTTTACGAGCAATGTGCCCTGCCCACTGCCACTTAAGTTTAGCGACTTGCAGAGCTATGTCGGTGACTTTGGTTCTTCTGCGGATCTCCTCATTTCTGATTCGATCACGCAGAGAAACTCCGAGCATAGCTCTTTCCATTGCCCTTTGTGTGACTCTGAGCCTTCGAATGAGGCCCATTGTGAGCGACCACGTTTCAGTTCCGTAAGTCGTCACTGGCAACACACACTGGTCAAAGACTTTAGTCTTGAGACACTGTGGTATCTTGAACGACGAGAAGATGTATCGTTGCTTCCCGAACGCTACCCAGCCGAGCTGGATTAATACTTATGTGAATCCCGTATCCCCTGCCATGGGTAAAGGTGGAATACCGCGGTTGTTTCAGCCGGTAAAAGTCGGTTACTTCTCTCACCCCCACGATAGAAAGAGTCCACGAGGATTTCCGCCGCGAAACTAAAAAGCCTGTTGAAAGTTTCGGCTAGCTAACACAATTCATGAGCCATGATAGTCACAGTTGAAATTTTTACAGAAGATGTATTTCTATTGCTGTTATAGCAACACATATTTTTTTTACATGCAGAGTGGTGCTGACAATACGACAATAAATTAAACATCGTATACCTCAACACATTCTCAGTCTACCCATAAAAAATCATATAAATATATCCATTAGTTTAGTCACACGAAATTATTTTTCATTTGTCACATTTTCTACATGATGTACATGTTGATAAGGAAGCGCTTACAGGTTAATGATCGCCGCATCCTGCGGTACCAAATTTAAATAATAATGGCGTGAAAAAAGCAAGACGATGCAGGAACGCGATGTCGGCGGTCAATGAACCAATATTTTAAAGGATGTTCTATTCCGTTTGCAATATTATGCGAATTAGTTTGTTTGTTTTGTTTTTGAAGCTAGGTTTTTTTCTATGGTTTAGGATTATTCCTATGAACCAGCATTGTTCGTGTTTTCATTTATTGTCGTATTGTCAGCACCACTCTGTATAAATAATAATAAGGATCCGTTCATGCGCCAGTCCGTCTCGCACTTGGCCGCGTGTTTTATGTTTTTTCCTTGGAGCTAAGATTGAATGGGTTTGTTTTTCAGGCTTTGTAAATAAACATAGCGTATAGACAAAGAATTGTTTTTATCTTTCTTTTTGTTTATAGAATAATAATTTTATTTAATCGTAGATTAAATGGGAATAAATAAATCAATGAGCATTTATTTCAAGCAATCCAAATGATATGTCATGGAAAGATTGATGATGATTTATAAGTTCTTTGATCCTTATTTCTGTAAAATATGAAAAACGCAGATGTTCCAAATATGTTACTAGGTGAGCGATTTATTATTATGTGTAAAAAACAAGCAAATGGACTACAGACTTAGAATAATTTAAATCAGAAGGTTTAGTTTTAATGTATTGAGTTATTCTTCAGTTTCAACCTTTTTATCGTCCCACTGCTGGGCACACCTGTTCCCTCTCATATAGAGAAGGATTGAGCGTAATTACCACGCTTGCTCAATGCGGGTTGGCGATTTCAGACTTAAAGTCCGGGTTTCCTTAAAATGTTTTCCTTCACCTTTTAATCAGTTGTCGATGTCAAAGATGTACTTAGAAAGTACAATATAATTTAGAAAAGTTACATTGGTACTTGCCTGTAATCGAACCCCCACACTCAAACTTGAGAGGCTGGTGTTTTAAACACTAGGCCACCACGACTCTTTAGTTTAAAGTTCTTTAATTTTGACCTTGTATATTTAATGTTATTCCAACTTCTGCGAAATATTTGTAAAGTGAAATCCTCGCTGCTCTTCGCTTCACCAGGTTTGCTTGTACCCTTAGTGGAACAGAGAATTTATATTGTTTTCAAGGGCCGTAAATTTTGCGGTTTGGGCCGACAGTTTCGAGTAGGGAGCTCTGAAGGAGGGCCAAATTAATCATCGTTTTAATGATATGGGCAGTATTTGGTTAGGAAGATACATCTGAATGTAAGAGATTTTTAATACTGATGTTTCCGGGGTAAAAAAAAATCGATTCTAGTTAGTCCGTCATTCAGATTATAGAAAATACTGGATATGTATATTTTATTTCATCAAATCAATAAAATTTGACAAATATAAAAGGCATCAAAGATGGTGGATGGTGGTGACGTCACTGCACGCTAAAAAATGTAGCGCGCAGTGACGTCACACGAGTTTTCAATGCACTGTGTCGTCTTCATTTTTTGTTTATTTGAAAAAAGAAAAAATACGTGTCTAGTATTTTTTGGAAATCTGACTGACGGACTAATTAGTTTTTTTTGTCAACTACCCTATTTAGACGGTTTCATGGTTCACTTTTGGAATGGCTAAAGTTTATTGCTGAACGTCTTTGGGGTCATGTTTCTGAAAAAAATCCAGTATCTTAACTGCATAATATCAGAATAATCAACTTATAATATTCCCATTGTTAGGACAAAGGCCTCCTCTCGGTAAGAGGGCGTGGGCGACTTTTTTTTTTAAATAATTATTAACTAGCGCTTGACTGCAATCCCGCCTGATGGTAAGCAATGATGCAATCGTTGATGGTAAAGCGCGCTAGTTTGTTAAATCCATTCACTTAAAAAACTTAGTGAATAGGAAGAAAGACGGCAGTTGAGCGAGGTGATGCAAATTCGGCTTCGCTGGCGATAAATTGAAGATAACACGGTTCTCCTTTCCCATATTTCCATCCCCTACAGAAAATATACACTATGTAACAAAAACCCTGTTGTTCCTTTCAGGGACATATAATTTTACCTACAAGCACATCATTAATGAAGTCATAATTAGAAAACAGTAATCATTGTCAAGTCAATCAATCAAATACCTATTAAAACCGACAAATTCGTCTTTGGTTTTTGTATATTAGTTTTTGACACCGACTTCCGAAATCAGTTATTTTTCACTTTGTAGTGTTTTTTGGAAGTCGGTTGTCTTTTTTTTTTGTAAGAAAAGTTTTTATTTTACACTTTTTACTTGTGAAAAGTACCTTTCAGCTGCATCCGGTTAGACTGGATGCTGACGGTAAAACACTTAATGAAAAAACTTACAAACGCACTGGTTGCCCCTACGATTTTTTAAAGTTCCCTTTGATTTCTCGGGTCTTCCACCATCAAACCCTGATGTCCTTATGATCGAGCCACCTTGGGAATGTCTTCTTTCCAACAGAAAAAGAATTATCAAAATCGGTTCATAAACGACGAATTTATCCGCGAACAAACATAAAAAAGCATATATACCTGTCGAATTGAGTTACCTCCTCCTTTTTGAAGTCGGTTAAAAACGTAGCCCATGTTACAATAATTCATTCCTTCAAGTAATGCTAAAAACGTAGCACATGTTACACTAATTCATTCCATCAAGCAATGCTAAAAAAAACGTCGCACATGTTACACTAATTCATTCCTTCAAGTGATGCTAAAAACGTAGTCCATGTTACACTAATTCATTCCTTCAAGTAATCCTAAAAACGTAGTCCATGTTACACTAATTCATTCCTTCAAGTAATCCTAAAAACGTAGTCCATGTTACACTAATTCATTCCTTTAAGTAATCCTAAAAACGTAGTCCATGTTACACTAATTCATTCCTTCAAGTAATCCTAAAAACGTAGTCCATGTTACACTAATTAATTCCTTCAAGTAATCCTAAAAACGTAGTCCATGTTACACTAATTCATTCCTTCAAGTAATGCTAAAAAATTTACACTAGTGACACATTAATCTCACTGCAACTATGTTCACATGGTGAGATGTTAAACATGATGTCACTTAAAAAATCACGCCAATTCGCCGCTCCGTTTTTCATTCAAGACGGGCAAAAAACACAATCTTTCACGTTTATAACATCATCATCATTATCAGTCTCTACTCCTCCACTGCTAGACATAGGCCTCTTCCCTGGCACGCCATCAAGCTCGATCTTGAGCAGTTCTCCGCCAGCCACGTTTTTGATGTCGTCGCTCCATCTCGCCCAAAGGCGTCCTACGCTATGTTTATAACAAATGTATGGATTATTATACCAGTAAAAAGGGCCCGATGGTTCCTACTTCAGTATGCATATTGATTTGACACCCTTTTCGAAAAACATGAAAGAATTTATCTATGGTCACGATTTCGCTTGTGCGTCGAATTTTGATTTTTCTAAGTCTATTTGAGAGAGGTCTCTATTGAGAGTAGGGTGAGGTCTTGTTTCTAAAATGGGACATCGCAGGTTTTTTTAAATACTAGCTGAATCCACGGTTTCGGTCCAAAAGGAATATCCGAATAAAATCCGAATAAATTACTTACGCGCGCTCTAGCGGCGCACCCTGTAGATCACACCTAAGATCCATCCTTAAATTTCATCCTCATAAAACGATTTACTATTCCTATTCCTTCTCTGTACATGCTGTAAGATAGTGAAACTCACTCCCTCCTAACATTCGTGATTTAAACACTATTTCTAAATTTAAACGCTTTTAACCTTTCCTTTATATTGTGAGAATTTGTTTATTATTTATACATATTTATATATTTTAGTACTAGCTTTCCGCCCGCGGCTTCGCTGGCGTGGAGATCGGTTATATCGCGCTTTTAGATTTCCCTCGTGAATATTTTTTTTTTCCGGGATAAAAAAGTACCCTATTATTTGATCCGGACTTCTAACTCTACGTCTGCAAAATTTCAAAACAATTGGCTTAGTAGTTACGGCGTGAAAGCGGAACAAACAAACAAACAAACACACTTTCCGATTTATAATATTAGGATATTTGGTGTACACATACAAATATTCCAGTAATCTCCCTTGGGAACTTGATGTTTTTTTAGGACCAAAAGTAGCCTATGTTACTCTCCATCTTTTCAACTAACTGTATGCCAAAAATCAGGTCGATTGATTGCTTAGCTACGGCGTGAAGGAAGGACAAACAAACAAACAAACACACCTTCACATTTATAATATTAGTATGGATTATGTATTTATTTAAGTAGTTACTTATTTTTGATTTTATTGGTTTGGCTTATATAATTATTTTATGTTTATATGTTTAAGTATATTTAATATTATTACTTTAATAGTTATCATATTCATATTTTATTTCCTCCTTGTTCTTACACACTATTGTCTACATTTCTGTTTTACTTCTCCTTTCGCAGATCTGCTGGAAGAAATTTCTTAAGAAATAAGCAGCACCTTTGTACTCAGATCTTAATTTTGTCGTATTTTTATGTATTTAATTGTGTATACATTTTTTATATATAAATTATAAACTAGGACTTGACCGCAATCCCGCCTGATGGTAAGCAGTGATGCAATCGTTGATGGTAAAGCGTGCTAGTATATTAAGAGCCTATTCACTCAGAAACACTGAACGAATAGGAAGGAAGACGGCAGTTGAGCGAGGTGATGCAATGTTAAACCAAACAACACGACCAACGATGCTGCGAAAAAGGGAGATTGATCTGAAGACCCTCCACGACCAAACTCCCAACACAACAACATTTGGCGCATCGTGCCCGGCACACATCGCAACACAACTGCTCAGACCCGTCTTCCGTACGGCTTCACCAGGCATCATGCCGGAACACGACAAATCGCTTGGCAGCAAGACTTGTCTGGTGGGTGGTAGTATCCTATATATGTGTTATAGCAGCGGTGGTCTAGTGGTATCTGCCACGGCATACAAGTTGTAATTCATAGGTTCGAACCCCGTCAGACGCTTTACTCTGTGTAAATTATTTCATCACCACTGCTCCCAAAAAGGTGAAGGAAAAGATCGTGAGGAAACCAGCCTAAAGACAATAAACTTTAAAGACATGTGACATCTACCAACCCGCACTGGGCCGGTATGGTAGATTACGGCCCACTCCCTCACACTAGGAAGGTGCCTGTGTCCCAACAGTGGGAATATTATAGGCTGATTATGTATGTGTTATTCCTGATTATAAACTTCTGGCTGCGCCACGCGGTTTCACGTGCGTTTTTTTTTAATATGTCCCGCGCCTATTAAAAAAAATTCTAAAGAGAATTCTAAAAATCTACTCTGAGTTCTAGTCATTAAACTCAGAATTTACTAACCTTACCAAACCAGAGGTTCTAGAAATGAAATAGTTAGTTCAAAAGCATTTTTGTTAAAGCCCGTTTCGGCGTAAAATTGTCGACATTTCGACATAGTTGCAGGAAATAGTGGCCTCAATACTTTCAGCGATAAATCTGAAGTTGAACGTTGAATTTATATAAAATACTAGCGGCCGCCATCGACTTCATTCGCGTGGAGTTTGTTATGCTCCGCCCCTATTGGTCGTAGCGTGATGTTATATAGCTTAAAGCCTTTCTGGATTAATGGGCTATCCAACGCAAAAAAAAATGTTCATATCGGACTAGTAGTTCCTGATATTGGCGCGTTCAAACAAATAAACAAACAAACTCTTAAGCTTTATATACTAGTGTATATATGTATGCCAAATTTAATTATAATAATCCGTTCAGTTGTAGCGGAATCTACATACGCCATATATTATGTGAATAATGCGTCATACTGACGTCACACAGGTGCTAGGTCTCGAAAGCAGAGTTTACTGTACAACTATAATATACAACAATTTTTTTTAATAATTATAAACTAGCGCTTGACCGCAATCCCGAATAGGAAGGAAGACGACAGTTGAGCGAGGTGATGCAATGTTAAACCTAACAACACGACCCAACGATGCTGCGCCAGAGGGAGATTGATCTGAAGACCCTCCACGACCAAACTCCCAACACAACAATATTTGGCGAATCGTACCCGGCACACATCGCAACACAACTGCTCAGACCCGTTTTCCGTACGGCTTCACAAGACATCACACCGGATAAAACGAACTAGTATATTTTTTTTTTATTTGCATAGGTTGGATACATTCCGATTATATTATTTTTTCTTCCTCCCTACCCAATGTTACCAATGTTGCTTTGCCTCAAATTTAGCTACAGACCAGAACCGTAAACGCGCAAAACACTATTCCTATCAATTAGAATCATTTTGAAGCATATTGCGAATCCATTCCTTCTAAGTTCTAAAAATATCTCTGCTCAACAACGTAAATAACGCAATAAACGTTGCTGAACTGTCAAAATAAACCCATTGCTACGGATAAGGTGTTTACGTAATTACCCTGCTGTACATTCATCGGCATCATCATTTCAGCCGAAAGACGTCCACTGCTGGACATAGGATCCCCCAAGGTTTTCCACGACGACCGGTCCTGCGCCTCCCGCATCTATCGGTTTCCCGCGACCTTCCCCAGGTCGTAGGTCCACCTTGTCGGGGGCGTACCCACGCATCGCTCCTACGGGCAATGTGTCCAGCCCACTGCCACTTTAGTGTTGCAATTCTTCGGGCTATGTCGGTTACTCTCGTTCTTCTGCGAATCTCCTTATTCCTGATTCGATCGCGCAGTGAAACCCCAAGCATAGCCCTCTCCATTGCCCTTTGAGTGACTTTGAGTCTTCTTATAAGGCCTATTGTTAGCGACCACGTCTCAATTCCATAAGTCACCACTGGCGACACACCCTGGTGATACATTAGTCTCATATAATTTGGTTGAAGTTACGTCTACAATCATAATGAGCTGGATTCATGGCTACACAGGAATAAATTGTTAGCGCACTTAAAAATCAATATCCCGTATAAAGTAGAAACATCGATCACTCCGTCGGAAAACCGTCCGAAGCAAGGGTGGGTCCGTTAGTTTAGAAATACAAACCGTGGCACAGAAACATTACCTCCATCAGCGTCCTACTGTGAATTCCATTGGGTCCCCAAAGGCTCATAATACCAACTATTACTTCAAATCATATCAGATAATAACAGTAACCCTAACTGTACGTGGTTATGTCTGGGGCCTACAGACTTGAAATATTGCTTAATCATAGCGAAATGTAAGACAATTGTATATCTTGATGAAAAGTGGCCGTACCTAAGACTTTTCTATATAACTAAGGGTTTGAATACTAATCCTTAGTTAAAATGACTATTTTTTTTACAAAATATGTTTTTTGTTTAGATTTTTACATTATCTATAATGTTCCCAATCCTGGGACAAAGGCCTAGTCTCGGTGAAAGGGAGTGGGCTGTAATCTACTATACAAGCGCATCACACATCGTGCACATCGACGGACTGGACATTTTGCCAGCGGCGGTGTTTGAGTCGGACTACAATTTAAATGTCTTCAAAGCTAGAGTGAATAGGCTTTTAATAAACTAGCGTGCTTGACCATAGATAGTATATTCATAAATACAAATATTTGCGGCCGCGTTCGCTACCGCTACGCCACGGAGGCTGTCAATTCAGTGTCTTTTTAGTCTACGAGTATTTAATTAAAAAAATGACAGAAGATAAATGTTATTTTAATAATATCAAATTAGTCCACGTCTGACGTAAATTGAAGTATTTTTAGTGTTCGTGTTTTTTAATCACGTCTAAACTATTTACTTTGACAGGTCTAAACTACAATATTTGTCTTCTGTTCTTTTCTTAAAAAGATAGAAAGAATAAAATGTACTAAATTTAAATTTAGTTTAGTGTGTGAACAAAGGATTCGGTGACGATAAAATTATTTTAATAAAATACCTTTGTTTTTTGGCCGATTTTTCCAGATAATCTATACTAATATATAAAGCTGAAGAGTTTGTTTGATTGTTTGTTTGTTTGAACAACTACTGGTTCGATTTGAAAAAATCTTTTTGCGTTGGATAGTCCATTAATCCACGAAGGTTTAAGACTATATAATGTCACGCTGCGATCAATAGAAGGGGAGCATAACTAAGTCCACGCGAACGAAGTCGCTGGCGGCCGCTAGTTGGTAATAAAAACGGAAAAAACGTTTATTTGGGTTAAACATGAGGCAAAAAATGAAATCAAAAATAAATAGTTGAGGAACACATGCGTCACTTCCAGGCAAAACGGCTGTCGCTCAGCATTCTGCTACGACTTAGGAGTCAGTTAGGCTACTGTCATTATAAATGTCAATAACGTCAATGGTTTAAAAATAATAATTTCATGAAATCTTTTTTCCGACAGCGGATGGGTATGCCTTGAATTTATTAGTAAAATTTGCAAACAAAGACCAAAAACCCATTTCAACCCTTTTTAGGGGTTGTAACCAGAATAGTAAAATACGTGTTCCAACTTCAATATTAATGCGATCTGAAACTGTTTCCGTAGCAAAACATGGCGTTACATAACTTTTAAATGCTTTCGAAGGAATCTCTCAAACGCACGTCATACATTAGAGAATACTTTTTTTTGTTTTAATGATAATAAACTAGCGCTTGACCGCAATCCCGCCTGATGGTAAGCAGTGATGCGTTCGTTGATGGTAAAGCGCGCTAGTTTATTAAGAGCCTATTCACTCTGAAAAACCGAGCGAATAGGAAGGAAGACGTCAGTTGAGCGAGGTTATGCAATGTTAAACCCAACAACACGACCAACGATGCTGCGCAAAAGGGAGATTGATCTGAAGACCCTCCACGACCAAACCCCCAACACAACAACATTAGGCGCATCGCACCCGGCACACATCGCAACACAACTTCTCAGACCCGTCTTCCGTACTACTTCACCAGACATCATGCCGGAACACGACAAATCGCTTGGCGGCAAGGCTTTGTCTGGTGGGTGGTAACTTTAACATAATTAATACCATGTATTAAGTGCGACACATGTACATAACGTTATTTTTTGTATATGAGAAACTCGAAACACGTGTCTAGAATTTTTATATAAAGAATAAATGTACAATTTTTTTTTTAAATAATTATAACTAGCGCTTGACCGCAATCCCGCCTGATGGTAAGCACTAGCTGTGGGTCGTAACGCCTTTTTAGGAAACGTACAGTAACCGGTTACTTGATCGGCGTAACCTGTTACGAAACAAGTTATTTTTGTAGCTAGTTATTTTAATTCAGCTACTAGACTTTCCCCGACTGTCCTGTATAGGTCCTTCCCGCCTTGCGGCATACGGACCATTGTACAGTCTAGTGGTTTGTCCGTCTGCTCGTGTTAGTTCTTCCGACTGGGACGTGTAACGACATCGCACCCGAGCAGCTATTTCCAGAGTAAATTTGCAGCCGCATCAGCATTTTGCCTAGCTGACCTCACGGTCTGCACCAAGCTCCAACTCCTTCCTCTTTCTGTGCCATTTGTGGGCGAATGACCGCAGTCTCCGGAAGCCCTCCGCGTCCGCTTCCAGGTCTTGGTGGTAAACCGGACCAATCACGTGTCTGGACCAGTCTGACAACATGGCCTCTCGCTCTTCCTCATAGAGGGTGCAGTCCCACAGGACATGGTCCCGAGTTTCATCCGCCAGCCCACAGTAACATACGGCAACGTCGGATAACGACATAGCGTGTAGCCGGCTTCTGAAACTCCCATGTCCTGTTAGCATCTGTGATGTGACATATTCCGACGCAGAGCCACGTCCGGAAAGAAGAAGTACAGCTCCCTACCGTCCCTGGAAGAAGCTCACCGCTCCTGCCACTGAACAACGACCTCCGCTCTCACCCTCTTGATCGCCTCCCTGCGCTCCATGCCAAACATTCCGTAACACTCAGCTACTGGGCTTGTTAAATATAACCAGTTAACACACGAAACGAAACTAGACGTAGTCCTTATTTCACGTAACTAGTTACAATAACCAGCTACGTGCGCCGCCGGTGTGATGCACGATACGGCTACGGCATAACGTGTGTATGAAATAACGCATTTACAAAAATAACTACTTTTTAATTTGACTCGTAACCTGTAATTCGGTTACACATCGCGTCGCTGGTTATTGTAACTGGTTACGTGAAATAACAACCACGTCTAGTAAGCAGTGATGCGATCGTTGATGGTAAAGCGCGCTAGTTTATTAAGAGCCTATTCACTCAGAAAAACTGAGCGAATAGGAAGGAAGACGGCAGTTGAGCGAGGTGATGCAATGTTAAACCTGACAACACGACTAACGATGCTGCGCCAAAGAGAGATTGATCCGAAGACACTCCACGACCAAACTCCCAACAACAACATTTGGCGCATCGTACCCGGCACACATCGCAACTCAACTGCTCAGAGCCGTCCTCCGTACAGCTTCACCAGACATCATGTCGGAACACGACAAATCGCTAGGCGGCAAGACTTTGTCTGGTGGATGGTAAATTCTGCCGGCGGCCGATGTTATGGCCTACCACTGAGAAAATCTATCATGAAAAATCACAAAGTTTTGAGCTTGTTGTGTTACGTGGTTGTCCCTATAAACATATGGTCAATGCGTCGCTTGCCCGACCGCGCCTACAGCAGCGCGGCGCGGTCCTAGGACACTATGATCCGCTCTGAACTGTGTTTTCGCTCAGTAACCACATTGCAACATTTTTAGTGTTCCGTATTGGCAAAAAACGGAACCCTTATAGATTCGTCATGTCTGTCCGTCTGTCCGTCCGTATGTCACAACCATTTTTTTCCGAAACTATAAGAGCTTTACTGTTGAAACTTGGTAGGTAGATGTTTACTGTGAACCGCATTAAGATTTTGATGCAAAAATAATCTATATTAATATATAAAGCTGAAGAGTTTGTTTGTTTGTTTGAACGCGCTAATCTCAGGAACTACTGGTCCGATTTGAAAAATTATTTTTGCTTTGGATAGCCCATTAATCCAGAAAGGCTTTAGGCTATAAAACATTACGCTGCGACCAATAGGGGCAGAGCATAACTGACTCCACGCAAACGAAGTCGCCGGCGGCCGCTAGTAGTTTTCATCAAACACATTCGATTGGGGTATCTATGGATAGGTCTTCAAAAATGATATCAAGGTTTCTAAAATATTTTTTTTTTTAAACCGAATAGTTTGCGTGACAGGCGCTTTCAAAGTGGGAAAAAGTTGGTCCCCCCCCTGTAACTTCTAAAATAAGAAAATGAAAAATCTAAAAAAAACATATGATGTACATTACTATAAAAACTACCAACGAAAATTGTTTTGAACGAGATCTAGTAAGAAGTTTTTTTTTAATACCTCGTAAATCGTAAACCGCTTATTAGCGCGTAATCTTTCATACAAATAACTTAAATCCTTTAATTTCATAAATCAATGGTACGGATCCCTTTGTGCGTGAGTCTGACACGCACTTGGCCGGTTTTTTAAATATATTTGGGGAAAAAATATAGCATTGTGTAAAAAGTAAAAAATATTGAAATCGAATCAGTTGCTTACTCTGAACAAACTATATTCAGTTTTTGTATAAATTTAAAATAACTTAGTATACAATATGTAAAGAAAACCCTGTCCGATCCGTGAAAGTATTGAGTTAGGTATCGATAACTGATTCTACTAATGCTTACAAAGCCGGGCTAAACTTAAAAAAAAAAATCAAATCAAATAGTATTTCGCAAAAAGGTAAATTAATACATGTACGGTAGGCAATACATGCGCGTACGAAAGGGGGCAGGGCACGTGGCACAAAAAAAAATATTTCATAATTCATTAATATTTCATGATTATATAACATTTCATAATTTATTTGGTCATGTGTTTACCTAGCCTTTATTATCCTTATGGGTCGGACGAGGTTTGCTTTACATATTGTATAAATAAATAAATATTTTTAAATATCAACGCACCATGCGTTGGTAAAAAGTCGTGGTGGCCTAGTGGTTAAAACACCAGCCTCTCAAGTATGAGTGCACGGGTTCGATTCCAGGTCAGGCAAGTACCAATGTAACTTTTCTAAAGTTATATGTACTTTCTAAGTATATCTTGGACACCAATGACTGAAGGTGAAGGAAAACATCTTGAGGAAACCTGGACTTTATAAGTCTGAAATCGCCAACCCGCATTGAGCAAGCGTGGTGATTACGCTCAATCCTTCTCTGTATGAGAGGAGACCTGTGCCCAGCAGTGGGACGATAAAAAGGTTGTTGATGATGATGCGTTGGTACTGAATGTGGTGGACGTCTTTAGACAAAATTGTGTATGATGTAGACAGGCCAGCTTACAAAGGTTTGCTTACAACCCACGTACACATAACTAGGCAATATATAACTGGGGTGTGAAATACAGCTCAATCGTAGCACCAAGTGAGATCATAGTCTACTTATTTATGTAGGAACACGTATTTCAAACGACGTTCACGTTTTTTTCACGCACGTGTCGAGTTTCTTCTTTTTCTTTAGTTTAGATATTGTTTCGTAATATTACTTTTGTGTATTTTAGCTGTTGAAGGTTGGTTGTTTGAGCTGGAGTTAAGCGATTTTTAACCGACTTCAAAATGGAGGAGGTTTCTCAATTCGACCGTATACTTATATGCTTTTTTTTATTTTTTCTTATGTTGTTCGCTTATGAAAAAAAGAAAAATAATACCTTCGCCGTTTATGAACCGATTATGATAATTCTTTTTTTGTTGGAAAGAAAATATTCTCAACGTGGTTCCATGATAAGGATATCAGGATCTGATGATGGAAGACCAGAGAAATCAAGGGGAACTTTCAAAAATCGTAGGGGCGACTAGTGCATTTCTTAGTATTTTCATTAAGTATTTTAAATTAAAGCACTACAATTTAATAAAGGTCTGGAGTAGATCTGATGATGAAGCTGAGATACAGTCGAAGGAACTCCTCAACAATTCACAGCAGCTACCTTGTGTTTGGGCTTGATTAATTTGTATTGATAAGAAATTTACACCTAGATGGGTTGTGACTGTCATGAGAGCTCTGATGATGAAGATAAAGACCAGTTTAGGGAGCTCCGCAACGGTTTACAGTATGTGCAGCATATCTAGCATTTCTCATACTTTCAGTTTGGTTGAATTTTATAGAAATCGGTTCAGTGGTTTGGCTGTTTAAACCTTAAAAAGATTTTTTTTTAAATTAAACAAAATTACGTCGTTTCCCAGCTACATATTAGCGTCAGCGTCCCGTCTGACCGAATGCAGCTGAATAGTATTTTCACAACATAAAAGTGTAAAATAAAAACTTTTTTACAAAAAAACTACAAACTTCCAAAAACTACTACAAAGTGAAATATAACTAATTTCGGAAGTCGGTGTCAGTAACGAATATACAAAACCCAAAGACACCGACCTCCGAAATTAGTTATTTTTGAGTTTGTAGTGGTTTTTGGAAGTCGGTTGTATTTTTTGTAAAAAAGTTTATTGGTACTTATTTCCTTATCATATGAAAGGAATGATGTACCAATATGAATTACACAATGCCATCTTGTCAAACTCGCCTGTGCGCATACGACTACGGTATCTCTTTTGATCAATCAGCGACCCTGTCAGGTCTTCGTGGACCCCGTCACGATGTGCTGACATCTCTCTGAGGCGCGCGTGAAACATAAATGTCACCTTGTGTTCACAAAATGATCACATGAATAATTTTAACGGTGATAATAATTTTAACCGTGGTAGGCCATAACTTCGGCTGCCGGCAGAAGTTACCACCCATCAGACAAAGTCTTGCCGCCAAGCGATTCTTCGTGTTCCGGCATGATGTCTGGTGAAGCCATACGGAGAACGGGTCTGAGCAGTTGAGTTGCGATGTGTACCGGGTACGATGCCCCAAATTTTGCTGTGTGGGGTGTCTTGAAGGGTCTCCAGATCAATCTCCCTCTGACGCAGTATCCTTGATCGAGTTGTTGGGTTTAACATTGCATCACCTCGCTCAACCGTCGTTTCCTTCCTATTCACTCAGTTTTTTTGAATAATTAAGCACTCAATAAACTAGCGCGATTTACCATCAACGATAACATTATATAAGTTAGTCACTAAGATAAGAGAAGTATATAAGGAGCTTACTCACCTTAAAAGTAAATAACCCCATCTTTGTAAGTTTTCTAATGGGTGTAAAGTATTTGACATACATATTGTTACGAATGCACCTTATGTTAATAGCATAAGGTTCTAAAGTGCGTGTTATGCCGCACGTAACTTTTAAGCCCTAGGCATTGTACAGGTACGATATAAAACGCATTGATAGACTTAGGATGGCCTATCGACTCCGAGCGGAGATCCATCGGGCCTTTGAGCTAGTGAATCGGTGGCATTGCCATTATTTTATGTTCATCTTATTTCTATCATCTACTGAAACAATGCTCCGTTGATCCGGGCCTGGTCCTTACCACAAGCCCGCGCCTGTGGAAGCCGGGAGTTTGATGTTGTTATCTGACAAGGGTGCCTCCTGCGGCTACTAGGGGCGTGAGCATCAGCTTACCTCTCGCTCTCAAGCGCTCTTCGCTGATAAGTCGTGGTAGCCTAGTGGTTAAAATGCGATCGAAAAAAAAAATCGATTCCAGAGCAGGCAAGTACCAATGTAACTTTTCTAAGTTATAAGTACTTTCTAAGTATATCTTGGATACCAATGACTGTCATATGGTTAAGGAAAACATTTTGAGGAAACCTGGACTTTCAGTCTGAAATGGCCAACCCGCATTGAGCAAGCGTTGTGATTACGCTCAATTCATTTTTATTTATTTATTTATTTATTAAAACTTTATGCACAAAGAAAAATATTGTACAATGGCGGACTTAATGCCTTAGACATTTTCTACCAGTCTACCTTAAGGTGATGCAGAGACAAAACATGGTAGGTGATATGAAAGAGAAGTTAAAAGAGAAACACAAAAAAAAAATATTATAAAAATATTATAATAAATACATAAATACATACGAGTACATTCAAAATATAAACAGTAGAGAGAGATAAAAAATATAGACAGAGAAAAAGAATAAATTATATATTTGATGAATCTGCCAATTTCTTATGGTACTCCCGAGCTTTAATTTTAAAAGTGTACCGACTGGTCAACGTCCTGATATTATGAGGAAGATCATTCCAAAGGAAAACGGCCTGGACCAAAAATGAAAACTTAAGAAAACTAGAGCAGTGAGAAGGACATCGTAGAAGACAATTATTGGAAGTGAAGATTCCTATTATGCGCAGAGCATAAATATTGAAAATGAGGTCGTCAAGGCTCTTAGAGCTCTGCGTTGCCTGATGGGTACCAATTTCAAGATGCAGCAGTGAGACGATGAAAAAAAGGCCGATGATGTTGATCTGCTTCGCAGGTGCTACCTGTGGAAATCGTACTTCAAATCTCTGCTATATCACTTTGGAATGACGGTAAATCTGACCTAAAAGTTAGATACTGGGTTAGTGGGTTCCACAAAATTATTAGCTAAGAATGCCTGACAAACAGTTGTCAAATCAAATCAAATCAAAATCAAAAGTCATTTATTCAAATTAGGCTGAGAATCAGCACTTTTTGAACGTCAATATTACATAAGACAGTCCCCCAAAAACGCCCACCCATCGACACTTCCTAGTGCTTTCGCTGGGAAGAAGAAGTGGCGGAACAAACTCCCCAGCAGCACAGCTGTCTGTTCATTTTAAAAAAAACATGCCTTTATACAATACTATGTAAACAAACGATACGATAAAATACAACAATGAAATTATTTACCATATGCCAGCTACCACGCCAAAATACCAGCAAAGCAAAACAATATATTTATATTCAAATGAAAATGTAATTAACTAAAACTTACTAAATTACTTAACTAAGAAGCCCCAGGCATAAAGGGCGTGACAGCTTATATATTTATGTAATGTAAAAAAGTAAATTATATGAACTCATATAACGTATCAATAAGCTAATTACTGAGAAAGAACACAAACATTGTCCTGAGTTAATCAGAGCGACCAGCTATTCTTATCATTTAAATAATCATTCACGGAATAATATGCCTTTGAACAAAGCCTGGACTTAATTTGTGCTTTAAATGCATTGTAGGGCAAGTCTAGCAAAGCAGAGGGTATCTTGTTATAAAAAGCTATACCAAGCCCAACAAAAGAGTTATGAACCTTTTGAAGTCGGTGAAAAGGGGCTCGCAGTTTGTCCTTATTTCTGGTGTTAATATTATGAATAACACAGTTTCTGGTGTACACGTGAATATTTTGCCTAACATATAAGATGTTGGCTAAGATGAACTGTGAAGCAACCGTGAGAATTCCGAAACCGTCAGACATTCTGACTATTTGTAATAACGGTGTTTTCAAATGAGAAGTGAAGACTTTTATAGTAGGCAAAACGAAAGTCGTAAATGTACGTATATAAAGTTATTTTTCTTCATAATAACATGAGATAAATTTATATTTGTGTCGTGTTTGCCCTTTAGCAATAAAAGGCGAAAGTAATATCTTAAACACAAAGTTATTTTCATCTCTATTCTAACTTTACTTAAGTCTATATTAAGATGAGAATGTAAGCACTCAGGAAAATTGCCAATGGGTTGGAATGGCACACTGAAACTGAGTCTTTTTAGGCCTCAAACAATCGTGACTTTTTAATTTCATTAGGAAACTGGGAGAGTCATTCTTTAATGAAAAAAATGTTTGAATTGTATTTTTTTACAATTATAAACTAGTGCTTGACCGCTATCCCATCTGATGGTAAGGAGTGATGCAATCGTTGATGGAATAGTGCGCTATTTTATTAAGAGCCTATTCACTCAAAATAAACTGAGTGAATAGGCAGAAAAACGGCAGTTGAGCGAGGTGATGCAATGTTAATCCTAACACGACCAGCGATACTGCGCCAGAGAGAAATTGATCTGGTGACGCTCCATGACCAAACTCCTTACACAACAACATTTGGCGCATCGTGTCAGACTTGTCCTCCGTACAGTTTCACCAGACATCATGCCGGAACACGACAAATCGCTAATGTATTAGGATAAATCATTCGATGTATAATTGTGTACCTATGTAGGATAAGCACACAATTATACATCGAATGATCAATCTTCAATTTTAAATTAATGCTAAATTCATATTTAGTATTAATTTAAAATTGAAGAAAAATGGATGTGCTATGTTTTATTTTGCACGAAACAGAAGAGAGATTGATTTAATGCCATGAAAATAAAAAGTGTAAATAACGCGTAAGTTTTGGTTCCATGGGATTATCGGGGTACCAACTACTACGTGCTAATTATCCTTTAATGAAGAAAATCCTGAACAGATTTGTATGAAATTTAGCCCACAGTTAGTGTATAATCAGAAAAAAAACCATGGGATAAGTGTCGCGGGTTTTTCCCTGGTGTGAGTTCCCTTAACACTTTACATAAAGTAAAATTTACTGCAACAAAATCAATTTAATTCAATAGAAGACTCTAAATTGTCATTTATTACTTCAATCAGAACATCGACGTGAGTGCTCGCATCCATTTAGAGCGGAAACATGTCCCTTTACTTTGAAAACATTAGCTCTAAGGCTTTAAGTGACGTTGAGATGCGGTTGGCTGTGAACATTTCATTATACGGAATTAATACAGGTTCAATTTATTTTCTAAAATATATGGTTTGCTTATTAGTAGATGTATAAAACGCTGAGTTATAAGAAGGGCGAATATGTTGTGATTTTTTTTTTTTATAATTATAAACTAGTGCTTGACTGCAATCCCACCTGATGAAAGCAATGATACAATAGTTGTTGGCGAAACACGCTAGATTATTAAAAGCGTATTCACTCTAGCCTTGAAGATACTTAAATTGTAGATGAAAACACCGCCGCTGGCAAATTGTTCCAGTTCCTCGAAGTAGATAGTATAAAAGACAAGGCGCAACGCTTCGTCCGGATCGTAGCGTTGTCAACCACGTAAGGTACATTCTATTTTGAGTATCCTAATTGGCGGAGATCGCACGATGACACGATGATGCGTTCTCGTCCTGGAATGAGTTCAAACATACAGATTTCATCAGAGTGTCCTATTTGAACCTCGCAACTAATCGTGCGAGCACATGAAATGCTTAATAAAGATCATACGATGTGTTTAATCGTGCGAACATGTAATCAAAGTAACAGATCTCTTTTGAGTGTCTTCATTGGTTACCTACACGATGCGTCGACGCGCGAGGGGCGTGGGACGATGATACGATGGACATCGCACGATCTATTAGGAGACCTATTAGGTCAAAGTGGTTGTGCGATACAACCACTTTGATCGTGAGATGAAAACGCATCGTGCCATCGTACGAACACTCTCAATTAGGACGCCGCCTAAGTGTGGATACTCGCCGTACGACGGATCGTTCGAGTCGTTCGTAGATGGGGAATTAAATCATGCAATTACCTCGCACACTCTCCAAAATGCATCCTATAGAACACCGACAAGCTGGGCTCACTACTCTTCCCCTGTGCTCTAGACTTTGGAGACCGTTTTGAACTAAATCTGGGTCGTCAAGCCTCTTCGCACGCCTCTCCACCGAATTCATTACTTAATATATGTATTCCTATAACGTATATGTATGTAAAACTTATTTGCTTTATTTTTGTCGGTATATTGAATTAGATCGTATTTAAAATGTACATATATATTTTTTGTACATATTTTGTGTTTCTATTTTTTTTTTTATATTTTAACTGAAAACCTTATTTTTTTTTTTTTTGTTTTACAGTGCTTAAATATCATTATCAATATTATTATTTGAGTACCAATACAAACCATTTCTGGTTTAATGGTACAAAACTAACAAACCTGTAATGAATAAAATAAATAAAATAAATAATCTGTCGCCGGTAAAAATAGTTTTAATGCGTGAAAGCTTGTACTCGTATGTGTGTCTGTTACTCTGACACGCAAAAACTATAGAACGGATTTAAAAGAAACTTGGGGCACAGCTGGTTTAAAAACAACATCAGCTCCAATTATTTTCATCGGAACGAAGCTTATTCGGGTGAAACCGTAGAACGTAGCTGGTTAAATATAATATTATGCTGTCCAGGTTTATCCACCACTCACCACTGCTTAACCGTTTTTTTTGGATGGGAAATTATTAAATGCCTTCTCACACTCCGAGCGGAGCGGAAAGGCGTGTCAGACTTTTACTGATTAAAACTCACCCGTGTTCTTTCACTTGCCTGCGCGCCAGGGCCACGGTTTCTTCCTGGCCCAGGAGGCATCGGTCTTCGTGAACCGCGTCACAATGTGCTGACATCCCTTTGAGGCGCGCGTGAAACACAACGAGGCGTCAATCCGGGCCTGGTCTTTACCGGGCGACGAGCTGCCTACTGCTCGCCGCAAGTATTTAAACCTAACTTCATAATTTCAATTATGCATACCCAGGTACAAAGTTTTTGAAACTCAACTTGTAAATTAGGTCACAAGCGAAGTTGTCGTTTTAGTTTAAAAACACTTGGTTGCTAATTTGTACCGAGTGCAAGTTGTAACTACTTTTGTGCCGAATTGTAGGAACTTGCTCTTTACGGAACAGAATTGGTCACACGTGTAAATTATTTTGGCTCGTAAATTCTGAATTGTTCTAATTTGAAGGGACCATAGTAATGTTTAGTAGGCCTGGGGTTCGTGGAAGGATCGGACCTCCGGTGTGTATGTGGTGCCTTCCCACCGATACTGGCTCACCTTCCATCTTGTATCACAGGTTCTGTGTATTCACGCGTGAAGTTCAGATTGGTGCGTTAGCGCTGTATCTGCGTTGCAAATTTTTATGCCATGAAAAGCAAAAAGCCATGATTTTTGAAGTGAAAACTTTAGCGAAGTTTAGCACTTTTGTTGTACAACGTTTTTTTTTTTTTATATGCGAAACCCGAAAACCGTGTCCAGTATTTTTATGTAAAAAATTATATTCTGTAGGTACAAAATTTCAAAAATATACCATATAAAATCACAACGTTATGAGTTTGTTATTTACCTGGTTGTCCCCAAAAAAATATGGTCAACGCGCGCTCGATCGCTCGCGCTTGCAGCAGCGCGGCGCGGCGGGGACACTAGGACACTATGATCCGCTGTGAACTGTAATGTGCGCTCAGTAATCACACTGCAACATATTTTAAATACATACAATATGTTAAGAAAACCCTGTCCGACCCATAAGGATAATAAAGATTAGGTAAACACATGACCAAATATGATATAAAATTTTACGTAATCATCATAGTACCAATACAAATGAAGTTTGAAATAATCTTTTTTTCCCGCGAATTAATTCCAACTTCCCCGAAATTTGGTAATTTTAAAAAAAGTGACAACACTGGAATTATTATGAGCGAAGAGCGATGTGACCACGTGCCGCGTGCCCTGCCGCCCGCCGCCCGCGGAAGGGTGCTTAACGCACATTTATTAAGTTACCTCTTTTTTCGAAATAATATTTATTTTTTCTGGGTTTTTTTTTAAGTTTAGCCCGGTTTTGTATCCATTAGTAGAATCAGTTATTGATACCTATAATAATAATAATAATAATAATAAAACTTTATTGTTCAGAAAATCATTACAATATTTAAATAGCACTAGCCTCCACACTAGGATTCCCTGTGTCGTGGAGACTAGTCTCCTTCGTCTAACAACATTATTAGATAGGTTCATACATAGCATCGGTCGGTATTAATTTGATGTGTCAAAAATAGGTAGTTCTTCCAGACAAATCTCACAAAAAAAAAAAAAAAAAAAAAAATATATATATAATGCAACCTATCAACTTATTTAGTGTGTTTATTTAGTATTTTGTAATTTTGTGGTGTACCGTGTATTGTGATTGTGTGGATGTGTAATGTATGAGTGAGTTAAGGTGGGCTTAGATCAATCGAACGAAGTCCTCATATCACTCCCGCTGCCATCCATATTATACTCGTACCTGTGATATAGTCCACTAGAAAGGAACTCTCCCACACCGTTCGAATTGTGGAAATCTGTCAAAGTGGGGACAGAGAGCACTTGCTCGACTGGTCCAAATCAACCTTTGTGTGTTTGTGTGATGAATGTGTGTGTGTGTTTTGCGTTCAAGTATTAAGGAACTTCTCCGTGCTTTCATAGTCCATTCTTGCCAGAAATTTTGAGATATAATTTTTGCAGTTATTTCTGGTCATAGGTAGTATGTCCATTTTATTATTCAGCTTATTATAAATAAACGGCCCCATATAAAGAAAGCATCTGCGGCCAAAAAATAAATTACATCTAGGTTTATCCCATTTAGGTTTATTTGCATTTCTAAGCGAGCGCACTTCGGAGTATATTACTAGCCTCTGGGCATTTTTGTGGTACCTAAAAGTCACTGCCATAATGTACAGTTGGCGCACACGCAGAGCACCAGTTTCTTGGTACAATGTGTCAGTCGGGAAGCGCATTGGTTTCTTGAAGGTTACTTTGAGAAGGGCGCGTTGTGTCCGTTCAATTTTAATTAAATGTGACTTATGTGCTACACCCCATGTTACAATGCAATAGTTGAGAACGGATTGGCAAAGTGTATGGTATAGCATTTTTAAGATAGTTAGGCCAGTAATACGTCTCATTTTTTTAAAAATGTGTATGAGTTTTCTAACCCTGCCACTTACATGCTCTATTTGTTTTGACCAATTAAGGTGCTGGTCAATGTACACACCGAGATACTTAATGTGCCTGACTTTCTCAAGGCTTGGGCAGTTACATCTTGAAGGTGCATTATTATTATCACAGGAGTGTAATATTACTGAGAGATGATCTGGGCAGGTAGTTTTAATGCTGGCGCTAAAATTTATAACCTTAGTTTTTTCTATATTTAGCGTCAGTAGATTGTGGGTAAGCCAGCTGGAAACCAAATTTACACCCTTGTTAGCAGCCTCTTGAACCCCTTCCCAAGTTTTGTCGAAAAAGACTAGGGCGGTATCGTCAGCATAAGCAAATATTTTAGCTCGGTCCAATTCCATAGTACAAAGACTGTTTATGTACAGGATAAAAAGTGTGGGCCCGAGCACACTACCCTGAGGAACTCCGTAATTAAGGTTGGCATAGTTGCTGTAGTTTTCCCCCACGCGGACCCTTTGTGTGCGGTCTGTTAGATAGGACTGGAACCATTTCAAAGCTAGACCTCTGATGCCAATGCCCTCTAACTTTTTGAGAAGAATGCGCCTGGACACCGTATCAAAGGCCTTCGCTAGGTCAAGGAAGACGCCAGTACATTTATAACCGTTGTCCACCTTATTTACAACAAAGTCAACTAGATTATTGACTGCGTCCTCCGTTGACCTTTGCTTGCAAAAGCCATACTGATTTTCAGATATCCAGCCATTCTTGTCAATGAAATTAAGGAGTCTACTATTCATGATCTTCTCTAGGATTTTGGATAGGGAAGTGAGTAGAGAAATGGGTCGATAATTCGACGGAACTGTTTTTTCACCTGATTTAAAGATTGGACATACATTCGCGGTTTTCACTATTGAAGGAACCTTACCGGTCGATATGCTTAAATTGCACAAGAAGGTAATTGGTGCGGCAAGAGAATTTTTGCATATCTTAAGGGTTCTGTTTGTAACTCCATCCCATCCAGGTGCTGAATTGTCTTTGAGATTTGTTATGATCTTTTTGACCTCAACTTCGTCTGTTGGTGCTGCAAAAAAAGATTCGCTGGGTGGGTTTTTATCAAGAAATGTTGACATAGCAGCGAGTTCCGTTTCTGACTTCTTAATACGGAGCAAAGTCCTTTCAGCCAGCTGTTCTCCTACTTTCGTAAAGTATTGATTCACATCGTTTAGAGAATCTATGGGATCCGCGTATATCCGAAGTAGTTCCAATCCACTCTGGCTCTTACTCTTAATATTACAGATACTTTTGATAGCCTTCCAAGTTTTCTTACTGTCTCCGCTTGCATCTTCCAAAACTTTTCTTTCATGTTCCGTTTTCAAATTTTGCACTAAATTGTTACAAACATTTCTATAGGTTTTATATCGCTGCTGTATGATCGAGTTATCCCTGTTATAAGTTTTCTTTGCCTCTGTGTGTAACTGGTCCCTTTTTCTAATGCTCTTCAATAAGCCTTTAGTAATCCAAGGTTTTTTAATAGCCTTTGAATTCCGCACCGTCTCTGTTGTTGTAAATGCGCTTATTTTATCACTAAGTATTCCTATGAAATCAGTGAAGGCTTTGGTCACGTCGGTATAACCATAGATGAGACTCCAGTCATATTCAGCAACAGCATTGGACAAGTTTGGGTAGTCTATCTTCACTCTATTATTAATCTTAGGCAATAAGTAGGAGATAGACCTATCGATTCCAATAATGACTGTATCATGATCTGTTATTCCTGAGTCACATATTACTATTCTAGCTGTTCTTTTGGTTTTCAACAGAGCATGGTCTAAGCAAGTACGGTCCCGTGTAGGGAAACGATGGCCAGGATAATAACCGTAGTGTCCAGTTATGTCTAAATAGTCGCTCGCACGATTGTCTTTAGATTCACTCCATATATCGATGTTTATATCGCCTACAATGACACAGTTAGCATTTGTTTCATTAGCTTGCATGATTTTTTCAAGAGAATTACAAAAATTATAAGTATTATATAAAGATGGCGACCTGTAGAGAGCACAAATAGTGAACTCCTCACCCACATGAATGAGCAAGCAGTTCGCGTCTTTGAAGGGCGGTTCCTCGATTTTTACTTGCAGACTACTTTTGAAAAAGACAGCAATGCCATCGTTTTGATTGAGGTAGCGTTTAGAGTAAAAGCATTCATAATTATTAAGATCAAAGGTAGGCGTAGCATCACTCAGACGGCACTCAGTCAAAATGATCAAATCAGGCAAAAAGTTCAAACGAGACAAAAATACAGTGAAATTATCGAAATTCTTTTGGATGCTCCTTATATTTAACCTAACCTAACAATACCTTTACTGATTGGACAGGGTTTTCTTTACATATTGTATATTGGGAAAAAATCTGTCATTTTTTTTTAATAACTATAGTGCTTGCACATCGCAACACAAATGCTAAGACCCGTCCTCCGTAGGGCTTCATCAGACATCATGCCCGAACACGACGTGTCGCTTGGCGTCAAGACTTTGTCTGGTGGGTGGTAACTTCTGCCGGCAACAAAGTTATGGCCTACCACCGAGTAGGTACATAAAGTACATGGTGTAAAAATGACTGGAATCGATTCAGTTGCTTATTCTGAACAAACTATATTCAGGTTTCGCATAAAGAAAAATAACGTTGCATATAATTATAGGTTAATTAAATATAGGTAACAGAGGGGCTCGTGGCTTAATTATAACAGTTGCCCAGGTCGATCGATCAGGTTTTTTCAAATCAAATCAAATCAAATCGTTTATTGCAATCCATAATGTACAGTTACAGGTGGTAAATATTTCATTGGAAACAATTATGGACCCTGTTGGGCACAGCAAGTTTTAAATAAGTAGAGAGAGGAAGAGCGCTTCATGTTTCCATTTATCTATTTATTTAGTTTTATGTAATTCCTATTCATTTATTTTTATTATTTGTATTGTTATTGAGTATTTATTCTCTTGCTATCTCTTTATATTATACACTAGCTGACCCGGCGAACTTTGTTCCGCCTTAAAGGCAATAAATATCACATGATCACATTTTTTACTTTTTAAATTAGGAACACTGTAAATTAAAAAAAAAAGGTATTCAATGATTTTTTTATTTGTCATTTATTTAGTGTAGCACCTTGTGAAAGAAATGAATTTCTACTTGTGCTTCGTAAATTATCTAGCTATTGATCTCTGAGATGTCGTGGTGACCTAGTGGTTAAAACACCAGCCTCTCTTGTATGATTGCGCGGGTTCGATTCCAGGTCAGGCAAGTATCGATGTAACTTTTCTAAAGTGATATTTACTCTCTAAGTATAATATCTAGAACACCAATGACTGAACGTGAAGGAAAAAATCTTGAGGAAACCTGGACTTTATAAGTCTGAAATCGCCACCCCGCATTGAGCAAGTGTGGTGATTACACTCAATCCTTCTCTGCATGAGAGGAGACCTGTCTCCAGCAGTGGGACGATAAAAAGATTGATGATGATGATGATGATCTCTGAGGTTTGTTCGCCGATTTCGCATTGTCAACGGAACAGTTTCACGGACTGCCGCCTCCCTTTGCTGTTGTGAGTGAGAAGCACGAAGTCGAGTCATAGTAAGGCGGCGCTCTGCACGTGCAATTTCTTGCTCTTCTTCAGTGCTTTCATTCAGAATGTTTCGATTTACTCTTGCATTACCGCTTTGTCGAGAAATATTTGATGGTCTTGGTCACGGCATGATATTTTTATTGATGATAAATCGCACAGCAATACAATATTAGAAATTTTGAAGTTGAAGTTGGCTTTGTGGTTTTTTATTAGAGAGTTTTTATATTTTTTGCTTTAAACGATTGCTTCAACCGGTTAGACTTTTTTTTAAATATGCTCAGCTGTCATTTGCTTTTTGTTATACCATTTTTGGTATATGAATTGCTGACTTACATTTTGAATGAGTTGGACCATGTCTTATGTCACGTCACACGGGAACGACGGGGACGGGTTCTTAACTACCTCCCACCAATATTCAGCTAAATCGGTTCAGCCGTTCTTGAGTTATATATAAATAGTGAATAAGCAACTGAATCGATTCCAATAATTTTTACACCATGTTATATTTTGTCCCAAATACATTTAGAAATTGTTACAGTGTAGTTACCGAGTGCGTCACGCAGCTTACGATACATCATCATAGTACTGTCAATGCACCGCGCTTGCTCGCCCGCGGATCTTTGACCATATTTATGTTGGGACAACGAAGTAGAATACACGTAGCAAGCTTATTATAACTTTGTGGTTTTTCATTATATCTTTTTGAAATTTTGTACATAATATTTATTAACTTAAAAATACTGGACACGTGTTTCCTACTTTGTGGAGGTGCAAGGTACCAGGGTAGCACAAAAGTGTAGGAGAAGTCGAAACAATAAACCTCATTCATTCATCATTATCACAAATCATCATAATACATGAAAGAAGTTTTATTGTGCATAGTTTGTGGACGTGCAAGGTACCAGGGTAGCACAAAAGTGTAGGAGAAGTCGAAACAATGAAGCTAATTCATTCTCATGGGATCGACGGGAACGGGATAAAAGGTATCCTATGTCCTTTTCCTAGTTTTTAGCTACCCCCCTACCAATTTTCAGCCAAATCGATGGAGCCGTTCTTGAGTTATAAGTGGAGTAACTAACACGACTTTCTTTTATATATATAGATAGTGAATAAGCAACTGAATCGATTCCAATAATTTTGACACCATGTTATATTTTGTCCCAAATACACTTAGAAATTGTTACAGTGTAGTTACCGAGTGCGTCACGCAGCTTACGATACATCATCATAGTATTGTGCGCGCGCAACAGCTGACGCTAGAGGTCAACGCACCGCGCTCGCTCGCGCGCGCATCTTTGACCATATTTATGTTGGGACAACCAATTAGAATACTCATAGCAAGCTTATTATAACTTTGTGGTTTTTCATTATATCTTTTTGAAATTTTGTACATAATATTATTAACTTAAAAATACTGGACACGTGTTTCCTACTTTGTGGAGGTGCAGGGTACCAGGTTAGCACAAAAGTTTAGGAGAAGTCGAAACAATAAACCTCATTCATTCATCATTATCAAATAATCGTAATACATGAAAGAAGGTTTATTGTGCATATTTTTTGACGTGCAAGTTACCAGGGTAGCATAAAAGTGTAGGAGAAATCGAAACAATAAAAAAGCTCATTCATCATTATCAAATCACCATAATACATGAAAGAGGTTTTATTGTGCATAGTTTGTGGACGTGCAAAGTACCAGGGTATCACAAAACTGTAGGAGAAGTCGAAACAATAAACCTCATTCATTCATCATTATCAAATAATCATAATACATGAAAGAAGGTTTATTGTGCATATTTTTTTGACGTGGAAGGTATGTGGAGGCATGAGGAACAGGGAGTAAAGCTCACTCATCCTCCATAGAAAAGGGGAGGATCCTCCAATCAGACAGGTGTTATGTCTGGCGGGCAACTTGCCCAATGGTTGAAATTGGCAAGTTGTATGTATGCGAATTGCACGGTAAACTCTGATAGCGAGATGTAGAATTCGTGTGACGTCAGTATGACGCGTCGTTCATTTTCGTTCATTTTTGTGGCGTTTGTAGGTACCGCTACATCACTCCCCTCCGGAGACCGGAGGTCGATAGTGGGCTGAGTCTTGTATCTTGTGATTCTTGCTAGGCCAGCAGAGGTTCCAGTGAGTCGGAACCGGTTGCCGCGTAGTTCACGGTGAGTCGGAACTGTCTTTGAAGATTCCCCAGTGAGTCGGGGTGGTGGGGCGCTGCGTTGTACTCCAGTGCGTCGGATGTCGTACAGTGCCGGGTTGAGGCTGCGTCGAGGTTGCTGATGAGGTTGAGGGTGATGACCAGGTATGCGCGGTCGCTGCATGCTTGTGGTCAGGATACCCGTTGAAGAAGTGGGTGCTGGCTGGGTGGGTGATTCGCCGATGAAGCTTGCTGGAGTGATGATGATGACGTCACGCTCAAGTTGTTGCACGAAGGCTGCGCTGACGATCACGTCGGGGTCACCAATGTGGAGGCATGAGGAACAGGGAGTAAAGCTCACTCATCCTCCATAGAAAAGGGGAGGATCCTCCAATCAGACGGGTGTTATGTCTGGCGGGCAACTTGCCCATTGGTTGAAATTGGCAAGTTGTATGTATGCGAATTGCACGGTAAACTCTGATAGCGAGATGTAGAATTCGTGTGACGTCAGTATGACGCGTCGTTCATTTTCGTTCATTTTTGTGGCGTTTGTAGGTACCGCTACAGGTACCAGGGTAGCACAAAAGTGTAGGAGAAGGCGAAACAATAAACCTCATTCATTCATCATTATCAAATAATCATAATACATGAAAGAAGGTTTATTGTGCATATTTTTTGACGTTCAATGTACCAGGGTAGCATAAAAGTGTGGGAGAAGTCGAAACAAAGAAGCTCATTTATTCCCACAGGAACGACGGGGAGCGGCATAGAAAGTATCCTATGTCCTTTTCCCAGTTCTTAGCTACCTCCTTACCAATTTTCAGACAAATTCGTTCGGCCGTTCTTGAGTTATAAATGATGTAACTAACACGACTTTCTTTTATATATATAGATACTAGCTGACCCGGCGAACTTTGTTCCGCCTTAAAGGCAATAAATATCACATGATCACATTTTTTACTTTTTAAATTAGGAACACTGTAAATAAAAAAAAAAAGTATTCCATGATTTTTTTATTTGTCATTTATTTAGTGTAGCACCTTGTGAAAGAAATGAATTTCTACTTGTGCTTCGTAAATTATCTAGCTATTGATCTCTGAGATGTCGTGGTGGCCTAGTGGTTAAAACACCAGCCTCTCTTGTATGATTGCGCGGGTTCGATTCCAGGTCAGGCAAGTATCGATGTAACTTTTCTAAAGTGATATGTACTCACTCTCTAAGTATAATATCTAGGACACCAATGACTGAACGTGAAGGAAAAAATCTTGAGGAAACCTGGACTTTATAAGTCTGAAATCACCACCCCGCATTGAGCAAGCGTGGTGATTACACTCAATCCTTCTCTGCATGAGAGGAGACCTGTCTCCAGCAGTGGGACGATAAAAAGATTGATGATGATGATGATGATCTCTGAGGTTTGTTCGCCGATTTCGCATTGTCAACGGAACAGTTTCACGGACTGCCGCCTCCCTTTGCTCTTGTGAGTGAGAAGCACGAAGTCGAGGCATAGTAAGGCGGCGCTCTGCACGTGCAATTTCTTGCTCTTCTTCAGTGCTTTCATTCAGAATGTTTCGATTTACTCTTGCATTACCGCTTTGTCGAGAAAGATTTGATGGTCTTGGTCACGGCATGATATTTTTATTGATGATAAATGGCACAGCAATACAATATTAGAAATTTTGAAGTTGAAATTGGCTTTGTGGTTTTTTATTAGAAACTTTAAACCAGCAGAGAGTATTTATATTCTTTGCTTTAAACGATTGCTTCAACCGGTTAGACTTTTTTTTAAATATGCTCAGTTGTCATTTGCTTTTTGTTATACCATTTTTGGTATATGAATTACTGACTTACATTTTGAATGAGTTGGACCATGTCTTATGTCACGTCACACGGGAACGACGGGGACGGGTTCTTAACTACCTCCCACCAATATTCAGCTAAATCGGTTCAGCCGTTCTTGAGTTATATATAAATAGTGAATAAGCAACTGAATCGATTCCAATAATTTTTACACCATGTTATATTTTGTCCCAAATATATTTAGAAATTGTTACAGTATAGTTACCGAGTGCGTCACGCAGCTTACGACATCATCATAGTATTGTGCGCGCGCAACAGCTGACGCTAGAGGTCAATGCACCGCGCTTGCTCGCCCGCGGATCTTTGACCATATTTATGTTGGGACAACGAAGTAGAATACACGTAGCAAGCTTATTTTTTCATTATATCTTTTTGAAATTTTGTACATAACTTAAAAATACTGGACGCGTGTTTCCTACTTTGTGGAGGTGCAGGGTACCAGGGTAGCACAAAAGTTTAGGAGAAGTCGAAACAATAAACCTCATTCATTCATCATTATCAAATAAATCGGTAATACATGAAAGAAGGTTTATTGTGCATATTTTTTGACGTGCAAGGTACCAGGGTAGCATAAAAGTGTAGGAGAAATCGAAACAATAAAAAAGCTCATTTATCATTATCAAATCACCATAATACATGAAAGAGGTTTAATTGTGCATAGTTTGTGGACGTGCAAAGTACCAGGGTATCACAAAACTGTAGGAGAAGTCGAAACAATAAACGTCATTCATTCATCTTATATCAAATAATCATAATTACATGAAAGAAGGTTTATTGTGCATATTTTTTTGACGTGGAAGGTACCAGGGTAGCATAAAAGTGTAGGAGAAATCGAAACAATAAAAAAGCTCATTCATCATTATCAAATCACCATAATACATGAATGAGGTTTTATTGTGCATAGTTTGTGGACGTGCAAAGTACCAGGGTATCACAAAACTGTAGGAGAAGTCGAAACAATAAACGTCATTAATTCATCATTATCAAATAATCATAATTACATGAAAGAAGGTTTATTGTGCATATTTTTTTGACGTGGAAGGTACCAGGGTGGCACAAAAGTGTAGGAGAAGTCGAAACAATAAACCTCATTCATTCATCATTATCAAATAATCATAATACATGAAAGAAGGTTTATTGTGCATATTTTTTTGACGTGGAAGGTACCAGGGTAGCATAAAAGTGTGGGAAAAGTCGAAACAAAGAAGCTCATTTATTCCCACAGGAACGACGGGGAGCGGCATAGAAAGTATCCTATGTCCTTCTCCCAGTTCTTAGCTACCTCCTTACCAATTTTCAGTCAAATTGGTATAGCCGTTCTTCAGTTATAAATGATGTAACTAACACGACTTTCTTTTATATATATAGATTATATTCATTATAAAGTATTCGTTTATTAACTATTTCTTTAATTATATTGAAATTATTTTTATTTGATACTTGATTAAAATTTGTTCATTATTCTAAATGTATTATATATAATTAAGTTTATTATTATATTATGTTTTTTTTTTTTTTTTTTAAGTTAAGCTATGCTTGCAGTATTTTTAATGTATACGGACAAATCACACAGATTGAGCTAGCCCCAAAGTAAGCTCAAGACTTGTGTTATGGGATACTAACACAACTATATTATATTTATAAAAGATACATATATAGATAAACATCCAAGACCCAGGCCAATCAGGAAAAGATCGTTTTCCATTATGACCTGGCCGGGGATTGAACCCGGGGCCTCCACGTCGCAGGCAAGCGTGTTGACCGCTGCGCCACGGAGGACGACAAAAGTCATAAAAAGTCACAAAAGTCAGTTTTACATATGACGGTCGTTACGGGTTGTCAGAAGTCCGAGAGTCTGACCACCAGTCTTCCCAAGTAACACAATTTAAGTGACTTCAAGGCTAGAGTGAATAGGCTCTTAATAAACTAGCGCGCTTTACCATCAACGATCGCATCACTGATTACCATCAGGTGGGATTGCGGCCAAGCACTAGTTTAAAATTTATAAAAATGCATAATATCTAACTACTTTCATAAGATCGTTGATATAAAGCAGCAAAGGATTAGTCATCATCAACCTTTTTATCGTCCCACTACTGGGCACAGGTCTCCTCTCATACAGAGAAGGATTGAGCGTAATCACCACGCTTGCTCAATGCGGGTTGGCGATTTCAGACTTATAAAGTCCCGGTTTCCTCAAGATGTTTTCCTTCACCTTCAGTCACTGGTGTCCAAGATATGCTTAGAAAGTACATATAACTTTAGAAAAGTTACATTGGTACTTGCCTGACCTGGAATCGAACCCGCGCACTCATACTTGAGAGGCTGGTGTTTTAACCACTAGGCCACCACAGCAAAGGATTAGTAAATAGTGCCTATTACTTACTACGCCTTCGCTGTTCATCCATTGACACCCTATGATACGGAACCCGAAAAACAAAATTCAAAAGACACTCTTTTAAACAAATTGTCAACACCTTCCAATGTTTAATAATTTATTTCGAAGTTGCAGCAGAGATTCGTCTCCATAAACAATCAAGCAAAGTACTTTTGGGAAATATCCATGAATGAACAAATCAACAAGAAAACCTTCTTTTTCAGGTCTGTGAAAACATTCAGCCAACTGTTATGAAAGCTGTATTTTAAAACAAAAACATCGAGATACCGTGTCTGTGATAAAAGAGAGAATTCTTTGAAACAAAACATCTTTTGTTGATAATTAAAAAAAAAACATTTTTGCGCGTGTTATCTGTTGCGATTTTAAAAATAAATTACGTTCGATGTTGGGTTCTCAATTTGAAAAGTAAGTGTTGCTCACAAATAATTCCTCATTCAAATCAGTGTTCTTTTTTTAAGTGATATAAAAACTCTTTTGATTGTTCCGTTAGAATATTGTTAGATATTGTTACAAAGAAGTGTTGCCAGTGTTTATAATTTAATTTGTGTGTGGTTTTGTGTGACAATAGTGACGTCACAAGAATCGACAATGACGAAGAACTTTTTGACCGTGACCAACATTGTGAACGAAGGTATCAAAGGGAGCAAGATCTCTAAGCTTGGGCTGTCCAAGTACCTCTCTCAATCTCTGTAAGTACCTAGAATAAGTTTGTTGCGAACCTTTTTTACCCGACTGCCGAAGAAAGGAGAGTAATCTTTTTTGTTATTGTTGTTTAAAAACTTCATTTAGAGCGTTTGGCTGATGGCCCTTAATTCTATGGTTTTGAATTAAGGGTCATTATCCAAACACTTATTTAGGCAATCACTCACATTTTATGCAACAAAATAATGTTAGTAACTTGAGACAAAAAAAAAAGAGGAAAGATCACTAATTCAAAGCGTGATCGAGGAATTCTAATAATGCTATAAGATAATCCAAATTGGAATAAAAGCATTGAATTAATTAGATTTTAATACATATATATCCCGTTAGTTTTTTATTTTAATTCCAAAATAATAAAAGTAAGCGGTTTCTAAACTTTGTGTTATCGAGCATCTTTGGTTAGTAAGGGTCACCTTACCACAAATTTAGCGAAAATTGTCTGCACTATTAACACATTTAAGCGGCATAAAAAAATTGTTGAATTTTTCACAAAAAATGTCAAAAGTACGGTAACAATTTTACGTTTTAACTGTTGAACAAAACACAGTCAGCGTTAAACGCAAGAAACAAAAGTGAAATAATAAAATTTCCGAGGATAACCACTAAATATTTTGAGTTATCATCATTAATGTGATAAATCTGTCACGCTTCCCTATATTATATTTATATGGCATAAATGCACAATCAGAACTAACTATGAATTTTAATTTGTATATTTATGTTTAGCGAGTGAAATACGCCTCGTGTGGTACCGGGCTTAGAATAGTACCAACCCATATCCTCCCGTGGGTGTCGTAAGAGGCGACTAAGGGAACTCATCAGGGAAGCGGGCAGCAGCGCTTCTTCTGTGTATGTAATGTAGTGTCCAGCAGTGGACATAAATAGGCTAAAGAAGAAGAAAAAGAAGAGTGAAATACAATCAATATAGTATACTTTCATGTAAAAGGCAATTTTGATGTACATACACCTGTGTTTAGAGACGTACAATTCATATTTTACAAATCTAGATATTTTCTCGATCTTGTTCTTTTATTAGTGTCTCCAAGGCTAGAGTGAATAAATAATAAATAAACCCACCCGGCCAGTGAAGAAACACGGGTGGATTTTAGTCAGTAAAAGTCTGACACACCCTTCCGCTCCGCCCGGAGCGGGAGAAGTCATTTGATGATTTCCCATCCCAACAAAAGGCTAGAGTGAATAGGCTCTTAACAATTTCATCACTGCTTTCCATCAACGGGATTGTGGTCAACAACTGCTTTATAATACGTAAACAAAATCAAAGAGGTTTCAATCCATTTGTATACTTACATAATTATACATTAAAATAAAACCTACTTAAAATAGCCAATGGCAAAAATTCTAAAAATAAATTCTAAAAATCTAATCTGAACTCTAGTCATTAAACTCAGAATTTACTAACCTTACCAAACCAGAGGTTCTAGAAATGAAATGAAATCGTTAGTTCAAAAGCATTTTTGTTGAAGCCCGTTTCGACGTAAAATTGTCGACATTTCGACATAGTTGCAGGAAATAGTGGCCTCAATACTTTCAGTGATAAATCTGAAGGTGAACGTTGAAGTTATATAAAATACTAGTGGCCGCCAGCGACTTCGTTCGCGTGGAGTTAGTTATGCTCCGCTCCTATTGGTCGCAGCGTGATGCTATATAGCCTAAAACCTTCCTGGATTAATGGGCTATCTAAGGCAAAAAGAATTTTTCAAATCGGACTGTGGTTCCTGAGATTAGCGCGTTCAAACAAACAAACAAACTTTATACAGGATGTCTCTGAAATCGTAACGCAAACTTCGCGAAAAGGCTAGACCGCATGCCACTAACAAAATTATGATAGTCATTTATGTCGTTAATAAACGGTTACAGAATTCACAGTGCCAGGCCTTTGACCGTTGCAAGAGTGCCGCCGTGCGGGTTTGTAGGTATGACGTTGATCCGTGATGTGAACTCTATTAAATGAGCTGATAAGATAGTCTTTCGAGTTTTGTTTTCATTGCGCTTTTTTATGTAATTAGCGGATTCATTAATTTTTAAATAGCGAAAAAAATTACATATATATTTTTATAAATCATAAAAAAGCCGACGAATTTAGAATCATGTACTGGATCAATGGTACTCGTTTGTGCCTCGATGTCAGATACAGCCTTTATATCTCGGAATAAACAGCTGTCTGTAACTGATTGCTCTTAGCGAAAAGACCGTCCATTTTGTCACTCTTTGTAAAATCTTTATACTCATGTTCTGTAATTTATATGGTGTACATAATAAAGTATTCCATTCTGTTCAATAAAAATTAGAATTAATCCAAAATTAAACCAGTCTGGATACCAATCGAGCCTCCGTCGTAAAATACAATGTCACAATTCAAAACTCAAAATGTAATTGGATACGCGTGTGCGGAGCTTCACAGTATCTCTTGTTAAAAATAGAAAAGCTGAAATTCGAAAGTATGTATTGTGTTACGAATTCGGATCTCCATACTAAGTAAAACCAAAAAAAGTAATTCCATATAGAGAGTCTCATAGGCTCTTAATAAACTAGTGCGCTTTACCATCAACGACTGCATCGCTGCTTACCATCAGGCGGGATCGCGGTCAAGCAGAAGTTTATAATATTAAAAAAAAACGACTTCGAAGGTTACTGTTGTATTCTACACGTAAATTGAAATGAATCTAATGTATATTTTTACACCGACAGCCTTTTGTGATCTCTTAAGAGATATTAAACTCATCCACTGCCTACGAACGAGAGACTTGCTACCAATGATTTTCTCGCTCAAGGAACTTCAACATCTGGCTAACTTTTTGCCAATTATACTGGGTCAGCTTAAAGTCCAACTGGATTCAGCTACCAGTATTTCATATGGAGTGACTGCTCATCTGACAAAATCAAAATTCATTTTTTCAAATTAGGTTGAGAATCAGCACTTTTTGAACGTCGATATTACATAAAACAGTCCCCAAAACCCTAGTGCTTTCCCTGGAAAGAAGAAGTGGCGGAACAAAGTCTCCAGTAGCACAGTTGTCTGTTCATTTAAAAAACACACGACTATATACAATACTATGTATAGTTATTAACACAAGATTGACTTCCACAACAGTTACTGAAATTACTCTACAACTTTTTAGTTACTGTACTGTGTGTGTAACTGTTTAGTTTTTACTAACTAACTATTTAGAGGACAATTATTTAGCGGATCAATATTATTTAATGTAACCGTACGCGCTTATAGGTATAAAATGTGAAATGTTTAATAATATAAAGTAAGCAGGTATGAAATGTAATCTTAATTCTGTATTACCTAGATAAAAATAGACGTCGATTTTAAATTTTTAAAAATAATTGTCTAATTGTTTGTTAGAGATATCTTTTTCTTTCTATTTAAGGGGGGAGCTATGTGTCTGCAGCACATTTTCTTTTTTAGTTTTAATGAGATCTCAAGACTCACGTTACTCAATTACAGATAGGTAGATTTATAAAGTCAGTCGATCAATAACCTCAGTACAGATTGTATGTATCTCAAATATAAATAGTTATGCAACTTAAACTTATATAAGAGGACACAACTTTACTATGAGTAACATGATTCCAGTATATACAGATAACCAGTTTTTACAAAGGGTGCCTTGGTAAGTCTGGTCTTTGACATATCAAGGATCGCACCTTCGCGAAATTGTAACGTCATTTCAAAATTATTGTGGTATTACAAAAATAAAATAACAAAAAATAAATGCAATAAAGGTAAGTGAGCAGCACGTAGGTGCATGTGTGAGTGAGTGAGTGGGTGAGTGAGTGAGTGAGTGAGTGAGTGAGTGAGTGAGTGAGTGAGTGAGTGGGTGAGTGAGTGTGTGTGTGTGTGTGTGCGCGTGTGTGTGTGAATGTGATTGGGTAGAAGTGCGTGCGTATTGATATATACGAGTGCGTAAGCTATGTGTCATACTGGGCTGATGAGTAGTTTTTCCGTGTCGTCATAATTAAGGTCTTGTAGCCAGATCGATAATTTCTTCTTGCAAGCAGATTTGGTCAAATTATATATTTCATGAGAGCTGTTGACCCCGTTGGAACATTATAGGCTGATTCTTCTTCTTCTTCAATCTATTGAGGTCCACTGGACTGGACAAATGTCTCCCATTATATTAGAGGGGTTTGCCACAATCCCCATGCTTGCCAAGCGGGGATTAAATATTTATATAGACTGATTATGTTATGTATATTCCCAGCTACATAAAATTGGGCCGGGACGTTACCTGAGTAGGTGTTAACCGACTTTCAAGATAGCAGTTACGTTGTGGCGGGTACTAACCACGCCTGGTCGTATTAATTACTTGGCCTAATTGCTTTACCTCTTCATCATAGTCTGTTGAGGCTTTAAGTATGGGTGACAGCGATTTAGGCTTGAAGGATGTTTAGGGTATAATATGTTAGAAACTAGGAGAGCATATGACCAAATGAACATTATGCTAAAAATACGTAGGGGGACAACGGATGCCAGTGATTTTTTCAATGAGCTGATTTGTCTTCACGTTAACTATCTCCGCGGCCGGAGACACCGCTAGCTGCTAGCTGTGCCTATACAGTATGTTAAGAAAACCCTGTCCGACCCATAAGGATAATAAAGGTTAGGTAAACACGTGACCAAATATAATATAAAATTTTACCTAATCATCATAGTACCAATACAAATGAATTTTGAAATAATCTTTTTTTCCCGCGAATTAATTCCAACTTCCCCGAAATTTGGTAATTTTTAAAAAAGTGACAACACCGGTATTATTATGAGCGAATAGCGATGCGACCACGTGCCGCATGCCCTGCCGCCCGCCGCCCGCGGAAGGGTGAACGCACATTTATTAAGTTACCACTTTTTGCGAATTAATATTTTATTTTTTTACGGGATTTTTTTTTTTTTTTGTTTAAATTAAGTCCGGTTTTGTATCCATTAGTAGAATCAGTTATCGATACCTAACAACACCTTCACGGGTCGAACAGGGTTTTCTTAACATACTGTATGTCGCATGGTGGCCCGTGCATCATCCCCTATTCCTCGCATTCTTTCCGCACTGAATAGCCTCATGGAAGCTAACCCGAACTGTGATATATTCGAAGATAAATTTAAAATTTTAAGTATTGTGAAAGCAAAATTAAATTAATTCGTTTATTCATTTTTTTTTATTTTTTTTATTTCTGTTTATATTGTTACTTTGCTTTGCTTTTTTTTTTGTTCTGTTTAAGTTTTGATTTGTTTTATTATTAGAATTTTATGATATATTTGTTTTATTTAATTTTGTGTTGTTTTGTGGCTTTTCTGTATGTTTAATGTAGATAAGAAATTTTGAAAAAAATTGAATACCTTAACAGGAGGCTCCAATCGCCAACTAATGTAAAATAATTTGGATTTCATTTAAAATTAGAGCGTTTCATGCTAACTTTTCTTCATTTATTATTTATAAAAAAAAAACATTTAAACATATTTGGGAATAGGCTAGGCACATGAAAATGGTGATGAATTAATGATTGAAATAATAAATGGTTTTCGTAAGTAGGTTTCCGCAAAAAATCATAATCTCAAAGATATCATACCACCCACCAGACAAAGCCTTGCCGCCAAGCGATTTGTCGTGTTGCGGCATAATGTCTGGTGAAGCCGTACGAAGGACGGGTCTGAGCAGTTGTGTTGCGATGTGTGCCGGGTACAATGCGCCAAATGTTGTTGTGTTGAGAGGTTTGGTTGTGGAGGGTCTTCAGATTAATCTCCCTTTGGCGCAGCATCGTTGGTCATGTTGTTGGGTTTAACATTGCATCACCTCGCTCAACTGCCGTCTTCCTTTCTATTCGCTCTGTTTTTCTGAGTGAATAGGCTCTTAATAAATTAGCGCGCTTTACCATCAACGATAGCATCACTGTTTACCATCAGGCGGGATTGCGGTCAAGCGCTAGTTTTTAAATATAAAAAAAAAATGTCATATTTAAAAAAACTGGACTTCCTTATCTGACTGGTTTGAGAAGAAAGGCCGAAATAAACTCAGAGGTAATCACAATTCATCCGGGGTCGCGGGTTGTTCGAAAGAGATACCGTGCACCTGCTGCACAGACAAGCAAAGGAACACGGGTGGGTTTTAACCAGTCAAAGTCTAACACCTTTCCCCTCCGGCCAGATAGATAATAGTCTTATGAGGAAAGAACCTCATACATTGAGAAGACCTGCAGTGAAATTCTGTAATCACCTCATAGTGAAAACGAAGGTAAAGGTGAAGTGAGCGTGTACTGAACTTGCGAAAACTTGGGAAATCATCACTCACTTGGGAGATTTTTTGTTTTTTCTCCTGAAAAATTTTGCCACTGCCTATCAACTGTACGGATTTTCTCTTTTCCTCGTAATAGCAAAAGTCAAAAGTATTTATCTGTCCCACGTCGGTAAAACGTGCGAGGTCGCAACGGAGCTCAGAGTTGACTTATATTTTATGCGCCTTAGTGTCTACGGGTTTGAATGTGTTAAGGACGATATGGTTAGAAATGGGGTGACCATGAAGTGGGTTTTATAAAGAAGTATAGAAGAAAAAGACATGTTGCGCCGACCGCAAAGAAACCGAGATAAGGGCTGGAGAATGGTGATGATGTCTGTGGGATCAAACCATTTAGTTTTAAAGCCAATAGCAAAAATACTTGGGAAATAGCAAATTTGTGGATTGTTGTGAGTTTGGTTGTGAAGAGTCTCAAGATCAACCTCCCTCTGCTACAGCATCGTCGGTCGTATTGTTGGGTTTTTTTTCCGGGTGTAAAATCCTCATGGATGTCCGCCGCCCTGGGGTGGGCGACGGGGTCTGTTAGATTCCTACTGACTAAAAAACACCCGGGTGTTCCGTCTCACACCTACACCGGGAGCTGCGAGAACTAATACTGCTTCCGCGACCCCCGATTGGTGCTGGCCCGCAGCCGTGGGGCTTCTTGGAATCAGGGGGTGGGAGTGAGGTGTAGAACTCCCCCGTGACGTCTAAGAGTAGCGTGCGTGGAACACTTCGCGCCGCCACCTCGGGTCCTGATGTTTGGGGAGCGACAGATGTCCCCGAGTTTATCGCCCCTGGACCCATTTAGGGGGGTTGGAAGAGGGCATTATCCACCCTCCGGCGACGCCCGGTACGCCTGCTGCGGGCTGGGTGAGAGGACGAGATCTCCCTCTCCCTTTCCGCAGCCTCCTTCTGCCAGACAATTGTTTCGCAGAAGGAAACCACCGCATCCCAGGACTCTTCGCTGCCGACCATCGACCTGATTACGACTGGCAGCGATAAGTCACTGCCTACTTCAGAGATGAAGGCACGGCGCAGCTTCTCACAAGCGGCACACTCTGCCAGCGTATGCTGCGCCGTGTCCTCCCGGCAGTCGACGCAGTGGTGACACCGGGCGTCCGGCTCCCTGTTTATGCGACACAGGTACTTTCCGAAGCAACCATGCCCTGAGAGCACTGTGTCACCCGAAACGACAGGGAGCCATGCCTTCTCCCGAGCCAGTCCGCCAGTACCGGCCGGATGGCTTCGATGGTGGTGAGGTGAGGTAGGGCATGAAAGCCTGTCCCGTCATTCCGCCACAAAGACCTCGCTGAGCTGTGATCGACGCTGCTCAATCTGACGCTGCATCGGCCTTTCGCCCCGTTCTCGCGCCTGCTCACGCCACCGGTACATTGACGCGAGGACCTTCGCCTCCAGGTCCCATGGCGGGGATCCAGCCAGTAGGGCGCCTCATAGGAGATCGTGCGATACCCATAACATTGCATTACCTCGATCAACTGTCGTCTTCCTTCCTATTCACTAAGTTTTTTTAAGTGAATAGGCTTAATAAACTAGCACGCGTTACCATCAACGATTGTATCACTGCTTACCATCAGGCGGGATTGTAGTCACACACTATTTTATAATTATTAAAAAAAAAAGGCGTGTGGCACTCGGAGACTGCCGCGGTAAAGCTATTGCATAGCCAATTATAATTATTTATTTATTTTATTTATACAGTAATTTTTCCTTTGCTTTTTTTTTTTCTTTGATATCAATTCAAGTTTTCTTTCTGTTTTGTAATTTATTTATTTTTTACCAGCAACGTCATCAAAAGAGTGCGAAAAATGGTGACGATTAAGCGACTAAACTATATTCAATGTTTTCTGTTCGACTTTGATAAAGAGATAGAAAGAAGCTAAGCAATAGCTTAAAAATGACGTCATGTTCGTTATCACACCCATGTCAGAATGTCATGAAATATGATGTCGGCCATCTTGGATTTCAAAAATGAAATCATTTTCGTGATCAGCACCCTGAGTTTTGGCGGGAAAGTCAAGCTGAGTGTCACGCTCGTTTTTCACTGGACTTTTAAAATTATTTATAGTGTTGTTTACTAAATAAAAGTGCGTGATTTATGTAGTAAAAAGTGCATTTAGTAAATAGTTCATAAAGAACAGTGAAATATCGCATATCTCCATAGTGGCCACATCATGACTTTGTCCCAAACCTCACTCGTAATACGGGTCACGCGGCCGTCTTTTTCGACATGAATAATTCATAATTACGTGGCATTGGCTAAATGCACAAACCGTGCGAAGCCAAAAAATAAAGAAAAACCCATGAAATCTATTATATTATCACTCGAGTCAGTAAGCATCTAAAATGAGAAAACTAACATAGAACGATCCGTGTGAGAACTAAACGATCACTATTACACAACAACACTGATACCTTTGAGAAAGCGGACTTCCTCTACAATAGGGCAATTCCTCCGTAAGGTCTGTCTATGCTATTACTTATAATCTCTGTCATTGTGTGCTGTTTCGGTGCAATCGCAAGACCGGCCGGGCACTGAGGGGCAGGCAAGACAGCTATAGTATCCTTATGACTCCACCAACTGGTATTTCGTTGACTCGGAAACGGCGCACAGGGAGCACCACGAAATATACTCAAAGACTCCGAGGTTCTTTTTCAATATACCCAACTGTTTTGTCGTGGTGGCCTAGTGGTTAAAACACCAGCCTCTCAAGTATGAGTGCGCGGGTTCGATTCCAGGTCAGGCAAGTACCAATGTAACTTTTCTAAAGTTATATGTACTTTCTAAGTATATCTTGGACACCAATGACTGAAGGCGAAGGAAAACATCTTGAGGAAACCTGGGCTTTATAAGTCTGAAATCGCCAACCCGCATTGAGCAAGCGTGGTGATTACGCTCAATCCTTCTCTGTATGAGAGGAGATCTGTGCCCAGCAGTGGGACGATAAAAAGGTTGTTGATGATGAACGGCGTCGGTGTCGAATTATTTGTTATCAATTTAATATTTTCGAGCTGATCTTTAGTAACATAATCACTTCTGATTGCGTTAACATCTGACCGTAGAATTAATAAATCCTTCATCAACTTCTTTACGTACGTTCTACGTAGTCAAAGCAAACTGGTGGCAATTTGTGAAGGTCATATGCCACAAAAACTGGGATTGTTCGGGATCCGTGATTTTAAACACCGCAATCGTATATTTTAGGTCTTTCTGCTTTTTGTTCTTACGACTCGATACATGTTTTTGTCTTGTCTTCGTAGAAACAAACAATAACTTTTTTGCCTCATCAATGTTTTCCTCAGAAAAAGCCGACGAGCATATTTTTATTAAACTTTCGTTGTTTCGTTTCGGAGATAACAATATTACAACTCGTACACTTAAATGTACTCGTATTAACATTATTCACCGACATCTTTCTGTAATATTTTATTTAATAAAAACTTCAACTTCAACTCTTGATCTGGTCCCTGTGGATAGATACCACAATTTTGCCAATAACACGTGTAACAAATTATAGAAATTCTTTAAAAAAATATTTCACAATAATGGCGGATATCGCCAATCACAGTTGAAAAAACGGCCGCGTGAGCACTTTTTACTCTATAAAATCACGCGCTTTTATTTAGTAAACAACACTATAAATAATTTAAAAGTCCAATGAAAAATTAGCGTGACATTCATCTTAGCTTTTCCGTTAAAAAAAAAAGCTATTTTATAAAAACACTACTAAATTAATTTGAATAAAAGTACTTAATAATGAATTATATGAAAAGTTTTTAAGGTAGCCATGACAACGTTGATGACGTCTATGACATATTTCTATAGAAGACCTATTTCAGAGAGAAAATGAATAGCAAGTTTAGCACATCGCGACTATCGGTAACATGGCAAGTGTGTAGAACTGAGTTCGCGCCCTGCAATATGCATCCTCTTTTTGAAAATCTATAAATTGTTTTCAAAAGATGTAGTCGCACGCACACAAACATACCGTGCCGAAGACTGCCGAACTGAAACGACGTTAGACGATATACGGCCTTCAAGCCGCACCTCCGTGCCCGTCGGAGTGGGGAGCGTGAGGTTTTTTCGTTACGGAATTTCTGGATTCGGTCCCCGCGCTCAAGGCCCGCGATAGAAGCTATGCAATAGCTTAAAAATTGAAGCGAGAACGTTCCAATCTCGTTAGACGCTAATTACACAAAAAAGCCCAATATGAAGAAATCTCGAAAAACTATCCTAGCAGCTGATTTACTAAAATTCACTTCAGGTGTCAACATCATACCTACAAATACGCACAGCGACACGCTTGTAACGTTCAAAGACCGAGATGACACTTTGTTTTAAAACATTATGATTTCTGTAACCACTCATTAACGACATAAATGACTATCACAATTTTATTAGTGGCATGCGGTCTAACTTTTTCGGGGAGTTTGCGTTACGATGTCAGACACAACACGGGGTGTATCTGAAATCGTAACGCAAATTTAAAAACAAAAATCACTCTTTATACAACGAAAAAGGTAAAGAGAGATTTTCGCCGAGACAATCAGCCAGTTCTAATCAATCGATCGAGAATAAAAAAACCAAAAGCAGCAAATAAACCTAGCTAATCTTTATTGTGTTAATACTATCTCTCCATAACCCATAATCTTTGAGTGCGATCACATATAGTGTAACTGGCACAACTCTATTATCTCCTCACTTAAACCAAGGAAAACCCAAAGGTCCCTCATGAATAGCTCCTATTTTAATGAAGTTGGGAGATGGGCAGCGGTTGTGCTACCTGAGAGCTTATTTATGATTGAACTTTAACTTATTATTCATATGAAGCTTTTAATTTATAAAGTGTTAGGCTGTTAGATGGTTTTAAAAGAGGGTTCGAGGAAAGGTTGCTTCCGGCAATTTGGGTTGGCTCTTGATACTGTTACCAATTTAATATTTTACTAGGAAAATCCTTATCTCTGCTACATTTCCTGTAATTGGACTCGATTCCCTGGCCCTCAAACTAAACTGAATTTGAGTTTCTTCATCAACCTTTTTATCGTCCTACTGCTGGGCACAGGTCTCCTCTCATACAGAGAAGGATTGAGCGTAATCGCCACGCTTGCTCAATGCAGGTTGGCGATTTCAGACTTAAAGTCCAGGTTTCCTCAAGATGTGTTCCTTCATCTTCAGTCATTGGTGTCCAAGATATACTTAGAAAGTACATATAACTTTAGAAAAGTTGCATTGGTACTTGCCTGACCTGGAATCGAACCCGCGCACTCATACTTGAGAAGCTGGTGTTTAAACCACTAGGCCACCACGACTTGTCTTTAATGTTTTTAGCCTCTATACTAGTATCTCGAGCTTGTTGAAAACTGGGATTGATTACTAGTTTAACACTCTCACCGCCACCCATATATAGAATTTGTCAGTGCTGCAGGCCGTGCGGTCTGCCGGCGAGTCGCAGCTTTGCCTACCAGTGCAGGCCGCGGCGAAAAATCTATAACGAGTTTAGCAGGCCATACGGTCCGCCGGCGGGCTCATTGTGTATTTTTACTAGCAGGCCGTGCGGTCCGCTATGATCTCGCAATTTCAAATTAATTTTACAGCGCATGGCCTGCTGTGCCAGAAAAGTGAAGCTAATCGATGCAAAGTTTACTTTTTTACCTACAATTTAAAAAAAAAATGTTGCTTTATCTTTAAATTTATAGGATAACTAGAGGGTTGATTACAAGGATGAAAAAGCAGTTTTAAATGAAATGAACTTAGTTTTAATAATAAAATGACATTATTATTGCCTTATAATGGCACTATGGAAATTGGCAAAACATTCGGAACACACACTGGGATTTGAAGGGCAAAGTAAGCACACCGTATTCACTTTTTTTGTAACTTTACATGCTTCTATACTTGTCAGGCCTTCTTCTCTCTTCTTTTCATAGCAGTGGATGCATCTTCTTCTGACAATTCTGTTGCGATGGTCGACCATCGGAGACTTTCCAAATTTGTGTCTACTCGAGCAATCCTGGTTATTTCGATCACGTCTCCTTGATTTGTCCAAACCCATCAATGTACGGCAAATATTTTCCTTGAACGTAGTTATTGTATATTTTTTAGATGTCAGGTTTTTGGTTTTTTTGAACAAAATAAAGGCATTGATCAAAGACGTACTAAATATAAGTTCTATAGCCAATTTTTGGAACCAACGCAAGTTTCTCCTCGCAGGATTAGAATAGCTACCCATCTGATCTGAATAATCAATTGAACATTTATGTCGATTATAGTCCGCTATCAGTGTTGGTTTCAAAGTCACTTTATTGCGGTTTCTCTTGCTGCGTACGCTGACAAAACCAGGTGTATGTCGAGTTGATAGAGCCAACACATCACGCTTATCTTTCCAGCGTAGAATTAACACACCGTCTTCATTTTCCATTACACAGGTCTCGCCTTTCTTCAGTTTCTCTTTCAATAACTCTTTTGGTAGCCCTTTCCTGTTCTTTCTGAGAGTTCCCAATAAGTGAGTATTTTTTTGTAGTAAATTATTAGCCAAAGTGACACTTGTATAGTAATTATCAGTTACGATACTTCTTCCAGTATTTAAGTACTTTTCACTGAGTTTCATGACTATTTCACTCGATATGTTTTGTGTGGCTGACGTAGTCTTTTTTCCTTCATATACAATCAAGTCGTAGGTATATCCGTCGTCGTCGCAAATTTTAAATAATTTTATTCCGTACTTATGTCGCTTTCCAGGTATGTATTGCATAAAAGCAATCCTGCCACGAAAAGCCACCATTGTTTCATCAATGGTAAGAAACTCTCCAGGTATTTTGTATTGATCGAATTTTTTTGAAAGAATCTCTACGAAGCGCCTTATTTTTATCAGTCGATCTGCTCCTGCCATGCCAACATGATAAGTATCTTCGAAATGCCAGCATCGAAGTAATATTTCAAATCGGTTTCTACTCATCACTCTTTTTGCAACATTGTTTTCATATAATACGTCTGTACTCCAATAATCACTAACTTTAGGCAGTTTTTTGATCCCCATCCAAAGTAGTAAGCCGAGAAATTTCTTTATTTCGGCAGCATTACAATCTTTCCACTTAGACAAGCGGCTGTTTCGTGATACACGTTCGAGTATTTGTTTTTTTGTTGCGTACGAATTAGTCATCTGTACCATCAAATCAATTATCTCGTCATCCAAAAATAAAAAGAAAAAGTCTAATTCGGTTTGACAATCTGAATTAATGTTTTTCATACCTGGATCAACAGTAAACAGAAACTGTTTTTTTCTTGAACCATTTGACGACGGCATATTCCACCTAGAATTCGGCATACTCTGAGGTCTTGCGGCTTCTGACGAATGTTGATGTTGGTTACTAGTAGGTAATTCAACGACTTCTTCAGAAAGTGAATCAGAATGTCTGCTCAAGCTCTCCGATTCTTCGTCTGTAGACGGTTGGTAGTCTGGGTCATCCTCTGAGTCTGACATAATGTTAAAAACTTGGCACAAGTAACAAAAATTAGAAGAAAGTAGTGGAATTACGCAAAAAGCGCGCGAAAATGCAACCGTTGCAGGCCGTGCGGACGCCGGCGACCTAATAATTGATTGCTATGAGTGGCGTGACAGACTCGATATTTTTGGTAGGTAGTAACGGAAATTTGTTTAGATTTCAGCGCGAAAGATACGGTATGCCGGCGGCCCATATGGCCTGCTGATCTCGGTTAGTGCAACTTAAAGGTGCCGTGCATTACTCGAAAATATACGTCCCGCTGGCGGACCGTATGGCGATGAGAGTGATAAACATGAATCTGTAAAAAAAAAAAACGAAAAATCGATTTCAAACATTTATAAGATCTTTGAACATTGTTTCTGTAAAACATTAGAATGTATGCAGATGTGTCGATATATTAGGTACTAGGTCAGCGAAATTAATTTTTGTATTTTAAATACAGAAAGTAGATATTAGTTTTAAATAGGGATATTTCCTGGGTAAAAAAAATGATTCTATTTAGTCCGTCATTCAGATTATAGAAAAATATTGGATACATATATTTTGTTTTATCAAAACAATAAAAATTGATAAATATAAAAGGCATCAAAGATCAGGAGTGGTGGCTGGTGACGTCACTCGTTGCTAAAAACTATAGCATGGAGTGACGTCACACGAGTTTTCAACGCACTGTGTCATCTTCATTTTTTGTTTATATGAAAAAAGAAAAAAATACGTGTCCAGTATTTTTTGGAAATCTGACTGACGGACTAATTAGTTTTTTTTAGTCAACTACCTTATTGATAGTAACAAAGTATTATGCCATTAGAGTAACAGTGGTGGCTTAGTGGTATGGGCTACGACTTACGAGTTGTCGTAGGTAGGTAGGTAGGTAGGTAGGTAGTAGTCGTAGGTTCGAAGCCCATCAGACGCTTTACTATGTTTAAATTATTTGATGACCACTGCTCTCAACGACGGTGAAGGAAAACATCATGAGGAAACCGGTATGCCCTAGTGCCAAAAACTTCTAAGACATGTGACATCTAAAAACCCGCACTGGACCAGCGTGGTAGATTACGGCCCAAGCTCTAGCTATAATTATTAAAAAAATATGCAAAATTAACTCTGTTTCCCTTTGACGCTAAAACAACAAAACGGATTGGGATGACATATTTTTTTTTATTTGTTATTTATCACTCTTACAACTGTCCTTACAGGCCTTAACCTAATGCGACAGTGCAGTTATCCACTAATACTTAAATATACACTAATTTTTAAATACAGTATGTTAAGAAAACCCTGTCCGATCCGTGAAGGTGTTTTTAGGTATTGATAACCGATTCTACTAATTCATACAAAATCGGGCTAAACTTAAAAAAATATCTCCCTAAAAAAAAAATATTATTTCGCAAAAAGAGGTAACTTAATAAATATGCGTTAACCACCATTCCGCAGGCGGCGGGCGGCAGGGCACGCGGCACGTGGTCGCATCGCTATTCGCTCATAATAATACCCGTGTTGTCACTTTTTAAAAATTACCAAATTTCGGGGAAGTTGGAATTAATTCGCGGGAAAAAAAGATTATTTCAAAATTCATTTGTATTGGTACTATGATGACTACGTAAAAATTTATATTATATTTGGTCATGGGTTTACCTAACCTTTATTATACTTGTGGGTCGGACAGGGTTTTCTTAACATACTGTATAACTAACAATACTTATTAAAACTCTTGCGAGTTCACTCAAAGAACACGAAAATACATCCAGTCTTTCATGGATTTCGTTCACCACACGGATTGCACGGGTGTGGGGTGCTTTCGTCACTAGGTTGGTTCTGGCCACAGGCACGTTTAGCAGTTGCGGGCGTCGCCGCCTCCACACGTACCGGTCCGGCACTGGAAGCTCTAGCTGACAAGATATATATAATAGACAATATACACATATAGACCTTGACTCGGATAATGACATAAGCTAGTTCTCATCTTGGATCGTAGAAGAAGTTGTGAGCAATAGCTAGTTCAAAATATATTAAGAGGGGACTCTAGTGCCGAGGAATTAGGGAAACAGGAATTTGAAGAAACTATTGCCGTCGCTCTGCTTCCAACCTCTCCCGGTAAAGTGCGAAAAGGGCAGTTGCAGCTTAGGCTGATTTTACCTACAAAAATGTTGACCAAAAACGTTTTGTATTGCGCTGTTTTCTTTTTCAAAACACGACAGATCTCAATTATTTTCAATATCAACATTTAGAGGAAAAGTATACCTATGCTTCTATTATTTTCTTTTTTGTCAAAAACTTATCAAGTTTGTGTAATAGTCGTCTGACGAACGCGGTAAAAATAGGTTATTTTTCGGGATTTTGAAGTATCATATTTCTTTTATTAATTAAGTTTCTGAAAAAATCAAATAATATAGGCACATGTAATCACGGTGTCAAATTGTAGAAAAAAAAATTGCCCTAAAAGCGTTATCCACGAAGAAAACTGCGGAATACGTTTGTATGGATAAAGCACCACTAGAATCCCCTCTTAAAGTCTTCGCTTTCGGGTTGCCCCGCTATACATTAAATTTTACAAGGTAAATATTGAATGTATACACAAAAGCTTAACCAATAAATAAATTTTCCCTTATCAATTGAATTACAACAAAAATAAACGATATTCTTTTTGCTATAGTAAACAATTAATATTATCAATTCATAATAAGATATTGGGTTTAAAAAAAAAAAGGTAAACTTAGGGATCTTTAGCCCTTATACAACGATATTTTTTGTTTATGCTTTGTTCAGAATAAGCAATTGAAACGATTCCAATCATTTTTACATCGTGTTATATTTTTTCCCAAATACGTTTAAAATTAGTAGTCGTGGTGGCCCAGTGTTTAAAACACCAGCCTCTCAAGTATGAGTGCGCAGGTTCGATTCCAGATCAGGCAAGTACCAATGTAACTTTTCTAAAGTTTTATGTACTTTCTAAGTATATCTTGGACACCAATGACTGAAGGTGAAGGAAAACATCGCACAACCCGCATCGAGCAAGCGTGGTGTTAACGCTCAATCCTTCTCTGTATGAAAAGGAGACCTGTGCCCAGTAGTGGGACGATGAAAAGGTTGATAATGATGAAAAATGATGACATTTAGAAATTGTTGCGGTGTGGTTACTGAGCGCGGTACTAAGTTTACGCGGGCGCATGCCCCCGCTCAGCTGACGCCACAGGTTAATCCCCCCGGCTCGCCCGCCTGAACGGAGCGTGAACCATATTTTTGTTGGGACAACCAAGTAGAATAGCAAGCTCATAACTTTGTGGTTTTTCATGATATCTTTTTGACATTTTGTATAGATTCTTTACTTAAAAATACTGGGCACGTGTTTCGGATTTTGCATAAACAAAAAACAATGTTGTATACATAATATATACAGGCTGTATCTGACATCGTAACGCAAACTTCGCGAAAAGGCTAGACCGCATGCCACTAATAAAATTATGATAGTCATTTATGTCGTTAATGAAAGGTTACAGACTTCACAGTGCTTAAAAAAGCCGTGGGGGTTTATAGGTATGGCGTTTATGCCTGATGTGAACTCTATTAAATCAGCTGATAAGATAGTTTTTCGAGTTTTGTTTTCCTTGCGCTTTTTTGTGTAATTAGCGGATTAATTAATTTTTACTTTAAAATCTTATTGGATTATAAAAGTATAGCAATTATGAACGGTCTAAAGTGTAAAAAACTACATATATATTTTTAAATCATGTAAAAGCCGATGAAAAATTCCACCACTGGGGGGTTCAAAATCATGTACTCGATCCATGGTACTCGTTTGTGCGTCGATGTCAGATACACCCTTTATACTATGTATGTATAGTGTTTAAAATGATATTGATTGCACTTAGCCTGGATTAATTCACCGCTATAACTTTTTTATTGAGTTTGCGTCTTTAAAATTTGAATAAACCCCGAAAAAAACAGACTTATCAGGATAAAACATAAAATATTTTAAACATTCTCAGGACACACATTTACAGTAATGATATAGCCTAGATCTTAAGGCTGTCCAATAAGTAAGTACCTGACTTCAAGGCCTCAAACTCAACGCTTACACACCTGGGTCTACTTAATTATTTTCCTCAGCTTTCCCAGACAATGCTGTCATAATTTTGAAGGCATTTTTGTTAAAAGTTACAAAAGTGTGTGCGTTTCATAGAGTGATGAAGACTATAGAGGATCTTAGGTTTTTTTTAACATTATAAATTAATGCTTGACCGCGATCCTGCCTGTTCGTAATTAGTGATGTAATCCTTGATGGCGCTAGTTTATTAAGAGTATTTACTCTAGCCTCGAAGACACTTTCTTTTCTTTTTTTAAAAAGAAAACGTTGCCCCTCACTAGGAATTTCCTCTGTATCATGGGTGCATTTACAAACATATAAACTCACATACATAAACAGACCCGGAACAACTACTTGCAGGTTTATTTTTTATAATTATAAACTAGCACTTGACCGCAATCCCGCCTGATGGTAAGCAGTGATGCGATCGTTGATGGTAAAGCGCGCTAGTTTATTAAGAGCCTATTCACTCAGAAAAACTGAGCGAATAGGAAGGAAGGCGGCAGTTGAGCGAGGTGATGCAATGTTAAACCCAACAACATGACCAACGATGCTGCGCCAAAGGGAGATTGATCTGAAGACCCTCCACGACCAAACTCCCAACACAACAACATTTGGCGCATCGTACCCGGTCATACAAAGATTTGTTCCGTGTGGCAATCGGACCCGCGAAACGCAGCGTTGGAGTCGCACTATGCTAACCAACGGAAAGACATCGAATAACGGGAAAAAGTTGCCAGCAAGATGTTCCAGTTCTTCGATTTACGCGGTACGAGTATAAAAGACAAGGCGAAACGCTTCGTCCGCTAGGTCATTAATATGTGAGGAAAAAAAGCATTGACAACAGTGATGGCCTAGAGGTATCGGCCGCGACTAACAAGTTATACTTTCGAGCCCCATAAGTGGCTTAAATGAGATGTTTCATTTTGGTGAGATAACCCTTTATTAAGGTACCCATAACAGTGGTTATGACGTTTGGTTGGAAACCTTGACAGTTCTATTTTCCCGTTGTGTTCGTGTCGAGTGCTGATTTGAGTTGATTGTGTTTATTCAATGGGCCGTATGTTCGGAATTCGTGTTTTTTTTTTTCGCAGTCATATGGTAGATAATATAGATACGATAGCCTTAGATACATGACACGTAAATCAAATGTCCACCATATTTATTAGTAGTTATGTTGGCCCTTGGCCGAGTTAAATTGAATCTGTATAAAAACTAAGCCAAAATATAGGAAATTAACATTAAAAACAGTAAACTACTTTTTTTTTAAGATATAAAGACTATTTAATATTTATTTTCAAATATATACAATCTTATAAAACTAAATAAATACAAATTACTAAATAAAGCTATTACCCTAATTAAAACTATTAATAAATTACAATACAGCATCAAAAAATTCGTCATCATCGCTGTCGACTGGTAATGTACCCAAGAGACTGGCAGCATTGCCGCGTTGAATGGCAATGCTTAGTCTCTGGCCAAGGTAAAAGCCAGCCCTTGGGTCACGGGAAGTGTCAACAAGCCGTTTGGACAGTTCATTAAAAAGGCAAAGAGCACTCGGACCCCACGGCCCAAGAGTTTCAACCCCAAACGGCTCGAAAATATAATTTCCGATAAGGTTGTTATATTTTCGCCGTTTGAGGTTTTCTGCAGCCGCAGCAGCAACGCCAGCACAGCACGTCGATCCAGGAAGATGGGATGGCGCAAGAGTATCGACGCAAGTTGCATCCCACACTAAAGGCCTACCCATCTTCCAAGGAAATAAGGACATGCCGTCCGGTCTCTTGCCATCATCGCGCACCAAGCCATTAGGTTCTAATACAGCTGGAACGCCGACAGTGACAAGAGCTCGTCGAATGATGTCGTTAATGTTTGCGTGCCGAGCTAAGCGACCCGCACTTCGGCTGCAAGCCAGGCCGTGGTGTCCGAGGCTGTTGACATCTGCACCACAGTGACAGCGATGAGGAGAACAGCAAGGAGCTCCTAGTCGTAAGGAAGCAGCGATGCGGAAAGTGGTGTCGTCGAACAAAGTGCCTATGTTCGACGAAGGTAGTGCATGAAGCCAAAGACCCGACTCCCACCTTCCCACAGCTAGCAGGCGCGCACGCTCCGCATCAGTAGCAGACGAGACAAGTAAATTGTTCCGTACTACTCTACAGAGCGGCTCGTCCCACTGTCTCTGGGAAGATGAATTGCTGGGTGGATCTGTATTCGGGCAAGTGGTTCTCCAGGAATCCATAGCCTCGGAGAAGAACGGTACATCAAAATTAATCAGTGAGGGGGCTAAAATTTTCCTGATTAATTTATCAGTGCCGTGGACCGAGGATATGAAAGCCGGTAAACTAATATCAGAAATTTTGCGGACGCCGAGGCCCCCCATACGAATCGGGAGAGTAGCTTGTGCCCAAGCTCGGTCGTCCATGGCCACATTTAAAATCGAAGTTAATGTATGCCTGATAATTTTGTCCATTTTGTCTAAAAGGTGAGTGTGCTTCCATAAATGGGAAGCGCGAAGGAAGTAAATTAATTTAGGGCTAAAACAGCAGTAACGAATTAAGGTTATGGCCGAATGCATATTAATTTGCAACAATCTGTCCGAAACGTCATTGAAATTTTGAATTTTTTCGTCAATGAAAATGGGAAAGGAATTCTCGAAGATTGGAGACCCAAGGAGACGAAGAGATGTTTTTTCGATAATTTTGATATCTGGAGCTATTGACTTAAATTTTGGGAGTGCCAGGTGTCTGTCAGTACTGTCGGCTAAGTATAGTTCACATTTTGAAAGATTGAGATCGAGGCCTATGGAGTGAAGTTCATTTTGTAGGAATTGAAGGTCAGTTAGTACTGTTTCTACATCGCCTCCCAAAGTTCCATCATCGAGATACCAAACGTTAAATTTGGAATTTAGCTGTCGAATAATTGGGTGAATGGCTAAACTAAAAATCACTGGCCCGAGGGGGTCACCTTGTTGACAGCCAACAGCAGATTCCATGAGATTGTCCCGAAATAGTAATTTAGAAGGGTGTCTGTAACATTGCCAAATGAAACTATAAATTTGGGGTATTTCTTTTCTAGTTTCTGTCAGCAAGGTGTCCCTATTAACAGAGTTGAAGGCATTCTTTATGTCAACCTTCAGGATGACCTCACCTTTTCCAGAATTTAGGTAGGTCGACAAGGCATGTACGGCAGCCTCACAGCCCCCTTTGGAGCCGAAACCTAGCTGCAGGGGCTGAAATTTTTCCGAAACTACCTCACCATAAAATTTACAACAGATTTTGGCTGCCATACGACGGTAGGTGGTGCCCACGGCAATTGGACGAATGCCGCCATCCTTCTTACGCAGGGCGCAAAGATTAGCCCCGTATAAAACATCGATGACTGCCTCATTCACTTTGCCGGAGAGCATAAGATTTATCAGAACCGTAAGCTCCTTCAAGAGCGACTCACCAGCTGCCCCGGCGCCTGAACAAATAAGGTCCTTCAGGTGCTGAGGACTCAGACCGTCAAGGCCTCCAGCCGATCCGCTTCGGAAGGAGCGAACGGTTGTGATTACATCTCGACCTGTAATGGTGAGGGAGTGGTGATTAGGATCAGGGGGGTCGGGAAAAGAGAGGCCATCCGCTGCGGCAGGGTGTTTGCTCAAAAGAGCAGCGAGTATTTCAGGGGAACACGGTGCTACCACATCACTGCTAAAAAGAATCCTGGCAGCTCCGCTAATGTCACCCTCCCCTAACTTAGATTCCACGAGATGAGATATACCTCTTGTAGGCGGACATCTCTGTGTCAATTTGGGATCTAAATCAAAAGCCGAAAGGTTGCAATTTTCTTTAATTTGTGCCGTCAAAGTCTTTTTGGTAGCCAAGTTCTTTTTCAAATGTAAAATTCTGTAAGGGAAGGTGAGTAGTTGTTCCCAAGCACTTAGCGAGTTCTCACGGGCGGCAAGACGTACGCAACCTGCTAGGTGTTGTGCCACTAGATGTCTAGCGCCGCGGGGAACTCGCTTTAAAACTGGAACAGAGTTTTTGAATTTTGATAGGGTTTTCCAAAGTGGGTTTAAAGTAGATGTAGCTGGTGTTGAAGGTGTAACTATAGATACAGGGTCTGAGGTGACTGCATTTTGTGGTTTGTGCACTTTTCCAATGTGCACATTCAGACCCCGCTTACCTTTAAAAAATCGGGCCTGGGTACATAGCGGACACTTTTCCAGGGTGCTCTGTGATGTTGAAGGTTGACATGCACTAATATCCGTCACATCGCTGCTACCACTAAACATTTAAATAAAAATATTCACCTTATAACTACAATATCTAAAAAAATAACAAGAAATACAAAAACACTAGAAAATGAATAAAAAGTCTAGGTGACACAGATGACAATCGGCGACAGGAGCGACGCATTCGCAGGCGGACTAGGCCGTTGCGCCGCAATTCGGCGCAGCCCTAGCAACCGTAGCCTGGAGCTGCCTGGAGTTGCACGACGAATTTCATAAAATATTGTGTTTCAATGGATGATGTGTTGTGGAAAATTTCAAATATTTATATTCTTGTTGTTGAATAGGACTTTCTTTATTCTTCACAACACTCTCTCAATCCTATTCCACCCGACCTTGCTGTCGAAAACGTTAAGAAGTCAAATTCTGCCATCTCGATCAATTGAGATCAATTGTAAAAGATTTTTCAAATTCAAATTATTATTTTTATAAAACAGATTGTAGTAGTTTTTCAAATCAAAATTGAATTATTGATTTGATGAAGATATAACTATTTTAGAGAATTTTTAAAACGGGAGCAGAATGTTTACGTGACAGCTGACAGCTTTATTTTCGGATCTGGATACTCCTCTCGAATCTTTGAGATCAGGAGGGTTCCTAAGCCGGCGCCTGTGCCTCCTCCCAAGGAATGTGTTAATTGGAAACCTTGAAGACAGTCACATCCTTCAGCCTCTTTTCTGACCACGTCTAGGACAGAGTCTACTAATTCGGCGCCTTCCGTATAATGTAAACTACTCGTATAGCGTAAATATACCTGGCATTAACTGTACAATGTGCTGGCTCAGGCTCCATACATTTCTGAAACATTTCTTTTGTTTTTATTATTTCATCTCCACTGCTCTCAAAAACGGCAAAGGATAATATCGTAAGGAAACCGGCTATCCTAGAGCCAAAATTTCTCTCTCTCGGCTCCTCATACTTAGAGCTGAAACTCAAAAAATTAATTGATCAAATACATACGTGTGAGGTATCTATGTATAGGTCTTCAAAAATGATATCGAGGTTTCTAAATTTTTTTTTTTTTCTAAACCGAATAGTTTGCGAGACAGACGCATCCAAAGTGGAAAAAAGTTGGTCTCTCTCTAACTTCTAAAATAAGAAAATGAATAAAATAAGAAATCTAAAAAAAAAACATTTGATATACATTACCAACGACAATTGTTTTGAATGAGGTCTAATAAGTAGTTTTTTTTTTAAACCTCGTAAATGTTAAACCGCTTATTACCGCGTAATCTTTCATACAGATAACATAAATCCTTTAATTTCATAAATCAATGGTACGGAACCCTTTGTGCATGAGTCCGACACGCACTTGGCCGGTTTTCTTTATACAGTGATGGCGTTAGGAGTTAAACACGTCTGTAAGGTGGATGACGCGATTGATACAATGGCTGAGAGAGAGCTCGACTGCTGCGCTGCGTGACGCGGGTCCGATTCCCGCACGGAACAAATATTTGTATTGCCTACAATCAGTTGTTCCGGATCTGGCTGTTTGTGTAAGTGACTTTATATGTGACAACATAACGCACCCACGATAAAGGAGAAATTCCTAGTGTGGCCAAAGTTTTTAACAAAACAGGAAAAATAATTGAATGCGTAAGTGTAGATGAGGACTATCGTTTACATCAACTTGTTATAGTCATAAACCGGAAAACTGACCACAGTCTTATCATAGTATCGAATTTCCCAGTAACTGGGTTGTAGTGGTCAGATAAGTAGTCGCCTTATGTATAATATTCTGCTGAATCCGGTTAGACAGAAAGCCAACCCCAACAAAGTTGGGAAGGCCAGATGATGTTAATAAAAACTAAAAATAAGTTCACTAGACACTTGTATTTTATATATCCATTTTACCGACAGATGTACCCTACACTATTTGTACTGGTATGGTAGGGTACAACACGTTAAAGGTGCGACGGGATTTTGCGCTCGCAGCTTATGTAGTGAAGCTACTGCGTGGCAAAGCGCATAACTCGGGAGTGCTGCGGCACCTGGAACTCTGCGTGCTAGATCGGCACGTATGGAGGCGGCGACGCCCGCCCTTGCTTGCTGTGCCTGCAGAACCAATCTGCTGGCGAAATGTCCTCTTATGAGAGCCATGCGCGTAGTGGAAGAAGTTCATGAGAGAGTTGATGTACTGTGATGCAACTTGAGTGAATTCGCAAAAGTTACACTACATATCATATATAACTCCAATGTAGGCCAAGTTTTTAGTTAAAGTGTACAATTTTATATAAGATTTAGATTAAGAATTAATATGTAAGGCCCCGCTATCGTATTGGATCGCAGATCTGTAAGGGTAGTTGGAGGTTTTATAAATAAATAAATAAATTCGGTTGTACACTCAGAGGAATCGTGTGTCGTGTCTGCTTGATCATGTTGTTGTGATTTTATTTGATAAAAAGTTAAACATTAACATCATGGCAATAAAGTAGAAATTTACATGCTATATGATCGTAGTAACAAAAATACCGCTTCGGTATGCTTGAGGCTACTGCATCGGTAGCTTTGAGGATGCTTCGGGATAGTTCGGGATCCTTCGGTAAGCCGTCGCCGCCGCGCCGCTGACGCCGAGGCAACACTCAACACCACGACATAATAACACAACAGTGATAACACGCAGGTGCGGCATGCGTAAGACCTTTCGCTCCCCAAGGCTAGGGTTCCTAGAACGAAAATCGAATTTCCGGAGCAAATTCCGGGCATCGGATGAAATTTTCAAATTTCTCCGTAATAAATCGTGCATATACAAATATTTAGTTTCCTAAATTCACAAGGTACGCAGTGCACAACACAAGTGTGGTATGACTATGATTGTGAATGATGAACGATTAACACGAGCGAGGAGGGAGAAGCGCCTCTCCTCTGCTCCGCAGCACTAAGTATGAGAAATAAAAATATTTGATTTGTTAAGGTTTGTTGTTGTAGAAATTCCTGGCGGCTTAGGATTCCCCCCACATTCCGGACAAAGCACTATATTACCTGTAAATTCCGGACGTGTGGCAACCCTATCCCTACCTAAGAACATTGGAGTATGCCAAGGCATAGTTTCCGACAGTGTGCGTTTGCATGTAGGAATGCCGAAGGATCCTTTTTCTTACCCTTGCTGATAATGAGCACCGAGCCTTAGAGCATGTGTCATTATCCACTCTAAGATAAGCGTAAAAGCGGATTTAAAACCGTTTTACTCCAGTAGGTACGAGCGTATCCGACGGATTATGGATCTCCCCGCTTTCAACTCATTCACCAAACAACGAGGAACTCTAGTTTATTTCGAGAGAACACGACAGAAATATAAAACCGTGAAGTAACGTCTGGATTATTAGGCAGTCTGTGGGCACATTCACAATTCTGTATCTCCTACTTATTTCTTTAAGAGACGACCCGCGACATCTTTGTATGCTAATTCAGCTATTTTGGAGAACAAAAGGAAGGAACAGTTTATGTTATATTTCGTTTTGCTTGCCTTTCTCCTTGTGACGAAGGCTTGAAGTTACGTAGTATGATAGCTATATTATTGTAGTTTTTGCATATGAGAGATCGTAGCTGTATGACTTTGTGGAGGCATGAGGAACAGGGAGTACAGTTCACTCCTCCTCCATAGAAAAGGGAGGATCCTCGGACCAGACAGGTGTTATGTCTGGCGGGCACTTGCCCGATGGTTGAAATTGGGAAGCTGTATATATGCTAGTTGCACGGTAAACTCTGATTGCGAGATATAGAATTCGTGTGACGTCAGTATGACGCGGTGTTCCATGTGGCGTTTGTAGGTACCGCTACATCACTCCGCTCCGAAGACCGGAGGTAGATAATAGGCTGAGTCTTGTATCTTGCAATGCTTGCCAGGTCAGCTCAGGTTCCAGTGAGTCGGAACCGGTTGCCGCGTAGTTCACGGTGAGTCGGAACTGTCTTCGGAGATTCACCAGTGAGTCGGGGTGGTGGCGCTGCGTTATAATCCAGTGCGTCGGATGTCGTACAGCGTCGGGTTGAGGCTGGCTGCTGAGTCGACCAGGAGAGAGGGCTCTACTTGTTGACCGGCCGAAAGTACAGTGTGCCGTGCCGAGGTTGCTGACGAGGTTGAGGGTGATGACCAGGTGTGCCCAGTCGCTGCATGCTTGTGGTCAGGATACCCGTTGTAGCCGTGGGTGCTGGCTGGCTGGGCAATTCGTCGCCAAAGCTTGTGAGACTGATGATGATGACGTCACACTGAAGTTGTTGCACGAAGGCTGCGCTCACGTTCATCACGTCGGGGTCACCAGTGTGGAGGCATGAGGAAAAGGGAGTAAAGTTCACTCATCCTCCATAGAAAAAGGGAGGATCCTCCGACCAGACGGGTGTTATGTCTGGCGGGCACTTGCCCAATGCTTGAAATTGGGAAATTGTACGTAGGTATGATAGTTGCAAGGTAAACTCTGATTGCGAGATGTAGAATTCTTGTGACGTCAGTATGACGTGTTGTTCCATGTGGCGTTTGTAGGTACCGCTACAACTTTGAGGGTAGAATAAAAGTCAGCGTAATCTATTTTGAAATGGTTTCGTCCAAATTTGAAGGACCACGCGTAGTCTCTCGGCATGGGCGTCAGGGGGGGCAAGGGAGGGGCACCAGCACATGACGAACACCCCTAATTACCAAAAAAATTATAAACGAGGACTTATCTCTAATTTTTAATAATTAAATGTTAAATAAACACGCAGTAGACACTGACTGTACACATTGAGACATTGCAGTCGTCGTGGCCTAGTGGTTAAAACACCAGCCTCTCAAGTATGAGTGCGCGGGTTCGATTCTAGGTCAGGCAAGTACCAATACAACTTTTCTAAAGTTATATGTACTTTCTAAGTACTTATATCTTGGACACCAATGACTGAAGGTGAAGGAAAACATCTTGAGGAAACCTGGACTTTAAGTCTGAAATCGCCAACCCGCATTGAGCAAGCGTGGTGATTACGCTCAATCCTGCTCTGTATGAGAGGAGACCTGTGCCCAGCAGTGGGACGATGAAAGGGTTGATGATGATGATGATGATGAGACTCTGATTGACAGTATGTATGGTTTAATTACAAAAAAAAACCGAATCTTTTATCGTAACAAAATTAATCAATCCTATTAATATAAATGCGATTTTTTTTCCATATGGAGGTATATTTGTTACTCTTCCACCCAAAACAGAATTGGATGAAATTTGACATACATGTGGTTTATAACTAGAGTACTTTTATCCTGATTTTCCCACGGGACAGAAATTTTGCGATTGATCCCACAGGGCAAAGCTAGTGCTGTAATAATCTTTGTTCATTAACAAATCCCTGAGTTTATTAGGGTCCCGTAGCCAAATGGCAAAAAACGGAACCCTTATAGATTCGTCATGTCTGTCTGTCCGTCTGTCCGTCAGTATGTAACAGCCCTTTTTTTCCGAAACTATAAGAGCTATACTGTTGAAACTTGGTAGGTAGATGTATTCTATGAACTGGTTTCGGTGTATGGTAAATGAGTGTATGCCAAACGATTTTCTGCGAAAAGAAGTTAATGCTATCCGTTGCTATGCAAAATAAAATTATGACGTAAAAAGTTCTGCTATTAAGGGTGGAACCTTATTGGAGCACTGGAAAAATATATGCTTCAATGTGTGCGAGAATCTACCACGCTGGCCCAGTGCGGGCTGATAGATGTCACATGGCTTCGAAGTTTTGCCTCTAGGAGATGCCGGTCGCAGTCTTTAGCGTACATAATATTATTACAAGCTAAACTTATTATATTATAATTTTCCCCCAATATTAACTAAATGTACCTATATTTCATATCGGCAAACTTGTTGACTCTGGCAATCTGCCAGTCAGTGGCAAATTACTTCGCCCATTTTTCACGCTATTTGACTCGTGTAATGTTACTAATGGGATCTACTTAATTTTTGTGGTTTAGAATATTATAACACTTAATGTGAACATATCTACTTACATACTTGTGGGTACGGTTGACAGAGCAAGAGATTTTTTTTAAATATAAATTATAAACTAGCGCTTGACCGCAATCCCGTCTGATGGTAAGCAGCGATGCGCTCGTTGATGGTAAAGGGCGCCAGTTTCTTAAGAGCCTATTCACTCTAGCCTTGAAGACACTCAAATTGTAGTGTGACGGAAACACCACCAAATTGTTCCAGTCCCTCGATGTGAAACGCTTCGTCCGGATCGTAGTGGTGTCAACAACGTAAGAGTGGAAAGTCGCCGTACGACGGGTCGTCCGATGGTGGAACGGAGATAGGGGGAATTAAATCATGCAATTCCCTTGCACACTCGTCAGAATGCATGCTATAGAAGACCGAAAGGGTGGCTACTCTACGCCTGTGCTCCAAGCTTTGGAGACCGAGTTCGAGTTAAATTTGGTTCGCCAATCAGCCTCTTCGCACGCTTCTCTACTGAATCCAAATTAGCCAGGTGACATTTCGCAGCACCAGCCCAAATGTGGCTGCAGTACTCCACACACGAGCGAAGCTGCACTGGTGTGAAGTACCGCCGCGCCTTTGCGATGACGCCAAGTTTTCTGGCAGCCACCTTGGCCTTGGACTCAATGAACCGCCCAAAATTTAAGTTCGAGGAAATCTCAACTCCCAAAAGCTGAAGGCCGTCGGTGCACTCTAAGGATACATTCTGAAAAGTAGGAGCCAAGGCGAATGGGCTCCTTTTGGCGGTAAAAATACACGCCTGTGTTTTGGCGGCATTGAATGAAGATATTTGTATGACCTACAAAAAGTTGTTCCGGGTCTGGAGTATGTTGTCTGCAAAAGATCGCTCTTAGCGTCAAGACCGTTCCTTTGTAAAGTCTTTATACAGCGTGAAATTTTAATGGTTGTTTTCCCGCAGCGAAACGGTTTTGTCTTAGCAATATAATCGTTTCATCAATAAATAAAATATTAGAAACATAAAATGGCAGATTTAACATAGTGATAAAAAAACTCGAAAGTGAGCACGAACCAATAGTAAACTTCTGATAATCTACAGCTGAATGGCGCGCGGCCATTGACCCGCGTGCTTCAACTATTATCCATTCATACTTTTGCGGGCTTAGGATTTTCATAAATACTTTTTAGCTGCAATTTACTGAACACGAAAATAAAATTATTATCTAAGATAATTGTTTGTAATTTTTGCACGCAGACTACTTTATGTCGTATCACTACAGTCGAGAGCTTATTTTACTTTGAACATTTATAAAGCGGCAACGCCTTTGAACGGTAGTGTTTTTGAATGCTAGTTTGAGCGGTAATTTTTTGTATTGGTACATTTAAGTTATTTTATACCTTATTAACGCACATGACAGATTTTTTTGGTTTGAAAATTTTTTTCTTTTATCGGCATGGCGGCGAATTTTCGGATTGTTGCCTACAAGCTGTTTTATGCCCTATCACTGCGCGCGGGAGCTTATTATGGTTTGAACATTAAATGCAAGTAGTACCTACAACTTGTAGGTAGTGAAACTAACTTTTCTCACTTTTTCGAGTTGATGATTTTTTAAAAATTATTTTATAACACAAATATTTTTATTTTTGTCTTTTACTCTATTCATCGAAAGTACTCCTTAAAGTAAATCGTTCTGCCGCGGGAAATCAACCATTAAAATTCGGCGTGTATTTATGTTCTGTAATCTATATGGTGTCTTCATAATAAAAAATATTCTATTTTATCCTATTCTATGTGTATCTGAGTTAATTGTTTGTAAGTGCACTAACGATATACGAGAAATTACTGGTATGGCAAAACGTGTAAATAAACAAAAACATGATAGCAGATTCCATTAGTATTGTTACTAATAAAAAATTGAGATAGGTATTCGGTGTCCTTGCATTGAACAACAACGACAGCCTCCGAGGCGTGGCGGTAGCGAACGAGGCCGCTGCGCAAGGAGGCGCAGGTTCGATCCCCGCGCAGTACAAATATTTGTATGCATGAATATGAATATTTGCACAGGTCTGGTCGTGCCTCGGAAAGGACGCTAAGCTGTTAGTCCGGTTGCCATGCGAATATCTAACGGCCGCCACTCGAGAACCCGTCGGGCATCGGTTCTACGGAGAATGTACCAGGCCCACTGTCACTTTAGTGCTGCAATTCTTCGGGCTTTGTCGGTAACTCTCGTTCTTCTGCGGATCTCCTCATTCCTGATTCGATCGCGTAATCTCTCTACAATTTTACAATGATTGTAGCTGAGCTTAGATCGTCACTATTTGAACGCCATCATCATCATCAATCTTTTATCATCCCACTGCTGGGCACAGGTCTCCTCTCATACAGAGAAGAATTGAGCGTAATCACCACGCTTGCTCAATGCGGGTTGCCGATTTCAGACTTAAAGTTTCCTCAAGATGTTTTCCTTCACCTTCAGTCATTGGTGTCCAAGATATACTTGAACGCCATATTGAATAATAATAATATAGAATCGTCCTTCCAATATCGGTGATCTCATCCTAATTTTCATGGGATCGGCACAACATATTTTTCATCCATACTTGTCTGTTAGACATCATCTTCTTCTTAACCGTATCATCATTCATACATTCCATCCCTTGTTTCTTTGGTGTTACCCTACTGTTATAGCCATTGAGATTTATATTCAAAACTCTTTTCACAAAATTTTCCTCATTCCTCCTTAACACATTATGCCTTTACCATGATGACCGAATTCCACACAACTTTTCAATTACCGGTGCCACTTTCAGACTTCCTCTTATGTACTTATTTCTTATTGAAGTTAGAGAGAAGGAGGCAGAAAGTTTGTTAGAAGAAGAGGCATGAAGAACAGGGAGTAAAGTTTACTCGCCTTCTGTCGCGGCGTCCAGCCTCCTTGATCAACTCGCGCTTCAAATCATGGAGCGGACGACTCGGCTTCTTCCTGAAGGCCGGTACGAGACAGGTCTACTATGGAAATCGGAGAAACCGGAGCTCCCTGATAGCCTGCCGCAAGCGAGGAAACGATTCCGCAGTATCGAAGCGAGCGTCCAGCCTCCTTTGACTAACTGACTGGCTGGATGACGGACAGACTTTTTAAGTAATGACAGGTGGACGGGACTTGACTTGCAACTACGAAAAATAAAGGGCGATTTTTCAACAAGAATTGGCTTTTGATGCTTTTGCAACAAAAAGACGACAATGACCCAACACTTTCTTAAAAAATGGAGGATCCTCCGGCAAGAGGGATGTTATGTCTGGCGGGCACTTACCCAGTGGTTGAAGTTAGGAAGTTGTATGTATGCTAATTGCAGTGGAATTCGTCTGACGTCAGTATGATGCGTTGTGTATTTGTTGCGTTTGTAGGTGATGCTACCGCTACAGATGGTATGACCAAAAAACACAGAACATTTCTATCAATTTCAGGTCGAAAACAAGTGTTATAAATGCACGCCATTTTATAGTTAATAGGTCTCTAGAAAATGTATTTTGCAACACAATTTTCTGCTACAAATTCTGAACCCGGAAAATTCAGCACCTCCCCTGAGAACGTTTGGGAGCAGCCTGCCTTCATAATAGATTATTCTTAGAGCTTGGACGTGTTTCGATATAAAAGCTATCTGAAGACAAAAATGCCAGCTTCTCATATTGCTAGAAATAACACCTATTATGAGATCACGTTTACGTTCTCCGGAGGGTTATGTCCGGTACGCTGGCTACTCGAAGGAGATACCGTAGCCCCAACCACGAACGAAAGGAACACGAATGGATTTTGGTCAGTAAAAGTCTGACACGCCTTTTACTCCATCCAAAGCGGGTAAACTTATTAGATGATTGATTGGGCTCTATATATTTTTTTTTAAATTTTCTCCTTTGTTCACAAACGTAGCTTATTGTTAACTAGTGATAAGTGACTGTTTAACCATACATTTTTGACGTTTTAACGACACTTTATTTTAATCATGGTTTATGAATAAACCCCTTAAACACTATGATGTTTATCCTACTCACAGCATATAGCATACTCGACAGAAAACAAAACTCGTCAAAAGTCGTGAAAGGTTTAGTAATGGCGCCGATTCTGTCGTTTACAAACTAAACTAATCTTAAGTTATATGCATATTTTTCTTTCCATTTCATTAAGAAAGGGAAGGATGATAAAATGTCAGTTTAGACCTGTCAAATTAGTGCGCTCCTCTCGTAAACTGGCGAATTTTTTGTCGCCATGCTTATAATCGCGTCTAAAATGTCTATGGACTATCTTAATTTGACAGGATTAAATTAAAATGAGAAGGCTCAAAGTCACTCAAAGGGCAATGGAGAGGGCTATGCTTGGGGTTTCACTGCGCGATCGAATCAGGAATGAGGAGATCCGCAGAAGAACGAGAGTAACCGACATAGCCCGAATAATTGCAACACTAAAGTGGCAGTGGGCTGGACACATTGCCCGTAGGACCAATGCCCGATGGGGCCGACGCGTTCTTGAGTGGCGACCACGCACCGGAAGACGTAGCGTGGGTAGGCCCCCGACAAGGTGGACCGACGACCTGGTGAAGGTCGCGGGAAACCGCTGGATGCGGGAGGCGCAGAACCGGTCGTCGTGGAGAACCTTGGGGGAGGCCTATGTCCAGCAGTGGACGTCTTTCGGCTAAAATGATGAAATTAAAATGTTATCTTCTATCCTTTTTTTTTTTTTTTTTTTTTTAATAATTATAAACTAGCGCTTGACCGCAATCCCGCCTGATGGTAAGCAGTGATGCGATCGTTGATGGTAAAGCGCGCTAGTTTATTAAGAACCTATTCACTCAGAAAAACTGAGCATGAACATTTCTTAACGAAATGAAAAGAAAAAGTTGCACATAATTTAAAATTACTTTAGTTTGTGAACCACAGAATCGGAGCCATTATAAAGTTAATTTTAACATACTAATGGTCCATTTTTTGTGCTAGAATTAGTGTTGACAAAAAATGTAATAATAATGTTTATCGATATGAAATTGGAATCCCCCCCCCCCCCCCCCCCTATTGACCTCCCTGGCGTACAGGACACGGAGATGCCATATTGACGTGGCATTCAAAAGACTCTCAATATGAAACAAGCCACCCATCCACGAACCGTTATAAGGAAAGCTTAGACTTTGATCCAATCATACCGCTGTTATTGGTTGTCCACGAGCCATTAGTACAAGCGTTTCCACGCCTCTTACGATATTTCATAAACTTTCAGTTCTAGAAGAAAACTTGTTACTACAACAGACTACAAACTTCGACACGCTACAAGGATAGCAAATGAGACTTTTTACTCGTAAAGAAAACTTTGCTACAGCTTACGTAATTTATTTTCTTAAGTGCTTGTTGTTAAAATTGTTGTTGATGTGTCCAAATGACTCATAGGCGGGCGTGTTATTATTGATTTTGACGTGACAACGTCTATTAAATTGGTACGGCGTGGAGTCATTCTCGAAAACACCGTAAAGCCGAATCTGACGCCACACGGAGTCCACGCCTACTTTACCCCCAGCCCTAGAGCGCCCGATGTGTAAACATGTAATAGACGTTGTCACGTTCAAATATCGGCAGTAGACGGAGTTCTACAGACAACCAATTTTTTTGTCATACTTTTTATGTTTTTAATTATTTTTATTGCATTGATAATCAACCTCTAATGTTATAAATGAGGGAGTGAGCCGAATCTACAATGAGGGTCCAGTGTCGGATGGTAGATGTATCATGGATGGGTGTATCTGACATCATAACGCAAACTTCGCGAGAAGGCTAGACCGCATGCCACTAATAAAATTATGATAGTCATTTATGTCGTTAATGAGCGGTTACGGAAATAACAGTGTTTAAAAAAATGTGTCGGCTCGGCCTTTGAACGTTGTAAGCGTGCCGCCGCGCATGTTTGTGGGTATGACGTTGACCCCTGATGTGAACTCTATTAATTAAATCAGCTGATAGGTTAGTTTTTCGAGTTTTGTTCACATTGCGCTTTTTTGTGTAATTAGCGAAAGTAAAGTATAGCAATTATGAACGGTTTAAAGTGAAAAACCTGCAGATTATTTTTGTTTTAATCGGGAAAAAGCCGACGAAAAATTCCACCTGTGGGGGGTTCAGAATCATGTACTGGATTCATGGTACTCGTTTGTGCGTCGATGTCAGAGACACTCTTTATCTTCGATGTTAATTTGTCTCTAGGATATGCTGGTTTCCTCACTATATTTTCCTTCACCATTTTAAGAACCGTGGTGATGAAATATTTTAAACAAAATAAATTGCCTGATCGGGTTAGGATCTACGACCTACAACCGACCGCACACAAGTTATCGACGTCTTATTTATTCATCATCATCTCAGCGATGATCCCAGTCGCATCCGTAGCTTTTTCAGCTTTGGAGTCTGGGTTCCGCAATACCAGTCTTAACGCTGATTTTGGCTAAACTTACATATTTTCCGCGAAGTGACTGCCGTCTGACCTCCACAACCCGAAGGCGACATCGAAACATTGCAGTTAGACCAATTGTTGGACTTTTGACGGATCCAACAACCCGTAACGACTGCCAATAGATGCTCGCATGGCAACCGGTCTTGTTAAATATTTATATTTCTTTAATAACATTCATATTAGCAATAAATTATGAAAAAAATAGAAACTTCACTTAAATATTATATAATTTGTTTCAAGAAAATATTTTCCTTTTAAAAATAACGACAAGTACTCTTGTACAGATCACAAAGAGTTAGTGAGTTAAAACTTGAGAATAACTCAATTTGCATTCATTATAACTGAAAATGTTTTACAGTATTATCTTTGAAAATATTCTTTAAAAAATACATAGGGCCGTTTTGTTAAACATCTAAAGAACTTAGGTTTATTTTTTTTATTATTTTTAAAAATATTTATAAACTAGTGCTTGACTGCAATCCTGCCTGATGGTAAAGCGCGGTAGTTTATTAAGCATATTCGCTAGGAATTAACCTTAGTGGATAGGAAAGAAGACGGCAGTTGAGCGAGGTGATGCAATGTTAATCAAACAACACGACCAACGATGCTGTGCCAAACGGAGATTGATCTGAAGACCCTCCAAGACCAAACTCCCGACACAACAACATTTCTCGCATCATACCCGGCACACATCGCAACACAACTGCTCAGACCCGTTTTCCGTACGACTTCACCAGACATCATGCCGGAACACGACGAACCGCTTGGCGGCAAGACTTTGTCTGGTAACTTCTAATCAAAAGTAGTTTTACTGTAAACAGTTTCTAATGTTTTGACTGCCTTGCATCATTTTAATGATAACGGTAAAAATGTGGCCATGAGGAAACAAAGTTTATTTATTTATTTTGTCGACGGGAAATCATCAAAGAACTTCTCAGGGCGGAGCGGAAGGGCGTCTCATCACTTTTACTGACTAAAACCCACCCATGTTCCTTCACTTGCCTGCGCTAGGGCAACGGTTTCTTTTTTAACCAACCCGCAACCCTGAACCAGGAGGCATCGGTCTTCGTGGACCCCGTCACGATGTGCTGACATCTCTTTGAGGCGCGCGTGAAACACAACGCGCCATCGACCCGGGCCTGGTCCTTACCGGGCGGGGAGTTGCTCACTGTTCACCGCCCGCAAGTCCGCGCCTACGGTGGCCGGGAGTCCGTCAGACCTCACACGCTCCGCCTCCTCCTTTGCCAGCATAACTGCTTCATAGACACTCGGTGACATGATCCTGAGCTATAACTAATGACTGATCACAGCGTCATCATTTAGGATCACTTTTGAATCGGGCAAAAATTTATTCCAGTTGTATCTCTTGATTTCTTCTGGTTTTTTTTTTTTTTTATTCTAATTTATTTATGGAGGGTTTTAATCTATATAGATTATGCCACCCTCATCATTACAACTCCACCTTACTGACTAATGTACAACTACAACTTACATTCTTACATTAGCTCTGCGATGGATACCAATATCCACGAGCCTGTACAGCATCCTGGCTGCTTCCGAAGTAGGAGCAGCAAGGACGCTGTTACATACCCCAGTTTCGCACATATTATTAATAGCTATAAATAGATCTTGTCTTTCCGGCTCATTCCGGACACATTCCATGATTATATGGTAAACATCTTCAATCACGTTGCATTCCACACAATTTGGTGACTCGACTTTACCCATTAAAAAAGCAAATTTATTTAGGGGTATGTGTCCGGAGCGAAGTCGCAGAGCAGTTGTGATTGTCTGCCTTCCCATATTGGCACTGTCTATCCATGTAGTTTTGAGGATGTTCGGTTGTATAGTGGCATACCATATACCTTTACTGCGGCTCCTTTCATTAAAGTATTCTTGCCAGCTGTCATAACCCAGGCATTTTATCTTCCAGTAAAGTTCAGTATAATACGGGAGACAGGAATACTTTTCACCGTCGGTTGATGCCTCTTTAGCGAACTGATCGACCATCTCATTACCTTTAATGCCAATGTGAGAAGGCACCCATTGTATGACAACATTTTTATTTTTGCTTTTGAGTTTGTACATTAAATCTATTATAACATAGGCAATGGACATCCCTCGTTTGGGTAAGGTGCATCGTCTTAGTAACTGTAAGGCACTGCGACAGTCCGTTAAAATTAGAAACTCAGAGCATGCTATTGAGTCTAAATAAGACAGTGCCTCTAAAATTGCTATTAATTCAGCGTGCATTATTGAAATCACAGAATCCACTTTAAGTTTAATCGAGGTGTTTAAATGTGAATCAAAAAACGCAGCCCCAGTTTCATTATTAGACATTGACGCATCAGTATAAATTGTATATAAACCGGTATAATTTGTTTGTAGATATCTAACACACAGGGATTTTAAATGAGTCGTGTTATAATATTTTTTGGCTTGATCAATACCCTCAATGGTTGGAATTATATTATTGTCTAGGTCCACGTTGCTGACCCAAGTGGGTAAACTAAACATTTCTATGATATCCGTGCAGTAGATACGTTCGTTTCTAAATGAGTCATGGATCGTAACTAGAACCGGTTTTGTTTTGTTTCTCCAGTAGCGATGCGAACACATCGCTGACAGTTGTTCAAGTATATCAATAGTGACATTATTTTTAAATGATTTGCATTTTAGCCAAAATTTACCTCCAAGATATTGCCGACGGACGTACAAAGGCGCAATACACAATTCATTTTCCATAATATGTATGGGTGTGCTCTTAATGAAACCCCCTATTATACGTAAACACATATTCTGTATCCTATCTAGTTTTATTAAATGTGTACGACTGCCATTGCCATAAAGAGCACAACCATAATCCATGCGGCTTCTCACAGTGGCTATATACACGCGTCTTAGGTGGGTAGGGTGCACTCCCCATCCCGAACCGGCTAGCATTCTAAAGATATTGACGAACTTAAGTAGCTTATCTCTTAATTCCGTAATGTGCTTCCTCCAAATAAGTTTGGAATCAAACCATACTCCCAAATATTTTATATTGTCAACTACTTCTAAAGGGGATTCATTAACAAGTAAGTTTACATTTTCTCTTTTGTATCCTCTTTTGAATACACATACCTTACTTTTTGACGGTGAAATGTCTAGACCTAAACCTACAATAATATTATTAAATTTATCCAAAGCCGTCTGTAACTTTAGTGAAGCCGATTGGCAGTTCTTGTCTGCTGTGTATAGAATGAAATCATCAGCATATTGTGCTACATGAACGTTATTTATAATATTACAAATAGGTACAGTAGCAACATTAAACAATAACGGAGACAGAGGGTCACCTTGAGCCAAACCGCGGCCGGTGTTTCTGCTAATTGTAACATCACCCATACGTATACTCAATTGCCTGTCTTGGAGAAAGTTCCACAAATATAAGCAAACTTTTGATCCAATATGTAATGTTTCGCTCATGTACCGTAATAGCGGAATAATTTCGATATTATTATAGGCATTTTCAATATCAATGAAACACCCCACAGTGTGCAGTCCTTCCGAAAATCCCGTCTGTATTCTAGAAGTTAGGTTAGAAAGATTATCTAGACTGGAACGGCACTTTCTAAAACCCACGGTATTATCCGAGAATATCTTATTATGTTCTAGATACCACTCGATTCTGGTCAGTATCATATAGTGAAATGTTTTGCAAATACAAGACATCATGGATATAGGCCGAAGTTTCGTAGTTTCAGATGTACTATGTGTGTGTTTAGGTATAGGTATAATATTTATTTGTCGCCACTGTTTAGGCACAAACCCGTGAAGGAAAAATTGGTTAAATAAGGATAGTAGAATATTTTTTGCGTTATCCGGGAGGTACCTTATCATACTATATGTTATTTTGTCTTGGCCGGGCGTATTATTTTTAGATTTTATCGATTTTAATAATTCATGTTTGGAAAAGGGTGCATCCAGTAATGTATTACATGACGTGAAATGTGGGCTAGCCATACTGACAAAGTCCGGCGTCAAAGATGTGAGAAGGCACTCAATGTCGGTTTTATTAATGTCGGCCCTAGGTGACACGTATCCCTTTATCCACCGAAGTTTATGCCACAAATCTGAGGCCGTAGTCTGGTTATTTAAAGTCGAGCAGAATTCACGGAAGGACGAACGGCTGGCCGAATTAATTAATTTTTCTGATTCCTTAATTCTCTTTTTTAACTCATCATAGTTTTCGGCAATAGGATTCCGACGGAAATTAGCGAGAGCGCGGCGGCGAGCTGCGACAGATTTAGATAAAGATGGGTTCCAGTAGGGTTTCGGACGGAAAACGGAGATAGGCCCAGTATATACTTTAAAATATGGGATGTGTTTATCTGCACTTGCGTTAATAAGTTTTTCAAATAAGTCATATGAAATTTGTAAATCTACTGAGTGTGTAAAATTGTTAAATAAGGACTGTGCTAACTCTTTGTATGATTTCCAGTCGGCCGCTTTATAATTTCGACGTTTTGTTTGGCATCGTCGGGAATCAGCCCCTAAACTAGCTTTAATTTTTATCATTAAGTGGTCGCTGCCTAGGGATTCGTTTGTCACAAACCAGTCCAGCTTAATAGCTATATCTGATGATGCCAGAGATAAGTCGGGTGAGGATTTCTGAACCACTTCACTTACTAATTTTATCCTGGTAGGGCTTCCATCATTTAATACTATGAAGTTATTATCAGATAAGAATTCAAATAATTGACTGCCTCGATGGTCTGTTTTGTAGGACCAATTACTATGGTGACCGTTAAAGTCACCCAGTATCAGAGTATTGCTGTTGTTTTGAGACAATAGGCAGTCCCAGTCATTCGAAGATGTCGTCACCGAAGAAGGACAATAAACAGCTATTATAGTTTTAATGTCGTTACAATTGAGTAGTTCAATTTTAAGTGTTTGAATTCCTGGATTTTGACAATTGATTACGCAAATATTGGATTTTAAGGAATTGTGAACCATTAATGCTATGCCCCCGTAGCCATCGGATCGATCATTGCGGTAAACATAATAATTTTTTAATCTAAGTTCCGAATCGGGATCTAACCAAGTTTCACTAAGGGCAGCAACGTGGATTTTTTCTAGTAACAATAAGTTTTCGAAATTACGCAATTTAGGCTTAAGACTTTGACAATTCCATTGTATAATATTCAAGCTACTGTTTTTAATTTGATGAGTCATTGTCCGAGGCAAGCGAAAAGTCAAATAACTTTTTGAATAATGACCACTCTGATATATTACCTACCAACCAAATGATTAACCACTCAGTACATAATTTAACAATACTTCGGATTTTAACAGACATTGTGTTTCTTTTGGAAAAAATGACTTCTTTTATTTTTCTAACTAATTCTATAATTGTTACGTTACCCTCCGGAGCTCGCTTTGTAAACCGGTTTCTAGGATTATTTGTTTCGCTATTTTCGGATTCCGTGTCGGATTGAATGACATTCCAATTTTTTAAATTAGATTCTCTTGTAGTCCGTTTCGGTTTGGCATTTTCTTTTTTCTTAGACGTAGTCTTGGGATGACTTAGGTGTTTACTGTGTGACCCTTCTTTTACAATATCCGCAAAGGTGGGGGTAGGTGGACTTTTATCAATTGGCTTACTTGCCTGGTTGTTTGACAGTATACGCGATGCCGGGCGTGGGGAGTTAGAAGGCGAATCTGGAGTAGGGTACATTGTTAGGGCCTTACGATATGTACAATTAAACTCAGCCATAATAAGACGAATTTTCCTTTCTTTTTTATATGATGGGCAATCTTTGGACAGCGCTATGTGTTGTCCTGAGCAATTAGGGCACTTCAATGCCTCAGTACTACAGTTAGCATGATTTCCGCTACATTTTGGGCACACCACTTTGCTTTCACATTTCTTAGATATATGCCCTAGTTTCCAGCAGCGAGAGCATTGTGTCACTGGGAAGACATACTTTTCAATTTTAACGTTAAGATTACCTACGCTTGCATATGCTGGCAAGTAATGACCCTTAAAGCATAATCGAACCGATTCAGACGGAATCCATCCATCACCGTTATCGTTACGTCGGTTAAGGCGTTTCAGAGAGACAAGTTGCGCTGGACTTGGGCATATAATATCTTTTAGTATTTGCTCCTCACTCAGATCTAAATCAACATTTTTAATTATGCCGTACGAGTAACCAACTTCCATAGACTTAGAAATTCTCCAACCCATAGAAGCGAATTTGTCACATGTAATGAATTTCTCAGCACTTAATTCATTATTAAATTCTATTCTTATTCTATATGGGTTTATGTATTTAATTTTTAGTGTATCAAATATACCTTGCTCCTTAAATATCTTTGCTAAGCCAAACTGTTTAGGCAACTTTTCAGAACTAGATATATATACTTCAATTTTATTGTTATCATCCTTAACTTTCTTTCCATTACTACCGACCACCGTCCAGTCCATATCGTCTTCTTCACGCCCACGTTTATTAGGCGTCGAAACTTCCTGGTAATTTAATTGTGCTTCTGTATAAATTTTTCCTTGTGAATTGTTGTATTGAACTATCTCGGACATTCTGATGGCCTCTCTTAAGTTACGATCACTTGTACTTGAATAGGGATCTTCTTTCTCGCTATCAGACATTATCGTGGCAAAAAAGAATTATCTCATATCAATGAAACGCGAGAATCGCGGCGCGCAGTGCGCGTGCACTCAATAGTAGTGTTTCGATTGTATACGTATGATGCGCGATTAGCTAGTTCGTCACGGACACAACGTCAACACGATCACTCCGTACGAGTGACGCCTCGATACTGATTTCTTCTGGTTATTATTTATAATGTTTTAACTTTTCTCTAATCCACCATAAAGACATTCTGTTCTGATTTCCTTCTTCTCTTTTGCAATATTCCGGTCGTATCCTCAAGTTATCTTTTTAAAGGTTGTTGGGACAGTCAAAACACCTATATAGGGTTTTTTGTGTATTATTGCATTATGTAATACATAATTAGCATTTAATGTCGTATTTCTCTTGGACTGGGACACAGGCCACCTTTTTTTTCCGTGGTGGGAATCCTCATAGGATGTCTGCCGCCCTGGGATGGGCGACGGGGTCTGTCAGACTTTTACTGACTAAAACCACCCCGGTGTCTCTTCTCGCGTGGGGCCGTGGGAGTCAAAATTCTTCCACGGCCCCACACTCTTGTACTGGCCCGGTCTGTCCGGGCCTCGTCTCCTGCATGGGGTGGTAGGGTGTTAAACTACCCCGTGCATCGCCTCCGCCTCGGGTTCCATAGAAAAGGGGGCGGGGATTTCCCCATATCCCTCGCCCCTGGACCCATTCATGGGGGGCGGAAGAGGGCGTTATCCGCCCTTCCTCGGCGCCCGGTGCGTCTTCTGCGGCCTTGGAAGGGAGTTGAGATCTCCCTCACTCGTTCCGCAGCTTCCTTCTGCGACATCACGTCCTCGCAGACGGATACCATCGCGTCCCACGACACTGCGCTACCGACCATCGTCCGCACTACTGCCGGCAGCGTCAGGTCGCCTCCTACTTCATTTTTGAGGACACGGCGCTGCTCCTCCCAAGCTACACACTCGGAGAGCGTGTGCTGCGCCGTGTCCTTCCCGCATTGGACGCAGTGGTGGCACCGAGCATCCGGCTCCCTGCCTAAGCGACGCAGGTACTTGCCGAAGCAGGGGAGATAGGCCACCTCTCCTATCCCCCTATGTCCAGCAGTGTATGTCTTTCGGGTGAAATTATGATAATGAGTGTGATCTAATGTCGATACTTAGGCATATGTAATAATGTTTCATTAAAATGTAAGTAAAAACAGGCTATAAACACCTCTCCTCTCCGCGCCCTCGTGTATTGTCGCGGTTTCGATACAATAATATCAAGATAACGGTTTAATTCCCGAAGGCGCTAACTTCACATAAAGTTACAAGCGGTAAACAGACTTGTCTACTTAGCAATACTTGGCAATATGCCCGCTACTTGGAAGGAATTGATTGCCAACTCGGCCAAGCTTGGCAAGTTTGTATTCAAGATGTTTCCTATTGTGTTTTCTTGATGTGTTGTTTTAATTAGATTTAAGTAGTAGCTTTTAAGACTATAATGTAGAAAATAGCTTTATAAACGTTTCTTATTTTCTATAAAGACTTTCAACGGGATGATTCTGGTTTAGGATGTTTAAAATATTTTGGAACTCACCGACAGAAGCGAAAACTCATTAAAAAAGCTAAAGCGGTGAATCAATCCAGACAAAGTGCGATCTATAGATCGCACTTTGTCAGGATTGCTTCTATCATTGATTGATTATATTGATTAATTTGATTATATCATTGTGAACACTATACATACACAGTACACAGAGTGGTGCTGACAATACGACAATAAATTAAACATCGTGTACCTTTACACATTCTCAGTCTACCCATAAAAAAAAAAATATAAATATGTCCATTCGTTTAGTCACAGGAATTTATTTTTCATTTTTCACATTTTCTACATGATGTACATGTTGATAAGGAAGCGCTTACAGGTTAATGGCCGCCGCATCCTTGCGGTACCAAACTTTAATAATAATGGCGCGAAAAAAGCAAGTTGATACAGGATCGCGCTGTCGCCGATCAGAGGTCAGTGAACCAATGATGTTCTATTTCGTTTGCAATTTTATTCGATTTAGATTGATTGAAATTTTCATTTTTTATTTTTGACGCTAGGTTTTTTTCTATGGTTTAGGATTATTCCTATGAACCAGCATTGTTCGTGTTTTCATTTATTGTCGTATTGTCAGCACCACTTTGTATGTATACGACATTATTTTTTGTTTATGCGAAACCTGAAACACGCGTCCAGTATTTTTAAGCAAAGAACCTAAGTATAAAATTTCAAAAAGATATCATGAAAAACCACAAAGTTATGAGCTTGTTATCCTACTTGGTTATCCCAACAAAAATTAGGTCCACGCTCCGTTCAGGCGGGCGCGCCGGGGGCATTGACCTGTGGCGTCAGCTGAGCGGGGGCATGCGCCCGCGTATACTGAGTACCGCGCTCAGTAACCACACCTCAATAACTTCTAAATGTATTTGTGAAAAACATATAACATGGTGTAGCAATGATTGGTATCGATTCAGTTGCTTATTCTGAACAAAATATAATCAGGTTTCAACAAATAACTGTGTATATGTTGTGATAAGCTTCTAGTCGTAAGCTTAAGTCTTGGTGGCCTAGTGGTTCAAACACCAGCCTCTCAAGTATGAGTGCGCGGGTTTGATTCCAGGTCAGGAAAGTACCAATGTAACTTCTATAAAAGTTATATGTACTTCCTAAGTACATCTTGGACACCAATGACTGAAGGTGAAGGAAAACATCTTGAGAAAACCTGGACTTTAAGTCTGAAATCGCCAACCCGCATTGAGCAAGCGTGGTGTTTCCTCTCAATCCTTCTCTGTATGAGAGGAGACCTGTGCCCAGCAATGGGACGATAAAAAGGTTGATAATTATGATGACGAAGCTTCTAGTCTGACCGGATTTATCTGAATACCAATATTTTACATGCAGCAACTGCCTATCTGACCACCACAACCCAGTTATTGAGTAATAATAATGCCCTGTAAGACTGGTTGTTATAGAGTTTCTGAATTCTGACAATACGTAACGTCTGTCGAAGATCTATGAATGACACTAGACACTAATGGCTTATCGTGCTTTTCGAGGCACGGAGGAGCTTGGGTGTATAATTATTATGGTCACCCATCCAAAGTCCGACCGCGGCAAGTATAGATTAACCTGAACGATCGACCAGGCGTTCTAGTCTGCTATCACAATAGTGTCAGAATGGTCGATCAGTGATCTAATAATGATCGATCTACTAAGTCTCGTAATCTACTAACAAAATGACTTTCCAGTGATCAACCACTGACACTCCACTCTATATCAATAGATGTTCAAATTGATTAGTGGTTTTTAGAATAGCATTTCTACTAACGGGTTGTAAAATAATAGCAATACAGTAATGTCATTTTATCACCATTCCATTAATTTAAGGTCGATAATAATTGATCGATCATTATAAATTTAGCAGATTGCGAACTTTTAGGTAGGAGTTTTGGCAAGCTGAGTATTACGCTCATTTTTCATTGGACTTTTTAAATTATTTATAGTGTTGTTTACTAAATAAAAGTGCGTGATTTTTGTAGTAAAAAGTGCATTCAGTAAATAATTCATAAAGAACATTGAGATATCGCAGCATAGTGGCCTCATCATGACTTTGCCTCAAACCTCCCTCGTAGACGGTTCACGTGGCCGTCTTTTTCGACATGAGTAATTAATTATGTGACATTGGCTAAATGCACAAACCGTGCGAAGTCAAAAAAGAAAGAAAGAAACTCTTCATTACTTTAGAAAAAAATCTTTACTACAAAATAAAAAAACTTTTAGCACAATGACAATGGAATCGTGTTGGAATGACAAATTTATAAATATAGTAGACTAGGCACCTGAGGGGCTATAATCATTTAGCCACGGGCCTCTAATTTTTCTTACCATAATTTCTTTTGTAAGACAAGACACTGTTGACCATGTTTTTACACCAATATAAAAAATGCCTCTAGCGTGACGCTTGATACTAATTCATTCCTGTCTTTGTAGCCGTGTCAAAATTAATCAGAAGCGGGAAAGGTGTACCTTTTTTGGTGTCACTCTTCCATTTAAGTAAAGAGAAATAGCAAAATTTTTACAGATAAAACAAATTTTGCTTGTAACAGCAGATTTTTTAAAATAAAAACTCTTTTAGCATTGTTGTTTATTTAAACTAAGAAACTACAGTAAAAAGAAACATACAAGCATGTAAATTTATAATAATATACAATATGTAAAGAAAATCCTGTCCGATCCATATATGCAGGAGAACATCCTGCTGTGTGTCGGGTATGATGCGCCAAATGTTTTTGTCTCGGGAGTTTGGTCGTGGAGGTTCTCCAAATCAATCTCCTTCTGACGCAGCATCGTTGGTCGTGTTGTTGGGTTTAACATTGCATCACCTCGCTCAACTGTCGTCTTCCTTCCTATTCACTCAGTTTTTTTTTTGTTTGAGGGAATCATCTCTTAATAAACTAGCGCGCTTTAACAGCAACGATTGCATCACTCCTATTATCAGGCAGGATAGCGGTCGAGCACTTTTACAATTATAAAAAAGAAGCTGTTAATTGTCCGAGACTTGAAGTGAACAACAATACTCAATGTATGGCAATTTGGAACAGCCAATAAGCGGTGTTTTATGCCACGACAGTAATTGTTTGGATCAAATAGATGACAGATGCCTCAACACTTTCTCTCTCGTGTTTTGTCATACAGTTAAAATTTGGATAAAATACAGAGGGATAAAGAGAGGTCATGAGGGTTAAGAAAGGTTAAGTTATAATTCGATTCCCAAATCTAAGAGAGTGTTATTTAGTTTTTCGGTCTGCAATTTCTGTTTTCATATCTTGATACGTCACTCTGTCTAAGTTTATCTGGATCAAATTTCTTATTACATAACAGACAGGCATAACACCGCTTTTGTAAATTAATTGCGGCTCTTTATCTTTTCGGTTATAATAATAGAAAGCATCGAAAATCAAATCAAATCAAAGCATTTATTTCAAATAAACCAGTTACAGGTACTTTTGAATTGTCAGAAGGTCGGTCAGTCAGTAAGACGGAGCTACTCGCTCATTCCAAAGAGTAGTTACCCATGGAGAAGAAACTCCATGGACACTCTTTTATTTAAATTATCAAAGTACTGTAACAAATATTTGATTGTATCATTCATGTTGATAACAACCGTGTAAGAATGATGCAGAAATACGCTACGCTGAGAGTGTCCATTATGGAAAAAACGAAAAAAAAAATCTGAATATAAAATACGCCTTGGCAGCTAAGATATGACCAGTCCCCTCTGACGGCGTCCGTTCACGAACATGACGTATGGATCAGCAACATTCAGTTCAACCATATTGAAGGGAACCTAATGACCCAACACACTCGCCACCATCAGCGAGACATTTGAGTGATGGCATACTCTCAACAGCCAGAGCACAATCAAGTCAATAAAAAAGACTAACCCAACAAATAGATGCTTTACAGCAAGTACATTGTGCTCATACGTGTACCATGCAATTATACAATACTAAGATATTGAATCTACACAATGCAAAGATAGTTTTGTTCAAGGTTCAGCAGCTCCAATAGTGTTCCCAAATACTAAGTTTAGCTCCTGTGTAGCTGTACCAGTGCCAAACACCCCTGTCAGCGAAAGATTGACATTTTGGGTACTTTGTATTATGTAATTTTGAAGTGAAACTTTTTTGCGCACGCTTCACTGGGGAGTAAGCTGGCGAACGTGTAATGTAAGTGTTACGAAAAGTGTGATCAGGGTAGGCGAACGGGAGTTGAGTGGGGGACATAAGCAAGAGAAAGTAGTGTTACCTTTTCTTCCTCTCTTTCTCTCATAGCCAAATATGTTCCGTAAATAATTAGTATATAGTCTTTAGAAGTCGAACCAGTCATATGCCACTACAGGGGTATGATTATTTATTGGAAGTGGATACACCTAAGAGGGATGTTTCCTTCTTTATCGTTTAGGGTAAAAAAAATGATTCTATTTAGTCCGTCATTCAGATTATAGAAAAATATTGGATACGTATATTTTGTTTTATCAAATCAATCATCATCAACCTTTTATCGTCTCACTGCTGGGCACAGGTCTCCTCTCAAACAGAGAAAGATTGAGCGTAATCACCACGCTTGCTCAATGCCGGTTGGCATTTTGGGGAGTGTGCGAGGGAATTGCACGATTTAATTCCCCCATCTCCGTTCCACCATCGGACGACCCGTCGTACGGCGAGTTTCCACCCTTATGTTGTTAACACCTCTACGATTAGCGTTTCGCCTCCTCCTTTATACCGCGTACATCGAGGGACTGTAACAATCTGCCGGCGGCGGTGTTTCCGTCGGACTACAATTTGACTGTCTTCAAGGCTAGAGTGAATAGGCTCTTAATAAACTAGTGCGATTTACCATCAACGATTGCGTCACTGCTTACCATCAGGCGGGATTGCGGTCAAGCGCTGGTTTATAAATTAATAAAAAATAAAAAAAAAGATGTTTTTCCTTCAGTACATATAACTTTAGAAAAGTTACATTGGTACTTGCCTGACCTGGAATCGAACCCGCACACTCATATTTGAGAGGTTGGTGTTTTAATCGCTAGGCCACCACGACTTCAATACACATATAGGTATAATACATAATATAGAACATAATGCATACATATAGATGGAGCTAAAGAGTTTCACTTCAGTCGTGTGTTTCTAAGCACACTCGCTTTACACTGTTATGTGCAAAAGGTTTGAGAATAATTTATCGGCCGAGTTTGAATAAACAATTTTGATTTTTCAAACTCTCAACGTTTTCAAACTCTCATTTTTCAAAATACGTTTTATTTACTGGAGTTTATAGAGTTGAGTTTGTGTTGTGAGAGGCGACTAAGGGAACTTTCTAACTATGGGGGTAATATTAAATTACTGCAATCCCCAACCTGCGTTCCAAACGTGAAGATTATGGCAAATCCCCCCAAAGCAATGAACACCTGGGGGAGGCCTTTGTCCAGCACTGGACCTTTATAGACTGAAAAGGAAAAAGTAGTAGGGGGCACATCGATACAGTCAATATTCGCCAAAAACAAAACGCGTTAGAAGAGCCATCCACCACCGATAAGGAGGTATACAGTATGTTAAGAAAACCCTGTCTGACCCGTGAAGGTGTTGTTAGGTATCGATAACTGATTCTACTAATGCATACAAAACCGGGCTAAATTTAAAAAAAAATCCACCTAAAAAAATAAATAGGTATTATTTCGCAAAAAAAGGTAACTTAATAAATCTGCGTTATCCACCCTTTCGCGCGCGCCGGCGGAGGCGGCGGAGGCGGCGGGCGGCAGGGCACGCGGCACGTGGTCGCATCGCTATTCGCTTATAATAATACCGGTGTTGTCACTTTTTAAATATTACTAAATTTCGGGGAAGTTGGAATTAATTCGCGGGAAAAAAAGATTATTTCAAAATTCATTTGTATTGGTACTATGATGATTACGTAAAATTTTGTATTATATTTGGTCATGTGTTTACCTAACCTTTATTATCCTTATGGGTCGGACAGGATTTTCTTAACATACTGTATAGTAAAGCCTAAACGCACACTAGCGTAGAGCAACGTTCACTCTACGACTAGCGACTGGCACGTATAAAACTGTTTCTGATGTTCGCAACAAAATTTTCGTACTTTTCTTTCGGATGTGATTCTTCTAGTTTATTTAGAAGAATCACATCCGAAACACAATTTGTTACCTATGTTATATTAAGACATTAGGTAAGTACATATCTGTCATCACATTAAATAGACTTAATTTTTTTAATTATTTATTGCTTTAATTTTTATAAAATGTTGATTGCGATTGTAGTGGGCAGGGGCACATAGATACAAGTGGTCTTGGGGCACATTGATACCCCGATATTTTGTTAAATATACGTGTATGTGCTCAAACACTGTTTACTTTTAAAACTATGATAAAAAAAAGGCGTGTGGCACTCGGAGACTGCCGCGGTAAAGCTATTGCATAGCCTTTTTTTTTATCAACTATAACTTGCAATTATAATTATTTATTTATTTTATTTATACAGTAATTTTTCCTTTGTTTTTTTTTTCTTTGATATCAATTCAAGTTTTCTTTCTGTTTTGTAATTTATTTATTTTTTACCAGCAACGTCATCAAAAGAGTGCGAAAAATGATGACGATTAAGCGACTAAACTATATTCAATGTTTTCTGTTCGACTTTGATAAAGAGATAGAAAGAAGCTAAGCAATAGCTTAAAAATGACGTCATGTTCGTTATCACACCCATGTCAGAATGTCATGAAATATGATGTCGGCCATCTTGGATTTCAAAAATGAAATCATTTTCGTGATCAGCACCCTGAGTTTTGGCGGGAAAGTCAAGCTGAGTGTCACGCTCGTTTTTCATTGGACTTTTAAAATTATTTATAGTGTTGTTTACTAAATAAAAGTGCGTGATTTATGTAGTAAAAAGTGCATTTAGTAAATAGTTCATAAAGAACAGTGAAATATCGCTGCATAGTGGCCACATCATGACTTTGTCCGAAACCTCACTCGTAAGACGGGTCACGCGGCCGTCATATACGACATGAATAATTCATAAATACGTGGCATTGGCTAAATGCACAAACCGTGCGAAGCCAAAAAATAAAGAAATAAAGAAAAAACCCATGAAATCTATTATATTATCACTCGAGTCAGTAAGCATGTAAAATGAGAAAACTAACATAGAACGATCCGTGTGAGAACTAAACGACCACTATTACACAACAACACTGATACCTTTGAGAAAGCGGACTTCCTCTACAATAGGGCAATTCCTCCGTAAGGTCTGTCTATGCTATTACTTATAATCTCTGTCATTGTGTGATGTTTCGGTGCAATCGCAAGACCGGCCGGGCACTGAGGGGCAGGCAAGACAGCTATAGTATCCTTATGACTCCACCAACTGGTATTTCGTTGACTCGGAAACGGCGCACAGGGAGCACCACGAAATATACTCAAAGACTCCGAGGTTCTTTTTCAATATACCCCACTGTTTTGTCGTGGTGGCCTAGTGGTTAAAACACCAGCCTCTCAAGTATGAGTGCGCGGGTTCGATTCCAGGTCAGGCAAGTACCAATGTAACTTTTCTAAAGTTATATGTACTTTCTAAGTATATCTTGGACACCAATGACTGAAGGCGAAGGAAAAAATCTTGAGGAAACCTGGGCTTTATAAGTCTGAAATCGCCAACCCGCATTGAGCAAGCGTGGTGATTACGCTCAATCCTTCTCTGTATGAGAGGAGATCTGTGCCCAGCACTGGGACGATAAAAAGGTTGTTGATGATGAACGGCGTCGGTGTCGAATTATTTGTTATCAATTTAATATTTTCGAGCTGATCTTTAGTAACATAATCACTTCTGATTGCGTTAACATCTGACCGTAGAATTAATAAATCCTTCATCAACTTCTTTACGTACGTTCTATGTAGTCAAAGCAAACTGGTGGCAATTTGTGAAGGTCATATGCCACAAAAACTGGGATTGTTCGGGATCCGTGATTTTAAACACCGTAATCGTATATTTTAGGTCTTTCTGCTTTTTGTTCTTACGCCTCGATACATGTTTTTGTCTTGTCTTCGTAGAAACAAACAATAACTTTTTTGCCTCATCAATGTCTTCCTCAGAAAAAGCCGACGAGCATATTTTTATTAAACTTTCGTTGTTTCGTTTCGGAGATAACAATATTACAACTCGTACACTTAAATGTACTCGTATTAACATTGTTCACCGACATCTTTCTGTAATATTTTATTTAATAAAAACTTCAACTTCAACTCTTGATCTGGTCCCTGTGGATAGATACCACAATTTTGCCAATAACACGTGTAACAAATTATAGAAATTCTTTAAAAAAATATTTCACAATAATGGCGGATATCGCCAATAACAGTTGAAAAAACGGCCGCGTCAGCACTTTTTATTCTATAAAATCACGCGCTTTTATTTAGTAAACAACACTATAAATAATTTAAAAGTCCAATGAAAAATTAGCGTGACATTCATCTTAGCTTTTCCTTTTAAAAAAAGCTATTTTATAAAAACACTACTAAATTAATTTGAATAAAAGTACTTAATAATTAATTATATGAAAAGTTTTTAAGGTAGTCATGACAACGTCGATGACGTCTATGACATATCTCTATAGAAGACCTATTTCAGAGAGAAAATTAATCGCAAGTTTAGCACATCGCGACTATCAGTAACATGGCAAGTGTGTAGAACTGAGTTCGCGCCCTGCAATATGCATGCTCTTTTTGAAAATCTATAAATTGTTTTCAAAAGATGTAGTCGCACGCACACAAACATACCGTGCCGAAGACTGCCGAACTGAAACGACGTTAGACGATGTACGGCCTTCAAGCCACACCTCCGTGCCCGTCGGAGTGGGGAGCGTGAGGTTTTTTCGTTACGGAATTTCTGGATTCGGTCCCCGCGCTCAAGGCCCGCGATAGAAGCTATGCAATAGCTTAAAAAGCACTTCCTCTCTCTTTAAACATATTATTATATTTAATGTGCTCTTGTATGATATTTATTAATTAGATGTATAAATTTATTTAAAGTAGTATGATACACTTAACGTATATATTTATTGTATAATCTATGTAAATAGTACACTGTAGACTACCTACACTATTTCTCTCTCCTTCCCCTTAGAATTCCATCCAAAGGTTGTCTGTAAAAGATCGCTCTAAGCGATAAGACCGCCCATTGTGTCACCCTTTGTAAAATATTTTTATTTATGTTCTGTAATCTATATGGTGTACATAATAAAGAGTATTCTATTCTATGTGAGACATAGGTAATATATTTTATTTTCTTTATAGAAAAATGGTTTGAACATTTAAACGCAAGATGAATAGAAGTTCCATCGATGAAATTTACTTGGCTTCTACGATATCTGATGTGTTAGACGAAAAATTATCAATAACAAAAGCAGTGAATAAATATAATTTAAAAAAAATCAATAAATAAAGGTCGGAAAAATCAATAAAACATGTTTAATTTATAAGAATATTTCTATGTACCAAAGTATATTGATACAAATTTCATTTTTAGTAAATAGGCTCTAATACGTTTTGTGATTAAATCTATCGGTTAGTTTGTTTGTAACAAGTTAACTGAATATATATTGAATATATTATGGTTATTAGATTGGATGTCACTATCATTAGATTGTCTTTTATTGGGTCTAAGTAAAAATCGTATCAAGGTGCCCCACTTCCCCCTACATACATATTTTTTGAAGGTAAAATACCAACATTTGTAACTCGGCTTTCAATAACCATTAAATTCCTGGAAAATTTGCAGTAGGCTAAATAAAACTACTTCAACCGAAAATACATACTTCCTGCGAAATTTTCAATTCATGAAATGAATTCTCTACTGAAAAACGTTGCCTAGATTGCAAACTGTTAATTAAACATTCCTGAAACGCAGGTTTATATTTTTTCCGTGATGTTTCGAGTTTTGTGTTTTTCGTTTTTTCGTTTATTTAGTAACTAGATGGTCCTTGCAATTTGATTCTCACGTTAATATTTACTGTTTATCTATGTTAATAGTACACTGTAGACTACCTACATTATTTCTCTCTCCTTCGCCTTAGTATTTCCATCCAAAGGTTGTCTGTAAAAGATCGATCTTAGCGATAAAACCGCCCATTGTGTCACCCTTTATAAAGTCTTTATATTTATGTCCTGTAATCTATATGGTGTAGATAACAAAGAGTATTCTATTCTACTCTACTCAAATCATCATCATCATCTCAGCGGACGGCTACCGCTTTGGAGCCCAGGGTCCGCTTTCCTACACTTACTCCTCCATTTCGCACGATCTCTGGCATCCCGTGGCGTGAGATCCCGTGCCAGCACTTCTTTGGTCTACCTCGCTTGTTCTGGCCCGGCGGAGGCAACATGACAAGACATTTGTTACCCACGTAGCATGCCGGTTTTCGTAAGACGTGACCGTACCAGCGTAGGCGACCCTCTTGCAGCTTGTCTGCTATGTCACGGACACGAAGACTGCCACGGATGCGGGAGTTCTTGATGCGGTCTTTCCGCGTAATTTCACACATCCACCGCATCATATTCATCTCCGTGACACGCAGCTCCTGTTTGTGTCGCTCAAGCACAGGTCACGCCTCACTGCCATACAGAAGAACAGGTCTAATGATGGTCTTATAGACCTGTCCTTTAAGCTTAACCGGCATTTTTGGTCGCAAATGACATGCATCACCTCACGCCATATTGTACTCTATTCTATTTTTGATCAATGCCTCGTTTGAGTTACGGAAAAAAAACCTTTAGAAAGAAAAAGTATTTAATTTTGACTCTACAGGAAGATCATAAAAGTAAACTAAGTTCTTTTTTTCTATTTTTGATATTACAAGGGGATATTATTTTTATTTTTGATATATTTTTTTTTTTCTAAGAAAGACGGCAGTTGAGCGAGGTGATGTAATGTTAAACCCAACAACACGACCAACGATACTGCGCCAGAGGAAGATTGATCTAGGGACCCTTCACGAACAAACTCCCGACACTATAACATTTCGCGCATCGTTCCCGGTACACATCGCAACACAACTGCTCAGACCCGTCCTCCGTACCGCTTCACCAGACATCATGCCGGAACACGACGCATGCCTTGGCGGCAAGACTTTGTCTGGTAGGTGTTAACTTCTGCCGGCAGCCAATGTTATGACCTACAACCGAAAAAAACAATCAAAAATAAAAACAAGATATACTTTGTAAAAGAAAAGGTACAAAAATCAGAAAATCCCTTACGAGGCCAAACGTCTCCTATCTCAGCGTAATGCTTCGACAGATACCTACTTGCTTAGGTATTTAATTATAGCATTAAGGCATATATTTTATACTAGCTATTGCCCGCGACGCCGTCCGCGTGGACTTCAGTTTACAGCTCGCGGAGCTCAGTTAATATAAAATAAGCGCCTGGTAAAATACTGGGAGCAATAGGTATGTCCACGTTCGCTCCCATTTTTGGAACATTGTTTGTTACTGCTCGGCTCCTATTGGTCATAGCGGGATATTATATAGCCTATGTCCTTTCTCAGGCTCTAGTCTATCTGTGTGCCAAATTTCATTACAATCGGTTCAGTAGTTTTAGCGTGAAAGCCGAATAGATAGACAGACAGACAGATACTTTCGCATTAATAATAGTATGGATTAAGGTATGATACTAGCATGAACATGTGTTCAAAAGTTCCTCTATTTATTTACGTCAACAAAGATATTAAAAAAAGAAATTATGAAAGTTTCTCGGTGGTAGGCCATAACATCGGCCGCCGGCAGAAGTTACCACCCACCAGACAAAGCCTTGCCGCCAAGCGATTTGTCGTGTTTTGGCATGATGTCGGGTGAAGCCTTACGGTGGACGGGTCTGAGCAGTTGTGTTGCGATGTGTGCCGGGTATGATGCGCCAAATTTTGTTGTGTTGGGAGTTTGGTAGTGCAGGGTCTTCAGATCAATCTCCCTTTGGCGCAGCATCGTTGGTCGTGTTGTTGGGTTTAACATTGCATCACCTCGCTCAACTGCCGTCTTCTTTCCTGTTCGCTCAGTTTTTCTGAGTGAATAGGCTCTTAATAAACTAGCGCGCTTTACCATCAATGATCGCATCACTGCTTACCATCAGACGGGACTGCAGTCAAGTGCTAGTTTTAACTATTTAAAAAAAAATTATGAAGTATTTTTCCTATTGCCTTAAAATACTGCAGAATTTACTCAATACTGTCAACAATAATACTGACTTGACACTTTTGCAGTTCACAGCTGGTTGTACGCCTTTTCTAATTTGGACCTTCTGTATCCAATCACACTGGATATTATTAACCAAGTTTCTTTAATGAAGCAATCAAAACTTATATAAAGAAAAGTCCTGACTCACTCTCAGATTGACCAATCACGGTCCAGGGTAAACTCTTAGACCGGGAAAGCCGAATTTTCTCACAGAGGTTTCCTTTTTGATGAAAACAAGAAATAAAGGAACTTTAAACATGTTTACAGGATGACGTGACAGATATACAAGCCAGTCAAAGTTACTGCAATAGTTGGCTCTTTATTAGCCACATTGAAACAAGTATTTAAATAATAATAGTAACAAAATATATAATAAAATATGTATTAAATAAAATTTCACCATTTTCATTAATATAATTAATTGTTTCTTTTTATAATTTGTATTTTTAATCGACTTCACAAAGGAGGAGGTTACTTAATTCGACCGTAAATATCCTTTTTAGGGTTCCGTAGCCAAATGGCAAAAAACGGAACCCTTAAGATTCGTCATGTCTCTGTCCGTCTGTTCTTTCGTATGTCACAGCCATTTTTTTCCGAAACTATAATAGCTATACTGTTGAAACCTGATATGTAGACGTATTCTTTGAACCGCATTAAGATTTTGATTCAAAAATAAATAATAATAATAAATTTTGGGGGCTCTTCATACTTAGAACTGAAACTCAATTTTTTTTTTTTCCATCAGACAGGTGTGGGGTAAAATATTTTTTTTCTAAACCGAATAGTTTGCGTGACAGGTGCTTCCAAAGTGGAAAAAAGTTGATCCCCCCCCCCTCTAACTTCTAAAATAAGAAAATGAAAAATCTAAAACAATACATATGATGTACAGTACTATAACAACTACCAACGAAAATTGTTTTGAACGAGATCTAGTACGTAGTTTTTTTTAATACCTCGTAAATCGTAAACCGCTTATTGCCACGTAATCTTTCATACAAATAACTTAAATCCTTGAATTTCATAAATCAATGGTACGGAACCCTTTGTGCGTGAGTCCGACACGCACTTGGCCGACTTTTTTATGTTTGTTCGCAGACAATTTCCAAGGTTTTCCCAGGATAAGGACATCATGGTTTCATGATGGCAAACCAGAGAAATCGAGAGGAACTTTCAAAAATGGATGGCAGAAACGAATATACAAAAACCAACGGTCTTTGAACATGACATGTAATCGTTTTTACCACCGACTTATATTAATTAATTATTATAGGTTAACGCATTACGCCGATATTGCTAATTAAGTTGTTCGACGAAAACACTGAACAATATGTTAATCTAAATAAATACAGCTCAGACAAAAATCGTTGGCTGTTTGCCATTGACATTGAAACTAGTATTTAAGTACAAAGAATAAAAGCTGAAAAAAAAACAACAATATTTATTAAAAATAACACCAAAAATACCGTCTTTTCTCACCAATATGCTTCTAAACTAGGCTACTTTGTATTCTAAGCAATTTTCGTCAATCTAACTTGTTTTCAACTTGGGCCTCTGCCAAGCCTAATAACCGTTGGAGGATGTTGATAGTGAAGATGGTGAGTTTCCGTTAGATTGGGGGGTTTGGAGAGGTGAGAATTGGAATTGGGAGTAGGGGGAGGGCTGGATCTTATGTGATTTAAGTTTGTGGTTTCCATTATAACAAATTATAATCAGTTTATAATGTTCTCAATGCTGGGGCGTAGGTCGCTTCTAGGAGACATGTGGCCCATGAACTTCCACACGCAGATGTCACATGTCTTCGAAGTTCTGCCTCTAAGACATGCTACTTACATACTTGTCGGAGACAGCGACGGCAGAGCGGTAGTTCCATTTCGTAGATAAGTTTTGAATTGAAGCACGACGTGTAGATATACCCTCCAATCTTTATAATAACAATTTGAATAGGCAAACTGACAGTTTCGGTTCGGAGAAGTGCCTTGGTCTGCGTCTCGATGCAAAGTGACCGTTCGACGAACCCCACTTTCCAAAGCGACTCTGTCCATGTGCCGCCATCACCAAATAACGTCACAAGCGTTTGTCCCTCTACTACGTAAATCAAATCAGCAACTTCTATTAAAATTATATCGACGATCTCCGACATACTTAATTTTTACCCACTACAGAAACTGTGTTGTAAGCGGAAGGTAACGGGAATTTCTGAAAGCACTTTCCTATAAGGACACCGAGAGATTGCTCCATTCACTTAAATAATACTTTTGTTTTCAAATAGCTATCATTCACCGTTTACATACATACCAGCCATCACTCACCTTCACATTCACCACCGTTCACCTACTCACTCACCATCTACTTTTTGACTGCTTTTATTTTTATATTTAGTTTATATTGCTGTTTATTTCTTTTTTCTCTTTTGTTCTTCATCCCCATTGCTCTAACTTCTCATTTTTATTTTATTGGTTTACATGTGTAGTAGGAAAACTGCCTGATTGTTTGCATAATGCCACTAAGTGGAGCCTGGTGACCTGTACTACAGGTTTTTCGTAACACCTACTTCAGGCACCAGCTCTCACAATGTGAATTTATGATTGTACAAAACTGTTAAATACTACAAAACCATTGTGAGAGAAAATAAACGAAATAATTTATTATTATTATTATTCCATTTATTTTTATACATATACATATAAATTTACGTTTTTAAATATTTATAAAAAACATAAAATCATTTAAAAATATAAAAAATAGTGTTCCACCGATGGCGGGAGCGGGGTCCAAGCTACCGGTGGTTAGAGCTCCAGAGACAGGAACCTTCTCACGATGCGGGCCGTATCGAGGAGTACTGCCTTTTGAATCTGGCCCTTGATCCAACTGCCTAACGAGAGCTTCAATAGATGTTGATCGAGGCTCTTGGCTATCAAACCATTGGCCGATACGACAATCGGTACAATGACTGCCGAGTTCACATTCCACATGTCAACAATCTCGTGCGCTAAGTCGAGATATTTAATTTGTTTCTCTTTCTCAGCTTTCACGAAATTCCCGTCATGTGGAATGGTAACATCGACAATTATTGCGAGGCGCGCTAATCGATCTATCACCACTATATCAGGCTTATTGGCAACAATAGTCCTGTCAGTAATGATAGACCGATCCCAGTATAACGTGACATGGCCATTTTCAAGAACTGGGTCGGACACATACTTATAATACGGTACCTCAGAATCCACAAGTTTATATTTCAAAGCAAGTTGCTGGTGGATAATCCTAGTTACTTGGTTATGCCTGTGCAAATACTCGCCATTAGCTAAACGAGAGCAACCAGAGATAATATGTCTGATGGACTCACCCGGATGGTGACATGCCCGACACACGTCAATCGTCCCGTCCTTCATAATATATCTCCGGTAGTTATTCGTTAAGATAACTTATTATTATTATTATATAATTTACGCAAGGTAAAGCGCCTGATGGGGTTCGAATCTACGACCTACAAAGCATAAGTTTTTTTTTTATAAATTATAAACTAGCACTTGACCGCAATCCCGCCTGATGGTAAGCAGTGATGCAATCGTTGATGGTAAAGCGCGCTAGTTTTAAGTCATGGCTTATATCGCTAGGTCATTGCTTTTTTTTAAATAATTATAAACTAGCGCTTCACCGCAATCCCGCCTGATGGTAAGCAGTAATGTGATCGTTGATGGTAAAGCGCGCTAGTTTATTAAGAGCCTATATACTCAGAAAAACTGTGTGAATAGGAAGGAAGGCGGCAGTTGAGCGAGGTGATGCAATGTTAAACCCAACAACACGACCAACGATGCTGCGCCAAAGGGAGATTGATCTGAAGACCCTCCACGACCAAACTTCCAACACAACAACATTAGGCGCCTCGTACCCGGCACACATCGCAACACAACTGCTCAGACCCGTCCACCGTACGGCTTCACCAGACATCCTGCCGGAACACGATAAATCGCTTGGCGGCAAGGCTTTGTCTGGTGGGTGGTAAGTTCTGCCGGCGGCTGATGTTATGGCCTACCACCGAGAAAAACATATCAGCTGTTCTTCTTTTAATTATTCTTTAATTGAAAGAATCATAATACTTTCAGTTTGAATTTGACTCTTACTCATTGCGTTTAATTTTCAAAATTCTATTAAGGCTAGGATTCCTTTTGAGCTAGATATTCTTTCATACAAAATTAGCTTAGAGAACAGGAGAGCCTAAGTCTAAGAAATAGTTTTGACATTGTTTCTTAAAACGGTCCAATTGTTAGAAAAGCTAGATTGTTCGGTTTTGGAACGTAAAACAGTTTTACGGTATGTCGTAAAAACAAATGAGACTCACATTAAATATTACTACTTCCAGTCCTTTGTTATAAAATTAAGTAAGAAATGGTTTCGTAAGGAAATTTATAGATACTAGCTTCAATATAATTTATAATTTTGTGATTTACAATTTGTAGCTTGTAGGTTCGAGCTACGCGACGCTATAATAATTATTATATTTATTCAAAATCCGTTAAAGGACTAATTAAAACAGTTAGCCTTAAATGTAAATCAAAAATCTAAGTCATACGTTCCCGAACTAGGAAATCCTGTGTTTCAATCTGAGGGTGTCACGGAGTACTTGGCCTTCGGGTCGGCCCCGTGACACTCTCAACACAGGGCCCGACGGTAACCGGGTGGTTTTAGTGGGTATTCCCGGCTACGGCCGGGCGAGTCCCACACACGCTCGTCGCCTAGCTAGCGACGGGTATGGTGCGTAAAGGCATTTCCACTCGAGAAAAAAAAAAAAAAAAAAAAAAAAAGGAAATCCTGTGTTTCAAGCGATAACAGCTCTAATAACAATCTAAAGTAATTAACCCTTTGTCTGGTATTGATCCTAATTCTAATCCTAACCAAGCCCTTAAGTGTAACTGTCCAACTTAAGACATTTGGAGCATTTTTTCTTATGTCGAACTGTGTAACTTGAGATACACAAAGGGTTAAATAAACATTATTAACAAAGTATATTTGAAAATTCTTTACTGTAGTTTTGTTAGAAGCCACTTGGAATATGCTTGTGAAATCTGGAATCCTTGTTATCACAAGTATAATGATCGTATCGAGAGCATCCAGAAAAGATTTATCAAGTATTTGTGTCATCACCAGAAAGTCTGTAGATTACCTCAAGCTCTGTAAAAGGTATCATATATTACCCCTAATTAATCGGCGAGCAATATCTGACTGTAATGCATTATTTAAAATTTTCAATAACTCTATTAATAGTTCCGATATTCTATCAAAATTCTATTTTAACGTTCCCGGAAGGTCAAAGCGATGGAATGCACCTTTGCGTGTTCCATTAACCTCTACAAATTACGCGAGCAAGTAGAACCTTTAATGACATGCGTAAACGGTACGATTTCGATCCCTTTTTAACGAGTGTCTCCTCAGCCAGAAAGTGCATGAGCCGTAGCTTTTTTGGTTGAGACTTTTATGTATGTTAGAATTTTTTTTATATATCATTGTTATCTTTGTGTGTAACTTAAGCTGGAATGTTATATTGCTTGTTTTTTTAATTTTTTTTTTAGTTTTGTAGTGTTTGCTTTTTTTTTAATTTTTATAAGCTAGGTAGCTGTGTTGTGTTGTCTACACTATCTCTGTACAATCTATTTTTATAAGTGATGAATTATAATTGGCTGTCAGTCCAATATACCTACATTTTTTTTATTCTGTTTGTTTTAGCTGTAAGTTGTCCATAGTTAGTAAATAAATAAATATTAGGTATTAAAAAGAGTCACTTCAGCACTATTAATAAATTCTCTGTATCTTCGTAGAACATTTTCTGAAGAGTATCCCTCATAATTTATTTACAGTATGTTTTTTTTTATTAATTATAAACTAGTGCTTGACTGCAATCCCGCCTGATGGTAAGCACTGATGCAATCGTTGATGGTAAAGTGCGCAAGTTTATTGAGCCTATTCACTTAAAGAACTTAGTGAGTAGGAAGGAAGACAGCAGTTGAGCGAAGTGATGCAATGTTAAACCCAACAACACGACCAACGATTCTGCGCCAGAGGGAAATTAATCTGGAGACCCTCCACGATCAAACTCCCGATACAATAACATTTGGCTGCTCAGACCCGTCCTCTGTAAGGCTTCACCAGACATCATGCCGGAACACGACGAATCGCTTGGCGGCAAGACTTTGTCGGGTGGGTGGTAATTTCTACCGGCAGTCGATGTGGCCTACCACCGAGAAAATGATGTGTAATTTATGGAGTAGAAGTTTGAAAGTTTGTCTTTACTTTACGGTCATTCATCAGCACTGCCCTCAATACGGTGAAAAACAATATTGTGAGGAAACCAGTGTCATGTATTAAAACCAAAAACTATGCACTTAAAAATCTTATTAAATTATTATTTAGTAGCTTTCCGACCGCGGCTTCAGTCGCTCACAATGGGCCTCATACGAAGGCTCAGAGTCACACAAAGGGCAATGGAAAGAGCTATGCTCGGAGTTTCTCTGCGTGATCGAATCAGAAATGAGGAGATCCGCAGAAGAACCAAAGTCACCGACATAGCTCTGCGATTCGCTAAACTTAAGTGGCAGTGGAAAGGGCACACTGCTCGTAGAACCGATAGCCGATGGGGCAGTACGGTTCTGGAGTGGCGGCCACGCACTGGAAGACGCAGCGCAGGGAGGCCCCCAACAAGGTGGACCGATGACCTGGTGAAGGTCGCGGGAAGCCGATGGATATGGGCAGCACAAGACCGGTCAGCGTAGAAAGCCTTGGAGGAGGCCTTTGTCCAGCAGTGGGCATCCATAGGCTGAAGAAGAAGGCCCCGGCTTCGCCCACGTGGAATTCGGTTAAATCGCGCTTTTTAGATTCCTCATTTTCGGGGATTAATTCTTGTATCATTTAGCATCTAAGTTTACATGTGCATATTCATTTCCAATTTATTACCTTGTTTTAAACGACACACAGCGCCATCTATCACTGGTATGATGCTAACAATATTTTTGTATTCACTCGAGATTATCATTTTTTTGGGATGAAAGTATCCTATTATTTAATCTGGACTTCTAACTTTACGTCTGCAAAATTTCAAAGAAATCGATTCAGTAGTTACGGCGTAAAAGCGGAACAAACAAAGAAACTCGCTTTCTGATTCGTAATATTAATAAGAACTAGTGATGACAGCCTCCGTGGCGTAGCAGTAGCGAATGCGGCCGCTGCGCAAGGAGGCGCGGTTCCGATCCCCGCGCAATGTAAATATTTGTATGGCATGAATATAAATATTTGCACTGGTCTGATCGTGCCTCGGAAAGCAGGTTAAGCCATTGGTCCCGGTAGCCATACGTACATCTGATGGCAGTCGTTACGGGTTGCTGGAGCCCTCAAAAGTCCAAAAATTCGTCTAACTGCAATGCTCCGATGTCGCTTTCGGGTTGTGGAGGTCATATGGCAGTCGCTTCACGGAAAATAACGAAATTTAGCCAAAATGAGCAGTTAGACTGGTAAAGCGGACCCTAGACTCCAAAGCTGAAAAAGCTTCGGAAGCGACTGGGATTAACGCTGAGATGATGATGATGATGGAGTCAGGACTAGTAAGGACTAGTAAATGGTAGGCCATAACATCGGCCGCCGGCAGAAGTTACCACCCACCAGCCAAAGCTATTCGTCTTGTTCCGGCATGATGTCTGGTGAAGCTGTACGGAGGACGGGTCTGAGCAGCTATCATTATTTAATTATATGACTCAATGAAACTCACCCATAAAATATGTCCCAGCACTTTGATCACATTGCTACGAAACATAATTTAAAATTAATTGCAGACATCGCAAACGTTAATTATTATTTCGGAACTTTCATTAGTACCAGTCAATTTGACTTGAAATACGAGCGTGGCGAGCGAAAGTTTTTGAATTAATTAAGCATTATAAGCTTCTCGTGAACGTCCAAAAGCCAAGGGACCGATTTCTGCCATCGGATTCTCTTCAAATCTATGGTGTTATTTTCAAAACTTACCTACGAAATTACTACGAATCGCCAGCGTTCGAATATCGAATTGAAATTTTGATATTCGAACGGTGGACCGTTGTAAATACGCCATAGATTTTTTTTTTTTGTTTTTGTTTTGTTTGCTCCCTTTGGAATAGGCCATGTCTTCAGTAATTCATTTTCAACTATCTTTTTTTTTTTGACGCTGTGGAAATGCCTTTACGCACCATACCCGCCGCTAGCTAGGCGACGGACGTGTATGGGACTCGCCCAGCCGAAGTCGGGAATACCCACTGAAACCACAGCGGCACATCGACATCGCCTTAGTGGCGGGGTCATGGGAAATAGCAGAGCCTGCGCTACCAATCCCGGAATAAAAGGCGGGCCCACAGTGGTCCCTCCATAGGGAGCGGCTGGGCTGGGTAAGTCTTCTTGTGCTAGAAGACCCAAAAAAGCGGTACGCGATAAAGCGGACCCCAGACTCCAAACCTGAAAGGCTACGGATGGGACTGGGATGATGAGGAAACTTAGTAATAAACATAGTCATCTACGAAACCGCACTGGGCCCGCGTGGTAGATTACAATCCACTCTCTCTTCCCTCTACCCGAGAGGAGACCCTTGGTCCATGGAGTGGGCATATTACACACTGATTATGTGACTGCCTACCTGCCTTCTAAAACCTAGTTGCTGAATATCGTACGTAAGATCATCATCATCTCAGCGTTCATCCTAGTCGCATCCGAAGCTTTTTCTGCTTTAGAGTCTGGGATCCGCTTTACCAGTCTAACTGCTATTTTAGCTAAACTTCGATATTTTTCGTGAAGCGACTGCCGTTTGACCTTCACAATCCGAAGGCGATATCGAAGCATTGCAGTTAGACCAGTTGTTGTTCTGTTGAGGGCTCCAACAACCATTGACGACTGCCATCAGATGTTCGTATGGCAACCGACACCAACGGCTTAACATGCTTTCCGAGGCATGACCAGACCAGTGCAAATATTGATTTTTATGCATATCATCAACAACCTTTTTATCGTCCCACTGCTGGGCACAGGTCTCCTCTCATACAGAGAAGGATTGAGCGTAATCACCACGCTTGCTCAATGCGGGTTGGCGATTTCAGACTTATAAAGTCCAGGTTTCCTCAAGATGTTTTCCTTCACCTTCAGTCATTGATGTCCAAGATATACTTAGAAAGTACATATAACTTTAGAAAAGTTACATTGGTACTTGCCTGACCTGGAATCGAACCCGCGCACTCATACTTGAGAGGCTGGTGTTTTAACCACTAGGCCACCACGACCACTATTATTTTACCACCACTTATTTTATTTATTTATTATGCATATAAATAAATAAAATAAATAAATATATACGGACTAATCACACAGATTGAGCTAGCCCCAAAGTAAGTTCGAGACTTGTGTTATGGGATACTAATTCAACGATACTATGTTTATAATAGATACATATATAGATAAACATCCAAGACCCAGACCAATCAGGAAAAGATCGTTTTCCATCATGACCTGGCCGAGGATCGAACCCGGGGCCTCCACGTCGCAGGCAGGCGTGTTGACCGCTGCGCCACGAAGGACGACAATATTTGCCCTGCGTAGGGATCGAAACCGCGCCTCCTTGCGCAGCGGCCGCGTTTGCTACCGTTACGCCACGGAGGCTGTTAGTAGAATTGATACGTTAGATAATAAGATATAAATCAATTTTGTGTAATAATTCCAGGCTCACTCCTTCTCCCGATGGCGTCATAAATTTGAGCAGGAAATTGATATTTTATTGCGCCAACGAAGTAAATGGATAACACGTCTTGTTATTCTAGCGGTGAAATAAAATATTTATGGGATTATAATAAAATTAGATTATAGGAAACATATTTTATGTGGGACACGCACAGGAGATGTAAACAATGAAAAAGAAAATTGAATCTCTTAATTTAATCTAATATTTCCCTTCTTTGTGTGTCAAAGCTACTTTTTAGGGTCACCTAGCCAAATGGCAAAAAACGGAACCCTTATAGATTCGTCATGTCTGTCTGTCCGTCCGTATGTCTATCGTATGTGTATGATATAACGATCGAATGCTGTATTATTAACGTATAATATCTAAGAAAACCTGATCTACAGTTCTACACTATCAAAAGTAAGAAATAGTGACTATTTTCACAATGTAAACAAAGTGTGTTTTTTTTAATAGTTATAAACTAGTGCTTGCCGCAATCCCGCCTGATGGTAAGCAGTGATGCGATCGTTGATGGTAAAGCGCGCTAGTTTATTAAGAGCCTATTCACTCAGAAAAACTGAGCGAATAGGAAGGAAGACGGCAGTTGAGCGAGGTGATGCAATGTTAAGCCCAACAACACGACCAACGATGCTGCGCCAAAGGGAGATTGATCTGAAGATCCTCCACAACCAAACTTCCAACACAACAACATTTGGCGCATCGTACCCGGCACACATCGCAACACAACCACTCATACCCTCCTCCGTACTTCACCAGACATCATGCCGGAACACGACATATCGCTTGGCGGCAAGGCTTTGTCTGGTGGGTGGTAACTTCTGCCGACAGTGTTTAGAACAAATGCAAAAACCCTAAATTGCCGCAGGTAGTAGATAGGAATTAGTAAGTATGGCATGTAAATAAAGTAAGGTAAAGAATGTGTCTTTCGGGAAGCTACGTAGAATCTTTTCATCCGAAATACCGCAGTGTCTCAAGACAAAAGTCTTCGACCAGTGTGTGTTGCCAGTGATGTCTTATGGAATTGAGACGTGATCGCTAACAATGGGCCTTATACGAAGGCTCAAAGTCACTCAAATTGCAATGGAGAGGGCTAGGCTTGGGGTTTCACTGCGCGATCGAATCAGGAATGACGACATCCGCAGAAGAACAAGAGTAACCGACAAAGCCCGAAAAATTGCAACACAAAAGTGGCAGTGGGCTGGACACATTGCCCGTAGGATCGATGCCCGATGGGGCCGACGGGTTCTCGAGTGGCGACCACGCACTGGAAGACCCGTGGGTAGGCTCCCGACAAGGTGGACCGACGACCTGGTGAAGGTTGCGGGAAACCGCTGGATGCAGGAGGCGCAGGACCGGTCGTCGTGGAGAACCTTGGGGGAGGCCTATGTCCAGTTGTGGACGTCTATCGGCTGAAATGATGATGATGATGATGAAAGAATGTGTGGTCTTGAAACAATACTTCCCCGGTTTATTCCGTAATTCAGACGTCAATCCATTCTAGGTTAAGTACCACAGTCATCTGCCGGTACTAATATCGTATTTTTTTTATGTATGGTTATGGAAAACGATACACCAGAATTTTTTTCAGTTATCTTATGATAAAATTAATTAAAACACGTTATTAATACGTAATACTAATTAAAATTAATTTTAAAATACAAAAAAAAATAAGTAATTAACGTGCTATCCGAGGCACGAAGGAGTCTCGGTAAGTAATAATGGTCACTCATCCACATACCTAACGTGGTAAGCGTAGCTCAGCCTCATCGATTGACATGTGTGATTAGTTTTAATAATTAAACGAAATACACCGAGAGAAGGTTGTGCTTAACAGTGGGAACATGATAGGCTTATTATGTTATATGTATCGCCGCGTGGCTGGTTTATTTTGAATATTATAATTTGTTTTGTAGCAGTATCAATTATTAGAATATTACTAAATTTTTTTGAAGTCGTTTAATCGATCGGTATTCGGATAAATTATGATTTTTATTAAGAGCGGGCAACACTATGGAGCGAATGGTAACACCGACTGGAGTTGCGTTTGTCATTAGCGAGCGACCGTTAGCGCGGGTATTTCTGTGCTCACACTTCAATCGTGTGTGTTGGTCATACTCAAACCCAGTGGCTCTTATCTGTTTTAATATGAGATTATCATTGTAATCCCTTAATATTAAATTGATCTAAATGTCTGTGCAGTTATAATAATAAGAATCGAACATCACACTATAGTTATTTTCGACGTTTTCCCGAAATACCGGTCATGATGGATGCTCAGGCGGATGAAAATACACCTCAACTAACTATCTGGAACTTCGGCCCTGCCCTCTGATGTTTCCCGTTATAATATGTAATAAATGAAATTAGTTTCAAGATACTTAATGAGTGTCTGGCTGAAACTGGAATCAATAATAGTTCAATGTATTGAGACTTTGAATTTTCCTGATGAATATTACTTCTTAGAGGCATAGAAATTCTATTCCAATATTAACAATAAATTCTGAGTCCAGAAACTTCACAAGAGTGTGGCGCTTTTAGTTGGAGATAGTTTCTAGACTCCTTTATAAAGACGCTTTACAGAAACTTAGACCTTTCAGACTATGGAATTAAGTATTTTTCATAATAGACACATTATTTTTTTTTTATAAAAAAAAAACTTTCTTTTTAAATGAGCATTTTTTTTTTTTAATAATTTAAAACTAGCGCTTGACCGCAATCCCGCCTGATGGTAAGCAGAGATGCGATCTTTGATGGTAAAGCGCGCTAGTTTATTAAGAGCCTATTCACTCAGAGAAAACTGAGCGAATAGAAAGGAAGACGGCAGTTGAGCGAGGTGATGCAATGTTAAACCCAACAACACGACCAACGATGCTGCGCCAAAGGGAGATTGATCTGGAGACCCTCCACGACCAAACACCCGACACAACAACATTTGGCGCATAGTACCCGGCACACATCGCAGCACAACTGCTCAGACCCGTCCTCCGTACGGCTTCACCAGACATCATGCCGGAACACGACAAATCGCTTAGCGGTAAGGCTTTGTATGGTGGGTGGTAACTTCCGCCGGCGTTCAAAAATTATTATTTTTAAATAACAATTTTTGTAAATGTGCGTTTTTTTTAAATAAGCTTTTTTATTATAAGTACTGTCGGAAGGACGTGGTCGGAATGTCGTGGTGGCCTAGTGGTAAAAAAACCAGCCTCCCAAGTATGAGTCTCTCAAGAATTCCAGATCAGGTAAGTACCAATGTAACTTTTCTAAGTCATATGTACGTTCCAAGTATATCTTGGACACCAATGATGGATTACAAGGTGAAGGAAAAAATCTTGATCAAACCTGGTCTTTGAGTCCGTAATCGCCAATCCGCATTGCAAGCGTGGTGATTACGCTCAATCCTTCTCTGTATCAGTGGGGACCTGTGCTCAGCAGTGGGACGATAAAAAGTTTGATGATGATGATGATAATTATACGGACATATTAATCAATTTATATTTTATGTTAATTTTCGCACATACTAAACAATTTTACGTCAATTACAAGATATTTCCAAGACTTTATTCAAAAGTTTTAATAGATTCATCTTTTTAGTAATTGCAATAAGCGGTAACATAGAACAAATCAAGACTCTTTATAAATACAAAGCTTAATTAAAGCAGAATCAAAAACACTAATTCTAACATTAGCATTATGAACATAATTCTTACAATCAAAACCACTTGACTAGCATAATTCTGGCAGCCGAAGTCGCTCTTTATGATGGCTAATGTGCTGTAGTTAATATTAATAGCCTCATAATCTCTATAACATTACCGTACGTGGTTATAACTGTCATTGTTATATCGTTCATAAAATTTCCTTAGGAAAAGATCCGACGTACCTATTTGCCAAAATGTAAACAAATGGAAAAAATACTTTAATTTTACACAATAAGGTTCAGTTTCCAAGTATATCTTGGACACCAATCACTGAAGGTGAAGGAAAACATCTTGAGAAAACCTGGAATTAGAGCTAGCGTAGTGATTACGCTCAATCCTTCTCTGTATGATGGTAAAGGTTGATGTTGATGATGATGAAGGTCATAAATCCAGCCAGTTTCTAAATACTTATACGACTCTCACCTGCAACTCTATCATTATCATCAACATTTCAGCCCAAAGATGGCCCTATAAAGGATATCCATGACGACCGGTCCTACGCCTCCTGCATCCAGCGGTTTCCCGCGACCTTTACCAGGTCGTCATTCCACCTTGTCGGGGGCCTACCGTTGCTGCGTCTTCCGATGCGAACCACTCGAGAATCCGTCGGCCCTATCGCGCATCGATCCTACGGACGATGTTATGACTAATTTGTTTATAAAGCTCATAAAAATAAAATGGGTAACCAAAATCAAAATCAAACTGAAAGCATTTATTTCAAATAAACCAGTTACAGGCAATTTTGAATTGTCGGAAGGTCGGTCAGTCAGTAAGGTGAAGCTAGTCGCCCATTCCAAAGAGAGAGAAAAGAGAGAGAGAAACTCCATGGATACTCTTTTAAATTACCAAGCTATTCATACAAATATTTGATTACATCATTCATTTTGAAATCAATCGTGTGAGAACGATGCAGAAATATATTGTACGCTAAGAGCGTCCATTATGGAAAAACACACAAAAAAAAAAACAACAACAAAATAGACTAACCCAACAAATAGATGCTTTACAGCAAGTACATTGTGCTCACACGTGTGCCATGCAATTATACAATACTAAGAAATTGAATCTACACAAAGTTAACATGTCAGTGTATTTTATTTGCTCTTGTATGATATTAATTAAATGTATATATTTATTAGGCTAGTATGATACACTTAACGTATATATTTATTATATAATTTATATAAATATTACAATGTAGACTACCTACATTATTTCTCTCTCCTTTTTCTTAGTATTCCATCCACAGGTTGTCTGTAAAGATCGCTCTTAGAGATAAGACCGCCCATTGTGTCACCCTTTGTAAAATCTATATATTCATGTTTCTGTAATCTATATGGTGTACATAATAAAGAGTATTCTATTCTATTCTAAAATTACTCTACACGTAGCTGGCCGAACAAAATCCGTTTAAACAGTTAGCAATTAATCAATTGCTACCTAAGAACTTTTCCTGTACTTAATACAGACCTTTGTAAGCCACGCTACCGATGTTTCTGATTGGTTAATCTTGTTACAATAGTTTGTACTAAGAAAAAATAAGGGATAGATGACTATCCCTTATTTTTTCTGTTACCATGTTAGCCAAATTATCGACATAACTCTCGGAAAAAGCCAGCTGAAGTGGCAATAGGCAGGGCACATTAGTCGTAGAACCGATGACGGTTGGGGTAGACGTGTGTAGGTGTGAGAACGTGATGTCGCAGAAGGAAGCTACGGAACGGGAGAGAAAGATCTCAACTCCCTTCCCGAGTCGCAGAAGACGCACCGGGCTCCGGAAGGGCGGAAAACGCCCTCTTCCGGCCCCCATGAATGGGTCCAGGGGCGAGGGACATGGGGAAGTCTCTTCCCCCTATTCGTTGAACCCCGAGGCGGCGGCGCGTGCGAGTGTCGGCGCACGCCTCAGAGGCTATGCACGGTGTAGTTTAACACTTCACTACCCCGTGCAGGAGGCGAGGCCCGGACAGACCGGGCCGGCACGAGAGTGTGGGGCCGCGGCAGAATCAGGGACTCCCGCGGCTCCGTGCGCACGTGACCGGAGAGACACCGGGGTGGTTTTTAGTCAGTAGGAGTCTGACAGACCCCGTCGCCCATCCATTGAGACATCCATTGAGGATTTTCCACCCCGGAACAAAAAAATAAAAGACGTGTGTAGGTGTGAGATGGAACATTGCATTGATGGAACTTTGTTTTGCTTTGCTGGTATTTTGGCGTGGCTAGCTGACATGTGGTAAATAATTGTATCGTTGTTGTGTTTTCTTGTGTTCATTACTGTACCTACATACTCGTATTATTGTATAAAGTCACGTGTTGTTTTTAATGAAAAGACAGCTGTGCTGCTGGGAAGTTTGTTCCGCCACTTCTTCTTCCCAGCGAAAGCACTAGGAAGTGTCGATGGGTGTGCGTTTTGGGGGACTGTCTTATGTAATATGGACGTTCAAAAAGTGCTAATTCTCAGCATAATTTGAATAAATGACTTTTGTTTTTGATTTTTGAACACAGGGCTGGTTTGAGTCATTAAAAGTCTGACAGATAGCGCCGCCCACCCCAGGGCGGCAGACATTCATGAGGATTTTCAACCTCGGCAAAAAAAAGACGTGTTCTTGAATGGGGATCGCGAATCGGTAGGCGTCCTCCGGCTAGGTGGAGCGACGACCTTCGCAGGATGGCTGTGTAGTAGGTGAATGAGAGTCAAGTTGAATGGAAAGTCACAACATCGGCTGCCGGCAAAAATTACCACCCACCAGACAAAGTTTTGTCGATAAGCGATTCGTCGAGTTTCGGCGTGACGTCTGGTGAAGTCGTACGGAGGACGGTTCTGAGCATTGATGTTGCGATGCGTGCCGAGTACGATGCGCCAAATGTTCTTGTATCGAGAGTTTGGTCGTGGAGGGTCTCCAGATCAATCTACCTCTGGCGCAGCATCGTTGATCGTGTTGTTGAGTTTAACATTGCATCACCTCGCTCAACTGCCGTCTTTCCTCCCATTCACTATATTTTTTAAGTGAATAGGCTTAGGTACTAAACTAGCGCGTTTTGCCATCAACAATTGCATCACTGCTTACAATAAGGCGGGATTATGATCAAGCACCAGTTTATAATTAGCAGAAGAAGAAGCAATAAAAACATAATTATCATCTGTCTGGTGTTTTCCCAGCTGGTCAGCTGCCAGTCTAACCGGATTCAGCTAAATATCAGTTTACCATGGTGCGTCTGCCTATCTGAACTCCACAACTAGTTACTGGGTAATAGGTACCCCTTGATGACACTGGCTTTTAGACTTCTGAAGACCAGTAATGACTGTCAAATATCTACAAGTGACAGCCAAGAGCAACAGCTTAACATGCTTTCTGAGGCACGGAGAATTCCCGGTATGTAGCGTTGATCATCCGTCCACAGACCACCAGAGCCAAGCATAACTTAACCTGCAGGGTATTTGCGTAAGATACTATGAGCGGTAATGAGTTTCATTTTGACAGTTCAGCAACATACATTGCGTTATATAATATGTAAGGAAAACACTGTCCGACCCATAAGGATAATAAAGGTTAGGTAAACACATGACCAAATATAATATAAAATTTTACGTAATCATCATAATAACAATACTAATGAATTTTGGAATAATCTTTTTTTCCCGGGAATTAATTCAAACTTCCAATAATGACAGCCTCCGTGGCGTAACGGTAGTGGACGCGGCCGCTGCGCAAGGAGGCGCGGGTTCGATCCCCGCACAGTGCAAATATTTGTATGCATAAATATGAATACTTGCACTGGTCTGGTCGTGCCTCGAAAAGCACGTTAAGCCGTTGGTCCCGGTTGCCATACATCTAGTGGCAGTCGTTACGGGTTGTTGGAGCCCTCAAAAGTCTAACAATTGGTTTAACTGCAATGCTTAGATATCGCCTTCGGGTTGTGGAGGTCAGACGGCAGTCGCTTCACGGAAAATATCGAAGTTTAGCCAACATCAGCAGTTAGACTGGTAAAGCGGACCCCAGACTCCAAAGCTGAAAAGCTACGGATGCGACTGGGAGTAACGCTGATGATGAATTAATTCAAACTTCCCCGAGATTTGGTAATTTTAAAAAAAGTGACAACACCATTTTGACGGTATTATTATAAGCGATGCGACCACGTGACGCGTGCCCTGCCCCCCGTCACCCGTGTATGAATTGCCTACCGCACAAGTAGTAAGTTACCTCTTTTTGCGAAAAAATATTTATTTTTTTAGTGGAATTTTTTTTTAAGTTTAGCCCGGCTTTATAGACATTATTAAAATCAGTCAACGATACCTAACAATACCTTCATCGATCGGACAGGGTTTTCTTTACATATTGTATATGTTATTGAGCAGAATTTTTCGTACATACCTTGGAGCAATGGATTAACAATTTACTTCAAAATTATTCAAATTGATAGTAATAGTGTGTTACCTAATTAGGGTGCTAATCAATCGACCTGTTTGGGTATAATTTTAACTACGAGCACATCTAAAGAAGGGATGATTCATGGGTAAAAAAAAAAAGATTCTATTTAGTCCGTCATTCAGATTATAGAAAAATATTGGATACGTATATTTTATTTTATCAAATCAATAAAAATTTACAAATTTAAAAGGCATCAAAGATCAGGAGTGGTGGCTGATGACGTCACTGCTCGCTAAAAAGTATAGCGTGCAGTGACGTCACACGAGTTTTTAACGCACTGTGTCGTCTTCATTTTTTGTTTATATGAACGACGGACTAGACGTACGGAGGACGGGTTTGAGCAGTTATGTTGCGATGTGTGCCGAGTACGATGCGCCAAGTGTTGTTGTGTCGGGAGTTTGGTCGTGGAGGGTCTCCACATCAATCTCCCTCTGGCGCAGCATCATTGGTCGTGTTGTTGGGTTTAACATTGCACCTCCTCGCTCAACTGCCGTCTTCCTTCCTATTCACTAAGATTTTTAAGTGAATGGGTTTAATAAACTAGCGTGCTTTACCTTCAACGATTGCATCACTGCTTACCATCAGGCGGGATTACAGTCAAGCGCTAGTTTATAATTAATAAAAAAAAATACGTGTCTAGTATTTTTTGGAAATCTGACTGACGGACTAATTAGTTTTTTTTAGTCAACTACCCTATTGTGGAGATATGAGGAGCAGCGTGTAAAGCTCACTCACCCTCCATAGAAAAGGGAGGATCCTCCGACCAGAATGATATTATCTAGCGGACACTTTGTCCGCCGGTTGATGTCGAGATCTTGTATGCTTGCTAGTTGCACAGTAAACTCTCCTTGCGAGATATAAAAATTGCGTGACGTCATTATGGCGCGTATACGTGTTTTACCGAGCCGTCCCGTGTGGTACCGGGCTTAGAATAGTACCAACCCATATCCTCCCGTGGGTGTCGTAAGAGGCGACTAAGGGATCTCTCACCAGGGAATGGGACAAAACCCGCCACACTTTTCCCAACCACTGCAACTCCTGAAAGCCAGAATCAACAGTGGCGACCGCCAGAAAAACGCCGAGCAATGAAGGTCGACGAGTCTCGGAGAAACGATTCAACTGTCTTGGGTCCCGCAACAAATTAATCAGAAAAGAATAGCGGAGGAGTAAGAAAAAAGATATTTTTTCCACTTCCCTCCATAACAAGCAGGAGACAGAACAGAACTAGGCCAATCGGCACAAAGGGACATTATTGCAACTGGGAGAAGCCCAGATTGCCAAACACCACGGAATAAAATTTGATTAAGTTAATGGGTCCTAAGTAGGTATTAGCTGTTACAATTGATTCCAATAATAGGTATGGCAAAAGCGCCTGAACGCACGGAAATTGGTTCTAGTTTCTACAAGGTCCGTATAATAAATATATCGTATCTCACCAGGGAAGCGAGCAGCAGCGCTTCTCCTGTGGAATAACAAATTACTGCGATCCCCAACCCGTCTGCCAAGCGTGGGGGTTATGGCAATGTCCCCCGATGGAATGAAAGCTACGGGAGAGGCCTTTGTCCAGCAGTGGACCTCTACAGGCTGAGTAGAAAAAGAAGTATGACGGGTTGTCCGCCTGTAGCGTTGTAGGTACCGCTACACAATATTAAGCACTGATTTATGGCTGTGGATTCGCTCGTGTGTAGAATTGAAGGAACAGCATTATACTACCGAAATATCTATGCCCTGACAAGGTTTTCGGTTAGGTCGGTCTCCGTGGCGCAGAGGTCACCACGCCTGACTGCGACGTGGAGGCCCCAGGTTTGATCCCCGGCCAGGTCATGATGGGAAACGATCTTTTCCTGATTGGCCTGGGTCTTGGATGTTTATCTATATATGTATCTATTATAAAATATAGTATCGTTGAGTTAGTATCCCATAACACAAGTCTCGAACTTACTTTGGGGCTAGCTCAATCTGTGTGATTTGTCCGTATATATTTATTTTATTTTATTATTTCTTTTTGCCGTCAAGTCTCTCCTTGCGTGGCAAAGATTCTTTTTTTGCTATTTTCTTTTTTGCCAAATCCTTGTTTTCCGCATTCACTCTTTTTGCGGCATTGGCCTTGTCAGTTTGGATAGCTCTTTTCCCATGACGTCATTTCTTTTCTTTTGTCATCTTTTCTTTTAGTATTTTCTTATAATATACTTTTTTCTAAACATTTATTTACAATATTACTTATAACTACTGAATCCTTGCTGTGCCGCTTCCCTCGTCCGATTCCTTTCAGTACTAATTTTAGCCACCTTGAGGCAAAACCGCTCCAGATAAGGCCTGGAGTGCTTGTCTGCCATTATTCCGGCGATGGTCGTTTCCGACAAAGTAATTCCTGTACTTATATCCAGGTCGTATCTGCCCTGACAAGGGTTATAACCTATATGAGTGCCAAATTTCGTCCATTAACACCAAACATTTCGCGAGATTTGGATTAGTTGGAATTTTTCCGACATCTTCATATTTCAACGCCAATTTACACAATACCTAATGGATTATACTTTGATGGATTATACACTTAAAATCTCCTTCATGAATCAGCCCGTCCATTGGTTCAATTTCAGAGAAATCCCTTTAGCTGTTGAAGCTTGAATAGGTAACAGACTGAATTACTTTCGTATTTGTAATATTATTTAGTTCTGATGAATAAATAATACTGCCTAATCCCAAGACGGAACATAAACATCTTCAGTTAGATAAAACATTATCTACGATGACGCGAACGAGGCACCCTGATGATAAATATACCGCCTAGATCAAGGACTGGAACAAATAGGTCTTCTCGTCAGATTAAAATTTAAATGTCTTCAAGGCTAGAGTGAACAGGCTCTTAATAAACTAGTGCGCTTTACCATCAACAATTGCATCACTGCTTACCATCAGGCGGGATTGCAGTCAAGTCAATTCAGTTTCTAACATTCAGTCACCATAGTCGTTTATAGCGAAAATCGCTATTCAGCATTTATTATTCATAATAATATATAAAAAGATCAAAATCTCAAAAACCGGCCAAGTGCGTGTCGGACTCACGCACACAGGATTCGATACCATTAATTATGAAATTAAAGGATCTAAGTTATTTGTATGAAGGATTACGCGGAAATAAGCGGTTTACGATTTACGAGGTATTAAAAAAAAACTACGTACTAGAGCTCGTTCAAAATATCATATGTTTTTTTTAGATTTTTCATTTTCTTATTTTAGAAGTTAGAGGGTAGGGGGGACCAACTTTTTGCCACTTTGGAAGCGTCTGTCACGCAAACTATTCGGTTTAGAAAAAAAATATTTTGGAAACCTCGATATCCTTTTTGAAGACCTATCTATAGATACCCCACACGTATGTATTTGATGAAAAAAAAATGAGTTTCAGTTCCAAGTATAGGGGGCCCCCAATATTTATTAGGCGGTAGCGAACGCGGCCGCTGCCGCTGCGCAAGGAGGCGCAGTTTCGATCCCGGCGCAGCGCAAATATTTGTATGCATAAATATGAATGTTTGCACTGGTCTGGTCAGCCTCGGAAAGCACGTTAAGCTGTTGGTCCCAACTGCCATACGAACACCTGATGACAGCCGTTGTGGGTTGTTGGAGCTCTCAAAAGTCCAACAATTGGTCTAACTGTAAAGCTTTGATATCGCCTTCGGGTTGTGGAGGTCAGACGGCAGTAGCTTCACGGAAAATATCGAAGTTTAGCCAAAATCAGCAGTTAGACTGGTAAAGCGGGCCCCAGACTCCAAAGCTGAAAAAACTTTGGATGCGACTGGGATTAACGCTGAGATGATGATGATGATGTTACGTAATTAGGGTACAAGGCGTCTCCGTCTAGGGGCGTGAGGGAGCCCTGATTCCCACAAGTAGACTTCTGACACAATTTTTTTTTTTAATAATTATAAACTAGCGCTTGACCGCCATCCCGCCTGATGGTAAGCAGTGATGCGATCGTTAATGGTAAAGCGCGCTAGTTTATTAAGAGCCTATTCACTAAGAAAAACTGAGCGGAGGGAAGACGGCAGTTGAGCGAGGCGATGCAATGTTACCCGACGCCCACATTTATGTGGAGGGGGTGAGGGTCGGGGTTGAGGCCCAGATGAAGTATCTGGGCCTCATGCTGGACAGCAGGCTGCGCTTCGGCCCGCACTTTAGCGGGCTGTCGACGCGCCTGCTGAAAGCCGCGGACGCCCTCTCATGGCTCATGCCGAACATGGGAGGGCCGAGCACTCGGTGCCGGCGGTTATACGCCGGCATACTGAGGAGCATGGCCCTTTACGGGGCCCCAATTTGGGCGGACTCCCTCCACAGGAGGGAGAACCTCACCACCCTTCGGGCGCCCCAAAGGGCCATCGCCCAGCGGGTAGCGCGGGCCTACCGCACGGTAGGTTTCGCTTCGGCATGCGCTCTGGCGAGCACCCCGCCTTGGGAGCTCGAGGCCTGGGTGCTCGCCAGAGTGTACGAGTGGACGGCGGGGCGCAGGGCGCTGGGCGAGCGTCCGGCCCCGGAGTTGAGGGAGGCCGTCCGCCGGGAGGCGAGGGACGCCATCGTCCAACATTGGACGCGCGACCTCGCCTCCGCGGTGTTCGGCCGTCGCACCCTCGACGCCATCGGGCCAGTCCTGAAGGACTGGCTCGACAGGCGTCACGGGTTCCTCTCCTTCCGTCTGGTGCAGGTACTCTCCGGTCACGGCTGCTTCGGCAGGTACCTGCACCGGATAGGACGAGAGGAAACGCCGTCGTGCCACGGTTGCGGCGCGGCGGAGGACACGGCGGACCACACCCTCGCGGTGTGCCCGTCGTGGGCCGTGCCGCGCCGCGATCTTGTCGCGGCGGTAGGAGGGGACCTCTCGCTGCCCGCCGTCGTCAGAGCGATGGTGGGGAGCGAGGGGGCCTGGGCGGCGATGGCCTCCTTCTGCGAGCTCGTGATGTCGCAGAAGGAGGCCGCGGAGCGCGAGCGGGAGGAGGATCCCCTCGCTCCGGCGCTCCGTAGGCGGCGTAGGGGCAGGAGAAGGCGGGATTTCGCCCGCTTTCTCCCGCCCTGAGGTGAGCGGCGGGCGTGAGGCACGGGGGTGCCCGCGCCCGCCTTGCAGGGCTCACCACGTGTGGGAGCTTCGGTCCCCCTCCTAGGAGGGGCAAATGAGGGCCCGCCTTACTAGGCGGGTTTCGCCGGCGGGGGAGAGGAAGCCCAGGCTGTGCTAGTTTCCCACTCCCCCGCCACTACGGCGATGCCGGAGCGCCGCTGGGGTTTTTAGTGGGTATACCGGGAGGCTCTCTCCCGGGGAGTCCCACATACCCTTCCCGTCCCCCGACGGGAGGGGATGCGTAATTGTCATTTTCCCCAGCGACAACAAAAAAAAAAAAAAAAAAAAGGCGATGCAATGTTAAACCCAACAATACGACCAACGATGCTGCGCCAAAGGGACATTGATCTGAAGACCTTCCACGACCAAACTCCTAACACAACAAACAACATTAGGCGCATCGTACCCGGCACACATCGCAACACAACTACTCAGACCCGTCCTCCGTACGGCTTCACTAGACATCATGCCGGAACACGACAAATCGCTTGGCGGCAAGGCTTTGTCTGGTGGGTGGTAACTTCTGCCGGCAGCCGATGTTATGGCCTACCACTGAGAAAACTAATTAGAACTAACTATAAGAAAACTATGAAATTTTTGATTATTTCGGAACGTCGTTCAACTTACTACACTTAACGCGGCGCACTCAAGCTGATAAATTTACAGATTTGTGATCAATTCGCTGTCTGGTTCGATTTTTTTTGTAACTATCAGAAAATATAAAAACAAAGCCCTCTAACTACAAATTTATGTATCTACTTATCAGCAAAAAGAAAGCATTAATTTTCACCAAATTTCAATATCCACACAGTTTGAAAACCCGAAGATAAATTTTCGTTCAGAAAGCAGATTTGAGACTCATTTAAAATTCATGAGTACTGTAACCAACGTTAGATGTTATGATAAGTTACTTTTAACATCAAAGTATGGTATCTTTAGGAAGAAGGAAATTATCTTCGTATGCTTCAAAGCCGAAGCATTTCGCTAATTCTGTAAAGTTAACTTGGAACTTTCAACACGCGCCGTATGAAAGCGAAATTCTTTATTTTTAAAGTAATTCTTCGCGGATTCAGCGGAGGGCAACGTCAGGCGTTTTCATCATCATCATCATCAACCTTTTTATCATCCCATTTCAAGATGTTTTCCTTCGCCGCAATCCCGCCTGATGGTAAGCAGTGACGCAATCGATGATTGTAAAGCGCTCTAGTTTATTAAGAGCCAATTCACTCTAATTTTGAATACACCCAAATTGTAGTCCAACGGAAACACCGCCGCTGGCAGATTGTTCCAGTCCCTCGACGTACGCGGTATGAAAGAGGAGGCGAAATGCTTCGTCCGAATATTAGTGGTGTTAACGACGTAAGGGTGGAAACTCGCCGTACGACGGGTCGTCCGATGGAGGAACGGAGATGGGGGAATTAAATCATGCAATTCCCTTGCACACTCCCCAAAATGTTTCCTATAGAACACCGAAAGGCTGGCTACTCTATGCCTGTGCTCAAGGCTTTGGAGGCCATCTCGAATTAAATACCATAAGTCTCTATATCGTGGGAATATCGGGAGAAAATGTATCCCATGGTTTTTTTCGGATTGTACACTAACTGTGGGCTAAATTTCGGCAACGGCGGCGAGTTTCCACCACACAATAACTATTGCTGTCCAATATAATAATCTATACTAATATATAAAGCTGAAGAATTTGTTTGTTTTTTTGTTTGAACGCGCTAATCTCAGGAACTACTGGTCTGATTTGAAAAATTCTTTTTGCGTTGGATAGCTCATTCATTCAGGAAGGCTTTAGGCTATATGCCATCACGCTGCGACCAATAGGAGCGGAGCATAACTAACTCCACGCGAATGAAGTCGCTGGCGGCCGCTAATAATGTTATAAAGTGTATTTCACATAAATTTGTTTTAAATTACATGTCAAGGAGTCTCCATTTAGGCATAGAAATACCTACTTGAAGATTCCGCTCTCAAAATGCGATTTTTTGTATAAGTGCGCGCGCGTGGTGAGGTGTGCGCGTATGTTGGTGTGTGTCTAATGAAGATATACTTAGAAAGCACAGTATGTATACAAGCAACATTAAACTATGACAGTACATCCGGACATTGTGAAACGGCTATACAATTGACGTCCTAATATAAAATGAAGTTATTCCACACCCGCTCTAACTAGCCGAGTTGCGGTGGTTTTGTACCGTAGTTTTCATGTTTATTTTTTTACTGAAAGTTGTGACAGGTTGTGAATTATGCTAGTTTTTAACGAGTGTCTTTTGATGATTGAAATTCGGAGACCTGGTAATGAAGTAAAGCGTTAGATTATTTTTTTTAAATCCAACGAAGTTTAGAAGTGCGAAAGTTTGTGAGAATGGATGGATATTTTTGTCAACAATTTCTGTCATGCAATTCCTGCGCACACTCTCCAAGATGCATCCTTTAGAACATCGAAAAGCTGGCTACCCTACGCCTTTGTTCCATCCAGGCCTAAGATTGTTTTTAACTAAATCAGGGTCGCCAATTAGCCTCTTTGCACGCCTCTCCACTAAGTCCAAAGTAATACTATTAGTGTTTTTAACTTCTGTTGAAAGGTCAGACTCTAAGTTGATTGTTCATTCATTTATTTATTATTATGAAGAAGACTACAGACTTATTACAGAATCTGCATTTGCGAAATATTCTCATAAAAAGTTTAAAAAAAATGAGTTTATATGAAAAATCAACTTTAATTCCAACACAATAAAGGTCAGATTACGCTACAACTTCAAATGTCTTTATAACTTTTCCAATATTATTAGTCACTCCGAAATCAACGTAATTGCCATTGCTATAAAGTTGATATTTGGTCAACTTAAACTGTAATATATATATAAATACTAGCTGACCCGGCGAACTTTGTTCCGCCTTAAAGGCAATAAATATCACATGATCACATTTTTTACTTTTTAAATTAGGAACACTGTAAATTAAAAAAAAAAGGTATTCAATGATTTTTTTATTTGTCATTTATTTAGTGTAGCACCTTGTGAAAGAAATGAATTTCTACTTGTGCTTCGTAAATTATCTAGCTATTGATCTCTGAGATGTCGTGGTGACCTAGTGGTTAAAACACCAGCCTCTCTTGTATGATTGCGCGGGTTCGATTCCAGGTCAGGCAAGTATCGATGTAACTTTTCTAAAGTGATATTTACTCTCTAAGTATAATATCTAGAACACCAATGACTGAACGTGAAGGAAAAAATCTTGAGGAAACCTGGACTTTATAAGTCTGAAATCGCCACCCCGCATTGAGCAAGTGTGGTGATTACACTCAATCCTTCTCTGCATGAGAGGAGACCTGTCTCCAGCAGTGGGACGATAAAAAGATTGATGATGATGATGATGATCTCTGAGGTTTGTTCGCCGATTTCGCATTGTCAACGGAACAGTTTCACGGACTGCCGCCTCCCTTTGCTGTTGTGAGTGAGAAGCACGAAGTCGAGTCATAGTAAGGCGGCGCTCTGCACGTGCAATTTCTTGCTCTTCTTCAGTGCTTTCATTCAGAATGTTTCGATTTACTCTTGCATTACCGCTTTGTCGAGAAATATTTGATGGTCTTGGTCACGGCATGATATTTTTATTGATGATAAATCGCACAGCAATACAATATTAGAAATTTTGAAGTTGAAGTTGGCTTTGTGGTTTTTTATTAGAGAGTTTTTATATTTTTTGCTTTAAACGATTGCTTCAACCGGTTAGACTTTTTTTTAAATATGCTCAGCTGTCATTTGCTTTTTGTTATACCATTTTTGGTATATGAATTGCTGACTTACATTTTGAATGAGTTGGACCATGTCTTATGTCACGTCACACGGGAACGACGGGGACGGGTTCTTAACTACCTCCCACCAATATTCAGCTAAATCGGTTCAGCCGTTCTTGAGTTATATATAAATAGTGAATAAGCAACTGAATCGATTCCAATAATTTTTACACCATGTTATATTTTGTCCCAAATACATTTAGAAATTGTTACAGTGTAGTTACCGAGTGCGTCACGCAGCTTACGATACATCATCATAGTACTGTCAATGCACCGCGCTTGCTCGCCCGCGGATCTTTGACCATATTTATGTTGGGACAACGAAGTAGAATACACGTAGCAAGCTTATTATAACTTTGTGGTTTTTCATTATATCTTTTTGAAATTTTGTACATAATATTTATTAACTTAAAAATACTGGACACGTGTTTCCTACTTTGTGGAGGTGCAAGGTACCAGGGTAGCACAAAAGTGTAGGAGAAGTCGAAACAATAAACCTCATTCATTCATCATTATCACAAATCATCATAATACATGAAAGAAGTTTTATTGTGCATAGTTTGTGGACGTGCAAGGTACCAGGGTAGCACAAAAGTGTAGGAGAAGTCGAAACAATGAAGCTAATTCATTCTCATGGGATCGACGGGAACGGGATAAAAGGTATCCTATGTCCTTTTCCTAGTTTTTAGCTACCCCCCTACCAATTTTCAGCCAAATCGATGGAGCCGTTCTTGAGTTATAAGTGGAGTAACTAACACGACTTTCTTTTATATATATAGATAGTGAATAAGCAACTGAATCGATTCCAATAATTTTGACACCATGTTATATTTTGTCCCAAATACACTTAGAAATTGTTACAGTGTAGTTACCGAGTGCGTCACGCAGCTTACGATACATCATCATAGTATTGTGCGCGCGCAACAGCTGACGCTAGAGGTCAACGCACCGCGCTCGCTCGCGCGCGCATCTTTGACCATATTTATGTTGGGACAACCAATTAGAATACTCATAGCAAGCTTATTATAACTTTGTGGTTTTTCATTATATCTTTTTGAAATTTTGTACATAATATTATTAACTTAAAAATACTGGACACGTGTTTCCTACTTTGTGGAGGTGCAGGGTACCAGGTTAGCACAAAAGTTTAGGAGAAGTCGAAACAATAAACCTCATTCATTCATCATTATCAAATAATCGTAATACATGAAAGAAGGTTTATTGTGCATATTTTTTGACGTGCAAGTTACCAGGGTAGCATAAAAGTGTAGGAGAAATCGAAACAATAAAAAAGCTCATTCATCATTATCAAATCACCATAATACATGAAAGAGGTTTTATTGTGCATAGTTTGTGGACGTGCAAAGTACCAGGGTATCACAAAACTGTAGGAGAAGTCGAAACAATAAACCTCATTCATTCATCATTATCAAATAATCATAATACATGAAAGAAGGTTTACTGTGCATATTTTTTTGACGTGGAAGGTATGTGGAGGCATGAGGAACAGGGAGTAAAGCTCACTCATCCTCCATAGAAAAGGGGAGGATCCTCCAATCAGACAGGTGTTATGTCTGGCGGGCAACTTGCCCAATGGTTGAAATTGGCAAGTTGTATGTATGCGAATTGCACGGTAAACTCTGATAGCGAGATGTAGAATTCGTGTGACGTCAGTATGACGCGTCGTTCATTTTCGTTCATTTTTGTGGCGTTTGTAGGTACCGCTACATCACTCCCCTCCGGAGACCGGAGGTCGATAGTGGGCTGAGTCTTGTATCTTGTGATTCTTGCTAGGCCAGCAGAGGTTCCAGTGAGTCGGAACCGGTTGCCGCGTAGTTCACGGTGAGTCGGAACTGTCTTTGAAGATTCCCCAGTGAGTCGGGGTGGTGGGGCGCTGCGTTGTACTCCAGTGCGTCGGATGTCGTACAGTGCCGGGTTGAGGCTGCGTCGAGGTTGCTGATGAGGTTGAGGGTGATGACCAGGTATGCGCGGTCGCTGCATGCTTGTGGTCAGGATACCCGTTGAAGAAGTGGGTGCTGGCTGGGTGGGTGATTCGCCGATGAAGCTTGCTGGAGTGATGATGATGACGTCACGCTCAAGTTGTTGCACGAAGGCTGCGCTGACGATCACGTCGGGGTCACCAATGTGGAGGCATGAGGAACAGGGAGTAAAGCTCACTCATCCTCCATAGAAAAGGGGAGGATCCTCCAATCAGACGGGTGTTATGTCTGGCGGGCAACTTGCCCATTGGTTGAAATTGGCAAGTTGTATGTATGCGAATTGCACGGTAAACTCTGATAGCGAGATGTAGAATTCGTGTGACGTCAGTATGACGCGTCGTTCATTTTCGTTCATTTTTGTGGCGTTTGTAGGTACCGCTACAGGTACCAGGGTAGCACAAAAGTGTAGGAGAAGGCGAAACAATAAACCTCATTCATTCATCATTATCAAATAATCATAATACATGAAAGAAGGTTTATTGTGCATATTTTTTGACGTTCAATGTACCAGGGTAGCATAAAAGTGTGGGAGAAGTCGAAACAAAGAAGCTCATTTATTCCCACAGGAACGACGGGGAGCGGCATAGAAAGTATCCTATGTCCTTTTCCCAGTTCTTAGCTACCTCCTTACCAATTTTCAGACAAATTCGTTCGGCCGTTCTTGAGTTATAAATGATGTAACTAACACGACTTTCTTTTATATATATAGATATATGTCGTGGGTAACGATATCATTTTAATATAAAGTTGCTCATTTGATTTATGTAATAGTGGGACAAACAATGTGACGTTATTTTGTAATGGCGGCACGTGTTCAGAGTCCTTTTGGAAAGCCGGAATTTTCGAACAGTCACTTCTCTTGGAGGCGCAGGACTGAGCAATTCTCCAGGACGAAACTACACGTCGTACACGACGTGCTTTTATAACCGAATAAGATTTTAAAGTAAAAATTAATTAATTCGCTAATTACACAAAACAGCGCAATGAAAACAAAACTCGAAAAACTATCTTATCAGCTGATTTAATAGGGTTTACATCAGGGGTCAACGTCATACCTACAAACCCGCACGGCGGCACGTTTGCAACGTTCAAAGGCCGAGCCGACACTTTTTTTTAAACACTGTGAATTCTGTAACCGTTCATTAACGACATAAATGACTATCATAATTTTATTAGTGGCATGCGGTGTAGCCTTTTCGCGAAGTTTGCGTTACGATGTCAGATACACCCCGTATATACAATGTGTAAAGAAAACCCTGTCCGACCCATAAGGATAATAAAGGTTAGGTAAATATATGACCAAATAAAATATGAAATTTTACATAATCATCATAGTAACAATACTAATGAATTTTGAAATAATCTATTTTTCCCGCGAATTAACTCCAACTTCCCCGAAATTTGTTAATTTTTAAAAAAGTGACAACACTATTTGGACTGTATTATTATAAGCGATGTGACCACGTGCCGCGTGCCCTGTCCCCCGTCGCCCGCGGAATGGTTGCCTACCGCAGATGTATTAAGTTACCTCTTTTTGCGAAATACAATTTATTTTTTAGGGGGATTTTTTTAAAGTTTAGCCCGGCTTTGTATCCATTAGTAGAATCAGTTATCGATACCTAACAATGCCTTCACGGATCGGACAGGGTTTTCTTTACATATTGTATGTAAAAAAGCATGGTGGTGCCTATGTGTGATGTTCTTTTGCCTTTACCATAAAATAGTTTATAACAATGTACATAATATGACAAAAACGTTAGCCACAGCAACGTGTGACCGGGTCAACTAGTAGGGTACATAATAAAGAGTAGGTACCTATTAAATTCTATTCTATTCTGTTTATTGCTATATCTCTGCAACCTGTGTATTGCATAGATATGATAATATGCAAACGTGTCTGTATATACCATATATCTATAGTTTAATTAAGTACATTGTACTTAATCTCCATGTTACAGAGAGTCTGTGTAGGTATAGTTTATCTCGTTATTGCTTTATATTGCTACTAGCTTTTGCCCGCGGCTTCACTTGCGTTACATTCGCGGTAATACGGTTTCCTTTTTCCAAATTTCCATCTTCTATTTTGACTGCAATCCCGCCTGATGGTAAGAATTTATTAAGAGCCTATTCACTATAGCCTTATAGATAGATAGATAGAATACTCTTTATTATGTACACCATATAGATTACAGAACATAAATAAAAATATTTTACAAAGGGTGACACAATGGGCGGTCTTATCGCTGAGAGCGATCTTTTACAGACAACCTTTGGATAGAATTCTAAGGGGAAGCATAAAGAAATAATGTAGGTAGTCTACAGTGTACTATTTACATAGATTATACAATAAATATATACGTTAAGTGTATCATACTAGTTTAAATAAATTTATACATCTAATTAATAAATACCATACAAGATATATCTTTTATACAAGGTATAAAAGAGGAGGCGAAACGCTTCGTTCGGATCGTAGTGGTGTTAACAACGTAATGATGGATACTCGCTATATATACGACGGGTCGTTCGATAATAGAACAAAGATGGCGGAATAAAGTCATGCAATTACCGCGCATACTCTGCAAAATGCATCCTATACAGAACTAGCAGCCATAAAAGCTAGGCAGTTGGTGATAAATGTTGATCTAATACCGCGTCCTATAACTATGACATAGGTAGTAGCTACATCCGTATTTATATACATATCTCATTAAATTGTTTGTACAGAGTGTTTACTCGTCATGTGGAGCGAATAGGGGTGTTCAGCAAATACAAGGGAGCTTGGAAAGCGTAGGTAAGGAAAAAGTGGAATGTTTTTCTTCGCAATTACATATATTTGATAAATGAACGAAAGGAAACGTATTTCTGGTTAGTCTAGTACTGAAGTCATAAAATTGAAATAAATTAAACCCAATTGTTGAGTCAATTAGTATTAATTGTAACTAAAAGTTTACTTAGTATTTTTAATGTCTAGTGAAGCCGTACGGAGGTCGGGTCTGAGCAGTTGTGTTGCAATCTGTGCAGGGTTGTTTGCAATCCCGCCTTATGGTAAGCAGTAATGCAATCGTTGATGTAAGGCGCGCTAGTTTATTCAGCCTATTCACTAAAACAAACTGAGTGCATAGAAAGGAAGATGGCAGATAAGTGAGGTGATGCAATGTTAAACCCAACAACACGACCAACGATGTTACGTCGGAGGGAGATTGATATGGAGACCTCCACGACCAAACTCCCGACACAACAACATTTGGTGCATCGTACCCGGCAGACATCGCAAAATAACTGCTCAGACCCGTCCTCCGTAAGGCTTCACCAGACATCATGCCGGAACACGGCTAATCGCTTGGCGGCAAGACTTTGTCTGGTGGGTGGTAACTTCTGCCGGCAGCCGAAGTTATGGCCTACCACTGACGAAACGAACCAAACGAAACCGAAACGAAAATGAACCTGTTTTCTTTATCATCATCATCATCATCATCAACCTTTATATTGTCTCACGGTTGGGCACAGGTCTCCTCTCATACGAAGAAGGATTGAGCGTAATCACCACGCTTGCTCAATGCGGGTTGGCGATTTCAGACTTATAAAGTCCAGGTTTCCTCAAGATGTTTTCCTTTACCTTCAGTCACTGGTGTCTAAGATATACTTAGACAACAGGGTTAACAGATAATAATTTCCGTAGTTATAATTATTTTTGGGATAAATAATTACCTATATTAAAAATTATATAAACCAATTCAGTAAACTATTCTGAGTAAGCTATTTTCAGCAAGTGTGTTGATTAACTTACATGTTGTAAATGTGCTCAATATAATAATGCACTGAAAGTGCTGTGAGGGCTGCCGTAGCGTTATACTGTGTCAGGAATTTTTGCGGATAATAATATAATATTAACGGTCTTGCGGATAATAATATAATGTTAACGGTTAACGGTCGTGGTGGCCTAGTGGTTAAAACACCAGCCTCTGAAGTATGAGTGCGCGGGTTCGATCTCAGGTCAGACAAGTACCAATGTAACTTTTCTAAAGTAAAATGACTGAAGGTGAAGGAAAACATCTTAAGGAAACCTGGACTTTACATCTAAAATCGCCAACCCGCATTGAGCAAGCGTGGTGATTACGCTCAATCCTTCTCTGTATGAGAGGAGACCTGTGCCCAGCAGTGGGACGATTAAAAAGGTTGATGATGATGATGATGAAAGTTCGAAGTCACTGCCGTTACCGCTAGGCGACCATTGCTCACTAGATAACCACTGCACCTGTTTGCTAGCTATATAAATATTAAACAACAGACGCATTAATTAAACATGTAGGTAAAATAAAAGCCAGTTGATTGAACACGGAAACATAGTCCCGGTTACGGTCAGTTCTGGCCGAATCATTGGGAAAATCTAAACCTTATGTAGCTGAAGTAAGCTTCAAAATACCCCTGGGGAACAAGAATCTATCAGTATTAATGTATTGAACCAGTATTTACGTATGTATTCATTAACAATCGAGTTCGTAGAACAAATATTTAGCGAGAGGATTAGTCAGTGATGTTTATTTATCTCGGCTAAAAGACACTTCACTGCTTTTATACTACGATCATATGATACCCCTTGTTAGCACCCTTAGGACTTCTGACTGTCTGACTGTGTTCTGATGTGACTTGATGTCTGGTGAAGCCGTAGGGAAGACGGATCTGAGCAGTTGTGTTGCGATGTATGCCGAGTACGATGCGCCAAATGTTGTTGTGTCGGGAGTTTGGTCGTGGAGGGTCTCCAGATCAAACTCTCACTGGCGCACTATCGTTGGTCGTGTTGTTGGGTTTAACATTGCAATACCGCGCTCAACTGCTATCTTCCTTCCTATTCACTCAGCTTTTTTTTTAGTGAATATACTCTTAATAAACTAGCGTGCTATACCATCTACGATTGCATCATTGCTTCCCGTCAGGTGGGATTGTAATCAAGCACTAATTTATAATTATATAAAAAACAACACTTACCACTTAACGCGCAGTTCCAGGCACGGAATGTAAAGATGGTTGGACCCAGACCTTTTTTTTTTTTTGACTCTGTGGAAATGCCTTTACGCACCATTCCCCGAAGGGCGTGCGTGGGACTCGCCCAGCCGAAGCCGGGAATACCGACTAAAACCACAGCAGCACATCGACATAACCATAGTGGCGGGGTCATGGGATACAGCATAGCCTGCACTACCAATCCCCCGCCGGCGATTCTCGCCTGAAAGGCGGGCCCACAATGGTCCCTCCATAGGGAGGAGCCGGGCTGTGTACGTCTTCTTGTGCGAGAAGACGCAGAAGCCAAGGGTTTTTTAGCGAGGTGTCCTTCCTCTTAGCTCCACTCGTTTGCCCGGAGACAAACGGGGCCCCCAGCTCCTCTCAGTGAGGAGACCGAGTTGCCCGACGATGACCCGGAGTTCGGGTCACGTCAGCCACCTGGAGTGGTGGCCGACCCGCCGCACGTGTGACCGCCGAAGCAGTCCCCACTTCTGGTTTTGGTCCGCGCCGGTAAACCGGTAACCCCCATATCTGGGGGCCGTTCCCCTATCCGCCACCTGGGGACGCGTCTGATGGCAGGCCAGAAACTGCACACGGAATTGGACCCATCCCTAGATTAACACTGGCAAGTGGCAAAGATCACAAGTGCAATTTTACCTTTATTTGTGCTAAAAGACGTTGCTTCGTAAAAAAATACAGCTTTGAGTTCCCTGTACGTTTTGATTCCCCTGCGAGTGTTGAAAATTTGCGGTATAACGGCGTTGTCTTTTGATTGCGTTGCCTTAGAAGTTAGATTTTTTCACAGCTTCAGAGAACAGTAGACCTGAATGTTTGACATGAATATCAGATTGATACCTCCACACGTTCCCGAGAAAAAGAGTCTTGACTCATGGGCGGACGGATGGACATCGTCATCAATCTTTTATCTTCCCACTGTTGGGCAAAGGTCTCCTCTCATACAGAGAAGGATTGAGCGTAATCACCACGCTTGCTCAATGTAGGTTGGCGTTTTCAGACCGAAAGTCCAGGTTTCCTCAAAGCTGTTGTAATCAGTCATTGGTGTCCAAGATATACTTAGAAAGTACATGTAACTCACAAAAGTTACTTTGGTACTTGCTTGACCTGGAATCCAACCCGCACACTCATACTTGAGAGGCTGGTGTTTAAACCACGAGGCCAACAACAAGTTGATAATAAAAGTGTTCTGTTTTATTATTTTGAAATACGGAACCCTAAATATAGCACGTTTGAAATAGGATGGAATCTGAAAAGGAAAGCCAAATTAGTTATTTTTTTTTTATTAATTATAAACTAGCGCTTGACAATCCCGCCTGATGGTAAGCAGTGATGCAATGGTTGATCGTAAGCCGTGCTAGTTTATTAAAACTATTCACTTAAAAAACTGAGCGAATAGGAAGAAAGACGGCAGTTGAGCGAGGTGATGCAATGTTAAACCCAACAATACGACCGATGATGCTGCGCCAAAGGGACATTGATCTGAAGACCTTCCACGACCAAACTCCCAACACAACAATACTTGGCGCATCGTATCCGGCACACATCGCAACACAACTGCTCAGACCCGTCCTCCGTACGGATTCACCAGACATCATGCCGGAACACAACAAATCGTTTGGCAGCAAGACTTTGTCTGGTGGGTGGTAACTTTTGCCGGTGGCCGATGTTATGGCCTACCACCGAGAACCTTTTTCTATTCAATGTATATAACATTGAATAGAAAAAGCTTAACTAATTTGGCGTAAAAAGATTAACAATGAATACACAACCTTCCATCCGAAAAAAGGCAAAACTTTATCGGGAACTGACCTCAAATTTGAAACATTTGGGCTACATTGAGGCGAAAAATTTTATCTTTTACTTTAAGATTACCGTGAAGTGTGAATTTATTGGTCGAAGTTTCTTTTGTGCGATGGATTTGAAGTCCTGAAGTTTTTAAGACCAGTTTTCTGTAGTAATAAATTATTTTAAAACTTCTGCTTTTTATTTAAGTATTTTTTTTTATTTATTTATATTACAATTGCATGGTAATGATATTATAATTTACAAAAAATAAGGCGTCTCATGGGATTCGAACCTACGACCTACTACTTGAAAGGCGCGGACGATACCGCTAGGCCACTGCTACACCATAAATGCAGTCAAAACTATAAAATCACGTTATTTCTAAAAAATTAAGTTAAACAAACATTAGTCTTAATTAATAACTTGAACTAACAGATGACTGGAGTAGTTAAGAGTTAGAATTAAACGGATTAATTAGAATAATCTCTAAGCTTAAAATTAAGACAAGTTACATTAATTAAGTTCAAACGCCTCACTTAAGCTCTTAAGTTAAATTACTTTATTTAGGCTACTGCTTTAATGGCTTGACTTGAGTTTTTATTTGAATTGTATAATTAAGCTAGATAAGGCATTGGTAATTTCATCATTGGACGGCTCGTTGTACGGCGAGTTTACACCCTTACGCTGTTGACACCACTACAATCCGGAAGAAACGTTTTGCCTTGTCTTTAATACCGCGTATATGCGCGGATTGGAACAATTTGCCTACGGCGGTTTCCCGTGTCTTTACAATTTAAATGTCTTCAAGACTAGGTTGACTAGGATTTAATAAATTAGTGTAATTACTAATTCACTCTAGCCTCGAAGATACTTAAATTACCATCAGACAAGAAGGCCGTTTCAGACAAATTGTACCGGTTCTTTGATGTACGCGGTATAAAAGATGAGCGAAAACGCTTCGTCCGATGATGTACAGCTGAAGGCAGAGTTATATCACGTGAATCCCACGCATACTCTCAAAATTCGTCCTATAGGTACATGGACTAATATGGCCGAACTGCTACAACTAAATCTTATTTTTTTTTGGGACAAAACCCGCCACACGTTTTCCCACTCACTGCAACTCCTGAAAGGCAGAATCAACAATGGAGCTCGACGAGTCCCGGAGAAACGATTCAACTGTCTTGGGTCCCGCAATGAAATTAATCAGAAAAGAATAGCGGAGGAGCAAGAAAAATTATATTTTTTCCACTACAACTAAATGTTAAGAAACCGTTTTCCCTGAAGACTGTTTTTTTTTGGGCTTCTGTCGACACATAATGATCTTAAGCAGATTAACAGCCCTACATTTCTTCAGTCTATATCCGATGATTTTACATAACAGATACAACATAATCATAACACATACAACATAATTAGAAAAGATACAACATAATCATAACAGATACAACATATTCATAACAGATACAACATAATCATAACAGATACAACATAATCATAACAGATATAGCATAATCATAACAGATACAACATAATCATAACAGATACAACATAGTCATAACAGATACAACATAATCATAACAGGTACAACATAATCATAACAGGTACAACATAATCATAACAGATATATCATAATCATAACAGATACAACATAATCATAACAGATAAAACATAATCATAACAGATACAACATAATCATAACAGATACAACATAGTCATAACAGATACAACATAATCATAACAGGTACAACATAATCATAACAGGTACAAAATAATCATAACAGATATATCATAATCATAACAGATACAACATAATCATAACAGATAAAACATAATCATAACAGATACAACATAATCATAAAAGATACAACATAATCATAACAGATACAACATAATCATAACAGATACAACATAATCATAACAGATACAACATAATCATAACAGATACAACATAATCATAACAGATACAACATAATCATAACAGATACAACATTATCAGCCTTCAATGTTCCCACTCTTGGGACACAGGCTTCCTCTCACTGAGATGGACTGAGGCGTAATCTACCAAGCGGACCTAGTGCGAGTTGTTAGTTGTCACCATGTCTTCCAAGTCTTGGCTCTAGGACGTGCCGGTTTCCTCAGAGCAGTGGTAATGAAATAATTTACACAAAGCAAAGCGCCTGAAGAAGTTCGAATATTCGAACTTTTAAGTCGGGGCTAATAGCAATAGGCCACCGCTGCACGATGCTTTTATTGAGTAATAATCGTCTGTTACTTACATAGCTTCTGGCAACCATCCAGCAGATTATTGAAGTGATATGGCAAAACAATGTGCTGCTCTAGAATCTAGATTAAGAAGTCTGGATGACGATTTATGAAGTTCGGATTATTTTAATTCTTTGTTTGTCATATGTACATGTAATAAAATATAGTATCGTTGAGTTAGTATCCCATAACACAAGTCTCGAACTTACTTTAGGGCTAGCTCAATCTGTGTGATTTGTCCATATATATTTATTTATTATTATTTATTTAATGTCGATCTAAATGGCGAGGCCTCGCAGGCAATGGAGTGCTGTAAACTGATCAATGGATTGACCAATGGAGAAACCAATGGACTAATGGAAAACTGACCAATAAAGTGCTGAAAACTGGTCACAATGATGATGACTTGTATAGCATATCCCTAGCAGTGGATGTTAGACAGATAAATGTTGATGTTTTCCTTTTTAATATTATAAACTGGTGCTTGACCGCAATCCTGCCTGATGGTAAGCAGTGATGCGATCGTTGATGGTAAAGCACGGTAGTTTATTAAGAGCCTATTCACTCATAAAAACTGAGCGAATAGGAAGGAATAAGGCAGTTTAGCGAGGCGATGCAATGTTAAACCCAACAACACGACCAACGATGCTGTGCCAAAGAGAGATTGAACTGAAGACCTTCCACGACCAAACTCTTAACACAACAACATTAGGCGCATCGTACCCGGCACACATCGCAACATAACTGCTCAGACCCATCCTCCGTACGGCTTCACCAGACATCATGCCGGAACACGACAAATCGCTTGGCGGCAAGGTTTTGTCTGGTGGGTGGTAACTTCATTGTTCATTCAACATTATTCCAGTACTTCGATGGAGGTGGTATAAAAGATAAGGCAAAAGCTTAATGCAGCTCACCATGTCTGTCTTTTTACAAGCGATAATCTCAGAAGTGTTAAACAGATTTTATTAAGGCTTGGAACGACTGTCTGTAAGAGAACGTTTTATGTGTATAATTAACACAGTTCACTGTGTAGTTTATTAGCTAAGCTGTAAAGGTTTATGTCAAAGTAGTCATATAAAGGTTACTTGTGAAGGTGGTGTGGGTAAATAGGCCAATAAAAACTTCACATGTTGCGTCTAAAATAGTAAGTAATGTTTAGTTTTTATTTAGCTGTTTACTTATATGGCTATAGAATAGAATATATAACTTTTATTTGAGATAAGAGTTCCTAAGTTTAGTGCCTAACCAATTTACTTAACTTCTAGTGTTAGTAGGCTACAGATACAAATATAAAACACAGATCTGTAGGTGAAACCTAGAGGACCTTATGTCACATTTTATAAATTATTCAGTAGAGCTCATTAAAGATGTCTATGCCGAAAGTTAGATATTAAAATCGACCGTGTATGAAAAGTAAATAGTGTATCTTTGTAGAATAAAATAGCAGTTTATGAAACTGTTACATAATGAGGGATATTATGCACGAGTGTGAGTTTAAAAAACGAGCGAAGCGAGTTTTTTAATAGTATCACACAAGTGTGCAATACCTAATTACGGTAAAAATGGGTTATTTTTCGGGGTTTTGAAGTATCATATTTCTTTTATTAATTAAGTTTGGGAAAAAATCAAATGATAGGGGCCCGAATAATCACGGTGTAAAATTGTACAAAAAAAAAGAATTGCTCTAAAAGCGTTATCTCCGAAGAAAACAGCGGAATACGTTTATATAGATAAAGCACTACTAGAGTCCACTCTTAACCGTTAGGCCAAGTGCCCGCCAGATACAACACCTCCTTTTTCTATGAAGCATGAATGAACTTTCGTCATCAACCTTTTTGTCGTCCCACTGCTGGGCACAGGTCTCCTCTCATACAGAGAAGGATTGAGCGTAATCACCACGCTTGCTCAATGCGGGTTGGCGATTTCAGACTTAAAGTCCAGGTTTCCTCAAGATGTTTTCCTTCACCTTCAGTCAATGGTGTCCAAGATATACTTAGAAAGAACATATAACTTTAGAAAAGTTACAGTGGTACTTGCCTGATCTGGAATCGAACCCGCGACTTCATACTTGAGAGGCTGGTGTGTTTTAACCACTAGGCCACCACGAATGAACTTTACATGCTTTTTATTATACTTCCATATAGCAATTAGATAATGCTGCTATCTATTGATTCTATTTCATTCTTTTTCCTTCCACTTAGTTTCGCAAATATTTCCATTTAATATTGCAATCACACTCAATTATTTCCATTTTTCCTGGAGACTCCTTCCAAATTTACCGTAATACTCTTTTCAAATATTCCATTTTCCTTATGGCACCTACTTTTGCTTAAATTGCTTCCTTACTTCCGTAAAATAGCTCTTGCTGAACGGTTTCCTTCAACGCTCCTGGAAAGAAAAAGAAAAAAAGTACGTATTGTGACTCGTACAGAGTTATCATAACACTATACTTAAATTAAACGCAGTGAAAAATAAATACCTAGAAACAATTTACATAAAAAAAGTAACAAATAATCAGAAAAAATAATCATTTAACATTCCTATGCGAGGCAAAAAGGCTCCTATCTATGCATGATGGAACGAAATTTAAAACAAAATGTCGCAGCGCTGGTATTCTAATAGAACTATAGAAGGATAGGTAGTAGTCGTAACGTAAACAACGTAATGTGTGTTGTTGAACTGTCAAATTGAAACCCATTGCTACTGATAGCGTTGTAATGATGTAATTACCTTCCTGTTTGCGTCATTTTTTTTTTTTTATAAAACGTTGCCTCACTCCAGGAATCATTCCTGTATCTTGGGTGAGTTTGTTACAAACGGTATCTTTTATCTCGGTGGTAGGCCATAACATCGGCCGCCGGCAAAAGTTACCACCCACCAGACAAAGTCTTGCCGCCAAGCGATTTGTCGTGTTCCGGCATGATGTCTGGTGAAGCCGTATGGAGGACGGGTCTGAGCAGTTGTGTTGCGATGTGTGCCGGGTACGATGCGCCAAATGTTGTTGTGTTGGGAGTTTGGTCGTGGAAGGTCTTCGGATCAATCTCCCTTTGGCGCAGCATCGTTGGTCGTATTGTTGGGTTTAACATTGCATCACCTCGCTCAACTGCCGTCTTCCTTCCTATTCGCTCAGTATTTCTGAGTGAATAGGCTGTTAATAAACTAGCGCGCTTTACCATCAACGATCGCATCACTGCTTACCATCAGGCGGGATTGCAGTCAAGAGCTAGTTTATAATTACAAAAAAAAAAAAAAAAACAAACGTACCTACCTTTTTTTTTACGAGTGGAAACCTTTACGCACCATACCCGCCGCTAGCTAGGCGTCGGGCGTGTGTGGGACTCGCCCGGCCGAAGCCGGGAATACCCACTAAAACCACTCGGTTACCCTCGAGCCCTGCGTTGAGAGTCACGGGATCAGCCCGAAGGCCTTATCGCCGTGCCACTCTCAGAGCTTACCTGGTTAAGCCGGTTTCCACGCCAAACCTCCCTTGGTTTTACTCCCTTGGATTACCCGGGTACCGGAGTAATCTTCAGACGTGGTGACCAGTGCAATGTGCGTGCGGGAGCTACCCACACATGCTGGTCACACTCTGGGGCTAAAGGAGACGGGGTTTTGTCCCCCGCCTTCTTCGCCCCGCCCGTCTACGCCGGAGGGGAGCGGCAAGAGCATCCTCTTCCCGCTCCCTCTCCGCAGCCTCCTTCTGCAAGAGGACGGTCTCGCAGAAGGAGGCGGTAGCCTCCCATGCACTCTCGCTTTCAACCATGACAAACGTACCTACCTTTTTTTTTGTCTTGACGCTGTGGAAATGCCTTTACGCACCATACCTCCAAGGGCGTGTGTGGGACTCGCACAGCCGAAGACGGGAATACCCACTAAAACCAAACAGCGGCACAACGACATCGCCTTAGTGGCGGAGTCATGGGAAATAGCATAGCCTGCAGTACCAATCCCCCTCCGGCGATTCCCGCCTGAAAGGCGGGCCCACAATGGTCCCTCCATAGGGATGGGCCGGGCTGGGTACGTCTTCTTGTGCGAGAAGACGCGGCAGACAAAGGTTTTTTAGCGAGGTGTCCTTCCTCTTAGTCCCACTCGCTTGCACGCAGGCAAGTGGGACCCCCATCTCCTCTTAGTGAGGAGCCCGGGTTGTCCGACGGTGACCCGGAGTTCGGGTCACGTCAGCCACCTAGAGTGGTGGCCGACCCGCCGCACGTGTGACCGCCGAAGCGGTCCCCACTTCTGGTTTTGGTCCGCGCCGGTAAACCGGTAACCCCTATATCTGGGGGCCGTTCCCCTATCCGCCACCTGGGGACGCGTCCGATGGCAGGCCAGAAACTGCACACGGACAAACGTACCGACCTTTTTTTTTTTTTTTTTTTTTTGTTCTCGCTGGGGAAAATGTCAATTACGCATCCCTACCCGTCGGGGGACGGGCAGGGTATGTGGGACTCCCCGGGAGAGAGCCTCCCGGTATACCCACTAAAAACCCCAGCGCAACTCCGGCATCGCCATAGTGGCGGGGGAGTGGGAAACTAGCACAGCCTCAGCTACCTCTCCCCCGCCGGCGAAACCCGCCTAAGAAGGCGGGCCCTCATTTGCCCCTCTTAAAGAGGGGCCGTGGCTCCCGCGTGGTGAGCGGTGCAGGGCGGGCGCGGGCACCCCCGTGCCTCACGCCCGCCGCTCACCTCAGGGCGGGAGAAAGCGGGCGAAATTCCGCCTTCTCCTGCCCCTACGCCGCCTACGGAGCGCCGGAGCGAGGGGATCCTCCTCTCGCTCCCGCTCCGCGGCCTCCTTCTGCGACATCACGACCTCGCAGAAGGAGGCCATCGCCGCCCAGGCCCCCTCGCTCCCCACCATCGCTCTGACGACGGCGGGCAGCGAGAGGTCCCCTCCTACCGCCGCGACAAGATCGCGGCGCGGCACGGCCCACGACGGGCACACCGCGAGGGTGTGGTCCGCCGTGTCCTCCGCCGCGCCGCAACCGTGGCACGACGGCGTTTCCTCTCGTCCTATCCGGTGCAGGTACCTGCCGAAGCAGCCGTGACCGGAGAGTACCTGCACCAGACGGAAGGAGAGGAACCCGTGACGCCTGTCGAGCCAGTCCTTCAGGACCGGCCCGATGGCGTCGAGGGTGCGACGGCCGAACACCGCGGAGGCGAGGTCGCGCGTCCAATGTTGGACGATGGCATCCCTCGCCTCCCGGCGGACGGCCTCCCTCAGCTCCGGGGCCGGACGCTCGCCCAGCGCCCTGCGCCCCGCCGTCCACTCGTACACTCTGGCGAGCACCCAGGCCTCGAGCTCCCAAGGCGGGGTGCTCGCCAGAGCGCATGCCGAAGCGAAGCCTACCGTGCGGTAGGCCCGCGCTACCCGCTGGGCGATGGCCCTTTGGGGCGCCCGAAGAGCGGTGACGTTCTCCCTCCTATGGAGGGAGTCCGCCCAAATGGGGGCCCCATAAAGGGCCATGCTCCGCAGTATGCCGGCGTATAACCGCCGGCAACGACTGCTCGGCCCTCCCATGTTCGGCATGAGCCATGAGAGGGCGTTCGCAGCCTTCAGCAGGCGCGTCGACAGCCCGCTGAAATGCGGGCCGAAGCGCAGCCTGCTGTCCACAATGAGGCCCAGATACTTCATCTGGGCCTCAACCCCGACCCTCACTCCCTCCACAAATATGTGGGCGTCGGGTGGGGGGCGCTGCCGGGGGCCGTGAAAGAACACGGCCTCCGTTTTGTGCAGCGCCACCCTCAAGCCCAGGCGGCGGATCCTCCCCGCCACTAAGGATCCGCCCGCCGATGCCAAACTGGCCGCCTCCCGGAAGGTGCTCCCGCGGGAAGTGAGGAGAGTGTCATCCGCGTAGCAGATGACACTCGTGCCTCGTAGGAGGGTTCCCCGCAGGAGCCAGTCATAACCGACGTTCCACAGAAGAGGCCCTAGAACGGACCCCTGTGGAACGCCGGTTTCCACGCCATACCGCCGGACCTGGCCAGCCCCGTCCACGAGGAGGACGGCACGGTCCGCCAAGTAGCTGGCCAGGAGGCCCCGCAAGTACAGGGGCACACCGTGGAACCGGAGCGCCTCCAGGATGGTGGAGTGGGGGATGGAGTTGAAGGCGTTGGCAATGTCGAATGACACAGCCAACACTCCATCCCCCACTCCTACCGCCTCTGTCACCTGGCCCTTTAGACGGGCCAGGGCGTCCACTGTCGAACGCCCAGCTCGAAAACCGAACTGGGCGTCCGACAGGTCCGGTCCCACGTCCTGCAGATGGCGCTTCAGGCGGGCGGCGATAATCCCCTCGAACATCTTACCGGCCTCGTCAAGCAAGACGATGGGCCGGTAAGCCGAGGGGGAGTCCGCCGGCCGCCCTTCCTTCCGGAGGAGGCACAGTTGGCCTTCCCGCCAAGGTTTCGGGAACCTCCTCGACGCGAAGCACGCGTCGTAGAGGTCCCGAAACCTTCCCTCCATCTCCGTGGCCGCGATGGCCACCACCCGAGCGGGAACGCCGTCCAGGCCGGGAGCCGTCTTTTTGGCGCGGAGACGAATAGTCGCCGCGCCAAATTCCTCGTCTGAAACCGGAGGAGGAGGAGCTTCCTCCTCCGGTAGAGCCGCTGCTCTTGGCGGGCCCATCGCTGGTGGGGTGAAGTGTGGATCCCTGCGCGGAAACAGGGACCGCACCACCCCATCCAGGAGCGCTGGTTCGAGGGTCTCGGCAACCGGGGGACCAATGTGACGCAGTTTGTTCCGCGCCGCCTTATATGGCCTCCCGAATGGGTCGTTGTCGAGACCCTCCAGCAGCTCAGCCCTCGCCGCGTCCTTGGCGGCGCCGATGGCCGACTTGAAGGCCGCCCTCGCCTCCACGTATCTGGCGTAGAGGCGGTCCTCGTCAGCCAGATCCCGTCGACGTCGCCGACGCGAGCGGGTGTAGGCCCGCCGTGCCGCCACGCAGGAGGCCCGCAGCTCCGCCAACTCCTCCGACCACCAGTACACGGCACGTCGGGGAGGTGGACGTCTCGACCGAGGCATGCTGGCGTTGCACACCTCGGTCAATGACCCCCTCAGTCGGGCCGCCGCCGCGTCCACGTCCAGGACGTCCACGCCGGGACCTGGCCAAAGCCAGTCCTGGACGAACGCGGCCTCCCGTGCCGCCTCCCGATCCAGGTGGGTCAGAGCCCACCTTGGAAACGGGGAACGGCCCGACGATGAGGGGGTGCTGCGGCGCCCCCGTGGATTCTGGGGGGAGATCTCGAATCGCACGTAGCGGTGATCCGAGATCGTCTCCCCCAGTTCCACCCTCCAGTTACGAATGCGGGCGGCCAGTGCCGGTGTGGCGAAGGTGAGGTCCACTATGGACCCGCCCTGCCGCCGCACGCACGTCTGGACGCTCCCCCTATTCAAGAGGGAGAGACCAGACGTGGCCGCCCACAATTCGACCGCCCGTCCGCGATTGTCGGTGGCCGGGTTTCCCCAGACCACCGATTTGGCATTCAGATCTCCCAAAACGGAGACCTGACGCGTTGTCGCCCTACCTATGACCGCCGTCAGGACTCCGAGGAAGTCCTCGAAGTCCTGAAGTGGGCGGTTTGGGGAGAAATAGACCCCCACAAGGGCCATCCCTCCCCACGCGGCGGCCACGTATCCCGGTCCCCTCTCTAAGAGCGAGAGGGGAGGGGAGTCCGTGGAGGACCGCACCGCGATTGCCACCAAGCCGTCACTATCTCCCAGCCAATTGCTGGGAGTATAGTACGGCTCGGCCACCACTGCCACATCCACCAACCACTCGGCCATTGACTGCACCAGTAAGTCCTGGGCAGCCCGGCAGTGGTTGATGTTTGCCTGCAGGATGCGACGGTCGGTACCCATTATTCGACCATCGCATCACCCTCGGCCACCGCCGCTGATGGGATATCAGCGGGGGTAGTGGCAGCAGCGGCAGGACGGCTTATAACCGCTTGCGGCTTGCCCTTCTTAGACGGGGGTCGGCATGACCTCCCCCCCATCACGTGGTCCGCGGGGCGGCCACTAGAGGCACACGCGGCGCAGTGCGACTTGGCGGCCTCACACGTGGCCGCCATATGCCCCTGTTTCCCGCAGCGGAAGCATGTGTCCGCCCTATCCACGGTGGATGGACACATGGCTCGGGTGTGGCCGATGCCGAAGCACTTGAAGCAGCGCATTGGCGCTGCCTCAAGCACCCGGATCACAGCCCGGCTGAAGCCTACCAGAAGCCGTCCCTGGCATTTAGCCTGGACGGCCAACATTGCGGCGACTGGGCACATCAGCCGGATAGTGCCCAGTCCACCGCGGCCGGGCCTGATATCCCGAGCCTGCACCGCTGTGGGTTCGCAGCCACCGGCTTTCGCGACCGCCTCCACCACTTCCTCCTTGGTGACCGAGTCATCTAGACCGGTCACCTCAATGGCTGTGGTTTTGGTCGGCCTGGCGACCTTCGCCACGTCGGCAAGTGCCTCCCTCAACTTGCCGGCGAATAAGTCAGCGTTCCTGCCGCCGTCCTTCCCCGGAAACTCGAAGAGTCGAGCTCCGGTTTGGGTACGTCGGCAGTTACCGAGCCCCAACTCGGCGGGGTCTGCGACGGCTCGAGCCCGTCTCAGGACGGACTCGTAGGTTACCCCCCTCTCCGCGGCCTCGGGCACGATGGTCACCGTGACCGCCGCGGATTTGGGGGCAACCAGCCTCGGAGACTTTTTAGCTGCCGAGGCAGCCGCTGGTGCAGCCGCTGGGGTTGCCGGAGCTTGGGTCGCCTTCTTCCTCCTGCCCCTCTTCACCACCTCTGACCACGGCTGGTTGGACGGGGTGGTGGAGGGGAGGAGGGCGTCTCCCTCCTGAACCTGGGGGGCAGGTGTCGCGATGGCAACCGGCCCCAGTTCGGCACCCGCACTCGTACCGGGGGGAGGCAGAGCCCCCGGCGTCTTCTTCCCCTTGCCCTTGCCCTTTGAGGGCTTTGGGACAGGGGGAGCTACTGTCGGCGTCTTGTCCGCCGCTAGTGGTGGACGGAGACGCGGTTCGGGCAAGAGGCGGTCTTCTATGCCTGCAAAACAGGCACGGATGAACGCCCTCTCCTCCATGACAACCTTGCGGAACAGTTCCTCGAGATTGGAGGAGGAGGGGGCGGGAACCACTGCCGACGGGGCCGCTGCTGACGGGGGCGGGGCCGTAGCTTCAGCCAGCTTCTTGTGAAGCTGGCTGACTTCTGCTTGCAGGCGATCCACCCTCGCCTGCAGCTGCCGCGTCTCCTCTGACGCAGTACGCTGCGTCAGTTCAGACACAATGCCGAGCAGGCTAGTTGCTCGGCATTTCAGGGCCTTTTGAATCGTGCCCTTCAGGTTGGAGGACTTGGAGGCGACCTCGACGATCTCCTCCTTGTCCTCTTCTGCCAGTCGGGCCAGCTCCGCCACGGATAATCCCTCGAAACTGACGAGGGCTGAACCATATCCGGCCCTCGACTTGGCTGCACGCGCCTGCCTCTCTTTCACGGCAACCTTCTCCTCCAGCTCCAGCTCGAGGTCGGCCCGTCTGGCCAAGTCAAGCTGACGCTGGGCGTCCGCTAGACCCACATCATGGGTGCCAGTCTGAGAAGAAGTCGAGAGCGAAGAAGTCTTCGCCCTCGGCTTCTTCTGTTTGGGCTTACCCTTGGCCGAGTCCGAAGAACACTCGGACCCGGGCCTCAGGTAGGCCCTCTTCAAGCTGCGGTCCGCAGCCACTCCACACACGGACGACGAGTCCCCGACAACGGACCCCATGTCCGAGTCGGAGTACTCGTCCTCCCCGCAAGAGCCCGCCGCCGATGGTGCGCGACTGGCTTCCGACGCCGACAAGTCGTCGGGTTGGCCCTGAGAAGGGCCTTTTGGTTGGCCCTGAGAAGGGCCTTTTGGTTGGCCCTGAGAAGGGCCGGTTGGTTGGCCCTGAGAAGGGCCTTTTGAGACGAAACGCCCGGAGGCATTCCGCAATGATTTCGGCTTCGGCATAGCGTCAACCAAAAACCACAATAAAAATAAAACCCACAGTTAGAACAAAAACCACAATTTAAATATCCACAATTACGCAATCGCCCTCAGAGTAAAAGAAAGTAGGATCGCGTAGGTCACAGTGCTTGTTAGCCACCGGTCTGCCACTCCGTTACGGTGGTCAGACACGGCGTTGCCCGGGGTACACTGCGAGGAAGTCAGCACTGTGGGGCGTACCCCAAACGTACCGACCTAATGTAACCTACCTAATCTCACATACATAAACAGTCATACCCGGAACATCTACCTATAAGCCGTACAAGTATTTGTTCCATGTGGGGATCGAACCCGCGATACGTAGCGCAGTCAGTCGGATCACTCAGCCACTGTACCAACCGTGGCGTTAATTATTTAAACAAGATTGGATCGACCGCGCAGTCTTCTGTAGGTAACAAAATATAAATGGTAATGTGAATAAACCAATTGTTCAAAGGGTGAGAATTGCTACTCTATACAATTTGTAAAGAAAACCCTGTCCGATCCGTGAAGGTATTGTTAGGTATCAATAACTGATTCTACTAATGCCTACAAAACCGGGCTAAACTTAAAAAAAATCCCCCTAAAAAAATAAATTGTATTTCGCAAAAGTAGGTTTTTTTTTGACAATCACACAGATTGAGCTAGCCCCAAAATAAGTTCGAGACTTGTGTTATGGAATACTAACTCAACGATAGTATATTTATAATAGATACATATGTAGATAAACATCCAAGACCCAGGCCAATCAGGAAAAGATCGTTTTCCATGACCTGGCCGGGGATCCAACCCGGGGCCTCCATGTCGCAGGCAGGTGTGTTTAGCTCTGCGTCACGGAGGACAACAAGGTAACTTAAAAAGGGGGGCAGGGCACACGGTAAGCAGTCGCATTGCTCATAATAATACCGTCAAAATGGTGGTATCACTTTTTTTTTAAATTACCCAATTTTTGGGAAGTTGGTATTAATTCCCGGAAAAAAGATTATTGCAAAATTCAATTGAATGTTACTATGATGATTAATTTTTTTTTTTTATTAAATTATAAAGTAGCGCTTGACCGCAATCCCGCCTGATGGTAAGTATTGACGCAATCGTTGATGGTAAAGCGCACTAGTTTATTAAGAGCCTATTTACTCTAGCCTTGAAGACACTCAAATTGTAGTCCGACGGAAACACCACCGGTATAAAGGAGGAGGCGAAACGCTTCATCCGGATCGTAGTGGTGTTAACAACATAAGGGTGGAAACTTGCCGTACGACGGGTCGTCCGATGGTGGAACGGTGATGGGGAAATTAAATCATGCAATTCCCACGCCACTCCCCCAAAATGCATCCTATAGAAAACCGAAAGGCTGGATATTTTATTAGATCATGTGTTTACCTAACCTTTATTATCCTTATTGGTCGGACGGGGATTTCTTTACATATTGTATACTAAGAACTACCTTTTGGCAGATAGTTTGGTCGCAAAACATGTTGTTTCCTTCGAGTATAGGAATCATTTTCTTAATAAGTCAGCAGCTTTCTATTTTTGAATTACAATAAATGCTTCTGATTTCTATAAGCAAATGCCGATTTTAATTAAGAAGCTTTGTATAGTTTCTCTTGTAAGTGTGCATGTTTGTGTGTAATCGTGTCAGTGGGTTAAAATGGGGTCCAAAGGACTTCTTTGCACTCGATTTTGACCCACTATACACTGATACATTTAATCTAAACTTTCTATACTTATCATGAAACGGTGATAATAAAATTATTTGATAAAAAAAAATTAAGGAAACTAAAGCGACACGCTTTCTTGATAAACTAAAAAATATTTGTTGAAATAGAAAGAAATTAATAAACAAAAATATTTTTTATCCTGTTGGGATGGGAAATCATCAAATGACTTCTGCCGCTCTGGGTGGAGCGGAAGGGTGTGTCAGACTTTTACTGACTAAAACCCACCCGTGTTTCTTCACTGGTCTGTGCGACGGCCAGTAATTTATCATTAACGCGTGCGTTATTTTCTTTCTTTTGAACTATGTTTTATTTTCAAGAACGAAGGACATTGAGTATCTACCTATACAAGGGTGTGTACTGACATCGTAACGCAAACTTCGCGAAAAGGCTAGACCGCATGCCACTAATAAAATAATGATAGCCATTTATGTCGTTAATGAACGGTTACAGATATAACAATGTATAAAAAAAGTGTCGGCTCGGCCTTTGAACGTTGCAAGCGTGCCGCCATACGGGTTTGTAGGTATAACGTTGGTCTCTGATGTAAACTCTATTAAATCAGCTGATAAGATAGTTTTTCGAGGTTTGTTTTCATTGCGCTTTTTTTGTGTAATAAGCGAATTAATTAATTTCTACTTTAAAATCTTATTGGGTTTTAAAAGTATAGCTATTATGAACGCCCTAAAGTGAAAAAAACTACATGTATTTTTTTTTAAATCATGAAAAAGCCGACGAAAAATTCCACCACTGGGGGGTTCAGAATCATGTACTGCATCCATGGTACTCGTTTGTGCGTCGATGTCAGATACACCCTTTATAAGTACCTTTTCAGTTTTCATCTTCTAAAATACTTTTTCACTATCCATTCTTATTATTGTTATTATTTTGTAATTAATCTTGTTATTTTTTCTTGTTACAGGTAAGTTTGGACACATTTGTTACCGGTATAATAAGGTAATCTAGACTAATATTAAAAATAGAGGAAAGATTTGTATTTTTGTATCATGTAACGAATAAAGTCAAAAAATACTCCACCGATTTCAATAATTCCTTTTTCATTAGAAAGCTACGTTATCACTGAGTAACATAGCGTAAATTTTTTTTTTTGGAAAAACAGGGATCCGTAAGATATTTGGGTTTTTTTAACACAAGGTGTAAAAAATTAACCAGAAAAGTTACTTATTTTGTGTACGCTGCAACTATAAAAGGTATAATCATAGAATGTTGTAATTAATTGTAGATCTTATAAATATTTACAAAAAAGTCCGCGACACACTATACCTATCTATGTCGAGTGAGGCACAACAATCATTTTATTTGAAAATCTTCAACTTTTTTTGGACTACAACAAAAAACGCATTTATTTTACTCATGCTATTTATCCTTATTAAAATAAATTATTTCATCACTAGGTACAGTTCATGTAGATAATATTTGGTCTTTCAATGATTAAAATTGGACTTTTGGTTTTGAAGTTATGACGAAATTAAAATATTACGATTTCTTTCGGCGCATGCGGCAGGGTACTTTAGATCTATGAGTAGGTAAGGTCCCCGCGCGACTCGGTCGCGAGGTCGGCTCCCTACGCAGCGGTGGTGCGCGAAGTCTGATATAATTTTCGTGCGATTTTTTTTAGTTTTCTTTACACCTACGCAAAAGTTCTTCTCAAAACTAAACAACAGTTCTTCTCATAACTAATAAACAGTTCTTTACACTGCTAACCAATAGTTCTTTTTAGGGAAAACCAACAGTTTCTTCAGGGCTAAATAACAGCAGTTTTCAGAGCTAGAATATTACACGCTTTTAACGTTTTCTTAAACATTTGAAAATGCCTAAGAGAGCCAGGTCTCAACTTTCTAAACATAGTTCTCAAGCATGGGCAGCAAGAATACGTCGTATGAGAGAATCTTTACCATAATTTAATCTTACTACTTTACTTTAATCAGAGAAACTCTCAAGTATGCACACGAGAGGCAAATGTCGAACGTTCGCAACGGCTTGCATAACAAAATCTGAGAACCCTTGAGTTACGTGCACGAGAGTCAAGGCTGGATCGTTTCCAACGTCTTCATCAACAAAATGTAAAGACCTCGACCGCTATACCGTATAAAACAAAGTAGCTTCTCTGTCCCTGTATCCCTATAAAGGGTGTATCTGACATCGACGCACAAACGAGTACCATGGATCCAGTACATGATTCTGAACCCCTCAGTAGTGGAATTTTTCGTCGGCTTTTTTATGATTAAAAAGAAAATGTAGTTTTTTTCACTTTACACCGTTCATAATTGCTATACTTTTATAATTCAATAAGATTTTAAAGTAAAAAATTAATTAATTCGCTAATTACACAAAAAAGCGCAATGAAAACAAAACTCTAAAAACTATCATATCAGCTGATTTAATAGAGTTCACATCAGGGATCAACGTCATACCTACAAACCCGCACGGCGACACGATTGCAACGTTCAAAGGCCGAGCCGACACTTTTTTTTAAACACTGTAAATTCTGCAACCATTCATTAACGACATAAATGACTATCATGCTTAAATCTTTAAAACTACGCAACTGATTTTGATGCGATTTTTTTAAATAGATAGAGTGATTCAAGAGGAAGGTTTATATGCATAAATACATACACCCGTGCGAAGCCGGGGCGGGTCGCTAGTTTAAGATAAATATAAAACAAATGATTTTAAAATGCACGTACGACAGTAGGTCAAGCTACGTGAAACTGTCAAATATTCCCAATCAAACTTGAGTCGTAATGCTTTAAGACATAAACTTGAAAATCTAATAAAGACATTTGACAGATTTTAGTAGCTTGATATTTTTAAATCAGTAGTTTTTTTTTTATAATTATAAACTAGTGCTTGACTGCAATCCCGCCTAACGGTAAGCAGTGATGCAATCGTTGATGGTAAAGCGCACTAGTTTATTGAGCGTATTCTGTTAAGAAACTTAGTAAATAGGAAGGAAGACGGCAGTTGAGCGAGGTCATGCAATGTTAAACCCAATAACATGACCAACGATGTTGCGCCAGAGAGAGATGGATCTGGAGACCCTCCACGACCAAGCTCCCGACAAAACATCATTTGGGGTATCGTACCCGGCACACATTGCAACACAACTGTTCAGACCCATTCTCCGTACGGCTTCACCAGACCAATTTTAATAGCTCCTTTACACTTCGATTTTAAGTAGCAATTAGTTTATAGATAGATAACAATAAAAATTACCTAAAAATACATACAGTTCTTAGCAAATTTCTTTCTTATTAAATTGTAAAACGAAAATTTAAATTATAAGAACATAATTATTCATATCAGCCTTCAGAATAAATAAAACACAGAATCTCTATTTAAGAAACTTCTTAAATCCTCTAAGGTAGTGTTTCGCAACAGGAGCACCGTGACCCGGGAACGGGTCCCCAAAAAATACCAGGTCATAGCAATACGGAGGCAATGCTGCAACTTTAAACAAGTACTAGGAGATGGTCGATTTTATTTCTTGACTAACTAGACAAAGATGATCGCTCGACGGTCGGATTGTAGGTAGGTATACTGCTAAAGGCGTGAGCGGTAAGGGTGCACTCATGCGCACGAGTTGTAGCTAGCTTTTGTTTCAGTCGCATTTTGCAATCCTTCCTACACCCGTGCATGTATTATTGTATTTTAAATCAAATCAAATCTTTATATTCGTCAATGCAGGTGTATAATATAAAAGGCGTTAGAGTTGCAAGAAGTTCGCTACATTGTGCCTGTAGGCATACGAAAATTATTTTAAACGAGGATTACTTATATTCTATTAACCTATTCTATATTAATACATACATATTAGCAACATTTGTGTTTTATTTTACCGAATGTCGATTTTAGTTGGGTCTAAAAACTTAAACTTAAGTGGCTCACGAAGGAACAGAATGAAATTTACCGGGTCACAGTAGAACAAAGTTTGGGAAACGCTGCTCTAAGGATAAAAAATTCATAAAATAAAATATTAAATATTATTTCAGAAAATGGTGCGACCTATTCAAACCGATAAAAAGCAAGCGAGATGATTCAGTAAAAGATTTTGGACGCAATTAGAGCCTGCAAATAAAGTGTTGGCCCCGCTTAAATTTTGGGGGCCGGGCCTTCAATTATAAAAGCTATAAAAACAAAGTTAAAAGTAACAGAATTCTGTGAAATAACCGAATTAAGAGAAAATTTTTGGAGGCCTTTTCTGAGTTACGTTTGTATATTTTTCTAATTTTATTGAGGGAAAGAAGGTACCTATGTATTGACATTTTTAGACGGAGATAATAAATTTATAACTATAACAGGAGGTCGTCAGATAATCAAATTATCAACTGTTTTTCGATCGCCAATTAATATCGTATTGACTTCAGAAAAAGTTCTTATTTAGAAACCTTTTTAAAATAAACATTACCCGCATTGAGCAAGTGTGGTGATTACGCTAAATCCTTCTCTGTATGAGAGGAGACCTGTGCCCAGCAGTGGGACGATAAAAAAGGTTGTTGATGATGATTATTAGAATAGACTGGAATACTTTTATTTCAGACCGGAGTCCATAAGGTTAGTAACAATTTTACTTAAGTTCTAGTGTTAGTAGGTTACAGACACAAATATAAAAAAAAGACGTGTGGCACTCGGGGACTGCCGCGGTAAAGCTATTGCATAGCATTTTGTATCAATTTATGCAATTATAATTATTTATTTATTTTATTTATGCAGTATTTCTTTTTCTTTGATATTAATTCAAGTTACACTTTTTGAGCGTGGTGACCGATAAGAAAACAAATTTTTCTTTTATTAAATAAATAAAAAGTTAATATTATTTAAAATATTTTTATTATTTTACAATACATGTGGGTTTTATTACCTTACAGTAGCTGTTGGTTATTCAGGAATATTTATCATTGAAACTATAGGTTTATGATAACTGAAATAAGAAACATAAGTTTGCGACTTAATATCCTCTAAATACCTAGAAAATACCGCGTCAATGGTGGTCCCATATTTTGTTGTGGACTCTTGTGGATCATTATTCATTTTCAAATTCAATGTTTTTGATAGAAAAGTTGTCAACCGCTCTGATTTTTTATCAGCGAAGTTAATGTTGAAATCGCCAGCCAAGATAAGTGGAAATTTATTACCATTTGTACCAAGTATTTTCGAGCCTTCTTCAGTGTACTCCAGTAAAGTGCGATGAATAAAATGCTCTACCTCGTCCAATTTTGGATTCGGAGAAATGTAAATTGCTACCATAACTATTTGTAGGCCATTTTTAAGTTTGCATAAGCACGCACAAATATCTCCAACAACTGAGTGCCTAACATTAACATCGCTAACGTGTGCAATATTTATTTCAATATTCGGAGTCATAATATCCCCACCTTTTGAAACAGTATCTCGTTTGAACTGAACAATACAATTAAAATTAGGTATTTCAATTGGATTATCATGCGTCATGCAAGTTTCGGTAAGAAGTAACACATTTGTTTGTCTCGTAACTGAATCTTGTAAATCGTATTTATGACTATTTAGACTTTGGCAGTTGACAGTCATTATTGAAATGCCATTTCTATTACTAATGAAATCTAATACACTTTGAGCAATCGTCTGAACACTATTTAAAGACAGTCTTTTGAATTCTTGCAACAATTGAAAAAACGGCCGCGTGAGCACTTTTTACTCTATAAAATCACGCGCTTTTATTTAGTAAACAACACTATAAATAATTTAAAAGTCCAATGAAAAATTAGCGTGACATTCATCTTAGCTTTTCCGTTAAAAAAAAGCTATTTTATAAAAACACTACTAAATTAATTTGAATAAAAGTACTTAATTATATGAAAAGTTTTTAAGGTAGCCATGACAACGTCGATGACGTCTATGACATATCTCTATAGAAGACCTATTTCAGAGAGAAAATTAATCGCAAGTTTAGCACATCGCGACTATCAGTAACATGGCAAGTGTGTAGAACTGAGTTCGCGCCCTGCAATATGCATGCTCTTTTTGAAAATCTATAAATTGTTTTCAAAAGATGTAGTCGCACGCATACAAACATACCGTGCCGAAGACTGCCGAACTGAAACGACGTTAGACGATGGGGAGCGTGAGGTTTTTTCGTTACGGAATTTCTGGATTCGGTCCCCGCGCTCAAGGCCCGCGATAGAAGCTATGCAATAGCTTAATAAAATAAAATTACAACTTAGCGTGGAGCTGCATCCACCTCTGCCACGTGGGAGAATTCCACCGATCCGCGAACTGAGAATACTGTTGTTACTGCGGTGAACACGCGTTATCAGGGATGCGCATCTACTCCTAATAATGGCAGTAAAACCATTAATATTATTATCTGCAAACAACCCTGACGCACTACAACGCCACGGCAGCCCCAACAGCACCCTCAATGCGTTATTATATTCAACACGTAGGTCCCTGTATGCCCTCTGAGTGAAGTTAACCCACAGGCTGCACGTGTAGAAGGATTGACAGTAAGCTTTAAAAAGCGTAACTTTAACCGGCTTCGTACATCGCGCGAACCTGCGAGAAGAAACTATGATTAAAATACGATTCTTTCTCGGTGGTAGGCCATAACATCGGCCGCCGGCAGAAGTTACCACCCACCAGACAAAGCCGCCAAGCGATTTGTCGTGCTCCAGGCATGATGTCTGGTGAAGCCGTACGGAGGACGGGTCTGAGCAGTTGTGTTGCGATGTGTGCCGGATACGATGCGCCTAATGTTGTTGTCTTGGGAGTTTGGTCGTGGAGGGTCTTTAGATCAATCTCCCTTTGGCGCAGCATCGTTGGTCGTGTTGTTGGGTTTAACATTGCATCACCTCGCTCAACTGCCGTCTTCCTTCCTATTCGCTCAGTTTTTCTGAGTGAACAGGCTCTTAATAAACTAGCACGCTTTACCATCAACGATCGCATCACTGCTTACCATCAGGCGGGATTGCGGTCAAGAAAAAAGAAAAAAAGAAATCATAAAACTGATTTAAACTACAACAACAAATAAACAAATTTTTATAAATAGAAAGTGACAGAAGAATTAGAAAAAGTAATGAGGAAGCATCCCATACAGCATCACGTCGAGACAGGAGTCTTTTTACTTATCGGTGTTCTATAGGACGTATTTCAGAGAGTGTGCCAGGAAATTGTATGACTTAATTTCCCCATCTCCGCTCTCTCATCGGACGACCCGTCGTAGTGCGAGTATCCGCCCTTACGTTATTGACACCACTACGATCTGGACAAAGCCTTTTGCCTTGTCTTTTATACCGCGTACATCGAGGAACTGGAACAAATTAGCAGCGGCGGTGTTTCTGTCTATCTACAATTCAAGTGTCTTCAAGGCTAGAGTGAATAGGCTCTTAATAAACTAGCGCGCTTTACCACCAACGATTGCATCACTGCTTACCATCAAGCGGAATTGCATCAAGCGGAATTGCGGTCTTGCAGGTCAAGGTTAAAAATGAATTATTTTTAAGGGAAATAAAGATATCTCAAACCTCTGAAAACCTCAAAAAAAATCTGACACGCTCTTCTGCTCCGCTCAAAGCGGAAGAAGTCATTTGATGATTTCCCACCTAAAAAAGAAGTCTCTTAAATTTAAGAAGCTTTTATAGTACATTTTTAGTCTATCTATAGTATCTTAAATTTTAATTTTGTTACACAACGCGACCCTAATAGAATTTTTATATTAAACCTCAGACTGAAGTCTGAGAGGACCTCTTATCCGAATGGCAAAGTAGGTGGGATAATTCTATCAAGGGCCTCCATCTATTCTTTCCATCCGTTGGCGATTGGCTAGCTAAGACATGGCTGGAGGTTGACCACTGCGTTGCCCAATTTCTAACAGGTCATGGCAACTTTAAAAGTAAACTATATTCTTTTAAACTTGTTCCTTCGCCTTCGTGTCAATGCTCTACATCGAACTGTGAATTTTAACAGTCCGCACATTACATCTTATGGGAGTGTATTCTTTGGCGAATGAACGCAATATTATGTTGGATAGTGTACAAGTTACATCCGGAGTCGTTTATTATACGGACCTTGTAGACACTAGAACCAATTTCCATGCGTTCAGACGCTTTTGCCATAACTATTATTGGAATCAATTGTAACAGCTAATACCTACTTAGGATCCATTAACTTAATCAAATTTTATTCCGTGGTGCATGGCAATCTGGACTTCTCCCAGTTGCAATAATGTCCCTGTGTGCCGATTGGCCTAGTTCTGTTCTGTCTCCTGCTTGTTATGGAAGGAAGTGGAAAAAATATATTTTTTCTTACTCCTCCGCTATTCTATTCCGATTAATTTCGTTACGGGACCCAAGACAGTTGAATCGTTTCTCCGGTACGCGTCGAGCTTCATTGCTCGGCGTTTTTCTGGCGGTTTCCACTGTTGATTCTGGCTTTCAGGAGTTGCAGTGGTGGGAAAATGTGTGGCGGGTTTTGTACCATTAATAAAAAAAACTTTAATATTCCGACATATTAACAACTTCTTGATAGTTGTTTGTCTCCAAGACGAAGCTGCAATTAGATTTTGATTGTTTTGAATTACAAGATTTGGCCTGCTGTTAACAAGTCTGCTTACATACTTGCGACTTACAATAAGTTAAAAACCATTTCTACCCAGGATAAGAAAAAAGTTTTAAATAAAAAGTTAAAAACCAAATATACTTTTCTCTTCAAGATAAATATGTAAATACGCATTGAAACGCTCCCTACAATAGAGATTGGAACAAATTGAAACGACTTTGCAAACGACTATTGAAAGAAGAGCTCTCTTTTAAATATTCTCGTTAAAACTCCGGGTGTCTTTTTGAAAGCTCGCCGCTTGCTGTGACCATGGGTTGAGTTTTAAAATTTTAATTCTATTTAACTTTAATAATAATTTATTTTTTCTCGGTGGTAGGCCATAACATCGGCCGCCGGCAGAAGTTACCACCCACCAGACAAAGCCTTGCCGCCAAGCGATTTGTCGTGTTCCGCCATGATATCTGGTGAAGCCGTACGGAGGACGGGTATGAGCAGTTGTGTTGCGATGTGTGCCGGGTTCGATGCGCCTAATGTTGTTGTGTTGGGAGTTTGGTAGTGGAGGATGTTCAGATCAATCTCCCTTTGGCGCAGTATCGTTAGTAGTGTTGTTGGGTTTAACTTTCCATCACCTCGCTCAACTGCCGTCTTCCTTCCTATTCGCACAGTTTTTCTGAGTGAATAGGCTCTTAATAAACTAGCGCGCTTTACCATCAACGATCGGATCACTGCTTACCATCAGGATAGATTGCGGTCAAGCGCTAGTTTATAATTATAAAAAAAAAAAAAATAACATTTTAGTCTTTGAATTTACATTATGATGAGTGTTTTCAAAGGGTTTTCAAAGGTAAATAAGCTGAGTACGTACAAGGAATATGTTTTAAAGTTCACTCATCCTCCATAGGAAAAGAAGGATCCTTCGAAGAGTGTGACTAGTAATGACAGGACAGGAGGAGGATACTTTTCTCAACAACTAGGCTATAGACTCTAGGTGACAAAGTGTCTTGTCTTCTAAATACCGTTTACTTTGATACTGAATTGGCTCCACCCGAACTGTGAAGCTACTTTTTCTAAAACGCAATTCTCAGACGTAATCTTTACTGCAGTCGTTGATGCACTAGTTTATTAAGAGTCTATTCACTCTAGCCTTGAATTCACTTAGGGGAAGACCGTCTCAGGGAAATTGTTCCAGTCCTTCGATGTACGTAGTATAAAAGACGAGGCGAAACAATGCGTCCGGATCATAGTGTTGTTAACAATGTAAGGGTGTAGAAACTTGCCATAGGACGGATTTTCCCATGATGTAATGGCGCAGAAAGTTCAAAATGTATCCAATAGAATACCGAAAGGCTACAGGATTTGCAAATTAAGCATTCAAGAAGTAAGAAAAAATAGTATGAGTATTGACTGATGTGTAGCGGCATGAACAGAAGATACCTTTGTACCGGAGAAATCAGGCGAAAACAGCCTTGCTGCAGTTGAAATTAATTAAAATTTCCACTTCATTTTGAACGTGACTACCCAAGCATAGCACACTTGAATACGTCAATTAAATTGTCGTATGTAGAATCCAGAAGTGTGTATGACTGAGTCATACATTAGAGCAACGTAAAATGCATGCCAGGTGGTCACCACCATTCCGCGAAACAGTAATGCTCGCAAGAATATGAATATTTGCACTGGTCTGGTCGTACCTCGGAAAGCACATTAAGCCGTTGGTCCCGGTTGCCATACGAACATCTAGTGGCAGTCGTTATGGGTTGTTGGAGCCCTCAAAAGTCCAACAATTAGTCTAACTGCAATGCTTCAATATAGCCTTCGGGTTGTGGAGGTCCGTCTGACCTCCGTCGCAGTCGCTTCATGAAAAATATCGAAATTTAGCCAAAATGAGCAGTTAGACTGGTAAAGCGGACCCTAGACTCCAAAGCTGAAAGTTTCGGATATGACTAGGATTAACGCTAAGATGAAAAATTAATGCTCGCAAAGATGGAGGCAGAGCGCAGGAGGGAGTGACAATATCTGCGCCCTCAAAGCCTTAGTCATCACAGGAGACGCCCTGGTCGTCGGACATTCAACTCCCGGCCACTGTATGCGAGGGCATGCTTGCGGCGAGTAGCAGTCAATTCACCACCATCATCTCCACGATGGAGGAAGTCCAAGAAAAATAAAATTTCTACAGCGAAACAAAAAAAAAAGACCCACAATATCTATATACTAATATATAAAGCTTAAGAGTTTGTTTGTTTGTTTGAACGCCCTAATCTCAGGAACTACTGGACCGATTTGAAAAATTATTTTTGTGTTGGATAGCCCATTAATCCAGAAAGGCTTTAGACTATATAATATCATGCTACGACTAATGGGAGTCCCTCACGATGTTTTCCTTCACCGTTTTCAAGAGCAGTGATGACAAAATAATTTAGACATAATAAAGCGTTTTCTCGTCTAAGTAGTCGTGGTGGCCTAGTGGTTAAAACACCAGCCTCTCAGGTAAGTACCAATGTAACTTTTCTAAAGTTATATGTACTTTCTAAGTATATTTTGGACACCAATGACTGAAGGTGAAGGAAAACATCTAGAGGAAACCTGGACTTTAAGTCTGAAATCGCCAACCCGCATAAAGCAAGCGTGGTGATTACGCTCAACCCTTCTCTGTATGAGAGGAGACCTGTGCCCAGCAGTGGGGCGATTAAAAAAGGTTGATAATGAAAGCGTCTGACGGAGTTTAACCTACCATCTACAAATAATAAATCGCGGCCTATAACACTAGGCCACCAGTGCTTATTGGTTGTGTATACACACGTACAATTATTAGAATAGGGACGTATCCAAGGTATGAAAATCAAAAAAATAATTATAGATAATAAAAAAAATTAAGGTCCGTATTTTTTATTTTGTCAAAATTACTAAAAATTACTGAAATATAGCGTATTAAAGTTACGGAGTGGGGGCTAATTACGTCACGCCGTGGTATATTTTGTACCACGGCGTGACGTCATGCGACATTTCAAATCAATATATCTTCCTAAGTATGTGAATGAAAAAAAAAATAGAAAATACGTGTTCAATATTTTTTATAAAACTATCTGCTGGACATTAAATTATTTTTAGTATACAAGCCAATTCTATATTTTCTTAACTCATCAGCCTCCGTTCTGATGGACAGGCAGCCTTAATACCTACGTCATTTTCTTTATAACAAAAGAATCTTAGAAATAAGATCTAATGAACGACGAAGTTTCCCGAACAACTTTCTCAAAGTTATTTCTTATGGCAACATTCATACGTTTTATTTCGGAGACTAATCATAAAATATTAGTGCCAATTTCATTGTTCTCAAACTAAAATAATATTAGGGTCAATATCATAGTTCACAAATTAAATAAAATTAAGTTTAGTGAACCTTGTTCTTTCAATTTGGTTATGAAAAGGACTATTTGGAAAGAACAAACTATAGACGCGGATAAGTGACAAACAATAGTGTTGTTTCTGTATCTTCTTCGTCTAATTCTTCTATCTTCATTATTGCTAACTATCTCATGTATTGTATAACCTTCTGTATTGTTTTATTATTTTTATAGGGTATTTGACTAAAAAGAATTAATTAGTCCGTCAGTCAGATTTCCAAAAAATACTAGACACGTATTTTTTCTTTTTTCATATAAACAAAAAATGAAGACGACACAGTGCGTTGAAAACTCGTGTGATGTCACTACACGTTACACTTTTTAGCGACCAGGAACGTCACCAGCCACCACTCCTGATCTTTGATATTTATCAATCTTTATTGATTTGATAAAACAAAAAATACGTGTCTAGTATTTTTTGGAAATCTGTCTGACGGACTAATTAGTTCTTTTTAGTCAAATACCCTATTGTAACTATGTATTTGGTATTAGTCTGTTCTTGTGCTTTAAAATTACACATCCCAGTTATACAGGGAAACCTATAATTGGCCATAATATAATGTAATACTCATATATGTAAAATATATTATGTATCGCTGTTGGTTACCTAAAAAAATAAATAAATAAATTTAGTCCTGTCAAATTAGTCCGCGCCTGACATAAATGAAATTAGTTTTAGACGACATGTTTTTAAACACGTCTAAACTGTCTATGAAATATCTTAGTTTGACAGAATTAAACTAATATGTTATCTTCTGTCCTTTTCTCATCGAAATAGAAAGAAAAAGATGGCTAGAACTTTAATTTAGTTTGTGAATAATAGGAATTCGAGGCCATTACCTTCCTAGTAGGATAGATGTATCTAGGCTTTTTTTTTAATGGGTCAAAACCCGCCATACTTTTCTCACCCACTGCAACTCCTGAAAGCCAGAATCAACAGTGGAGACCGCCAGAAAAACGCCGAGCAATGAAAAGCGACGAGTCCCGGAGAAACTATTCAACTGTCTTGGGCCCTGCAACAAAATTAATCAGAAAAGAATAGCGGAGGAGTAAGAAAAAATATATTTTTTCCACTTCCCTCCATCACAAGCAGGAGACAGAACAGAACTAGGCCAATTGGCCAAAGGGACATTATTGCAACTGGGAGCCCAGATTGCCAAGCACCACGGAATAAAATTTGATTAAGTTAATGGGTCCTAAGTAGGTATTAGCTGTTACAATTTATTCTAATAATAGGTATGGCAAAAGCGCCTGAACGCACGGAAATTGGTTCTAGTTTCTACAAGGTAACTTGTACACTATCCAACATAATATTGCGTTCATTCTGCTAAAGAACACACTCCCACAAGATGTGATGTGCGGACTGTTCATATTCACAGTTCGATGTAGAACACTGACACAAAGGCGAAGGAACAAATTTAAAAGAATACAGTTTTCTTTTAAAGTTGCCATGACCTGTGAGAAATTGGGCAACACAGTGGTTAACCTCCAGCCATGTCTTAGCCAGCCGATCGCCAACGGATGGAAAGAATAGATGGAGGCCGGCCCTTGATGGAATTATCCCACCTACTTTAGGTCTGAGGTTTAAATAATCTAGAAATTTTATTAAAGTCGCGTTGTGTAACAAAATTAGTGTCCATGGTCTCCCCCTAGCGGGGGAGGCCATGGACGATAATGTATGTAGGATACTAGATATTAGATTACTGACGACCGATGGGCCAGTAAGGTTCTGGAGTGGCGACCACGCACCGGATGACGCAGCGTAGGGAGGCCCCCAACAAGGTGGACCGATGACCTGTTGAAGGTCGCGGGAAGCCGATGGATGCGGCAGGCGCAGGACCGGTCATAGTGGAGAACCTTGGGGGAGGCCTATGTCCAGCAGTGGACGTGTTTCGGCTGAAATGATGATGATCATTTCCTTTATTTCAAAATAGTCACATATAATTTTTTTTTTTTTAATTTAGAGGTCGTAGGTCCAGCTTGTCGGGGGCCTACCCACGCTGCGTCTTCCGGAGAGTGGTCGCCCCTCGAGAACCAGTCGTCCTCATCGGGCATCGGTTTTTCGGGCAACGTGCCCCGCCCACTGCCACTTTAGTGTTGCAATTCTTCGGGCTATGTCGGTTACTCTCGTTCTTCTGCGGATCTCCTCATTCCTGGTTCAATCGCGCAGTGAAACCCCAAGCATAGCCCTCTCCATTGCCCTTTGAGTGACATTGAGCCTTTTTATAAGGCCCATTGTTAGGGCAACGAAATGAAAATAAAATGTAATTCTTTAGAGATAACTTTACAGTATTAGAATAGTACTAACCTCCATACTAAAAATCCCTATGCCATGGAGAATAATCCCCTTCATCTATCAAGATTATAAGGTAGGTAGAGTAGATATGTTCATATAAAGAATGTATCTGACATCGTAACGCAAACTTCGCAAAAAGGGTAGACTGCATGCCGCTAATAAAATTATGATAGTCATTTATGTCGTTAATGAACGGTTACAGAATTCACAGTGTTTAAAAAAAAGTGTCAGCTAGCCCATTGAACGTTGCAAGCGTGCCGCCATGCAGGTTTGTAGGTATGAAGTTGATTTCTGATGTGACCCTATTAAATCAGCTGATAAGATAGTTTTTCCTGTTTCGTTTTCATTGGGCCTCGATGTCAGATACAGCCTTTATACAATCCGCCTCTGTACAATTTATGTGCGAAAGAATAAATAAATAATCGGGTGTTTTTCCAAATAAACATTCATTAAATTTCTTAGTTAATTGTGCAAAAGAAGTGTATCTAAATCCAATAAATATAATTCAAAGTTCTGAATCCTCACCTCAAACATTCCTCCGCATATTATATGTCCGGGCTGATAATAAATCAATGTCACCACACTATTTGCACGAAAATTAAATTCTTTTCGAACATGGCGTCAGCGTAATGTAAAAATACTTCGGAATCATATTTATACGCTTGGAGATCTTTTTGGGCAAAATATTTATGCTTTTCTCGGTAAAAGGTTTGCGGTTTGCGGAATTCGAACGATTACTTGCTGTCATTGTGAATAATTTATTGTTTTGGCCGAAAGCGTAGACCCGTTCTGAGGTTTCCTTATAAGCACCAAATAAATCTATTGGGAAAATTAACACCGTTTGTATGAAATAATTATCCCAAATTCCAATTGCGTAACTGACTCTGAAATTCAATTAAGATTTAAAGTTGTATGTTTTTAAAATAAAGTAAAATAATAATAAGCTTTTAAGAGATTTTTTTTTTAACATTTTTTTTTTTTACCTGCCATTTGATCTCTTCACCACCCATGGTTTATTGATAGAGAATGGCTAAGGCATTAAGACCGCCTCTATATGGACGACAACAGGTCAAGCTATCCAAAACTGTCAAATATTCTCAATCAAACTTGAGCCTTAATGCTTTAGAGATAAAGTTGAAAATCTAATAAAGAAATTTGACAGATTGTAGTAGCTTTTTGTGCTGTAACCTGTACATAACTTTGCGCGAAAATGTGTATTTCTTTATAAAAAGCGCATAATTGTCTTATTTAACATTTCAGTGGTGTTTAATCCATTGCTTCATAAGTTCGATAAAGGAGACATTTCGGAAATATATGGGTCCTGGGCCAGCACTACGTACACTTAATGTAAATATCAGTATACACTACAGTTTACTGTTTTTTATGTTAATTTCTTATATTTTGGCTTAGACTGTATGTACATTCAATTTAACTCGGTCAAGAAGTGCAACACAACTAGCAATAAATATGGTGGTTAGCAATAGGCGAAATAACATTTTAACAGTGACATTTGATTGACAAGTCATGTATCTAAGGCTAGCGTATGTTTTATGTATGTTTTTTTCGCAGTTATATGGTAGATAATATTATCTACCATATAACTGCGAAAAAAAGAAAACATGAATTCCGAATATACGGCAGCGTATCTTTTGTTACCTGTTAGTGCAGCTAGATTATTTTCATTGGTATTAAGAGGCGTATAAAACGAAGGTTTGGTCGTTACTTTAGTAAACAGGGTCGCAAAACAAAATTAATCACTAAAAGCTCCGAAACACAACCAACTCAAATCAACCCTCACTGCGAACACAATGGGAAAATAGAACTGTCAAAGCCGTCAATCAAACGTCATAACCACTGTCATGGCTACCTTAAAAAAGGGTTATAGCACTAAAAATCTTTTCAAATAATGAATTATTTATAATTGTACTTTTATTCAAATTAATTTAGTACCTAGTATTTTTTTTAAATCTATGATACTTCCGGCTTCAAGGACGAGGTGTTTCGAAGAATTCGACTCGGCTGGGGAGCATGCGCTCCGTAGTGTCTTCTCGTCCGAAATAACTCAGTTAAAACAAAAGTCTTTAACTAATGTGAGTTACTAATGATGACATCACTATGGGCCTCATAAGAAAGCTCAAGGTCACACAGAGAGCTTCGAAGAGGGCTATGCTAGGTGTTTCTCTACGTGATCGAATCAGGGATGAGGAGATTCGTAGAAGAAGGAAAGTCGGTGACATAGCCCAGCGGCCACGTACTGACAAGCGCAACGTCGGAAACTCACCGATTAGGTGATCCGATGACCTGACCAAAATCACAGGGAAGCGCTGAATGCAAGCCGCGTCCAACCAGTCTTTTTGGAAATCCTTAGGGAAGGCCTATGTCCAGCAGTGGACTTCCTGTTGCTGACATTATTTTGCGCCATGTTTTCAGCAAATAAACTTTATTCCTTTCTTTCTTTATAAAGCAAGCATGATGACCAAGGCTCGTTAATGTTCTGTAGAGAAGCGATAGATGAATAGGTTTTTTCTCTTGCGTAGGGAAAATAAATTTTATTGACTGCTGACTTTGAATTCTTTCGGAATCTTTATGGAGATGAGCGAATTATGAGGCCAAGTCAGAAATTGTCTTGGAAAGCATTTCTGGTTTTTTATGGTGTGGCTGAAATAGCAATTAATATTTGAGATATCTAGTAATTGGTCCATAATAAGGTGGAAGGAGGCATTTACACACCGATTGCACAACACAGGTTCAGAGAAAAATTTAATGTTAAAATTTTTTTTTTTTTGAAAGTTATGAACTAGTGCTTCACCGCAATCCGGTTGGATTGTTGACTACTACTAAAAAAAGACAGTTGTAACCAAGACTAACATTTAGGTCCATTTCATTAATTCACACGGTATTGAATTTCAAGCGGGTGAAATTGCGGAATATTAAAAATAAGATTAAAAGTTCCACTTAAAAACAAACTTTTAAGTCTGAAATTGCCAACCCGCATTGACCAAGCGTGGTGTATCGTATATCAGAGAAGACTTGTGCCCAGCAGTGTGACGATAAAAAGGTTGATGACGATGAAGGTGAGAAACAGTACTTTTTGAACGTCAATATTACATAAGACAGTCCCCTATAACGCCCATCCTTTGCAACTCCCTAGTGCTTTCGCTGGGAAGTAGCAATGGCGGAAAAAACTCCCTATCTGTTGTGTGTATCTTTAATATATAAATAAATCACTTGACTTTATTACAATAAATAATAAATAAATATATACGGACAAATCACACAGATTGAGCTAGCCCCAAAGTAAGTTCGAGACTTGTGTTATGGGATACTAACTCAACGATACTAAATTTATAATAGATACATATATAGATGAACATCCAAGACCCAGACCAATCAGGAAAAGATCGTTTTTCCATTATGACCTGGCCGGGGATCAAACCCGGGGCTTCTACGTCGCAGGCAGGCGTGTTGACCGCTGCGCCACGGAGGCCGACAAATACATAAAAACAATACTATGCGTGACCAGTAAATAACATAAAAAATACATATTGTGATGGAAACACAACAACAAAGTTGAAATGAAATGAAATCGTTTATCAAGCAAGTAGGATCACCGATCACTTTTACACGTCATATGTTTTTTTTTTTTTTACTTAATGAAGTCGGCATTTCCTAACTGACTACCTCTGAGAAGAAATAACCGAAACAAACTCAGGGATCATCTTTTTTTTTCAAGTCCAGGCATTAAAAATGAAAATGTTTACAATAATTTACGTTATATTTACGCATATTGCTTAATAACAATGCTTAACAGAGCGAGCAGCTCAGTCCCAAGCTTTTTTGTCTTCTAATTAATCTGAGATTTTATAATAGCCCTTTGTGCAAAGTTTGGCCTTTATATAGTTTTTATATCGTTTAATGGTTAAGTTTCGAATGTCCATGGGAAGCTTGTTGTAAAAGTGTATACATTGACCCATGAACGAGTTGCCTACTCTGTGGAGACGAGTGTGATGTACAGCAAGATTGTATTGATGTCCGCACAAGTCCCCCAGAGAAGAATCCCATAAGTCATAAGACTATGAAAATAAGTAAAATAAACAATTCTGATTGACGTTTCTTCAAAGTTGATATTTCAAGTCGCGACCCGCGCTGCGCGGGGTGCATACAGGTTTCGATCGGTACGAGTGGGCGAACCGATTAGAACAGACAAACAGACAAGTCGCAACCTGAAAACAAGGCTATACAGTGTGGAGGCATAAAGAACAGGGAGTAAAGTTCACTTATCCTCCATAGAAAAGGGAGGATCATCCGACCAGACGGGTGTTATGTCTGGCGGGCACTTGCCTAATGCTTGAAATTGGGAAGTTGTGTGTATGCTAATTGCACGGTAAACTCTGATTGCGAGATGTAGAATTCGTGTGACGTCAGTATGACGCGTCGTTCCATGTGGCGTTTGTAGGTCCCGCTACACTATAAATAGCTCAGGATAGCGCGGCGCAGTTTTTCCCAGTTTGTCATCAATAAATAATTAATCATCACAAGCTTTTAGCCACTAAGTTAACGCGTGTTTTTAAAATATATGGTGTATACCCCTGATCTACAGTAAGTATGTTAAGAAAACCCTGTCCGACCCGTGAAGGTGTTGTTAGGTATCGATAACTGATTCTACTAATGCATACAAAACCGGGCTAAACTTAAAAAAAATCCCCCAAAAAAAATAAATATTATTTCGCAAAAAGAGGTAACTTAATAAATGTGCGTTACCATCCTTCCGCGGGCGGCGGGCGGAAGGGCACGCGACACGTAATCGCATCGCTATTCGCTTATAATAATACCGGTGTTGTCACTTTTTTTTAAATTACCAAATTTCGGAGAAGTTGGAAAGGTGGTAGGCCATAACATCGGCCGCCGGTAGAAGTTACCACCCACCAGACAAAGCCTTGCCGCCAAGCGATTTGTCATGTTCCGGCATGATGTCTGGTGAAGCCGTACGGAGGACGGGTCTGAGCAGTTGTGTTGCGATGTGTGCCGGTTACGATGCGCCTAATGTTGTTGTGTTGGGAGTTTGGTCATGAAGGGTCTTCAGATCAATCTCCCTTTGGCGCAGCATCGTTGGTCGTGTTGTTGGGTTTAACATTGCATCACCTCGCTCAACTGCCGTCTTCCTTCCTATTCGTTCAGTTTTTCTGAGTGAATAGGCTCTTAATAAACTGGCACGCTTTACCATCAACGATCGCATCACTGCTTACCATCAGGCGGGATTGCGGTCAAGCGCTAGTTTATAATTATTTAAAAAAAAAAAAAGTTGGAATTAATTCGCGGAAAAAAAAGATTATTTCAAAATTCACTTGTATTGGTACTATGATGATTACGTAAAATTTTATATTATATTTGGTCATGTGTTTACCTAACCTTTATTATCCTTATGGGTCGGACAGGGTTTTCTTAACATATGTACTGTATATTGCACTCATCCCCAAAGACGCTCCGGGCTAGAGTAAAATACCTAGGCGTGTCTTTGACAAATAACATGAACTATTTAATTTATCTATGACATCTAGTCTCTCCAATATGTTTTTTTTTTTTTTATAATTATAAACTAGCGCTTAACCGCAATCCCGCCTGATGTAAAATGTAAATCGCGCTAGTTTATTAAGAGCCTATTCACTCAGAAAAACTGAGCGAATAGGAAGGAAGACGGCAGTTGAGCGAGGTGATGCTATGTTAAACCCAACAACACGACCAACGATGCTGCGCCAAAGGGAGATTGATCTGAAGACCCTCCACGACCAAACTCCCAACACAACAACATTAGGCGTATCGTACCCGGCACACATCGCAACACAACTTCTCAGACCCATCCTCCGTACGGCTTCACCAGACATCATGTACTAGTAAAGCTAAAAGAAAAATAAAAAAGAAACATTAAAATTGGAAATCGAAGTAAGTAAAGACTTATTACTTAAAAAGAGCCTCCAGATATAAAGGACAGCTTACATATCTAGGCATTGTAAAATAATTACACATTGTTCGTAGAACCGATGGCTGATTGGGCAGTAAGGTTCTGGTGTGGCGACCACGTACCTGAAGACGCAGCATAGGCAGGCCCCCAACAAGGTGGACCGATAACATGGACGCGGGAAGCTGATGGATGCAGGCAGCACAAGACCGGTCAATGTGTAAAGCCTTGGAGAGACCTTTATCTGGCAGTGGACCTCTTATGATAGGGTACTTAACAAAAAAAAACTAATTAGTCCGTCAGTCAGATTTCCAAGAAATACTAGATACGTATTTTTCGTTTTATCAAAACAATAAAAATTGAGAAATATAAAAGGCATCAAAGATCAGGAGTGGTGGCTGGTGACGTAAGCGGTCGCTAAAAAGTGTAGCGTCCAGTGACGTCACACGAGTTTTCAACGCACTGTGTCGTCTTCATTTTTTGTTTATATGAAAAAAGAAAAAATACGTGTCTAGTATTTTTTTTTTTTGAAATCTCACTGATGGACTAATTAGTTTTTTTAGTCAAATACCCTATTCCGCTTTCTTTTCTTTCAGACCACAGCTTTAACCTAATTTTTTAACGAAATGCCTTAAATCCCTGCCTCGTCTACATTTCAGGAACTGTTTACAAAGAAAACTTTGCAAAGTTCCCGCTTTGGAACCAAGACGGTTCGAATAAGTTAAATTGGTAATAAGTTACAGATAACAATATTGAATACGTTTAAAGTATCTTTTTAAAAGATTGAAGGAAAACAGTTGTCTTTCTTTCTTTTAGAATTGAAAACTGGCTATAGATAATTTTTTTGTTTCAGATGGGAAATCCTTAAATAACGTCTCCCGCTCTGGGCGGATCGTGTCAGACTTTTACTGACTAAAACCAAGCCGTGTTTCTTCACTTCCTTGTAGGCCAGGGCCACGGTTTCTTATAGTATAATTTTTGTTTAAATATGATTTATTATAAAAGTACAAAAATATAACAACCAACTGCCAATAGCAATTAAGTGGAAATATGTCTAAAACAAAGTTAAATAATTTTTAATTGATAATGTTTTCTAAAATTTAAATGAGTAAAAGGTAATTTAGAATTGTCGTATTGTTTGGAATATTTTTATTGCATGTCCGACTTAGATAGACTGTTGATCCAAAGCATTATGATTGATTAAATAACATCAATATTTACACAGTTATGCAATAAATGAATCTTTATCTTTATCTAGTTATAAGAAAAGAAAAAAAAAGAAAAGAAAACTTTTATTTGGCGCACACCCTTATAAATACATACAGTATATGTAGTGATAGTAGTGGTAGTAATAATAGTTTTAAACAAAGAAAACTGAACAAAAAAAAAAAAGAGAGAAAAACAGATAAAAAAGATAATCAACAAATGTGAGTCCAACGGTTGCGCCAAATAGGTCCAGTTCAGCATAAATGTCAGACAACTACGTAGCAGTTGCCTGACGCTGGTTTTCAACTGAACCTTATTATGAGTGCATAATTATTTAATTATTGTGTTTGTGTGATAAATCATAAATCGTAAATAAATATGTGTTCAGTGTTTAAAATAGGTATCTGTCTATGCATGGCATACCCACAATTGGTTCTGGCCTGATAGGAAGTGAGTGATACAATAGTTGATGATAAAGCAGGCTAATTTATCAATATCCTATTCTACAAATGGTAAAGCGCACTAGTTTATGAAAAGCCTATTCACTCTAGTCTTGAATACCTTATATTTTAATCAGACTGAAAGACTGCCGCAGGCAAATCATTAAAGTCACTCGATGCACGCGGTATAAAAGACGAGGCAAGGCAGATCACAGTAAAGGTAGTGTGATGATCTGGTAGTGGTCACAGGTCAACATCTCCAAAGATTGCACAAGACAGGGTTTGAAAAGAGAACGGAGAGGTCCAGGTGTCTTAGAGAAATCGGTGAACAATACATAAAAAAGATAGATTCCGGAATTGAGAACCTCCGCCCTTTTTTGAAGTCAGTTATAAATTTTGCAGTTGAACCAACCTTGTTCTAATGATTACTTTAGCGCAAACAGATCTAATGTAAATTCAGCCAATAATATTTATCTTTTCTAAACATCACTTCAAAATTCGAATTGTGTCGCGTTGTGCATCCGCGATGATTGACTTTAAAATCAAATGAGTTCGCTTTTCGCTTCTTTTTTTACTGTTGACCTCACTGGAGTGAGCGCACATAATTATTATGTGCGCTCACTCCAGTGAGGTGAACAGTAAACCTTAATCTATGATTAATATTATAAAGCTGGAAAGTTTATTAGTTTAACGCTCTAATCTCAGGAATTATATACTAAAGGTTCGAATTGAAAAATTATTTTTGTGGAGAATAGTTCATTTGTCAAGAAGGCTTAAGATTATAAAGTTGAAATCACGCCGCGACCAATAGGAACAAAGAATCAGTGGAAAATGTGGAATAAACGGGGAAAATTAGGGGAATTTTTGAGGGTTTCTATTGTGTATCTACGTTGCTTAAATGGTTCAAGTTATCCAAAACATATTACGATATCGATATCATATTATCTTAGTCGTGATCATAATTCAAAACTATGATAAAAAACAAATACTTTTTTTTCCTTTAAACATATTATCATTTTTTATTTGCTCTTGTATCATCATCATCTCAGCGTTATTCTCAGTTGCATTCGTAGCTTTTTCAACTTCGGATTCTGGGGTTCGCTTTATCAGTCTAACTGCTGATTTTGGCTAAACTTCGATATTTTCCGTGAAGCGACTGCCATCTGACCTCCATAATCCGAAGGTGATATTGAGGCATTGCAATTAGACCATTTGTTGCACTTTTGAGGGCTTCAAAAGCCCGTAACAACGGCGAGTAGATTTTCGTATGGTAACCGGGACCAACGGCTACCGTTACGACAAGGAGGCTTATTTGCTCTTGTATAATGTTTATTAATTAGAAGTATATATTTATTTAAACTAGTATACACAGATACTCTTTAAGTACATATTTATTGTATAATCTATGTAAATAGTACACTATAGTAGTACACAGTCATAATACATTAATTCTCTCTCCTTCCCCTTAGTATTCCATCCAAAGGTTGTCTTGAAAAGATCGCTCTGAGCGATAAGATCGCCCATTGTGCCACCCTTTATAAAATTTTTACATTTATGTTCTGTAATACATATGCTGTATCTACAAAATAAAAAAAATATTCTATTCTATTTTATTTATAACACGATGGACAACAGCTAGATCTGAATAATAGACAGCGGCCAAATTTTAATTTAACCATAGGTAAGATATTTTATTTTAGGTCACATAACACTATTTAGAAAAGCACTTTCAGCGTTTAATAAAGCGTACCTGTAACTCTGTTAACCACAGCTAAACCGGGTAGCAGAGAGACATAAATAACTACAGTTAAGCTCTCGCCAGCTAAAATAAACGTTTGGTAACAATTTGAATACTGCTTTGGGCACACAAATGGGAGGAATGTTATTTGTTTAATTGTTTTGGACGTGATAAATTTAAAATAATTACAGATTATATGAGATGTATATTTTGAGGGAAATAAATCCTGACGTGTTCTTTTTTTTATAAATTACAAACTAGCGCTTGACCGCAATCCCGTCTGATGGTAAGCAATGATGCGATCGCTAATGGTAAAGCGCGCTAGTTTATTAAGAGTCTATTCACTCTAACCTTGAAGACACTCAAATTGTAGTGTGACGGAAACACCGCCGCTGGCAAATTGTTCCAGTCCCTCGATGTATGCGGTGTAAAAGAGGAAGGGAAACGCTCCGTCCGGATCGTAGTGGTGTTAACAACGTAAGGGTGGAAAGTCGTCGTACGACGGGTCTTCCGATGGTGGAACGGAGATGGAGGAATTAAATCATGCAATTCCCTTTTCCCTTATATACTCACCAGACTCCACTATTGTAATGCCTTTATTCATTTTTTGAATATAGATAATATTTCTAAAACCGATGTTTTTTTTTTTTGGTTTAGCACTGATAAAGACAACACACTCTTTCCTGTAAATTTTTTTTAAAGAATATAATCCGTGTTAAAAAAAAAACTTTTTTTTTTTAACTTTGCCCCACACTATGAATTTCTCCTATATCATGGAATCGTTTACTAACATATAAACTCAAATTTACAAACAGCCACAACAGTATTTAAAATAATTACGCAGTAAATTAGATATATTTGAGGGAATTAAATCCTGTATTCATGACTGCGATGACTTTATGGCTGCCATTCCTTTTTTGAACATAGATTTAATATTTAATATTTTTAAAACGGACGGTGTTTTTCTTTAAGTACAGGACAACACACTCTTTTCTGCGAAAAATTTTTTTTAACAAGAAGGGCCGGCTTTTTTCTGAAAAAAAAAACCTTTATAACTCTGAAATAAAACTCCAACGGTTCCCATAAACTTTTTTTTTTTCTTTTTTTTTTTGTAATTATAAACTAGCGCTTGACCACAATCCCGCCTGATGGTAAGCAGTGACGCGATCGTTGATGGTAAAGCGCGCTAGTTTATTAAGAGCCTATTCACTCAGAAAAACTGAGCAAATAGCAAGGAAGACGGCAGTTGAGCGAGGTGATGCAATGTTAAACCCAACAACACGACCAACGATGCTGCGCCAAAGGGAGATTGATCTGAAGACCCACGACCAAACTCCCAACACAACAACTTTAGGCGCATCGTACCCGGCACACATCGCAACACAACTGCTCAAACCCGTCCTCTGTACGGCTAAATTCAATTTTATTCTGAGGACTACTTATTCATCGATTCACTAAGGGAGAAAATATCAACTACAAAATGTTTTGATATTAATACTCGCTCTGGGCGGTGCGGTGTGTCAGACTTATATTGACTAATACCCACCTGTGTTACATAATTTGCCTGTACCCCCTCACGCCTTTACCCGCCGCAGGAGACGCCCTGATCGGGAGACAACATCGGCCACCTCCCGGCCACCGTAGGCGCGGGCTTGCCCGGTAAGTACCAGGATGGGGTCGACAGCCCCACTATAGATAATGGTTTTTATATATTCAACTCAATAAATACGAGATCACCTGGATTCAACACTACCTCATCAAAATTCACTTTAAGTGTATGTACACTTGAACAAATACTATACATCAACTAGAGCTGAGAGAAAAACAGCTCTCATTTTAATGATCATCCACAAATTAATTGGCGTTTTAATTGATTTTACGCGCCATTGTTGAACACCTGTCACTAGCAGGTTAATATGAAGTGAAATGGATTACCCTATTAATATGTTATTATGGTTTGTGGGCGTTTAATTTTATTAAAATCCTGAAAACTGTAAAAACTACGCTCTAAAAAGTCATCAACTGTTTAGAAGGATACATAGAATAATATAAAGGGTGTATCTGACATCGACGCACAAATGAGTACCATGGATCCAGTACATGATTCTGAGCCCCCCAGTGGGGGAATTTTTCGTCGGCTTTTTCATGATTAAAACAAAATATATATATGTAGCTTTTTCACTTTAGACCGTTCATACTTTTATAACCCAATAAGATTTTAAAGTAAAAATTAATTAATTCGCTAATTTCATAAAAAAGCGCAATGAAAACAAAACTCGAAAAACTATCTATCAGCTGATTTAATAGAGTTCACATTACGGATCAACGTCATACCTACAAACCCGCACGGCGGCACGCTTGCAACGTTCAAAGACCGAGCCGACATTTTTTTTAAACATTGTTATTTCTGCAAGCGTTAATTAACGACATAAATGACTATCATAATTTTATTAGTGGCATGCAGTCTAGCCGTTTCGCGAAGTTTGCGTTATGATGTCAGATACACGCTGTATATAAATATATATATCAAAGTAATGAACATAATTACAGGAGTAAATAAAATATAATGGTAATGTTTAAAGAGAGAGGAAGAAGTATGTTATATCATAGTTTTGAAAGTAGACAGAGTTTGAGCACATCTTACGGACACGGGCAAGTCATAGCCGTACTGATTGAACTGAAACCTTATTAATCTATTACACATAATTATGTGTCATAAAGGACCTGGAAACATTGTTTAAAATAAAAAGGGGGGTACTTTTTGTGCTGTTTGGCCAACTTTGGTGGGATCAGCTGCACACGCGCGCACACACACACACACAAGCACACACACACCTATACACACGACGGAACTTTCTCGAACATTCTGGACTTTGCTGGAACCTTCCAGGCTCGGCTGAAATTCTCTAGAACATTCTCGGAATCACATACAACCTCAGCAGGCTGTTTTATTATTAATATTCTCCAGGAAACCGTTCTAAATCGATCCACTGTCTCATCGACATTTTAAATAATAATATTTGCAGAGATAATCCGTCAGTTCTAATTAATAGACTACACTTCAAAGTCACTCCTGTGATCAGACTGTAGCGAAATAAATATTATTTCTACCTACCTCATTTAAAATCCTGTTCAACAATCTGTTGTATTGTGTACATATGTACAGCATTCATGTATTAAAGCTGAAACTCGGCATCAGGTGGTAGTACAATTTGTATTGTCATCTGATTTTATTCCGCGCTTAATAGCTTTTAGCATGACAATAATCGTTTTCTGTCTTTCTTTACCGACCTGGAACACTTCTGTTGTATGGGGAAAAGCATTATATTATCGTGAGCATGACCGACCCGACACTGTGACGGTTTTTTGTTTCTTACTTTTTGTGTAATCTGTGTTTGTTAGGGTTCCGTACCTAAAAGCTAAATCGGAACCCTATTCATAAAACTTCGCTGTCTGTCTGTCACCAGGCTATATCTCATGAACCGTAACAGTTATAACAACAAATACTAAAAACAAAAATATTTAAGGGGCCTCCCACACAACAAACGTGTTTTTTTTTGCCGTTTTTGCTCCACATAATAACGGAAATAGATAGACGCTTGAATTGTTGATAGAATATTTGATTTATTTTATTTTAATTAAATTTGAGTTTTAACCAGTGTGTGTTGTCAGTGATGACTTACGGAACTGGAATGTGGTCGCTCACAATGGGCCTCATACGAAGGCTCAGAGTCACACAAAGGGTAATGGAAAGAGCTATGCTCGGAGTTTCCCTGCGTGTTCGAATCAGAAATGAGGAGATCCGCAGAAGAACCAAAGTCACCGACATAGCTCTTCGAGTCGCTAAACTTAAGTGGCAATAGCTAGCTAGATAGAAATACTGTATTAGATAAATATATTCAATACATAGCTCGTAAAGCCCATGGCCGATGGGGCAGAAAGGCTCTTGAGTAGCGACTTTATATTGCTTTTAATCAATAATAAAAAAAAACAGCAAAATATACAAGTCAAAATTTTGAAGGCTACTTCATTTTTTTTCGTTAATAAACAAACAATAAAATTATTATAGGTCCTAAGAGGACTTTAAAAGGAAAATTGCAATTTTTATCAATTAATTAGCGAATTAAAAACCATAAATTTTATGCGAATTTTAATTCACAAAGGTACACTAATAAATTGATATTTCTGTGTTGATTATAAGGCATTGGTCTGAGAGGTGCAGCCAGGGTGGCGGATTGTTCGAAAGAGTTAGCATGTCAACTGAAGGAATGCGGGAGGGTTTGACACTAAAAGTCGGACATGCCCACCCCGCCCGGAGCGGCAGAACCCATTTGATAATATACCGTCGTCTATGCTTGGAGTTTCACTGCGTGATCAAATCAGAAATGAGGAGATCCGCAGAAGAAGGAGAGTAACCGACATAGTCTGAAGAATTGCAACACTTAAGTGGCAGTAGGCCGGCCACATTGTTCGTAGGACCGATTCCCGACAGGGCCGACGAGTTCTCGAGTGGCGACCACGCACCTAAAGACGCAGTGGGTGAAGGTCGCGGGAACCGCTGGATTCGGGTGGCGTCATGTCGCGCTGGTCGTCGTGAAGATCCTTGGTAAGGCCAATGTCCAGCAGTGGACGTCTTTCTGCTGAAATGACTGAATGAATGATGTTAGACCGTGAAAAAAAAAACTTGAAGAATACAGCGATTTTTAAAATATCTCAATTTCAGATTATATTTTAAAGTCGTATCTCGTCGTACGCTTTCTACATCTCTGTATTTACTGTCTTTTTGCAGATATGCTGGAATAACTTTTCTTTTTTTTAATAATTATAAATTACAATGTCAGTTTTACATTTTCTTACCACTTTTTTGGGATTGACTAACCCAAAAAAGTGAAAACTGCTTACTCTGACATTTAGTGACCGGTTTACATAATATTTTATTTCGTTTGGAGGAGAAGGCCCTTGGGTTGAAATAAATTTTGTAAACTATCGCGTAGTTCGCAACCACAGGTTGCGATGTCACAAACGCGATACTCATTCCAAAAAATGTTCTTAATTTTATCAGATTTTATATTCAAACAAGTCAAATTTCTTCTTCAGAAGTGTATCATAATCCTATCATGAAATAAGATCTGGACTCAAATGTCCATCCTAAGTTAGCATCATCACCACCATTAGCATATAGCAGACCACGCTGGCCTATTACACGCTATTGAACTCGATTTTGGGTAACTTGCATCAAGCTGCTACCAGCCATACTATGCAGATCGTCACTCCAGCTAGCCTGACGGCGTCCCACCTAACGTTAATCGATTCACGGCCACTCAAGAACACGTCTCCCTCAACGGACTTCGATTCAGCTAATGTGGCCGGCCCTTTCCCATCTCTGTTCATTTCTCTTTGTTTCTGTGCTGGACCACGTCATTGCATACACGAACCCTCAGAGAGACTTAACGTAACCCGATTCATAGCTCGCTGAGTGACCTTGAATTTCAAGATACTGTAGCGGTACCTTCAAACGCCACAAAATGAACGACGCGTTATACTGACGTCACACGAATTCTACATCTCGCAATCAGAGTTTACCGTTCAATTCGCATACATACAACTTGCCAATTTCAACCATTGGGCAAATGCCCGCCAGACATAACACCCGTCTGGTTGGAGGATCCTCCCTTTTCTATGGAGGATGAGCGAGCTTTACTCCCTGTTCCTCATGCCTCCACAATGGTTGAAATTCGCAAGCTGTATGTATGCTAATTGCACGGTAAACTCTGATTGCGAGATGTAGAATTCGTGTGACGTCAGTATGACGCGTCGTTCATTTTGTGGCGTTTGAAGGTACCGCTACAATACCTATATCCTGTACAAATCCGCTTCTCGCTACCGCTCACGCAATAACCACAACCGTATCTTAATGATCCTTTGTATAATTTCCTAGATATTACCGGCTTTTCCTTTTAATCCTCTCGTTTGCAATCGACTATCTTGTGTCTCGATTTAACTCGTTCTTTCTCTTTCTTACTTAAAATTCTGAGGTATTTAGGTCAGGAGGTTAAAGTTGTGAACTTTGTGGGAATTGAGCAGTTGTCGGTAGGAGTTAGGTAAAGTTTAGCTTTGTCGATTGATTTTGTAGAATCTTCTCGGTGGCAGGCCATAACATCGGCTGCCGGCAGAAGTAACCAACCACCAGACTTTCGGTAGTAGGCTATAACATCGACTGCCGGCAGAAGTTACCACCCACCAAACAGAGTTTAACAGTGGTAGGCCATAACATCGGCAGGCGGTAGAAGTCATCATCAACAACCTTTTTATCGTCCCGCTGCTGGGCATAGGTCTCCTCTCATACAGAGAAGGATTGAACTTAATCACCACGCTTGCTCAATGCGGGTTGACGATTTCAGACTTAAGGTTCAGGTTTCCTCAAGATGTATTCTTTCACCTTTTAATCAGTCATTGGTGTCCAAGATATACTAAGAAAGTACATATCTACAACTTAGAAAAGTTACATTGGTACTTGCCTGACCTGGAATCTAACCCGCACACACATAATTGAGAGGCTGGTGTTTTAACCACTAGGCCACCACGAATGGTATATCTTAGACACCAATGACTGATTAAAAGGTGAAGGAAAAATATTGAGGAAACCTGAACCTTAATAAAATAAATAAAATAAAAAAGTCGTGGTGGCCTAGTGGTCAACACTAGTCTCTCAAGTATGAGTGTCCTGGTACCACTGTAACATTTCTAAAGTTATATGTACTTTCTAAGTATATCTTGGACACTAATGACTGATTACAAGGTGATGGAAAACATCTTGAGGAAACTTGGCCTTTAAAGTCTGAAATCGACAACCCGCATTGAGCAAGCGTGGTGATTACGCTCAATCCTTCTCTGTATGAGAGGAGACTGTGTCCAGCAGTGGGGCGGTGAAAAGGTGGATGATGATGACTTGAGTGAGGTGAACAGTGAACTTTACCGAACACACGGGGAGTTTTAGTCAGAAATTTTACAATCAAAATATACTAATTAACTGTTGTAGTTAATTGTCAGTATGAAAAATACTTTTATTTTTTCCAAGTGAATTTCTCCCAAACCAAAGCCAACCTCAATTATGTTGGGAATTGGTTAGAGAAATGATGAATTTCAACATCACTTTCAGTTTTGCCAGTAAATGGAAATATTCAACATCAGAGAAATACTAATCAAAATGATGGTCGTAATAACTTTATTATGACGAACGTACAAAAACAAAATAACTCAGTCAAACAATTATCTTTTATTTCTCATCTCCCTGAATATAATAAAAACTTCAAATGTCAATTTGTGAATTTTTGATTACATTTTTGATATTTCATGAGAGTATAAAAAAATTGTTTTTGGAATTGAATTGAGAGTCTATGGATAGTCTATGTATACTATACAATATGTAAAGAAAACCCTGTCCGATCCGTGAAGCCTAATAATGCCCACAAAGACAGGCTAAATTTAAAAAAAAATACCGCCTAAAATAAATATTAGCCTAAAATAAAGGAAGGTCAAACAAAATGCCGCCCGTCTTGTACATTCATTCATACGAGGTACCTACCAATAATACCGTCGAAAATGATGATGTCACTTTTTTATATTTTTTATTGGGGAAGTTGGAGTTAATTCGCAGAAAAAATAGATTATTTCAAAATTGATTAGTATTGTTAATATGATGATTATGTAAAGTTCCATATTTTATTTGGTTTCTTTTTTATCTATACTTACTAATAAAGCTGAATAGTTTATTTGTTTGTTTGTTTGTTTGAACGCGCTAATCTCAGGAACTACTGGTCCGATTAGAAAAATTCTTTTTGCGTTTGATAGCCCATTAATCAAGGAAGTCTTTTGGCTACAATTTCACGCTGCAACCAATAGGAGCGGAGCATAACTAACTCCACGCGAACGAAGTCGCGCGCGGCCGCTAGTAAATTATAAACTAGCGCTTGACTACAATCCCGCCTGATGGTAAGTATTGACGCAATCGTTGATGGTAAAGCGCACTAGTTTATTAAGAGGCTATTCACTCTAGCCTTGAACACACTCAAATTGTAGTCCGACGGAAACACCGCCGTTGGCAAATTGTTCCACTCCCACGATGTAAGCGGTATAAAGGAGGAGGCGAAACGCTTCGTCCGGATCGTAGTGGTGTTAACAACATAAGGGTGGAAAGTCGCCGTACGACGGGTCGTCCGATGGTGGAACGGAGATGGGGGAATTAAAACATGCAATTCCCTAAAATTTATTTTCCTTATCGGTCAAACGGGGTGGCGCAGCATCGTTGGTCGTATTGTCGAGTTTAACATTGCATCACCTCGCTCAACTGCCGTCTTCCTTCCAATTCACTAAGTTTTTTTAGTGAATAGGCTAAATAAACTAGCGCGCTTTACCATCAACGACTGCATCACTGCTTACCATCAGGCGGGATTGCGGTGAAGCACTAGTTTATAATTATTTAAATAATAATAATAATAATATTTGACACATTTCATAGCAGAAGCATGCTTGTTATGTTTGCGTAGCACTATTGGTCACGGCGTAGCTCTATTGGTCACGGCGTAGCTGATGGCTACGCCGTAGCAAGCGCTTAGTTACGAGTATCGTAGCACGCGCTTAGGTATGGGTGTCGTAGCACTAGTTTAATATGGCGTCTGTCGCCCTTTTACGGTAAATTACGTTTTGTTGCCTTCAGAACTCCAAGAAGATTATTATTTTGATAAAAAATTGTTCTCATATTCTGCCTTTTAACGCATTTTTCTTTCTTTACTTATAAATGGTTAGTCAGTTTTTCTGTGTAGCTATAATAACCAATCTATCTTGTCATCCAAATATACAGACGTTTATTATGCATGCTCGTATGTGTGCACAGTCGGCGATACATCACCGCCAGAAGACGTAGCGCTGGCCTAAATTAACCTAACTGACCTACATTCAAATACCAAACACACATAGGATGAGATTTCGGAGGAAAGTGGAACCATTCTCTACAAACCATTTCGAAATTCGAACGTTGTCTCGTTGTGAATCCGCGATGATTTACTTTAGAAATAAATGAGTTCACTTTTGAATTGTGTGCGCTCACTTGAGTGAGAAAGTACATATTTATACAGTTTTTTTTTTTTTGTTGTCGCTGGAGAAAATGTCAATTACGCATCCCCGCCCGTGGGGGGACGGGGGGGTATGTGGAACTCCCCGGGAGAGAGCTTCCCGGTATACCCACTAAAAACGCCAGCGGCACTCCGGCGTCGCCTTGGTGGCGGGGGACTGGGAAAAACGGAGCCTTGGCTACCAGCCCCCCACCGGCGTTATGCCCGCCTAATACGGCGGGCCCTCATTCGCCCCCCCACAAGGAGGGGCCGTGGCTCAGCCACCCTCATGGTGAGCGCGTGGCGGGCGCGGGCACCCCCGTGCCTCACGCCCGCCACTCACCTCAGGGAGGGAGAAAGCGGGCGAAATCCCGCCTCCTCCTGCCCCTGCGCCGGCTGCGGAGCGCCGGAGACATTGGTACTTGCCTCAACTGGAATCCAACCCACAGACTCATACTTGAGGGGCTAGTATTTAAACCACTAGCCATCACGAATGTATATCTTAAACACCAATGATTGATTAAAAGGTGAAGGAAAAATATTAAGGAAACCTGAACCTTAATAAAATAAATAAAATAAAAAGTCGTGGTGGCCTAGTGGTCAACACTAGCCTCTCAAGTATGAGTGACCTGGTGTCAATGTAACTTTTCTAAAGTTATATGTACTTTCTAAGTATATCTTGGACACTAATGACTGATTACAAGGTGAAGGAAAACATCTTGAGGAAACTTGACCTTTAAAGTTTGAAATCGACAACCCGCATTGAGCAAGCGTGGTGATTACGCTCAATCCTTCTCTGTATGAGAGGAGACTGTGCCCAGCAGTGGGGCGGTGAAAAGGTTGACGATGGTGGCTTGAGTGAGGTGAACAGTGAACTTTATCGAATACACCTTTTGCATTGATAAACGGGCATATGTTTTTATAAGAACCTTTTTTAGTAGACTAACAATGTCCCACAGATTCTCTTACATAAGTTTTAATACTATAAGGATATTGAGATTAATAATATGTGACGTGATAATCCTGTTCATAAGTGTCTGAGTGCCAAATATGATCTAAATCTATTTAGTAGTTTTTGCGTATAAGGGTAACAATCTGACCATCCTCACAAACTTTCGCGTTAGTTATAATATTAGGAAATGCGAGACTGAAGAAATGCTTTTGATTTTTAAACTTTACAGACTAGTTCTTGACCGCGATAGTAAGCAGTGATGTAATCATTGGTGGTAAGGCGCGCTTGTTTCATCATCGACCTTTTTTTAATCGTCCCACTGCTGGGCACAGGTCTCCTCTCATACAGAGAAGGATTGATCGTAATCACCACGCTTGCTCAATGCGGGTTGGCGATTTCAGACTTAAAGTCCAGGTTTCCTCAAGATGTTTTCCTTCACCTTCAGTCATTGGTGTCTAAGATATACTTAGAAAGTACATATAACTTCAGAAAAGTTACATTGGTACTTGCATAACCTGGAATCGAACTTGCGCACTCATACTTGAGAGGCTGGTGTTTTAATCACTAGGCCACCACGACGCGCTTGTTTATTAATACCCTATTCACTCTAGCCTTGAAAACAGATCGCCTTTGGCAAAATTTTCCAGTCTCTTGGAGTACGCGATGCTTAAACGCTAGAAATTAAAACTAATACAATGTATGTCTGGTCGGAGGATTCTTCGTTTCCTAGGAAGAATAAGTGAACCCTGTTTCTCATACCTCCATAGTTTTCTAAAGCCGGCGCTAGACGCAGACAAATATTTGTACAAACCTTTGTAGAAATATTTGCGCATGTACAGCTGGCTACGAAAACATTTGAACACAGATACCTTTGAACGCTTTGATGTGCGCTCGAAACCGTACAAATGTTTTAACAAAGCTTTGAACAAATGCCCATGCTGCACATGTATTCAAATAAGTGATCAAATATTTGAACCATGTCTAGTGCCGGCTTAACATCATAATATTATTGCTATATTATTAATAACTGCTATAGTTATTAGTTATCTCCCTTTATATCCTTGTACTCATCTCCGCGTTTATCTCGGTTGCATCCGCGGCTTTCGCGTGTATGTGTAGGAAAGCGGACCCCGGGCTCCACCCGGGGTCCGCGGGGTCCTACACATACGCCTCCATTTCGCAAGATCTCTGGCATCCCGTGGTGTGAGATTGTTGGTACGCATGTCATCTCTTACGACGTCAAGCCAGCACTTTTTTGGTCTACCTCGCTTGTTTCGACCCGACGGAGGCGCCATGGCAAGGCATTTGCTACTCTCATAACATGCCGGTTTTCTCGTAACATGTAGGTGACCCTCTTGCAGTTTGTTTGCGATTTCACGGACATGGAGACTGCCGTGGATGCGGTTTTCCGCGTAACTCCACACTTCCATCACAGCATATTCATCTCCGTAACACACAGCTCCTGCTTTTATCACTCAAGTACAAGCCAAGCCTCACCGCCATACAGAAGAACAGGTCTAATGGCGGTCCTATAAACTCTCCGTCTATCTCCCTTTATTATTTATTTAACTTCAAAAACTTGCACCAAGTTAAATTGTTTTTCAACTGTCTGTTTAGGAGATTGTAACACTGCCACGAATCATGCGGCGTAGGTCGTGAATGCAAGTTTTAACATTACTCATAATCATCTTCGTTTTTGTAGAAAACACTCAAAGTCAATACAGAAAATCAAAACTAAAATCAAAAATCATTCACTCAAATAAGATGGAGAATCAGCGCTTTTTGAACGTCAACATTACCTTAGACAGACCCCAAAACGCCCGCCCTTCGCCACTTACACACTCACTTTCGCTGGGAAGAAGACGTGGCGGAACAATTCGCCAACGGCACAGCTGTTTGTTCATTAAAAAAAAAATACCCAGACTAGACAGCCAAATTCGGAACTGTAGGCCATACAAATATTTGTTTCGTATGGGAATTGAACCCCGTGACCGCAATACAGTAGGCAAACGCTAAATCTCTGCATCAAGTAACACTCTATATATCGCACAAATATGGCCAGCTCCTGCTTCGTCAGCGTGCCATCAATCTAATAACAAAACTCGATAATTCTATTAAGTTTCTTGAACTAAAGACTGCCGACTCAACTCTCGAACTTCTAAGATCCAATCAATACAAGATTGAAATAGTTTCCTAGTTAATTATGGAACTATGAATAGTTCTATAAACTCACTGATTGAGGATGCACGCCAATGGGAGTATATTATGTCTAACTTAAATCAATATTCATTTAATTTCATATAGTCTAATTTAATTTATTGTAAAGTCATTTAAATTAACGTTATTTACTTGATGTAATATAATTTATTAGAACGTAAACAAAATTAATGTAACGTAATATAACTTAATTGCTATTAGTTATTCTTGTACTAACCATTGAACTATTCAATGGTTAATAAGCCAGGTTTGAGGAAGCAATTAAGAAATTATTATTAATTGCTTCCTCGAAGGGTGCGACGTGTTTCGGTTTGCCATTTGTGTTTTGGAAGAGTGGGTAAATGTGTGTGATATATATACATGCATTATTATGTGCCTTAATGAATGACTCTCGGAAAGCTGCCACGCTTAAATGGAGTTGGGTTGGACACATCTGCCGTATGTCAGGCGATCAATGGGGCAAACTTACCACTCAGTGAATACCACTTATCGCCGGGGTCATCGCGGCACGCCCAGACGAAGATGGACGTTTGAGCTGAACTCCTTTAGTTCAAATTGGTCCTTGGCAGCTCTGGACAGAGAGGTAGAAAGAGAGCTAAGTAGTAAGGACTTTGCCCAGAAGTAGGATAATAATGGCTGATAAAAAGAGTTTTTTAGTTTGTGGCGTGCGGCAAATCCCACGCTTCCGACCATAGATAGTGGGGCAACACTGTGGTGATTTTAGCCGATAAAAGTCGGCATAGCTTTTTGTACGCCCCTGATAGAGGAATTTCATGAGGATTTGCACTGAGAAACCAAAATAAAAATAGGTTTCAGATAAGCATCACTTCCCTTAAGATATAAATAATTAATTACTTTTAACGAATCTTTCGACCTACCAAATGAAATAAATAATCAAATAAATTAGTGTTTAACGTTAATGAAAGTTAAATCCTAATACACATCCTCTTGTATAGAGTTGAACGGGTGTCGCGGGAGCGACTTTCTATCGAGAAGTTCAGTGGTAGCCTATTGATATCAGCCGCGACTTACAACTTATAGACCTTCGGTTCGAACCTCTTTAGGCGCTTTATTTTTTGTAAATTATTTCATCATCACTGCTCTCAAAACAGTGGAAGGAAACATCGTGAGGAAAACCGGCATGTCCTAGAGCGCAAAACTTCAAAGACATCAACCAACCCACACTGGGCCCGCGTGTTAGATTATGGCCCACTGCCTCTAACCGAGATGCGGCCTGTGTCTCAGCAGTGTGAAAATTATAGGCTGATTATATGTAAAGACTGATATAATGAAAATAGCTGTGAAAATAGCTTAGGTAGGCCTCGCGACTGTACCAAAAATAGCGGAGACAGGCCTCGCGACTGTACAAAAAATAGCACAGACAGGCCTCGCGGCTGTACCAAAAATAGCGGAGACAGGCCTCGCGGCTGTACCAAAAATAGCGGAGACAGGCCTCGCGGCTGTACCAAAAATAGCGGAGACAGGCCTCGCGGCTGTACCAAAAATAGCGGAGGCAGGACTCGCGGCCGTATCAAAACTAGCGGAGACAGGCCTCGCGGCTGTACCAAAAATAGCGGAGACAGGCCTCGCGGCTGTATCAAAAATAGCGGAGACGGGCCTCGCGGCTGTACGAAAAATAGCGGAGACAGGCGTGAGGCCTGTCTCCGCTATTTTTCGTATAGAGTTGAACGGGTGTCGCGGGAGCGACTTTCTATCGAGAAGTTCAGTGGTAGCCTATTGATATCAGCCGCGACTTACAACTTATAGACCTTCGGTTCGAACCTCTTTAGGCGCTTTATTTTTTGTAAATTATTTCATCATCACTGCTCTCAAAACAGTGGAAGGAAACATCGTGAGGAAAACCGGCATGTCCTAGAGCGCAAAACTTCAAAGACATCAACCAACCCACACTGGGCCCGCGTGTTAGATTATGGCCCACTGCCTCTAACCGAGATGCGGCCTGTGTCTCAGCAGTGTGAAAATTATAGGCTGATTATATGTAAAGACTGATATAATGAAAATAGCTGTGAAAATAGCTTAGGTAGGCCTCGCGACTGTACCAAAAATAGCGGAGACAGGCCTCGCGACTGTACAAAAAATAGCACAGACAGGCCTCGCGGCTGTACCAAAAATAGCGGAGACAGGCCTCGCGGCTGTACCAAAAATAGCGGAGACAGGCCTCGCGGCTGTACCAAAAATAGCGGAGACAGGCCTCGCGGCTGTACCAAAAATAGCGGAGGCAGGACTCGCGGCCGTATCAAAACTAGCGGAGACAGGCCTCGCGGCTGTACCAAAAATAGCGGAGACAGGCCTCGCGGCTGTATCAAAAATAGCGGAGACGGGCCTCGCGGCTGTACGAAAAATAGCGGAGACAGGCCTCACGGCTGTATCAAAAATAGCGGAGACAGGCCTCACGGCTGTACCAAAAATAATGGAGACAGACCTCGCGGCTGTACGAAAAATAGCGGAGATGGGCCTCGCGGATGTACCGAAAATAGTGGAGACAGGCCTCGCGGCTGTACCAAAAATAGCGGGGACAGGCCTCGCGGCTGTACCAAAAAGGCCCAATTCAGCAAAAGTGCCAATCAACTAGTGCCAGACACTAATTATTCCAATAAAAAGCCAACATGTTCTAGATCAAAAAATATGAAGACTGGTGGGACGCAGGCAAGAGAAGAGTGGATGTAATAATTACGGTCTTAGATATCTTGATAATTCTTACTAAGATTATGAAGCCGAAAGTGAGTTTGTTTGTTTGTTCCGCTTTCACGCCGTAACTACTGAACCGATTGCTGAAAATTTGCAGACGTAAAGTTAAAAGTCCGGATTAAATAATAGGGTACTTTTTATCCCGGAAAAAATTATATTCCAAGGGAAATCTAAAAAGCGCGATATAGCCGAATTCCATGCGGGCGAAGCCGCGGTTGGTAAGCTAGTTTCTATATAAGTTAAGTAAATGACGTTACGAAACGTTAGTACTTTTTTACGAGAAAGTATAAAACCGTATAGAAAAGTAACAGATTACAGACCACATCCAAAAACAATAATACAACTGTTTTGCGTCCACCGCCAACCACGACACACAAACACACGCAAAACAAAATCAAAGCAGTATTGTCTGAATTTCAATTTCCCGTTAAAAAGAAACTTAGTACATTAATCAACTTGTGAGTAGCATAAGTTTAAGTTAACCGTGTGAGCGTATATTGTAAACATTGTTTGGACTCATTTTAAAGGAAAAAGTTTGGCGAGGCTTAACTGTGGACAGCCATTATGCAGAAACATGTAGAAGACTCAAGGTTAGCGCTCTATCCCTGGCACAAAGGCAAGTGAAGAAACACGGGTGGTCAGTAAAAGTCTGACACGCCCTTCCGTTCCACCCAGAGCGGGAGAGTTCATTTGATGGTTTTTCATTTAAAACAAGAAAAAAGAGGTTAGCGGCATATGCAGTTGTATAAACATGTCGTAATCCTGCTTCCTGACATTTCCTAAATGTCTTAAAAATAAATATTAATATTTAAAATAGTATTTTACAGTATGATAAGAAAACCCTGTCCGACCCGTGAAGGTGTTGTTAGGTATCGATAACTGATTCTACTAATGGATACAAAACCGGGCTAAACTTAAAAAAAAAATCCTCCTAAAAAAATAAATATTATTTCGCAAAAAGAGGTAACTTAATAAATGTGCGTTAAGCACCCGTCCGCGGCTGGCGGGTGGCAGGGCATGCGGCACGTGGTCGCATCGCTATTCGCTCATAATAATACCAGTGTTGTCACTTTTTTAAAAATTACCAAATTTCGGGGAAGTTGGATTTAATTCGCGGGAAAAAAAGATTATTTCAAAATTCATTTGTATTGGTACTATGATGATTACGTAAAATTTTATATTATATTTGGTCATGTGTTTACCTAACCTTTATTATCCTTATGGGTCGGACAGGGTTTTCTTAACATACTGTATATGTATTGTTACATGTGTATTTAATATTTTTTCAGAATAAACAACTGAATCGAATGCAATCATTTTTACATCATGTTATATTTTTTCCCAAACTCATTTGGAAATTGTTGCCGTGTGGTTACCGAGCGCGCACGGTAGATCATAGTGCTCAGCGCTCGCGCAACAGCTAACGTCAGAGGTCAACGCACTGGGCAAAGCGTAGACCATATTTTTGTTAGGACAGCCAAGTAGGCTAACAAGCTTATAAGTTTGTGGTTTTTCATCATATCTTTTTGAAATTTTGTACATAGATTCTACACTTAAAAATACTGGACTCGTGTTTCGTTGTTCGCATGAACAAAAAATAATGTTGTATATTGTGTATACATGAATAATAAAATAGAATTAAGGGACTCGTAACTAATTAATAACAGTCGCATAGGTCAATCGGTCCGGTTGGGCTACGCTTGCCACGATTAATCTGTGGATGCGTAACCATCTTTACATACCCAGACCCCTCCGTGCCTCGGAAAGCACATTAATCTGTTGGTCCTGGCTGTCATTTGTAGACCTATGATCGCCGTTACGGGTCGTCAGAGGTCCGAAGATCTATAATAATAATAAATATAATAAAAAACTTTCCCTGTGTCGTGGAGACTAGTCTCCTTCGTCTAACAACCTTATTAGATAGGTTCATACTTAGCGCCGGTCGGTATTGATTATTGATGTGACATAAATAAGTTGTTCTTCCAAACAAATTTTACTAAGAACAAAAATAAAAATATGTATCAACATATTTAGTGTATATTACTTAGGATTTTGAAATTTTGTGGTGTATCGTGTGTTGTATAGATGTGTGATGAATGAGTGAGTTAAGTAAATTTAAATCAATCGAGCGACCACCAGTCTTGTCAAGGGGTATGGTATTACCCAGTAACTGGGTTCTGGAGGTCAGATAGGCAGTGGCTCTGGCCATGTTCAAAGGCTAAGTGAGTTGGAGCTTCCATTTACAACTATTTCGTGTCATTACGCCACGGGCTATGCAAAATAAGCTGTACGAAACTACGCTTTGTAGAGAAACGCGACAAATTTCATATAATGAAATACGAGTTTCATTGGGGCAGTAGCAGTCGCAGTTTTTGGACAGTTTGAAATGCAGCGTTTAAAATTAGATCATTTGTATTTATACTAAAAGATTGAATTAGCTTAAAGAGTTGTCAGCACATCGTAATGGGGTCCACAAGGACCTATTTCTGTTAGAGTCGCAGTTTGTTCAAAAGAGAAACCGTGATCCTAGCGCAAACAATTTAAAGAACATGGGTAGATTTTAGTCAGCAAAAGTCTGACAGGTCTTTCCGCGGCAGAGGTTATTACTGATGATTTAAAAATAAGATTGAATTGGGCAGCTAGATGGTTATGTAAACGATTCGGTATACGTAAGTACTGGAAATACATTTGTTTTGTGGCTATATTTATTACTCCAGAATTATAAATCTAGGTTATTGTCCATGTGAACCTTTCCTTTGTCATAGTTAACCTCGATCAGAATTAAAAAGTGTACATCAGGTAAGGATGAGCTACTGTTGAGATTTCGCGTTAGTTTATTTTAAAATAAATTCCTTCGTTCTCCAATCTGATGAGCGCACTTGAGTGAGGTTTTATGAAATTCACATAAGAGTACTTCAGAATAATTATCTTCAGACGACCCGTCATATGGCGAGGATCCACCCTTGCGTTCTTGACACCACTACGACCCGGACGAAGCGTTTCGCCTTTTCTTTTATAGCGCGTACATCGAAGGGCTGGAACAATTTACCAGCGGCGGTGTTTCCACCGTATTACAATTAAACTGACTTCAATGCTACAGTGAATAGGCTCTTAACAAAACTAGCGCGCTTTACTATCGACGATTGCATTACTGCTTACCACCAGGCAGGATTGCAATAAAGCACTAGTTTAGGAAATATATATAAAGAAAACGCTATGGTTTCCTTAATCTCTTTGGTTATTTGTATTTCTATAAGACAATTTAGGACACAGCTATCAGCTGTGACTTTTGACAGCGAAAATATTTCTTTCTTTTCTTTACAGTGAATACTACTTCAACTCTTCAATGGCCTCTGTGATTAGATACCATAATTTTGCCAATAACACGTGTAACATATTATAGAAATTCTTTAAAAAAAATATTTCACAATAATATGGCGGATATCGCCAACGACAGTTGAAAAAACGGCCGCGTGAGCCGCCTACTAGGAGATTTATGCAAAGCCATGATGTGGCCACTATGCTGCGATATTTCAATGTTCTTTATGAATTATTCACTGAATTCACTTTTTACTACATAAATCACTCGTTTTTATTTAGTAAACGATACTATAAATAATTTTAAAAGTCCAATGAAAAATGCACATGACACTCGTCTTGGCTTTCCTGTCAAAACCCCGAGCGAAAATATTATAAAAGTATCTTGAAGAACACCTAAAGAAGATGTCACAACCTGAAATAAAGGCTTTTAATGTTGTTTTCTGTCTTTACAGGTAAATATAAAGTAATTAGTTATAGGTAGGGAACCCGATTTAAAAAAAAACAATAGCAATATTAATAAATTATCTGTCTTTACAGAAAACGCATATGTTTTTATTTGAAAAAGTGATATCTCATTATTTATATATATATATATATAAAAACAATATATTATTTATATATATATATTGACAATATATTCGTATGCATGTACACGGCTCCAACCATAAGTATTAATTTTCATGGAGGCGTCCTAAGCACAAAGGTATACTTTTATCCAGTTTAGAAAACATCAAGAGAGGTTTGTTTAGCAAGACGATTTTTTTTCCTTTTGCACGTGCCATAACTTCTCGGTAAAAACATTTGCCTACCGCCACTTCTACTCTTTCTATATATCCATGACGAGAATAAACTCGAGTGTGCACAGAAAACAAAACAGCTTGCTATTGGTTTTCCAACTCGACCCAGTTTCGGACAAAAGCCAATGCAATGCTACCTCTATATGCATTATTGGAGAAATTTCCAAATAGTCGATAGTATTTAGGCAGAGCAGCGGTACGACGTACCGCCGTACGGCTACGTCATAGGTTTGCAAGCAAATAATTATTGTATAAAATAAACTAGCGGCCGCCAGCGAATTCGTTCGCGTGGTTTAGTTATGCTCCGCTCCTATTGGTCGCAGCGTAATATTATATAGCCTAAAGCCTTTCTGGATTAATAAGCTATCCAACGCAAAAATAATTTTTCAAATCGGACGAGTATTTCCAGCGCTGGGCTCTGTTTTTGCATAGAGTCGCAGCATAATGCTGAGCGACAGCCGTTTTGCGTGTATGTGACGCATGTTTCCCTCAACTATTTCTTATTTTTTATGTTTTTGTAAACTCTTGCGTCATGTTTATTGCAAATAAATGTTTTTCTTTCTTTCTTTCTTTCAAACAAGCAAACTCTTTAGCTTTATATATTAGTATAGATTACTATCTATCCATTCCCCAGTCTTGTACTAGCGCTCGCCGAAACAGTCGTTTTATTTACCTGACTCATCACTCCTTTTTTTTTTTTTTGTTGGGATGGGAAATCATCAAATGACTTCTCCCGCTCTGGGCGGAACGGAAGGGTGTGTCAGACTTTTACTGACTAAAACCCACCCGTGTTTCTTCACTTGCCTGTGCGGCGGCCAGGGCCGCGGTTTCTTGTTTAACCAACCCGCAACCCTGACCTAGGAGGCATCGGTCTTCGTGGACCCCGTCACGATGTGCTGACATCTCTTTGAAGCGCGCGTGAAACACGACGCGCCGTCGACTCGAGCCTGGTCCTTACCGTGCGGCGAGCTGCCCACTGCTCACCTCCCGCAGGCCCGCGCCTACGGTGGCTGGGAGTTAGGTGTCGTGTCCCGACCAGGGCGTCTACTGCGGCGGCTAGTGGCGTGAGGGCGCTGGGAGTCCCGTTGCCTCACGCGCTCCGCCTCCTCCTTTGCCAGCATCACTGCTTCGCAGAAGGAGGTGACGGCCTGGACTCATCATCCCTTATACAAACGTACACAGTAGAAACACTTACAGGTTCGAACCTGATCAGGCGCTTTACTTTGTATATAATATTCAACACCACTGCTCTCAAAACGGTGAAGGAAAACATCGTCAGGAAACCGAAATGTACTAGAGCCAAAAATTTCTAAGACATGAGACATCTACCAACCCGCACTGGGCCAGTATGGTAGATTACGGCCCACTCTCTCTTACCGAGAGCAGGCCTGAGTCCCAACAGTGGGAAAACTATAGGCTGATTATGTAATTAGGTTTTATGCGTAGGTAATAAATAGTCAGTTGAGCAGAAAACACTCAAACCAGTATAACTTACACTGTGGTCTCAAATAAACCAGTTACAGGCACTTTTGTATTGTCAGAAGGTCGGTCAGTCAGTAAAATGAAGCTAGTCGCCCATTCCAAAGAGTAGGTACCTATTGAGAAGAACGGGCGTTAAGTAGACGGCTGGTGGTGATCGCTCACAGACTGCGATCTGGACACATGCCGCTCAATACGTTTAGATGTCTAATTAAACTGATTAATTCACCAAACTGTGAGGAGTGCGCAACGCCGGAGGATGTTTTTCACTTATTGACGGAATGTGTTAGATTGCAGTCTGAAAGAGAAAAATTTTATAAAGAGTTGGAAGTTAATAGATATCATGTTGGTGCTTTCCATCATACATTGCCCACACCTACTTCAGATGCCGCCTATAAAGTTTTTATATTTGTTAAATTAAGATTAAGTTAAGTTTGTTAGGTTAAGGTTTGGTTAAGTTTTTGGGTTAGTTGTGATGGGACTGGCATACACATTCGTGTAAAAGTCCCCAAACTAAATAAAGAGAGAAAAAAAAAAAGAACGGGCAAGAAACTCCATGGACACTCTCAAGCTATTGATACAAATATTTGATTACATCATTCATGTTGAAATCAACCGTGTGACTACATTGTTTTCTTAGTCCCTTCTGTATAACTGAGTCCAAATCTAAGGCTAGTTTCGCTGGTACTGAAGAGGTTATTAACCGATGGCAACCTTGCATAGCACAGACCGGTTATTATGTAGCCTGCCAGGGCCGTCGGTTGTTCGAAAAAGATACCATGGCCCTTGTGCACAGGCAAGTGAAGGAACACGTGTAAATTTTAGTTAGTACAAGTCTGACACGTCCTTCTGCTCTACCCAGAGCGAGATAGGTCATTTGATGATTTCCCATCCGAAACAAAAGGTAGCGCAAGGTGCATTCGAAGATCCAAGAAGATAATAGAATAGAATACTCTTTATAATGTACACCATATACATAACCGAAAAAACCTCTTTATATAGATTTTAGAAAGGGTGACACAATCGGCGGTAGTATCGCTAAGAGCTATTTTTACAGACCATCTTTGAATGGAATACTAAGGGGAAGAAGAGAGGAATAATGTAGGTAGTCTCTGGTGTACTATTTATATAGATTATACAAAAAACGTATTAAGAATACGGTTGTTTTTTTTTTGGTATGGCATCTCGTAGTTGACCATTAGAGGCCGTGATTACTTCACCAGACTATCCTGTGGATGCATTAATTAAAATTAAAGCCTCCAGCCAGGGCACTTAAAAACTAAGTTATAACTAAGGAGTCACTACACACTAAGGGCACCCCCTGTGGGGTACGAAACTCGGCTTAGGGCGTCGCTAGAGAGGACAGCAAGGGACGGCTGGATCGAATAGGGAGAATACGGTGTCAAATATTTTGTTTATAAGTCAGTGCTACTTTACTCATGTAACGGTATCTATAATTGCCACATGCGAAAAACGCGTCATACTAATGTCACACAGTTCCTACATATTGAAAGCAGAGTTTACAGTTATTTTTTTTTTTCAATCCCGCCTAAAGATACGCAGTGACGCAATCGTTGATGGTAAAGCGGGCTAGTTTATTAAACCCAATCACTTAAAAAACTTAGTGAATAGGAAGGCAGACGGCAGTTGAGCGAGGTGGTGCAATGTTAAACCCAACAACACGACCAACGATGCTGCGACAGAGGGAGATTAATGTGGAGACCCTCCACGACCAAACTCTCGACACAACACCACTGCTCAGACCCGTCGTCCGTACGGCTTCATCATCAATACTTTGTCTGGTGGTAACTTCTGCCGGCAGCCGACGTGGCCTACCAACGAGAAAACCGTGCAACTAGCATACTTACAACTTCAAACGTCAACCGTTGGTTAAGTGCCTACCAAGCACAACACCTGTTTGGTCGGAGGATCCTTTCTTTTTTATGGAGGATGGGTGAACTTGACACCCAGTTCCTCATAACTTCAAACTCAGAAAAATGTGAAGATGCTTTAATAATATATTTTTAATAAGAATCCAATAGATTTTTCTCGGTGGTAGGCCATAACATCGGCTGCCGGCAGAAGTTACCACCCACCAGACTAGGTCTTGCCGCCAAGCGATTCGTCGTGTTCCGGCATGATGTCTGGTGAAGCCGTACGGAGGACGGGTCTGAGCAATTTTGTTGCGATGTGTGCCGGGTACGATGCGCCAAATGTTGTTGTGTCGGGAGTTTGATCGTGGACAGTCTCCAGATTAATCTTCCTCTGGCGCAGCATTGTTGGTCGTGTTGGTCTTGGGTTTAACATGGCATCACCTTTTTTTTAAGCTATTGCATAGCTTCTATCGCGGGCCTTGAGCGCGGGGACCGAATCCAGAAATTCCGTAACGAAAAAACCTCACGCTCCCCACTCCGACGGGCACGGAGGTGTGGCTTGAAGGCCGTACATCGTCTAACGTCGTTTCAGTTCGGCAGTCTTCGGCACGGTATATTTGTGTGCGTGCGACTACATCTTTTGAAAACAATTTATAGATTTCAAAAAGAGCATGCATATTGCAGGGCTCGAACTCAGTTCTACACACTTGCCATGTTACTGATAGTCGCGATGTGCTAAACTTGCGATTAATTTTCTTTCTGAAATAGGTCTTCTATAGAGATATGTCATAGACGTCATCGACGTTGTCATGGCTACCTTAAAAACTTTTCATATAATTAATTATTAAGTACTTTTATTCAAATTAATTTAGTAGTGTTTTTATAAAATAGCTTTTTTTTTTTTTAACGGAAAGGCTAAGATGAATGTCACGCTAATTTTTCATTGGACTTTTAAATTATTTATAGTCTTGTTTACTAAATAAAAGCGCGAGATTTTATAGAGTAAAAAGTGCTCACGCGGCCGTTTTTTCAACTGTGATTGGCGATATCCGCCATTATTGTGAAATATTTTTTTAAAGAATTTCTATAATTTGTTACTTACACGTGTTATTGGCAAAATTGTGGTATCTATCCACAGGGACCAGATCAAGAGTTGAAGTTGAAGTTTTTATTAAATAAAATATTACAGAAAGATGTCGGTGAACAATGTTAATACGAGTACATTTAAGTGTACGAGTTGTAATATTGTTATCTCCGAAACGAAACAACGAAAGTTTAATAAAAATATGCTCGTCGGCTTTTTCTGAGGAAGACATTGATGAGGCAAAAAAGTTATTGTTTGTTTCTACGAAGACAAGACAAAAACATGTATCGAGGCATGTATGTAATTGCATAAATTGATACAAAATGCTATGCAATAGCTTTACCGCGGCAGTCCCCGAGTGCCACACGTCTTTTTTTTTTTTTCTTCGCCGGGGTGGAAATCCTCATAGGATGCCCGCCGCCCTGGGGTGGGCGACGGGGTATGTCAGACTTTTACTGACTAAAACCACCCCGGTGTGTCTTCTATTACGAGCGCGCGTGGGGCCGCGGGAGTCTAAATTCTTCCACGGCCCCACATCCTCGTGCTGGCCCGGTCTGTCCGGGCCTCGTCTCCTGCACGGGGTAGTGGGGTGTTAAACTACCCCGTGCATCGCCTCAAAGGCGCGCGCCGACACTCGCGCGCGCCTCTGCCTCGGGGTCCATCAATGGGGGCGGGGACTTCCCCATGTCCCTCGCCCCTGGACCCAATCATGGGGGGCGGAAGAGGGCGTTATCCGCAACATGGCATCACCTCGCTCAACTACCGTCATCCTTCCTATTCCTAAGTTTTTTAAGTGCTTAATAAACTAGTGCGTTTTACCATCAACTATTGCATCACTGCTTACCATCAGGCGGGATTGCAGTCAAGCCTAGTTTATAATTATTAAAAAAAAAGACGCTCCTTCTTGTTCTTTAGCCTATTGAGGCCCACTGCTGGATAAAGGCCTACCCTAAGGCTTTCCACGATGACCAGTCTTGTGCTGCCAGCATGCAATCGACGCTAGTCGTTTGATTCCCCAAGCAGACTTAAACATCTACAATACATATTGAGAAATATGTACATCCAAATATGATTATCATAGAATATAATTCATTAAAGATTAATTAGGTGTCTTACTCAGAAATCACGTAATATCGCTGTCATTAGTAGATCTTTGACAGTTGTTAGGGGTTCTTGGAACTTCAGAAGGTAGTATGATAAGTGACCGAAGGGATAAGTTGTCCGTACCAGGAGCCATGGTAACTTCGAACAATCCATAATTCTGGCATTCAAGGGCCTTAGCGGAACTCGTACGCTAGTGCTGGCAATTTTTAAAAGACCTCAACCTAATAAGCTATAACATCAAACAGATTTTCTGATTAGTATATTATTATATATTATTATTTTGTTGGGTTCAAATTGGAAGTATGCTTTTTTTTACATTATAGACTGGTTCTGTACCGACTGTGGCGTAATATGTACCCAAGTACCTGTTATTCTATGTGTGTAACCAATATATAAATCGTGTATTACTCGGAATAAAGGCGTTTGCTGATTGGCGACCCAGATTTAACTCGAAACGGTCTCCAAAACCTGGAGCACATGAGTAGAGTAGCCAGCCTTTCGGTCTTCTATAGGATGCATTCTGGCGAGTGTGCAAGGGAATTGCTTGATTTAATTCCCCCATCTCCGTTCCACCATCGGACGATCCGTCGTACAGCGACTTTCCACCCATACGTTGTTGACACCACTACGATCCAGACGAAGCGTTTCGCCCCCTCCTTTATAACGCGTACATCGAGGGACTGGAACCATTTGCCAGCGGCAGGGTTTCCGTTGGAATATAGTTTGAGTGTCTTCAAGGCTAGAGTGAATAGGCTCTTAGTGCGCTTTACCATCAATGATTGATTCACTGCTTGCCATCGGGCGTGATTGGGGTCAAGCGATAGTTTATAATTTATATAAAAAAACTTGGAATTTACTTAAAATATAATTCATGTTAAAAAAAATCTTAATATTATAGAAATTATTTTTAGTCAACGTGATTTTTTTGCCGTTTTTAAAGATTCACAGTTGGCCGGTTACACCGAAAGGCTGGCTACTCAACGCCTGTGCTCTAGTCTTTGGAGAGTTCCTAATATAAGTTCCTAATATCTGTTACCATTTCCTATGTTACTGTGTATTTTGGTGATATATTGGTGCAAATCTGTAATATGTCTAAAAACGATGATTATTATAAGCCGACAAACAATATGTAAAGAAAACCCTGTCCAATCCGTGAAGGTATTGTTAGGTATCGATAACTGATTCTACTAATGCTTACAAAGCCGGGCTAAACTTAAAAAAATAATCCCCCCAAAAAAATAAATATTATTTCGCAAAAAGAGGTAACTTAATACTTGTGCGGTAGGCAATACATGCGCGGGCGAAAGGGGGCACACCGCTATTCGCTCATAATAATACCGTCAAAAAGGTGTTGTCACTTTTTAAAAAATACCAAATTTTGGAGAAGTTGGAATAAATTAGCGGAAAAATAAGATTATTTCAAAATTCACTAGTTTTGTTATTATGATAATTATGTAAAATTTCATATTTTATTTGGTCATGTGTTTACCTAACCTTTATTATCCTTATGGGTCGGACGGGGTTTTATTTACATATTATATACCATGTTATACGCAAATAAATTATCTTATTTTACTGTCTTCTTTTCTTCCTATTTACAAAATTCTTTTAGTAACTTCACTAAAACAATTTTATTGCAAGGAGATACTGTATTCGTGATATAAAAAGACACATTCATTGGATCAAATGTTTCCCATTGGAGGCTGTAAAAATCAATGAGGGGTGTAACAAGAATGGGAGAGTTCTAAAGGCATTTAGAAATGCGTATATTTCATTGTAATGGCATTCAATAGATAGAGATAAAATTGATGGAAAACATTCAATGACGTCGTGATGGCCTAGTGGTTAAAACATCAGCCTCTTAAGTATGAGGGCGCGGGTTCGATTCCAGGGAAGTAGCAATGTAAGTTTTCTAAAGTTATATGTGCTTTCTAAGTATATATTTTACACCAATGACTGAAGGTGAAGGAAAACATTTTGAGGAAACCTGGACTTTAAGCCTTAAATCGCCAACCCGCATTGAGTAAGCGTGGTGATTACGCTCAATCCCTCTCTGAATGAGAGGAGACCTGTGCCCAGCAGTGGGACGATAAAAAAAGGTTGTTGATGATGATGATGATTCAGAGAGTTTGCTATTCTATAAAGTTCACTGCTCAGTGAAGTCAGTACACGTAATTCGAAAGCGAACTCATTGGGTTTTTAAAGCAAATCATCTCAAATTCACAACGACACCCTTTTAATTTAGAAGTTGTGTTATTAAAATAAAAAAAAAGTTACAATTATTTTGTTTGTGACTAAAAATCAGAAGTCATTAGTTCAAATTAGGCTGAGAATCAGCACTTCTTGAATGTCAAAATTACATAAAACAGTACCCGAAATCGATCCCTCTTCACTCTTTCCAATTTTTTTCGTTGGGAAGAAGCATAGGCTCTTCAAATTCCCCCAGCAACACAGCTGCCCTTAGCAGGCAGTTAGAAAAAAACTTGCTAGTTTATAATAGGTAAGAAAAATTGACAATATTACGACACATAATACATTAAATTACGCTATTGGTCACAGACAGCTAGCCAAGCACTTTCTTAAACCAATACATAAAATGTAAGTACAAATGTTTTGATAAAAATAATATTAATCTTAAACAAAAAATTAAATTTTCTCTCGGTGGTAGGCCATAACATCGGCCTGCGGCAGAAGTTACCACCCACCAGACAAAGCCTTGCCGCCAAGCGATTTGTCGTGTTCCGGCATGATGTCTGGTGAAGCCGTAAGAAGGAAAAGTCTGAGCAGTTGTGTTGCGTTTTGTGCCGGGTACGTTGCGCCAAATGTTGTTGTGTTGGGAGTTTGGTTGTGGAGGGTCTTCAGATCAACCTCCCTTTGGCGCAGCATAGTTGGTCGTGTTGTTGGCTTTAACATTGCATCACCTCGCTCAACTGAAGTCTTCCTTCCTATTCGCTCAGTTTTTCTGAGTGAATAGGCTCTTAAAAAAACTAGCGCGCTTTACCATCAACGATCGCATCACTGCTTACCATTAGGTGGGATTGCGGTCAAGTGCTAGTTTATAATTATAAAAAAAAAATGTAATATGGTTTCTTTTATTTTATTAACAACATAAATCTTAATCAAAAATATAAATAACTTATTTATAATTTTTATCGGATCAGGTGCCCGTTATCCAGTATAACCATATAGGTTATTTTATATTTTTTAAGATAAATAAGTCTTAATAAGTAAATAAATAAATCAAAATTATAATAAATTTATAAATCTTAATAAATTTTTTATTAAGATAATTATTTATCTGTTATGTTATGTGGTATGTTTTTATTAATAGTTCAGTTAATAATTTTTTTTTTAACACATTACCTCAGACCAGGAATTACTCCTGTAGGAAGTAAAATAAGAAAGAAAGAAAATAAGCAATAATCATAAGATTTTTATCTTCTGTATGTGCAACAAAATAATGCTATAGACAAAAAAAAAAGTTATGCAATTGGTACAACCTGTAACCAACTATCTGTTGTTTATGTCTCCCCTATGAATGTCAAGCGGACGAGGGTTAGAATGACCCGCACTTGTGACCCGTAATTTGTCAACGTCCGCGGACATGTTAAAGTAATCCTTTGGGAGATTGTTCTTGGGCGACAATACTTTGAGAACAACAAAAGTTTATAATGACGTAATACCTAACCCTATAAATAGATTTCTCTTATAAAACATTATTTTTAGATTATGCGAAACCCGAAACACGTATCCAGAAATTTTAAGTAAAGAATCTATGTACAAAATTTCAAAAAGATACCATGAAAAACCACAAAGTTATGAGATTGTTATCCTATTTGGTTGTCCCAACAAAAATATGGTCCACGCTCCGTTCAGACGGGCGAGCCGGGTGCATTGACCTGCGGCGTCAGCTGAGCGCGGGCATGTGCACGCATATGCTGCGTGCGCGCTCAGTAACTAAACTGTAATTATTTCTAAATGTACTTGTAAAAAAATATAAGTTGCTTATTCTGAACAAACTATATTCAGGTTTCATATAAACAACTAACGTTGCACATATGTGTAACAGATAGAGTATATTTATACCTAGGGCACGGCTTCTTTCGATGATATGTCTCTGAAAACTAGCGCTGGGCTCTGTTTTGCATAGGGTCGCAGCATAATGTTGAACGTCACATTCACGTAAAACGGATGTCGCTCAGCAATATGCTGCGACCCTATAGCATACTAATTGTAGGTATAGGGATCGCTTGACCCAATTACGTAACCGCAAATTCAAGGCTCTTTTAATAAACTTCAAACTCCAGTATCACAACTCAAACAAGACATAAACATAACGAAAAAGTGCAAAACAAAACACTGCTTCTCTTCCCCTCTACAAAAGTATGAAGTTTATGATACAGGCACTCCCCCGTTGTTTGAGGGCGCGGTCCATTATTATTTCTTGCCATTTCTTCAAGGTAGGGACAATATTGGTGAATTGAGTAAGGAAATTCCGTTCTGTAGCTACTTTTTTCTTCTTAACACAATTTGATAGTAGGAAACAGTCAAGTCTTTGTAAAGGAGGTCATCCGAAAAATTACATAACCATACCAATTTTTGTTTTTATCGGGTCTCGTTTTCCGCAGTAATTGGGTTGTGAAGGTCAGATATACAGTCATTTTATTTTGAATAATTTATGCATCCCATTACGATGGACACTGAACCCATCATATTTTAGAAGAGGTTCCGCTAGACAGATGATTTATTTTGTTAGGCTCACTAACAGTTTTCTAAGTGTAGTTGGAGACCACCGGGGTGGTTATAGTGAGGTAAGAATCCCACACGGGAGCCTTTAGACGGTTTCCCCCTTAAAAAAAAACGTTCACTAACAATTAACGATTGCATCACTGCTAACCATCAGGCGGAATCGCGATCAAGTCCTAGACTATAACGTTAAAAAAATTGATTATCAACTCCCAACGTCTTCTCAGCGTTAATCCTAGTCGCATCTGAAGCTTTACCAGTGTAACGGCAGATTTTGGCTGAACTTAGATATTTTACGTGAAGCGACTGCGGTATGACTTCCACACCGAAGGCGATATCAAAGCATTGCAGTTACACCAATTGTTGGACTTTTGACGGCTCAACTACTTACAAGTAAACACAACATGAATAAAAAATTCTGTTACCATATCATCGTGAAAACTTGGTCAAACTCTGTCATTCCAACTAATGCTAGGGATTCACAGTAATTGCGACTTACTTTAAGCTTACTTTACCTAAGTTTTTACGGTGAGCTTACTAGAGAGACCGGCAGACGAGACGACAGTTTTCTTGCCATTCAATTTAGAAAAAAAAAACTTTAAAAGTCGAACGCAGTCTTTCCGCAATGATTCACTTTCAAAACAAAAGAGGACGCTTTTGTGTGCGCTCATTTGAATAAGAATCCAAAAGAACTTTACAGATCACTAGTAGTTTTATTATTTTGATAATGTGGTGACTGCTTAACACGTGTTTATCACCTGAATAACATGATATTTATATATAGGTACATAGGGCTACACATCAAGTTGAATATTTCCAGTTTTAGCTGAGCTCGCATTGTGTAGGTTTTTGGTTCAATCAGAAGTTAGTTTATACTGGCGATTTGTAGCCCCGGGTACTACTCCGTGAATAACAATAACATTTAATCTTCATTCCTTTTCGCCTCAGCGGTTAAAAACTACCATAGTAAATCTAATGCTCCGTGATAAACCCTTGGATTTTATGGTCCGTCCGACTTTGTGGGCGTGGGTAACATATCCGAATCTATTTGATAGTGATATTTGGATGTAACTAATCCATTTTTGAAAATCCGTTTCAAGTGTTATCGGATTTTAATCATACCTGTATAGTATTCAAACATGTAAATCTACCTTTTGTTTTGTTTTCAATATTTTCAAAATTGGAGCGACACTTGATAATAAGACACTAGACACACACGGATAAATAGTGGGTAACATCACAAACTATCTTAATATTACCAATGAAAAAATCTAGAAAATCTCCTCCTCTGCCCTTACGTTGTTGACACCACCGTTGTTCTTTTATACCGCATACATCGAGGGACTGGAACCATTTGCCAACGGCGATATTTACATCGAACTATAATTTAAGTATCTTCAAGGCTAGAGTGAATAGGCTGTTAACAAACTAGTACGCTTTACCATCTACGATGCATGACTGCTTTGTATCAGGCGGGATTGCGGTCAAATACTAGTTTGTAATTTATAAAAAAAACTCAAACTTGCAAGGTGAGAAACACCATAGACTGGTGGTAAGACTAGTTGATAAACATTCGACATCTGTTGACACATAACGACTGTCAAAAAAAAAAAATACAGAGGATCGTGAAACAAAATACATTTATTTAGCACAGACTAAAAAGACACACAATACATCAGATAAAGACGATCATTAAAAAACCGACCAAGTGCTAGTCGGCCTCGCGCACAAAGCGTGCCGTACCTACATATCTTTAAAAACGGCAAAAAAATCGCTGTTGTTTTTTTTTTTCATTTTCATAAACTACTGCTTGACTGCAATCCCACCTGATGGTAAGCAGTGATGCAATTGTTGATGATAAAGCGCGCTAGTTTATTAAGAGCCTATTCACTCGGAAAAACTGAGCGAATAGGAATATATGCAATGTTAAACCCAAAACACGACCAACGAGGCTGCGCCAGAGGGAGATTGATCTGAAAACCCTCCTCGACCAAACTCCTAACACAACTATATTTGGCGCATCGTACCCGACACATATCGCAACACAACTGCTCAGACCCGTCCTCCGTAGGGCTTCACCAGACATCATGCCGGAACACGACGAATCGCTTGGCGGCAATACTTTGTCTGTAGACTCAGTCTTTAACTGTTTGTTGTATGGGAGCACCCATTAAATATTTTTTTTTTTTAGTTTTGGTTGTTACAGCGGCAACAGAAATACATAATCTCTGAAAATTTCAACTGTCTAGCTATTACGGTTCATGAGACACAGCCTGGTGACAGACGGACGGACGGACAGACGGACAGTGAAGTCTCATGAATAGGGTTCCGTTTTACCTTTTTGGTACAGAACCCTAAAAAAATAAAAATAGAAATAATAAAATAATGTGAAAAAAAATGTAGGAAACTTGCAGGAATATGTGCCTCCCGGCAGCGCCAAAAAGGCCCAGTTCAGGAAAAATGCCAGACAACTAGTGCCCGACGCTGGTTGTCAACTGAACCTTATGTGTGAGGTGACGGATGCAAAACAGCTTTATACAACAACGTGACTTGTGTATGCGAAAACAAAAACAAAATTTGTTAATAAAAACAGTGATGTATGTACACAATATGTAAAGAAAACCCTGTCCGACCCATAGGGTTAGTAAAGGTTAGATAAACACATGACCAAATAAAATATGAAATTTTACATAATCATCATAGTAACAATACTAATGACTTTTGAAACAATCTTTTTTTCCGCGAAATAATTCAACCTTCCCCAAAATTTGGTATTTTTTTTAAAGTGACAACACTATCTTCGGCGGTATTATTATGAGCGATGAGGCCACATGATGCTGGCCCTGCCTCCCTTGGCCCGCGCATGTATTGCCTACAGCACATGTATTAAGTTACAGTAAAATCTGTTATCAATACCTAAGAATACCTTCACGGATCGGACAGGGTTTTCTTTACATATTGTTTGTTTAAAATATGTGATTAGGTACGTGTAGTAATATAAAAACAAAACAATGCTAGTACATAAATAAATAAGCTAATGGTAGACATTCTTATCTCAAGACAAAAGTATTCGACCAGTGTGTGTTGCCAGTGATGACTTATGGAATTGAGACGTGGTCGCTAACAATGAGCCTTATAAGAAGGCTCAAAGTCACTTAAACGGCAATGGAGAGGGCTATGATTGAGGTTTCACTGCGCGATCAGGAATGAGGAGATCCGCAGAAGAACGAGAATAACCGACATAGCCCGAAGTATTGCAACACTAAAGTGGCAGTGGGCTGGACACATTGCCCGTAGGACCGATGCCCGATGGAACCGACAGGTTCTCGAGTGACGACCACGCACCGGTAGACGTAGCGTGGGTAGGCCCCCGACAAGGTGGACCGACGACCTGGTGAAGGTCGCGGGAAGCCGCTGGATGCGGGAGGCGCAGGACCGGTCGTCGTGGAGAATCTTGGGGGAGGCCTATATCCAGCAGTGGGCGTCTTTCGGCTGAAATGATGATGAGACATTCTTATGCAAGTATGAATAAAAAAACCGAGGAGTCAAAGCAAAAAAAAAGTGAAGTCGTATAAAAACAAAAAGTCTCAAAACGATACCTTTTTTTTCTGAAGATGGAAAAGTCCTCATGGCGGACTCTTACCGGCTAAAAAACCACCTATGCGTTCGTGACCTGCCTTTCCGGGGTACCGGGTCTTCTCAAAGCCTCCCATAATTTATTTAATACAGTATCTGTGGTCTAACATTATTTCTCAGAGAGTTCTCAGTAAGTCCTCTCTGTGCATCTCAATAAATTAATTTTGCAACATCTATCCATCATGATCATCTCAGAGTAAATCCCAGTCGCATCCGAAGCTTTTTCAGCTTTGGAGTCTGGGATTCGGTTATTTTGGCTAAACTTTGATATTTTCCGTGAAGCGACTGTTGTCTGACCTCCACAACTCGAAGGAGAAGCATTGTAGTTACATCAATTGTTGGACTTTTGAGGGCTCCAACAACCCGTAACGACTGCCAACTGGGATCAATGGCTTAACGTGCTTTCCGAGGTACGACCAGATCAGTGCAAATATTTATATTCTTGCATACAAATATTTGCACTGCGCGGGTCTCGGACTCGCGCTTTCTTACGCAGCGGCCGCGTTTGCTACCGCTACACCACGGAGGCTGTCTAAAACTATCTAAATAATACACAATAAGTGAATTCAGAAGTTAATTGCATTTTAAGCCTAAATTATTATACAAATATTTCGTAACACAAACACAGGGTCGGCTGCTTCATCTCGATGCCATTAATTTAACACAGCGCTAATGGACTGGCATATTACTTCATTATTTATTATTTACTAGCTCTTTCCTACGGCTACGCCCACGTTGATGTCAGATATTATGTCAGGGGAATGTCAACACCATCGACATAATATTAATGGGCATGCCTTAGAGATGACAATTGTGGTACTCCGAAAGAAAGATAGGAAACGAATTTACGTCTACCTTTATCTCTCTCAAAATCATCAATTATCTATAAGGAAAGAGATAGTGCTAGACCAAAAAAATACTGCAGATTATACGCATACGACATGTCCATTAGTATATGTCTATCTCTGAGACCAATAGACAAGTACGTGATGACACCTGTCAATCCATTGAGTGGTTTAGGTATCAAAAAGGGAACTTAAAAACATAGTTACTACTTTCGAAATTTTATCAAACTAACTTAATATTATTCTAATTGAATTATAGCCACGTCATTTATTACGTCATTGATTTTAAAAATTTTCAGGAACATCTACTTTATTTTTATTTATGGCAAGTGTCGACTATTCTGTCAATGTCAAAAGTGGATTGGAGAAGCAAGAGTGTACTTAGAAACTCTAAAATCTAAGTCAATTCATGTCAGTTGACAATACGAATGTAAAATATAATGACATAGATAAAACTTCTCGCTTACCGAACGTCAAATATCACCGCTATGAAGAAGTTTCAATAGTTTGTTTATTATCTGTACTTATCTACACAAAAAGGTAGGCGTGTATATGACACTCATTCAATATATTTTTCATCTTTCCCACGATGACGTAACAACCATTGACAATACAGAAGGTTTTCCTTTTAATGATGCTGCATTTGATGTTCAAAGTACAGAAAACTTTAATAAGGGATTGTGAGCTGCTGTAATTTGTAAATAAATAGGAGAAAATCTAGAAAAAAATGTCATTAGAGGGTCAAAAGACCTAGAATGTTTCTTTTTTGGGATGATAATTACGTTTAGGTAGACGAATTTCAAATAATTAATTCAAAATAAACGCAAATCAAAAGCCTCGGTTTGTTTTGGAAATAAGAAAATAACGTCTCTAGAGTGTATAAATTACAAAATTAATGACATCTATGTGCCAGGTACCAGGAACCCATATACGCTAGACGTGTTTAGACAATCATATACCTCTAATTAATCCCCAGGCCGAAAACGCAGGCAAGCGTATAAACCAATAGAAGGGTCAGCAAATTGACAAATTCAATGTAGCTTCAGGCGTGTCAAGGGATATTGAATTTGATGCGAACCTTACCTGGAATTTCTGGAAAAATCAGGTTACTGAAATCTACCTTCATTAGGAATGACAAACAGTGGTACATGAGCTAAATGTGTGGTTCTTTTGCGAAGCATAAAATACGTTTAGTTGTGATTATTTTGCGAGTTATGTGAAGAATCATCGTATAGCATTAGACTCCAGCAGTACGATTCGGTAACCATCCAAAAGAAAAGACCTTCACCAGGTCATCGGTCCACCTTTTTGGAGGTCTCCCGACGCTGCGTCTTCCTATTTTTTTTTAAATTCTGTAACAGCGATACGTTAAAAATTATAAGAATTAATAAATCAGAAATCATTAATGTAGGGAATTATAGATCTGAGGAACCAAATAGGTACTCGATTTTACAGTTATGAAAAACTTGTTCCAAAAATGTTGATTTCTTCCAACATGTTAGATTGCAAATTTTCTTTTAAGACGTCAATAATAATTATAATTCACAAATAAGAAAGGGATGAAAAAGACCATCATTCTGTTTTACTGGTTGAACGAATTTTACTTCAAGAAAAACTCCTTCACTTTTTCCCTGCAGAACTCAATTTTCCGAAGTCAATATATTATTAATACTAACATACTCTCTATCAAGGTAATCCATTTTACCTACCTTTTTATCGTACATTTGAGCAGATGGGAGAATCTAGTTTAAAAGAAATATAACGTTTTTTAAATGAAGTAAGTGAAATTAACGAGCACTTAAGTAAAGGAAAGACAGGAATCTTACATTGTAAAATTCAATGAAAGTATATTTTACTTTTAGAAAATGACTTAGAAATGCACCCAGACTTTAGGGTTAATTCTGAGGAGCATAGAATTTTTTCCTCAGTAAAAACCAGTCATGGTCCAAAGCCATATGGATCCCAGAAAACTTCCAACACTGAATCAGACCTGTAAAAGATGACGGAATGAGCTTCACGCCTACAGTCCAGATTGGTTCTCAGTAGCTCGAAACAGAGAGAAATGGAGACAAAAAAATTAACCACCCCAATTGAGCTCTATCTGCTTATGGTAGGAGGTACCGTTACCCAAAAGAGTAATCCAATACCCGGGTGCATCTCGGGGTCTAAAGGGATCTCCTTAAAACCAAGCTGTGCAAGTATGCATGGATAACACATGAATACAATCTTCTTTTTCTTCAGCCTATGGATGTCCACTGCTGGACAAAGGCCTCCCCAAGGCTTTCCACGCTGACCGGTCTTGTGCTGCCCGCATCCATCGGCTTCCCGCGACCTTCATCAGGTCATCGGTGCACCTTGTTGGGGGTCTCCCTACGCTGCGTCTTCCAGTACGTGGCCGCCACTCCAGAACCTTACTGCCCCATCGGCCATCGGTTCTACGAGCATTGTGCCCTGCCCACTGCCACTTAAGTTTAGCGACTCACAAAGCTATGTTAATACAACGCTCCCTCCAAAACTTTCCCAATTCTGGAAACAGAGTTAAAGGGAGTAGGCCGTAAATCACCACGCGGGTCCAGTGTGGGTTGATATCAAATGTATTCGAATTTCTGGTTTGCTCACGATTCTCTCCTTCATCGTTTTAAAACATGTCCATGTCCGAACCCACGGCCTACAACTCGTAAGTCTCGGCTATGAATGGCATATAGGTATATCCTACCACTGCTTTCATTCGCCACTGATTAACTACTGCTCTCAAATTCCTCATCAGCATCATTTCAGCCGAAAGACTTCCACTGCTGGACATAGGCCTCCACCTGGGATCTCCACGGCGACCGGTGCTGACCTTCACCAGGTCCACCTTGTCAGGAGCCTACCCACGCTGTGCCCTCCGGTGTCAAATCCTCATACCATAAGTTAATTAATCAGTCTATATTGTGCCACAGAATAATAACCATCACCTTCCTAGCCTCTCCCCAACTATGTTTGGGTCAGCATGCTGTCACTCCAGTATTTTACAGTAAGCGACGGCCTCCAAAACCCAGTTACTGGGAAATAGGGTAACCCCGTTAGTAAGCTTGCTGACTACCGTAACAACTATCTCATAGCATCTAGATAAATTATCAGTTCAAGAATAATACAGATTTATTAAAAGCAAGACCTTCTTGCTAAAAACTCTAAACAACCGTTTTCATCAGACAACGTCATAATGTATTAAATACGCCGGCCGTCACGGGAGTATGGGATGACGGAAACAGCCGAGCGGCTCCGAAGTTAGCCGAAACAAAATCAATATAAATACACGTTCGTAACTAGGTAGTTGACTTTGTCTCTGTTTGTTGAGTAAGGATGTGGCCGTGTGACGTCACTGGGTGACAGGATTGGTTGAGCAACCAAACTGGGTTAAATGAAAAAAAAAACATACTTGTTTTCTTTTTTGCCTAGTTTCTGAAGCTTTTCTCTTCAGGAAATATTTTAAGACGCCTTATAAAAAAGTTGGATCCTTTTAACATTGGATCATCTACTAGCCGCTCGTTCACACTAAGATTATTTTTATGGCTTGAATAATTTCGTATTAGATGCAAAAACAATGCTTAAAACATAAGCCATTATAATTTCTTCTTGTTTTTACAATTCTTATCCACAGCAGGTGGCCACGTCTAATGCAGCGTCAAAGCCTTGTAAAAATAATAAAAAAAACGGAACATTAATAAGAGCTCATGTAATAGAAAAAATATGGAAGTTGTAATTCACTGGATATGCATCCGGGACATACTATTACCATACTTTTTTGCAGCCATGTAGCATTATATTTCTCAATTTAAAAAATCTGTACGGCAGAATAGTGAATAATGGAGGACAATGGTTATATGAACTTATATTTACTGAAACCACATTTGATAGCGATAATTTTTTTACAATTATAAACTAGTGCTCGAACGCAATCCCGCCTGATGGTAAGCAGTGATGCAATCGTTAATGTTAAAGCGCGCTAGTTTATTAAGAGCCTATTCACTCAAAAAACTGAGTGAACAGGATGGAAGACGGCAGTTGACTGAGGTGTTGCGATTTTAAACCCAGCAATGCTGCGCCAAAGGAAGCTGATAAGTCAGACATAATCTCTTTCGGAGACTAAACAAAAGAGATAAACATAAAGACATCAATTGAGGTTAATAACGGTTTTTGTTTTGGTGATCCACAAGCGATGGGATACTTAATATCGTGACCTGCGTGACCCGTCAAATACACGTTTTAGAGACCCTTAACGACCAAACTTCTGACACAACAACGCCTGGCGCATCGTACCCAGCACACATCGCAACACAACTGCTCAGACCCGTCCTCCGTACAGCTTCGGACGGAGATTCTAGAATTATCATAACCTCTTCTATAAACTATCTAAAAATAGCAAACTCATGCATAGTGTCGGTCACCCTAAGGTCCTAGGTCCCTAGACTGTTAGTTATTAACGATCTCACCAGCTGACCTGCTAACTTGAAATAAAGCCTAACTTTGAACTGACCGAGTTAATATTTGTATGGTGTCTGGTAGAAGTTGACTTCATTTAAGCTTTTAGTAAAATAATAATGTAATATGAAAATCAATTTGTAGCATTATTAAGGGCAATGAAGAGGGCTATGCTTGTGGTTTCACTGCGTGATCAAATCAGAAATAAGGAGAACCACAGAAGAACGGGAGTAACCGACATAAACCGCAGGATGTGCGAGATCCTTCGGAGAGGCCTGTGCCCAGCGGTGAACGTCTTTCGGTTCAGATGGTGATGATGAGGATAATTATTTCTTCGTAATAAGAAATAAACTTATATAGAAAACAATTACCACAAATACTCTGCTTTCTTTTACGATCAGTTGGCACCTCACTCAAGCACACAATACGGAAATAAAAACTCGTTTGGTTTTAAAGAAAATCAAAGCGAATTCACAACCGACCAGACACTGCCAACAAGGGATTACTATCACGGGTTGAAACCATCATAGTTCCAGTGTCAGACAAAGATGGAGCCATGATGGAGCTATACAGGATGAAAAACTCTCGGTGGCAGGTCATAATATTGGCTGCCGGCAGAAGTTACCACCCACCAGACAAGTCTTGCCGCCAAGCGATTCGTCGTGTTCTGGCATCATCTCTGGTGAAGCCGTACGGAGGACGTTATAGTGATGTCTGAACAGTTGTATTGCGACGTGTGCCGGGTACGATGCGCCAAATCCTGGTGTGTCGGGAGTTTAATTTTGGAGACTCTCCACATCAATCTTCCTCTGGCGCAGCATCTTTGGTCGGTTTGTTGGATATAACATTGTATCACCTCGCTCAACTGCCGTCTTCCTTCCTATTTACTCAGTTTTTTTGAGTGAATAGGCTCTTAATATACTGCCGCGCTTTACCATCAACGATTGCATCACTTGTTACCTTCAGGCAGGATTGAAGTCAAGCATTAGTTTATAAAAATAAAAAAGCGCTATCCCTTTTTTACAAGGGAACAATGATGGTTGGTTTCAACACATTATAGTGCTAGCCGAATTGAAACAGTTGTACATCAAAGTGGAACACGCAGGCTTACTGAGAATTGCACATGACGCGGCAAAAAAATAAGCCAGTATTTTCTTTTTTAATAAAATTTTGTGGCATGGCTCTTTGGCCTTTGTGCCATTAAGCTAGTCAAAGAAGATAATGGGGTTGCCTGGGTAAATACTAAAGTACCCATTGAAGCTGTTTTTTTTTAAATAAGACTAGTTAGATAGGTGAACGCGATTATTTTTTTATGTAGTTTTAGTTTTTGCTTAATTTTTACTTTATTTAAATTTGACTCATGTGTGTAACCTATGAATGTCTGACTTTTAATGGGACTTATTCATTTAAAATCGACATACTCCTTGTTATAACTTTGATCATTTTGCTATAATTTCCCAGGATTCGTTAACAAAATTCACTTTTCTATTAGCTTTCTTTCTTTGCCACATTGTATGATGGCCAATCATATATCACCAGAGAAAGTCTTGCCGCCAAGCGATTCGTCGTGTTCCGTCATGGTGTCTGGTGAAGCCGTACGGAGGATGGGTCTGAGCAGTTGTGTTGCGATGTGTGCCGGGTATGATGCACCAAAGGTTGTTGTATCGGGAGTTTGGTCGTGGAGGGTCTCCAGATCAATCTGCCTTTGGCGCAGAATCATTTGTCGTGTTGTTGGATATAACATTGCATCACCTCGTTCAACTGCCGTCTTCCTTCCTATTCACTAAGTTTTTAAATGAATAGGCTTAATAAACTAACATGCTTTACCATCAACGATTGCATCACTGCTTACCATTAGGCGGAATTGCAGTCAAGAACTAAGTTAATAATTATAAAGAAAACATCAGTAGTTCAAGGAACTTATTTAGAAATATACTTATTTCTTTTAATATTGTCGTTTCTACTTTGTTTAATAATATGCCTAGCCCTTTTCCCAACTATGTTGAGGTCAGCTTCCAGTCTGGCCGGATTCATTTGCATACCAATATTTTACGTTCTGATTACTGCTTACCATTAGGCGGAATTGCAGTCAAGAACTAAGTTAATAATTATAAAGAAAACATCAGTAGTTCAAGGAACTTATTTAGAAATATACTTATTTCTTTTAATATTGTCGTTTCTACTTTGTTTAATAATATGCCTAGCCTTTTCCCAACTATGTTGAGGTCAGCTTCCAGTCTGGCCGGATTCATTTGCATACCAATATTTTACGTTCTGATTATCTGACGTTTACCCAGTTACTGGGTAACACCCCCCGGTAATTTTGGTGGTCAGAATTTGTGAAACTTGACTACTCGTAGCAACTAACAAAGATCCGCGTATGATGGCTGAACGTACTTTCCGAGGGAAGAAGTGTTTCTGTATGTAAAAATGGTGACCATCCAACAGCAGTAAGAGTAGCTTAACCTAATAGACATCTTCGTCTGTTATTCTTCAGACACCGTCCACTCTAATTTCAGCCTTGTCTATGCTTAAAAAATCACACTACAAAGCAGATGGTCGTTAAAGCGACGTATCCCATTAAATGAAGTAAACTCTTCAAAAGTCAGAATTTAGTCTGCCTTTTATCACAAAGTGGAACTTATGAGCAATTTGGGAACTGAGAACTGTTAGGGCGTGCACATTCTAGCGTCACTACAATACTGTCGGTGTGGTTGGCTTAAACGTAACTAGTTTGGCGAACTTGTTACATACAAGAAATTTTAATAACAAAACTTCTCGATTTTGAAGTCAAGTTTAATTTCGAGACACTGCACCTTAGATTTTTTTTCGCGGCGGGTGACGGGATCTGTCAGACCCTTACTGACTATAAAACCACTCCAGAACCCATCGGCCATCGGTTCTACGAGCAATGTACCCCGCCCACTGCCACTTAATTTAAGCGACTCGAAGAGCTATGTCGGTGACTTTGGTTCTTCTGTGGATCTCCTCATTTTTTATTCGATCGCGCAGACAAATTCCGGGGATAGCTCTTTCCATCGCCCTTGAGTCTTCGTATGAGGCCTTAAAGTTTTTTTTTAGCATTGGTTAAAGTTTTAAAGTGTATGTGTTTAATACTAGAGTGAAGAGGCTCATAATAAACCAGTGCACTTTATCATCAACGATTGCATCACTGCTTACCATCAGGCGGGATCCCGATCAAGCACTACTTTATAATATAAAAAAAAACGATTAACTAATATTTCTCTTCTGTCCTTTTTTTACTGAAATAGAAAGAAAAAAGACGTGTGGCACTCGGGGACTGAAGCTATTGCATAGCATTTTGTATTTCTTTTTTTTTTATTATTATTATTATTTTATTTAATTATTTATTATTTTCTTTTTTTTTTCTTCATATTTATTTCTTTTCTTCTTTTTTTATTATTATTTCTTCATTATTTTTTTTTATTTATTTCATTTTCTTTTTATTTTCAGCTATTCGATGTGGTACATAAATACCTATACACCTATATACTTTCTCATAAACAGCTGCTTATGTATTCGTCCGATTTCGGAGCAGCTCGTCTCGATTCGTGCGAGTTTCGTAGAGTCGTACAATACGTCTAATCGCACGCACACAACGCCGAAGACTGCCGAACTGAAACGACGTAAGACGATGTACGGCCTTCAAGCCACACCTCCGTGCCCGTCGGAGTGGGGAGCGTGAGGTTTTTTCGTTACGGAATTTCTGGATTCGGTCCCCGCGGTCAAGGCCCGCGATAGAAGCTATGCAATAGCTTAAAATATGCACTGAACTTAAATTAAGTTTGGTTTGTGAAGGAGGGAACCGAGGCCATTGATTTAAATACACGCCGGGCTGAACGCCCATGAAAACTCATCCATTGCTCCAACAAAGAAGAATACAACTTGTTTGTCAACGCATTCAAGCTTAAGGATTACGGCGGATTTTCGTCTAAGAGGGATTATATTCGCATCTTTAAGCGCAGAATGCCAAGATTTTACCATTTAAGGACGACCACAATGGTAGCTGGAACGACGCTGTATCATCCCAGCCACCATTTTGTGGTCACTAAATTGCGTGTCGCTAATATGAACCCACCCTAACAAAGAGGCAGCCAAGTAATATTTTTTATGAGACGCAAGAGCTGTCTTGTTTAGAAGAAGTGTAAGGGATGAGACATGAAACGAGCGAAGTTTTTTATTGAAGTGAAAAGCGACGTTGAGCACTCCCGTTGGATGGGGAAAATGCATTGAATTTGCGTGAGCGAGATCGACCCGACACCGTGATCGATTTTTGTTTCTTTTTTCTTACATTTTGTGTGTTTAGTGTTTTTTAATGATTTCAGTTTTCACTTCAGTCATTCAGTCCCAAGACTGTTAGTTTTTTATATTTCGATAACAATTTTTGATAATGAAATATATTTTGTCAAAAATCGGTTTTTCAAAAAAAAGTTTACACCTAATGGTAAGTAATGATGCAATCAGACTGAAACACCGCCACTAGCAAATTCAAAATCAAAAGTCATTTATTCCAATGAGGCTGGGAATCACCACTTTTTGAACGTCAATATTACATAAGACAGTCCCCCAAAACGCCACCCATCGACACTTCCTAGTGCTTTCGCTGGAAAGAAGAAGTGGTGGAACAAACTCCCCAGCAGCACAGCTGTCTGTTCATTAAAAAAAACACATGACTTTATACAATATTATGTAGGTACAGGTACAGAAGAGAAAAACACAACAATGTTTTTTTTTATCATATGCCAGCTATCCACGCCAAAATACCAGCAAAATTAAATTAAAAAATAAAATATTATTAAAATGGAAATGTAAATAAGTAACAACTTATTACTTAAATAAAAGCTCCAGGTAATTAAGGGCGTGACAGCTCACATATTTATGCATTGTAAAAAAGCAAATTATATGAACTCATGTAAAGTGTCAGTAAGCTAATTCTGGAGAAGGAACACAAACATTATCTTGAGTTAATCAGAGCAACCAGAGCTATTCTTGTCATTTAAATTAACAGAATAATATGCTTTTGAGCAAAGCTTGGATTTAATTTGTGCTTTAAATGTATTGTAAGGCAAGTCTAGCAAAGCAGAAGGTATCTTGTTTTAAAAAGTTATACCAAGGCCTTGTAAATCCATAACATCGGCCGCCGGCAGAAGTTACCAGTCACCAGACAAGGTCTTGCCGCCAAGCGATTCGTCGTGTTCCGGCATGATGTCTGGTGAAGCCGTACGGAGGACAGGTCTGAGCAGTTGTGTTGCGATGTGTGCCGGGTATGATTCGCCAAATATTGTTGTGTTGGGAGTATGGTTGTGGAGGGTCTTCAGATCAATCTCTCTCTTTCGCAGCATCGTTGGGTCGTGTTGTTGGGTTTAACATTGCATCACCTCGCTCAACTGTCGTCTTCCTTCCTATTCGCTCAGTTTTTCCGAGTGAATAGGCTTTTATTAAACTAGCGCGCTTTACCATCAACGATTCCATCACTGCTTACCATCAGGTGGGATTGCAGTCAAACACTAGTTTATAATAATTTAAAAAAAAAAACTGAAAATCCAAAAACCTTTTGAAGTCGGTGAAAAGAGGCTCGTAGTTTGTACTTATTTCTGGTGTTAACATTATGGATCTCACTGTTTTTGGTGTATTTTGCCTAACATATAAGATGTTGGCTAAGATAAATTACGAAGCAACCGTGAGAATACCAACACCTTTAAAGAAATCTCTTAAAGAAACTCTTACACCGAGCTGATAAATTGCTCGGACAGCACGTTTTTGGAGTACAAATATATTTTGTATGTCCGCTTTGCCCCACAGCAGAATACCGTAGGATATAACGCTGTGGAAATAACTAAAATAGACTAACCGAGCTGTATCAACGCCAGTGTATTGTCTTACTTTCCTGACGACGTAGGCGGCCGAACTGATCCTTCCTGCTAGGGTTGATATATGTAGTTCCCACTGAAGTTTGGCATGCCGAGCCCACAGTTTCAGGAACCTCTTTATCTGAAACGATTGTTCAAACGAATTGTTCCAGTCCCTCGATGTACGCGGTACAAAAGCCGAGGCAAAACGCTTCGTCTGGACTCTGGATCGTAGTGGTGTCAACAACGTTAAGGTGCTTCCATGCCGTACGAAGGGTCATCCGATGATAAAACGGAGAACGGAGGAGGAAATTAGTTATACCAATACCTCACACACTCTCCAAAATGCATCATATAGAACACCGTATGTCTACACCTTTCTGGTTGTTTGAGGATAAAGTTATCATGAATTATGTACGACGGTTTCAAAGGAGAATTCAACGTATTTCTTGTTGCAATCAAACAGATTGTTTTACTGTAATCTTGACAGCGTAATTGATTTCTATTCAGCATGGAAATTGAAATCGAATTGAGAACTTAAATTCTAGTCATTCATTTAAATTAAATAATCAAATTAAGCACCTTTATTTGTGTAATCAGCAGTACCCTAATTGGGTAAGACACTCGGTCGATATTGTTATTTCATTGCTCCATATGTTTAAAAAACGTGTCTGCTCAATAACGTAAATAACGCAATGAATCTTGTTGAACTGTCAAAAACAAACCCATTGCTACTGACAGTGTCTTACACCAATACCCGGTACAACGAAGGGTGGGTATTACACGTGTTAAAATCTGTCTCTTAAGTGACATACTTTGTCCAATTTTACACTAAGGTCAGCTTACAGTCTGACCGAATGTAGCTGTATACCAGTATTGTACATAGAATAATCGCTTATCACAACCCAATTATTATTTATATACAAATACAATGTCATTTTTTGTATAGGTAAGTATGTGGAACCCGAAACACATGTCCAGCATTTTTATATAAAGAATTTATGTACAAAATTCCAAAAAGCTATCATAAAAAATCTCTAAGTTATGAGCTTGTTATATTAACTGATTGTCCCTACAAAAATATGGTCAACACTCCGCTCGCAAGCCCACGCCTACAGTGGCCGTGGAGTATATCAAATCAAATCAAAGCATTTATTTCAAATAAACCAGTTACAGGCACTTTTGAATTGTCAGAAGGTCGGTCAGTCAGTAAGGTGAAGCTAGTCGCCCATTCCAAAGAGTAGGTACCTATGGGCAAGAAACTCTATGGACACTCTTTTAAATTATCAAGCTATTGATACAAATATTTGATTACATCATTCATGTTGAAATCAACCGTGTGAGAACGATGCAGAAATATATCGTACGCTAAGAGTGTCCATTATGGAAAACACACAAAAAAAAAAACAACTTAAAAAGAAATAAAAAAAGACTAACCCAACAACGTTTGCCATGCAATTATACAATATTAAGAAATTGAATCTACACAATGCAAAAATAGTTTTGTCCAAGTTTCAACAGCTCCAACAGTGTTCCCGACTAAGTTTAGCTCCTGTGTAGCTGTACCAGTGCCGAACGCCCCTGTCAGCGATGCAATTCCGTAACGTACAATATGCTTGGCTACATAGTGTATACTGGTTTTGAGTAAAAAAAAAACGTAAACAATTACAAATCAAAACTTAACTAAATTATGATGTTGTCACCTGACCAGGGCGTCTCCTGCGGCATAATATTGACACTTCAGTTTACCTACCTTTTCATGGTTACCTGCCCGTTCACGGAATCAATCGCTATCCTATCACATTTTTCGTAAAAAAAAAAAATTCAAAATGAAAAGTATAACCCGTTCACAAAAGCGCTTTTATTATAGCGATGCCGATCCGTTGCACAGCGATCCATCTCCGATTCTCCCAACCGACGAAACCATTTTTCAAATCGACAAAAATTCTCGTAACAAACACAAGGAACCTTTTTGTAACAACAGAAGCAACAAATGTGTCTATCAATATGCTAAAATACAATAATAAATTATCTGCTCCGTCACATGGCTGTCTGCCTAATCGATCATGCGGTGAGTGATATGTGGAGCTGATAAGTCAGACATAATCCCTTTTGGAGACTAAACAAAAGAGATAAACACAAAGGCATCAATTGAGGTTAATAACGGTTTTTGTTCTGGTGATTCACAAGCGACGGGATACTTAATATCGTGGCCTGCGTGACCCGTCAAATACAATACTGGAGACTCTCCACAACCAAACTCCCGACACAACAACATTTGGCGCATCGTACCCGGAACACATCGGAACACAACTGCTCAGACCCATCCTTAGTACGGCTTCGCCAGACATCATACCACGACGAGTCGCTTGGCGGCAAAACTTTGTCTGGTGGGTGGTAACTTCTGCCGGCAGCCGATGTTATGGCCTACCATCGAGAATTATTCGGCGTTTATTTTAATTAAAACATTTACAGGCACTTTATAGCTGTCAAGGGCTCAGTCAGTCAGAAAGATAAAGCGAGTTGCCCTTTTCAAAGCGTAGTAGGTTCCTATGGAGACGAAGATGCAAAAAACGCCACGAACATACTTTCTCAAAATAAACCTACAATATGTAGGCCTAGCCTTTTTCCAACGTTCAGGTCAGCTTCCAATCTAACCAGAGGCAGTTAACTACTAGTATTTTACATAAAGGGACCACCCAGTATTTTGGTTATGGAGGTCAGATAGGCAATTGACCTCCACAATCAAAATACTTGGTAATACGATACTTCTTGTTAAGACTGGTTGTCAGATTTTCGGGCTTCTGATAACCCGTAACTAATTTCAAAAACCCACAACTGACAACATATACCAACGGGGCGAGCGTTGCTTAACCTATGTAGCTCTTATTATTGAGTACACAGACTAGAGACTATCTTTACTCCAGTTTCTTACGTAGCTATAAGTAACATCGCTTATCGCATTCACTCTGCATTGATTACTTAATCTGCCGTAAGCAGCGTCTTCAGCTCGGTTGACACTGAGACACTGATTAATCCTAGATAATGCTCAATTATATCACAGTCTACCGATTTTAGGTTTTTGCGTGCCAGCTTTTTGTTATTGAGTGGTATACGAAGACAAATAATTTTTCCTCCTGTGCGTAATCAGCGTACACCTAATGTTCCTATTACTGGGGCACTGGTAAAAGAGTGGGAAAAATTAATTACAAAGCAAATCCATTTTTATTTTAGTCATCTTTTCGGAATGTATCCTCGGAGTGCACCAATCGCTTTCAGCTTTTGGGAGTTGCGATTTCCTCGAACCTAAACTTTGGGCGGTTCATTAAGTCCAAAGCCAAGGTGGCTGTGAGGAAACTTGCCGATAATAGCCTCTAATGTTATACAAAGCACAGATCCGTTCGTGTGTGGAGTGCTGCAGTCACATTTGGACTGGTGCTGCAAAACCACCTGGCAATTATGGATTCGGTAGAGAGGCGTACGAAGAGGCTAATGCTCAGTACGGCTTCACCAGTCTGGTGGGTGGTAACTTCTGCCGGCGACCAATGTTATGGCCTACCACCGAGAAAGTTTCGCCTCGTTTTTTATACTGCGTACATCGAGGGACTGGAGCAATTTACTAGTGGTGGTGTTTCCATTCGACTACAATTTAAGTGTCTTCAAGGCTAGAGTGAATAGGCTCTTAATAAACTAGCGCGGTCTACCATCAACGATTGCATCACAGCTCACTATCCGGCGGGATTGCGATTTATTTTATAATTATAAAAAAAGATTTGCAAAATTCTGATAAGAATAAGACTACACACACAGACTCGTATTATATGATATTACTAGCTTGCTACGTTGCATCCAGAATCTCAATATTGATTACAATAGTGTTCTTGGCTCAGTTAACATTGGGACACTGACTAATCCTAGATAACGTTCAGCTCGGCGATAGTCTATCTATATTAACCTTTTCTTTTGTCCTGAGAATGGTAAGAGAGATGTGTGGTGTTATACGAATGGATAGAATAAGAAAAGATTGATAAAAGTAACATACAAGAGGAAGCCTGAAAAAGGCAGAAACTGAAAATATGGGTGGAAATTGGTTGTTATTGTTAGGTTTCGTAATAATTACTAAATCCATAGTTTATCTTTGTCGATTATTATGACATTGAGTTCCATTTACTGGCAACACAACTAAAAAAAAATGGCGGATGGAAGATGACGGTTGGGAAGGCGGGAGGAGACTCTGTCTATTTGGTCGGGGCCAGCATCGAAGGCGGCCGTATGGACTTGTTGAGAATACTTATAACATCTTCCTATAAGTAATTGTTGTGAGATAATAATTATACACTACCCATAATTCGTGTGAGTATTATTCTATTACATTATGGTATGAGCATGTGTTACTTAGGAATGAGGAAAATGTTGTGAGGACGTTTTTGAGTATAAATTTCAATGGTTATAAAAGTATGCGAAGACCAATAAAATCATGTGAGCTGTCACGCCCTTTATACCTGGGGCTTTTATTTAGATAATAAGTTTATACTTATTTACATTTCTTTATGATATTTTATTTCTTGTATTTGGTTTGCTAGTAATTTGGCGTGGCTAGCTGGCATAATATATGGTGAATAATTTCATCAGTATTGTATAACATACTGAAATTATAAGGTGTGTGAACGTAATGTGATTTTATAAAGAGTAATTTATTAAAACATAAAGTAAGAATAAACGAAGAATGAATTATATTGGAATTTATTTATTTTGAAGCATATACAACAGGATCCCAGAAGAAGAGCTGCATTATATTTTTTACATATCTACAATAGGATCCCAGAAGAGGTACTGTATCCCATCATATTCTTTACATATTTACAACAGTCATGTGTTTTTTTTAATGAACAGGCAGCTGTCCTGCTGGGGAGTTTGTTCCGCCACTTCTTCTTCTTACGTGATATTGACGTCCAAAAAGTGCTGATTCTCACCCTAATTTGAATAAATGACTTTTGCCGTTGATAATATGGTTGCATTATGTTGAATTAATTTCAATGCTTAATGCCATTGATGACCGCTACATGCACACTTGAGCCACAATAACGGCTTCATTGAAATGTCAGTTCAGTAATGTGACTACGATACTCAGCTCAATGCGCTCGCCTGCATCTGATTGATCAATTGAGTGATAAATATTAACATAAGTATGTTAGTGTTGTATCGTATTCATGCATTATTTGGATCGATATTATATAAGATACGGAATCATATTTTGGGGAAACTGTACTGAAAAAGAGAAAATATTCAAAGCACAAAAAAGTGCATAAGAGCAATGTGCAAGCTCGATCAGATGGACAGTTGTAGACCATACTTTAGAAAACTAAAAATATTGACAGTACCGTGTCTGTACATAATTATATGAGTTGGCGATATTTGTCAGAAGTAATTTAACGATGTATGAAAACTATAAAAGTAAACGTAACAATTTAAAAGTTAACTGTCCTCAACACAAAAGTACATTGATGAAAAATAGTGTACTCTGTATGGCGCCACGCGTTTACAACAACCTACCAAAACAATTATCAGAATACAAAAGTTGTAATATATTTAAACAAAAAGTTTTAAAAATTCTCGTGGAAAAGGCCTAATATAGTGTAAATGAATTTATAAATGACAGGCAATTTAATAATGATAGATGACATCATTGTATTTGGTACTTAACTAATTGAGTTGACTTATTTTAATTATTATTTGACATATTTATGAATTCTGAATTGACCTGTCCATGACAAAATTTCTTGACATTTATTATTTTAATGACATCTTTTTCCCTTTACTATTTTATTTTGAAAGAATTTATAAAATGTTTAATTAGTAATGTGCAATAGGTAGAGACCAACACCAATTAAAATTGCATGCCTTCAGGCGGATAATGGAGATGCCAAACTATCTTATATATCAATGTTAAATCTGAATTACCCATTTTCGCAATAAATGAGTTTGAGTTGAGTTGAGTTGAATATTATCCCCGATTCGTAATTTATATTCACGCCACCCCATTCTAACTGGCAACACATGATTGTTTGTCATCTGTCAACCGCGGGGCTTCTGATTTCAGCCAATGCCGAAACTCGATTGGTGGCACGGCAATTTATCGTATTACATCCGGATCTGATGGACAAGTGTGTCTTGGACTGCGTGTGACACGGATGACATATCGTTCTCTCAGAACTTTTATAAAAACTCTCAATCTAAAATCTAAAAAACGGTGTTGTTTCGTGGAACTGTTTGTTTTCGTGTGACTATGCGAGCCTCAGAACCGAACATATTGGAAGTTGTGTGGACTACTTTCGTCAGGCCGCCGGACACCCCATGACCTGTAAGTCAATCGAAAATCCATGCAAAGCTGCCGAGTAGCTCGTCTCAACCGGAATCGTTAACCCGCGACCGTTCTTTCGACCCGTCTTCAAGCGGTTCGACTGAAACTGACTTGAAACCCAAAATAAAGCAGAAGTTTTTCTATACTCATTCTGCTACAAGCGTGTATTTAATACTCACCCGTGCCTCGGAAACCACGTTAAGCAGTTGATCCTGGCTGTCATCTGAAGAGCTTTAACAGTAGTTATGAGACGTCAGAAGCCCGAAGATCTGACCACCAGCTCTATCAAACGGTTTCGCATTACCCAGTAATTGATCCCTGAAGGTCAGATAGGCAGTCCCTAGACTGCCAGACTGTTAGACTGGAAGCCCCATGTAAAATGCTGATATTTAGCTGCTTCTCATTAAACAGGAAGCTTATCTTACGAAGTAACTAAAACAAGTGTATGTAGAACTTACTTTGCTAAGCACCAATTTTCAAATCAATCTTCGCATTTATATAACTCTATTAACAAAATTCTTAAAATATATACAAAAACTACTTTGGAGTGTAAACGGATGGTGACAGAATGGCTAAAAACTCTAGACTATGAAGATACTGAAAATATGATTGTCCATATTATTAGCTAGTTTTGTTATTATTAATAGGTAGTAATATTTCATATGTCAGGTGTGCGCTTGTTATATAAATATAATAAAAATAATAATTAAAAAGTAAATAAATAAAAGCAAAAGTAAATTCAAATATAGGTATGTCCATGTGTATATTAATATATAAATAAATAAATTGTTACACACACACACATACACACAGTCCAATACACAAATACAGACACACCATACACACAAATACTTACTCACGCTTGCACACACACATGCTTACTTTTAGTTTGTTTGTTTTGTATTTCTTAATTTAAAGGTTTCAATTTAATTAAGTTGATAAGAAATATGTAATATGTTAAGGGAGAGCGGCCTCTCCTGGCACAAGTGTTTTCAAACTTAAAAGGAGAGGTCAACCTCAATTTTGTTTGTACCAACTTAGTTTTTAAATAAAATATTTTTCATTTTTCATTTTTTTATCTGAACGTTGGTGGCAAAAGGCTAGGTCTGACCGAAGTCTGACCACCAGTCTTGGCAAGGGGTATCGTATTATTCAGTAATTTGTTCAAATAGGCTATCGCCCTATGTAAAATGCTGGTATTCAACTGCCTCTGGTTAGACTGGAAGCTGACCCCAACATGGTTAAGAAAGAGCGTGGCAGATGAAGATGATGGTGATTAACGTGTACATTCAAATAAAATAGCCTTCAAGAGTGGTAGCTTAAAAATATATAAGGCAAATACATGAGAATTTCGTGCCTTAACTATAATCGATTGAAGGTAAGCTTGGGCCAGAGTTACGGGTTGAGGAGGACACGGCGTAGCAAATGCTGTCCGAGTTTGTAGCTTGGGAGAAGCAGCACCGTGTCCTCACAAATGTAGTAGGAGGCGACCTGACGCTGCCGGCAGTAGTGAGGAGGATGGTCGGTAGCGCAGAGTCGGACGCGGTGGTGTCCTTCTGCAAGGACGTGACGTCGCAGAAGGAAGCTGCGGAACGGGAGAGGGAGATCTCAACTCCCTTCCCGGGCCGCAGAAGACGCACCGGGTGCCGAGGAAGGGCGGATAACGCAATCTTCCGTCCCCTATGAATGGGTCCAGGGGCAAGGGACTTGGGGAAGTCCCCGCCCCCTATTTGATGGACTCTAGACGGAGACGCGCGTAAGTGTCGGCGCGCGCCTCCTAGGCGATGCACGGGGTGATTTAACACCCCACTATCCCGTGCAGCAGACGAGGTCTGGAAAGACCGGGCCAGCACGAGGGTATGGGGCCGTGGAAGAATTTAGACTCCCGCGCCCCTCACGCGGCCGTTTTTTCAACTGTCATTGGCCATATCCGCCATTATTGTGAAATATTTTTTTTAAAGAATTTCTATAATTTATTACAAGTGTTATTGGCAAAATTGTGGTATCTAACCACAGCGGCCATTAAAGAGTTGAAGTAGTATTCACTCTAAAGAAAAAAAAAAGTTCTAAATACAAATATTGACTCAAAGATTAAGTCTGGAACTAAAGTTAGATTTCATTCTGTAAAAAAGGGGTTAAGATTTATGACAAAACGCCTGTCCTCTAGGTATATTGGAAAAGAATTTTGTATTCGTCCTCTATATGGTAGATTCCGTAAAATATTCACGTCTAGTTCAAATAAATGACGTCGATGTATTTATAGAATTGGAAGAGATAGTGACAGCAAATGTTATAAAAATGATATGGTCGTTTAGTTATAGTGACTTTGAGATATTAAGCGTTTGGTTCGATCATAATGAAATTCTTATTCATCAAGATGATGTAACAGCAGAATGTCAATCTTTCAATCTTACATAACCCAAAACACCTTTAAGCAGTTCGCCACTTCGTAGTGCTTTCGCTGGTAAGAAGAAATGGCGGAACAAACTCTCAGAAGCACAGATGTCTGTTCAATTAAAAATACGACTGTAATTGTGTTTTTTTTTTGTTAATATTATAAACTAGTGCTTGATCGCAATCCTGCCTGATGGTAAGCAGTAATGCTAACGTTGATGGTAAAGCACGCTAGTTTATTAAGAGCCTATTCAGTCAAAAAACTTAGTGAATAGGAAGGAAGACGGCAGTTGAGCGAGGTGGTGCAATGTTAAACCTAACAACAGCACCAGAGGTAGATTGATCTGGACACTCTCCATGACCTTTGACAGCCTCTGTGGCGTAGCGGTAGCGAACGCGGCCGTTGCGCAAGGAGGCGCGGGTTCGATCCCCGCACAGTGCAAATTTTTGTATGCATTAATATGAGTATTTGCACTGGTCTGGTCGTGCCTCGAAAAACACGTTAAGCCATTGATCCCGGTTGCCATACGAACATCTAGTGGCATTCGTTACGGGTTGTTGGAGCCTTCAAAAGTCTAACAATTGGTCTAATTGCAATGCTTAGATATCGCCTTCTGGTTGTGGAGGTCAGACGGCAGTCGCTTCATGGAAAATATCGAAGTTTAGCCAAAATCAGCAGTTAGATTGGTAAAGCGGACCCCAGACTCCAAAGCTGAAAGCTACGGATGCGACTGGGATTAATGCTGAGATGATGATAATGACTCTCCACGACCTAACTCCTGACACAACAACATTTGGCGCATCGTACCCGTCACACATCTCAACATAACTGACAAAAATAATAATAATAATAATAATAATAATAATAATTTCAGGTAAGATACCCATAATTTCACATAGTAAATACAAATACACAGCAGACATGAAATACAAACAAAAGAAAAATAAAATAAAATAAATAAAGAATATACTAGAAACATTCATAATATTACATACAAAATATACAGTATGTTAAGAAAACCCTGTCCGACCCATAAGGATAATAAAGGTTAGGTAAACACATGACCAAATATAATATAAAATTTTACGTAATCATCACAGTACCAATACAAAGGAATTTTGAAGTAATCTTTTTTTCCCGCGATATAACTCCACTCCAACTTCCCCGAAATTTGGTAATTTTTAAAAAAGTGACAACACCGGTATCATTATGAGCGAATAGCGATGCGACCACATGCTGCGTCCTCTGCCGCCCGCCGCCCGCGGAAGGGTGATTAACGCACATTTATTAAGTTACCTCTTTTTGTGAAATAATATTTATCTTTTTAGGGGGATTTTTTTTTAAATTTAGCCCGGTTTTGTATCCATTAGTAGAATCAGTTATCGATATCTAACAACACCTTCATGGGTCGGACAGGGTTTTCTTAACATACTGTATGTAATGCACAGCAGTGACGACACGGTTAGTGCAGTGGCTGAGTAATCTACTGCTACGCTGCATGTCGTGAGTTCGATTCCCACACGAACAAAAATTTGTATGGCTTACAGGTAGCTAGCTGTTTGTGTGTGTGAGTTTCAATGTTTATAAATGTACCCACGATACAGGAAGTAATTTCAAGTGTGGGGCAAGGCTTTTAAAAAAATATACACTGTAAAGTCTTCTTCAGCCTGTGGATGTCCACTGCTGGACAAAGGCCTTCCCCAAGGCTTCCCACGCTGACCGGTCTTGTGCTGCCCGCATCCATCGACTTCCCGCGACCTTAACTAGGTCATCGGTCCACCTTGTTGGGGGTCTCCCTACGCTGCGTCTTCCAGTACGTGGCCGCCACTCCAGAATCTTACTGCCCCATCGGCCATCGGTTCTACGAGCAATGTGCTCTGCCCACTGCCACTTAAGTTTAGCGATTCGCAGATCTATGTCGGTGACTTTGGTTCTTCTGCGGATCTCCTCATTTCTGATTCGATCACGCAGAGAAACTCCGAGCATAGCTCTTTCCATTGCCCTTTGTGTGACTCTGAGCCTTCGTATGAGGCCCACTGTGAGCGACCACGTTTCAGTTCCGTAAGTCATCACTGGCAACACACACTGGTCAAAGACTTTAGTCTTGATGTATCGTATCCTCTGTTATTTGGTTACCGAATCATGTCTATATGTTACGAATGGTGACGTATTCCGGCACCAGATAAACAATATATTTCACGTTTCACACCAGCTAATAGCTGAGGCAATAACTCATGACGCCTATATACATCCGCTCAATGATTTATATAGCAAATATTTTGGATATTCCGTTGTTAATATCTCTTTCAGTCAACAAATGGTCCAAAAGGGATGTTGAGTGAAAAGAGCCTAAGCGATTCCTTCAGAAACTTGTTCAGAGTGCTTAGGTAATGAAGATACTTAGAGTGCAGACGCTATCCGTTGTTCAAGTGACCTTAGGGAAGAGGGAGGCAGAGTGGTCATGTGCTACCATGCATACCGAGGCCTGGAGGTGGCAACTTCATAGTCTCCCCATGCATGTGCCTTACAGGCGTTGCAATGGGGTTTTTCATTAAGAAAATGGTTAAAAGACCAGTTTCTCAAGTATGATTATGAGTATACACTTTCTAAGTATATCTTAGACACCAATGACTGAAGGTGAAGGAAAACATCTCGAGGAAACCTGGACTTTATAAGTCTGAAATCGCCAAACCGCATTGAGCAAGCGTGGTGATTACGCTCAATCCTTCTCTGTATGAGAGCAGACCTGTGCCCAGCAGTGGGACGATAAAAAAAATGGTTGATAATGATGAAACATATTAGTTTGATCCCGTCAAATTATGATACTCCATAGATAGTTCAGATGTGTTAAAAAACTTGTTAACCATAAAACGTTTTTTTTTTATAATTATAAACTAGTGCTTGATCGCAATGCCGCCTGATGATAAGCAGTGATGCAATCGTTGATGGTAAAGCGCGCTAGTTAAATAAGCCCATGCACTCAAAAAACTGACTGAATAGGAAGGAAGACGACAGTTGAGCGAAGTGATAGAATGTTTAACCCAGAGTGAGATTGATCTGGAGACCCTCCACGACCAAACTCCCGACACAACAACATTTGGCGCATCGCAGCATTAGTCTGGAGACACTCTAGGTCTCCAGACTAATTTCCCTTTACTTTTAACATTGCATCACCACGCTCAACCGCCGACTTCATATTCACTCAGTTTTTGTTTGAATGAACAGGCTCTTAATAAATTAGCGCGCTTTACCATCAACGATTGCATTACTGCTAACCATCAGTATATTTTATTATTCTATAATATTTTTAAAATACTTTACTATAAAAACTACCAACGAAAATTGTTTTGAACGAGATCTAGCACGTAGTTTTTTGTTAATACCTCGTAAACCGTACCGTTTATTACTGTGTAATCTTTCGTACAAATAACTTAAATCCTTTAATTTCATAAGTACGGAAACCTTTGTGCGTGAGTCCGATACGCACTTGGCCGGTTTTTTTTTTTTGATCTATTTTGTGTCATGTTTTCTTCCTATTACAGAAATAGCAAATATTTTAAGTATTTATCTGTTTATTTTTCTACATACACATGTGGATGTCATGTGTCGTATACATAAAGGTCGTGTAAAGATGACATGGGTGTTCGTTGGCGTCGCGTTCACAAAATCAAATACATTTATGTTTAATGCACCTCTTTCTTTCTATTATTTTTATTTATTCATTAGGAAAAGGACAGAAATAAATATTAGTTTAGTTTTGTAAATTTATCCGTGCCTTAAATAAAATAAATATATAAAATAAAATAAAATTTGTTTATTTCAGGTTTCCCCATATTTTGTTAGTAACATTATTACTTAAAACAACTATGTTAGTATCTAAACATAATAAAACAAGTAATACAAAACAGAAAATACAAAAAAAAAAAAACAAAATAGAATATTAAAACCTAATTCATGAACCTGCCACATTCAGGGGCACCTGGAACAAGCACATGCGATCGTACCCAATGCCGCTGAATGGGGCAGTCTGGCTTGTCAGCAATGACCGACAGGATGGTGTTGGTGCTCCCCCTGACCCTGCGCATAAGCGAGGCCAAGCGGGGCCTCACTGTCGCCCCGAACCCTTCCGTACGGGCGTGTGCAAACATGGCCGATGCGCTGCAGTACCGTGGAAGCCCCAGCCTCACCCTAAATGCATTATTGTATTGTACTCGGAGCGCGTTGAAGGCCCGCAGCGTATAGTAGACCCACAGACTGCACGTGTAAATTGACGTGTTTTTAGTAACATCAAATCACATATCAACTGTCTCTGGAGTATCTTAATTTGACAGGATTAATATTTAGCCTCTGTCCTTCTTTTATTTAAATAGAAAGACAAACAAGCATTGAACTTAATTATATTAGAAATTTCAAGCTTTTAAACTGAGCAGATTAAGTTATGTGACTCGTCTATCAGCGAATCTCAGGGTTTTATCCATTAGAAGAAACGCTTTTAACGTGCACGTCTTTCTGCATCGTTTTCGCATGGACAAAATGAATATATACAGTATGTTAAGAAAACCCTGTCCGTACCATAAGGATAATAAAGGTTAGGTAAACACATGACCAAATATAATATAAAATTTTACGTAATCATCATAGTACCAATACAAATGAATTTTGAAATAATCTTTTTTTCCCGCGAATTAATTCCAACTTCCCCGAAATTTGGTAATTTTTAAAAAAGTTACAACACCGGTATTATTATGAGCGAATAGCAATGCGACCACGTGCCGCGTGCCCTGCCGCCCGCCGCCCGCGGAAGGGTGCTCAACGCACATTTATTAAGTTACCTCTTTTTGCGAAATAATATTTATTTTTTTAGGGGGATTTTTTTTTAAGTTTAGCCCGGTTTTGTATCCATTTGTAGAATCAGTTGTCGATACCTAACAACACCTTCACGGGTCGGACAGGGTTTTCTTAACATACTGTATATATTAGAAATTCAACAAATAAACATTTTGTATTATTACAAAGTATTTGATTCATGTTGAATTTACTTTACAAATTTTATAGATTGCGTAGAAGGGAATCTCATTGTTAATTTTTCCGTCACCACTGCTAACGTTCCCATATTCTGACCTAGAAAACCTGATATTCATTGGATAAAAAGGTTACAAACATTTCATTAAAGCAATAAAAGTGTCCGCGAATGTTTTTTATGCGTTATGTTGCTGTTACGCGATAACAGAAATATACCCTTATCTAAAAAATAACAATACAAAAGGCCCATGTCCAATCAGCACCCTAATAGGGTATTTGACTACAAAAACTAATTAGTCCGTCAGTCAGATTTCCAAAAAATACTAGACACGTATTTTTTCTTTTTTCGTATAAACAAAACATGAAGACGACACAGTGCGTTGAAAACTCGTGTGACGTCACTGTACGACACTTTTTAGCGAGCAATGACGTCACCAGCCACCATTCCTGATCTTTGATGCCTTTTGTATTTGTCAAGTTTTATTGATTTTTATTTGATAAAACAAAATATACTTATCCAATATTTTTCTATAATCTGAATGATGGACTACACAGAAACGATATGGAAATTTCTGGTAGGCTGCCGGCAGAAGTCACCACCGAACTACAAGACTAAGTCTTTCCGCCAAGCGATTCGTCGTGTTCCGGCATGATGTCTGGTGAAGCCGTGTGGAGGACGGGTCTGAGCTGTTGTTACGATATGTGCCTGGTATGATGCGCCAAAAGTTGTTATGGCGGGAGTTTGGTCGTGAAGGGTTCGGTGGGGAAGAAGCCGTAAGGAGGACGGGTCTGAGCAGTTGCCAAAACCAAATGTTGTTGTGTTGGGAATTTGGTCGTGCAGGGTCTTCAGATCAATCTCCCTTTGGCGCACCATCGTTGGTCGGGTTGTTGGGTTTAACATTGCATCACCTCGCTCAACTGCCGTCTTCCCTCCTATTCGCTCAGTTTTTCTGAATGAATAGGCTCTTAATAAACTAGCGCGCTTTACTATCAACGATCGCATTACTGCTTACCATCAGGCGGGATTGCGGTCAAGCGCTAGTTTATTATTAATAATAAAAAATTGGTTGTCTGTAGAACTCCGTCTACTGCCGATATTTGAACGTGACAACGTCTATGCCTATGTTTCCGAGTATGGCTTCGGGCGCTCTAGGGGTGGGGGTAAAGTAGGCGTGGACTCCGTGTGGCGTCAGATTCGGCCGTTACGGTGTTTTCGAGAATGACTCCACGCCGTACCAATTTAATAGACGTTGTCACGTCAAAAAAAGATGGGGCAACCAAGTCATGCAATTATCGCGCACAATCTCCAAAATGCTTCCTATAGAACACTGACAGGCTGGCTATTCTTCGCCTGTGCTCCAGGCTTTGGAGAGCGTTTTGAACTAAATTTGAGTCGACAATAAGCCTCTTCGCACGCCTCTCCCGGTCTACCACGGTAAGAGGAGTGGGTCTTAATCTACCACGATGGCCTAGTTTGATGGGTAGATGTCACAAGTCTACAATTTTTTGCAAAAAAAAGCTCAGAATTTACAGTCTAGTCATTATCATGTGACGACTGTGTAAATTGGCGTTTTAAGGAAAGGACCACACTGGTTGAGTGAACCTGATTGGTAAGTTCACATATTTGTCAGTAACTGTTACGGACGACATCGCTGTGTTAAGACAAATAGTGATAGTGATAGTGAAGTAGTGACTATGATAAACGAATAAGTGAATAAGTGTACTATGATAAGACTCAAGTGCTTAGTTATAGAGATGTGTTAAATAGGACATAGGATTTATTATAAGATGTACCTAGCGAGTAAGATAATAATGTAAGGCGTCGTGGAAAGGGAAGTGGATTAGAAAGAGACGAAAGTCAGACACACCCCATCCCCACGGCGCTACCTGTTACGCCCCCTTAGGGCCTTGTATAAAGATCTGCGGCTTGCCGCTTCTGGCCTCTTTCGTCACTCGTCCACCACCGCAGCAAGCCGCCTGGGACTGCGGTACTAGTTGTACCGCGAAATAAACCATGTGAGACACTTCTATCCTTTCATTAAATAAACATCAATAATTATACAGTCCACCTCAACAGTAACCATGCAGCTCAGTTAGAGCATCGGAGCCTTAAGATTATCGGCTGCATGTCAATAGCTGTAGGTCGTAGATTAGGACCCCATCAGACGCTTACTTTGTGCAAATTATTTCATTACCACTGCTCCCAAAACGGTGAAGGGAAACATTGTGAGAAGACCGGATGTCCTAGAGCCAAAACTTCGAAGACATGTGTCATCTACCAAACCGCACTGAGAGGAGGCCTGTTTCCCAGCAGTGGGAATACTATGGGCTGATAATTATGTAATTCAAAAGTACCTGTAATTTATTTACATATACAGTATGTTAAGAAAACCCTGTCCGACCCGTGAAGGTGTTGTTAGGTGTCGATAACTGATTCTACTAATGGATACAAAACTAGGCAAAACTTTAAAAAAAATCCCCCTAAAAAAATAAATATTATTTCGCAAAAAGTGGTAACTTAATAAATGCGCGTTGAGCACCCTTCCGCGGGCCGCGGGCGGCAGGGCACACGGCACGTGGTCGCATCGCTATTCGCTCAAAATAATACCGGTGTTGTCACTTTTTTAAAAATTACCAAATTTCGGGGATATTGGAATTAATTCGCAGGAAAAAAAGATTATTTCAAAATTCATTTGTATTGGCACTATGATGATTACGTAAAATTTTATATTATATTTGGTCATGTGTTTACCTAACCTTTATTATCCTTATGGGTCGGACAGGGTTTTCTTAACATACTGTATACAGGATGTATCTGACATCGCAACGCAAACTTCGTGAAAAGGCTAGACCGCATGCCACTAATAAAATTATGATAGTCATTTATGTCGGTAATGAACGGTTACAGAAATAAAAATAATAAAGCACAGGTCCGTTCGTGTGTGGAGTACTGCAGCCACATTTGGGCTGGTGCTGCTAAGTGTCACCTGGCCACTGGATTCAGTGGAGAGGCGTGCGAAGAGGCTGATTGGTGGCCTTGATTTAACTCGAGTTGGGCTCCAAAGCCTAGAGCACAGGCGTAGAGTAGCCAGCCTTTCGGTGTTCTATAGGATACATTTTGGGGAGTGTGCGAGGGAATTGCACGATTTAATTCCCCCATCTCCGTTCCACCATCGGACGACCCGTCGTACGGCGAGTTTCCACCCTTATGTTGTTAACACCTCTACGATCCGGACGAAGCGTTTCGCCTCCTCCTTTATACCGCGTACATCGAGGGACTGGAACAATCTGCCGGCGGCGGTGTTTCCGTCGGACTACAATTTGAGTGTCTTCAAGGCTAGAGTGAATAGGCCCTTAATAAACTAGTGCACTTTACCATCAACGATTGCGTCACTGCTTACCATCAGGCGGGATTGCGGTCAAGCGCTGGTTTATAAATTAATAAAAAAAAATAAAAAATAATAGTGTTTAAAAAAAGTGTCGGCTCGGCCCTTGAACGTTGCAAGCGCGCCGCCGTGCGGGTTTGTAGGAATGCATATTACATATTGTGACATCTATCAACCCGCACTAGGCCACTGTGGTAGATTAAATCCCACTCCTCTCACCGTGTGGAGGCCTATGTCCCAGAACCATTATACACTGATTATGTTCTGTTATACAGAGTGGTGCTGACAATACGACAACAAATGAAAACACTATAAAAATATATCGAATTTAAAAAAAATAAGCGATATTCATAATATAAATACCAGGAACAAGCACAATCTTGCTGTACATCACACTCGTCTCCACAGAGTAGGCAACTCGTTCATGGATCAATGGATACACTTTTACAACAAGCTTCCCATGGACATTCGAAACTTACCCATTAAACGATATAAAAACTATATAAAGGCCAAACTTTGCCAAAGGGGGTATTATAAAATCTCTGATTATTTAGAAGACAAAAAAGCTTGGGGCTGAGCTGCTCGCTCTGTTAAGCATTTTTATTAAGCAAGATGCGTAATTATAACGTAAATTATTGTAAACATTTTTATTTTTAATGTCTGGACTTGAAAAAAGTCGTTGATACCTGAGTTTGTTTCGGCTATTTCTTCTCAGAGGTAGTCAATTAGGAAATGTCGACTTCATCTAGTTTAAAAAAAAAAAAACATATGACGTGTAAAAGTGATCAGTGGTCCTAATTGCTTAATTAACGATTTCATTTCATTTCATTTCATTTCACACGAACAATGCTAGTTCAAAAAAATAATCCTAAACCACAGAAAAAAACTTAGCATCAAAAATAAAAAAAAATGCAAACGGAATAGAACATCCTTTAAAAATATTGGTTCACTAACCTCCGATCGGCGACAGGCGCGACAGCGCGATCCTGTATCGACATGCTTTTTTCGCGCCATTATTATTAAAGTTTGGTACCGCAGGATGCGGATGTCATTGACCTGTAAGCGCGTCCCCATCAACATGTACATCATGTAGAAAATGTGAAAAATTAAAAATAATTTCTTGTGACTAAATTAATGGACATATTTATATGATTTTTATGGGTAGACTGAGAATCTGTTGAGGCACAAGATGTTTAATTTATTGTCGTATTGTCAGCACCTGTCTGTATATGCAGCGTTGGCAAACAACATTTTATATTCTCATGAAAGAATCACAAACGGGCATAGATTAAGAATTGAAATCCGACTTTAACACCTCGCAGTTAAATCTATTGTCATTTAAACCAACGTCTAACTTAGGCAAAATGACAGACAAAGTTAGTCGATAATTCATTATCAAATCCAAACTCTAACTGTTATTGTAAATTAGTTGGAATTATCTTTGAGAAACAGGTAATAAGGACAAAAGGAAATAGTGGTGTACATTAATCCAAGTCGGATATCTCCGCCGCTGGATTATCCAAATATCCGCCCAAGAACCGAAACGGATTTATGCGTAGCTTTTCTGGATTAAGAGATTTTGTTACCGTGTGATGTGGTAAGTAAAGTATATAGCTAATGTATATAGATTACGTGAGCTGTTTTATTATGTAAGATTGAAATATCTAGATGTTTTAATATTAGGTTTAGGTTTGCGTACTGCGTGATTTTCTATACGTGAATTTTGACAATGTGGTCATCGTAAACTACGACAGTCTGTATGTTTTAAAAGAGTATTCATTAAAGTACAATATTATTTCGTACAGTGTAAATGTAGTGAAGTATATACCTAATGTGATGCGATCGTTGATGGTAAAGCGCGCTAGTTTATTAAGAGCCTATTCACTCTAGCCTTGAAGACACTGAAATTGTAGTTTGAGAAAAAAAAAAACAACGACAAAAAAAGACTAACCCAACAAATAGATGCTTTACAGCAAGTAAATTGTGCTCACACGTGTGCCATGCAATGATACAATACTAAGAAATTAAATCTACACAATGCAAATGTAGTTTTGTCCAAGGTTCAGCAGGTCCAACAGTGTTCCCGAATACTAAGTTTAGCTCCTGTGTAGCAGCACCAGTGCCGAACACCAGCTGTCAGGGATGCAATTCCGTAAAGTACAATATTCTTGGCTACATAGTGTGTATTGACATTGAGTAAAAAAAAACAAACAATAAATTATACTACATCATCTGATTTACAAGTTTTCTTATAAAATAAATTATATAAATATTTCGGAATTGACACTATCAACTCAGCCTTGGAATCGCATTATATAAATGAGACCTCATTCTTCGGATCTGTATCCAATTTCCAATTCCCATCACAGACAATTCTTTAAATCGTAGCAAATCTCAACATCCTTTTTTAGCATCCGTATCCGCATTTCAAAGTCGATATCCGCGGCTTTCGAATCTTATATCCGCCAAGCCCCATCACTATTGCTAACAATGTAAGATAATCGCGTTAACGAGTGTTGCTTCCTAAAGGAATGGGAGAGAGGGAGAAAGCAGTTATTTTCTCAACTCCCCTTTAAATTTTATAGTTCGTCTTTTGTTTTGGGAGATAGATTGTTGTTGTTTACGTTATTCAGGAATTGTTCACGCGGATATTGAGTGTCGGATATTTGGATTGGTTCTAGATATAAATAGCTATGTCTACATCACTCATCGAGCATTATCGAATTATGTTGTTATACAAACACCCCAATTAGAATATTATGTTATAATCACAATACATACACTAAATCTTCAATTAAGCATATGTATATATGCATTGTTATTTATTTAATTAGTTATACCAATTCTTGGAAAACGAAGACCTTAACGTTCTTGGAATAAGATTTTTTGCTTAATTTGGTATATAATAATTAAATTTGTATGAATACAAGTAAAACTGTGATTTTAAAAGTCTGTACAAACAAGACAGTTAATATGACAATAATTTCCGTTGTTTTAATTATTTTTGGTATAAAAATGTACATATATTAAAAATGTTATTCACCGATTCAGTAAACGATTCTGAACAAACTATTTTCAGTTCGTTAATGAATTTACATGTTGTATACTTTCGTTAAAAGTAAATGCCATGAGAATTTTACAAGCTGTATCTCATACAATAAACTTCCAAATAATTAGAAGGATGTTAATGGCACCTATTAAAACATAAATTAAAATAGTCCTTGAAGGGAAACCATATTAGCGCGGGCTTGCGGGCAGTGAGCAGTGGGCAGCTCGCCGCCTGTCGATTCGGATCACAACGGCTCTTCGACCCACAACGCGCCGTCGACTCGGGTCTTACCAGGCGGCGAGCTGCGTCTTCCCGTGCATGGTCACCACTCGAGAACCCATCGGCCCCATCGGGCATCGGTCCTACGGGCAATGTGCCCGGCCCACTGCCACTTTAGTGTTGCAGTTCTTCGGTCTTTGTCGGTTACTCTCGTTCTTCTGAACCACAGGAACCTTATCAGTTCGTAATAATTACTGTGCATATTTCGACAACCTGGATAGCGAAGGACCATCCTTCGATGCCCCATATTCAACATCAGGAAGATGCGCAGAGTTACATCTACTTTATGCAACTCCAGTACCCTCATAATCTACCTAAAATGTTCCCACGGTCTGGACGAAATTTGGCACACAGACCACCACTCGATGAGAGGGAGTGGGCAATACTGCCCCATTGCTCCCATGTGTCTAAATAAATGCAAAACTGAGGTCACCAAGTGGCTCCTGACATTGATCTATAATAAGACTGAAGACTTATTAAATTGTAAATAAGTTAATATATTCATATTAATTAATTGAACACACAGTATGTAAAGAAAACCCTGTCCGACCCATAAGGATAATAAAGGTTAGGTAAACACTTGACCAAATATAATATAAAATTTTACGTAATCATCATAGTACCAATACAAATGAATTTTGAAATAATCTTTTTTCCCCGCGAATTAATTCCAACTTCCCCGAAATTTGGTAATTTTTAAAAAAGTGACAACACCGGTATTATTATGAGCGAATAGTGATGCGACCACGTGCCGCGTGCCCTGCCGCCCGCCGCCCGCGGAAGGGTGTTAACGCACATTTATTAAGTTACCTCTTTTTGCGAAATAATATTTATTTTTTTAGGACGATTTTTTTTAAGTTTAGCCTGGTTTTGTATGCATTAGTTATCGATACCTAACAACACCTTCACGGGTCGGACAGGGTTTTCTTAACATACTGTATATGTGATTTGTTATTGTACAATTTATTGTGTTTTTTTTTTTGCCCAGTGCAGGTTGGTAAATGTCACTTTTTTTTTGCTTCATGTCGGTTTCCTCACTATGTTTTCCTTCACCGTTTTGAGAGCGGTGCTGATAAAACAATTTACACAAAATAAAGTCCCTGATGGGGTTTGAAGTTTGAACCTACAACTTGAAAGTCGCTGCTGCCACTAGGCCACCTCTGCCAGTGGTGATGATTCATGTATTATTTTTATTAGATTCTCATCTTACTTAGTAATGAAAAGTGTTCACAAATTCTGTGTGCTCTCTTCTCGAATGAGCTCACACATTGATGAATAGCGTTTCAATGACAATCACTATGTCAGAGGTGTCAAACGTAACAGAAGCGCCACTATCTGTTGCCACGGTTGGACGAATCTAACGATTTATCCTTGTCGCTATCATGCTTCACATTAATTTAGGAGATCGTAAGTTAGGTCATGTGACTTGAAAGTTGGACACATACGGGCCACTGGTGGCCAGAGCGTGTGACTTATATTTTGTGTAAGCGCACTGCACAGGCTTAGCCAATGACACAGCAGTGTCCCTGATTCGACAGTTGTTTTTTTTTTTTAATTATAAAATAGTGTTTCACCGCAATCCCGCCTGATGGTAAGCAGTGATGCAATAGTTGATGGTAGAGAGCACTTGTTTATTAAGAGCCTATTCCATCAATAAAACTGATGAGCTAGGTGATTCAATGTTAAATTTAACAACACGACCAACGATGTCGCGCCAGAGGGAGATTGATCTGGAGACCCTCCACGACCAAACTCCCGACACAACATCATTTGGCGCATCACACCCGGCATACATCGCTACACAACTGCTCAGACTTTCTCGGTGGTAGGCCATAACATCGGCCGCCGGCAGAAGTTACCACCCCCCACACAAAGCATTGCTGCCAAGCGATTTGTCGTGTTCCGGCATGATGTTTGGTGAAACCGTACGGAGGACAGGTCTGAGCAGTTGTGTTGCGATGTGTGCCGGGTACGATGCGTCTAATGTGGTTGTGTTGGGAGTTTGGTCGTGGAGGGTCTTCAGATCAATCTCCCTTTGGCGCAGCATCATTGGTTGTGTTGTTGGGTTTAACATTGCATCACCTCGCTCAACTGCCGTCTTCCTTCCTATTCGCTCAGTTTTTTGAGTGACCTATTCACTCTTAATAAACTAGCGCGCTTTACTATCAACGATCGCATCACTGCTTACCATCAGGCGGATTGCGGTCAAGCGCTAGTTTATAATAACTAAAAAAAAAAGACCCATCCTTCGTACAGCTTCATGAGACATCATGCTGGAACACGACGAATCGCTTGGCGACAAGACTTTGCTTAGAGGGTGGTAACTTCTGCCGGCAGCCGATGTTATGGCCTACCACCGAGATCGACAACTGAGACCGGTGACCATCTTTAAATACCAAGATCTCTTCCTGCCTCGTAAAGCACGTTAAGCCATTGGTCGTGGCTATCGATCGGCGATCTGTGACGTCGAATCTGAGAAACAGTCATTCCTAAGGCCTTCTTCAATCTTGCTCAGTTGTAGGGTTGTGAACCTCAGACAGGCAGCCGCTCCATGTTAAATACTGACAGATGATGGCCTCCTTTCAACGTCCCAATGGCCTATTTCATTAAAATCTTTTCTAAGAAATCATCAGCGCATTTAATAACTCCTAAACGTTTTAATATCTCCGAGAATGGCCTCTCGAGAACAATAATTAAGCTAACGACTCAGCCGGATGTGACGCCATCTTGCGGCGCGCCGCGTAAACACTCATTTCCGGGGCCAACTGACAATAGGCTTAATTCCTTGGAGCTTTTTATTGTTTTTAAACTCAATACTTACATGTATTTTGCAGAATGAAAAATAATTGGTGCTCTGTGGAATGGTTTTATTATGTTTTAGAATTTTTTAGAGGTAGGTGAAATTTTCATTGTTTATGTGCGAAGGGCGGTTTTGGGGGACTGTCTTAAGTAATATTGACGTTCAGAGAGTGCTGATTCTGAGCTTTATTAGAAAAAATGACTCTTGTGTCTTTTTTTTTTAATTTTTATGTTAAACGTCTGAGTTTCTACATAATATACCTCGAGCTGAAGCTGAAGCTTGTCAGAAATTACGATCTTACACGGTACGACCAGACCAGTGCAAATATTCATATTCATGCATACAAATATTTGCACTGCGCGGGGATCGAACCTGCGCCTCCTTGCGCAGCGGCCGCGTTCGCTACCCTTTAAGAACTCAATGAAAGTGAGAATTTATATCCAGAGTTTATATATAAATTTATAAACTAGCGCTTGACCGCAATCCCGCCTGATGGTAAGCAGTGACACAGTCGTTGATGGTAAAGCGCACTAGTTTAGAGCCTATTCACTCTAGCCTTGAAGACACTCAAATTGTAGTCCGACGGCAACACCGCCGCTGGCAAACTGTTCCAGTCCCACTCCAGACTACTCTAATAGATATGACTTTATATACTTTTTATGCCGTTCAGCCCGCGGAATCAAGTTTCATAAGGGTGGATTTGGAAGGCGCTAGTAGTTTTTTGTTTTAATTTCACTTCCTCAGTGGATTTTTGTATAAAAAAAAATCTGCCCAGTAACGTCATTATCAGCATCATCAACCTTTTTATCGTCCCACTGCTGAACATAGGTCTCCTCTCATATAGATAAGGATTGAGCGTAATCACCACGCTTGCTCAATGCGGGTTGGTGATTTTAGACTTAAAGTCCAAGTTTCCTCAAGATGTTTTCCTTCCCCTTGTAATCAGTCATTGGTATCTATGATATACTTAGCAAAGTACATATAACTTAGGAAAGTTACATTGGTACTTGTCTGACCTGGAATAGAACCCGCGCACTCATAATTGAGAGTGCTGGCGTTTTAACCACTAGGCCACCACGACTATAGAAATATAAAGACAAAGCTAATTGACGACCCAGAGTTAACTCGAAACCGTCTCCAAAGCCTGCAGGTATTCTATAGGATGCATTCTGGCGAGTGTGCAAGGGAATTGCATGATTTAATTCCCCCATCTCCGTTCCACCATCGGACGACCCGTCGTACGGCGAGTTTCCACCCTTACGTTGTTAACACCACTACGATCCGGACGAAGCGTTTCGCTTCTTCTTTTATACCGCGTACATCGAGGCACTGGAACAATTTGCCGGCGGCGGTGTTCCCGTCACACTACAATTTGAGTGTCTTCAAGCCTAGAGTGAATAGGCTCTTAATAAACTAGCGCGCTTTGCCATCAACGAGCGCATTACTGCTTACCATCAGGCGGGATTGCGGTCAAGCGCTAGTTTATAATATATAAAAAAAAACCTTCACTTTGTAATCAGTCATTGGTGTCTAAGATACACTTAGAAAGTACATATAACTTATAAAAATAACATACACATACTTGAGAGGCTGGTGTTTTAACCACTAGGCCACCACGACTTATACTAGCAACGTAAATAACTCAATAAATGTTGTTGAACTATCCAACGCCATTTCTACTGTCAGTGTGTTGTATTCTATTAAAATTATTCCTTCGCCTTTGTGTCAATGTTCTACATCGAACTGTGAATTTGAACAGTCCGCACATCACATCTTGTGGGAGTCTATTCTTTGGCAGAATGAACGCAATATTATGTTGGATAGTGTACAAGTTACATCCGGAGTCGTTTATTATACGGACCTTATAGAAACTAGAACCAATTTCCGTGCGTTCAGGCGCTTTTGCCATACCTATTATTGGAATCAATTATAACAGCACATGCCTACTTAGGACCCATTAACTTAATCAAACTTTATTCCGTGGTGCTTGGCAATCTGGGCTTCTCCCAGTTGCAATAATGCCCCTTTGTGCCGATTGGCCTAGTTCTGTTCTGTGTCCTGCTTGTTATGGAGGGAAGTGGAAAATATATCTTTTTTCTTACTCCTCCTCTATTCTTTTCTGATTAATTTCGTTGCGGGACCCAAGACAGTTGAATCGTTTCTCCGGGACTCGTCGAGCTTCATTGCTCGGCGTTTTTCTGGCGGTCTCCACTGTTGATTCTGGCTTTCAGTAGTTGCAGTGGGTGGGAAAAAGTGTGGCGGGTTTTGTCAGTGTATTACGCAGTTACCCATCTGGTTAAACACGTACATCGGTAGCGAGTTTAACCACTTGGAAATAAAACCACAAACCTAATTCACGCAATGTTAAACTCACGTCAATATAGACCAGGCAAAACCGCACATCTATATCTGTATAGCACAGATTAATGCCCACTACAGATGCCTCGAATGGGCGGCAACCACAGCGAAAGCCTCTGGATCTGTAATTACTCTGTATTCCATTTGGATAGACGGAATGGAGGCTCGCTTTAGCCTGCGTTTAAGATGTTTAGGCGATTATCTTTGATGCGTTTGAAACGGAACTAGCTTTTACGGTACAGTTTATAAAAAAAGTAAGGAAGAAAAGTATTTATTGGGACTCGCAGTGAAAGGTCATAAAACTAAACTAAATTAAACACAAAAATAAAAATAAATTATACCTAAAAAATAGCAAAAAATTAGAAAGTGCTTTAAGAAGGAAAGTGCTGAGGTAGGAACCTCAGCGTAATGCTTCGATATTCAAAAAAGTAAATGTAACAGCGCTGATATTCTGATAGGGTCTGATGCATCGGAGGTTTTGACGGGAAAGCTAAGATGAGTGTCATGCGCGTTTTCATTGCACATTTAAAATTATTTATAGTGTCGTTTACTAAATAAAAGCGCGTGATTCTTGTAAAAGTGCATTCAGTAAACAATTCATAAAGAACATTGAAATATCGCAGCATAGTGGTCACATCATGACTTTTTCTAAAACCTCCCTCATAGACGGTTCCCGTGGCCGTCATTTTCAACTGCCATAGTCGATATCCGCCATTATTGTGAAATAAAATTTTCAAAGAATTTTTATAATTTGTTACACGTGTTATTGGCAAAATTGTGGTATCTATTCCACAGAGGCCATTGATCAAGAGTTGAGGTTGAATCTCACCTTGAAAAAAGAAGAAGTCTGGTGCATCGACATAACTAATGGACATGCCTTAGAGATGAGAATTGTGGCACTCCAAAAGACAGAGCGGACACGAAGTTTTGGACTAACTTTATCTTTCTCAAAATCGTCAATCATCTATGAGGAAAGAGATAGTGCTAGACCGAAAGAATAGGGCATCTCTCTCACTCTTTTCAAACCAAAAAATTACTACAGATTATACGCGTACGGCATGTCCATTAGTATATGTCGATGGTCTGGTGTGATGTCAGGGACAATCAGAGCGAAATATAAATATATTATTAATTAAGATATAGGTATAATTAGATAAAATATTATCAAATAAAATGAATAATTAATCCATCTTTACTCCACGCGAGACATACCTTTAATTAATTGTCGATCAGTGACATAATCAATCAGTATATCTTTTACTCTGTGGAAGTCATTAACATAGACAATATATATTTTTTTTTCGTTCTGTTTGTTCCGTTTGGAACAGGCTTAGGTCAGAGACCATACTGCCATGTCTTCAATAATTAATTTTCAACTATCCTAACTAATCTAATTTAACCTAACCTAAACCTATCTCCTTTCGTTTCCTGCGTGAACCGACTAGGAGGAAGATTTGGTACAAAGTCATGATGTGGCCACTATGCTTCAATATTTCAATGTCCTTTATGAATTATTCTCTGAATGCAATTTTTACTACATAAATCACGCGTTTTTATTTAGTAAACGACACTATAAATAATTTAAAACTCCATTGAAAAATGAGCGTGGCACTCATCTTAGCTTTCCTGCCAAAACTCCATAGACAATATTACCATGCGTATTTATAAGTCTATTGTTTTTTTTCACCAGGCTGCAGGCAGTCCAAGGAAACTATGCCATTCCTGGATGACAGGCTAACCAAAATACTCTTTGCACCTGAATAGGAAAGGCCTGTGATTGATGACGGGGATCATCAAAGATCACTGCGCGCTGAGTAAACATTTCCACACAATGGGTATAACGGACAGCCCTCTGTGCAGAACTTGCATGGAGGCTGACGAGACAGTTGTGCATTTACTTCTCGAATGTACAGGTGTCACCCAAATTGGAAGTTAAGCCATAGGGGCACCAAGATCTTACACAGATGTTCTCAACAAGCCAGGAGACTTAGTGGTCTTCTGGAGGAAGGTGGACTGGTTGGAATAACCGCCAACCTACGCACAATGGTCTACTGGAGAAATATACCTATGCTTCCATGATTTTCTTTTTTTGTCAAAAACTTATCACGTTTGCCTAACAGTCATCTGAACATCACGGTAAAAATGGCATATTATTCGCTATTTTGAAGTATCGTATTTCTTTTATAAGTCGTGGTGACCTAGTGGTTAAAACACCAGCCTCTCAAGTATGAGTGCGCGGGATCGATTCCAGGTCAGGCAAGTACCAATGAAACTTTTCTAAAGTTATATGTACTTTCTAAGTAGGTATATCTTGGACACCAATGACTGAAGGTGAAGGAAAACATTTTGCGGAAACCTGGACTTTAAGTCTGAAATCGCCAACCCGCATTGAGCAAGCGTGGTGATTACGCTCAATCCTTCTCTGTATGAGAGGAGACCTGTGCCCAGCACTGGAACGATAAGAAGGTTGATGATGATGATGGTGATGATGATTTAGAGTTTAGGAAAAAATCAAATGATAGGAGCACGTATAATCACGGTGTCAAATTGTAGAAAAAAAAAATTGCTCTAGCAGCATTATCCACGAAGAAAACAGCCGAATACATTTGTATATAGAAAGCACCACTAGAGTTCCCTCTTAACATAGAACGTCTATCGTTTATCGTTGTATTTCTTAGCGGTACTAATTTCTAGAGAATTTTTTATGATAATATTGAATTTTTGTAAGTTATTCATAACTAACCTGCTCCAGACAGCAATTTAACACATGATCAGTCTCGGGGCGTCACGGGCAAACCCCCATCGTCAGTTAGCGCTCGTCAGATATCTTAGGAGAACGCCGACATTTTGCTCGATGACTCCATGAGATTTTGAAACAATTCTCTTCTTAAGTATATTTAAGTGGGAGCCAGTGGGAAATACAAAGAGAGGGAGACCTTGTAACAGATGGGAAGATGAAATTATAAATACTGCTGACCAAAACTGGATGCAAACAGCACAATCCAAAGAAAACTGGCTCAAATTGGAGGAGGCCTTACCCGCAGTGGGGTTCCTACAGAATAACTTCACCAATACAATTTTTTCTTTCATAAAATTTAATCAATCATATAATAACTTATTTAATTTTAAACTGGACATACCGAAAATTGCGCAAATGACACCAACTAGGTTTTTAGGAATAATTATTGACGAACATTTAGACTGGAAAGCTCAGGTTGATGCTGTTTGCTGTAAGATACATAAATTTGTCTATGCTTTGAGACATATAAAGAAAGTCACCAATATAAAAACGGCTGTAATGTTATACCGCGCATACGTTGAGTCCACCCTACGGTATGGATTGCTTATGTGGGGAAATAGTAGGGACTACAATAGAGCATTTGTAGCCCAAAAAAAATGTATACGTGCCCTGTACGAAATTCCATCTGACGTTTCATGTCAACCTGTATTCAAGGAGCTTGGTTTGCTACCACTACCTTCATTATATATTTATAAAGTATGCATGTTTGTTCAAAAACATAAAGAATTATTTAAAACTGCCCAGGAAATAAGCTCTCGAAGTCGGCGTGATCAATACAGACTTGTGCTGGATGAGCTGCCCAGATCAGCGAAATATAATAAAAACGCACTGGCTATGTGTGTGCGATTGTATAATAAATTACCAAGTATGTTTAAAATGTTTAATTGTAAATTATTTAAAATTAAATTATATAAATGGCTCAATAATAATAACTTTTATACTATCAATGATTTTTTAAATGGAATTCCAATTTGACTTATTAATATTATTTCAATGTTAACAAATGTAATAATTTTGCATGCTTTAGGTACTAAGCAAAACATGTTCGGTCAAATATTTTTTTTTATATCACCTTGTATACCATGTTTTAAGCAAATAAAATATCTTATCTTATCTTATCTTATCGAAAGCTCTTATTCTAACATAAAACTTAAAAACAATGATAATAAAATATATATTTCTTTATCTTCAAATATAAACAAAAGTAGATTTTAAACTTGTGAACTAACATTTTCTGTAGAAAAGAAAAAGCTTTTATATTTTATGTTTTTTTTTTTTATTATAAATGTATAAGGTTAAGTTAAAGTTAAGTGGAATCTAAATCCATAAGTTATTTATAAGAAAATATATTAATGAATTTTATTACTACCTACATGTATATAACGTTTGCAAGTTACTTTGTTCAATTTTGATTTTCAATCGTAAATTTACAAAAAAACACTGAAATATGAGTAATTTGTAAATTTTTCCGGTATAGCGGTTTAGAAAAGCTTTAAAATGATGCCTCTTTTATGTATATTGATAAAGTATGAAGAAAGTTATGACGTACCGACAAAAGTAAGCCCTAAATTAGCCTAATATTAAATTATATAAATGGCTCAATAATAATAACTTTTATACTATCAATGATTTTTTAAATGGAATTCCAATTTGACTTATTAATATTATTTCAATGTTAACAAATGTAATAATTTTGCATGCTTTAGGTACTAAGCAAAACATGTTCGGTCAAATATTTTTTTTTATATCACCTTGTATACCATGTTTTAAGCAAATAAAATATCTTATCTTATCTTATCTTATCGAAAGCTCTTATTCTAACATAAAACTTAAAAACAATGATAATAAAATATATATTTCTTTATCTTCAAATATAAACAAAAGTAGATTTTAAACTTGTGAACTAACATTTTCTGTAGAAAAGAAAAAGCTTTTATATTTTATGTTTTTTTTTTTTATTATAAATGTACAAGGTTAAGTTAAAGTTAAGTGGAATCTAAATCCATAAGTTATTTATAAGAAAATATATTAATGAATTTTATTACTACCTACATACATGTATATAACGTTTGCAAGTTACTTTGTTCAATTTTGATTTTCAATCGTAAATTTACAAAAAAACACTGAAATATGAGTAATTTGTAAATTTTTCCGGTATAGCGGTTTAGAAAAGCTTTAAAATGATGCCTCTTTTATGTATATTGATAAAGTATGAAGTTATGACGTACCGACAAAAGTAAGCCCTTCGAAAGAAAGAAATAATATTTTTAGAATCAGGAGAGAGATTTACATAAAAAAAGTACGTTACAAAACAAAAACAATGATTTATAATCAAAAACTCAATTTAGCAACCTTAAAAAATACGATAACATAAACAGCCATCAATTTAACACCATTTACAGCGAAATACGAACAAAATTACTTACTGTAATCACCTTACTGTCCAAGAGCTCAAAAGCAAATGGGCCTGTCAATTTATTTTTATTTTTTTATGACTGTGGCATCTCGTAGTTGAACTTGAGAGGTCGTGACTACTTAACCGGACTATCCTGTGGCTGCCTTAAATGAATTTAAAACCTCCAGTCAGGAGCATCTAAAAACTAAGAGACAACATGCTAAGGGCACCCCCTGTGGGGTACGAACCTCGGCTTAGGGCGTCGCCGGAGAGAACACCACGGGACGGCTGGATCGAAATTTTTATTACTTATTAGTTCGGTTTGATGACCGCGGCGTTTCCTAGTACTAGCTCTGAGAAGAAACTCCATGGGAGAAACGGCCGAAACAAAGTCAGAGGTCATAGTCGGGAATTTATACAGTATGTTAAGAAAACCCTGTCCGACCCATAAGGATAATAAAGGTTAGGTAAACACGTGATCAAATATAATATAAAAATTTACGTAATCATCATAGTACCAATACAAATGAATTTTGAAATAATCTTTTTTTCTCGGGAATTAATTCCAACTTCCACGAAATTTGGTAATTTTTAAAAAAGTGACAACACCGGTATTATTATGAGCGAATAGCGATGCGACCACGTGCCGCGTGCCTGCCGCCCGCCGCCCGCGGAAGGGTTATTAACGGACATTTATTAAGTTACCTCTTTTTGCGAAATAATATTTATTTTTTTAGGGGGATTTTTTTTTAAGTTTAGCCCGGTTTTGTATGCATTAATAGAATCAGTTATCGATACCTAACAACACCTTCACGGGTCGGACAGGGTTTTCTTAACATACTGTATTTACTGGCCAGTCAATCAGACAGCTGTGCTATTTATAACAGACAGACAGACAGGCATAGAGTAGGTGCGAGTTGCTAGAAGTCTTCCAACTTTTTTTAGCTTATAATGTATTCAAAATATCATGGAGACACTAATTACGTTGAGTAAAGGGTCGACACAATCTTAAGAACAGTAATGCACTCATCACAACATACAAAGTACCGTCCCAAAACAAGAGCTTAAAATAAACCCTTTATTCTTAAAATATATACGCCTACTCCCCGAATCCGACCCACAGAATTTTTAAGAACAAACTAACCGACTTGGTTTTGCTAAAACTACCCTTATTTTCAAGTCCTTAAGGTCGGTGTGACGTGAAAATTTTACATTGTAATTCAAAACCATTTTTCATCTCTACCCCGCTCCATAAATTGTTAGTAAATACCATAAATGGAAGAATTTTGTTCATAAATAACAGCTATATAGCAAATTTGGGGAAAATTTCTTAGTTAAATTTACATTTTCAGGTGTTTTCTCGGAGGTCAGAACAATTTTAATATAGAAGAAAACGAACGAAGAATAGAATACAATAGGCAATCTTTCCAATTCAATTTAATATAGTTAATCCTTATTTAAGATACTACCAGACAAACTCTTGTCGCCAAGCGATTCGTCGCGTTCCGGCATGATGTCTGGTGAAACCGTACAGAGGACGAGTCTGAGCAGTTGTGTTGTCCATCTGGCGCAGCATCTATGGTCGTGTTGTTGGGTTTAACATTGCATTACGTCGCTCAAGCGCCGTCTTCCTTCCTATTCACTTTCACTTAAAAAACTAGCGCGTTTTACCATCTACGATTGCAGCACTAGTTTACAATGGCCTACCACCGAGAAAAGGTACCTAGTTCTAGAAGTTTGTAAATAATATCTGTAATAATATTTCGATGTTACTTTCATAAAAAATTATACCCATACAGAGTTTTTCATTAAGAGCGCTCGAATATTGAAATGAAATAAAACAATCTGTTTAAGTGATATCAAAACAATTTTTATTACATTTTAAATAATATTTAATGACATTATGTGTGGAAAATAATATCAGCCAAATGGCCACCGCGACTCCGCTGTAGATGGTGTGTTCAGGTGGACTAATTTTGAAGGACGTCTTCGCATAAATGGGGCTCAATTTCATGAAGGACGCGAGTTATGTTGACCTTTAGGGCAGCAATTGACTGTGGTTTATCTGCATATACTAGAGATTTCACGTAGCCCTACAAAAAAACAAAAAAATATCGAGCGGTGTTAAGTCACACGATCTCAAGGGCCAGTTGATGTCGCCGCCACGCAAGATGACGAAGCCCTCGAACTTCTCTTTCAATAAATATAATGTTGGTCATTTGGTTTTAGCTCTTGAGTAAATTGAACTTTATATGAATGAAAAGCCAAATCCCGGTGCAAAATTCGCCATGTTGATGTTGCAGAAAGACCCAGTTCTTGCGCACGACGCAGAATGGATTGTCTGGGGTTTTCTCGCACACTGACTCGAACGGCAACAATATTCTCCAACGATCTTGCGTTTCTTTGACGTACAGGAACTGCTGCATCAATCACCGACCAGATTGTCTCAAATTTTTTTTATCAAATGACTGATTGTGTACTCTGCAGGACGGCCATGAACGCCATAAATTGGACACAACGCACGGAACGTTAGGCGAATAAAGCACTAATTTTGATAATAAATTTTAATAATTTCTACGTGTTGTTGAAGCGTGTAGCATTCCATGGTGAAATGTCACGACTAAATATGTATTCATGCCAAATTTGACAGCTATTGCATTACCAAGATGGCCGCTATGCGCTGTCAAAGTTCGAGCGTCCCTATTGAAAAACCCTTTATAACAATTAAATGAATATCACACAAAAAGCTTAAATAAAACCAGTAAGCCATTTTGCTCCCAAAGGTAATGTTTCCTGTAAACTCAGCAGGAATCTTCCAATATCTGTAGACAGCATTAATTCTGTCCACGGAGTCAATTTAGGAAAGACAACCTCCTCTGAAAAACCTGCGTGTTACGCACTCAATATTGTGAAGAGATGTATAAATTGCAAAGACGGGGAAAATATTATATGAAAAATAAAACACATTTGTATAGAATTTTCATTTTGCATATTGGTGTTAAAAGAAGAAAATAGTGCAATGAAGTAAAGTTCACTACTCACCTCATTCAAATGAGCGCACACAATTCGAAAGCGACCTTTCTATTTTTAAGCTATTGCATAGCTTCTATCGAATCCAGAAATTCCGTAACGAAAAAACCTCACGCTCCCCATCGTCTAACGTCGTTTCAGTTCGGCAGTCTTCGGCGACTACATCTTTTGAAAACAATTTATAGATTCTCAAAAAGAGCATGCATATTGCAGGGCGCGAACTCAGTTCTACACACTTGCCATGTTACTGATAGTCGCGATGTGCTAAACTTGCGATTAATTTTCTCTCTGAAATAGGTCTTCTATAGAGATATGTCACAGATGTCATCGAGGTTGTCATGGCTACCCTAAAAACTTTTCATATAATTAATTATTAAATACTTTTATTCAAATTAATTTAGTAGTGTTTTTATAAAATAGCTTTTTTTTAACGGAAAAGCTAAGATGAATGTCACGCTAATTTTTCATTGGACTTTTAAATTATTTATAGTGTTGTTTACTAAATAAAAGCGCGTGATTTTATAGAGTAAAAAGTGCTCACGCGGCCGTTTTTTCAATTGTTGCAAGAATTCAAAAGACTGTCTTTAAATAGTGTTCAGACGATTGCTCAAAGTGTATTAGATTTCTTTAGTAATAGAAATGGCATTTCAATAATGACTTTCAACTGCCAAAGTCTAAATAGTCATAAATACGATTTACAAGATTCAGTTACGAGACAAACAAATGTGTTACTTCTTACCGAAACTTGCATGACGCATGATAATCCAATTGAAATACCTAATTTTAACTGTATTGTTCAGTTCAAACGAGATACTGGTTCAAAAGGTGGGGTAGCTATTTACCAAAATAAAAATGATATTACTAATATTATGACTCCGAATATTGAAATAAATATTGCACACGTTAGCGATGTTAATGTTAGGCGCTCAGTTGTTGGAGATATTTGTGCGTGCTTATGCAAACTTAGAAATGGCCTACAAATAGTTATGGTAGCAATTTACATTTCTCCGAATCCAAAATTGGACGAGGTAGAGCATTTTATTCATCGCACTTTACTGGAGTACACTGAAGAAGGCTCGAAAATACTTGGTACAAATGGTAATAAATTTCCACTTATCTTGGCTGGCGATTTCAACATTAACTTCGCTGATAAAAAATCAGAGCGGTTGACAACTTTTCTATCAAAAACATTGAATTTGAAAATGAATAATGATCCACAAGAGTCCACAACAAAATATGGGACCACCATTGACGCGGTATTTTCTAGGTATTTAGAGGATATTAAGTCGCAAACTTATGTTTCTTATTTCAGTTATCATAAACCTATAGTTTCAATGATAAATATTCCTGAATAACCAACAGCTACTGTAAGGTAATAAAACCCAAATGTATTGTAAAATAATAAAAATATTTTAAATAATATTAACTTTTTATTTATTTAATAAAAGAAAAATTTGTTTTCTTATCGGTCACCACGCTCAAAAAGTGTAATTTGAATTAATATCAAAGAAAAAGAAATACTGCATAAATAAAATAAATAAATAATTATAATTGCATAAATTGATACAAAATGCTACGCAATAGCTTTACCGCGGCAGTCCCCGAGTGCCACACGTCTTTTTTTGTTCTGGTTGGGAAAACATCTAATGACCTATCCCGCTCTTTTACTGACTAAAACCCACGCATGTTCCTTCATTTGCCTGTGCGCCAGGGCCACGGTTTCTTTATTAACCAACCCGCAACCCTGACCCATTAGGAATCGGCCTTCGTGGACCCCGTCATAATGTGCTGACATCTCTTTGAGGCGCGCGTGAAACACAACGCGCCGTCGACTCGGGTCTGGTTCTTACCGGGCGGCGAGCTGCTCGCTGCTCACCGCCCGCAACCCCGTGCCTACGGTGGTCAGGAGTTCCATGTCGCTTCGCAACCAGGGCATCTCCCGCGGCGGTATAAGGCGTAAGGGCGCTGGGATTCCCGCTCCCTCACGCGCTCAGCCTCCTCCTTTGCTAGCAGCATTGCTTCGCAGAAGGAGGTGACGGCCTGCCATTCACTCTTGCTCCGGACCATGGCCTGGACCAAGGTTGGACGCGAGAGGTCGCCGCCGATCGCCGCCACGAGGACACGGCGGTGCTCTACCCAAGCCGGCCAGAAGTCCAAATTCGAAAGCGACCTCAATTGTTTTTAAAGTAAATCATGACGGATTCACAACGAGACACCGTTCAAATTTCGAAGTGAACATTTTAACTTTAGATAGTCCTTGAAAATGATTTGTGCAGTATAAGTAAGTCTGCATTTGTGATAGTATTTTTTTTATTTTTTTTATTAATTTATATATATATCGCAAAAAAATTAAAAATGGAAAAAAATACTTTTATTCCTACACGGTACCTCTGTCTCGCTCTGAAATCTACTTAATTTGTATTGAAATAAAGTTGATAATAGTATGCAGAACTGCATCCGTACCATAGATACTTAGATACTGCTCGGAGACGAAAACGTTGCGATCAAATATTAATAGTTGTATGTATTTGATCACAGTGTTTTCGTCTGTTTCGTGTGCTTGGTTAAAATCTTATCTATTTCTGTCTACCTTAAAAATAAGAGAGGTATCATGTGCAAACAGTCAAGCTGAAATTTCTAGAAATAGGCACCGTTTATAGAGAAGGAGAGGAGTTGCTAGAAATTTCAAATGTAAGCTTTATCCCTTCTTTTTCGATAGGAAATCATCAAATGACCTTCCACACTCTGGGCGGAGCGGATGCAACAAGGGTCGGTTTTAGTCAGTAAATTTTTTTTTAAGTATTATTTACCTGTGCACCAGGGTCCACGGTATCTCTTTCAACAACCCTCAGCCCTGGCAGGCATCTGTCTTACTGGACCATGTCACGGTATAATGGCATCTCTTTGAAACGCGAGTAGATCTGAACGTGCCGTCGTTCCGGGCCTATGTAGTGATTACCCGGCCATCGGCAAAATGCTCGCAAGCCCGCGCGTATGGTGGCCGTGAGTTGGATATTGTCTCCCGTCGTTCAGGGCATCTTCTGCGGTCACTAGGGACGTGAACGCGCAGAGATTTCCGCTTCCGCGTTCCGCCTCGTCCTTTGCGAGCATTACTGCTTCGCAGAAGGAGGTGACCGCCTGCCATCCGGCCTGAACTCTCGCTCTGGACCGTAGCCTAGACCAGGGCCATATACGAGAGATCACCACCAACTAATAGCGGTACAAGAGCTCGGTGGTATTTCACCCAAACTGGACTAACTTCCACTGTATGCTCCACCGTGTCCTCAGGGCGATCCACACAGTGGTTAACCCCGGAACAGGAATCTTCCAAAGCAGCCGTGTACGGTGAGAATTTGCTTTAGTTATAAGGTAAGGGAATCGTGGTGCCTTTCTAGCCAGGGACTTATCGACGCAATTGTGGCGTGCCCAAAGCTTTACGCTTTGCGCCCTTAATTACCCCGTAGATAATAAATGTAGTCATGAAATATTTAAACCTTGTCGCCAAGATGACGACGCTTTGTAAATTACAGTAAATATTTCAGGATTTTAGCTTAACTTCAACTGACGTGACCACAATAACGGACAGACTGTGAATACATAAATCATAATGTATTTAAAAGCACAATTCCCTCAACTCCACAAAGTGGTAAAATTTTAATAAATACTTTTTAAAAAAATACCTTTTAGCTCCCACACATTAATTAGTATTCACAAAACAGACACGGGTTTACAAAAAAAAACAAAAAAAAAATAAACAATGGTGGACAACTTTTTACAAAACACCCTTCGAGTGCCTGAAGTGGGCTTAATCGGAAATTGTCGCTTGTTACCGGAAGCCAACAATTATCCCCCTCCCCCAACCCACTGGTCACCCAGTTTCCGTTTCAGATAACGCGCCTCTTTGTGCTCGTATTTTCTGAGTTGGAACAAATATTATGTGTGTCGGGAATTTTTAATACTGAACCAAATGGGTAAAATGGCTGTACATGTATCTGTATGTGTACGTGTGGGTAAGAGCTGGTGAAGCCGTACGGAGGACGGGTCTGAGCAGTTGTGTTGCGATATGTGCCGGGTACGATGCGCCAAATGTTGTTGTGTTGGGAGTTTGGTCGTGGAGGGTCTTCAGATCAATCTCCCTTTGGCGCAGCATCGTTGGTCGTGTTGTTGGGTTTAACATTGCATCACCTCGCTCAACTGCCGTCTTCCTTCCTATTCGCTCAGTTTTTTTTCTGAGTGAATAGGCTCTTAATAAACTAGCGTGCTTTACCATCAACGATCGCATCACTGCTTACCATCAGGCGGGATTGCGGTCAAGCGCTAGTTTATAATTATATAAAAAAAAAGAGACACTGACTTAAATTTAACTTAGTTTAACTAGATAGTAATTTTTTTTTTTAATTGGCCTCGATACCCTGGTTCACAAACTAAGTTAAATTTAAGTCAGTGTCTCTTGTTCTTTCTATTTCTTTAAAACAAAAAAGGACAGAGGACAAACATTAATATTTAGTTCTATCAAATAATTTAGGACCTGAAGGCCTATTCACGTCTGAAAAACGTTAAAAATGTAGTCACGGTCTCATCTGGGTGACATTTTTTTTTAATTTTAGTAATTATAAACTATTCATCATCAACCTTTTTTTACCGTCCCACTGCTGGGCACAGGTCTCCTCTCATGCAGAGAAGGATTGAGCGTAATCACCACGCTTGCTGAATGCGGGTTGGCGATTTCAGAATTAAAGTCCAGGTTTCCTCAAGATGTTTTCCTTCACCTTCAGTCATTGGTGTCCAAGATATACTTAGAAAGTACATATAACTTTAGAAAAGTTACATTGGTACTTGCCTGACCTGGAATCGAACCCGCGCACTCATACTTGAGAGGCTGGTGTTTTAACCACTAGGCCACCACGACATTTGCTCAAACTATTGCTTGACTGCAATCCCGCCTGATGTTATGCAGTGATGCCATTGTTGTTTGTTAAGCGCCTACTCACTCAAAAAAACTGAGTGACTATGAAGGGAGACGGCAGTTGAGCGAGGTGCTGCAATGTTAAACCCAACAACACGGCCAAAACATTGCTGCGCCAGAGGGAGATTGATCTGGAGACCCTCCATGACCAAACTCCCGACACAACAGCATTTGGTGCATCGTACCCGGCACACATTGCAACACAACTGCTCCGACCCGTCCTTCGTACGGCTTCACCAAAAGTTGTTGTATCGGGACACGACGAATCGCTTGGCGGCAAGACTGTCTTGTGGGTGGCAACTTCTGCCGGCAGCATATATTATACCGCCTACCGCCTTGTCAAAATGTAGGGAAATTAGTGTTACTTTTGGACAGAAAGTGAATTGTGCCTGAGAAATTAATAGCGTGTTACACAATTGGGTTGTATCCTAAAAAATAATTTAATGTCCATCAGATAGATTTATAAAAAAATATTGAACACGTATTTTTTATTTTTTCTCTCATTCAAATACTTAGAAAGATATATTGATTTGAAATGTCGCATGACGTCACGCCGTGCTACAAAATATACAACGGCGTGCCGTAATTAGCGCCCACTCCGTAATTTTAATACGCTATATGTCAGTAGTTTTTGGTAATTTTGACAAAATGAAAAATACGGGTCTTAATTTTTTTTATTATCTATCTTCATCATCAACAACCTTTTTTTTATCGTCCCACTGCTGGGCACAGGTCTCCTCTCATGCAGAGAAGGATTGAGCGTAATCACCACGCTTGCTCAATGCGGGTTGGCGATTTCAGACTTAAAGTCCAGGTTTCCTCAAGATGTTTTCCTTCACCTTCAGTCATTGGTGTCCAAGATATACTTAGAAAGTACATATAATTTTAGAAAAGTTACATTGGTACTTGCCTGACCTGGAATCGAACCCGCGCACTCATACTTGAGAGGCTGGCGTTTTAACCACTAGGCCACCACGACTCTCTTACCATCTTTATTATCTATGAGACGGACTAATTATTTTTTTGATTTTCATACCTTGGATATATCCCTATTATTTCGCATACTGTGAACTTTCTTAAACTTTCGAGAATTACCCCTCTGATATCTACATCAACCTATTACATACTCATACTTGAGACACTGCTGTTGTAACCACTAGGCCACCACGTCTTTACTACGGTACTGTAATAATATTTGTAAAATACAACAACCTCATTTGCGTAGTCTGGTAGAAACAATATTTCATAGCAAAATTGAGAGTGTACTTTACCTTAATTGCCTCGCTCGTTAGTACCATTTGTTTACATTTACAGTATTTAGGAAAGCGACACAGCACGACTGTTTACACTTTAATAATGGCCACTATAGCCGGGTAATGGTATTTGTATTTTGATCGTGAAAAATAATGTTTTTTTTTTAACAATTATAAACTAGCGCTTGACTGCAATCCCGCCTGATGGTAAGCAGTGATGCAATCGTTGATGGTAAAGCGCGCTAGTTTATTAAACCCATTCACTTAAAAAACTTACTGAATAGGAAGAAAGACGGCAGTTGAGCGAGGTGATGCAAATTTATAAACCCAACAACACGGCCAATGATGCTACGCCAGAGGGAAATTGATCTGGATGGACCATGATCAAACTCTCGACACAACATCATTTGGCGCATCGTACCCGGCAAGCTTCACAACACAACTGCTCAGACCCGTCCTCCGTACGGCTTCACCAGACATCACGCCGGAACACGACGAATCGCTTGGCGGCAAGACTTTGTCTGGTGGGTGGTAAATTCTGCCGGCAGCCGATCTTATGGTCTACCACCATTATATTGTGGATTTCTATGGAAAAATGTATCAAGAAGCAAGAGGAGATATTAAGTACATATTATTTGAACAGGTCGAAAATGTTAACCTGTGCATCTAATGTTAATATTTTATAATAATGACAGTTTTTGCTGAGGGTAGCTCGGAATGTACGTTAAACCGTCAGGCTTTTTATGGATGAGAAATCATGAAATGAACTCTCTGGGCCAAGCGGAAGGGCGCATCAGCCTTTTACTGACTAAAACCCTTCCGTGTTCCATCGCTTGTCTGCGCATCAGACAGCGGTCTTCGTGGACCCCGTCACGATAGCTGACGTCTCTTTGAGGCGCGCATAGAACACAAAGCGCCGTCGACCCGAGCCTGAAGTACGTGAAGCTTTAAGACTCAACTGTCATTCGTAGATGCTTTACAGCCATTACGTTTTCCACTTTACCAGTGTAACTGCTGATTTTGGCTAAACTTCGATATTTTCCGTGAAGCCACTGCCGTATGACCTCCACAACCCGAAGGCGATATTGAACCATTGCAGTTAGACCAATGGTTGGACTTTTGAGAATTCCAACAACCCGTATCAACTTCCATTAGATGTTCGTATAGCAACCGGGACCAACGGCGTAATGTCCTTTCAGAGGCACGACCAGACCAGTGCATATATTCGTATTCATGCATACAAATATTTACAATGCGCGGGAATCGAACCCGCTTGTCCTTGCGCAGTGGCCGCGCTCGCTACCACCACGGAGGCTGTCGTCGAAGTATTAAGTCATTTGAGTATCTATTTAAAATTGATTTAAAAGACACATACTTACTGAAAATGATATTAAGATATGTATTTATTTTTTCAAAAAAGGTTGATTAGTCAAAAAGGTCATGATGTTATTTTACAGATCTGACCTTTATCTTAAACGTTACCTGTTGAATAATTAGTGTCTTTATGCTGTTGATGGTATATAACAGAATTCTTATGTATCTGTAGATATGCAATCTTGCAATATTTAACGTGTTTTTAATATAATTTAAATTCTTAATTTTCACTTTTGTTACTTCGTGATTTCAGATACTTTTTTTGTTAAGGAATAAATGACTATGACTGTATAATGACTTTCATTGAAAAATTAGCTTCCATTATAATATCATATTTCTTCCTCGTTTTCTCGGTACGAGTTCCTGCATATTTTCAGCGCCACTGAAGCAAGCTTTTCTATTTAGAACTTGGAGCTAAAGAAAGGAATGGTCCTAATAATTTCTTATGCAGTCCGCCAGAGTAATTTACACTTTTCTCCCATAAAACCTTTGTACATTATTTTAACAGATTAGGATATATTGTTTTCTACGTTTCTTTTTTCCTGCTTCTTTTTTGGACGACGACGTGAAAAAGTAATCGCTCCCATTAAATTCAGCAGCTATTTTAGGGGCTGGGGAAAGATTTTCAAAAAAACACAAGACAGGTATTTATATCTGGCAACAGAGCCTTTGTACCACTTTTTAACTTACTACCTTAAAAACTGCGAAAAGCCCCATGGAAAATTACCTCCCTTCTTTTAAAGAGTAAAGGGTGGATTTCAAAAAAAAAAAAATGTCATAAATAGTCCGCATTCCAATTTTTAGTTTTCTAACTTGAAGCATTCGCAATTAGAAGACTTCTGGGTTTTATCTACCATACACGATTTATAGTTCCTACTCAATAACGTTAAGCTGTTAATCTCGGCTACCATAGGCTATATAAAATCACGGAGGCAATATGAGAGACGAATCAGTGGAAAATGTGAAAAAAATCGGAGAAAATTATTCATCTTTGAGGACTTCCATTGCGCGGTTATAGTTACTGAAAAAAACATGATATGAACTTCTTAATCGCGGTCATAGTAACAAAAATTGACGCGGACGAAGTTGTGGGCAACAGATAGTATTTAATAAATTAATGATAATCATAAGATGGTACTCTCGTTTTACTGCGGATCTCCTCATTTCTGATTTGATCACGCAGTGAACCCCCAAGCATAGCCTCTCCATTGCCCTTTAATTGAGCTTGAGTTTTCTTATAAGGACGATTGTTAGCGACCACGTCTCAGTTCCGTATGTCATCACTGGCAACACACAAGGATCGAAAACTTTACCTAGGTTTACCCGAAGAATTACAACACATAAGTCGCAATGGGTCGGGCACATAGGACCTAAGCCCAATGAGCCTACAGGTTCAAGGCGTAGTATGGGTAGACCCCGACAAGATTGACCGACGACTTGGTGAAGGTTGCGAGAACCACTTGACCTTTCGTCGTGGAGATCCTTGAGAGAAGCTTAGGTCCAGCAGTGGATGTCTTTCGGCTGAAATGACGATAATGATGATAAGATAGTAAATCTAAGCTGAATTAGCACTGATGGTTTGATCTAATTTGATTTGAGTTACGCAGTTGATTGTTGTAGATGTTTCCCGCGCACACTCTCCAAAATGCATCCTGTAGAACATTGACAGCCTGGCTACTCTACGCCTGTGCTCCAAGTTTTGGAGACCGTTTTTAACCAAATCTAGGTCGCCAACCAGCCTTTGTTCCATCTAACCTATTAAGTGGTGATGGTTGCAATCCGTGCATATAATTATGACAATACACGCAGGTGAAGTATTGATCTGTTCAACTACAAATAATGTACCGAACAGATGTACCTACTGTTATATGAGGAAATTAAGGTCATTGTGGTCAGCATTAGTTCAATATAACATTTTATTAATACTAAAACAATTATTATGATACTTTTACTATTCATTTCCTTTGCTATTCCCTGCCTTTATATTCCACCACACTAAAAGCTGACCTTAATGGAACCTTAACAAAATGTCGCGTTTTTATATCTATTATTTAATAAAGGGAATTAGAAAAGATGTGATTCTGAACACAATGAATGTATTATTTAAGTAATATCAATAAAGGGATTGTGATAAACAGCCCTATTTCTAATTTTCACAGAACATTGATTTTATTAGGATTTCGAGCTGATTCTATCCATAGTCACAGTAGGCTTATCAACTGATGCTTGATGAACTCATTACACTGACCACCATCTGGCTCGAAGGATCATGTTTACATTTGTGTTACGTTTTTTTTTTTAATAGTAATAAACTAGCACTTGACCGCAATCCCGCCTGATGGTAAGCAGTGATGCGATCGGTGATGGTAAAGCGCGCTAGTTTATTAAGAGCCTATTCACTCAGAAAAACTGAGCGAACAGGAAGGAAGACGGCAGTTGAGCGAGGTGATGCAATGTTAAACCCAACAACACGACCAACGATGCTGCGCCAAAGGGAGATTGATCTGAAGATCCTCCACGACCAAACTCCCAACACAACAACATTAGGTGCATCGTACCCGGTACACATCGCAACACAACTGCTCATACCCGTCCTCTGTACGGCTTCACCAGACATCATGCCGGAACACGACAAATCGCTTGGCGGCAAGGCTTGTACGTGTTTATGTTTGTGTCACATGACACTACGGTTAAAAAACATAGGGTTATTAAATCCAATGTTTGCTCGACTATCTAAGGATAAATTGAAAAATGTACTAACTTGGACATTGTTTCTTTAAACTATGTAAATCGGCGGAGAAGCTTGACACCGACTGCTAGTTTTATAATATAAGCAAAAACTGTAATGATGTAGCGTACGGCGTACGTCGTCCGGCGAGTACCCACTCTTAGGCCTCTGCCTCGAATCTTGCGTGCAGCAGGGCGGCGGCGGCGGCGGCCAGTGAGCGGCAAGATCTTATGTGTAAAATCAAACGGACCGGTTCTCGAAAACAGCGGCGCGGCAGCGGGGCGGTGGCGGGCAGCGAGCGGTGTACTTTTCGCGCTCGAATCTTGCGGGCAGCGAGCGGTGATCGAGCGTTAGGAATAAATTTGATTAAAAAAGATGTTGCCGCCATTGTTCAGACATTTCTTTCGCGAATAAAAACAAATATCTTGTCGACACAATCGTGAACACAACACTATGCGCTACGTTGTTGACACCACTACGACCCGGACGAAGCATTCTGTCTCGTCATTTATATCGTGGACATCGAAAGGCTGAAACAATTTGCCTGCAGTGGTGGTTTAATTATAATTTAAGTGACTTCAAGGCTAACGTAAATAGGCTCTTAATAAATTAGTGCGCTTTACCATCAACGTTTGCATTACTGCTACCATCAGCCGGGATCGCAGTTAAGCACTAGCTTATACAATATGTAAAGAAAACCCTGTCTGACCCATAAGGATAATAAAGGTTAGGTAAACACTTGACCAAATAAAATAAGCAATTTTACATAATCATCATAGTAACAATACTAATGAATGTTGAAATAATGATTTTTTTCCGCAAATTAATTCCAACTTCTCAAAAATTTTATTATTGACCCGCACGTGTATTAATTTATGGATTTTTGCACGTGGATTTTTTTTAAGTTTATCCCGGCTTTGTAGGCATTAGTAGAATCAGTTATCGATACCTAACAATAGCTTCACGGATCGGACAGGGTTTTCTTTACATATTGTATAATTTAAAACATAATCAGGTGTAAAGGGGCAAAAGTTTGTTCAGCTCTGACACAGATTGGGCTGATTTCTTTTTGATTGTAAATATACATACAAGCTTTGCTTCGTTCGAAGTATTGTCCTAAACCTGTTTAAAGATTCAATCTATATATAATTATATCAAGATATTATCTATAAGTTTTGACAGCACTTTACTGGCACTCCGTTCTTTATTCATTTGTTAAAAAAAGGTTGAACTATTCAATTATTTTTATTTCATTTATTTAATGACATCATAGGTATTGTATCGAAATCTTTACAAATAAAAAAAAAAATTGCAGAATAATCGACATAGATGAAAACTGAAATCATTAAAAAACACAAAAAGTAACAAAAACGACCACGCTGTCATTCGGGTACGCTCACGCGAATTCAATGCTTCTTCCCATCCCAGTTTTCACTTTAAAAAATATGAATATAATCTCACTTGATTTCTGAGGCGCTAACTTAAATACGGGCGTACACATCGAACGAACAGGTTTTTTTTTCTTTTTGTTTGGGATCGGAAATCATCAAATGACCTGCCCCGCTCTGGGCTGAGCGGAAGGGCGTGTCAGACTTTTACTGACTAAAACCCACCCGTGATTCTTCACTTACCTATGCGCCAGTGCCACGGTTTCTTTTTAACCAAGCCGCAATCCTGACGCAGGAGGCATCGGTCTTCGTGGACTCCGTCACCATGTGCTGATATCTCTTTGAGACGCTGAAACAGAAAGCGCCATCGACTCGGGCCTGGTCCTTACCGGGCGGCGAGCTGCCCACTGCTCACCGCCCGTCGGCCCGGAACAGGTTAACCTACGCTTGATGTGGTTGGTCTATGCGTGACCATCTATGCATACCCAGACCTCTCAGTATCTTGCCTCCATATCTCGTATAATAGGGTAGTTGATTAAAAAAAACTAATTAGTCCGTCAGTCAGATTTCCAAAAAATACTAGACACGTATTTTTTCTTTTTTCATATAAACAAAAAATGAAGACGACACAGTGCGTTGAAAACTCGTGCGACGTCACTGCACGCTACACTTTTTAGCGAGCAGTGACGTCACCAGCCACCAGCTCCTGATCTTTGATGCCTTTTATATTTGTCAATTTTTATTGATTTGATAAAACAAAATATACGTATCCAATAGTTGTCTATAACATGAATGACGGACTAAATAGAATCAATTTTTTTTTAGCCAGAAAACATCCCTATTCACGCAAAGGTAGTCAACCCTTTTATCGTCCCACTGCTGGGCACAGGACTCCTCTCATACAGGAAGGAGGAAGGATTGAGCGTAATCACCACGCTTGCACAATGCGCGTTGGCTATTTCAGACTTAAAGTCCAGGTTTCCTCAAGATGTTTTCCTTCACCTTCAGTCATTGGTGTCCAAGATATAGAAAGTACATATAACTTTATAAAAGTTGCATTGGTACTTGCCTGACCTGGAATCGAACCCGCGCACTCATACTTGAGAAGCTGGTGTTTTAACCACTAGGCCACCACGACTTCTGGTCCGTGCTGGTATTCTTCCCTAAAATCATTTATTTTGCCGAGTTTACAGAAACAGTGACAGCTATTGTAATGAAAACAATTCATTAATCTTGAAGTATTAGGCAGTTACTGTCAGTCAATTTTAGCTCGTGCTTGTCATAAGGTACTGTGGGTAGACAGAGATTTACAAGAAGATGTCAAGGAATGGCGTATGCGATATTATACATACTGCTGGCTTGAATGGAAATCAGAAAAGCGATTTGTGTAACAATACAATTGTTAAAATATGATGCACATCAGAATGTTCGGCCAGTCGAGATAGGAAGCTGGCTGCTACTCTTGGTTTTAGTGACCATTATGTGATACATAAAAATGCCAGCCAAAGAATTTGTGACAGGTCTAAAGTTAGTAGCATTTATTTATGGTTGAACGACTTGATATGAGAGCTGGCATCTTTTGATGACATTCTGACTGTAGCTTCACAGTATATATTTGAAAATGTTATGTATGTACATAAAAATATATCAGATTTTAAGAAAATAAGCGATATTCATAATATAAATACCAGGAACAAACACAATCTTGCTGTACATCACACTCGTTTCCACAGCGTAGGCAACTCGTTCATGGGTCAATATGTCCACTTTTACAACAAGCTTCCCATGGACATTCGAAACTCACCCATTAAACGATTTAAAAACTATATAAAGGCCAAACTTTGCAAAAAGGGGTATTATAATATCACAGATTATTTAGAAGACAAAAGAGCTTGGAACTGAGCTGCTCGCTCTGTTAAGCATTGTTATTAAGCAATATACGTAGGTAATTATAAGGTAAATTATTGTAAACATTTTCATTTTTAATGTCTGGACTTGAAAAAAGACGATGATCCCTGAGTTTGTTTCGGTTATTTCATCTCAGAGGTAGTCAGTTAGGAAATGCATGCTTCAACTAGTTTAAAAAAAAAAACATATGATGTGTAAAAGTGATCAATGATCCTACTTGCTTAATAAACGATTTCATTTCTTTATGCGGCACATAATCGTCACTAAAATGGAATAGCAGCCAGCTCCCTATCGTGACTGGCCGAACGTTCTAATTTACAGTAAGGGTCAAAAGTGTACTACCACTTTTGAACTTTATTGCACTAACTATAAGTGTCAAAAGTGGTACTCTACTTTTGGCCCTTATTGTACATAAAATATGGATTTAGATTTAAAAACTTATTTTCATTGAATTACTGTTAGGTTTTTTTTTTTTTTTTTTTTTTATAAATACTAGCTACCTCCAACGTTATTGGAGCCTTTTTTATAACTATACCCTTTCATACCAGTTCTCGCTATTATTCCTCTCGCACTTTTATTCCGCATACTACTTATCTTTCTGTCATTCATCGTCTTATAGTCTAATGGGTGGGACTCCCATTTTAGTGTCGAACTTTCTACTTATTTTTTTTTTTTTTTTCGTTTGGGAAAATAATTATAAACTAAAATATTTATTTATTACCTCTAACTTATTATACGCACTACAACACACTATTATTACTACGTTACATAATTTTTATTTCTAAACTATTATTACTTATAATTAATTATTTGTAGTCTATTTCCCTATGCTTAAAATAAATATACACAATATCTAGTAAACATAGTATCATTATACTAATTTATTTCTATTAATTGCGGTTTCGGCTATTTTTACACAATAGTTTAAGAACAATTTTCTATTCTTTCCTCGCATGACTTCTGCAATGTTGTTTTTCCTCAGGTTCACGTCAAGCTGCTGCTCCAGATCATACCGCATTGCGGCATAAGCTGGACACTCCACAATCAAGTGCGGTATGGATTCGCTCACGCCTGGATCACAGACGCACGATGGACTCCCCTTACACTTAAAACGATATAAGTATTCGGAGAATCCACCGTGCCCCGTCAATACCTGCGTGAGCGTACCCGTTGGGCGAACCTGTCTCACTATACGATAGGCCGCTATGGCATCCGGAAAGAACATCTTCGTCACCGAGGCCGTCGCTCCAGACACATATCTCCGATTCCATTCATCGAGCGATTCCATTCGGACCTGGCGTCTGATGAATGAAATCGGACACAGGTCATAGTCCGGCTTCCTCCGCAACGACAATGCTGCCTCCTTGGCCAGTTCGTCCGCCCGCTCATTTCCTGGCAAGCCTGCGTGGGCCTTTACCCAGAACAAGGACACAGCTTTGTTCTGCGTCGAGGCCTGAGCTAGGTTTCTGCGCGCTTGCACTGCCAGGGGATGAAGCGAGCCATGGCTTGTGAGTGTCTGCAGTGCGGACATTGAGTCACTGAACAATACATAGCTCGCCTCCTTGCGTTTGAGGATGATGTCGGTCGCTCTGCAAATGGCTAGTAGTTCCGCCTGGTAGACTGTGCAGTACGCGGCGAGGCTAAGTTTGAGGCTCTGGATTTCCCCAACATTATCCCACAAGGATAATGCGGCTCCCACCTTCCCCTCAATCCTGCTGCCGTCAGTGAATATTCGCACTGTCTGCACATTACTGTTAGGTTACTTAGCAGTAGGTATAGACAACTTTATTATTTCTAAATGCGAAACCTGAAACACGTGTTCACTATTTTTATACAGTACGTTAAGAAAACCCTGTCCGACTCATAAGGATAATAAAGGTTAGGTAAGCACATGAGCAAATATAATATAAAATTTTACGTAATCATCATAGTACCAATACAAATGAATTTTGAAATAATCTTTTTTACCCGCGAATTAATTCCAACTTCCCCGAAATTTGGTAATTTTTAAAAAAGTGACAACACCGGTATTATTATGAGCGAATAGCGATGCGACCACGTGCCGCGTGCCCTGCCACCCGCCGCCCGCGGAAGGGTGCTTAACGGACATTTATTAAGTTACCTCTTTTTGCGAAATAATATTTATTTTTTTAGGAGGTTTTTTTTTTAAAGTTTAGCCCGGTTTTGTATCCATTAGTAGAATCAGTTATCGATACCTAACAACACCTTCACGGGTCGGACAGGGTTTTCTTAACATACTATATAAAGAATTTATGTACAACAGTTCTGGAAAAATCACAAAGTTATGAGCTTGTTATGTGACCTGGTTGTCCCTACAAAAATATGGTGAATGCGCCGCTACCCCGCTCGCGGAAGCCCTAGGACACTATGATTCGCTGTGAATTGTCCGTACGCTCGCTAACCACACTGCATCATTTTCTGAATATACACACATCAAAAGTGTCTAGGGATCAACATATATTTTTGCAATAACTTTTCTCCTGATTGATATTAATTAAAATTTTCTTTAAGGATTCATCAAATAAAGTGTTTTCGTTTGTCACAGTAACGATAAACCAAGTCACCTTTGCATTAATAAAGAAATTTGCCATTTTCCTAATAAAGGGATATTTGACATTTGAACCACTAACACAAAAGTTCGAAAAAAAGACTGAAATAACAGTTTTCTCTAAAATTTTATTGGGTAACTTAAACAATTAATAATCCGTGTTTCTACCGCGAACACTAAAAACACAAGAACATCGGTTTGGCATACTCAAAATGAGTTCATCCAAATCACGCTGTGGAATGGCCGCCCATGTTCGTTGCAACAACAAAAAAAGGTCTTCTTGCTACTGGATACCCTCCATATTCGGCAGAGCTCTTCTCTGTAGCATATCCCATGCATGCTCAATCGGGTTCAAGTCTGGCGACTGAGCAGGCCAGGTAGGACATTGATGTTAGCTGCGGCGAGAGTCTGTCTTACAACTCTTGCGGTGTGCGGTCGTGCATTATCATGCATTAACTGAAATAAGGGACCGTTTTGCACTTGTAGAGGAACGATGACGTCTGATACAATCGTCTCAGCATAAATTTGAGCGTTGAGGTTGCCTCTGATCCAAATCAACTCAGTTCTTCCGCCGATCCAAATACCCGCCCATACTATGATGGTTCCACCACTATAAGGATGGACTTCCTGGCAGGATTTTAATCGCTGTTGGCGTCCAGGGGTTCTCCAGTGTCGTATACGTCTTGTATCCGGTCTTATACCAAAACGAGACTCATCAGAAAAGCACACGAAACGCCATTGTTCTTCTGCCCAATTTCTGTGTTCAAGAGCCCATTGATATCGAATCCTACGATTGTGCATTGCTATAGGTGGTACCCGTAGCGGTCTTCGGGAATGAAGGTTCACTTCATGCAAGCGGTTTCTGACTGTTTGGTCGCTAATTAAGTTCCCTGAAGAGTGATGAAGTTAAGACGAGTTAAGATTTGAATGTATCGGTCTTGCCTCCGTGTGGTGCAGCGATACCGTCCTCCATGGCGCTCAGCCACGGTACCAGTGCTTCGGTAACGTGTCCAAAGTCGACTGATAACACTCTGACTTGTATTCAGAGCTAAAGCCACAGTACGTTGCCGGGAACCAGCTTCTATCATTCCCACGGCTCTGAGCATTTCTTCCCTGCTTAAATGACGTCGCCGCTCCATAATAACGTTGGTTTTAATCAGTAGTAGGGAAACAGTAGCACTAATAATGTCTTCAATGCGTTGTATGTTTTTATAGGGAAAATATTGACAGCTGATTTTCATCTTTTACTCGAATTTGATTCACAGTTCCTGATTCAAATTATGAAATGCACCAAAAAGGATCCATATAAATTTATAAAATCATAAATTTATTACAAAGCCACATCTCAATCTCAAGAAATCCGCATAAAAATGCTTGATCCCTAGACACTTTTGATGTGTGTATTTGGGAAAAATTATTACATGGTGCAAAAATTATTGGAATCGATTCGGTTGCTTATTCTGAACAAACTGTATTGAACAAAAAATATTCAGGTTTCGTGTAACAAATAAAAATACTTTGTAGATGTGACCTGTGTGTCATGCGCGTACGCTTCTAAAAGCCAGTGCGATTAAAGAGTTTGTATCCGACGTTCGAGTCTTATTTAACAACTAGCTGTGCCCCGCGGTTTCACCCGCGTAAGCTTCGAACCGAAAGAGCCAAGTTGATATAAAATAAGCACCTGTTAAAATAATGGGAGCAATATGTATGTACGTCCAAGTTTGCTCCCGTTTTCGCTACATTTTTTGTTCCTGCTCTGCTACTATTGGTCATAACGAATTGTTTTATAGCCTATGTCCTTTCTCAGGCTATAGACTGTCTGTGTACCAAATTTCATTATAATCGGTTCAGTAGTTTTGGCGTGAAAGCCGGACAGACAGACAGAGATACTTTCGCATTTATAATAGTAGCTTTCCGCCCGCGGCTTCGCCCGCGTTAACTTCGGTTATATCGCGCTTTTTAGATTTCTCTCGGGAATATCAAATTTTTTCGGTATAAAAACCCTACCCTATTATTTAATCCGGACTTCTAACTTTACCTCTGCAAAATTTCAAAGCAATCGGTTCAGGAGTTACGGCGTGAAAGTGGTACAAACAAACTCACTTTCCGATGTATAATATTAGTAAGGATATATTTGGTGTACACATACAAATATTCCAGTAATCTCCCTTGGGCACCAAAAGTAGCCTATGATAGTAAAAATCAGGTCGATTGATTGCTTAGCTATGGCGTGAAGGAAGGACAAACAAACAAACAAAATTCGTCCCCGTAGAGCAAAAAATCATCAAGTCGAAAAATCATGTTTTGAGATAATGAATTTTAAAGTTTTTAAAAATAAGATTCGTTATAGCTTTGACTAGCCATTGCATATCTTTATGTTTTTAGTTTTTATTTAAAGGGAAAAAAATAAAGTTTATATTAAAAGAGGTATAATGCATGAAAATCTTTTTGTAATTAAGAAAAACTAAAAACATCAAACTAGTTAACTATTCTTTAGACAATCTCTGACGTAGTTTTGACTTAGTTAACTGTCGACCTTAGTTAGTGATTTTTCACTTAGCTTCAAATTATCACGAAAGGAAATAACACGAGTTAAGTAAAATGGAACTAACTGTTACATTTACTAATTTTATATTGTAAATACTCATTATCTAAATTTTGAAAGCTTGTGTGGTAAGTTATTGTTTAAATAGGACATGGATAATGTAATTAAATAATTTTTATAAATGTATTTAACGTTTATTAAAGAAAATAATACAAAAAAGTAACAAAACACTCACATATTTCAACAAAATGAAAAAAAAGTGCACCAACCGCATGCAACAGAAAAATTACAAAAAATATTATTCAATAAAGGAAATTTAACTTTATTGCTCCACTACTTCTTCTTCTCCCGTGTCTGTAATATCTGACCCTAATATCCTATCAATTATTTCTTTACTGTTGGTAAAGATTGATACCATGGGTGGAGCTCTTGTGGTATTATCCCTTTTGCACATAAGTTGTTAAGGTCCTTCTTTTTTGATTCTGAAATGGGCAGAGGTGTGGAATAAACTGAAGATAATTTATAATTATTTTACTCTTCGATATGTTCCTGTGTAATTTGACCATCCATTATTTGCTCTTATTTTCTCTTTCGAGTTATAAATGAAGTTTTTGTTGAGCAGTCCAATACATAAAATTCTAAATAAGGGTAATTATGCCTATATCGAAACTTAACATGACCTGGGTATTTTCTCGCAAAACGTAGACATTTAATTATTAACTATTTAATTTTATTGCCTTCTGTATCTCTATGTGTGTTGCTTGCAATTTTTTCATATTTTAATTCCTTAACGATATAAGGTGGCGCTAAATCTCGGTTTCTTTTAGAGCGAGCACGCTCCATAATTGATTTCCAGTCATTCATGGAATAAACAGGTGTGTGTCTTTGCTGTCTTTCTATCGCACTATGCATGAAATCCACTTCCATATGAGTGTGACCACTTTCTAAATATTTTTGTTCAATCACTTCTAGTTGCCAGCCTCTCAAGTATGAGTGCGCGGGCTCGATTCCAGGTCAGGCAAGTACCAATGTAACTTTTCTAAAGTTATATGTATTTTCTAAGTATATCTTGGATACCATTGACTGAAGGTGAAGGAAAACATCTTGAGGAAACCTGGACTTTATAAGTCTGAAATCGCCAACCCGCATTGAGCAAGCGTGGTGATTACGCTCAATCCTTTTCTGTATGAGAGGAGCCCTGTGCCCAGCAGTGGGACGATAAAAAGGTTGATGATGATGATGACTTCTAGTTGCACGTCCGATCTTAGTATTAAATGAATTAAAAATGCCGCAATAAATTGGTTTCTATTTTGCCCAGCGCATGTGGCACTGTAAATGGTGACTTCTTTAACATTGTTTGGTATCTGACTAATCCACCAGTTCATTACACTGGCAATTTCCACTCTGCCCCTTTTACCAATAATCTCATTCCAAGTTATACAAAATGCTTCATGCGGTAGTTTAGCTGTGTGAATTGTGTAGTTTCGAACATTTATTTTCTAGTGTAATATAAAATACCAACTCTACTGACTGGTAGGTATATGCAAAGTAGACTGCATGTCTGCCGTTACAACTAGGTAATTTTCATCAATAATTGATCACTGTTTGTCAAACTCTTTCGCTTGCTGTGCTTCAACTTTTCTTAAAACATGTAAATCATATTCCTCTTTCAAATATTATTAATATTTCCGGACGTCCGGCACTATCATAACGAGTGCATGTCATGCATAAGTCTTTTTTTGGGGTGGTGGGTAAATGCCAAAATGAATTTAGACCCAAATATTGTCTTATAGACAAAAATGAACATAGTTCTTCATTCAGCGATGTTAGTTGCTCTTTATATAATTCGTAAATTTTGGCGATTGAGAGTTTACTATCCAGGTACTGTCCCTTACTTTTCTTTCTGCAGTAATGAGATTCAAGCCGGGAAAAAGAGTTAATGTGGTCAATAACTTTTTGCTCAGAATCTAAACTGGTTTTGTTGTTTGTAACTCGAGAACTACGCCCATCCTTTCCTGTGTAATTACCCAACTCATCTCCATACTTTAATGCTTCGTTTATTGGTCCATTTGAAACACATAAAGTTTTTTTCTTTACAAACTCTTATTTTAAAATCATTTTTATCGAAGTAATACATATATGTAGCAGTCCTGTTTTTTTGAGTAGGAATTCCAACTAATGAAAGTTGGTTTTAATACGTTGAGCCACTACTTTTGAAGTAAAAATTGTTTCTGTGCAGTGAAATTGATAATTTTCCAGTATGCTTCCATATTTTAAGACTTTCATCGTCAGAAAAATGATCATGACACTGGTACCGGCATTTTACATAGCATTTTACGGGCTTAGGTTTCTTTGCTGGCAAACATTCCCTTTTTTACCTAAATATGGCAAACCGTTTTTTTTTATTATAGTTAGCTATTTTTCTCCCACTTGCTAGGATCGGGTTTTTTCTAATGCGTAGGTTCGATGATATTGTTTGAATTAAAAGAGTTTGGAATTGGCTGTTCAGTAGAATCCTGGTTGTCTAGTCACATTAGTGGTTGAAATAAAAATTTAGAATTTGTTTTTTGAGGTACTGATTATTGCTGATTCCTTGATTCAATATTTCCATTGTTGATGTGAATATTTTGTGAAAATTCCTTAAATAGCCCCTTACTGTATGATATACTTGCTTCACTACCGCTGTCACTAGAAGAGTTTGCAACATACACTCGTCTTTTCTTTTTGCGACGTCTATCCTCTTCACTATCTGGGAACGCGCGCCGCGGTATGTCGTTATAATAATAGCGACAAACTAACTAACTCGAGACGAAATTTACCTTAATTGTAACAATGTATCACAAAGTCGTATAAATAATAATCAAAAGACTTTAATTATTATTGACTATAGATCTTATGTTTCCCTTTTAAAAGAAAAAAAAGGCTTAAATTGAGTTAATTATTTTTCGTTCTTGCAGTGTAGTACAATTCATTCAAAAATGAAGAGTGAGTATTCACTATATCGAGTTAGTTAATTTTCGCTTTCGTTCGTTATAGCAAACTGTTGATTTCAAATAATCACTAAATCATTATAGTGATTTTTAAATTACTTCTTGACATATATATGCGTTCATAATTTAATGGAAAAGTAAATAAGTCGACTTAATTTTAAGCTATGTTAATTTTTTGTAAATGGATAATAATTAATTAAGTTAGTTATTTCTACCATTATGATGTGGCATCCAAGGTGTAGGATTATTTACTATTCACATTTTGTGAAACAAAAACGAAGGCAGCTAGAAAAATACCGGTTAGACTGATATGTAGAGAAAAAAAATATGATATTAATGATATCGATAACTTATTTTGGTCATTTTTGGACTTAGTTAATTTTCGCTCTACGGGGACGAAATACACTTTCACATTTATAATATTAGTATGGAAGTATCATCATCATCATCATCTCAGCGTTAATCCCATTTGCATCCGTAGCTTTTCAGCTTTTCCACAACCCGAAGGCGATATCTAAGCATTGCAGTTAGACCAATTGTTAGATTTTTGAGGGCTCCAACAACCCGTAACGACTGCCACTAGACGTTCGTATGGCAACCGGGACCAACGGCTTAACGTGCTTTCCGAGGCACGACCAGACCAGTGCAAATATTCATATTCATGCATACAAATATTTGCACTGTGCGGGGATCGAACCCGCGCCTCCTTGCGCAACGGCCGCGTTCGCTACCGTTACGCCACGGAGGCTGTCACATGGAAGTATGGATTACGTACTTTATTTATTCACGAAGACAACAATTACAATTTACAACTTTTGAAATATACACGTGTCATATCAAGGGCACTCTTCTTTAGGTGATATAGTACCCTGAGAATTGATAACAAATTTCGGTTCCATCTTCTTTTTCTTCTCCTTCAACCTATAGAAGCTCACTGCTAGACAACAAAGGCCTCTGCCAAGGCTCTCTACAATGACCGGCCATGTGCTGCCCTCATCCATAGGCTTCCAACGACCTTCACGGCCCACCTTGTTGGCGGCCGCCACTCCAGAACCTTACTGCCCCATCGGCTATTAGTTCTACGAGCCACGTGCCCCATCAACTACCACTTGATTTCAGCGATCCGAATTTTCACATCCACATGTTACTTAAATTCAAGTTATAATAAACGTGTCAACGTGTAGATCAATAAGTTTCTACGGTACTTGCCAATATCACGATAAAGAAAAGGCAGAATCTCATTGGTCATCAGAAAATTCGACCGAATTGCTTTCAAAAGGAAAAGTGCACATAAGGCAACGCAAAACGGTTGGCTGATACTTTACTATCGCTATCGCCAACCAACGTTGGTACTAAAAATTAACCAGCCCTCTGAAGAAAATCAGAAGGTTGCGTGTTCAAATCATGCCGGAGTTTCCAGTTTGGAGGTATTTGGAACAAGAGTGCAAAGTTTACACATTCTCCATATAAAAGGGAGGATCCTCCGACCACATGGGTGTTGTGTCTGGCGGGCACTAGACCGACGATTGGTGTTGGGAAGGTGTATGTATGCTAGTTGCACATTAAACTCTGCTTGCAAGATGCAGGATTTGCGTGACATTTTTAAGAATTATAAACTATTGCTTGACTGCAATTCCGCCCGATGGTAAGCAGTGATGCAATCGTTGATGGTAAAGAGGGCTAGTTTATTAAACCTATTCACACACACACACACACACACACACACACACACACACACACACACACACACACACACACACACACACACACACACACACACACACACACACACACACACACACACACACACACACACACACACACACACACACACACACACACACACACACACACACACACACACACACACACACACACACACACACACACACACACACACACACACACACGGCACGCACGCACGTATGCGTTCTATCTCTAATAAATATTATATAGTATTATTATAATATATGTAATAATCTAGAAATTGTAAACTGGAGGAGCGGAATCACTTAACACAAGCAAACAATTTGCTTAAAAGGTGACTCCAAACATAACGTTGATGTTATTTACATATGTGTTGAAAATAAACTATTTTAATTTTTTTTTTCTTTTTTTTTTAATCACTTATCTTAGTGAATAGGAAGGAAGACGGCAGTTGAGCGAGGTGATGCAATGTTAAACCCAACAACATGACCAATGATGCTTCGCCAGAGAGAGATTGATCTGGAGACCCTCCACAACCAAACTCCCTAAACACAAAAATTTGCGCATCGTACCCGGCACACATCACAACACAACTGCTCAAACCCGTCCTCCGTACGGCTTCACAAGACATCATGCCGGAACACGACGAATCGCTTGGCGGCAAGACTTTGTCTGGTAGGTGGTTTCTGACTTCTGCCGGCAGCCGATATTATGGCCTACCACCGAGAGGGTGTCTTATTTTAGAATTTGCTTTGCCATAATCTGATATAAGAGTGAGGTAACGTGTGTGATTTAATCCAGTATTAATCCCAGTCGCATCCGTAGCTTTTCAGCTTTGGAGTCTGGGGTCCGCTTTACCAATCTAACTGCTGATTTTGGCTAAGCTTCGATATTTTCCGTGAAGCGACTGCCGTCTGACCTCCACAACCCGAAGGCGATATCTAAGCATTGCAGTTAGACCAATATTGTTAGACTTATGAGGGCTCCAACAACCCGTAACGACTGCCATTAGATGTTCGTATGGCAACCGGGACCAACGGCTTAACGTGCTTTCCGAGGCACGACCAGACCAGTGCAAATACTCATATTCATGCATACAAATATTTGCACTGTGCGGGGATCCCGCACCCGCGCTTCCTTGCGCAACGGCCGCGTTCGCTACCGCTCCGCCACAGAGCCACAAATCCAGTATTGTATTGTAAAATATTTAATACTAATAATGTTTTCTTCTTATTGTTTCAGGTAAGTTTCAAAGCCATTCTATTCAATGTTTCACGTAAGTTAAATCGTCGAAGTGTACCTAGCTGTCATCTGGGAATGGGCCCAGAATACTGGCAGCATTGCCACGTTTACTGGCAACGCAAATGCTTTCATAAAAGAACGAAGGTTATTTTTCTTCTCAACATCCTCACTTAGTGCCCTATTATAACACGTTTATCCACAAAAAAGGAATGTTCTGTTTTTGTGCTAACCAGTAAGAAATTGGAACGGACGTAAAAATATCGAGGCAGGGTTTTATTGCACACTTGACTTTCAACTTTCGGTGTATAGCCGAGCTTTGAAAATCCAAACGAGCGGATAACAGGTCGTCAAGAAAGAGACGCTACTGAATTTTCAGCCTTCGGCTCTGAACAGAGCATTGAAAATTGAGTACCCACATCGTAGCGTTAAAAGGCGACTGAACCTGGGTTACAAGAGGTTTCAAAGTTATTTTAAACTTCACCATTTTCTGAAGTATCGTTCTAAACCTGTTTTAAGATTCAATCTATCTGTTTTGACAGCACTTTTCTAGGAACCCTTTCTTTATGTATCTGTTAGAAAAAGATAGAACTTTTTATTTTATTCATTTTCATTTAATTTATTCAATGACAACACATAGGTATGTAATGTTTAGAAATAAAACAAAATTTGCAGTCGTGGGACCTGCCTGCGACGTGGAAGCCCCAGGTTCGATCCCCGGCCAGGTCATGATGGAAAACGATCCTTTCCTGATTGGCCTGGGTATTGGATGTTAAAGTATATATGTATCTATTATAAAATATAGTATAGTTGAGTTAGTATTGGGCTAGCTCAATCTGTGTGATTTGTCCATACATATATATATATATTTTAAAACGATCACTGTGTTTGGTCGGTCACGCTCACGCGAATACAATACTTTTCCCCGCCCAACAAAAGTCGCCAAAAAAGTTTAGACTTCCAAACAATAAATAAAAATCAAAAGTCAAAATAAAGCTGAAGAGTCTGTTTGTTTGAACCCGCTCTCAAGAACTACTGGTCCGATTTGAAAAAAACTTTTTGCGTTGGATAGCATATTTTTTTTTTAATAAATAAATAAATATATACGGACAAATCACACAGATTCAGCTAGCTCCAAAGTAAATTCGAGACTTGTGTTATGGAATACTAACTCAAAGATACTATATTTATAATAGATACATATATAGATAAACATCCAAGACCTAGGCCAATCAGGAAAAGATCGTTTTCCATCATGACCTGGCCGGGGATTGAACCCGGGGCCTCCACGTCGCAGGCAGGTGTGTTGACCGCTGCGCAACGGAGGACGACAAAACGACGAAGGCATATAACATTACGCTGCGACCAATAGGAGCGGAGCCTATAAAAAAAAAACATCAAAACCTACGCGGGTGAAATCATGAGGCGCAGCTAGTGTTAGATAAGACAGTCCTCGCCCGCCCTTTGCAGCTTCCTAATGCTTTCGCTAGGAAGAAGAACTCTCTCTCCCGTCTTTATACAATAATAGCGACTAGCCCCGGTTTCGCACGGGTTCAATGTTGACACTAAATACACTACAGAAAAACTGTGAACTTTGTATAAAAAACATAGCGGCCCGCCGCATCCGCCGCCGCGAACATGATGCCCCGTAATTTTTAAATCTGTAATATCTTCGAAAATATTCTCTTAAATCATATGCTGTAAAGGGCGATATAGATCTATATTAAATAAACAATGTATTTAAGGTATTAAATTGGATAATTATTAATGCTGTAATTGGTTAAAATCGCTTCGAAGTAAATTACAAAGAGAAATGTTAGTATATTCATAAAAGATAGACATAAATACCATCTCGGACTTTTCTGTAGAGCTTTTCAATGTCCAATGTACCTTTTCAAAAATCCGCTACGCAGTTTTTATGATTTAGTCATACAGAGACATAGGGAAAGAGAAAGCGACTATGTTTTATATTAGTGATTATGTATGTAAAGTAACTAACAAAACAAATAATATTGAATTAAATTATTTACCAGCTAGCCAGTTATTTTTTTTTTTTTATAATTAAATTATAAACTAGCGCTTGACCGCAATCCCGCCTGATGGTAAGCAGTGATGCGATCGTTGATGGTAAAGCGCACTAGTTTATTAAGAGCCTATTCGCTCAGAAAAACTGAGCGAATGGGAAGGAAGACGGCAGTTGAGCAAGGTGATGCAATGTTAAACCCAACAACACGGCCAACCATGCTACTCCGCAGGGAGATTGATCTGAAGACCCTCCACGACCAAACTCCCAACACAACAATATTAGGCGCATCGTACCCGGCACACATCGCAACACAACTGCTCAGCCCGTCCTCCGTACGGCTTCACCCGACATCATGCCGGAACACGACAAATCGCTTGGCGGCAAGGCTTTGTCTGGTGGGTGGTAACTTCTGCTGGCGGCCGATGGTATGGCCTACCACCGAGAAAAAGTTAACCACGCCATTATACCAAGAAAGACAAAAAAGAAAACACAATAGAAAATAATATAAGTAAATAAAAACATATTACCTAAATTTTATTTAGGTAATATGTAAAATGCCTCATGGTATAAAAGGCGTTATAGCTTACATATTTATTTCGGATGAAGATATGTGTAGATAACACTAAGTTCGCTTTGAATACTAAGACTTTCCAGTACTCGTCGTTTGAAGACGGCGGCTGCAATGACCATAATGACACCAAGGAGTCTTCCGAATTCGCTCATTTGATGAAAGAGAAACTTTTTTTTTTTAATAATTATAAACTAGCGCTTGACTGCAATCCCGCCTGATGGTAAGCAGTGTTGCAATCGTTGATGGTAAAGCGCGCTAGTTTATTAAACCCATTCACTTAAAAAACTTAGTAAATAGGAAGGAAGACGGCAGTTGAGCGAGGTGGTGCAATGTTAAACCCAACAACACGACCAACGATACTGCGCCAGAGGGAGATTGATCTGAAGACCCTCCACGACCAAACTCCCAAGACAACAACATTAGGCGCATCGTATCCGGCACACATCGCAACACAACTGCTCAGACCCGTCCTCCGTACGGCTTCACAAGACATCATGTCATCCAGCTAGTATATCGGAAAATTAGACTTTATTGTCCCACACACTGGGACGTCATTACGTTACTCGAGAGGTAGTTGCTAAAAAAACAGCGCTATTGACCATTGGTTCGTCTGAAGTCATAACATTTCGCTGAGCAACGACTTGCACCCAAATTACGTAACACAATATTACTCTCAATTTAACTCATTTTAAAGCAAATTGGCAATTCTTTGCTCCATATATTCTAAGAATTTGTTTGCTTAACAACGTAAATATCGCATTGAATATTGAAGAACTGTCAAATTGAAATCCATTGCTACTCATGGGGTGTTACAAAATTACCCTTATGTTCTTGCACAGATGCGACGCACCGCTTAATTTTTTATACTTCTAAAAACAAGTAGTTTTTATTCTGCATGTATGTTCTTTGTTTTTTTTTTTTTTTGTTGTTCTTGTCTGGATGGTTGTCACCTGCCAGTGTCACTGGAGCATCGTGGATGACAGACGGATATTTTGTACATTGTCATTGTCAATTCTCAAATAAAGTGTGTTGTCTTTGACTTTAGCTCTGAAATCAAAAAAATATTGTTTATAATTTTTCGTGTTTGAGTACGAGGCTTTTGAGTGCATTATATTTTGTCTTTTTTATTGTTATTTAACTGCAATATATCTTTCGTTTCTACGGAATACACCATTTTTCTTTCTTTTTATCCAGATATAAAGATGAAGACCTATTGTTTTTCGTAAAACGAAAATATAATACCGCATTGTGTGTCTCCTAATGGAATCATATACAGAATGATGTAAGCTATCTCAAATGGAGTTTGGATTATCCTGATTAAATTTACATGCGATTTGAATGAATACGGCGGAATATTCGTTGAAATTCCTCTTATTTCACTGAGCTGTTCTATCATCTTTTAAAAGTAATAAGAGTGCTAGTAACACAGAAGCACGCTAGGACAACCCTAAGGTAGATTGTCAAGAGCAGGTCTGCCCAGCTTGGGCGTAGCACTTCCATGTCCTCATGGCGGCAATCGACGGCGATCTCTCGGGTCAGGCGTTGGTCCAGGCTATGGTCGGAAGCAATAGTGCATGGCAGGGCGTCACCTTCTTTTGCGAAGCAATGATGCCGGCAAAGGAGGAGGCAGAGCGCGTGAGCCGCCGCGCCTTTAGCCACCGCAGAAGACGCCCTGCTCGGGAGACAACATCAAACTTCCAGCCACCATAGGCGCGGGCTAGCAAGCTGCCCCCTGCTCGTCGCCCGGTAAGAACTAGACCCGGATCGACGGCGCTCGACAGCGCGTTTTGTTCCGCGCGTGCCTCAAAGAGATGTCAGCTGCAGGTTATTCGAAAGAGATTCCGTGGCCCTGGCTCACAGGCAAGTAAAGGAACACGGGTGGGTTTTAGTCAGTAAAAGTCTGACACGCCCTTCTGCTCCACCCAGAGAGCGAGAGGTCATTTGATGAAGCAACTAACTAATTACATTACCTTAATATTTAATAGCATCTCTACTAGTACCTCGAACGCGTCGAACACTGCGTTTGGTTACTAGTATAGACATGAATCTATAAAATCACGTGAAATTAACTCATCAATTATTTACAAACACATATAGGATCTTTGATCCTGATTATTACTAGGTAAGCGATAAAGCTGATCATAACGAGATATAGATTATACCCATCTGAAATGAAATGAAATGTAATGAAATCGATTATTAAGCAAGTAGGACCACTGATCACTTTTACACGTCATATTTTTTTTAACTAGATGAAGCCGGCATTTCCTAACTACCTCTGAGAAGCAAAAGCGAAACAAACTCAGGGATCATCGTCTTTTTTCAAATCCAGACATTAAAATAAAAATATTTACAATAACAATATGTGTTTTCTTTGTACATAACAATCAATATACATGATATAAAAAAATCAGTGATTAAAATGTCACAATTGTCGCATAATTGCGCATATTGCTTGATAACATTGCTTAGCAGAGCGAGCAACTCAATCCCAAGCAAATCTGAGATTTTATAATACCCCTTTTTGCAAAGTTTGGTCTTCATACAGCTTTTAAATCTTTTAATGGGCAAGTTTCGAGTGTCCATGGGAAGCTTGTAAAAGTGTATTATATTGATTCATGAACGAGTTGCCTACTCCTGGTATTTATATTACGAAAATTGCATATTTTCTTAAAATTCGACATTTAAAATTTTCAAATATATATTGTGAAGCGACAGTCAGAATGTTCACCTCTTTGAATTTTTCTCTAAGAAAATCTCTAGGACCAACGTTGTAAATGGCTCAAACAGCCCTTTTCTGTAAAACAAAGATGGTATTGATGTCCGCACAAATTCCCCAGAGAAGAATCCCATAACTCATAAGACTATAAAAAAACTAGAATAAACAATTCTGGCCGTATCCACATCAGTTATTTGTCTAATTTTCTTAACAGCGAAGGCGGCAAAACTGAGTCTACCCGACAGTTTCTCAATGTGAGGACCCCATTGTAACTTGGCGTCAATATTTTACCCAAGAAAAACTGTCGACTCGACAGGGATCAACTCTACTCCATTCAGTTAAACATTGGTACTTAGCTGCCTAACATTTGGCGTAGAAAATTTAATGAGTTTTGTTTTTTTTTTTAATTTAAAAGAAGATTATCTACATTAAACTAATGGACAACTTTAGAAAGTGCATTGTTAACTTCGTCAAAATTTGCTAGCTGACGGTTAACTTTAAAAATAAGAGAAGTGTTATCCACGAACAATACTATATTGTGATTATCGCTCACGTGATGAGGTAGGGCATTCATATGAATTTAAAACAAAAAAAGGACCTAGAATTGAGCCCTGCGGAACGCCCATTGGTGACCGCAGATCCTGCAGATCTCTTGCCATTAACATCAACCCTCTGAAATCAATTATTAAGATAAGAAGTGAGAAGGTCGTGAGCTCTGTCCCTTAAATCATAATGGTACAATTTCTTAATAAGAGTACTATGATGTTCGCAATCAAAGGCCTTGACAAATCACAAAAAATACCAAGAGCATCTTGCAATTCCTCCCAGACTTCAAATATGTTCTTTAGCAACGCCACGCCCGCATTTTTAGTTGAATGACCCTTTGTAAACTTTGTAAATTAAAGTGCGTCCACAACTGTTTCAAAATTAATTTTTCAAAAATTTTGCTCAATGTTGGTAACATCGAAATTGGCCGAAAATTCGTGGGCTCAGTAGTACTACCAGATTTGGACAGTGGAATTACTTTGCTAAGTTTCATAAAATCAGGAAATATACCAGATGTGATACATGAATTTAAAACAATTACTAAGAAAGGTGCGATAACATCTCTTATTGAAGCTACAGTATATACTGACAAACCCCAATGATCGGCAGTTTTTTTTTTACAATAAGATCCTTAAATGATTCTATAATGTCTTTAGCAATCACAAATGTAAATTTAAAGTGTTTGTCACATTCTGGAACACATTCTTCTAGTATGGCGTAAGCAGAAGTGGAGGAAGAAGACAAAATGTTTGTTATTATTATTGGGGTATTAGTAAAAAAAATCTCAAACTCAGTTGTTACCTCGAAGTCCACCTTTATATCTTCATCGTTAATTTTAAGATGGAAATCGGGATTTCTATTGTTTAATATATTTATAGAAACCGATTACATAGAAACGGAGAACAGAGAACGGACGAAAGACGGAGAACAGTGTTATGGCGTAGTCTGGGAGAAATAAAAACAATCTCAACAAAATTTAGGTTTGTCAATAAACGTTAGGTCAGTACTCCGTAAACTCCGAGTCATTTACGAAAACAGACGTACATTTTACTACAGCCATCTTATTTGACATTCGCGTCTTAGAACGCTCATAGGTCAACAAACTGTGAGATCTGACGCTTCGAAATTTGAAAAAGACATAAACATTAAACAATAATGGACATTTGAAATAGTCTATGGCTTTATAGTGCTGCGACAGCATGAATTTTATGTGTCGATACATAAAAGCAAATACGACAAAATCATAATTTTCTCGTATTTGCTTTTAGTTTAGAACGCGTACAGGACTATATGAGTTTTAATATTTGCATTCTATTTAATGCCTGTTTTTTCTGTGATACTGTTAAATTCCCAAGCAATTTTAATATTTTTTCATTTTACAAGTGACCAGAGTTGTTAAGACATGTCAATTTGCACCTTTTTTATTATTCTGGATGGGAAATCATCTAATGATCTCTCCCGATCTGGGCGGAGCGGAAGGGTGTGTCAGACTTTTACTGATTAAAACCCATCAGTGTTTCTTCACTTGCCTGTGCGCCTGGGCCACGGTTTCTTTTTTAACCAACCGGCAACCCTGACGCAGGAGGCATCGGTCTTCGTGGACCCCGTCACGATGTGCTGACATCTCTTTGAGGAGCGCGTCGAAATCAACGCGCCGTCGCGTCGACACGGGCCTGATCCTTACTAATAGCGTAAGATACTATCAATGTCAACACGAGTAATTTTGAAGGATATCTTTAATCCATTGCTTTATATGGAAATCCATTGCTACTGATAGTATGTTATGCAGTTACCCAATCATAATCATACCCTGACTTAACTCGAGACGGTCTCCAAAGCCTAGAGCACAGGCGTAGAGTAGCCAGCCTTTCGGTCTTCTATAGGATGCATTTTGGGGAGTGTACGAAGGAATTGCATGATTCAATTCCCCCATCTCCGTTCCACCATCGGACGACCCGTCGTACGGCGAGTTTCCACCCTTACGTTGTTAACACCATTACGATCCGGACGGAGAGTTTCGCCTCCTCCTTTATACCGCGTACATCAAGGGACTGGAACAGTTTGCCAGCGGCGGTGTTTCCGTCAGACTACAATTTGAGTGTCTTCAAGGCTAGAGTGAATAGGCTCTTAATAAACTAGTGCGCTTTACCATCAACGATTGCGTCACTGCTTACCATCAGGCGGGATTGAGGTCAAGCGCTAGTTTATAATTTTATAAAAAAAAAAACTTAAAACATAATTTTAATTAAATACACTTATCGAAACAAATTCATATTACGCTCCTTTGTAATAACTTCACAAGTTCTGGCCTTACAGACTTCAGTGCCTTTTTCAAAGCTTTTCATAGAAAAGAACGCTGTTGTTCACAAATCCTTGAAATTAATGAGGAATTAATTGCGTAGGTGATCATTAAAAGAGGGGCTTTTTAACAAAACAGGTTGGGTGAGGACGGTATAATGGCCTGGCCCTTGAGAACTTGATTTTGTGTTTGAATAAAATAATTTTACGGGTGAGAGGAGATGGACGTATTTCTTATTGTAAAAACAAGATTACTAAACGAACGGGATGGAAAATTAGTACAGACCAGCATGGGAATCGCGTAACACACTATAAGTACCTATATGTCGGCCAAATTCGATTTTATTAATAGTTAATTAGTTGGCTGGTAGGTATTGCCTGATATATTAAGGCCGTCTTTCTACAGACGATAGCACATCAAGCTACTGCAGTCTGCCTGATTTCTTTATTAGATTTTTAACTTCATAGCTAAAGCATTAAGGTGTGTTATCAACTTTTTATCATCCCACTGCTGGGCACAGGTCTCCTCTCATACAGAGAAGGATTGAGCGTAATCATCACGCTTGCTCAATGCGGGTTGGCGATTTCAGACCTATAAAGTGCAGGTTCCCTCAAGATGTTTTCCTTCACCTTCAGTCATTGGGATTAAGGTAGTAGACCATAAAAATCTGCTGCCGGCAGAAGTTACCACCCACCAGACAAAGTCTTGCCGCCAAGCGATTCGTCATCTTCCGGCATGATGTCTGGTGAAGCCATACGGAGGACGGGTCTGAGCAGTTGTGTTGCACCAAATGTTGTTGTGTCAGGAGTTTGGTCGTGGAGGGTCTCCAGATCAATCTCCCTCTGGCGCATCGTAGTTGGTCATGTTATTGGGTTTAACATTACATCACCTCGCTCAACTACCGTTTTCCTTACTATTAACTAAGTCACTCAACATAGGATTTTATTTTATTTTAATATATAAATGTAACTAGTGTAAGATTTGTTGGTTGTCCTAAATAAATAAATCAATATATAAATAAACTAGTGCGCTTTACTATCAACGATTGCATTATTGTTTACCATCAGGCGGGATTGCGGTCAAGAAGTAGTTAAAAATTAATGAAAAAAAAAAAAAGTTAGGTTGGGAATATTTGACAGTTTTGGGTAGCTTGAACTGCAGTCGTATGTACCTTTCTTGTGCGAATACTTTAAATAAAAAAAACCTTGAAAGATATCGTCAAACTTCAGGGTCTACCTACAAGTATTTCCTTAATCACTAACGTTTTCCTGATTATCCTACATCTGTTGTTAGCCACTAATGGCACATTTAGTGACAAATACTATGAGGTCAGACGGCCTCTTTAGAGGTAACCTCAAGAGTGTTTCACACACTATTTACCCTTGTGTTATCCAATGTAGATGGTACCAATGTATTTACATGTATGTGTAATAATCAACATGTCTTAATTCTTCCATGCTAACCCGTTGGTCCCAGTTGTCATTTTTATTTTTTAGGGTTCCGTAGCCAAATGGCGAAAACGGAACCCTTATAGATCCGTCCGTATGTCACAGCCATTTTTTTTCCGAAATTTTAAGTGCTATACTGTTGAAACTTGGTAGGTAGATGTATTCTATGAATCGCATTAAGATTTTGATGCAAAAATCCATGCTCCCCATACTTAGAGCTGAAACTCAATTTTTTTTTTTCATCTAACACATACGTGTGGGTATCTATGGATAGGTCTTCAAAAATGATATTGAAGTTTCTAAAATATTTTTTTTCTAAACCGAATAGTTTGCGTGACAGACGCTTCCAAAGTGGAAAAAAGTTGGTAACCCACCCCTCTAACTTCTAAAATAAGAAAATCAAAAATAAAAAAAAAACATATGATGTACTATAAAAACTACCAACGAAAATTATTTTGAACGAGAGTTCTAGTAAGTAGTTTTTTTAATACCTCGTAAATCGTAAACCGCTTATTACCGCGTACTCTTTCATACAAATAACATAAATCCTTTAATTTCATAAATTAATGGTACGAAACCCTTTGTGCGTGAGTCCGACACGCACTTGGTCGGTTTTTTTATAATTATAAACTAGTGCTTGACCGCGATCCCGCCTGATGGGAAGCAGTGATGCAATCGTTGATGGTAAAGCGCACTAGTTTATTAAGAGCCTAGTCACTTTAGCCTTAAAGACGCTTAAATTATAATCTGACGGGAAGACCGCTCAGGCAAATTGCTCAAGGTGTAAAAGACGAAATGAAATGCTTCATCCGGTTTTTTTTTTTTGCGACACAACCCGCCACACTTTTTCCCACCCACTGCAACTCCTGAAAGCCAGAATCAACAGTGGAGACCGCCAGAAAAACGCCGAGCAATGAAGCTCGACGAGTCCCGGAGAAACGATTCAACTGTCTTGGGCCCCGCAACGAAATTAATCAGAAAAAAATAGCGGAGGAGTAAGAAAAAAGATATTTTTTCCACTTCCCTCCAAAACAAGCAGGAGACAGAACAGAACTAGGCCAATCGGCACAAAGGGACATTATTGCAACTGGGAGAACCCAGATTGCCAAGCACCACGGAATAAAATTTGATCAAATAAATAAATAAATATATACGGACAAATCACACAGATTGAGCTAGCCCCAAAGTAAGTTCGAGACTTGTGTTATGGGATACTTCGCTCGCTCGCGATTCGCTCATAATAATACCGGTGTTGTCATTTTTTTTTAAATTACCAAATTTCGGGGAAGTTGGAATTAATTCGCGGGAAAAAAGGATTATTTCAAAAATTCTTTGGATTGGTACTATGATGATTACGTAAAATTTTATATTATATTTGGACATGTGTTTACATACCCTTTATTATCCTTATGGGTCGGACAGGGTTTTCTTAACATACTGTATGTGTTATATGTTTATACCTAGTATTATAAGTTATTATGTTATTATAGTATTAGGTATAAAGGGTGTATCTGACATCGACGTACAAACGAGTACCATGGATCCAGTACATGATTCTGAACCCCCCAGTGGTGGAAATTCTCGTCGACTTTTTCATGATTTAAAAAAATATGTATGTAGTTTTTTTCACTTTAAACCGTTCATAATTGCTATACTTTTATAACCCAATAAGATTTTAAAGTAAAAATTTATTAATTCGCTAATTTCATAAAAATACACAATGAAAACAAAACTCGAAAAACTATCTTATCGGTTAATTTAGTAGAGTCCACATCAGGGATTAACGTCATACCTACAAACCCGCACGGCGGCACGCTTGCAACGTTAAACGGCCGAGCCGACACTTTTTATAAACACTGTGAATTCTGTAACCGTTCATTAACGACATAAATGACTATCATAATTTTGTTAGTGGCATGCGGTGTAGCCTTTTCGCGAAGTTTGCGTTACGATGTCAGATACAGCCTGTATATGTTTATTTGCGCTTTGATGCCTGAAATAAATGGATAAATAAAAAATAAATAATATATTACTGAGCAAGGTAAGTAAAGCAATGAAAGTTGTTGAACTTTCAAAATAAAACCGACTGCTACTTTGGTGTGTTTCGTTATCACCCCACTGGCGTCCCAGAAGTGGGAGCATGCTAATTGTGCGTGGGTTATAGAATTTGTCCCATTGCTGTTATAAACGCCTGTTTTAATGCAGACAAAGAATGGGTATTGCTCTCTAGCTTGTAGTTAAGGTTTTCTTAAGACAGCGCCGACCTTTTCCTCGACGATGCTAGCGTCACCATGAGATTTTGAACAATTTCTCTTAATTTAAAACAAAATTGCTTAAAGTAGCTCGTAGTACATGTACCGAAATACTGTATGAATATATTTTATTATACAGAGTGGTTCTGATAATATGACAATAAATGAAAACACGGACAATGCTGGTTCATAGAAATAATCCTAAATCATAGAAGAAAACCTATCATTAAAAATAAAAAAATAAATATTTCAAACAAACTAAATCGCATAAAATTGGAAACAGAATAGAACATCCTTTAAAATATTGGTTCACTGACCTCCGATCGGTGACAGCGTGATCCTGTATCGACTTGCTTTTTTCGCGCCATTATTATTAAAGTTTGGTACCGCAGGATACGACGGTCATTAACCTGTAAGCGCTGCCTTATCAACATGTACATCATGTAGAAAATGTGAAAAATTAAAAATAATTTCCTGTGACTAAACTAATGGACATATTTATATGATTTTTATGGGTAGACTGAGAATGTGTTGAGGTACACGATGTTTAATTTATTATCATAATGCCAGCACCACTCTGTATATAAGTTATATAATTTTGGTGTTCTGCGTAAATGGGGTTCCTGCGAATTAGGTTAAGTTAATAAGCAGGTACATTTAAATTAATTTAATAAATAAACTAAATAGGTATTCAGTTCGAATCTATAAAAAGAAAAAATTATAACTTAGTTATATATTAGTTTTAAATAAGCAAATTTGGTTTCAATGTTAAATATGTTACATACTAAAGTTAACTTAAATAAATAAATTTAGTTTTAAATATTATATAAATATACAATAAACATGTAAGGTCATAAAATTTAGTAAACTTAAGAAAAAAAAATGTAAACCTAATTACTAGGAAATAAAAAGCTTTTTATTTTATTTATTTATGTAATTTAGGTACACATCTACTTAACCGTAATCACACCATCACTACTGGCAAAAAGACATCTGTGTGCCAAATTTCATCCAAATCCGTTCAGTAGTTTTCACGTGAAAAGAGTAACAAACACACATATGTCCATCCATAGATAATGTGCGTGACAGACATGCAGGACCATTTAGTGGACGTATGCGATTGCACTCTGCACGTTCTGTAGGCCTAGTATGAGTTTTCAATACGAAACTCGATCGTCGATTACGAGCGCGTTTGGCGCTCTCATTGGCTGAGAGTTCTTACAACCTTGAGGCGGGCCAATAGCTGAGTCAAACGCGCTCGATACCGACGATGGAGTTTCGTAATAAAAACTCATACTAGGCCTACTGATGCACACTCTGTTGCTGGGTTGGTAGAAATAAGTGAGACTTCGGTGTGTAGACTTACTTGATTTATATTCTTCAAAAATATTAGCGGAGTGACTATTTAACTTATACTATACTACTATTGATTCTTAACTATTACTTCTTGACTGCTGTTCTTGATTGTTGATCCTGTAAGGATCTTGCTGTTGATCTTGACTGTAGCTGTTGACTCCTCGAAGACAAAATGAGTGTCGACTTGCTGTAGCTATTGACTTCTCGAAGATGAATGTAATGACTGTAGCTATTGACTCCTTGAAGATGAAGATGAATGTGTTTTACTGTAGCTGTAGACTCCCCAATGGTGAAGAACAATGTGTCTTGATGCTCAAACGTGGGGCCTATTTATACTGTGTACACTGTTCGTAACACTATTCCTAATTAGTTCCTATGTACTATTAAAAACTATTCGTCCCGCACAGATAATTTGCCAGCGGCGGTGTTTCCGTCTGAATACAATTTAAGTGTCTTCAAACAAGAGTGAATAGGCTCTTAATAAACAAGCGCGCTTTACCATAAACGTTTGCATCACTGCTTACCATCGGGTGGGATTGAGATCACGCACTAGTTTACAATTATTAAAAAAATACACTTACATATCTCCTCTCATACTTTTGCATTTATAATATTAGTAGAATTAGGAATATTATTAGTAGGATTATTATGTTTCATCATCATCATCGTCATTATCAACCTTTTATCGTCCCACTGCTGGGCACAGGTCTCTCTCATACAGAGAAGGATTGAGCGTAATCACCACGCTTGCTCAATGAGGGTTGGCGATTTCAGACTTAAAGTCCAGGTTTCCTCAAGATGTTTTCCTTCACCTTCAGTCATTGGTGTCCATGATATACTCAGAAAGTACATATAACTTTAGAAAAGTTACATTGGTACTTGCCTGACCTGGAATCGAACCCGCGCACTCATACTTGAGGGGCTGGTGTTTTAACCACTAGGCCACCACGACTTGCTATTATGTTTAGCGGTTTACAATTATTTCCGACTTTTGTTGCAATGCAGATTTTGACTGCATACAATAGAGTTGAGTTCAAAACTGGCTGTTAGCAATAAGATTGGCCAATTACACGGTAAGAGAATTTGCGAAAAAAATCCTTTAACAAAAATCTCTAACAATAAAGAGAATTAAATATTCCATTATATTTTCTCTCAGATGATATCAATTCCATCTTCCTCAAACAAAAGTTAAATCTATAGAAACTGCAAAAGCATGAAAACTGGGTGACTAGCCACAGAATATGTAGTTGCAGAAGGTTAGCTCAATATAATCAGTGTAAACGTACACACACAGACACGATTTATGAACAGCGAGTGTAAGCGCAATGGCGATCGATAATTATTGTTTGTAATGAGAAAAGACATCCAATGCTGGACACAGGCCTCCCCAAAGGTTCTCCACGACGACCGGGCCTCCCACATCCAGCGATTTCCCGTGACCATCACCAGGTCGTCGGTCCACCTTGTCGGGGGCCTACCCACGCTGCGTCTTTCGGTGTGTGGGCATCGGTCCTACGGGCAATGTGTCCAGCCTACTGCCACTTTAGTGTTGCAATTCTTCGGGCTATGTCGGTTACTCTCGTTCATCTGCGGATCTCCTCATGCCTGATTCGATGGTTACACGATACGAGCAGCTGTTTTGACAGAAGACAGCTGCTGAGCTTTCTTCTGAGTGCATCGTCGTGTTCCGGCATGTAGTCTGGTGTAGCCGTACGGAGGACGGGTCTGAGCAGTTGTGTTGCGATGTGTACGTGTACGTTGCACTAAATGTTGATGTGTCGGGAGTTTGGTAGTGGAGGATCCAGATCAATCTCCCTCTGGCACAGCGTCATTGGTCGTGTTTTTGGGTTTAACATTGCATCTCCTCGCTCAACTGCCGTCTTTCTTCATATTGACTAAGTTTAAACTAACGCGCTTTACGATGGTAAAGCGCGTTAGTTAGCGCGAGAGTATTATTGGATGATGATCCAATAATACTCTCATGTTCGTAGTTCAACTGGAATCTACCGAAAACATGATGAGAGTAACTCTCATGACACTGGAAGTAGCATTACGTTGAGAGTAAAACTGCTGCAGTGTGAAAACCTAGGCGAGTGGAAACAAAAAGTGTGGTACAAGATACTGGCCGACCCTATAACAACTGTCACACGGCAAGAACTTCCAACACACGCTAACACGCAAGAATGCACTTTGTAACCTAGCTTTTCATTTGAGTTGTACACTGATTTTTGTACGCATAGTAAATTAAAAGGACTTAAGTCAAATTAAGCGTCAAGCTATTGCTTTATTTATGTATTCTTTATTGTACATCTATTTTATTTATTTATTTTATTATTTATGTACACACAATAAAATACATATAGATACAACAAAATGAAAATCTGAGTACAAAGGTGCTGCTTATTTCTTAAGAAATTTCTTCCTGTAGACCTGCGAAAGGAGAAGTATAACAGAAATGTAGACAATAGTGTGTAAGAACAAGGAAGAATTAAAATATGAATGTGATAACTATTAAAGTAATAATATTAAATATAACTAAACATATAAACCTAAAATAATTATATAAGCCAAACCAATAAAACCAAAAATAAGTATACTACTTAAATAAATACATAATACTAAAATATATAAATATGTATAAATAATAAACAAAATCCTCACAATATAGAGAATTGGTAATGCTCTTTTAATCGACGCTTAAAATTAAAAATAGTGTTTAAATAATCTATCAAACATCAAACAAAATACATTTAGTATAATAAAACATACAATAATGCGATCTCTTCCAGGCAACCAAAGAATGGATAGATTCTCCCGAACCTCAAATGGGATTATCGTTGGTGCAAATATTAATTAATACAATATACTAAAATAGCTACACAAATGCATACATATACAGAAATAAATGCATAGATACTGAACATAACAGGTGAGCAAATAAATCAGCCAAAAAGTGTTTGTTGAACAAGATCATAACGACAAGTAGTGTTCCTTCACAAGTCTCTTGAATTCTTGCAACGACTGTGCACGTTTTATTTCAATTAGCAATGCATTCCACAAACGAAGGGCCTGAACAGTTAAAGATTTATCAAGGAACGTTCTGGAATCTATAGGCATTGAGAGATTGATGTCTTATTTGTCTCTTCTTCCCCTTGGTATGCAATCTAAAGGTTCTCTGTTAAAGGCCACTCTTAGCGATAAGACCGCCCATTGTTATCTTCTGCTTCTTCAGCCTATGGAAGTCCACTGCTGGACAAAGGCTTTCCACATTGACCGGTCCTGTGCTGCCCGCATCCATGGGCTTTCCGCGACCTTCACCAGGTCATCGATCCACCTTGTTGGGGGTGGGAATCCATGGGCTTCCCGCGACCTTCACCAGGTCATCGGTCCACCTTATTAAGGGCCTTCCTATGCTGCGTCTTCCGGAACGTGGCCGCCACTCCAGAACATTACTGCCCCATAGGCCATCGGTTTTACGGGCAATGTGCCCTGCCCACTGCCACTTAAGTTTAGCGGTCACTTTCGTTCTTCTGCGGATCTCCTCATTTCTGATTCGATCGCGCAGAGAAATTCATCACTGGCAACACACACTGGTCAAAGACTTTAGTCTTGAGACACTGTGGTATCTTGGACGACGAGAAGATGTAGCGTAGTTTCCCGAACGCTGCCCAGCCGAGCTGGATTCGTCACCTCTTTCTCGAAATTGGACCTACCTAGTTGGACTGTTTGTCCCAGGTATACATTATATGTTAAGAAAACCCTGTCCGACCCGTGAAGGTATTGTTAGGTATCGATAACTGATTCTACAAAACCGGGTTAAACTTAAAAAAAATCCCTCTAAAAAAATAAATATCATTTCGCAAAAAGAGGTAACTTAGTAAATGTGCGTTAAGCACCATTCCTCGGGCGGCGGGCGGCAGAGCACGCGGCACGTGGTCGCATCGCTATTCGATCATAATAATAACGGTGTTGTCACTTTTTTTAAAAATTACCAAATTTCGGGGAAGTTGGAATTAATTCGCGGGAAAAAAAGATTATTTCAAAATTCATTTGTATTGGTACTATGATGATTACGTAAAATTTTATATTATATTTGGTCATGTGTTTACCTAACCTTTATTATTCTTATGGGTCGGACAGGGGTTTCTTAACATACTGTATATACTCGTCAAAAACTTCGACCCATTGTAGAATCTTCATATTAATTGTATTCTGTAATTTACGTGCATGTGGTGGACGTTATGAAGAGTATTCTATTCTATTGTCTATGGACTTTTGGTCACCACTGTATGCCGCTAGTGTGTATGCTCGCTTGTTGTATGTAACCGACCTTCTGTAGCACTATCTACTCGGTCTAGCGATCTCGAAGTAAGTACAGTCACACACAAAGTCAAAGTAGGTCAACTGTGGTACACTCATTATGCGAGATGATGCTGCTGTTTTTAATTTTCTACCTTAAGAAATTTTTATACTAGCTTCGATTTTTTACTTGGTTGTATTTTTAGTTTGTTAATGTATTCATTAACAAACTAATACAACGTAAGGCTATTTATTGCCGTACGTTGTTAATACCACAACGATCCGAATGAAGCGCTTCGCGTTGTCTTTTTTACTGCGTACATCGAGGACCTGGAACTATATGCCAGCGGCGGTGTTTCCGTCGGACTACAAGATACGGCTATAGAGGTCAAATAGGCAGTAGAAATAAAAAAATAAGTTTGTAAACAAGACTCAAAAAAATACAAAAAAAAAAGAAATGATTGTGGTGGTTGGCAGGTGGGTTTTGAGTGTCTTCAAGGCTAACGTGACTAGGCTCTTAATAAATTAGCGCGCTTTACCATCAACGATTGCATCACTGCTTACTATCAGGCGGGATTGCGGTCAAACACTAGCTTATAATTTAAAAAAAAAAAAAGAAAAATATCAAGAGTGGATATTTCAGTACGTGGAATGTTTTGTTAAGCAACTCTGTGGTTACAAAATATCTATTTATTATTAACTAGCTTTCCGCCCGCGGGGAGTTGGTTTATATTGCGCTTTATAGATTTCCCTCGGCAATATCATATTTTTCCGGAATAAAAAGTACTCTATTATTATTTTAATCCAGACTTCTAACTTTACATCTGAAAAATTTCAAAGCAATCGGTTCAGTAGTTACGGCGTGAAAGCGGAACAAACAAACAAAATTCACTTTCCCTTTTATAATAGTAGTAAAGATTTAACTATTTAATTATTTAAAAAAGTACTGCCACATCACAAACATTTAACATTGAAATTAATTTAAACTATTTCATTTATGGCTTTGTTTTCATCATGAGCCTTAATGACACCCTATCTAGGTGTAAAGTTCTTATCAATACAAATTAATCGAGCACAAACTCAAAGTAGCTGCTGTGAATCGTTCAGAAGTTCCCTCAACTGTATAGGGTCTTCATCATCAGATCTACTGCAGACCGTCATTTTAACCCACACGGGTGTAAAGTAGTCATCAATATAAATGAAATAAGTCCAAACACAAAGTAGCTACTGTAAACCGCTGAGGAGTTCCCGGAACTGGACTTTGTCTTCATCATCAGAGCCCTTATGACAGTCACAACCACTGAAGTCTAAAGTTCTTCTCAATACAAATTAATCAAGCACAGACACTAGGTAGCTGCTGTGAATCGTTAAGGAGTCCCTTCGACTGTCTCCCAGCTCCATCATCAGATCTACCCCAGACCTTTATTACATCGTAAAATACTTAGAAATGCACTAGTCGCCCATACGATTTTTGAAAGTTCTCCTTGATTTCTCTGGTCTTTCATCATCAGATCTTGACCTGGTGACTATGGGACCAACTGGAAAGTATACCCTTTCAAACAAAAAAAGAATTTTGCAAAACGGTCCAGGCCTCTTGGAGTAATCGGGGAACATACATAAAAAAATTAAATATTTTTACGAATTGATAACCTCCTCCTTTTTTAGAAGTCCGTTAAAAATAAAAAGAATATCTAATGAAAACATACTTTGAAATTCAAATTTAACAAATAATACAGTGATAATTTTTGAAATATTAATATGAATGTATAATAAATGTCTTGTCATATAAAAAAAGAAGAAATGGCAATATAATATAAGAAATAATATCTAGTGTAATATCAAGTGACATGAAGTTTATTAGTAACTAGCGGCCGCCAGCGACTTCGTTCGCGTGGAGCTAGTTATGCTCCGCTTCTATTGGTTGTAGCGTGTGTATATCCGCAATGACATTTGTTGCCGGCGCCTCCGTCACCTCGAAGACCCTCATTTCTCGTCCCTATGGCTGTTGGTTGACACTGGTGTGGACAAAATTGTTTACACTTGTGTCTACCAATCGCACAGCGGTGATCAGGAGACAACTCGTTTATTTGACCACCTCAGTGAGGCTGCTGACAATGCACTGCAGCGGCACCCTGACGCACACATCGTCGCTCTGGGGGATTTCAATGCCTGCCATCAGGACTGGCTTTTCCCGTACCAGAAGACCGACCACGCTGGGAGAGAAGCGCGAAACTTCGCGCTTTCAATGGGCCTTTCCCAGCTGGTAAAGCAAGCGACTAGGGTGCCTGATGTAGTTGGTCATACTGCCAATTGTCTGGACCTTCTGCTGACCACTGATCCGGACAGGTGTGTTGTAACAGTTTCCTCACCGTTGGGAACTTCAGACCACTGTCTGGTGAAGTCTGTGTCGACCTTCTCCCCACCAGATCACGACTCTCGTGGTGAACGGCGAATGTGGCGATACAGGTCAGCAGACTGGGATGAGATGCGCCATTTCTTTGCGTCTTATCCTTGGCAGCAGGTCTGCTTCTCTTCTAGCAATCCGTCGAGCTGTGCGGATGCCATAACCGATGTGGTGCGTCAAGCTATGGAATATTTTATTCCCTATAATGACGTGCCCGTCGGTGGCTCGGCTCGCCCATGGTTCAATGCCGATTGTGCCCAAGCTGAACAGCGTAAGCACACGGCATTTCTCACCTGGGTTGACGCTCGTGACCGCGGAGCTCCGGATCTAAGCTCAAAGAAGAGAGCCTTTAACCGTGCTGCCAAGTCCTACAAAAAGGCGCTAAAGAAGGCTCGCTTTGACCGTATTACCCATATTGGCAACAAGTTATCTGCGCAGCCTTCCGGCAGCAGATCCTTTTGGTCCCTTGCCAAATCGGTCGAGGCGAACTTCTGTCGGCCCTCACTGCCTCCGCTGGTTAGGCCTGATGGAACACTGGCTCATACGGCGAGAGAGAAAGCAGGTCTCTTTGCATCTCTCTTTGCCCATAATTCGCGTCTTGATACTGGCAGTGCTACTCCATCTATTTTACCCCACTGCGGTACTTCAATGCCTGAGGTTCGCATTCGGAACAAGGAGGTTCTGAGAGCACTGTGTCGTCTGGACGTGAATAAGGCTAGTGGTCCGGATGGTATACCAGCGATTGATCTAAAAGCATGTGCGCCCGAGTTGTCTCCTGTATTGACACGCTTGTATCGCCTCTCATTTGGGACTGGTATAGTGCCCAAGTCCTGGAAGCTTGCCAACGTGCAGCCCGTGCCCAAAAAGGGTAGTCGTGCCGATCCTAACAACTATCGGCCGATTTCGATCACCTCCATACTTTGCAAAATTATGGAGCGTGTATTGAACGCGCGCCTTTTGGCATACCTGGAAGGTAACGATCTCCTCAGTGACCGACAGTACGGGTTTCGCCGCAATCGGTCAACTGGGGACCTACTAGTGTATGCCACTCACTTGTGGGGCGAGGCACTCGAGAGGAATGGGGAAGCAATTGCTGTCTCCCTTGATGTCTCGAAGGCCTTCGACCGGGTATGGCACGCTGGCCTTTTGAGTAAGCTTCCAGCGTACGGCATTTCCCCTAGCCTGACTGGCTGGGTAAAAGACTTCCTGACTGAACGGTCCCTCCGAGTTGTTGTCGACGGATGCTCATCTGAGCCCATGTCGACTAATGCCGGTGTTCCTCAGGGGTCTGTTCTCTCTGCAACTCTGTTTCTGCTGCATATTAACGATCTGCTGATGCCCGGTATCTATGGGTATGCAGATGACAGCACAGTTGTGGAGAGATACCTGCCGGATGCTCGGGCTAGTAGGGAATCAATCCGGTCCGAAAGAGAGGCCATGGTAGAGCGAACGAGTGTTGCACTTCAGGCAGTCTCCAAATGGGGCAATGCCAATCTTGTAGCATTCAATGCCGCCAAAACGCAGGCGTGTCTTTTCACCGCCAAAAGGAGCCCGTTCACCTTGGCTCCTACTTTTCGGAATGTATCCTTGGAGTGTACCGACCGCCTTCAGCTTTTGGGTATTGAGATTTCCTCGAACCTAAACTTTGGGCGGTTCGTTGAGTCCAAGGCCAAGGTGGCTGCCAGAAAACTTGGTGTAATCGCAAAGGTCCGGCAGTACTTCACACCAGGGCAGCTTCTAATGTTGTACAAAGCACAGGTCCGTTCGTGTGTGGAGTACTGCAGCCACATTTGGGCTGGTGCTGCTAAGTGTCACCTGGCCACTTTGGATTCAGTGGAGAGGCGTGCGAAGAGGCTGATTGGTGACCCTGATTTAACTCGAGTTGGTCTCCAAAGCCTAGAGCACAGGCGTAGAGTAGCCAGCCTTTCGGTGTTCTATAGGATACATTCTGGGGAGTGTGCGAGGGAATTGCACGATTTAATTCCCCCATCTCCGTTCCACCATCGGACGACCCGTCGTACGGCGAGTTTCCACCCTTATGTTGTTAACACCTCTACGATCCGGACGAAGCGTTTCGACTCCTCCTTTATACCGCGTACATCGAGGGACTGGAACAATCTGCCGGCGGCGGTGTTTCCGTCGGACTACAATTTGAGTGTCTTCAAGGCTAGAGTGAATAGGCTCTTAATAAACTAGTGCGCTTTACCATCAACGATTGCGTCACTGCTTACCATCAGGCAGGATTGCGGTCAAGCGCTGGTTTATACTTTAATAAAAAAAAAAATCGGACCCGTATTTCCTGAGATTAGCGCATTCAAACAAACAAATTCTTCAGCTTTATGCACGCTGGAATTTTAATAGTTGATTTCCCGCGGCAGAACGATTTGCTTTAAGGAGTATTTTCGATGAATACAATAAAAGACAAAATTAAAAATATTTGTATGTTATAAAATAATAAAAAATTATTAAAAAAAAAAATCATCAACTCTAAAAAGTGAGAAAAGTTAGTTACGCTACCTACAAACTGTAGGTACTACTCAGAATGGGCATGAAACCGCCTCAATGCTCAATGGCCCCGCGCCATTCAGCTGTAGATTATCAGAAGTTTACTATGGTTCGTGCTTACTTTCGAGTTTTTTTATCACTATGTTAAATCTGCTATTTTATGTTTCTAATATTTTATTTATTGATGAAACGATTGTATTTCTAAGACAAAACCATTTCGCTGCGGCAAAACAACCATTAAAATTTCATCGCTGTATATTAGTATAGATTAATTTGCATAAACATGTGTATACATACATAAATTATTACATACTAGCTTTCAGCCCGCGACTTCGCCGCCTGGAATTCGGTTATATCGCTCTTTTTAGATTCCTCAATTTCGGTAATTAATTATCGTATCATTTAGCTTCTAAGTTTACATGTGCAGATTCGTTTGCAATATATAACTTTGTTTTAAACGACACACAGCGCCATCTATCACCGAACTGTATGAAGCTAAGAATATTTTTGTTTTCCCTCGGGAATATCAATTTTTTTCCGGGATAAAAAGTACCCTATTATTTAATCCGGACTTCTAACTTTATGTCTGCTAAATTTCAAAACAATTGGTTCAGTAGTTACGGCGTGAAAGTGGAACAAACAAACAAACAAACTCACTTTTCGATTTGTAATTGTAGCGGCAGCGGTGAGCTTTGTGAAATCTTAGGTTTTATGGTGTTGAGGATTTTGATTAAAACGATGTGTTGGGTTTTTACTTTTTTAAATTATGTATTCGCCATCTTATATACAATATTCAAGGATAGGGGAAAGGGAACAATAATTTTGGTAAAACCAATCACGGTGAAGATTTGCTATTACGTAGCGTATGGTGTCGTTCTCTGCCACCAGATGTCGCCGTCAGTCGAATGGTGTAAACTTTGTAATATGAGTTCTCAACAGTAATATTAGTAAGGATTCATATGACAGATATGTGAAGGCACCGTTGGCGCGATTGACTTATTTATTATTATTATTGAAATATTTGTATGACCTACGAGTAGATTATTAGAGGGTTTTGACGGGAAAGCTAAGATGAGTCTCACGCGCATTTTTCATTGGACTGTTAAAATTATTTATAGTGTCGTTTACTAAATAAAAGCACGTGGTTTATGTAGCAAAAAGTGCATTCAGTAAATAATTCATAAAGAACATTGAAATATCGCAGCATAGTGGCCACATCATGACTTTGCATCAAACCTCCCTCATAGACGGTTCACGAGGCCGTCTTTTTCAACTGTCGTTGGCGATATCCGCCATTATTGTGAAATAAAATTTTCAAAGATTTTCTATAATTTGTTACACGTGTTATTGGCAAAAGTGTGGTATCTATTCCATAGAGGCCATTGATCAAAAGTTGAGGTTGCATCTCACTTTATGTTTTTTTTTTTGCTTAAATGTAAAGAAGAAAAATGAAAAATGCAAAAATCGCTAAAAACCGTGATTGTACAAAACAGTGTAGTTCCAAATAACCCCAAAAATTGACACGTGTTTTTTTTTTCATCATTCTTCATTAGCAAAAATGTCGTCAAATAATACGATGGTACTGATTGAAAACCAAACCCGCCACATATTTTCCCAGCCACTGCAACTCCTGAAAGCCAGAATCAACAGTGGAGACCGCCAGAAAAACGCCGAGCAATGAAGCTCGACGAGTCCCGGAGAAACGATTCAACTATCTTGGGTCCCGCAACGAAATTAATCAGAAAAGAATAGCGGAGGAGTAAGAAAAAAGATATTTTTTCTGCTTCCGTCCATAACAAGCAGGAGACAGAACTGAACTAGGCCAATCGGCACAAAGGGACATTATTGCAACTGGGAGAAGCCCAGATTGCCAAGCACCACGGAATAAAATTTGATTAAGTTAATGGGTCCTAAGTAGGTTGAAAAGCTAACAGGAAGAGAAAATTATCCTACGTGGCGGTTTGTGGTGCAAACCTATGCGGTGACACTACTCCATAGTTCTTCATGTATTCCGACATGAAGAATTGTGGTGTTGTGTCACCGTGACAACGACAGTCAAGATTGATCCCAAACTCGAAGACTCCAAAAGCGAAGCCAAAATTTATCTTATTTTTACATCCCATCAACTATGTACACATACAAGAAGTTACAACAGCAAAAGAAGTTTGCAATAATTTAGCCAAGGCTTTCGATGACGAAGTTTTAACACGTCGAGTTGGTCTATTGAGAGATTTGTTCAATACAACGCTTGAAAATTGTTTGAACATTGAATATTATGTTAACAAGATCATGACCACTGCTCACAAGTTAAGGAACATTGGTTTTGAGGTAAATGACGAATGGCTAGGAACCTTATTACTGGCCGGCCTACCAGTAATGTACCAACCAATGATTATGGCACTTGCAATAATATTCCAGTAGACCCACACACCAAATTGAAGAAGAGCACTGAATCTGCAGACAAGAATATTCCATACCGAGAGGCAGTCGGCTCACTTATGCATCTGGCTATGGAAAGTAGACCGGACATCAAGTATGGTAAGCAGATATTTTAAATGTTTAGATCAGAATCATTGGAACGTAGTCAAGAAAATCTATACTAATATATAAAGCTGAAGAGTTTGTTTGTTTGAACGCGGCAGTCTCAGGAACTACTGGTCCGATTTGAAAAATTATTTTTGCGTTAGATAGCCCATTAATCCAGAAAGGCTTTAGGCTATATAACATCACGCTGCGATCAATAGAAGCGAAGCATGTAAGAAAACATATCGATACCTACGCGGGTTAGCTAGTAATGAAATATTTAAAGGAAACCAAAGACTATGGCCTGTGTTATACATCATCCCAGCAAAATAAAATTAAAGCCTATACTGATGCAGATTTTGCTAAAAACACTGACACTCGAAGATCATTAACTGGGTATGTGTTTGAAAAGAATGTTATTAGATATTAGTGAATTTAATCAAGACTCGTTATGCTTAAATATATACATTCGAAGTGCAATCTGTTCAATAAAAAATGTGGACTATCCCAAACGTTGTAAACACATTGATGTGCAGTATAATTCCATTAAAGAAAAGTACAGTGAAAAACAAATAGATTTAAATTATGTTTGTACTAAAGAGCAATCTGCTGATAATATTCACTAAAGGTCTGCCCAGAGAAAAAGTTCAGCACCTTACGAGTAAAATTGGTATTAAGAAATTAAAACAGTTTTTAGTAGCGAGGTGTATAAAACTAAAAATAATTTTTTGTCGGAGTTTGCTAACTTAGTTACGTTTTAAGTGTATGCTCTTGAGTTCAAACTGTTCCTTACATTCTAAAATTATATTTGTCTTTAAAAGTGGAAAGGGTTCAATGTTGAAATGAGAAATAATCAACCTTACTTTACCGATTTATTTCATGTGGTGTACATTTCTACTTCATACTTAATAATCTATGACTATTGCTTGTTTGTGATACACAAACACTAAATCTCTCAATATTAAAACTCCGTTTTGTAAAACTAAGAACTTTATTTTATTAAAATATCAGAAACCATCAAATGACCTTTTCCGCTCTGGGCGAGGACAAAGAGCTTGTCAGACTTTTAATGTCTAAAACCCACCCGTATTGCTTCAGTTGCCTGTGCGCAAGGGGTAAGGTATATCTTTCCAACAACCCCTGACCCTGGCAGGTGTCAAAACGCCTTTATTATCGCTTTTCATTTTCCCTACTGCAATCCTATTTACATTATATATGCGAAAGTTTTTGAGTATGGATTGCTCACTTTTCACGCAAAAACGACTCAACGATTTTAGTTGAAATTTGGCGTACATTTGGTTATACACGCATAATAGGGACGCATTTCCGCAGCTTGGGCATAACGGCGTGAGGTGACAGGTGTCATTTGTGACCCCAAAATACCGGTTAAGCTTAAGGGATATGTCTATAAGACCATCATTAGACCTGTTCTTCTGTATGGCAGCGAGGCGTGGCCTGTGCTTGAGCGACACAAGCAGGAGCTGCGTGTCACGGAGATGAATATGCTGCGATGGATGTGTGGAGTTACGCGGAAAGAACGCATCAGGAACTCCTGCATCCGTGGCAGTCTTCGTGTCCGTGACATAGCAGACAAACTGCAAGAGGGTCGCCTACGCTGGTACGGTCACGTCTTACGAAAACGGCATGTTACGTGGGTAACAAATGTCTTGCCGTAGCTTCTCCGCCGGGCCGAAACAAGCTGGGTAGACCAAAGAAGTGCTGGCTTGACGTTGTAAGAGATGACATGCGTGCCAATAATCTCTCACCACGGGATACCAGAGATCGTGCGAAATGGAGGAGTCATTGTAGGAAAGCAGACCCTGGGCTCCAACGCGAAAGCCGCGGATGCAACTGGGATTATACGCTAAGATGATGATGATGGTTTTATTTTATTTTATATACAAAGGATACTTTTATCCCGAAATGTCTTCGGGATCGAAAGCAAAGCAGGTGTCACTGTTGTCAATGAACCCATCTAAAATAGTTTTAACAAAGACACTTCCAAAGCAGTGAATAATGTCTGTGGTTAACAAATTAACTATGTATATAGCTATTACACAGCTCTGCATAATAACGTTACACTGCTCCTGAAGCGGACATGTTTGAACTTATCACAAACTAAGTTCTGCATTGTCTGCGTTGGAGTTTAAACTTTTAATAGTCTGTGAAATTGAACATTCAATTTCAGTTGTAGAGATTAATGACTTGAATAGAGGGAATTCAGTATTTTTCTGTTCACTGGCGCTTATGCTATTAGGCCTTGGGGTAAATGAACCCCCACAACACACAATATTCATATTTATAACTTGCTTTTTTTGAACATAAATTTTATATTCTATTTCTTCGACATGGTTGGCTCAGCGATTGACTGCTGTGATATCGCGGGTACGATTCCCGCACGGAGCAAATATTTGTATAGCCTGTGTGTTGTTCCGGGTCTGGCTGCTTTTTTTTAAATAATTATAAACTAGCGCTTGACCGCAATCCCGCATGATGGTAAGCAGTGATGCGAGGGAGTTAAGTTCACTCATCCCCCATAGAAAAGGGAGGGTCCTCCGACCAGACTGGTTGTCTTGCGGGCCGCTTTGCCCGCCGGTTTATGTGGTGAACTTGTATGCGTGCTAATTGCACAGAAAAATCTGATTGCTAGATGCAGGATTCGCGTGACGTCAGTATGACGCGTTGTTCGCATGTTGCGTTGTAGGCACCGCTACAGGTCCACCGAAACCTGAATCGAAACATTTACTGTAAGGAAACTTCTACTAAATTAATCCTCACACCTAAAACCTTTTTTCCTCAATAAAAAAAATACTATCAAACGTAAGTAAATTAAACACGAAAGGCTGATAAAATTCTGGCATAAAACGGGGCATTAAGAACACGTGGTCTTCAACTAGGCTTTAATTTGGTTACGGCTCGGTTCCGAGAGCCGGTTCAGCGGCCATCTTGTATCCGGTCCGGCCTTCATATCCGTTGAGACGGGATGTGATGTAATAATCGAGTGGGTGGGATTTTATGATTCTTTTTTTTTTGGAGTAACGTAGATATATGAAATGTTCGTAAGTATGTGCTAGTTTCGGTAAACGTATATTGCATATACTAAAGTTGATGTGTAAATTTTAGACAGTAACTCAAAAAACGGTTTTTGTTGCTTGGATCAATTTAAGCCAAAAAGTATCATTAGGTACATAGTATAAAAACAAAAACGCTTTCTCTGTCCCTATCATCCTTTTTATCGTCCCACTGCTGGGCACAGGTCTCCTCTCAAACAGAGAAGGATTGAGCGTAATCACCACACTTGCTCAATACGGGTTGGCGATTTCAGACTTAAAGTCCAGGTTTCCTCGAGATATTTTCATTCACCTTCAGTTATTGGTGTCCAAGATATACTTACATAGAAAGTACATATAACTTTAGAAAAGTTACATTGGTACTTGGCCTGACCTGGAATCGAACCCGCGCACTCATACTTGAGAGGCTGGTGTTTTAATCACTAGGCCACCACGCCTTTTCTGTTATATGCTTAAATGTTTAAAACTCTTTATCATGTAATACTCTACAAAAATTGGAAGTAGTTACGCAAAAAGGATCCAACCAGTATACTTGCTTTTGAAAAAATAAAGTTTGAAGTAAAATTTAACATCATCATCAACCTTTTTATCGTCCCACTGCTGGGCACAGGTCTCCTCTCATACAGAGAAGGATTGAGCGTAATTAACACGCTTGCTCAATGCGGGTTGGCGATTTCAGACTTATAAAGTCCAGGTTTCCTCAAGATGTTTTCCTTCACCTTCAGTCAATGGTGTTCAAGATATACTTAGAAAATACTTATAACTTTAGAAAAGTTACATTGGTACTTGCCTGACCTGGAATCGAACCCGCGCACTCATACTTGAGAGGCTGGCGTTTTAACCACTAGGCCACCACGACTTGTAAAATTTATACTTATATTAAAATAACATGACAGTAGATTTAAATTTAATTTTAAATAATGGGTAGTTTCCTGTATTTTTTTGCAGCTTTGATATTTTTACACCTAGATGGGTTGTGACTGTACTCCTCAACAGTTTACAGTAGCTACTTTGTGTTTGGACTTATTTCATTTATATTGATGAGAACTTTGCACCCATTGGGTTAAAATAATGGTCTGCAGTAAATCTTATGATGAAGACCATAGGCAGTCGAGGCAAATCTTCAAAATTGCGGCTAAAAATTAAGATAAACAAAATTACGTCCATTCCTAACTATGTTTAGATCGCATCACTGCTTACCATCAGGCGGGATTGCGGTCAAGCGCTAGTTTATAATTATTAAAAAGAAAAAACTCAGTTTTTATGAGTGAATAGGCTCTCCAGATCAATCTCCCTCTGGCGCAGCATCGTTGGTCGTGTTGTTGGGTTTAACATTGCACCACCTCGCTCAACTGCCGTCATCCTTCCTATTCACTCAGTTTTTTTTTTGAGTGAATAGGCTCTTAATAAACTAGCACGATTTACCACCAACGATTGCATCACTGTTTACCATCAGGCGGAACTAGTCAATAATTATATAAAAAAAAAAGACGTGGCACTCGGGGACTGCCGCGGTAAAGCTATTGCATAGCATTTTGTATTTCTTTTTTTTTTTCTTCATTTTTTTAAATATATTTTTTTCTTTTTCTTTATTTATTATTATTATTTATTTTAATTTTTTAATTATTTATTATTTTCTTTTTTTTTCTTCATATTTATTTCTTTTTTTATTATTATTATTTCTTTATTATTTTTTTTTTATTTATTTCATTTTCTTTTTATTTTCAGCTATTCGATGTTGTACATAAATACCTATACACCTATATACTTTCTCATAAACAGCTGCTTATGTATTCGTCCGATTTCGGAGCAGCTCGTCTCGATTCGTGCGAGTTTCGTAGAGTCGTACAATACGTCTAATCGCTCGCACACAACGCCGAAGACTGCCGAACTGAAACGACGTTAGACGATGTACGGCCTTCAAGCCACACCTCCGTGCCCGTCGGAGTGGGGAGCGTGAGGTTTTTTCGTTACGGAATTTCTGGATTCGGTCCCCGCGCTCAAGGCCCGCGATAGAAGCTATGCAATAGCTTAAAAATGTTTTCAGCCACATTCGGTTGAACTGGATGTCAACCCCAACATAATAGGGAAAAGGATTGGTAGATGTTGGTCAGGATAACGTGCGAAAATGGAACTGCTATCCTTATCTACTTGACGAGCCTACCTTCGTATGGAAGATAAGCCACACGGATTATGTTGATGTGATCCTCTGGAAGCTATCAATTGTCACTTAGCGTCAGCTTATGATCGCCTTTGGTAGTGAAGTAACATACCTCATAATGCGGTTTGAAGGTTATTTTTTGATAAGAATTACATTTGTAGGTTATACATTAATAAAGATTCATCATCATCGTCTACTTTTTTATCGTCCCACTGCTGGGCACAGGTCTCCTGTTATACAAAGAAGGATTGGGCGTAATCACCACGCTTATTCAATGCGGGTTGGTTATGTCAGACTTAAAGTCCAGGTTTACTCAAGATCACTGCCTTAAGGAGAATCGTCTTTAATTTGTTTCTAAAAGTTCTTTTACACATTTTATTATCCTTTTTTTTATTAATATTATAAACTAGCGCTTGACCGCAATGTCGCCTGATGGTAAGCAGTGACGTAGTCGTTGATGGTAAAGCGCACTAGTTTATTAAGAGCCTATTCACTCTAGCCTTGAAGACACTCAAACTGTAGTCCGACGGAAATACCGCCGCTGGCAAACTGTTCCAGTCCCTCGATGTACGCGGTATAAAGGAGGACGCGAAACGCTTCATCCGAATCGTAGTGGTGTTAACAACGTAAGGGTGGAAACTTGCCGTACGACGGGTCGTCCGATGGTGGAACGGAGATGGGGCAATCAAATCATGCAATTCCCTCGCACACTTCTTGCATCTTATAGAAGATCGAAAGTGTTGTTTCTTTTGCCATAGTATTTTTTTACTGGCGGTCGCATAAGTTGACGATCCCTAACTCTTCTAGTTTTATTTTTATTTGGCACGTTTATTTTATAATTTTCATTGTAGTGAAATGGTGGATTGATATTGAACGGTTTCCTGGAAAACAGCCTGGGTTCATAACGTTCCATGTGATTCCAGAAGGCTCCATCCGAGAATGTTTCATAGAATTCCAGCCGAGTCTAAAAGGTTCCAGTCAAGTCCAGAATGTTTGAGAAAGTTCCTACCAATCCTTAAGTATATCAGAATTATCCACCGGAGTCTAGAATATTCCATAAAGTTTCCGGCGAGTCTAGAACGTTCCACATATTTTTCGCGTAGTAATTAATAATAATAATAAAAAATTTATTGTTCAGAAAAACATTACAATATTTAAATAGCACTAGCCTTTACATTAGGATTCCCTGTGTCGTGGAGACTAGTCTCCTTCGTCTAACAATTAATAATAATAACTAAATGATGGCTATTCCCTATGGTTCAGATAAACCTTAAGCTTATAACGTATCCAACAAAACAATGCGTTCATGGTGCTGTATAGTCCCAACATCATTTTGCACTCGATAGCCACCCGGGCAGGTGGTTCCCTTTGAGCGATAGGCGTTAGCGGAGCGGACCAAATCTGTTTTAGTTACTAAGTACTAACATAGGTTAAGTAAAATACTGGCACAATGGACAGCGTAGACAAAGCCTAGCCGCCAAGCAATTTGACGTTTTCCGGCACGATGTCGGGTGAAGCCGTACGTAGGACGGGCCTGAGCAGTTGTGCTGCGATGTGTGCCGGTTACGATGCGCCAAATGTTGTTGTGTCGGGAGTTTGGTCGTGGAGGGTCTTTAGATCAATGTCCCTTTGGCATCGTTGGTCGTGTTGTTGGGTTTAACATTGCATCACCTCGCTCAACTACCGTCTTCCTTCCTATTCGCTCAGTTTTTCTGAGTGAATAGGCTCTTAATAAACTAGCGCGCTTTACCATCAACGATCGCATCACTGCTTACCATCAGGCGGGATTGCGGTCAAGCGCTAGTTTATAATTATAAAAAAATTGGTTGTCTGTAGAACTCTGTGACAACGTCTATTACATGGTAATAGACCTCGCGCACGAGTGTGTCACACGCTCTAGGGGTGGGGGTAAAGTAGGCGTGGACTCCGTGTGGCGTCAGATTCGGCCGTTACGGTGTTTTCGAGAATGACTCCACGCCGTACCAATTTAATAGACGTTGTCACGTCAAAATGTCTAGTCCCAATTAATAAATAATTATAAAAAAAAAATATGTAATGTTTTTTATAATCAACGCTTGGCACCATCATATTGATACGGACAGGTTCAGTTCAGTTGATATTGTTCTTTAAGTTATTGCAATAAGATTGAGTATTTCTTGAGCGAATACCCACTTATCCTAATATTCATATCAACGCACTTCAGGGACGGTGATCGGGGAGCGCTATCATCCCTTCTTGAAGAGTTATGAGGAAACTAGCGGGGTGAAATGTAGATAAGAACCATTTTCGAAGGACGACGCAAATTCTGATACGTCTTATAATGGTACTAGGTTAAAGTATGCCGCAGTTTTATACGTAAAGGTTTAGGATAAACTTGCTAAGCATCTGTTAAAAGTCAGTGGATCTGGGAACACAATCCTCATATGCACACTTTTCTCAACCATGTTATTCATCATCATCATTATCAACCTTTTTATCATCCCACTGCTGGACACAGGTCTCCTCTCATAAAGACAAGGATTGAGCGGAATCACCACGCTTGCTCAATACGTGGCGATTTCAGACTTAAAGTCCAGGTTTCCTCAAGATGTTTTCCTTCACCTTCAGTCATTGGTGTCCAAAATATACTTAGAAAGTACATATAACTTTAGAAATGTTATATTAGTACTTGCCTGACGTGGAATCGAACCTGCGTACTCATACTTGAGAGGCTGGTGTTATATGTTATTGTCGGCTTTTTTTTTTATTTATAAACTAGAGCTTGACCAAGATCCAGCCTGATGGTAAGCAGTTATCCAATCATTGTTGATAAAGGCCTTGAAGACACTTAAATTGTAGTCAGACGGCAACACCGCTGCAGGCAAATTGTTCCAGTTCTTCGATGTATGCGGTATAAAAGACGAGGCGAAACGCTAAAGGTGGATACTTGCCATACCACGTGTAAGCCTATTCCCTCAAAAAGAAACTGAGTGAATAGGAAGGAAGACGGCAGTTGAGTAAGGTGATGCAATGTTAAACCCAACAACCGCTGGATGCGGGAGGCGCAGGACCGGTCGTCGTGGAGAACCTTGGGGGAGGCCTATGTCCAGCAGTGGACGTATTTCGGCTGGATGATGGATGAGAGATAGCTTTTCACTTTGCACATGAATATAATATCTTCATTATAAATTAAGCCACAATAAAGTTAGAGGTATTCTACTCAGAAGTTTAGAGCAAGTTATAATATTTTTAGATAAGTTTTATTGTCTCGGTGGTAGGCCATAACATCGGCTGCCGGCAGAAGTTACCACCCACTAGACAAAGTCTTGCCGCCAAGCGATTTCATCGTGTTCCGGCATGATGTCTGGTAAAGCCGTACGGAGGACGAGTCTGAGCAGTTGAGTTGTGTTGCGATCTATGTCGGATACGATGCGCCAAATATTGTTGTGTCGGAAGTTTGCTCGTGGAAGGTCTCCAGATCAATTTCCCTTTGGCGCAACATTGTTGAATTTAACATTGCATCAACTCGCTCGACTACAGACCTCCTTCCTACTCACTCAGTTTTTTTGAGCGAATAGGCTTAATAAACTAGCACGCTTTACCGTCAACGATCACTGCACTACTTATCATCAGGCGGGATTATGGTCAAACACTAGTTTTTTTATTTTTATTTTTTTTCATCTTAGTAAGGTGACAATAAAAATGCTTTCTTAATAGAAATATCTAAGTTCCTTCCCGCGTACATAATATACAAAAATATTCCCATTATTATTCTTCTTTGCATTCCCGCCACAGAGTACATTTTTATACCGCACAATAGGGCATTTGACTAAAAAAAACTAATTGTGTGCTGTCTAATGCCTATGGCATGGAGGTAGTAAGTACTACGTTGTACGTAGTACTTATTAGTTCCATCGTCTATGGTCTATAACCCTGGCTTTGACATCAAATCAACTTTGTTTATAGTTTGGCAGTTTTGCATGTTAGGACACGAGACTTTTGATGATGTTTTTATTATTATTATTTTCCTGTATTTTGTTTGGTATTTTATGGTACTTAGTTGTAAAGTGCGTTTTGTTTGTGAAAAAAATTTCTTTCTTTCTTTAATTAGTTCGTCAGTCAAATTTTCAAAAAATACTGGACACGTATTTTTTCTTTTTTCATATAAAAAAAAATATTAAGACGACACAGTGCGTTGAAAACTCGTGTGACGTCACTGGACACTACACTTTTTAGCGACCAGTGACGTCACCAGCTACCACTCATGATCTTTGATGCCTCTCATATTTGTCAATCTTTATTGATTTGATAAAACAAAATATACGTATCCAATATTTTTCTATTATCCGAATAACGGACTAATTAGTTTTTTTTAGTCAAATACCCTATTGTAGGGGTCCATCGATCAGGTTAATCTACGCTTGCCGCGATTGGTCTGTGTATGGGTAACGACCTGGCTGTTGGTTCGGGTTGTCATACGTAAATATTTGATAGTCATTGCGGGTCAGAAGTCCGAAAGTCTTACAAGGGGTATTATAGTATTACCTAATAAGTGGATTGTGGAAGTCAGGTATTCAGCTAAATCAGCTTATACTAAAAGCCGACCCCTACCGAGATCCTAGTTGGGAAAAGGAAACGAGGCAATTTTATTTACTTGAAATTTTACCCGTAATTATTTGTGGTTTAAAAACCAAACAACTGAACCGATTTTGATAAAACACCTATGGAACCAAGCTAAAAGTATATCCTTTCACATAAAAAATAATCATCGACATCGATTGGCGAGGTATTGAGCTATTAGTCCATTTGTCACTTTAAAAAAATCTTGTACGGTTTTCTTGTGGATTCCGTTGTCAGAATTGAAACCAAACCAAAGTGAAATAGGGCCACATGGTAGGCACCAGCTTTCAAATAAAAAATCAGTTCAACCCATAAAACTTGTAGGTAAAACTGTAAGCCACGCTCCAAATTAAACAGTGAAAATCAAAAAACTGACTTTGAAAGTTGTCATTGACGCGATCTCTTTCTAACTCTTTCATAGTAATAATTTGACGGTGTCAACGTATACGATTAGCGTGTGTGAAAGAGAGAGGTGGTCAACGTCGATCGTAAAAAGTTTTTAAGCTATTGCATAGCTTCTATCGCGGGCCTTGAGCGCGGGGACCGAATCCAGAAATTCCGTAACGAAAAAACCTCACGCTCCCCACTCCAACGGGCACGGAGGTGTGGCTTGAAGGCCGTACATCGTGTAACGTCGTTTCAGTTCGGCAGTCTTCGGCACGGTATGTTTGTGTGCGTGCGACTACATCTTTTGAAAACAATTTATAGATTTTCAAAAAGAGCATGCATATTGTAGGGCGCGAACTCAGTTCTACACACTTGCCATGTTACTGATAGTCGCGATGTGCTAAACTTGCGATTAACTTTCTCTCTGAAATAGGTCTTCTATAGAGATATGTCATAGACGTCATCGACGTTGTCATGGCTACCTTAAAAACTTTTCATATAATTAATTATTAAGTACTTTTATTCAAATTAATTTAGTAGTGTTTTTATAAAATAGCTTTTTTTTTAACGGAAAAGCTAAGATGAATGTCACGCTAATTTTTCATTGGACTTTTAAATTATTTATAGTGTTGTTTACTAAATAAAAGCGCGTGATTTTATAGAGTAAAAAGTGCTCACGCGGCCGTTTTTTCAACTGTGATTGGCGATATCCGCCATTATTGTGAAATATTTTTTTAAAGAATTTCTATAATTTGTTACACGTGTTATTGGCAAAATTGTGGTATCTATCCACAGGGACCAGATCAAGAGTTGAAGTTGAAGTTTTTATTAAATAAAATATTACAGAAAGATGTCGGTGAACAATGTTAATACGAGTACATTTAAGTGTACGAGTTGTAATATTGTTATCTTCGAAACGAAACAACGAAAGTTTAATAAAAATATGCTCGTTGGCTTTTTCTGAGGAAGACATTGATGAGGCAAAAAAGTTATTGTTTGTTTCTACGAAGACAAGACAAAAACATGTATCGAGGCGTAAGAACAAAAAGCAGAAAGACCTAAAATATACGATTACGGTGTTTAAAATCACGGATCCCGAACAATCCCAGTTTTTGTGGCATATGAGTCATATGACCTTCACAAATTGCCACCAGTTTGCTTTGACTACGTAGAACGTACGTAAAGAAATTGATGAAGGATTTATTCATTCTACGGTCAGATGTTAACGCAATCAGAAGTGATTATGTTACTAAAGATCAGCTCGAAAATATTAAATTGATAACAAATAATTCGACACCGACGCCGTTCATCACACGCCGTTCGCACAGATCTCCTCTCATACAGAGAAGGATTGAGCGTAATCACCACGCTTGCTCATTGCGGGTTGGCGATTTCAGACTTATAAAGCCCAGGTTTCCTCAAGATGTTTTCCTTCGCCTTCAGTCATTGGTGTCCAAGATATACTTAGAAAGTACATATAACTTTAGAAAAGTTACATTGGTACTTGCCTGACCTGGAATCGAACCCGCGCACTCATACTTGAGAGGCTGGTGTTTTAACCACTAGGCCACCACGACAAAACAGTGGGGTATATTGAAAAAGAACCTCGGAGTATTTGAGTATATTTCGTGGTGCTCCCTGTGCGCCGTTTCCGAGTCAACGAAATACCAGTTGGTGGAGTCATAAGGATACTATAGCTGTCTTGCCTGCCCCTCAGTGCCCGGCCGGTCTTGCGATTGCACCGAAACAGCACACAATGACAGAGATTATAAGTAATAGCATAGACAGACCTTACGGAGGAATTGCCCTAATGTAGAGGAAGTCCGCTTTCTCAAAGGTATCAATCAGTGTTTTTATTTATTTAATAAAAGAAAAAATTGTTTTCTTATCGGTCACCACGCTCAAAAAGTGTAACTTGAATTAATATCAAAGAAAAAGAAATACTGTATAAATAAAATAAATAAATAATTATAATTGCATAAATTGATACAAAATGCTATGCAATAGCTTTACCGCGGCAGTCCCCGAGTGCCACACGTCTTTTTTTTTTTTTATTTATTATAAACTAGCGCTTGACCGCAATCCCGCCTGATGGTAAGCGGTGATGCGATCGTTGATGGTAAAGCGCGCTAGTTTATTAAGAGCCCATTCACTCAGAAAAACTCAGCGAATAGCAAGGAAGTCGGCAGTTGAGCGAGGTGATGCAATGTTAAACCCAACAGCACGACCAACGATGCTGCGCCAAAGGGAGATTGATCTGAAGACCCTCCACGACCAAACTCCCAACACAACAACATTAGGCGCATCGTACCCGGCACACATCGCAACACAACTGCTCAAACCAGTTCTCCGTACAGCTTCACCAGACATCATGCCGGAACACGAGAAATCGCTTGGCGGCAAAACTTTGTCTGGTGAGTGGTAAGTTTGTGGTAAGCTTTTGACTGGTTTAACCATGAGGTTAAACCAGTCGAAAGTTCTGAGGGAACAAACGAAACAAAATACAGTCGAATTAAGAACATCCTCCTTTTATGAAGTGTTTTAAATACTTCTCAAAAGAACTCGCCTTTAAGATAAAGGCTTTAAAGTACTAAAGTAGAGGGCTTCTCCGTACTCTCCACCTACTCGATACACTCTTAAGTACCATTTAGTGCCACTTGAACCCCGTCTAGCTTTCTTACTTAAAGACTCTTTGTCCGTATGCCACTTTGCATGGTTATGAGCAAAATACCCTTTTTGGGAGAAAAAAAAAACGAGTTGTAGGGAAAGATATTAGAATATGCATTCTTCAGAGATTCGGATAAGCAAGATACTAGTTGGTGGGGGTAAAACCCGGTTAAGTACTCAGTCGCTCCGGGTAAAAAAATTGGTCTTCGATTGCATCCAGTTGGACTTCAAGCCACAATGGGGTTATGTCCTAAAAATAATTTCAATGTCCATCAGATAGATTTATAAAAAATATTGAACCCGTATTTTTTCTTTCATTCAAATACTTAGGAAGATGTATTGATTTGAAATGTCGCATGATGTCACGCCTTGATACAAAATATACCAAGACTTGACGTAATTAGCCCCCACTTCGTAACTTTAATACGCTATATCTCAGTAGCTTTTGGTAATTTCGAAAAAATAAAAACGGGTCTTAATTTTTTTACTATCTATAAAACGGACTAATTATTTTTTTGATTTTCATACCTTGGATACATCCTTATTAGTGCATTATAAAATCAACCACACCAAAGGCTAGTCTCCGAGGAAATTGGCAATGGCAGGACTACGTCAAATACAAAAGAGTTTTGGTTGGTGTTGAAGTGTGAGGAACAGGGAGTAAAGTTGACTCATCCTCCATAGAGAAGGGAGGATCCTCCGACCATGCAGATGTTGAGTCTGGCGGGCTCTTGCCCAATGGTTAATATTGGGAAGTTATATGAATATATATATTTTTAAGCTATTGCATAGCTTCTATCGCGGGCCTTGAGCGCGGGGACCGAATTCAGAAATTCTGTAACGAAAATACCTCACGCTCCCCACTCCGACGGGCACGGAGGTGTGGCTTGAAGGCCGTACATCGTCTAACGTCGTTTCAGTTCGGCAGTCTTCGGCACGGTATGTTTGTGTGCGTGCGACTACATCTTTTGAAAAAAATTTATAGATTTTCAAAAAGAGCATGCATTTTGCAGGTCGCGAACTCAGTTCTACACACTTGCCATGTTACTGATAGTCGCGATGTGCTAAACTTGCGATTAATTTTCTCTCTGAAATAGGTCTTCTATAGAGATATGTCATAGACGTCATCGACGTTGTCATGGCTACCTTAAAAACTTTTCATATAATTAATTATTAAGTACTTTTATTCAAATTAATTTAGTAGTATTTTTATAAAATAGCTTTTTTTTTAACGGAAAAGCTAAGATGAATGTCACGCTAATTTTTCATTGGACTTTTAAATTATTTATAGTGTTGTTTACTAAATAAAAGCGCGTGATTTTATAGAGTAAAAAGTGCTCACGCGGCCGTTTTTTCAACTGTTATTGGCGATATCCGCCATTATTGTGAAATATTTTTTTAAAGAATTTCTATAATTTGTTACACGTGTTATTGGCAAAATTGTGGTATCTATCCACAGGGACCAGATCAAGAGTTGAAGTTGAAGTTTTTATTAAATAAAATATTACAAAAAGATGTCGGTGAACAATGTTAATACGAGTTCATTTAAATGTACGAGTTGTAATATTGTTATCTCCGAAACGAAACAACGAAAGTGTAATAAAAATATGCTCGTCGGCTTTTTCTGAGGAAGACATTGATGAGGCAAAAAAGTTATTGTTTGTTTCTACGAAGACCAGACAAAAACATGTATCGAGGCGTAAGAACAAAAAGCAGAAAGACCTAAAATATACGATTACGGTGTTTAAAATCACGGATCCCGAACAATCCCAGTTTTTGTGGCATATGACCTTCACAAATTGCCACCAGTTTGCTTTGACTACGTAGAACGTACGTAAAGAAATTGATGAAGGATTTATTAATTCTACGGTCAGATGTTAACGCAATCAGAAGTGATTATGTTACTAAAGATCAGCTCGAAAATGTTAAATTGATAACAAATAATTCGACACCGACGCCGTTCATCATCAACAACCTTTTTATCGTGCCACTGCTGGGCACAGATGTCCTCTCATACAGAGAAGGATTGAGTGTAATCACCACGCTTGCTCAATGCGGGTTGCCGATTTCAGACTTATAAAGCCCAGGTTTCCTCAAGATGTTTTCCTTCGCCTTCAGTCATTGGTGTCCAAGATATACTTAGAAAGTACATATAACTTTAGAAAAGTTACATTGGTACTTGCCTGACCTGGAATCGAACCCGCGCACTCATACTTGAGAGGCTGGTGTTTTAACCACTAGGTCACCACGACAAAACAGTGGGGTATATTGAAAAAGAACCTCGGAGTCTTTGAGTATATTTCGTGGTGCTCCCTGTGCGCCGTTTCCGAGTCAACGAAATACTAGTTGGTGGAGTCATAAGGATACTATAGCTGTCTTGCCTGCCCCTCAGTGCCCGGCCGGTCTTGCGATTGCACCGAAACAGCATACAATGACAGAGATTATAAGTAATAGCATAGACAGACCTTACGGAGGAATTGCCCTATTGTAGAGGAAGTCCGCTTTCTCAAAGGTATCAGTGTTGTTGTGTAATAGTGATCGTTTAGTTCTCACACGGATCGTTCTATGTTAGTTTTCTCATTTTACATGCTTACTGACTCGAGTGATAATATAATAGATTTCATGGGTTTTTTCTTTATTTCTTTATTTTTTGGCTTCGCACGGTTTGTGCATTTAGCCAATGCCACGTAATTATGAATTATTCATGTCGAAAAATACGGCCGCGTGACCCGTCTTACGAGTGAGGTTTGGGACAAAGTCATTAGTCAGTATTTCACTGTTCTTTATGAACTATTTACTAAATGCACTTTTTACTACATAAATCACGCACTTTTATTTAGTAAACAACACTATAAATAATTTTAAAAGTCCAATGAAAAACGAGCGTGACACTTAGCTTGACTTTCCCGCCAAAACTCAGGGTGCTGATCACGAAAATGATTTCATTTTTGAAATCCAAGATGGCCGACATCATATTTCATGACATTCTGACATGGGTGTGATAACGAACATGACGTCATTTTTAAGCTATTGCTTAGCTTCTTTCTATCTCTTTATCAAAGTCGAACAGAAAACGTTGAATATAGTTTAGTCGCTTAATCGTCACCATTTTTCGCACTCTTTTGATGACGTTGCTGGTAAAAAATAAATAAATTACAAAACAGAAAGAAAACTTGAATTGATATCAAAGAAAAAAAAAACAAAGGAAAAATTACTGTATAAATAAAATAAATAAATAATTATAATTGCAAGTTAAAAAAAAGGCTATGCAATAGCTTTACCGCAGCAGTCTCCGAGTGCCACACGCCTTTTTTATTTTTTATAAATTATAAACTAGCGCTTGAACGCAATCCCGCCTGATGGTAAGCAGTGATGCGATCGTTGATGGTAAAGCGCTCTAGTTTATTAAGAGCCTATTCACTCAGAAAAACTGAGCGAATAGAAAAGAAGACGGCAGTTGAGCGAGGTGATGCAATGTTAAACCCGTTGGTCGTGTTGTTACACGACCAACGATGCTGCGCCAAAGGGAGATTGATCTGAAGACCCTCCACGACCAAACTTCCAACACAACAACATGTGGCGCATCGTACCCGGCACACATCGCAACACAACTGCTCAGACCCGGCTTCCTGGGCTTCACCAGAAGTCATGCCGGAACACGACAATCGCTTGCCGGCAAGGCGTTGTCTGGTGGGTGGTAACTTCTGCCGCCGGCTGATGTTATGGCCTACCACCATATGTATGCTAAATCCGCGGTAAACTCTGGTTGCGAGATGGAGAATCCGTGTGACGTCATTATAACGCACTGTCCGCATGTATGGCGGCCTTTGTAGATACCAGTAGGTACACCAACATTTGGTTTGGACGCCTATTGTATTACATATTTCCAATTCTAAGTAAATATTCTCTCATTGCCCTCCTTTGACCCAATGTAAGCAATTTATTTTTCTGAATAATATTTTGTAATGGCTACGACATTTTAATTCGGGACGTGACCCATCTCTACTTGACGTCATTAACATAAAAAAGTCATATTTTCAGTAATATTTTGAGAGAAACATTCACAAATTGGAATGTCAATGTCAGTGTAATGACAAGAAAACTAAAAATATAACATATTTGGCTCCCTCTGGCACAGTATCCTTGGTCGTGTTGTTGGGTTTAACATAGTATCACCTTTTTTTTCCGGGGTGGAAATCCTCATAGGATGTCCGCCGCCCTGGGGTGGGCGACGGGGTCTGTCAGACTTTTACTGACTAAAACCACTCCGCTGTTTCTTCAATCACGAGCGCGCATACTCTCGGTATGGCCCGGTCTGTCCGGGCCTCGTCTCCTGCACGGGGTAGTGGGGTGTTAAACTATCCCGTCGCCGACACTCGCGCGCGCTCGGGGTTCATCGAATAGAGGGCGGTGACTTCCCCATGTCCCTCGCCCCTGGACCCATTTATGGGGGGCGGAAGAGGGCATTATCCGCCCTTCCTGGGCGCCCGGTGCGTCTTCTGCGGCCCAGGAAGGGAGTTGAGATCTCCCTCTCCCGTTCCGTAGCTTCCTTCTGCGACATAACGTCCTCGCAGAAGGACACTACCGCGTCCCACGACTCTGCGCTACCGACCATCCTCCGCACTAACATAGTATCACCTCGCTTACCTGCTGTCTTCCTTCCTTTTCACTCAGTTTTTATTCTGAGTGTTTAGCCTCTTAATAAACTAGCGCGCTTTATCATCAACGATTGTATTACTGCTTACCATCTGGCGGAATTGCAGTGAAGTACTAGTTTACAATCATAAAAAAGGTACATTAAAAAGTGTAGGTAATTGTGTTTAGAAGGAAAAAGTACTATTATCTAGCATGGGTACAGTTCCCAACACTGAGATGTCACTAAGTAGTCATCTAAACTTAGATTTAAAGTTGAGGGCTGTGTCTGTGAGCTGATTGTGAATGAGCAATGAGCCCTAGTGTCGTGGAAAATTATCAGAACAGCGCCTAGCAGGAATGGAATGCTTATTCTGGCCTGCAGGTATGAGTGCAAATAAGTCTGAGTATGTGCAGGCGATGACATGTCAAGCTACTAAAATCTGTCAAATTTCTTTAATAGATTTTCAAGTCTATACCTAAAGCATTAAGGCTCAAGGTTGAGTACTAACTTTCATAGACAGCTGATGTGGGGCCGGGCGACGAACAGTGAGTTGCTCGTAGCCTGTATATGATTAGTTATTACATATTTTAAATTGTGTTTAATGTAGTTTAGTTTTATGATGTAATTTTTCACGAGTTACAATAAATATCTTTTTTTTCTTTCTTCTTTGCCACGGGTGCCTGCTACTTACAATACAGAGACTAACTTTAAAATCTGCGAACTAGCCTAAGCCTATTTTTTTTTTGTTTTCTGGGGGAAACCTTCATAAGGCACCCGACCTCCGAGGAATGAGGTCGGGTATTGTGGGATTTTTACCTCACTAAAACCACCCCCATGATCACCATCTGCACCTAGGGGCGGTCCCGGTTCCTCTTAAAAGACCAATTCCGGAACCCTCCCAGCGCAATGCCTATAAGGCGCATCCCAGGAGAGACTCTAAGAGGACCTCTCCTAAACGTCCTATGCACGGCAGCACGTGACCACTATGCCACCGTCTTCCCTGGGGTCACTTAGTGGGCAGGCAGAGACCCCGCTTTGTCTGCCCGCAACCCCAAAGGTCCACCTACCTCAATAAGTAGGTGGGTTTCGGCGTATTAAGCGCCAAGGCGGTTGCCTCCCCGACGCCTCCTTTTCCGAGCAGGATCAGCCCTCTCTCGATCCCGTTCGGCGTCTGAACTAGCCTAAGCCTGGCTAAACAAGTTTGTCAACGTGAAGTCCTCAACTATTTATAAATGTCACCTAAAGAAAAGGGAATTCGCAATTTATTGCACAATAGCTTAGACTGGGCCTGGACGACCGCGGTTGTAGATGAAATGGCAGGTCATCTAATTTATCGGCCAACACACTTGGTCAATAAATTTTCATGAATGGATTATTCTAAAACTCCTTTTTTATAGATTATAAACCAGTGCTTGATCGCAATCCCGCCTGACGGCAAGCAATGATGCAATCGTTGATGGTAAAGCGCGCTAGTTTATTAAGAGCCTATTCACTCTAGCCTTAAAGACACTTAAATTGTTCTAGTCCCTCGATGTACTTGGTATAAAAGAGGAGGAGAAACGCTTCGTCCGGATCGTAGTGGTGTTAACAACGTAAGGGTGGAAACTCGCATTACGACGGGTCATCCAATGATAGAACAGAGATGGGGGAATTAAATCATGCAATTTTCTCGCACACTCTCCAAAATGCATCCTATTGAACACTGATAGGCTGGCTGCTCTACGCCTATACGCCGGCTTTGGAGACCGTTGCCAAACAGCCTCATAGCACCACAAAACCGGCCAAATACGAGTCAGAATCATGCATACCACTATCTATACAAAAAATTAGCAGAAGTGAAAACTAAAATCTTAAAAACAGAATAAACAAAAAGTAAAAACAAATCCCTATAGCGGTAGTCCGAATAGTGTCGGTTATGCTTACGCGAATTCAATGTTTTTTTGTGCTCAATATCAGTAAAGAAGTTTTTACTTCATGAATTATAGTTGCACTATTTTTTTATTGTTTTTAAATAATTATAAACTAGCGCTTGACCGCAATCCCGCCTGAAGGTAAGCAGTGATGCGATCGCAATGTTAAACCCAACAACACGATCAACGATGCTGCGCCAAAAGGAGATTGATCTGAAGACCCTCCACGACCAAACTCCCAACACAACAACAATAGGCGCATCGTACCCGGCACACATCGCAACACAACTGCTTAGACCCGTCCTCCGTACGGCTTCACCAGATATCATACCGGAACACGACAAATCGCTTGGCGGCAAGGCTTTCATGCGTCATGGTAATGAATATTTCGGTTCCTTTTATACAAGTGTAAAACAGTAGGAAAACTGCGTAAGACCGCTGTTTTCTCGTGGTCCCAGGATTTTGTCCCATTAATGGGACCACGAGGGATAACAGTTTCTTGTGGTCCCGTTGTTATGTATCTAAATTATGTAGTTACCAAAAAACAACGATAGTTAAAATATCATCTGGGTGTATTCTAATCATAATCTAACTAAAACTCTTAATTAAATAAATTATGGCGTTTATTCCTCCCCGACGCATAAATTTATTATTTCATTTCTTTCTTTCTTTTCTTTAGAGTGAATACTACTTCAACTTTTCAATAGCATCTGTGGTTAGATACCACAATTTTGCCAATAACACGTGTAACAAATTATAGAAATTCTTGAAAATTTTTATTTCACAATAATGGCGGATATCGCCAATGACAGTTTAAAAATAGGCCGCGTGAACCGCCTACTACGAGATTTGATGCAAAGCCATGATGTGGCCACTATGCTGGGATATTTCAATGTTCTTTATGAATTAATCACTGAATGCACTTTTTACTACATAAATCACGCGTTTTTATTTAGTAAACGACACTATACATAATTTTAAAAATCCAATGAAAAATGCGCGTGACACTCATCTTGGCTTTCCTGTCAAAAACCATTTATAATTTATTATATTTAAATGTGTACGTATCAACAGAATTCTTAAGCAATCAATGTCAGTCAAATGTAATTTATTCATCATCGAACACTTCACTACACGCTCAAAAAAGTTTATTTATGGAGGAAGAATATATACAGGATGATATATACTGAAAAAAGAAATGGGACTACGAGAAACTGTTGTCCCTCGTGGTCCCATTAATGGGACAAAATCCTGGGACCACGAGAAAACAGCGCGTAGGACACTATCAGAAGCAATCATTTTGACAGTTCAACAATATCCATTGCGTTATTTACGTTGTTGAGCAGAGACGTTGTGCGAACATTTGAAGAAATGTATTAGTAATATGCTTCAAAATAATAATAATAATTAAATAAATATATACGGACAAATCACACAGATTGAGCTAGCCTCAAAGTAAGTTCGAGACCTGTTTTATGGGATACTAACTCAACGATACTATATTTATAATAGATACATATATAGATAAACATCCAAGACCCAGGCCAATCAGGAAAAGATCGTTTTCCATCATGACTTGGCCGGGGATCGAACCCGGGGCCTCCACGTTGGCGTGTTGACCGCTGCGCCACGGAGGTTGACAGTAATAAGTTTGTTACGCTATCTGGGTGCGGGTTTGTACTAAAGTAACCCCGAATAATGATTTTTTCAGTGCGTTACAAATTTATTAGGTTTCGGTAATTTACGATCATTTGCTTTCCCTTTTAATTTAGGATGAGCTGTTTCCATTAACAGTGATGCTCTTAAGCTGATTAAAATCGACATTGGATTTAATCGGTGGTGGTGGTAGGCCATAACATCGGCTGCCGGCAAAAGTTACCACCCACCAGACGATAGTCTTGCCGCCAAGCGGATTCATCGTGTTCCGGCATGATCTCTGGTGAAGCCGTACGGAGGACGGGTCTGAGCAGTTGTGTTGCGATGTGTACCGGGTACGATGTGCAAAATGTTGTAGTGTACGGAGTTTGGTCGTGGTGGGTCTCCTGATTTAGATATTGACTCAGATTTTTTGAGTGATTAGGCCCTTAATAAACTAGCGCTCTTCACCATCAACGATAATGATTGCATCACTGCTTACCATCAGGCGGGATTGAAGAGAGAGAGAAGAGTAGTGGTATCTACTCGGCTTAGACTTACAAGTCAAGGATTCGAACTAACTTAGGCAAGCACTTTTTTTTTAAATAATTTCATTATCCCGGTTCTAACAACGGAGAAGGAAAACATCGTACGAGGAAACTAGCATATACTTTTTGTTTTTGGATATGAAATCATCAAACGACCCGTTTTGGGCAGAGAAGAAAGGCGTGTCAGAATTTTACAGACTAAAACTCATCCATGATCTCTAACTTGCCTCTGCGCTAGAGGCCACTGTATTGAACAAACCGTGACCATTGCAGAACTAGCATGTCCTTGAACAAAAAATGCCTGTGTCGCAGCATTGGGAATTTCATAGAGTACTTTATGCGTAATAGAAGTAAGTAAGAGTATGTAAGAGTAACTCAATCCGTCTTTTACCTTTTTATGCTTTAACGGCTCATTGGACTTTTTTCCTATAGTACGTTCCCGTGGGACAACTTTCGACCTCACATTTGGCCGAAGCTGCGGTCACTCTGTTTATCTATAGTAGGGAAAGTTACACAAGGAAAATTTGTGACTTGGCCGGTCAGTTGAGATTCTATCTTTGTTCCGAATTGAGATCCCGCCTGATGGTAAGCACTCTAGCCTATAAACTTAAATTGTAGTCAACCAACTAGACAGGAAGACCGCCGCAGGGAAATTGGTCCAGTCCTTCTATGTACGAGGTATATATCCTTTCAAAGAGGTAACATTCACTGTACTTTCATTATCCTATTCGGTTGACTTTTATCGACTTTAGGATCAATGTTACCCTAACTTCGAGCGTTAAGCAATAAAAAAAGCGTATATCAGCTTAGCATCAGCACGTTTTAAAACAAAGTTAGGCCACGCTGGCCCGAATTTCTCGTGCACTGAATTTTCGACTCTTGGTGTTAAGCCGATAGTTGAAATTATAACAAAGCGCATCACAGCGAAAATACGCTGTTGAATTCTCAATGTTCGGCGGTAGGCAGTACGTTCAAAATCCAATGTGTGAAATAAACCGTAGCAGGAAAATGTATCCGTGTGTATCTGGACTTTTACATTCTTTTTACTGACCAATCCGATTTTATCGATTTTTCAGTACTTTATGGGATTAATTTCTCTCTTCATCTACTTTCTTATTCTTATGGGACAAAACCCGCCACACTTTTTCCGACCCACTGCAACTCCTGAAAGCCAGAATCAACAGTGGAGACCGCCAGAAAAACGCCGTCTTGGGTCCCGCAACGAAATTAATCAGAAAAGAATAGCGGAGGAGTAAGAAAAAAGATATATTTTCCACTTCCCTCCATAACAAGCAGGAGACAAAACAGAACTAGGCCAATCGGCACAAAGGGAACGCAACTGGGAGAAGCCCAGATTGCCAAGCACCACGGAATAAAATTTGATTAAGTTAATGGGTCCTAAGTAGGTATGTGCTGTTACAATTGATTCCAATAATAGGTATGGCAAAAGCGCCTGAACGCACGGAAATTGGTTCTTGTTTCTACAAGGTCCGTATAATAAACGACTCCGGATGTAACTTGTACACTATCCAACATAATATTGCTTTCATTCTGCCAAAGAATAGACTCTCACGAGATGTGATGTGCGGACTGTTCAAATTCACAGTTCGATGTAGAACATTGACACAAAGACGAAGGAACAAGTTTAAAAGAATACAGAATCTCTTCCTCTACTTCTTTACTGAAGGTCATGTCGTATCGCGTTGCCTCTCCTCTTTACACGGTCTTCAGCATCTTGCAGGGCCGCTGCTACTGATAACCCTATAACGACAGTTACTGGTAACTTGCTCCAATCATCTATTAAGTGATGGCCCGCGGGGTTTTTTCCCTCTATCTTGCCTACAACCATTATCTTGCCCAGATTGTAAGACTGTAGAAGAGTTATGACTGAAGTTTCCGACAATCCTCTGATAGAAAACTGCTTATTCGAAGTTACGGAAGAATCTGGATACCCGCGTCCTCGCGCGAACGTGGGAGACGAGACACCGGGGTGGTTTTTAGTCAATAGAAGTCTGACAGACCCCGTCGCCCATCCCAGGGCGGCAGACATCCATGAGGATTTCCCATCAGGGAACAAAAAAAAGAGATATCCATCCCGATTTTTTTTTTTTTAAATAATTATAAACTAGCGTTTGACCGCAATCCCGCCTCAGAAAAACTGAGCGAATAGGAAGAAAGACGGCAGTTGAGCGAGGTAATAAATAAATAAATATATACGGACTAATCACACAGATTGAGCTAGCCCCAAAGTAAGTTCGAGACTTGTATTATGGGATACTAACTCAACGATACTATATTTTATAATAGATACATATATAGATAAACATCCAAGACCCAGGCCAATCAGGAAAAGATCGTTTTCCATCACGACCTAGCCGGGGATCGAACCCGGGGCCTCCACGTCGCAGGCAGGCGTGTTGACCGCTGCGCCACGGAGACCAGCAATGACAAGGTGCTGCAATGTTAAACCCAACAACACGACCAACGACGCTGCGCCAAAGGGAGATTGATCTGAAGACCCTCCACGACCAAACTCCCAACATATCAACATTAGGCGTATCGTACCCGGCACACATCGCAACACAACTGCTCAGACCCGTCCTCCGTACGGCTTCGTCAGACATCATGCCGGAACACGACAAATTGCTTGGCGGCAAGGCTTTGTCTGGTGGGTGGTAACTTCTGCCGGCGGCCGATGTTATGTCCTACCACCGAGGATACCACTGATAAAGGCTCTGTATAATAATGCGCTTGGCTGTCCAGGGAATTAGCAGCTTCCTTTGCCACGCTACTCATGGGCTATGGGAGTATTATTTTTGTTAAGAGCAGAGGTGACCTAGAGGTATCAGCAGCGATTTAGAAGTTGTAAATCGTAGATTCAAACCCCATCAGGTGCTTGACTTTATGTAAATTATTTCATAACCACTGCTCTAAAAACGGCGAAGGAGAACATCGTGAGGAAACCGGCACATGTCCTAGAGGCAAAACTTCGAAAACATGTGGCATCTACCTACCCAAACTGGGCCCGCGTGGTAGATTAAGGCCCACTCCCTCTGACCGAGAAGAATCGTGTTTCCCAGGGGTGGGAAGATTATAGCTGAATATGTTTTTTTTTTTTAATAATTATAAACTAGCGCTTGACCGCAATTCCGCCTGATGGTAAGCAGTGATGCGATCGTTGATGGTAAAGCGCGCTAGTTTATTAAGAGTGAATAGGTCACTCAGAAAAACTGAGCTGATAGGAAGGAAGACGGCAGTTGAGCGAGGTGATGCAATGTTAAACCCAACAACACGACCAACGATGCTGCGCCAAAGGGAGATTGATCTGAAGACCCTCCACGACCAAACTCCCAACACAACAACATTAGGTGCATCGTACCCAGCACACATCGCAACACAACTGCTCAGACCCGTCCTCCGCACGGCTTCACCAGACATCATGCTGGAACACGATAAATTGCTTGATGTATGGGTTTAATGCGTATAAATAAATTAACGGTATATTTTTTTTAAGATACACGGAATTCATCAACCAGAACGCTTTTGAGATGATTAAAATCGATACAGGATTTAATATTATCATATGTAACCTAGCAAGTGTTGATATGACTTGATTATCAGAAATCACTGGCACATATTCCCTTTTTTTTATTTGGGATGGGAAATCATGAAATGACATCTCCCGCTCTGGGCGGAGCGGAAGGGTATGTCAGACTTTTACTGACTAAAACCCACCCGTGTTCCTTCACTTGTCTGTAGGCCAGGGCCCGTTTTCTTTCTTAATCAACCCGCAACCCTGACCCGGGAGGCATCGGTCTTCGTCGACCCCGTCACGAAATGCTGACATCTCTTGGAGGCGCGCGTGAAACACAATGCACGAAAAAATATAAAGTAATGATGACTGAAGTTTTTTATTAGCTTAAAGCTAACTAGCTGTTCAGCCACATTGACGTTATTTTTTATGCTTAAAGCTAACTAGCTGTTCAGCAACGTCGACGTTATTTTCTATTAGCTTAAAGCTAACTAGCTGTTCAGCAACATCGACGTTATTTTCTATTAGCTTAAAGCTAACTAGCTGTTCAGCAACATTGACGTTATTTTCTATTAGCTTAAAGCTAACTAACTGTTCAGCAACATTGACGTTATGTTTTTATTAGCTTAAAGCTAACTAGCTGTTCATCAACATTGACGTTATTTTTATTAGCTTAAAGCTAACCAGCTGTTCAGCGACATTGACGTTATTTTTATTAACTTAAAGCTAACTAGCTGTTCAGCAACATTGACGATATTTTTTATTAGCTTAAAGCTAACTAGCTGTTCATCAACATTGACGTTATTTTCTATTAGCTTAAAGCTAACTAGCTGTTCATCAATATTGACGTTATTTTCTATTAGCTTAAAGCTAACTAGCTGTTCGGCAACATTGACGTTATTTCAAACACCACATTCAAAAAGTCTACAAAGCAAAATAGCACAGCAAAAACCTGCCCACTTTATAATAACCGCCAACGTATAGCAAATCACTTCTCTACGTTCTACATAGAGACGCTTTGTTATAACTTTTTCAGGAAATGTAGAGACTGTGAAAACTTTGTAACGTGTTTGCTAGAGGAATAAGTTTAGACCGCGTTATCTCCATGAACTTCTAGATTTTCATCGTTGGGTTGGTCTCTATGTAGAGTTAAAAGTTTGTAGTCTACAGTTGGCTCATCAAGTTAATTTAACTTCACGATTGTGTAGTATGAAGGGGTCGGCAGAAGTGTGGGGCACAAGGTGTATTTAAGTCCTGTATAATTGGGGTTACGGGTACGTAACATCCTCGGTGGTAGGCCATAACATCGGCCGCAGGCAGAAGTTACCACCCACCAGACAAAGTCTTGCCGCCAAGCGATTTGTCGTGTTCCGGCATGATGTCTGGTGAAGCCGTACGGAGGACGGGTCTGAGCAGTTGTATTGCGATGTGTGTCGGGTACGATGCGCCAAGTGTTGTTGTGTTGGGAGTTGGGTCGTGGAGGGTCTTCAGATCACCCTTTGGCGCAGCATCGTTGGTCGTGTTGTTGGGTTTAACATTGCATCACCTCGCTCAACTGCCGTCTTCATTCCTATTCGCTCGGTTTTTCTGAGTGGATGGGCTCTTAATAAACTAGCACGCTTTACAATCAACGATCGCATCACTGCTTACCATCAGGCGAGATTGCGGTCAAGCGAAAAAAAATGTTTTATGGAGTCACGCCCTCTATTCCTAGAGACATTTATTTAGGTAGTAAGTTTGTTATTACATTTTTAAACTTAATATTTTTTGGCCCTATTTTATTCATACCTGGGGCTTTTACTTTGGTAATAAGTTTTCAGTTATTTACATTTCCATTTTATTGATTTTCGTTTTTGCTTTGCGGTATTTTGGCGTGGCTAGCTGGCATATGGTAAATAATTTCATTGCTTTTGTGTTTTCTTGTGTTCATTAATGTACATAGTATTGTCGGCCTTCGTGGCGTAGCGGCAGCGAACGCGGCCGCCGCGCAAGGAGGCGCGGGTTCGATCCCTGCGCAGTACAAATATTTGTATGCATGAATATAAATATTTGCACTGGTCTGGTCGTGCCTCGGAAAGCACGTTAAACCGTTGGTCCCGGTTGCTATACGAACATCTAGTGGCAGTCGTCACGGGTTGTTGGAGCCCTCAAAAGTCCTACAATTGGTCTAACTGCAATGTTTCGATATCGCCTTCGGGTTGTGGAGGTCAGACGGCAGTCGCTTCATGGAAAATATCGAAGTTTAGCCATAGACCGGTAAAGTGAACCCTAGACTCCAAAGCTGAAAAGCTTCGGATACGACTGGGTTTAACGCTGAGATGAAGAATGTACATAGTATTGTATAAAGTCGTGTGATTTTTTTTTAAATGAACAGATAGCTGTGCTGCTGATGAGTTTGTTCCGCCACTTCTTCTTCCCAGCAAAAGTACTAGGAAGTGGCGAAGGAGGGTTTTGAGGGGACTGTCTTATGTAATATTGAGGTTCAAAAATTGCTGATTCTCAGCCTAATTTGAATAAATGACTTTTGATTTTATTGCGCTAGCGCTTGACCGCAATCTGCCTGATGGTAAGCAGTGATGCGATCGTTGATGGTAAAGCGCGCTAGTTTATTAAGAGCCTATTCACTCAGAAAAAACTGAGCGAATAGGAAGGAAGACGGCAGTTGAGCGAGATGATGCAATGTTAAACCCAACAACTCGACCAACGATGCTGCGCCAAAGGGAGATTGATCTGAAGACCCTCCACGACCAAACTCCCAACACAACAACATTTGGCGCATCGTACCTGGCACACATCGCAACACAACTGCTCAGACCCGTCCTCCGTACGGCTTCACCAGACATCATGCCGGAACACGACAAATCGCTTGGCGGCAAGACTTTGTCTGGTGGGTGGTAACTTCTGCCGGCGGCCGATGTTATGGCCTACCACCGAGTATATATGATTTTAATTTTGGCTTTGGTGAAATAATGTAAATAATTTAATTTAATGTTATGTATCTTGTAGAGTCATGGTGGCCATGTCGGCCACTGCTGGGCACAGGTCTCCTCTCATACAGAGAAGGATTGAGCGTAATCACTACGCTTACTCAATGCGGGTTGGCGATTTCAGACTTGAAGTCCAGGTTTCCGCAAGATGTTTTCCTTCACCTAATAATCAGTCATTGGTGTTTTTTTTTTTTAATACTTATAAACTAGCGCTTGGCTGCAATCCCGCCTGATGGTAAGCAGTGATGCAATCGTTGATGGTAAAGCGCACTAGTTTATTAAGCCCATTCACTTAAAACAAAAACCTTAGTGAATAGGAAGGAAGACGGCAGTTGAGCGAGGTGGTGCAGTACCCAACACACTATATACTATTAAACCCTACAACACGACCAACGATTCTGCGCCAGGGGGAGATTGGTGTGGAGACCCTCCACGACCAAACTCCCCAATACAACAACATTTGACGCATCGTACCCGGCACAAATCGCAACACAAGAAATACTTAGAAAGCACATATAACTTGGAAAAGTTACATTGGCACTTGCCTTACCTGGAATCGAACTCGCACACTCATACTTGAGAGGCTGGTTTTTTAACCACTAGTCCACCACGACGTCTAGACTTCGGGTATAACGATATTTAGGTATAAGTTAAACCCATTTAGAATAATAGCTATCGCGTAATGTTAAATCTTGCATAATTTACAACTCTTCCTTTCGATGACGATTAAACGCAAATAAATGAAACTTAACTACCTACATTGGCATAACTACAGCCAACAGTGTGTTCATGGCAACATTGACATACCAATTTGATCCTCATTGCGCCTTTTTTTCTTAGCATTAAGGGTCCTTTTCGTAGTTCCTGTTTCATACGTTGACTGTACTTATGTAGTTGGATTTTTATGTTAAAACTTTTACGTTTATAGTCGGATATAAAATTTATTATTGGTTTTTAATAAATGTTGTTGCAATTGGGATTTTTTATAGTGATCCATAAAACCTTTTTGGATCAGCGGGTCAAGTCAATCAGCCATTAGATAAATGCCTGGCCTTTTCCCAACTATGCCTTTTATTCGGTTCGATCGATCGTTTTAAACTACGCTTTCTTCGTTTAATAATTATAAACTAGTGCTTGACCGCAATCCCGCCTGATGGTAAGGAGTGATGCAATCGTTGATGGTAAAGCGCGCTAGTTTAATTAGCCTATTCACTAAAAAAACTTAATGAATAGGAAGAAAGACGGCAGTTGAGCGAAGTGATGCAATGTTCAACTCGACCAACGATGCTGCGCCAGAGGGAAATTTGATTTGGAGACCCTCCACGACCAAACTCCCGACACAACGATAATTGGCGCATCGTACCCGGCACACATCGCAACACAACTGCGAATCACTTGGCGGCAAGACTTTGTCTGGAGGGTGGTAACTTCTGCCGGCAGCCGCTGTTGGTGTGTGGATGAGTGACCATCAACGGAGACTCGTGCCACTGGGTCACCACTGCTCAATACACATATAAAACATTATTTTTTATTTATTCGAAACCCGGAACACGTGTCCAGTATTTTTAAGTAAATAATCTATGTACAAAATTTCAAAAAGATATCATGAGAAATCACAAAGTTATGAGCTTGTTATCATGCCTGGCTGTCCCAACAAAAATATGGTCTAAGCCTTCCCTCAGCGAGCGACCGGTGCATTGACATCTGGCGTCAGCTGTGCGGAGTATAGTATAGTAATGATCTATCGTAAGCTGCATGTGGCGCTCGGTAAGCACACTGCAACAATTTCTAAATGTATTTGAAAAAAATTATAACATGATGTAAAAATGATTAGAATCGATTCAGTTAACACACTTTATTCTGGTTTCGAATAAATGAAAAATAGAGTTGTATACGACAAGAGATTTTGGCTAAATACTAAATAAATCACTAAGTGGTGCAAGGGAAAATAGGAGGACAAACACTCTTGAGGTCACCTCTAACGAGGCCGACCGATCTCGCAATATTTGTCACTAAAGGTGCCATTAGAGAACCTCTTACTGGCAGGCGACAGATGGAGGATGCTCGGGAAAGCATTAGTGATTAAGGAAATGGTGGAATGGTAGACCATGACATTGAGTGATATCTCTTAATTTTGAATCTCTCCAACTTTTGATAAGATTGTTTTTTTTTTAATTTAAATTATAAACTAGCGCTTGACCACAATCCCGCCTGATGGTAAGCAGTGACGCAGTCGTTGATGGTAAAGCGCACTAGTTTATTAAGAGCCTATTCACTCTAGCCTTGAAGACACTTAAATTGTAGTCCGACGGAAACACCGCCGCTGGCAAACTGTTCCAGATAAAACTTTATTTGCCTGAACAATGGTACGAGTGTAGTATTATGGTGATACAGTCTTAATTAATCGTGCCACGATGTGTAACGATTTCATTCATATAACTTTCGATTCCGTAGTGATAAAAACTATTCTATATATTATTAGTGGTTATATACCATCTGTGTTCCAAACTTCATGCAAATCCCTTAAGTACTTTTTGCGTAAATGAGAATCAAATATACATCCAAACTTCTATGTTTTGATTATTGGTAGGATAAAAGTCGAACTGTCATGTCGCACCCACTTCAATTCTACTTAGTTGCTCTGCACTCAAAGTTGTTGACGAGTATATACAATATGTAAAGAAAACCCTGTCCGATCCGTCAAGGTATTGTTAGGTATCGTAACTGATTCTACTAATGGATACAAAGCCGGGCTAAACTTAAAAAAAAAGATCCCCCTAAAATAATAATTATTATTTCTCAAAAAGAGGTAACTTAATATATTTGCGGTAAACAACCCTTCCGCGGGCGGCGGGGGACAGGGTACTCGGCACATTGTCGCATCGCTATTTGCTCATAATAATACCGGTGCTGTCACTTTTTTAAAAATTACCAAATTTCAGGGAAGTTGGAATTAATTCGTGGGTAAAAAGATTATGTCCAAATTCATTAGTATTGTTACTATGATGATTATGTTAAATTTCATATTTTATTTGGTCTTGTGTTTTTACCTTAATTATTATTTAACCTTTATTATCCTCACGGATCGGACAGGGTTTTCTTTACATATTGTATAACTGGGACAAACAGTCCAACTAGGTAGGTCCAACTTCGAGACAGAGGTGTCTCGTCGAATCCAGCTCGGCTGGGCAGCATTCGGGAAGCTGCGCCACATCTTTTCGTCGTCCAAGATCCCACAGTGTCTCAAGACTAAAGTCTTTGACCAGTGTGTGTTTCCAGTGACGACTTACGGAACTGAAACGTAGTCGCTCACAGTTGCCCTCATACGAAGGCTCAGAGTCACACAAAGGGCGATGGAAAGAGATATGCTCGGAGTTTCTCTGCGTGATCGAATCACAAATGAAGAGATCCACAGAAGAACCAAAGTCACCGACATCTTCGAGTCGTTAAAATTAAGTGGCAGTGGGCAGGGCACATTGCTCGTAGAACCGGAGTGGAGTGGCGGCTACGTACCGGAAGCTGCAGCGTAGGGAGGCCGCCAACAAGGTGGACCGATGACCTGGTGAAGGTAGCGGGAAGCTGATGAACCGGCCATCGTGAAAGTCCTTGGGGGAGGCCTTTGCCCCGCAGTGGACCTCTATAGGCTAAAGAAGAACAAGAATAAAATTTAAGTTACTAGCTTTTTTTTTTGTAATAATTATAACTTAACCGAAATCCCGCCTGATGGTAAGCAGTGAAGCAGTTGATGGTAAAACGCGCTAGATTATTAAGAAGTCATTTAAATTGTAGTCAGACGGAAAGGCCGCCGCAAGCAAATTGTTCCAATGAAATGAAATGAAATGAAATGAAATCGTTTATTAAGCAAGTAGGATCACCGATCACTTTTACACGTCATATGTTTTTTTTTTCTTCTTTTTTTTTTTTTTTTTTTTTAAACTAGATGAAGCCGGCATTTCCTAACTGACTACCTCTGAGAAGAAACAGCCGAAACAAACTCAGGGATCATCGTCTTTTTTAAAGTCCAGACATTAAAAATGAAAATGTTTACAATAATTTACGTTATAATTACGCATATTGCTTAATAACAATGCTTAACAGAGCGAGCAGCTCAGTCCCAAGCCTCTCTATCCTCTAAATAATCTGAGATTTTATAATACCCCTTTTTGCAAAGTTTGGCCGTTATATAGGTTTTATATCGTTTAATGGGTAAGTTTCGAATGTCCATGGGAAGCTTGTTGTAAAAGTGTATACATGGTAAGTAGTGAAGCAAGAGTTGATGGTAAAACGCGCTAGTTCATTAAGAAGTAATTTAAATTGTAGTCAGACGGAAAGACCGCCGCAAGCAAATTGTTCCAGTCCTTCCAGTGAAATGCTTCGTCTGGACCGTAGTGGACATCATTAATGGTGCACAAACTACAGAAATTTTAAATCCAATGCATCTTTTTCTTTCTATTTCATTAACACAAAGATAAAAAAATAGTTTAGTCCTTTTCAATTAAGATATTCCGTAGACAGTTTAGACGTGGTTGAAAATATGCCGTCTATAAATACGTCAATTTACGTCATTTGACAGAACTATACTCAGATTTATCGTCTATGCTTTTCTTAATGAAATTAGCGGCCGCCAACGACTTCCTTCGGGTGGAGTTAGTTATGCTCCGCTCCTATTGGTCGCAACGTGATGTTATATAGCCTAAAGCCTTCCTAGATTAATGGGCTATCCAACGCAAAATTTAATTCCTGAGATTAGCGCGTTCAAACATACAAACTCTTCAGCTTTATATATTGGTATAGATATAACATCACCATTATCATCTCAGTGTATAATCCCGGTTGCATCCGCGGCTTTCGCGTTGGAGCCCAGGGTCTGCTTTCCTACACTTACTCCTCCATTTCGCACGATCTCTGGCATCCCGTGGTGTGAGATTGTTGAGACGCTTGTCATCTCTTACGACGTCAAGCTAGCACTTCTTTGCTTCCTCGCTTGTTCCGGCCAGGCGGAGGCGCCATGGCAAGACATTTGTTACCCACGTAGGATGCCGTGGTGGCCTAGTGGCTTAAACACCAGCCTCTCAAGTATGAGTGCGCGGGTTCGATTCTAGGTCAGCCAAGTACCAATGTAACTTTTCTAAAGTTGTATGTGCTTTCTAAGCACATACAACTTTTCTTGGACATCAATGACTGAAGGTGAAGGAAAACATCTTGAGGAAACCTGGACTTTAAGTCTGAAATCGCCAACCTGCATTGAGCAAGCGTGGAGATTACGCTCAATCCTTCTCTGTATGAGAGGAGACCTGTGCCCAGCAGTAGGACGATAAAAAAAAGGTTGATAATGTAGCATGCCGGTTTTCGTAAGACGTGATCGTACCAGCGTAGGCGACCCTCTTGCAGTTTGTCTGCTATGTCACGGACACGAAGACTGCAACGGATGCGGGAGTTCCTGATGCGGTCTTTCCGCGTAACTCCACACATCCACCGCAGCATATTCATCTCCGTAACTTATATGGTATAAATATATATGGTAAGAAAAAGATGGACTGAACTTAAAATGAGTTTAGTTTATGAACAACAAAAACAGGGCTTTTGTCTTAAGTTGTGCAATGCGGAGTAATTATTACTCCGCTGAGTTGTTTAAGCCCGGATTTTAATTATTATCTACACAATTAATTTCTCATTTATTTCAAGCTCTTGTCAGTTAGCGACCTTTCATACGAAAAGCTTTGAGAAAGTTATGAAGTCTGAAATGCCAGAATTTCTGTAATTCTGACAATGATGTTGAGAATGACTTTGTAGTTGTAAATTAATTAATTGAAAATTTGATTTAATTATATTATGTTCGTTCACACAAAGAAACTCCGAGTATAGCTCTTTCTATCGCCCTTTATGTGACTCTGAGCCTTCGTATGAGCACCATTGTGAGCGACCACGTTTTAGTTCCGTAAGTCATCACTGGTTAAAGAACTTTTAACTTTAGGCCATAACATCGGCCGCCGGCAGAAGTAACCACCCACCAGACAAAGTCTTGCCGCCAAGCAATTTGCCGTATTCCGGCATGATGTCTGGTGAAGCCGTACGGAGGACGGGTCTATGCAGTTGTGTTGCGATGTGTGCCGGGTACGATGCGCCAAATGTTGTTGTGTTGGGAGTTTGGTCGTGGAAAGTATTCTTCTTCAGATCAATCTCCCTCTGGTGCAGCATCGTTGGTCGTGTTGTTGGGTTTAACATTGCATCACCTCGCTCAACTGCCGTCTCCCTAACTATTTGCTCAGTTTTTCTGAGTGAATAGGCTGTTAATAAACTAGCGCGCTTTACGATCAACGATCGCATCACTGCTTACCATCAAGCTGGACTGCGGTCAAGCGCTAGTTTATAATTATTAAAAAAAAAATAGCAACATTATAATTCAAATCATAAAGTTATCGTATCTCAAAAATGACTTCGTCAGTAACATCATCTGCCTCGTCTTTTACCATATATGTTAGGGTCAGATTCCAGTCTAACCTGATTCAGCTGAATACTAATATTTTACATGGAGCGACAGCCTATCTGACCTCCACATCCCAGTTACTGGGTAATACGATACCTGTTGATAAGACTTGTGGTCAGACTCTTGTACTTCCGACGTCCCGTAATGACTGTTAAAGATCTACAAATAACAGCAGAGAGGAACGGCTTAAGAGGGGACTCTAGTGCCGAGGAATTTGAAAAATGGGTATTTGAAGAAACTATTGCCATCTCGCTGCTTCTAACTTCTACCCGTAAAGTGCAAAAGGGACAGTTGAAGCTCAGGCTGATTTTACCTACAAAAAAGTTGCCCAAAAGACGTTTCGTATTCCGCTTTTTTCTTTTTCAACACACAACTGATCTCAATAACTTTAATATCAAAATTTAGAGGAAAAGTGTACCTATGTTTCTATTATTATATTTTTTGGTCAAAAACTTATTACATTTGTCTAATAGTCGTCTGAAGATCGCGGTAAAAATGGGTTATTTTTAGGGATTTTGATATATCATATTGCTTTTATTAATTAAGTTTTAGAAAAAATCAAATGATAGGGGCACGTATGATTAAGTTGTGAAATTGTAGAGAAAAAATTATTGCCCTAAAAGCGTTATCCACGAAGAAAATAACGGAATACGTTTCTATAAAGAAAGCGCTTCTAGTGCCCCCTCTTAACGTTTCTTTTTGGTGTGGACGGGAAATCATCAAATGACCTCTCCCGCTCTGGACGGAGCAGAAAGGCGTGTCGGACTTTTGCTGATTCAATGGAGCAAAAGCAATGGAGCATGCTTTAAGATTGTGGAACTCACTCCCGCCTAATATTCGTTTTCCTCTATATTGTGAGAACTTGTTTATTATTTATGCCTTTTAGTATTATGTATTTATTTAAGTATACTTATATAATTATTTTTGGTTTATATGTTTAGGTATATTTAATATTATTACTTTAATAGTTATCATATTCATATTTCATTTCCTCCTTGTTGACACATTGCATCCGGGCATTCCAAGTGTAGGAACCCACCCGAGTTCCTACACTTGCCTGTACATCAGGGCCACGGATTCTCACGTCACAACGTGCCTTCCTTCAATATAATAACACTAGTGTTAAATTCAGTCACTATTTCTTTCTTCTTCATCAGCCCATAGACATCCACTGCTGGAGAAAAGCCTCCCCCAAGGCTTTCATTGCTTTGGGTGGGTTTGCCATAATCCACACGCTTGGCAGGCGGGTTGGGGATCGCAATAATTTGATATTCCACGGGAGAAGCGCTGCTGCCTGCTTCCCTGGTGAGAGTTCCGTTAGCCGCCTTTTACGACACCCAGGGGAGCACAGGTTTTTCCTTTCATAAGTTATCAAAAAATATGGTCATAATGGTGGTATATAATGGTCGCTCACAATGGGCCTCATACGAAGGCTCAGAGTCACACAACGGGCAATGGAAAGAGCTCGACTATGCTCGGAGTTTCTCTGCGTGATCGATCCAGAAATGAGGAGATCCGCAGAAGAACCAAAGTCACCGACATAGCTCTGCGAATGGCTAAACTTAAGTGGCAGTGGGCAGGGCACATTGCTCGTAGAACGGATGGCCGATGGGGCAGTAAGGTTCTGGAGTGGCGGCCACGTACTGGAAGACGCAGTGTAGGGAGGCCCCCAACAAGGTGGACCGATGACCTGGTGAAGGTCGCGGGAAGCCGATGGATTCGGGCAGCACAAGACCGGTCAGCGTGGAAAGCCTTGGGGGAGGCCTTTGTCCAGCAGTGGACATCCATAGTCTGAAGACGAAGAAGTAATCAAAATATTGTTATAATTTTAGTAAGATAAGGAAACGATTTCCTTAACGAAATAAATTGACATCATTTACTCCTGAAGACACAATGGCCACAATGACCATTGTGGTTAAAACACCAGCCTCTCAAGTATAAGTGCGCAGGTTCGATTCCAAGTCAGGCAAGTACCAATGTAACTTTTCTAAAGTTATATGTACACTCTAAGTATATCTTGGACATCAATGACTGAAGGTGAAGGAATACATCTTGAGGAAACCTGGACTTTATAAGTCTGAAATCGCCAACCCGCATTGAGCAAGCGTGGTGATTAGGCTCAATGCTTCTCTGTATGAGAGCAGACCTGTGCCTGTGCGGTGGTTGATGATGACACGCTCTTGGCCGGTTTTTTACTAGTTAATATAAAAGTTCAATATGCGGTCTAACTTAATACCTCCAATCCGGAACAATATTAAACAACCGACTCGGGAATCTTTACCCAGGATACCTACTAAGCTCGTCCGTCGTCGCTACCTTCGTCATGATTGCTTCCAGCATATTAATAAACCCATTAATAATTATCTCTAAATAAAAATCTTCCATGAAATATAAAATGATTAGAAACAGTCTCACAATTTTCCGAAATCCTATACAATATTTTATCGTCATAAAATGGCGCGTAATATAGGTACGAAATAGGAAACAAAGAAGACACGTCAGTCGATATAGAGCAAGAGGAAAAGAATTCGAAATTCAAAAGGAGGAGCCACTTTTCACTGTCGAACAATAGCTGTACGGAGGAAATATGTTTAGGTTACGCTATGTAAAGAATTTCAAATGAAGGAACATTATACAATAATAAATTTATGATACAATATACTTCTTTTTACACACTAATTTTTAAATAAAACGTGAATCAAACCCATAGTCAAACCCATTTATTGCGAAAACGGGTAATTCAGATACCTTTCCATAATCCCGCTGAATTCATACATTTTCTTGGTATGCATCTCTACTGGTTGTACATTAATTACATAAATGCATTATAACAAAAAGTAATAAAGTAGAATATATAATATGTCAAGCAACAATTATAAATAAAACAAATCAAGTCAATAAGTAAAGTAAAACAATAATACGTCTGCAAAAAAACAATAATAAACTCTCATTATTAAATTACCCATAAAATTTTTTTTAGAGTTACACTATTTACTAAGATTATTATTACTTTATCCTGACACTGAAATCTAAATAATTACACCCGAATTTGTAGATACCGCCAGCTTTACCAACCACTTACGTTCATAATACATTCCCCATCCTCCCCCAGCAAGTAGACGCTCCGTTAATGCATTCAGCGTTAACCCTCATTAGTATCGAGCTTTATAATTAAGTTATTAGCCGTTCGTACACGTTAATTACGATGTTATCTCATGCAGATAACGGCACATGACGTAAAATGTGATGTACGTAATAATATGTGTCATGTGTTATTTTATGAGAGCAGTGATGGGCTGGCCCAGTAATTTACCAGTGGTAGGTCACAGGTTTTCCATTTCCCGTTTGAAGAGGCTGCTCTTGAAAAGGGAAAGGAAAAATAATTTAGATGTAGAGGGACCTACCCTCTACATCTAAATTATTTTCCAAATTAAAAATTTCGTGAACTAATCGGCACGTTTAGTAACAAAAATTCAAAAACATGTGTGTTATCTATCAGTAAGCACTGAGCCTGCATTGTGAATCATCATCATCATCATTTCAGTCCAAAGACATCGCATCCAGTGGTTTCCCGCGACCTTCACTAAGTCGCCGATCCACCTTGTCGGGAGCCTAGCCACGTTTTGTTTTCCGGTGCGTGATCGCCACTCGAGAACCCGTCGGCTCCATCGGGCATCACTCGTACGGGCAATGTGCCCGGCCCACTGACACTTAAGTTTGGCAATTCTTCGGGCTATGTCAGTTATTCTCGTTCTTCTGCAGGTCTCCTCATTGCATTGTGAATAAAAGGCGAAATAAATTTTATTCAAATCTGTTCACCAGTTTTTGTGGGATAGGGTTGCAAAAAAATACAATAATTCAAAACTCTTCTCTTTGTAATAATAAGTATAATTTTTTTAGGTTTAAATCTCAAATACGTAGTTGGCATCCGTCCCTTGTAACTATCTCGGTTCACTGTTGAGCGAAACTCTCGCAAGTTGGCTATAACTCTCAGGTTTCCGCCTCAACGAAACAATTTAGTAAAACGGATTGTGTTAGTTTTTAACTGCGGTTGTTCTTAATATTCATTATTTTATAGCATTTCCAACGCTTTGATGTTATTTTGTATGCGTTTTTGTCCCCAATAATATGCCTTATTAGATAAGGCTCTATAAATTTAGTTGAGACTGAAAACATAAAAAAAAACTTAAATTTCAAGTTTTGTAATTGCACATAAAGAACGACAGCAGGGCAAGCTACCCGACACTGTCCAATATTTACAGTAAACCTTGAGCCTTAATGCTTTGGAGTTAAGGTTAAACTCTAATAAAGAAATTTGACAGATTGTAGTAGCAGCTTCAGGTGCTGTGGTTTAAATGCCTGCATCAATTGGGTATTTCGTCAAGCATCCGTCATCGCTGACATTGTATTGCTTAAAAATATTAGCCTTCTCGTCATTTTCCATCCAATACCATCGTTGGTCAGAGCCGGCCAAAATGTTCTATGCAGATTACGAAATACAAGGCAACGTAAGCTAGGAATGTCATCAATGCATCGATATCTTCAGTTCGAAATACAAACTCGACGAACAAACGATCTGACTATTTGAATTCTGGAAACGTTCGAAATACTGGCAGCCTGTACCATAGAGCTTCATGTCGAAGATACTCAGTTATTTTATCATTCTATTTCGCAGCATTGACCAAAGCACGGTGAACTTTATTCTCATTGGAATAAGATTGCTTGTATTGTTTGTATACTAGATTGATTGTATATATATATGAGTGCTTGACCGCAATCCCGCCTGATGATAAGCAGTGATGCAATCGTTGATGGTAAAACCCACTAGTTTATTAAGAGGTTATTATGCTTCGAAATACATAATTCCAACTGATAGTAATAGAGTGTTACGAAATCAGTGTGCTGGTGGTAAGCAATAAAGCCTATTCACTCAGGCTTGAAGACATTTAAATTTTAATCAGACACAAAGACCTTAGCAGGCAAATTGTTGCAGTCTTTCGATGTGCGCGGTATAAAAAGCACTGTGTCCGGATTGCAGCAGAATCAACAACGTAAAGGTGGATACTCGTCGTACGAACGAGTCTTTCTTTTGTAAAAAAGGATAGCGCTATTCATCTTGTATAGCTTCGACTTTGTCTGACACTAGAACAACTATGGTTTGAAAACGTCATAGTATAAATAAATATATACGGACAAATCACACAGATTGAGCTAGCCCCAAAGTAAGTTCGAGACTTGTGTTATGGGATACTAACTCAACGATACTATATTTATAATAGATACATATATAGATAAACATCCAAAACCCAGGCCAATCAGGGGCCTCCACGTCGCAGGCAGGCGTGTTGACCGCTGCGCCACGGAGGTCGGAGTATCCCAGTTAGATGAAATAAAGAAAGATATAATTGTATACAGATGACATGGTTCACCGTTAAACGGTAATATCATTTAAATTATTTGTCGATATAACTGGGTTGTATCCTTAAAAATAATTTAATGTCCATCAGACATGTTTATAAAAAAAAATTAAGACGTATTTTTTATTTTTTCTTTCATTCAAACACTTAGAAAGATATCGATTTGAAAAGTCGCATGACGTCACGCCGTGGTACAAAATATACCACGGCGTGACGTAATTAGCCCCCACTGCGTAACTTTAATACGCTATATCTCAGTTTTCTCGGTGGTAGGCCATAACATCAGCCGCCGGCAGAAGTTACCACCCACCAGACAAAGTCTTGCCGCCAAGCGATTTGTCGTGTTCCGGCATGATGTCTGGTGAAGCCGTACGGAGGACGGGTCTGAGCAGTTGTGTTGCGATGTGTGCCGGGTACGATGCGCCAAGTGTTGTTGTGTTGCCGTCTTCCTTCCTATTCGCTCAGTTTTTCTGTGTGAATAGGCTCTTAATAAACTAGCGCGCTTTACCATCAACGACTCATCACTGCTTACCATCAGGCGGGATTGCGGTCAAGTGCTAGTTTATAATTATTAATAAAAAAAATAGTTTTTGGTAATTTCGACAAAATAAAAAATACGAATCTTATTTTTTTTTTTTTATTATCTATAAGACGGACTTATTTTTTTGATTTTCATACCTTGGATACATCCATATTATTTTTATTGACAGGATGTTTCGCAGAATAATTCTACAAAGACTAAAAAGTTTTTTTTCTTTTTTTAACGTTGCCACACTAGGATTTTTTCCTGTATCGTGGGCGGGATGAACGACAAACATATACATACCGCTTTATTCATAAACGCGGCTTAAAGTTAACTAGTGATTAGCGATTCTTTCACCATACATTTTTGTCCTTTTAACGTCACTTAACTTAAATCATTCTTTATGAATAAATACCATACTGTTTAAGGGGTTTATCCATAAGCGATGATTAAAGTTAAATAACGTTAAAATGTCAAAAATGTACGTTTAAAGAATCGCTAAAGTTAACAATAAGCAGCTTTTATGAATAAGGGGGATAAAGTCTCCTACACACACAGCCAGACCCGATGCAACTACATGTAGTTCATTCAAATATTTGTTCCTTGCAGGGATCAAATCGTGATAATGATCATAATAATAATATATCATATCATAATCATCATAACTCGCAGCGCAATAGGTCGAAACTAAACCAGATTATCAACGTCAGCAATTTTAAACGTCAACTTTCATCCGCTAATATCGTGATAAGCCAAAACATAAAATGATTATAATTTCCCACGTATCATCCATTTACGAAATCACTTAGCCTGATTTTCGCTTCGGCCATCTTCGTGGTGATTCGGGCGCAATCGGGTGTCATGGCCGTCCGCTTAGGCATGCGAATATCCGAATAATAACCATTGAGATATACGGATTGCATTCCGGAATATCGAAAGCCGGAACGCAGGTATATATCTGAATAAATACCGCCTCGATTCTATAGTTATTGGTGATCATTATTTGAGGGAAATGGGAGAAAAAATATTTGTTTTGTTCGATATTTTCGTTTTTGGTATTCACAGATGTCAATCGCAACAGATTAAACAGAATTAGGTGTGTTCTCTGTGGATATAAGCTGTCAAATTGTGTGTTTTTAAATAGACGGGTATTTTTAGGGTTCCGTAGCCAAATGGAAAAAAACGGAACACTTATACTTATACCGGCTTTGTAGGCGTTAGTAGAATCAGTTACGATTCCTAACAATACCTTCACGGATCCGACAAGGTTTTCTTTACATATTGTATATTTCTTATCACACTTATATTAAACAAAATAAACGATTAATTTATTGAATAAAGAGAAATGTATTATTAGAGTAGCCAGTCGATCGGTGTTCTATAGGGTTTTTTTGGAGAGTGCGAGGGAATTGCATGAGTTGATTCCCCATCTCCGTTTCATCATCGGACGACCCGTTGTACGGCGAGTTACTACCCCTACGTTTCAACAAAGTAGGGGTGATAACTCTCCGTACTTAATTATAAACTAGTTCTTGACCGCAATCCCGCCTGATGGTAAGCAGTGATGCAATCTTTGACGGTAAAGTGCGCTAGTTAGAAAAATTATGTTTTATAAAATTCTAACTGCGTCCCGCGGTTTCTTGTCCGTAAGTTGCGATGTATGAGTTGGCTGACAACCGGTCTCTTGTTGAATTATATTGTTACTACCACTACGATCCGAACGAAGTGTCTCGCCTCGTCTTTTATACCGCGTAGGTACATCGAGGCCAGCGCCGGTGTTTCAGTCTGACTACAATATTTAATAAATGTCTTCAAGGCTAGAGTGAATAGGCTCTTAATAAACCTCCGCTCTTAACTGCTCTACCATCAGCATCACTGCTTATCATCAGGCGGGATTGCGGTCAAGCACTTGTTTATAATTAAATTTAAAAAAAAATACAGTATTGTATTGTTTTCACACCATAGAGGTTTTCTGTAAATGACTATACAATATGTTAAGAAAACCCTGTCCGACCCATAAGGATAATAAAGGTTAGGTAAACACATGACCAAATATAATATAAAATTTTACGTAATCATCATAGGACCAATACAAATGAATTTTGAAATAATCTTTTTTTCCCGCGAATTAATTCCAACTTCCCCGAAATTTGGTCATTTTTAAAAAAGTGACAACACCGGTATTATTATGAGCGAATAGCAATGCGACCACGTGCCGCGTGCCCTACCGCCCGCCGCCCGCGGAATGGTGCTTATCGCACATTTATTAAGTTACCTCTTTTTGCGCAATAATATTTATTTTTCTCGGGGATTTTTTTTTAAGTTTAGCCCAGTTTTGTATCCATTAGTAGAATCAGTTATCGATACCTAACAACACCTTCACGACACCTTCACGGGTCGGACAGGGTTTTCTTAACATACTGTAGAACAGGACGCATTGAGCTTAAATTTAATTCCACTTCCCGCTTGAAAAGAATATGTCACCCTACCGAAAAGTATGTATTTTCCCGCTCTCCGGATAAAGGTAGCTTATATGCCTCCGTATGACAGCGGCTTTCGGCCCAGCTATCTGGTCTTACGTAGACTTTTCTTTAATAATATGATATCTGTAAAAATGTGAATTAGGGTTTTATTTTGGATCAAAATATCTGCCAAAGCTTTTTCCAACTATGTACATATGTTGGCTGGTTGTCAAAGACAAGAAGTTTTAATTTCATCCTCAGTCTTTGGAGTTTTGGCGGGAAAGTCAAGCTTAGTGTCATGCTCATTTTTCATTGGACTTTTAAAATTATTTAATTATTTATAGTGTTGTTTACTAAATAAAAGTGCGTGATTTATGTAGTAAAAAGTGCATTCAGTAAATAATTCATAAAGAACAGTGAAATATCGCAGCATAGCGGCCACATCATGACTTTGTCTCAAACCTCCATCGTAAGACGGGTCACGCGGCCGTCTTTTTCATTACGTGACATTGGCTAAATGCACAAACCGTGCGATGCCATAAAAGAAAGAAAGAAAGAAATCATCAATCTTTTTTCACTGCTGGGCACAGGTCTCCTCTGATACAGAGAAGGATTGAGCGTAATCACCACGCATGCTCAATGCGGGTTGGCGATTTCAGACTTAAAGTTCAGGTCCTCAAGATGTTTTCCTTCACCTTGTAATCAGTCATTGGTGTCCAAGATATACTTAGAAAGTACATATAACTTAGAAAAGTTACATTAGTACTTGCCTGACCTGGAATCAAACCCGCACACACATACTTGAACTGCTGTTTTAACCACTGGGTAGTTTTAAATTGATAAAACCAAACTAATATTTTTATCTTCTCTCTTCTCGGTGGTAGGCCATAACATCGGCCGCCGGCAGAAGTTACCACCCACCAGACAAAATCTTGCTGCCAAACGATTTGTCGTGTTCCGGCATGATGTCTGGTGAAGCCGTACGGAGGACGGGTCTGAACAGTTATATTGCGATGTGTGTCGGGTACGATGCGCCAAATGTTGTTGTGTTGGGAGTTTGGTCGTAAAGGGTCTTCAGATCAATCTCCCTTTGGCGCAGCATCGTTGGTCGTGTTGTTGGGTTTAACATTGCATCACCTCGCTCAACTGTCTTCCTTCCTATTCGCTCAGTTTTTCTGAGTGAATAGGCTCTTAATAAACTAGCGCGCTTTACCATCAACGATCGCATCATTGCTTACCATCAGGCGGGATTGCGGTCAAGGGCTAGTTTATAATTATTAAAAAAAAAAAAGATAAAGATGCAATGGTCTTTAATTTAGTTTATTTTAGAACACGGGAATACGTACCGATACTTAATTTAATAATGATTTACATACATATCTCAAAATACAGCCAACCAATCTTTACGGCTTCATCTAACCGAAAATAAAAATTTCCTTCTACAAAATTCCGTAAGAGGAAAAACTGCGAAATCATCGGAAACCGGTGAGGCTCACAAAACGTCGGTAGGTATTCCAGCGAACAGAGGAAAAATTAGGTGATAGTTGGACTGCTCCTGGCACAGAGTATGTAGTAGACTACAGACGATCAGCTTCATACAGCGAGCGAAAACGCCTCGTACGCACACAGAAGCGTATAACTCGCACCTCGCTGGTATGCGAACCCTCCCCCGCTTCCTTGCGCGGCGCCCCGCATTCGCCGTAAGCTATGAGTAGCGATAGCATCTTTCATGCAATCGTCTAAATACAGTTTTAATCCCCTGTTGTTATTACTGTTTCTGTGGAGTTTTTGCTTTGTAAGTTTTTTTTTTCTTCATCGCAATCCCGCCTGATGGCAAGCAGTGATGTAATCGTCGATGGTAAAGCGTGCTAGTTTGATAAGCCCATTCACTCAAAAACTAAGTGAATAGGAAGGAAGACGGCAGTTGAGCGAGGTGATGCAACCCAGAGGTAGACTGATCTGGAGACCCTTCACGACCAAACTCCCGACACAACAACCTTTGGCGCATCGTACCCGGCACACATCGCAACACAACTGCTCAGACCCGTCCTCCGTACGACTGTTTTATTTGTTTTTTACTTTTTCGACGCATTAGTGAAGCATGTTGGTTGCACCAACATTATATTTTCGTCCATATGTATCAATTTAAATCTAGTATTATGACGCTTTATCATCTAAACGGCCTTTTAATAACATAAAAAATGTATTTTTTTTTTAATATATAGCTCTCATTTTTTAAAAACGGTACCGTCCAAATGACGTCACAGAGCAAGGTGCACAGTTTACTCGCGCGAGATGTAGAGATCGCCTAAACTGAAGTGACGCGCCCTACCAATAATTTATCTTCTGTCCTTTTCTTATTGATATAGAAAGATAAAGATGAACTAGACTTATATTTGGTTGAGTTTGAGAATAAGATCATCATATACAACAAAGTAAATTTACACACGGGAGGTATACAATCCAAAATCAATTTATTGCTTTAATTTCGAATAGGGTATTTGACTAAAAAAATCTAGTCCGTCAGACAGATTTCCAAAAAATACTAGACACGTATTTTTTCTTTTTTCATATAAACAAAAAATGAAGACGACACAGTGCGTTGAAAACTCGTGTAACAACACTGAACGCTACACTTTTTAGCGACCAGTGACGTCACTTTTGATGACTTTTGATGCCTTTAATATTTGTCATTTTTTATTGATTTAATAAAAGAAAAAATACGTGTCTAGTATTTTTTGGAAATCTGACTGACGGACTAATTAATTTCTTTTAGTCAAATACCCTATTACGTTTTATGTTGTTATTAATAAAGCCTTACATTTAACATTGCATGCAGCCATACACCTATGACCTACCTTCCCCATGTTGTACCGGGCATAGGATAGTACCGTCCCATTCCTCCCGTGGGTGTCGTAAGAGGCGACTAATCCGTAATCTCACTAGGGAGGCGGGTAGCAGCGCTTCTCCTATGGAATATCAAAATACTGCGATCTCCAACTCACTTGCCAAGCGTGAGGGGGGAGGCTTTTGTGTAGCAGTGGACCTCTATAGGCTGGTTCGAAAATGTACTCATGTGTTTATTTAATGTTTCGTTATTCAGCGTAAGATTCAATATTTTACTAAAAAAAATCTCAATTGACGGTTGCCAAGTGTTCATATACCTACCTATTTATTTATTTGTGTACGGAAGACAGCATGTCAAGCTACCAGAAACTGTCAAATATTCTCAAGCAATCTTGAGCCTTCGTGCTGTATTAATGAAGTTAAAATCCAATAAAATCCAGATTCTAATAGCTTGATGTGCTGTCGTCTATATTAGGGTTAAAAGTTGTTACAGTCAAATATGATATTTATGTACCACCAGTTAAGGGCGTACAAATCATCTTCATCACCATCATCAAACTTTTTTTTATCGTCCCACTGCTGGGCACAGGCCTCCTCTCATACAGAGAAGAATTGAGCGTAATCACCACGCTTGCTCAATGCGGGTTGGCGATTTCAGACTTAAAGTCCAGGTTTCCTCAAGATGCTTTCCTTCACCTTGTAATCAGTCATTGGTGTCCAAGATATAACTTAGAAAAGTTACATCAGCGTGCAAATAATAGAAAATAATATCCTGCTCCTCAAGTCGTTCACCTCATTTCTGAGGGTCGTGATGTCACTGTGGAATTGTCTTCTCCTTTACGATAGTTCGCCTTCTGTTACTATCCCTGGCCGAGAATATAGCATCATGCAGGGCGGTGTCCAGAGATGAACGAATTATAATATTATTATAAATCGTTCATCTCTGGACACCTTCATCATTTCATCATTTCAGCCGAAAGACGTCCACTGCTTTACATAGGCTTCCCCCAAGGCTCTCCACGACGACCGGTCCTGCGCCTCCCGCATCCAGCGGTTTCCCGCGACCTTCACCAGGTCGTCGGTCCACCTTGTCGGGGGCCAAACCACGCTACGTCTTCCGGTGCGTGGTCGCCACTCGAGAACCCGTCGGCCCCATCGGGCATCGGTCCTACAGGCAGCTGAAGAGTTTGTTAGTTTGTTTGAACGCGCTAATCTCAAGAAGAGGTCCGATTTGAAAAATTCTTTTTGCGTTGGTTTGCCCATTAATCCAGATAGGCTTTAGGCTATATAACATCACGCTGCGAGCAATGAGAGCGGAGCGTATAAAAAAAACGTGAACGAAGTTGCGGACGGCCGCTATTAATAAATATACGAATGTACAAAACAATAGTCTCAGTTAAAAAATTAAATTACATTGACTGCTGTTCGTGAATATACAAAAAACCGGCCAAGTGCGTGTCGGACTCACGCACAAAGGGTTCCGTCCCATTGAATTCTGAAATTAAAGGATTAAAGTTATTTGTATGAAATATTACGCGGTAATAAGCTGTTTACGATTTACGAGGTATTAAAAAAAAAACTACTTACTAGATCTCGTTCAAAACAATTTTCGTTGGTAGGTTTTATAGTAATGTACACCATATGTTGTTTTTTTTAGATTTTTCATTTTCTTATTGTAGAAGTTAGAGGGGGGACCAACTTTGGAAGCGTCGGAAACTATTCGGTTTAGAGAAAAAATATTTTAGAAACCTCGTTATCATTTTTTAAGACCTATCCACAGATACCCCATACGTATGTGTTTGATTGAAAAAAAAAATTTGAGTTTCAGTTCTAAGTATTTGGAACCCCCAATATTTATTATTTTTTTTTTATTTTTGCATCAAAATCCTAATGCGGTTCACAAAATAAATCTACCTACCAAGTTTCAACAGTATAGCTCTTATATGTAGTTACGAAAAAAAAGGCTGAGACATACGGACGGACAGACAGACATGACGAATCTATAAGAGTTCCGTTTTTTGCCATTTGGCTACGGAACCCTAAAAAGGGTGTCATTGTGTGTGTGTGTTATCACTCCTATCAGGTAGCCTGCCTTCTGTACCCTATCTACTCCGTGATCCTGCGGAAATAGGTCAGGGATATTCCGTTAAAGGCTTTATGTAATGTCAAAATAGAATTACTTCGAACGCGGAGACATTTTCCAACTTGAATTAAAAGTTCGCTTGGAAGGCTTGTCCAAGCTTTAGTTTTGTTTGAAATGATAATAAATACATTCATTAGTCGATACGGTTGGTACAGTGTCTGAGAGATCGACTGCTTCACTGCGTGTTGCGGGTTCGATTCGTGTATCATCATCATCATCATCAACCTTTTTTATCGTCCCACTGCTGGGCACAGGTCTCCTCTTATTAAGAGAAGGATTGAGCGTAATCACCACGCTTGCTCAATGCGGATTGGCGATTTCAGACTTATAAAGTCCAGGTTTCCTCAAGATGTTTTCCTTCACCTTCAGTCACCGGTGTCCAAGATATACTTAGAAAGTACATATAACTTTAGAAAAGTTACATTGGGACTTGCCTGACCTGGAATGGAACCCGCGCACTCATACTTGAGAGGCTGGTGTTATAACCACTAGGCCACCACGACATTCATTTGTGTATATATGCGAGTTTAAATGAGTAAAAACGAAAAAAAAACTATTCTTTTTCCCACACACACACAAACTCACACACACGCGTGCGTCTCCTCTCCTATTCATTCTCCTAACTTGTTTTTTTTTGTGTTTGTGTTGTCTCTTATGAGTCACGCTAATATCACGCTAATTCCCGTAAATAAATGTATTTCTATGTTTTTCTTTATTTTTTCTACGCTAATTTAAAGCGAACGGACGCTTACTTTGAGGGGTTTGTAGCTCCATCTTGCCTTACAGCATAATTTATAGCATCCAATTTATTGTGTCCGGTTGTCTGTCACAGGTGATTTGTCTTTGAAACTACAAGCTCAGACACAATTAACTGAAATTTAGTGGATATTTTAAAATATTTGAGCTATATTACAAAACTATCTATCACCCTGTCAGCGCTGGTGCCGCAGTTGCGCGCCTCATTTGATCTCAAAACGGCGATGAAAAACTTGGTGAGCTACACATGTGTGTGCTTCACTGTGTGTGCGGGTGCGCGTGTGTGAGGGTGTGTGTGCGCGTGTGCGTGTGTGTGTGTGTGTGTGTGTGTGTGTGCGCGCGCTTACGCGTGTATGTGTGTCTGGCTGTGTGTGACATCAAAAGTACTGTGGAAGCATGAGGAACAGGGAGTAAAGTTCACTCTTCCTCCATAGAAAAGGAAGGATCCTCCGACCAGGTGTTATATCTGGTGGGCCACTTGCCCAATTATTGAAATTGGTTGTATATATGCTAGTTGCACGGTAAACTCTGATTGCGAGATGTAGAATTCGTGTGGCGTCAGTATGACGCGCCGTTCGCATGTTGCGTTGTAGGCACCGCTGCAGTACTTTCTCTGTGTCGCAGTTGTATCATTCACTCTCGGTATGAACGCGTATGTGTGTTTGTGTAATATGTTTATTGGTGTTGCAAATAAACAAACAATTAAAACAAAATAAGAAACTGATAGCGGAGAGAAAAATGAACCATTATAACAAAGAACATTATTATGAACAATTAATTAGTGCGTAGGTCGTGGTGGCCTAGTGGTTGAAACACCAGCCTCTCAAGCATGAGTGCGCGGGTTAATAAACACAAAAGTCTGAGGAGATATTCAATAGTATCACCAGCATCATCATCATCAACCTTTTAACGTCCCACTGTTGGGCACAGGTCTCCTCTCATACAGAGAAGGATTGAGTGTATTAATGGGATAAACGCGCGAGTATCGGCGCGCGTTAATCCCAGTCGCATCTATAGCTTTTTCAGCTTTGGAGTCTGGGGTCCGCTTTACCAGTCTAACTGCTGATTTTGCCTAAACTTCGATATTTTCCGTGAAGCGACTACCGTCTGACCTCCACAACCTGAAGGCGATATCGAAGCATTGCAGTTAGACCAATTATTGGACTTTTGAGGGCTCCAACAACCCGTAACGACTGCCATTAGATGTTCGTATGTCATCCGGGACCAACGGCTTAACGTGCTTTCCGAGGCACCACCAGACCAGTACAAATATTCATATTCATGCATACAAATACAGTGGAACCTGGAAACTTATAGATGTATTCCACTTACCCAGTGTTTCAGATATACAGGTATAAATAAATATCTGTCTCATTTACAGAGGGTTCCATTAATAGCCATAATTCCATTAATCCTTACCACTTTCATAAACGGATATTAACTTCAGTTTTTCACGTAATGATAACGATTGTAGCTTTCCTTTTGGCATTTTTCAAATAAACATCTGAATGATAGTAAAAGCGAAACTAAAACTGAAGTTAATTGAAGCTCAAAATTTGTACTTACGTACTTGGAATAACGTGTGGAATTTGTGGGTAGAATAAGAATGAGTAAACAAACAATGTTATCTCAGTTACAGAGGTTAATGCATATAAAATTTACTCGCTGTCTCAGTTATAGAGGTAACTATGATGATAAATCGAAAGAACAAATCCCAGATATAGAGACTTACCTCGTCCCACTAACAGAGGTAATTCAGTGCCAAAGTGTTTGGACCTCAGCATGAGTTCCAGTTATGGAGGTTTCTCACTTATCCAGGTCCCACTTAACCAAGTTTGCGCACTGTGCGGGGATTGAACCCGCGTCTCCTTGGAGAGGAGGCTGTCTGTAAAAAGACTACATACTTGTTTCTATATAATTTTCGACCCATTGTCCGGTTTTTAAACGTCGGCTGATGTCATTGCCGATATTGTCCGGGGGTAGCGAAGCATTTTATGAAGCTTCATTCAATATTGAAGGGTCTACAATATTGTTATGAAAAGGTACAGATACAATAACGTTATCTGTTACTGTTGGGTCCTTTTGTCAGGTTTATTGTGGCTATTTTGTCGTAATATTTATGAAGTAGTCTGTAAAAGTAATAGGACGTTACATTTTAACAGGACTTTTAGAGACCCTAGTCTGTTTTTTAATAAATTTGTCATTCCAACACGATTCGAAACGATCTCCAAAGCCTGGAGCACAGGCGTAGAGTAACCAGCCTTTCGGTCTTCTATAGGATGCATTCTGGTGAGTGTGCAAGGGAATTGCATGATTTAATTCCCCCATCTCCGTTCCACCATCGGACGACCCGTCGTACGGCGACTTATATTTTTATAGTTTTAAGGTGCATTTATTTTGCTGTAATGCCAATACGCTAACGATTTCTTATTTCTTTCTATCTTTCAAAAGTATTTTGGTTGCCGCTAGGTAATGATCCATTAACAGGCTGCGAAAGCGCCAATAAGGCCTTTTCCCACATAATGAACGGAATAGCAGAAAGAAACCCATTTTGAACCGGAATCCGAGCAACATTTCTCGGCTCGTGTATATTGCTTAAAGAATATTCCAAGCATTTTAAAACCAGGCGGAAGACATTTTAAACTAATGGTTAAAAGCACTCAACAGGGGTATTAATAGAATAGAAAAGAATTCTCTTTATTATATATTATACCATATAGATTACAGAAACATAAATATAAAGATTTTTACAAAAGGTGTACACAACCTTTGGATGGAATACTAAGGGGAAGGAGAGAGAAATAATGTAGGTAGTCTACAGTGAACTATTTCTCGTCGTGTTCTGAAAGCACGTTAAGCCGATGCTCCCGGAGTTTTCAAAAGTTTAACAATTGCTCTAACTGCAATGCTTCAATGCCGCCTTCAGGTTGTGGAGGTCAGACGGCAATCGCTTTACGGAAAATATCAAAGTTTAGCCAAAATCAGCAGTTCGACTGATAAAGCTGAAAAAAAAGCTTCGGATGCAACTGGTATTAACGCTGAGACTTGGCGAAACTATCGTCAGTTTCGCCAAGACTGCCTGTCCATCCTTGGATTATCTCAGTGACCGTCAGCACTAGAGAGCTGAAATTTGGTACCAATATATTGTATGACGACGACTGCGGAGCGGTAGGGTCCACTTTGTAGACGAGTTTTGAATTAAAGCACGACGTATAACTATACCCTCCAACCTTGACAATAACAATTTGAATAAGCAAACCGACAGTTTCGCCTCGGAGATGTGCCCTGGTCCGCACCACAAAGCGAAGCAGTGTTGCCAACGCAAATTTTGAGGCGGCCGTGTATCTGTGGTAAAAAAGCTGTGTTCATAAGGAAAAACATCGACTGTCGGCCGTGTATTTGCTAAATTTTTGTGGAGAAAATAAAATGACCTTTATATTGAAGGAGGTGGGCTGATAAGAGCCATTTTTCGGCCAACATATACTCGAAAAAAAAGTTTCGGACTCCGGCAATTTTTAAATGTATTTGTAAACTGGAAGATATGTACCTACTTTTCTTATAATATAAGATTGACATGATAAATAAAATAGTAAGTCAAAGAAATTATTACCCAAAAACAGTGTTTTGGGTTTTTTTATACATTTTAGTAGTTTTTTTTTAGTTTTCGAATTATTATTGTATTAAGTAGCGTTCCATGAGGGAAAGTCCCCGTCCACAGACTTTACAATCTTGGCATTCGGAATGTTCGGAAACACACTCGAAATATTTGTAAAATCGTTGTCCACTCTAAAAGTTACGATAAATTAATGAATTCCTGTAGAAGTTGCGAAAAGCCGTAAATTCTGCTACGGCCTTAAAGTGAAGGCCGTAGCCCGTAGATTTAGCGATTTTCTGACCTAAAAGCCGTAGTACACGGTATTGCCGTAGCAATGGCAACACTGAAGCGAAGTGACCGTTCGTCAATCCCCACTTTCCTGTCCACGTAACGTTCAAAATAACGTCACAGCGTTTGCCCCACTACTACGTAAATGAGCAGCACTTATCGAAATGTCTCCGCCATCCACGACATGTACGAGTATATCAATCTTGCCTTTTTATTAAGTGAGGAGTATTTTTTTGAAGTGAAACTTCTTTAGGCACGCTTGACTTGGGGAGTAAACTCGCGAAAGCGTTACGAAAAATATTACAAAAATGATCGGGCAAGGCGAACGGAAAGCAAAGTATAGTCCTATTTCGTCTGTAATACAACGAAGCAGTTGGCACATGTAAATATTGCATGACATGCCGTGTATAAAGTTGTGGGTTCGCATCTCGCCGAAGATAATGTATATTTTTTGGATCTTTTTAAGATTTGTTAACAATTGAGTCGAGTATGAAGTTGTGAGTTCGCATCTCGCCGTAGGCAATATATATTTTTTGGATCTTTTTAAGATTTGTTAACAATTGATTACCTAAGAGCACAAATAATTTATAAATTTCGTTCTGTTCTGGCTTTTATATTGTTTTATATATTTTTGCTGAACATTTCTGATATAATTGAAAGTATAGAAGAAGATATCGTCACAATACGATAATTGGACACAAAGTACAAATTGCTTTCGAGCCTCATAAGCTCAATTATTAAGCTAAGTACCTTGATTGATTAAGAACTATGAATTTCTTCGAGAACATGACGCTGCGAACACCCCCCGACTCCCCTCATTGATTACCTCACCCCCCCGAGGATTATCTCGGGAACCAGAGGTCGTGGACTACCCGAGTTTGGGATCCCCTGAATCAGGAGGAGGAGCCCGACCTTTTGGCCCCGAGGGAATCCACTCCACCCTCTCCCCTTCCCCCCTCTCCCCCTCCCCCTACCCCCCGCAACCCCACGAAATCTAACCCCCCCAACACCCCCCCCCCCCCGCTTTAGTTACCTCACCCCCCCGTGGATTATCTCGGGAACCAGAGGTCGTGGACTACCCGAGTTTGGGGTCCCCTGAATCAGGAGGAGGAGCCCGACCTTTTGGCCCTGAGGGAATCCACTGCCCGCTCTCCCCCTCCCCCCTCCCTCCCCCGCAACCCCACAAACCCTATCCCCCCCCGACCCCCTTTAGTTACCTCACCCCCCCGTGGATTATCTCGGGAACCAGAGGTCGTGGACTACCCGAGTTTGGGGTCCCCTGATTCAGGAGGTAGAGCCCGACCTTTTGGCCCCGAGGGAATCCACTTTTCTTTTTTTTTTAAATTGGAGGTCTATGCAAAAATATTAATTTATAAATGAAAGCATGAAATAAATTTAAATATTTATAGAAAATTAATATATGTAAATGTGTATACATGTATATATTGTACACACATATATATATATATATATATATATATACATACAGATGGTGCGAAAGAAGTTTCACTTAAGCGACGGCGTTTTAGTGAGTAATAAAGCAATTTATACGAAATGTCTGTAAAACGAACGCCACCAACAAGTAGTGCCAAAGTCGACAGCCCCATGCATTATGGATCCGATTCCATGCTCTATAATAACCCCAATAATCAGCAACCCTTAGATTTTAATATCACAAAACGATCAAAACGTCGACTAGGCGAATCGCAAAATGATACTGACGTCACTTTGTCTGACTTGCTGACCAAAATGGACGAGTTAAGAACCCAGCAAGATGCCAAATTTGCCTCACTAGAAGCACACATAAAAGAGCTTACATGTCAAAACACTGACATAAAAGACTCCATGGCACTCCTGTCGGCAAAATATGATGACGTCCTTAATAATATGAAAATTCTACAACAGGAAAATCTCCACCACAAAAATCAAATTAAAAACCTAGAAGCAAAAGTAGAACAATTGGAACTTAACGCAAGATCCACTACAATTGAACTCAGAAACATTCCAGCCGGCAACTTAGAACATAAGGACAACTTGATCGAGATTGCTAAAAAAATTGGGGAAGTGGTTAATGTTCCCATCATTGATTCAGATGTAAGAGATGTGTTTCGATTGAAAATCAAAAACAATGAAAACGGTCCAGTCATTTTAGACTTTACCTCGACCTTAAAGCGAGAGAAGTTTTTAAGAGCCACAAGAACCTTCAACAAAGAAAATCGTGAGAAGCGCCTGACAACGGCCAGTATAAATATGACGGGACCAGCTGAGCCCATATATGTAGCTGAATCTCTCACGTCATCGATTAGGCGCTTGCACTATCTCACTAGAATGTTTGCAAAAAAACACAACTTTGTCCATTGTTGGACTTCCTTCGGCAAAGTGTACCTAAAACGCAACGACAACGAACCTCGCCTTCGTGTCACCTGTGCAGAAGATCTAAAAAAACTGGAAATGGGTATCTGACTGAGTTTTTTGTCTATAATTTACAGTAATACTTTTAAGGCATGTTTTTTATTTAAGTTTTCACGTCTCAGCTCCAATAGCGCCTATAATAACTCTCTTTCAAATAAATTATATAAGTCACACCTATGTGCATACTATTCACACAAAACTCACACACACACCCATACACTTTTCCTGGATAATACACATATACACTTTTCACCACATAGTCGCATAAACATAACACATTCACAGATTCGATTTTTTTCTGCACCTATTAAGCCACCAATCAACTGCCGAAACCCGATAAATCTAAATACTTATGTTTGGAAAAGTTATCTACATTCCAGTGATGAATTACTGATGAAATCAATAATGAATATGTCCATTGAATATTATCCTCATTATAAAATTTATTTTAGACAAATTCGATGAATTAATTGATATCCAAAATGAAATCGATACCTTTAAAGTTGCCGATGTAGCTGTATGCGATGTAGATGACTGCACGTCTTTCCTGACTGTATCAAATAAAAGCCTCAAAATATTTCACCAAAACATTCGCAGTTTGAAATGTAATATGACTGGACTACTACCCATCTTGGCTAGTACAAAAGTTGAGTGGGACTGTATTGTCCTCACTGAGTGTTGGTTACCGTCTTCTTCATACATTCCTAGTCTGGATGGATACGACAATTTCGCTTCTGCGATCAACCGTACCCAAAATGAAGGAGTTGTGGTATACTATAAAAGCAACCTCTTTTTTACAGTAGAAGAATACAACTTGGAGGATGCGAACTGCTTAGTCATTGTTCCTAATAAGGATACCATAGTGTTTGCTATTTACAGGCCTCCAGGCTACAAAAATCTTGACAACTTTTTTAGGTCTCTAAATTGTATGCTATCAAAATATTCATCAACCCAAAATCTGATACTATTGGGAGACATAAATATTAACATAGCTGATCACTCTACAGATAACAATTACTCAGCTTATCTGAACCTACTCGGATTCCACGGCATGCTTACTGCATATACTGTACCTACACGCAATAAGACTTGCCTGGACCATGTATTCCTTAGGACTAAACTGTTAGCTCATTGCCTCATTCTGAACTCTACACTTACTGATCACAATAGTATAGCCTTATCTATAGCTACTCTGCCTAGACTAAAGTCCCAAAAACTTGTTAAACGAATAGATTACTGTCGCATAAACCAAGAATTGAAAAATATTGACCTCAATCCCTTGTATACGATGTGCGACGCTAACCAAGCGGCCGATTTTCTTCACGAAAAACTAACTGAAGCTATTAATAAATGTTCTAAAAATAGCAAAATTTCTAATCGTAAAAAGATCTTAAAGCCCTGGATTACCCCGGGAATACTAAAATGCATAAAAAATCGTGACAACCTATACAGGAAACTTAAGAAAGACCTTACTAACGAGATTCTACAGTCCACATATAAAAGGTACCGAAACTTTTGTACTGGACTATTAAAAAAATTAAAAAGAAATTTTGATAAACTACAGTTTCAGAAGGCAGGAAAGAACTCAAAAAAAATTTGGCAGCTTGTCAAACAAATAACTTTTTCTAATAAACCTAAAGATAACCCACTGGAATTATTATGCTCAAATAATCCACTAAAGTCAGCAAACGATGCAAATCACTACTTCGCAAGCGTAGGTAAAACACTGGCTGAAAACGTCACTTTGATACACCCACAAATAACGCCACAACCTTTAACACGGTATTGTCATTCTTTTAGTCTTCTGCACACCGATGAGGAAGAGGTTAGATTACTTATCTTGGGCCTAAAAAGTGAGTGCTCCACCGGTCTAGATGGAATACCGACTCAAATCATAAAAGAAAATGCTGGTATTTTGACCCTCCCGATAACATTCGTCTGTAATCTTTGTTTTTCTACTGGTGTATTTCCCAGGATATATAAAAAATCACGAATACATCCCATATACAAGAGTGGAGCCAGAGACTGTGTCAAAAATTATAGACCCATTGCTATTCTGCCGTGTTTATCAAAAATCCTCGAACGTCTAATTAACAGAAGACTCATAAAATATCTAGAAGATAAAAACCTGTTATCCAATGCACAGTTCGGATTTAGAGCGAACAAATCCACATCGGACGCGGTGTTGGAATTGATTAATTACATAATCGGCAACCTAGACAATAAAAATAAAACTATTGTGATTTTCTTGGATTTGGCAAAGGCTTTTGACACGGTCTCTGTGCCTATACTCCTGATGAAGCTCGAATGCCTGGGAATCAGAGGTTTGCAGCTGAAACTGTTAAAAGACTACCTAACGGATAGAACGCAATGTGTCCAGATAGGAAATGTGACCAGTGAAGAGGTCCCAGTGACCTTCGGAGTCCCTCAAGGAAGTATCTTGGGCCCTACACTGTTCCTGTGCTACATTAACGATCTTTGCCAAATTCAGATTCCCAACTCAAAACTCATCGCATTTGCGGATGACACAGCTCTGCTGTTTAGTGCTAACTCTTGGCCAGAGGTGTTTATGAATGCACAGCAGGGTTTTAATTTGGTAACTCAGTGGCTAAACAAAAACCTTCTCACACTAAATATTGATAAAACTCACTATGTTGCTTTCTCTACTAGGTCCAACAATAAGCCGGATCCGTCACTTCAAATAAAATCACATATATGCCCTAACGTCAGTAGTACTAACTGTCTGTGCCCTATTCTGAAAGCCCAGTCATGTGTCAAATATCTAGGAGTAATGATAGATAGTGATTTGAAATTTCATGCCCACATAGACCTTATTTCGGCTCGAGTCCGCAAACTTATGATGATCTTTAAGTCTCTAAGACACGTAACTGAACCGAATGTGATTAAATCCGTTTACTACGCGTTGTGTCAATCGCAGCTGAGCTACTGCATTACCTCCTGGGGTGGTGCATACAAAACATATTTCCTAAACATTGAAAGGGCTCAGCGTGCACTTCTGAAAGTAAGTTTGTCCCTACCATTTGATTTCCCGACTAAGGAACTCTATGAGAAAAGTGGAGTTTTGACTGTCAGACAGCTTTTTATACACGCAACTGTATTAAAGCAACATGACTCGGTTAAATTTGAACCAGATAAATTTCAAAATCAACGTCGTAAAGATAAAATTTGCCTCGTCCCCTTATGTAAAACTAATCTAGCCCAAAGGTTTTTCAGTTACCAAGGACCTAACTTATATAATAAATTAAATCGTAGCTTATCATTCTATTCCCTACCAAAAAGGAAATGCAAGGAGGTGGTTAGAAATGGGTTGCAGAAGCTAAACTATTCACACACAGAAAGCCTCCTCCAGAATAATTCAATGTTTCTTTGATTAAATGCATCCACATCTTAAACACTCACCCACACCTTCACACATACCCCTTCATACATGCACATACACATCTCTCACGCTCATACACATAATCTACACTTCACAACTAGATACACAAAACACACATACGTAGGCGCAGCGTACACAAATTAACAACACTAAATTATAACACCGAGCTGCTTTCGAGAAATCCGCTCCGCTTATTAAAATTAGACCGCAGTGTATCACAGCTACAAAACTATAACTAGACAATTGCGCCTGCGGCGTTGGTGATGGCGAGCGGTGGATTATTCGTCTACCCACAGTAATGCCACGGTAGGCAAGCTTGTATGACGAGCCAGTGCGTAAGGATATAATAATTGCGGGTGACTTGGTTGATGTTTTGTTTATGTTGTTTTGTGTGCACTGTGCTCTCACAATTACTCATAGTAGATAATAGGCGCTACAAATTTCTTTCTGTATTGAAATCCTTGTTTGGTTTTAGTGATTTTCTCCAGAATTGTATACATACATAGTTTTAAGTTCAATCCTTTTTTTTTACTATTTTGTATAAATACCTTCACGCTTAATATAAAATGTACCCAGTCAAAATTGAATTTACATGTCCGACGGGTGGGGCACTGGTGATCCGTAACACAGGCAGCTCACGCCTTTCACGGACACCAGCTCCTCACATATGTAACACATACTGGACTGAGTAATTGTACCGTTTTAGCTATAAACAAAACATTGTGAGGTGAAATAAATAAATTATTATTATTATTATTTCCTTTATTTCATTACAATACACTTATAAATTATATTTTTAAATATTTCTACATAAAAAATATATAAAAAAACATTTAAAAATATAAAAAATAGTAACCCACCGGCATCGGGAACAGGGTCCAAGCTACCGGCGGTCAGGGCTCCAGAGAGAGGAACTTCCTGACAATGCGAGCCGTGTCCAGAAGTACAGCTTTCTGAATCAAGCCTTTGATCCAGCTGCCTAACGAGAGCCTCTTGAGGTGTTGGTCGAGGCTCTTGGCTATTAAGCCATTGGCTGTCACGACTATCGGCACAATGATTGCTGAATCCACCTCCCACATGTCGACAACCTCGTGAGCCAAGTCAAGATACTTGATTTGTTTATCTTTCTCGGCTTTCACGAGGTTCTCATCATGCGGGATGGTTATGTCAACAATCATTGCACGCCGCTCTGATCGATCCACCATCACTATATCAGGCTTATTGGCAACAATAGTCCTGTCAGTGATGATGGATCGATCCCAGTACAATGTGATATGACCATTTTCGAGAACTGGGTCGGGCACATACCTGTAGTACGGCACCTCCGATTCCACAAGGTTGTACTTTAGAGCAAGTTGCTGATGAATTATCCTGGCTACAAGGTTGTGTCTATGCAAGTATTCTCCGTTAGCTAGACGAGAACACCCGGAGATAATATGCCTTATTGATTCCCCCGGCCGGTGACATGCCCGACAGATGTCAACTGTGCCGTCTTTCACAATAAATCTCCGGTAATTGTTCGTCATCATAACTTCGTCCATAATTGCACATACAAAACCTTCGGTTTCCCCAAAAAGGTCACCGAATCGTAGCCAGGCTACGGACGCTTGTAAATCTACATCAGGCCCGTGTAGGGCTCTGAAAAAGCGTCCGTGAAGAAAGAAAAAAATAATCCTACCGCTACTCGTTAATTTTTGAACTATATAATAAGCTTTAAAAAAATAAAACTAAATACAAAAGTAGAATTTTATACTTTCACGATTGTTTTGAACTTGATAGGTTGAATAGTTTTTGAAAATTTGTACTGAACTGTGTATGTAATTAAACCGTATATGCAAGCATATTTTTGCTGTCATAGTTTGCATATTTTATTATCCTGTACGTATATTCTTTCAAATAAAAAAAGACTCACGACGAACATCGGTTCACGCGATTCAAAGTTACCACCGAAAATCCAACGTACATAACCTATCTAGTTCGTATAAATTAGTAATCAAAATTACCGAGAGATGGCGCTGTAATTTTGGCTACATCGCGCTGTTAAGATTTTTCCTGAGTTGATGGGGTCGAAACGAGTATAAGCTACAGAATAGTTGGAATCTATAACTCTTTCTTTAGTTATCACCGTCCTTTCTGGGCCCGTTTTTGAATTCCATATTTATTATGTCAACACAAAGTAACATTTTTTATTTCCCATTGTTTTACTCTTAAGTACGATCGGGAAACTACTCCTTCTTCTTTTTCAAAGTGAAATTCAATCTCAACTTTTGATCAATGGCCTCTGTGGAATAGATACTACAATTTTACCAATAACACGTGTAACAAATTATAGAAATTCTTTGAAATATTTATTTCATAATAATGGCGAATATCGTCAATAACAGTTGAAAAAGACGGCCGCTTGAGCCGTCTATGAGGGTGGTTTGAGGCAAAGTCATGATGTGGCCATTATACTGCGATATTTCAATGTTCTTTATGAATTATTTACTGCATGCACTTTTTACTACATAAATCACGCGGTTTTATATAGTTAACGACACTATAAATCATTTTAAAAGTCCAATGAAAAATGCGCGTGATACTCATCTTAGCTTTCCCGTAAAACTCTCAGGATATTCGAAACCCTACTGAGCATGGCCCGACACGCTTTTGTTTATGTCATAAACTCGTGCTTGACCGCGATCCCATCACATGGTAAGCAGTGATGCAATCGTTGATTGTAGGTAAAGCTCATTAGTTTATTACGAGCTTATTCACTCTCGCCTTGAATACACTTAAATTGTAATCAAACGGGAAGTCTGGCGCAAGCAAATTATTCCAGTCCTTCAATGTAGGTACGCGGTATAAAAAACCGGCCAAGTGCGAGTCGGACTCGCGCAGGAGGTATTCCGTAAGTACCATTATCTTCAAAAAACGGCAAAAAATTACGTTTGTTGTATGGGAGCCCCCCTTAAATATTTTTACCAGGTATTTGTTGGTATAGCGGCAACAGAAATACGTAATCTCTGAAAAATTTAACTGTCTAGCTATTATGGTTCATGAGATACAGCCTGGTGACAGACGGACTGACGGACGGACAGACGCACTGCGAAGTCTCTTGAATAGGATTCCATTTTAAGTTTTAGGCACGGTACCCTAAAAACGAGGCGAAACGCTTTGTCAGGATTGAACCGGTTTCATCAATCTGTACACCATTTATTGGATAGTTATGTCTGGCATTGTGATATGGTTTCGTACGCTAAATAAAGATAACAAAATATAAAAGAGTCTATCAAATGGATAAATAAAATATAATATCCTATTCAAACCAATAATACAATAGGGATGTATCCAAGGTATGAAAATCAAAAAAATAATTAGTCCGTCTTATAAGGTGGGTGGACCATGGAAGGCCATGCTCCTTTGAAGGCCAACTATTAAAAAATCGTAGTTGTTGACATTTAAATACATATTCCTGCTACTACACACTAAGATCCTACAAACTACAGGCCACAAACGTGGCGGCGTGTCGATCGTGTCACTATTGTGGCAGTTTTATCCAACGTTTCGTAGGCTTCGGTCGTCGACGTTACAATTGTTATTCGCGCGCACAACAAAGCGTACATTTGTCAATAGCCTATTATTATTTCATGTTTTTTTAATGTGAATTGTCGTATTAGTATATGTTTATGGTACTAAAGAAAAAAGAACATAGCTTTGCCTCAATTTATATTAAAATATTGGTAGTGTTCCTAGGAAAGCCGGTGGTTCCTTATAAGGCCAATCAAAAATTTGACGGTTGGCCTTGCTATGGTGCATGGAACCACAAGGAACATTCACAAATCCTGAACAAATGAATACTTACTTTTTGGTTATAAATAATGAGAAATTGTTATAATTATAATAGTTTGTAGTATCTATTATTTATTATAATTATTAGGGCAAAGTTATAGTCATAATTATCAATTTTGGCCTTACAAAGAACGGACACATAAGAAGGCCATTTCGATAAAAAAAAAAATTGCAATTTCATAATAAAACCTGATGACAAGTTATTTAAGGCCAATATAATACTCATTACTAATATTTTTAAATAATTTATATTAATATATTCTTAGTTATAGAATGGTGTTCAAGTAATGTTCATAGAGTTTTTTATAGATGATAAAAATAAATTGAGCATTTAATGCTTCGCTTAAATAATAGAGCTTATTATGTAGTTTTAGTAAAAGCGGATATATTTAATGTTACAACTCTATTTTTAAGTTTAACAACAGATGTATAATGTTGGCCTTGTTTGGAGCCGTGTTCCATGCAAAGCCATTTGGAAGAGCTTTACAAAACTTAAATTTAATCAATGTTGTTTAAAGTTAGGTAAAAAAAAAAAGATTTTATACTGTGGACAATAAAACAAAGTATTGCTTAATAATTTGTTTCCTTCATTTATCCAATAAATAAACGAATTAAAAGTATTTACTCGTTAGAGTGGCCATCCATGGTCCACCCACCTTAGATAATAAAAAAAATTAAGACCCGTATTTTTTATTTTGTCGGAATTACCAAAAACCACTGAGATATAGCGTAATAAAGTTACAGAGTGGGGGCTAATTACGTCACGCCGTTCTATATTTTGCATCACGGCGTGACGTCATGCGACATTTCAAATCAATATATCTTCCTAAGTATTTGAATGAAAGAAAAAATAAAAAATGCGTGTTCAATATTTTTTATAAATCTATCTGACGGACATTAAATTATTTTTTAGGATACAAGCCAATTGCCATAATAACAACCAATAAACCGTTGAAATTATGTACATTCGTCGACAAGTCACACTATCAGTAGCAACGGTATTCATTTTGACAGTTCAACAATATTCATTGTGTTATTTACATTGTTGAGCAGATAGATTTTTCTAACATATAGAGCAATATGGTTCAAACATCATCATCATTCATCATCATATCAGCGGAAAGATGTTCTGTTTGTGCTTCTCGCTTCCAATTTTGTTGCAAATTTGAGGAGGCTGTTATGACAGGTAAACAGACCTGGTAAATAATTAACACATAATATCAGCTTTATCAATAATATTTCAGAATAACCCACTTTCAAAGAACAGAATGAGAGTAAAAACATAAATAATGTTCTCATTATAGTGTGTTGTACTTTACTTTAAATACGGCACATGTTGGTAGCATGTAATCATTGAAAACTGGTTCAACACCCAGTTTTTTCAGCTGTAAATCCACCACCACAAAGGCTCAAAGGAAAAACGTGCTCAAAATAAATTGAGGTTCTCCAAATATACACCTTATTGACACTGTGGCCATACTTTTTTATTTGAGCACAGTTATTTGACTAAATTCACAGAAAAACTAGACCAACAGAGTCACAGAGACTAGACAAAAAAGGTTTTTCAACGGTTTGCTTTATCCTACATAGTAGGGCTTAAAATATCTTTTCTAATTTTTATAACGAGAGCAAAGACAACTAGACTATTTTTTACACCAAAATAGCGGGTTCATTTGACCGTCTTCTCGTTTCATTGCTTTAAAAGAAACTTAAGAAAAAAAAAATACAAAAGCCGCATTTTTAACAAACACGAGAAACGTTCCACAAAAGTTTTAGCTTTTAAACAAAAATTTTTATCTAAAGAAAAATATAAAATTGTGTCATAACCGAGAGTCGGGTTCTACCTACAAGCGGCCACAAATACAGCTAGGGATCGTTAGAATTCATAGCCTGTTTCCCGGGGGAAGGCCATGTCAAAGCCTCTTTATAAATGCCGTTGGAAAAGTCGAAATATTCCGGTACGAAATTACCTAAGCGTGTCTTTTGGAATATTTCAACTGTTGATGTCACCTCTGGTGGCAGAATATGAAATTAGTAGAGTTTCTATATAGCGCCATCTGTTGTTGTTCTGAAGCAACTGTTGGTTGAAAGACAAAACGGTTACATACTACCACATTCGACATGAAATTTCACTAGATGGTGGTTCTCTGTAACAAACTATTTAGCTCATAATATATACGCTAGATGTCGCGGTAAATAGTCAGGAAAAATGTTTTGTTTCGTTTAGTTATGGATAGATGGCACTGTGTACTAGTTCTTGAACATCTCAACAGATGGCAATAATTTTCTTGACAGGCGCTTCTCATTGCTCTTCGAACGTGTTCCTGCTAGTTCCTAGTTAGTTTGCATCTAGTTTATTCAAACTCCCACTAGATGGCAGTATTGGAAGCTTTTGTGTGCAGTTTTCACAAACTGCGCTTTTCCTTTTGTAATCTTCCGTCAGTTTTTTTTTAATAAATGATAGATAGCAGCGATTAAAGTCTGAGGTGCTACAAATTTTAAAGAAACAGCATGTTGTATACAAAATATCAGTCTATTTTGTATCGTAATATTTATAAAAAAGTGGATTGTGATGTACTAATATTTTTCTTACTTTGCGACATTCCTTTTGAGTGCCATGTTGTTTTGTTAACAAATTGAAAGTTTTCTTTCACATTATTTACCCATGTATGTCTAACTACCGCACAGTTCGATCAATGAGTTTATGCTACGCTTGCCGCGGTTGGTCTGTAAATGGATGACTCTGGGGATCTTTCTCTAGGTATTTGGAAGATACGTTAAGCCGTTGGTTGTGGCCGTCATTCATGGATGTTTGTCACTCTTTGCGAGTCGCCAGTAATCCAAACGTACTTACGATAACTTGTCTTGCCAAAGGTTATTGTAGTTATTAGGTACACAGTAATTGGGTTGTTAAGAACAGATAAGCTAATACCCTACATGTTTACTTATTTAATCTTTCGCACATGAAATGTACAGAGGTTCACTTAATGCCTTAGGCATTCTATACCAGTCAACCATAGGTGGTAAAGAGATAAGATAGTAGGTGCTTTAGTTTGAAAAAAATTGTAAAGAAAGAAAAAAAAGACCTCTTAACCTCTCCTCTTAATACTATTAAAAAAAAACTTAAATAAGCTAAATATACATACATACTATAACTAAAATTTGTTATAACATATACATACAAAATTAAAATTTGGGAGAGAGGTGTAGCAATAAGCCTACCCTAATTGTTGCGAAAATAACTCTGCAATTTCCGCTTAAATGCAAAACGAGTGGCGGCCATCCTGATATCAAGAGGAAGCGCATTCCACAAAAGAATGGATTGAACATGAAATGAAGAATGAACAAAGTCAGAAGTATGTGAAGGACAGACTAAGAGGAGATTGTTAGAAGAACGCAGATTCTTAGTGGGAGATGAACATAAATATTGGGAGTGAGTCACAAGATAAGAAGGAGGAGTGGGTTATTTAAGAAAGGAGAAAAGCGTGGTCAAGGCGCGCATATTTTATCTCTGACGAATGGGCATCCATTTCAGTTCAGACCTGTAGCTCGACACATATTCCAACTGTAATCGTGACTGCCAGAAAATTCAGCAATTGAAATCCACAAAATATTTGGGCTTAATTTTTGACCAAAGAATTCCATAGCACCCTCACATTGAAGTCCTTATTAAACGGATCAAAAAGTTCATTTGCTAGCATATTGAGTAATGAGCTAACGTGGTGATTACCCTCAAACCTTTCCTGAATAAGAGACCTGTGCCCAGCAGTGAGATGATAAAAAAGGTGATGATGATGATGATTCCCTTTCAATTTCCCTTGAATTCAACAACCAAAGAGACCAATGAACATTTATGGAGGCCTCCATCACCCCCCGGAGTGTGCAGCGCTGAAAATTCCAGTAAGTCCTTTTCCTTTTTTCCGTTTGACTGTGCCACATGTAATTTCCCAAAATCGCGCCAAAGAAACGTAGGTCAACTATCGAAGATATATCAGTACCATTATCAAACACCTGTGGAACTACAAATTACTGCGATCCCCAACCCGCTTGCCAAGCGTGGGGTTTATGCCCGCCAATGGAATGAAAGTCTTGGACTACCTAAAGTCTGCGTCCGGACAAAGTCCTATATCTACAGTATGTTAAGAAAACCCTGTCCGACCCGTGAAGGTGTTGATAGGTATCGATAACTGATTCTACTAATGCATACTAGGACTAAACTTTAAAAGAAAATCCCCGTAAAAAAAATTAATATTATTTCGCAAAAAGAGGTAGTGCGTTACCATCTTTCCGCGGGCGGCGGGCGGCAGGGCACGCGGCACGTGATCGCATCGCTATTCGCTCATAATAATACCGGTGTTGTCACTTTTTTAAAAATTACCAAATTTCGGGGAAGTTGGAATTAATTCGCAGGAAAAAAAGATTATTTCAAAATTCATTTGTATTGGTACTATGATGATTACGTAAAATTTTATATTATACTAGCTGACCGGCAAACGTTGTTTTGCCATATAAATAATAGATTAAATTACTAAAATGGCTATTAAAAAATAAGGGTTGATCGTAGAAGGGTGAAAATTGGGGATTGTATGTATTTTTGTATGTTGTATCATAAAAAAATAGAAATTAAAAATTTTGTCTAAAAAATAAAAATAAAAAATTTAGGGGTGGACTACCCCTAACATTTAGGGGGATGAAAAATAGATGTTGGCCGATTCTCATAGATACCGGTTAAGCACAAAAAATTTCATCAAAATCGGTCGAGCCGTTTCGGAGGAGTTTAAAGCCGAACACCGTGACACGAGAATTTTATATATTATATATTTGGTCATATGTTTACCTAACCTTTATTATCCTTATGGGTCGGACAGGGTTTTCTTAACATACTGTATAGGCTGAGATGAGAAGTAGAAACGATATAAATGTCACAATATGGAGTTACTTCGACAGTCAATGGGGCCGATTCTGTTGTTCACAAACTAAATTAAATTGAAGTTCAGTGCGTCTTCTTCATCAATACATTATCACACATCTACCGGTACCACACTTACCAAGACACTCTAAGCTATACACACTCAGCGCTTTCACACTACTTACTCATACACAACACTTCTACATAATTTACCATCACTCAAACACCCACTTTACAGTTTTTATTATTATTATTATTTTTTAATTTTCTTCTATAATACATATAATTAATGATTGTTTTGTTATGTTCACTATGTTACTGGTAAAAACAGTCGTTGTATGACATTTCATCATCTACATATGTCTACCCTTATGGAATCACTGGTTCCCAAGTCACAGGCTATAAACCTAGTTTGGGAGCCAGGAGATATAATCAATGCACCTTTGTTGTACCATACTACTGTACTTGTAACGTATGTAACATTTTTATTGTTAATAAACATTATTATTATTATTATCTTTTTCTAACGATATCATTAAGAAAAGGACAGAAGATAAAATGTCAGTTTAGACCTGTCAAATTAGTGCGCTTCTGACGTAAACTGGCGTATTTTTAGAGGCCATGTTTATAATCGCGTCTAAACTGTCTATGGACTATCTAAATTTGACAGGATTAAACATAAATGTTATCTTTTATCCTTTTCTTAACGAAATGGAAAGAAAAAGATGCACATAACTTAAAATTAGTTTAGTATGTGAACTGTTGTTCACAACTGTGGCAACTTTAAAAGTAAACTGTATTCTTTTAAACTTGTTCCTTCCCCTTTGTGTCAGTGTTCTACATCGAACTGTGAATTTGAACAGTCCGCACATCACATCTTGTGGGAGTGTGTTCTTTGGCAGAATGAACGCAATATTATGTTGGATAGTGTACAAGTTACATCCGGAGTCGTTTATTATACGGACCTTGTAGAAACTAGAACCAATTTCCGTGCGTTCAGGCGCTTTTGCCATACCTATTATTGGAATCAATTGTAACAGCTAATACCTACTTAGGACCCATTAACTTAATCAAATTTTATTCCGTGGTGTTTGGCAATCTGGGCTTCTCCCAGTTGCAATAATGTCCCTTTGTGCCGATTGGCCTAGTTCTGTTCTGTCTCCTGCTTGTTATGGAGGGAAGTGGAAAAAATATCTTTTTTCTTACTCCTCCGCTATTCTTTTCTGATTAATTTGTTGCGGGACCCAAGACAGTTGAATCGTTTCTCCGGGACTCGTCGAGCTTCATTGCTCGGCGTTTTTCTGGCGGTCGCCACTGTTGATTCTGGCTTTCAGGAGTTGCAGTGGTTGGGAAAAGTGTGGCGGGTTTTGTCCCAATTAAAAAAAAAAAAAAAAAAAAAAAGAACTGTTGTTCACAAACTAAACTAAACTAATTTTCTAAATTAGAATCGGCGCCAATTTATAATTAAAAACACAGTCAAATAAATTAAGTAAAATATTATCTAATATATAAAATTCTCGTGTCACGGTGTTCGGCTTTAAACTCCTCCGAAACGGCTCGACCGATTTTGATGAAATTTTTTGTGCTTAACCGGTATCTATGAGAATCGGCCAACATCTATTTTTCATCCCCCTAAATGTTAGGGGTAGTCCACCCCTAATTTTTTTTTTTATTTTCAAGACAAAATTTTTAATTTCTATTTTTTTATGATACAACATACAAAAATACATACAATCGCCAATTTTCACCCTTCTACGATCAACCCTTATTTTTTAATAGCCATTTTAGTAATTTAATCTATTATTTATATGGTAAAACAACGTTTGCCGGTCAGCTAGTATATATATATCTTTCGGTTAGAGGAGTGGGCCATAATCTACCGAGCAGGCTCAGTGCGGGTTGGTCACATGTCTTCCAAGTTATGGCTCTTGGAATTGTCGGTTTCCTCGCGATGTTTTCCTTCGCCGTGTTTTAGTTTTGTTTTTAATCGTGTAATAATTTTTTTTTCTCGGTGGTAGGCCATAACATCGTTCGCCGGCAGAAGTTACCACCCACCAGACAAAGCCTTGCCGCCAAGCGATTTGTCGTGTTCCGGCATGATGTCTGGTAAAGCCGTATGGAGGATGGGTCTGAGTCGTTGTAGTGTTATGTATTTACCTACAGATACTTACACTTATTTATTTATATTCATACATTTATATCATTCATTTCTGCAGGTCATAATACGCATTACAGTATTATGAGGCGCTGTTCTGATAACATTTTACTACACCAAGACTCGTTATTCAGCTTACAGACACGGTGCTCAACTTCAAGCCTAAGTTTCAGCGCCTTGGCGATATCTTAGCGTAAGAAGCTGTACCTATGCTGTGCTGTATTAATTTTCCTACTCAACACAACACTATAATTTAATATTTACTTATATTTACATTCTACAATAATATTTTCATTGTTATGACAGTTTTTGACAACGCTGTTGATTATGTCTCTATGACAACCTTTTCTTCTAAATTCCTGACATCGTGTTGTTGGGTTTAACATTGCATCACCTCGCTCAACTGCCGTCTTTCTTCCTATTCGCTCAGGTTTTTCTGAGTAATTTATTGTAGACAGGCGGTCATCATCATCAACCTTTTTAAGATCCCATTGCTGGGCACAGGTCTCATCTCATATAGAGAAGGATTGAGCGTAATCACCACGCTTGCTCAATGCGGGTTGGCGATTTCAGACTTAAGAGGGGACTCTAGTGCCGAGGAATTTGGAAAATAGGTATTTGAAGAAACTATTGCCGTCGCGCTGCTTCCAACCTCTCCCGGTAAAGTGCGAAAAGGACAGTTGCAGCTCAGGCTGATTTTACCTACAATAACGTTGACCAAAAGACGTTTCGTATTCCGCTATTTTATTTTTTCAAAACACGAACGATCCGAATTATTTTTATACCAAAATTTAAAGGAAAAGTATACCTATGCTTCTATTATTTTATTTTTTGTCAAAAACGTATCACATTTGTCTAATAGTCGTCTGAACAACGCGGAAAAAATGTGTTTGTTCGCGATTTTGATGTATCATATTTCATTTATTAATTAAGTTTCGGAAAAAATCAAATGATAGGGGCATGTATAATCACGGTATGAATTTATAGAAAAAAAAATTGCTCTAAAAGCATAATCCAGGAAGAAAACAACGGAAAAGTCCAGGTTTCCATTGCTGTATGTGTTCGAAAACGTTTCTGCTCATACAATGTAAATAACCCAATGAATGTTGTTGAATCGTCAAACATAAGCCCATTGCTGCCCTGCCGTCCTCCGTATGGTAAATATTTGCAAATAGCTATTCTTCTAAATCAGGTTAGATTGGACATCAATTCTAGAAAAAGCTAGACAGACGTTGATTGTAGCTTGTAATAACGCAATAAAACCAAAAGCATAAAACTGAAAACAATTTTTCAATGGGTCATAAAAATTCCGGCACAATTATGGAGTGGCCATTTTAACAGTCGTAATACGCCAATTTAATTTTTAACTCTCAATTTCCTGTTACGCACCCTCTGTGGTACTTCAATTAATTATTTTTAAAAAACATACTAACATGCTACAGAAAAGTATTGTGGTGATTAATTGGAGTAATTGAGGGATCCAAATTTAACTTACAATAATATTTTTTGCATGAGAAATCATCAGCTTTTAAATCACGGGCAAATTTCGAGTGTCCATGGGAAGCTTGTTGTAAAAGCAACGTGCTTCAAAATGATTCCAACTGATAGTGAAATTATTTCACGCAATTAGGGAGCCGGTCTGCGCAGTTGTGTTGCGATGTGGGCCGGGTACGATGCGCCAAACGTTGTTGTGTCGGGAGAATTTCAGAGAATTTCGAGAGATTTCCAAAAAATACATGCCTAGTATTTTTTGGAAATCTGACTAACGGACTAATTAGTTTCGGTTCGATTCCCGGTCAGGTCATGATGGAAAACGATCTTTTCATGATTGGTCTGGGTCTTGGATGTTTATCTATATATGTATCTTTTATAAATGTAGTATCGTTGAGTTAGTATCCCATAACACAAGTATCGAACTTACTTTGGGGCTAGCTCAATCTGTGTGATTTGTATATTTATTTATTTAATTTATTTAATTGTAGTCAGACGGGAACACCGTCGCTGGCAAATTATTCGAGTTCCGAACAATATCGAGCATTATTAAGAGGGGACTCTAGTCCCGAGGAATTTGGGAAATAGGTATTCGAAGAAACTATTGCCGTCGCTCTGCTTCCAACCTCCCCCGGTAAAGTGCGAAAAGGTCAGTTGCAGCTCAGGCTGAATTTACCTACAAAAACGTTGACCAAAAGAGTTTCGTATTCCGCTTTTTTCTTTTTTAAAACACGACAGATCTCAATTATTTTTATATACCTATGCTTCTATTTTTTTCTTTTTTGTCAAAAACTTATCACGTTTGTCTAATAGTCAACTGAACATCACGATAAAAATTGGTTATTTTTCGCGATTTTGCAGTATCGTATTTCTTTTATTAATTAAGTTTCGGAAAAAATCAACTGATAGGGGCACGTGTAATTAAGGTGTAAAATTGTAGAAAAAAATAATAGCTCTAAAAGCATTATCCACGAAGATAACAGCAGAATACATTTGTATAGAGAAACAACCACTAGAGTTCCCTCTTTTTTTTTTAATAATTATAAACTAGCGTTTGACCGCAATCCCGCTTGATGGTAAGCAGTGATGCAATCGTTGATGGTAAAGCGCGCTAGTTTATTAAGAGCATATTCACTCAAAAAAACTGAGCGAATAGGAACGAAAACGGCAGTTGAGCGAGGTGATGCAATGTTAAACCCAACAACACGACCAACGATGCTGCGCCAAAGGGAAATTGATCTGAAGACCCTCCACGACCAAACTCTCAACACAGCAACATTTGGCGCATCGTACCCGGCACACATCGCAACACAACTGCTCAGACCCGTCCTCCGTACGGCTTCACCAGACATTATGCCGGAACACAACAAATCGCTTGGCGGCAAGGCTTTGTCTGGTGGGTGGTAACTTCTGCCGGCGACCGATGTTATGGCCTAGCACCGGCTTAACTTGCTTTCGAGGCAAAAGGTCTTGGCATGCAAACATGGTCATTTACTTATCAACCACAGCAAGCAGGGCCAAACTTTATTTATTTACTTGTTTTATAGAAGACTGTACTAATAATTATTCTATCTCTTTGTTTCAGGTAAGTTATATTGATTTATTCTGCATACTGGAATCATCCATTCACAAGTAAGATGAAAATAATTGCTAATTTCTATACGTTTTTAATTTAAGTTTGCGTCCTTTATAAGCGTCCTACGTGATGCCTCTAGGTACTATTTTTTTTTAAATTTATAATTTGTTTATTTGGCTCAGGCAACAAAGGCCCATAATAAAATATGATAATACTATACAATAATAACAAATCTTCTTCTTTGTCCTAGCCACTTCCCATTATTTGGGGTCAGCTCTCTTCGTTCTTTTGCGCCAGGATGATCTGTCCTGGGTTGTCGAGATGTTTAGTTGGGCACGCTCTAAGTCCTTGGCCACTGACCACCAGGTGGTTAGTAGGCGGCCTCTACCTTTTGTGTTATCTGGCAGTGCTAGGGCCCGTTTCACGACATGATCTTCGGGGCGTCTCATGACATGACCGAACCATCGTAGGCTATCGGCGAGTTTTTCTGCTATGGGCGCAACCTTGAAACTTCCTCTGATGTGCTCGTTTCGCACTTTGTCGATTCGAGTTACGACCGCTGCCCATCATCAATAAAAACAAATAATAAAACTTAAAAATACTATGACTACATATAACATAACAACTAAAACTACTGTACACTGATCATCGGCGTCGTGTTTCGCTGACTGAAACGAAACCGGCGGTACACAACACCCTTCGGCCATAACTCTTCTTTCAGGAACTTGTCGAGATCATGCGTCGGAACACGTACCACGAATGACTTGAAGTACATGCTGTGGCGTGGCTCCAACACCTCGACCCTCACAGTCCAGTTAGACTTGACGTGTAGATACTCCACTATCTCCTCAGCCTTCGTGGAGTGATGCAGTCTGGACACGTATAGCATCGTCGTCGGTACAGTTGGACGCAGCAGCATGTTAGGTCCTGTCACCGCAGTACCGCATTGGTTCCGACAAGGAGGCTTCTTCTTCTCTACCTTGATGAAACCATGGTTGATGAATGGAACATATCAATCATCTAGTAATATTTTATTAGCACATTTGCAATAAAAGTGACACTGAGTTTATTACATATCCTTAATATTTATTAGCTTCTATACTAGTACCCTTTGATCACTGTGTTTGGTTACTAATGTAGTCATGCATGTGTAAAAAAACGTAAAATTAACTCATAAATTAATTTTAAACATTTGTAAGATCTTTAACTTCGATATTTTTTGAAGCGAAGCGTTGCAGTTAGACCAATTGTTGGAGTTTTGAGGGTTCCAACAACCTGTAACGACTGCCATCAGATGTTCGTATGGCAACCGGGACCAACGGCTTAACGTGGTTTCCGAGGCACGACCAGACCAGTGCAAATTTTCATATTCATACTAAAAATATTTGCACCGCGTGGGGACTATTAATGCAGTAGAGAGCAGTTTAAGTATCAAAAAAGTATAACAATTGATTTGTTCCTTAGTGCAATATTTTGGCATTCAAGAGTGCATATTTGAAATACAGTAAATTATTTTACTCTGACATAATTTATCGAAACTTCACTCCATGTACAGACGATAGCACATCAAGCTACTAAAGTCCGTCAGATTTCTTCATCAAATTTTAAACTTTTCGCTAAAGCACTAAAGCTCAAGGTAGATTGGATATATTTGACAGTTTCGTATGAGGAACAGGGTATAAAGTTCACTCAACCTCCATAGAAAAAGGAGGATCCTCCAACCAGACGGTTATTGTATCTGGCGGGCACTTCCGCAACGGTTGATGTTAGGAAATTTTATATATGCTAGTTGCACAGTAAACTCTGCTTGGCAGATGTAGGATCGTATCGCTACACTCCTTTTTATACTATTTTCACTGAAACTCAACAGATTTTTTTTGGGACAATACTCGCCACACATTTTCCCACCCACTGCAACTGCTGTAAGCCAGAATCAACAGTGGAGACCGCCAGAAAAACGCTGAGCAATGAAGCTCGACGACTCCCGGAGTAACGATTCAACTGTCTTGGGTCCCGCAATGAAAGTAATCAGAAAAGAATAGCGGAGGAGTAAGAAAAAAAAAATTTTTTTCCACTTCCCTCCATAACAAGCAGGAGACAGAACAGAACTAGGCCAATCGGGACAAAGGGACATTGTTGCAACTGGGAGAAGCCCAGATTGCCAAGTACCACGGAATAAAATTTAATTAAGTTAATGGGTCCTAAGTAGGTATGTGCTGTTACAATTGATTCCAATAATAGGTATGGCAAAAGCGCCTGAACGCACGGAAATTGGTTCTAGTTTCTACAAAGTCCGTATAATAAACGACTCCGAATGTAACTTGTACACTATCCAACATAATATTGCGTGCATTCTGCCAAAAATCACACTCCCACAAGATGTGACGTGCGGACTGTTCAAATTCACAGTTCGATGTAGAACTTTGACACAAAGGCGAAGGAACAAGTTTAAAAGAATACAGTTCACTTTTAAAGTTACCATGACCGAAAATCCAACATATATTTAAATTGCTTCGTGTATGGACAAGGACCTTTACATTTAAACAATTCTAAATAAAACAAACTATCCAGAAATTTCGCCTATAACCTGTTTATCAACTACTATAATCTACGTGATGCCATCATTTCGGAGGGCGGTCATCCCTGGGGAAATTACTTTATACAAAGCGGCCATAATATTTAATAGTTATTATTTATACTATTATATGGAAGGGGTCGTTCTACTGACTCTGATGGTAACTAGGGTATACCTAGATAACTCGAATACAATGCATTTATCCGAATTTTAACAATTCACAGGCTCCTTTGAAAGAAAAAATCAAAGGAATCATTGGTGTATCGGCGCAAATACACGTGCAGATAAACAATAATATATGGCAGTTTAAACATCTTGAGGAAACCTGGACTTTAAGTCTGAAATCGCCAACTCGCATTGAGCAAGCGTGGTGATTACGCTCAATCCTTCTCTGTACAAGAGGAGGCTTGTGCCCAGCAGTGGAACGATAAAATTGTTGAACATGATGATGATATGGTATTTTATTATTTTAACAAATAAAATTAACAATCTAGTGGTTAGCCTCTATTTCGGCTGAAAAGCCTGAGTTACGTGACTCCACTCTTCCAAAGTTAATAAGTAACGTACTTGTTTTAAGCAAAATATGCAGCAGGCATCCAGGTATGTGTTTTAGTCAGTAAAAGTCTGACACGCCCTTCCGCACTGCCCAGAGCGGGAGAAGTCATTGGATGATTTCCCATCCCAAAAAAAAAAAGAAAAAGAAAAAAGTTATGGTATCTACAATCATGCGGTGAACAGCACCAGAGGGCAGCCTGCCGCCCGGTAAGGACCATGCCCGAGTCGACGGTGTGTTTTGTATCACGCGCGCCTCAAAGAGATTTCAGCACATCATCATCATCATCATCAACCTTTTTATCGTCCCACTGCTGGGCACAGGTCTCCTCTCATACAGAGAAGGATTGAGCGTAATCACCACGCTTGCTCAATGCGGGTTGGCGATTTCAGATTTAAAGTCCAGGTTTCCTCAAGATGTTTTCCTTCACCTTGTAGACAGTCATTGGTGTCCAAGATACTTAGATAGTACCTACATATAACTTTAGAAAAGTTACATTGGTACTTGCCAGACCTGGAATCGAACCCGCGCACTCATACTTGAGAGGCTGGTGTTTTAACTACTAGGCCACCACGACTTTTACGGTATGTTTTGTCAGCACATCGTGACATTTTTATTCGTGGACCCTCCACGAAGACCAATGTCGCCTGATTCAGGGTTGCGGGTTGGCTAAAAAAGAAACCGTGGCCTTGGCCGTAGCACAGGCAAGTGAAGAAACACGGGTGGGTTTTAGTCAGTAAAAGTCTGACACGCCCTTCCGCTCCGCTTGAAAATGTCCCATCCCAATAGAAAAAAAAGAATGGTTTCTACAATAATGAGCTTAAAGCTGGTGACAGCAAGAGAAGTGAGGTATAACTGTTCACGAGACGCTTAATTAATCAGAAAGAGTCCTAGAGTAAATAGGGTCTTTATAACCTAGTTCGCTTTACCATCAACCGAGAAAAAAATCGTTAAAAAGAAGAAAAATGAGGTTCAATATATTTTATTTCACACTAGCGAGTCACCCCGGCTTCGCACGGGTGGAATGCTGATACTAAATACACTACAGAAAAACTGTGAACGTTGTATAAAAAACATAGCAGCCCGCTGCTCCCGGCCCACCCTGGTCGGTCAGTACCGCCGTAGACGCGACGCCCCGCAATTTTAAATCTGTAATATCTTCGAAAATATTCATTTAAATCATATCTTGTAAAGCGCAATATAGATCTATATTAAATCAACAATGTAGTTATTTAGGTATTTTGTAGTTAGTTTAGGTATTTGCCGTAAAAAGTAAATGACAAAAAAATGTTATTGTGGGATATCCATAATAGATAGACATGTACCATCGTGGACTTTTTTGTAGACCTTTTCAATGTGTACAATATTTAGTAAATTATTTTGATAAATGTCGCAGGGGCAAATTCAGCCTGCGTTTCACTGCAACGCGGAAAAATTTAATTATTTACGACATCTTATTAGAAAATCTCAAAAATAATAGTATTTCTCTACAATTTAATCATCATCATTCTCATCTCGGCGTTAATCCCAGTCGCATCCGTAGCTTTTCAGCTTTGGAGTCTGGGGTTCACTTTACCAGTCTAACTGCTGATTTTGGCTAAACTTCGATATTTTCCGTGAAGCGACTGCCGTCTGACCTCTACAACCCAAAGCCGATATCTAAGCATTGCAGTTAGACCAATTGTTAGACTTTTGAGGGCTCCAACAACCCGTAACGAATGCCACTAGATGTTCGTATGGCAACCGGGACCAACGGCTTATCGTGCTTTCCGAGGCACGACCAGACCAGCGAAAATATTCATATTCATGCATACAAATATTTGCACTGTGCGGGGATCGAAACCGCGCCTCCTTGGGCAATGGCCGCGTTCGCTACCGCTACGCCACGGAGGCTGTCTTTTCTCTACAATTTAATGGATGGTATTATATATTTAATCACTCTATGTGTTACAAAAGCAGCATCAACATCCATTGCGAAGTATTAAAGATTTATTCATACAAAGGAACATAGGGAAGAAGAAAGTGACTTTGTTTTATACTAAGTACCTACTGATATATACCTACGCGAACACTTGTGAAACATCAAAAGCTAGGCCCATAGTTCAAATTGGATCGTTTTCTATACGGAAGAGCCGGCAAGAACGTCCACAGTTATTCTGAGAACCTTGCTACTAAAATCTATTTTCTTTTCGACCTAAACATGAAAGTGTCAGCCAATAACTATTATCTTATATCTGCCAAACGTTCGATTGTTAGACAGTTGGAAAGGTCAGCGATTCAGTCTAAACTTTGATTCATTGAAGTGAAGGTTTTCTTTGAAGAGGTTGACGTGGGGCCCTAGTCTGCTACTACAATAGTGTCAGATTGGGCAATCAGTGATCTCATAATAAAACATAAACTAGCGCGCTTTACCATCAACGATTGCGTCACTGCTTATCAACAGGCGGGATTTCGTTCAAGTACTAGTTTATAATTACAAAAAAAAGGTTACACACATAAATATAAGACACTGATATACAAACTTTTTTTTTAATAATTATAAACTAGTGCTTGATTGCAATCCCGCCTGATGGTAAGCAGTGATGCAATCATTGATGGTAAAGCGCGCTAGTTTATTAAACCCATTCACTTAAAAAACTTAGTGAATAAGAAGGAAGTCGGCAGTTGAGCGAGGTGGTGCAATGTTAAACCCAACAACATGACCAACGATGCTGCACCAGAGGGAGATTGATGTGGAGACCCTCCACGACCAAACTCCCGACACAACAACACTTGATGCATCGTACCCAATACAACTGCTCAGACCCGTCCTCTGTACGGCTTCACCCGACATCATGCCGGAACACGACAAATCGCTTGGCGGCAAGACTTTGTCTGGTGGGTGGTAACTTCTGCCGGCAGCCGATGTGGCCTACCACAGAGAAAAAAAATTAATAGTTAGCGTCGAGCTGTATCCTCCTCTGCAGCATGAGAACATCCAGTTGATCCGCTAACTAAATCGAATACAAGCTCATAATTGTATTCTCTTGTATCACATATGTATGTATGTATTCAGCAGATACATGGCTGGATTTAATTAGAACAGGTTAACTGAATCAGTCATCCGTAGCTCGCTGTGATTGACTGTTAACTCAGCCAATCAGCGCCAACTGTTCTGCAGGCTAATTAGGTAACAGACTATCAGTAACAATGGGTATAATTTTGACAGTTCAACGACATCCATTGCGTTGATTAAGTTGTTGAGCTGACACATTTTCGAACATCAACAAGTAATGAATTAGCAGTATGTGTGGCGGCAACGTGCCTACTACGAAAGATTTTAAAGAAGATTCAAGTGGACTGTATTTAGAATAGCAATCAATATATCAGAAGTTATAAGTAAATATATAAGTCTTCGACCAGTGTGTGTTGCCAGTGATGACTTATGGAATTGAGACGTGGTCGCTAACAATGGGCCTTATAAGAAGGCTCAAAGTCACTCAAAGGGCAATGGAGAGGGCTATGCTTGGGGTTTCACTGCGCGATCGAATCAGGAATGAGGAGATCCGCAGAAGAACGAGAGTAACCGACATAGCCCGAAGAATTGCAACACTAAAGTGGCAGTGGGCTGGACACATTGCCCGTAGGACCGATGCCCGATGGGGCCGACGGGTTCTCGAGTGGCGACCACGCACCGGAAGACGTAGCGTGAGTAGGCCCCCGACAAGGTGGACCGACGACCTGGTGAAGGTCGCGGGAAACAGCTGGATGCGGGAGGCGCAGAACCGGTCGTCGTGGAGAACCTTGGGGGAGGCCTATGTCCAGCAGTGGACGTTTTCGGCTGAAATGATGATGATGATGATGTAAATATGTGATAGAATGGTGTCTTCGGAGTATATCTCTCTGATTAAAGTGCTATAAGCAGCAAATCACTTACCTCCAACCTTCAGATGCGGAGTTCGTATACCATCAGACCAGATCACGAGGAAGCGCACGTCGACACAATTCACTGACAGACTCCCCAACTTTATTAATTTTGAATTTTGAGGCCGAAATCCCCCCAGGGTTACTTTAAATACTTAAAACATTTTTGTGACCGTTAAAAGATCGTGTCGATGACCGCTAGCTTACCAGTTCGAAAGAAAGTGCGTTCGCCACGCCGTTCGGTGATTGGCGGAAGAACGCGGTCCACTATGGTCGCGTTCCATTTACTTTAAGTTTTCGACAGCGTTTAGCGCCCATAAACACAAAAGTCTGGGAAGATATTCAATAGTATCGTCATCATCATCAACCTTTTATCGTCCCACTGTTGGGCACAGGTCTCCTCTCATACAGAGAAGGATTCTACATCAAAATATTAAAATTGAGAGTAATTGTTTGTTTTGCTATTAGGATGCTGATGTCATGATAAGCTTAAGAATTGACGTGGTTTCAAGGTAGGGAATAATTAAGCGTATTAGTATAGATTATGCGGTGGTTTATTTACTATGTGTGTATAGTGTGGCAAAAGCTTTACTTAGACTGAGAAATATATATGTCGGAGACAGCGACGGCAAAGCGGTAGGGTCGACAGCATCTTGGTGTGGTGGTACAGGTTCCATTTCGTAGGCGAGTTTTTAATTGAAGCACGACGTGTAGATATACCCTCCAATCTTCATAATAACAATTTGAATAGGCAAACCGACAGTTTCGGTTCGGAGATGTGCCTTGGTCCGCGTCTCGATGCAAAGTGCCCGTTCGACGAACCCCACTTTCCAAAGCGACTCTGTCCATGTGACGTCATCACAAAATAACGTCACAAGCGTTCGCCCCTCTACTACGTAAATCAAATCAGCAACTTCTATTAAAATTAATCGACGATCTCCGACACGGCCAGCCTGACGAGTTGCACGTCCTCGTGCATCTTCATCATCATCATCCCAGCGCCAATCCCAGTCGCATCCGAAGCTCCCCCAGCCTCGGAGTCCGGGATCCAGTCCACCAGGCCAACCGCCGATTCCAGCCAAACCTCGACACTTCCGGTTGCACGTCTTAGTGCACGTCTGTAACAAATTAAAAAAAAACACACAGAACACATACTTTGAAGCATTTTTGAGAACTCGGCCAACCTGACCGTCACACGTCACGTTTAATTACAATGACTATTAGAAAACCAAACTTAATTATTTTAACAACTTAAACACAAAAGCTTCCTTCAAGCCTCATAATTATCAAATTTCAAAAAGAAAACACAAGAGGTTCCTCCAAGCCTCATAATTATCAAATCAAAATCATAATCTTCAATAAGAAAACACACCATGGTTCGCTACCACAGTAGCTAGTGACAACTCATAGTTGACACCCATATCGTCATCACCTCTTGTGATACGACCAACTCTTAGAGTCCACGACTCCCAGGTCAACACATGACCGTACAACTAATAGTCTCCTCTGAGACCCAGGTCCCCGCCACATCACTAGCTGCCCATCGCCCCCTGAACAACTCCTCACTGAATTGCAGTTACGACTACAGACTAGTGCATGCAGTGCGACCATACCTACTAGTGTCCCCACCACATCACTAGCTGCCCATCGCCCCCTGAACAACTCCTCACTGAGTTGCAGTTACGACTACAGACTAGTGCATGCAGTGCGACCATACCTACTAGTGTCCCCGCCACACCACTAGCTGCCCATCGCGCTCTGAACAACCCCTCACTGGGTTGCAGTTACGACTACAGACTAGTGCGTGCAGCGCGACCACATAGCCATGATACGTATTCTATTTGCTGGCGGAGGCACCCTCCTCACCATCTTCTACATTTTGAAAATGTAACTCAGCAGACATTACTTGGAAAAATCTTTCGTACCTATGCGATCGTGGGGTACTTATAAGCTCTGTTTCCAATCAACGATTTCAATAGGTAACGATCGCCATTATCGCCATCAAACAACTCACCAATATTAAATTTCATTACTTTAGCTCATTTCTATCAAATTAACATTTTTCGTAAATAGCACTCATTTCCATCAAATTAACATTTTTCGTAAATAGCACTCATTTCTATGTTCGTTACCGCTTGTTCTCTTGAGAAGATTTAATAGTCTAGCCACATATGTATACTATCAGAAGCTCAAGTGAGCCCGTAACTATAGGCCACAGTGAACTTTAGTTTTGAATTAAAGGCAAACCAGACATCATAATTTTAAAAGCCCGATTTAAAATTTCTCAGTTCATTATAACAAACAATAATCGGGTAGTACAAGAAATAAAATTTGCATATAACTCTTATTATCATGTCGCAAAAACATTGTTCAGTACACAATACACTGGCACAACCTTGTACACTGTATATACACTGGCGCGTGTGTACATACACCAATAAAATTACAGATTGCTTGACAAGAGAACATTCGGCCACTGAATCAAAATAAAAATAGTACGACTCACCGAATTATGGCAATTTCCCACAAACACCTGCCACTTGGTAGTTGTCAACCGTTGCACACCAGACAACTCGGAGCTCTCATAAAACCCCATCACGTTACCACAAACGTTTTGGGTATTTTGAAACCTTCTCATCGCCTGCAGAGTAGATGCTGTCCTGAATTCTTCTCATCGCCTGTAGAGTAGAGGCTCAAGTCTTAAAACCTTGGGCGTTCCGCAAAGCGCACGCAGCTCTGACTCCGCGCCACACGCCATTGATGTGATTCACCAAGCAGCTAGAAGCGCGCTCCGCAAGCGCACTTTGCATGCTCCGCAAGCGCACCTCGCTCGCCAAGCAACAGCCAGCACTGTCGCGACAGCGCCGCGTCCAGCCGCACGTGCACACCTGCAGCGGACTCCTGCAGCGCACTATCACGCGGAGCTATCTCTTCTGCGTCAGCAATTGAGCGCACCTCGTAACGTGACGTTCACTTCCAGCCGCACTGCCAGTACATCCAGCATTTACAGAAGCTCATACCAAGACAATGAACAACTACACACATAATGGCAGAAAGTGACTGTTATTCTGTTCCTTGATTTATAACGAGATTGTGAGCAGTGTAGTTCTTCATCCAACTTCTGATGTCGGAGACAGCGACGGCAAAGCGGTAGGGTCGACAGCATCTTGGTGTGGTGGTACAGGTTCCATTTCGTAGGCGAGTTTTTAATTGAAGCACGACGTGTAGATATACCCTCCAATCTTCATAATAACAATTTGAATAGGCAAACCGACAGTTTCGGTTCGGAGATGTGCCTTGGTCCGCGTCTCGATGCAAAGTGCCCGTTCGACGAACCCCACTTTCCAAAGCGACTCTGTCCATGTGACGTCATCACAAAATAACGTCACAAGCGTTCGCCCCTCTACTACGTAAATCAAATCAGCAACTTCTATTAAAATTAATCGACGATCTCCGACATATATATAAATTTGCATAATAAACTTTTTTATTATAATTTATTATTTAATAGTGTTTTAATGACTGCTTTATTTAAGCATGGCAAAGTTCTCAACAACCCAAAAATACAGAAACAAACTCAACATAATATCCAGCAACAATACTAAGTAACTTGCAATTAAGCAAAAGTTTCACGAAAACTAGAGCAGCGGTTTTCAGGTTAACACAAACAAACAGACAAAGCTTTTGAAGTAGCGGTTAAACAGTCCCAACTGTTTGGATTTGGTGAAATAACGTTTGATAAAAGGTACGACAGCAGGTTAAGCTTAAGGTTACGACCCGTCGTACGGCGAGTTTCCCCCCTTACGTTGTTAACACCATTACGATCCGGACGAAGCGTTTCGCCTCCTCCTTTATACCGCGTACATCGAGGGACTGGAACAGTTTGCCAGCGGCGGTGTTTCCGTCGGACTACAATTTGAGTGTCTTCAAGGCTAGAGTGAATGGGCTCTTAATAAACTAGTGCGCTTTACCATCAACGACTGCGTCACTGCTTACCACCAGGCGGGTTTGCGGTCAAGCGCTAGTTTATAATTTTATAAAAAAAAAAGCTACCCGAAACTGTCAAATATTTCCAATCAACCTTGAGCCTTAATGCTTAAAGCTGAAAAGCTCATAAAAAAATCTGACAACTTTTAGTAGCTTATGTGCTGTCTTCTGTACCTTAATATAACCGTGTACCTTGTCTCTTTCCTACTATGTCAGGTTTAGCTAAAATCAATAGACATTTCGAATCATGCTAAGAATGACCATAACTATGCAAGGCTTGAAGATTAGGGTCTTCTTTCCTCGGTTCTTTAGAATAGAATACATTTTATCATATACAACATATAGATTACAGAACATAAATAAAAATATTTTACAAAGGGTGACATAAAGGGCGGTCTTACCGCGAAAAGCGATCTTTTACAGACAACCTTTGGATGGAATTCCAAGGGGAAGGATAAAGAAATAATGTAGGTAGTCTACAATGTACTATTTACATAGATTATACAATAAATAATCAATATGTTAAGAAAACCCTGTCCGACCCATAAGGATAATAAAGGTTAGGTAAACACGTGACCAAATATAATATAAAATTTTACGTAATCATCATAGTACCAATACAAATGAATTTTGAAATAATCTTTTTTTCCCGCGAATTAATTCCAACTTCCCCGAAATTTGGTAGATAATTTTAAAAAAAGTGACAACACCGGTATTATTATGAGCGAATAGTGATGCGACCTCGTGCCGCGTGCCCTGCCGCCCACCGCCCGCTGAAGCGTGCTTAACGCACATGTATTAAGTTACCTCTTTTTGCGAAAAAAAGTATTTATTTTTTTAGGTGGATTTTTTTTTTAGGTGGATTGTTTATTTTTTTAGCCCGGTTTTGTATCCATTAGTAGAATCAGTTATTGATACCTAACTATACCTTTACGGATCGGACAGCTTACATCTTATTAGCTTTATTTTATCATCATGGTTAAAACAGTTTGATAGAACAAGCTAGAGATGAAAAAAGCTTGAAGCAAAGGACACCCTAATGCTACATCACTTAAAGATCAAATTTTAGGTAAAGGGAGGCGAAATGCAAGCCTAGAGCGCCTTCACCAATATTCTAACACCGTAATTCCGACACGACGCAACTCAATTTATCATTGTCCCAAATTCGAGCCGGTCCTAATCTGTAGTCCGTCCCTAAGACCAGCTCTTAAGTACACTCTGTTAATTTAACAGTACCCCGTTGTCTTGTAACCAAGGGACAATTGATAGCTTAGTAGGATGGTCCTTCAAAAACTACTTTAAGAAGTAATGAGGCTGGAGACCTTTTTTTTGGGATGGGAAAACATCAAATAACTTCTCCCGCTCTGGGCGAAGCTGAAGGGCGTGTCAGACTTTTACTGACTAAAACCCGCCCGTGTTTCTTCACTTGCTTATGCGCCAGGGCCACGGTTTCTTTTTTAACCAACCCGCAACCCTGACCCAGGAGGCATCCTTCTTCGTGGATCCCGTCACGGTGTGCTGACATCTCTTTGAGGCGCGCGTGAAACACAACGCGCCGCCGACTCGGGCCTGGTCTTTACCGGGCGGTGAGCTGCCCACTGCTCACCGCCCGCAAGCCCGCGCCTCCGGTGGCTGGGAGTTCGATGTTGCCTCCCGACCAGGGCGTCTCCTGCGGCGGCTAGTGGCGTGAGGGCGCTGGGATTACCGCTCCGTCACGCACTCCGCCTCCTCCTTTGCCAGCATTACTGCTTCGCAAAAGGAGGTGATTGAAGACCTTCAAAAGGTATATTAGTTCTTTATCTTTATACCCTAATTCCTTAACGCGTTATTATTATTAATTAGAATAATTTTAAGGCATATTGCTAGTCCAGTACTATAAGTTTATTTTTTTATATAAATTATATACTAGTGCTTGACCGCAATCCCGCCTAATGATAAACAGTGATGCAATCGTTGATGGTAAAGCGCGCTAGTTTATTAAGAGCCTGTGCACTCAAAAAAACTTTGTGAATAGGAAGGAGGACGGCAGTTGAGCGAGATGATGCAATGTTAAACCCAACAACACGACCAACGATGCTGCGCCAGAAGGAGTATGATCTGGAGACCCTCCACGACCAATTTGCCGGCACAACAACTTTTGGCGCATCGTACCCGGCACACATCACAACACAACTGCTCAGACCCGTCCTCCGTACTGCTTCAGCAGACATCATACCGGAACACGACGAATCACTTGGCGACAAGACTTTGTCAGTCATGTGTTTTTTTTTTTAAATGAACAGACAGCTGTGCTGCTGGGGAGTTTCTTCCGCCACTTCTTCTTCCCAGCGAAAGCACTAGGAAGTGTCGATGGGTGGCCGTTTTATGTCATATTGACGTTCAAAAAGTGCCGATTCTCAGCCTAATTTCAATAAATGACTTTTGATTTTGATTTTGATTCTGGTGGGGGGTAACTTCTGCCTAACCTGCCACCAATTTAATTCCAATAAGTACGCCTTTCAATTTCACTAAGCTAGTCAAATAAATAACCATCGTAACACTTATATTTCACACCCAATAAGACACAATTTGCTTCAATACATGTAATGTAGAGAAATTTATGATCGGGTACATTTTCTTGCGTCGGTGGGCTTTCTTTTTTTTTAATGATGTATCTTTTTTATGTACTAACAATGTTGGGAAACACAATATTTTAGCTTTTATTTTTGTTAGAAAATTGGCCAAACAATAAATAACTGACAACCGCAAATTTATGACGGCAAGCATATCGACAGCCAACCGAATTCAAGATTCGGGCCTTTTTTATGGTTGGGATTTCATCAAATCAGCTTTCCTAATCTCTCTGGATTTGTCAGACTTTTACTGACTGAAACCCACCCGTGTTCCTTCACTTGCCTATGTGCCAGAGGTTACGGTATCTCTTTCAATTAACCTGCGGCTAGTGATGTAAAATGAAGAAAAAATAAAACAAATTGTCTATTGTCACTTTATCGAAAAAAAAAACATGAAAAAAAGACTTAGTGTCGTTGTTTATTTTTCTAACTTTTTAGTTCAATTATAAATTAAATTTATAATTTGTGTAATAAATCAACACATTATTTATTCATAATTCACTACTTCCAAAATCACAAATCACAACTCATATTTTTTTCCATTTATTCTTCATCTTCAATTTCCCCGTACACAACACAAATATATGATTTGGGGACGCTAATACAATTAACAAAAGGCGGAATGATATAGTGTGCAGCTCAACTTCTATCTCTAAATATGCATTTACACACAAATTCTATACGTTCTTAGGGTCCTTTTTATACAATAGATTAAATAGAGTATTAAATATTTATAATTTGAATTATTTTAGCTGTAAGAATGTCGTTTCTAATTATCTACAAGGTTTGTCATATGAGCAGACTGAAGACCTACTTACAGTATGTAAATAAATTTAGCAATAACTATTACTTTAACAGACTAATAATACTATGTAAGCAATATGATACTAATAATAACACTGTATACTTCCGTTGTGTTCTTTTACGTACTACTTTTATAGTTAATTTATTACAAAATAAAACATTATAATAAGCACTTTTACGCCTGAAGCACAGGTTCTACCTAGTTCAGGCAAATTATACATCAGTGCAATTTAGAATTAAGAAAATCATTATACAAATTATGTACAAACTTGAGAAATAAACAATTTATTATTTATTATTATTTCCTTTATTAATGAATGTTGCCAATATTTTTATGAAATTTTGGTACTATTTTATCAGAAAAGTACCGTAGGTTCAAGAATAAACCTACGACTTTATTATGTGCCCCAGACGGAGGCAAATACCTTAATTAATTTCTTTCTTTTCTATCGTAGGTTCAAGAATAAACCTACGACTTTATTATGTGCCCCAGAGGGAGGCAAATACCTTAATTAATTTCTTTCTTTTCTTTATTTAATACTAACATAGTTTTTTAAGTTGTACAATAACAATACATATATGGGCATGTTGCCTGAAAGAAATAGATTTTATTTTGTTTTTATTTATTTATTTTTTTATTATGTACTCTTAGGTACTCATTATTTAACGGTAAATGCCATAAAAGTTTCAGATTTCATGCTCTTGCAAAAAACATGGTCCAGAAAAAAAAAACAATTTTTTTCAGGTTTTTTTTTCAAAGTTTTTTTTTTCAGAAAAAAAAAAGTTTTTTTTGCAACACTACCCGCGGCCCCGGCAATCATGGGTGCTAGAGTGTAAACGTGGGTAGACCCCGTCACGATGTGAGTAGTCAGATAGAAAATGCAGAAGTTGCTCAGTAACTAGTGTGGAGTTGGGGTCCCCAAGATACAGGCTGTGCCTAGTTTGGGACCCGTTGTTAATTCGATCGAAATGAAAAGTTCTTCTGCTGTTTGTAACTGTACGTTACTTATTGTATGTAGGTTTTTCAAACCTAGTGTAAGCTTGATGTTTTTTTTTTTTCATCTTATTCTGAATGGAGGAAAGGGCCTTTTCGGTGATCCCATGAGGTTGACTTTTCTGTTAATTTCTTATATCTTACATCGGCCTTTTAAATTTTTATTTTTCCTTGAGCCATTTTCTCTAAATTCAGATGTATTGCATCCGTGGAATAAAATTGACACGTGAAAGTTCTAGTATGAAAAAGCTGTTAAAAATCATTATTTAGTCTCAGTACCTATAACACTTTTTTATATACTTATAAACTAGTGCTTGAACATAATCCCGCATGTACCAGTGACGCAATCGTTGATGGTATAGCGGGCTAGTTTATTAAGAGTGTATGCACTCTAGACACTTAAATTGTAGTCAGACGGAAACATAGCCGCTGGCAAACTGTTCCAGTCCCTCGCTGTACGCGGTATAAAAGACGAGGTGAAATGCTTCGTCCGGATAGTAGTGGTGTCAACAATGTGATGGTGGATACTTGCCATACGACGGGTAGTCCGATGATAGAACGGATATGGGAGAATTATGTCATAAAATTCCCTTGCACACTTTTCAAAATACATTCTATAGAACATCGACAGGCTGGCTACGTTCGTGCTCCAGGCTTTGGAGACCGTTTTGAACTTAATCTATTAAGACTACCTATAAAAGTGGTGGAAATGGCTTAAGTGGCTTGCCATGGCGCCTCCGCCGGGCCGGAACAAGCGGGGTAGACCAAAGAGGTGCTGGCTTGACGTTGTGAGAGATGACATGCGTGCCAACAATCTCACACCACAGGATGCTAAAGATCGCGCGAAATGGAGGAAATTAAGTAGGAAAGCAGACCCCGGGCTCCAACGCGAAAGCCACGGATGCAACCGGGATAAACGCTGAGATGATGATGATTGAGACCTAGGCATTATAAAGGTGCGATCTAAAATACATTGCTAGGCCTAAGGTGACCTATCGAATAACAATATTTAGGGGTATTTAGAGGTAGAAAAGGAAATAAGTCTGTTCTTTGCTGTATTTTTTATTGAAAAAAGAAATTAAATCCCAAAGGAACATTATAAAAATATGTTTAAAACTTAGCAAATAGATATAATTTATAAATAGCTTTTAATCTGCGGTAAATAAAGACATTTTATTTCTTTTTACTTTAAGCTGCACTCTTAGTGTGGCTAGACCTAAAATAAAATGTTTAAAATAGAGTGGACCTTATTTTTACAAAAAGCAAAAAAAAAAAGAAAAGTTATGAAAATATCTATGAAAAATATTTATCGCGTAGGTACTTAAGAGGTGTTAATTTAATTTTCTACCGCAAAAATGTTGTACGAAAAATAGAATTTACTTTTATGACAATTTTCATTACTCTCGGGTTGAATTTAACTTAATGTGTAATCACCTCAGTTATATGATAATTCCTGTTTTATCCTGTATGTTCAATACAATACTAAACAGTAAACAAATAACTTCAATTAAAATTAGAACCAAAATTTACGAGTTTTACATTTCAGCGCTATCGTGCATTTTTTAATATTCTATCTATCAATTGATTAAATATCAACATATTGGAAAACAATATTATCTATTAGCAATACTAATAATATATTAAAAAAAACTATACTGGCGTAGTACAAAGTAAGCAATTAAGAAACGCAACACGGAATGTTATATCATATTTTTAAATTTAAAAACAATAAATAATTAAAAAAAAAAAACACTTTACACGCACCATTTCGAATACTAGCCGCGCAAAAAGGATAGACTTATACGCTTACAACAAAGTGCAAGCGAGAGAGACAAAGCTGTAACACCAATCGATCAGGTTGCCATGGTTACCATACAGCTTACAACACAAGTTTAACGCTAGATACAGTTGCTAGCAAACGTTTTACAGGCGAAATCTCAACGGTAGGTTGTACAGTAATGGGAGTGATTTATTAGCACTCGGATTTGAACATGGCTTCACCCGTATTTTCCTTGAAATATAATGACAATACCTACATATTATTTTACTTGAAATATGATATCAATGATAATTTAGGAAATAGCTGTCATTATTCTGTGGACATTGATAGATTATTATGAAAGCAATTTTATACCGTCCGCTGTCACAATAGTTATGGGTAGTTAAATACCTGATATTATTCTTTGCAGTCGTGGTGGCCTAGTGGTTAAAAGACCAGCCTCTCAAGTATGAGTGCGCGGGATCGATTCCAGGTCAGGCAAGTACCAATGTAACTTTTCTAAAGTTATATGTACTTTCTAAGTATATCTTGGACACAAATGACTGAAGATGAAGGAAAACATCTTGAGGAAACCTGGACTTTTAAGTCTGAAATCGCCAACCCGCATTGAGCAAGCGTGGTGATTACGCCCATTCCTTCTCTGTATGAGAAGAGACCTGCGTCCAGCAGTGGGACAATTAAAAAGGTCGATGATGATGATGATGATTCTTTGCACTGGTCTGGTCGTGCCTCGGAAAGCACGTTAAGCCATTGGTCCCGGTTGCCATAAACATATAATGGTAATCGTTACGGGTTGTTGGAGCCCTCAAAAGTCCAACAATTGGTCTAGCTGCAATGCTTCGATATCTCCTTCGGGTTGTGGAGGTCGCTTCCCGGAAAATATCGAAGTTTAGACAAAATCAGCAGTAAGACTGGTAAAGCGGACCCCAGACTCCAAAGTTAATAAAGCTTCGGATGCGACTGGGATTAACGCTGAGATGATGATGATGATGATGTATATTCGTGGTGGCTTAGTGGTTAAAACACCAGCCCCTCAAGTATGAGTGCGTGGGTTAGATTCCAGGTCAAGCAAGTAACCAAAACTCGCCACACTTTTTCCCACCCACTGCAACTCCTGAAAGCCAGAATCAACAGTGGAGACCGCCAGAAAAACGCCGAGCAATGAAGCCCGACGAGTCCCGGAGAAACGATTCAACTGTCTTGGGCCCCGCAACGAAATTAATCAGAAAAGAATAGCGGAGGAGTAAGAAAAAAGATATTTTTTCCACTTTGCTCCATAACAAGCAGGAGACAGAACAGAACTAGGCCAATCGGCACAAAGGGACACTATTGCAACTGGGAGAACCCAGCCCTACTTAGGCAAGTACCAATGTAATGTAACTTTTCTAAAGTTATATGTACCTACTTTCTAAGTATATCTTGGACACCAATGACTGAAGGTGAAGGAAAACATCCTGAGGAAACCTGGACTTTATAAGTCTGAAATCGCCAACCCGAATTGAGCAAGCGTGGTGATTACGCTCAATCCTTCTCTTATTAGAGAGGAGACCTGTGCCCAGCAGTGGGACGATAAAAAGGTTGTTAATGATGATGATGATGAGTTAGAACCCCGAGAGTATGCTGAGCGGTATAACCAAGGGGTATCCTATTACCCAGTTACTAGGTTGTGGAGGCTAGGCTGCCACTCCATAAAAAATACCAGAGGGTCATTGAGAAAAATATTAACAGTATTAATACATTTCATTAAAACAGTACAGCAACATTAATTACACTAATATTACTCGATGGTAGGCCATAACATTGGCCGCCGGCAGAAGTTACCACCCACCAGACAAAGTCTTGCCGCCAAGCGATTTGTCGTGTTCCGGCATGATGTCTGGTGAGGACGGGTCTGAGCAGTTGTGTTGCGATGTATGCCGGGTACGATGCGCCAAATGTTGTTGTGTTGGGAGTTTGGTCGTGGAGGGTCTTCAGATCAATCTCCCTTTGGCGCAGCATCGTTGATCGTGTTGTTGGGTTTAACATTCGCTCAGTTTTTCTGTGTGAATAACCTCTTAATAAACTAGCGCGCTTTACCATCAACGATCGCCTCACTGCTTATCATGAGGCGGGATTGCAGTCAAGCACTGGTTTATAATAATAAAAAAAAAAACTCTAAAATCTACAATTAACAGCTGTTTTTTAATGGCCGCAGTCCCACCTGATGGATAAGTAGTGATGCAAACGTAGATGGTAAAGCGCGCTAGTTTATTTAGAACCTATTCACTCTAGCTTTGATGAGCACTTGAGCCTCGATGTACGCGTTATAACAGACGAGGAGAAACGCTTCGACCGAATCGTACTGGTGTTAACAACGTAAATCCCAGCTACCATTAAAAGATAACAATTATTATTGCTGTTAATGTTTCATTATTAACAGCAATTAACACTTTTATTAAAAACTAGCTTAATTTCTTTCTGAAGTGCGAAGTTATCAAAGACTTTGAAAGACAACTTTCGGTAGGAACGGTAGACAATTAGTTGATTTTGTTCAAAGTTGTGAGAGATTCGGAAACTTCTGGAAACAATTTTAAGTTTAAATTATTCGGTTATTTGTATTAACAATTTTAGTAGCGATTAACAATCTTCATTAAGGTCAAAGTATATTGTAAGATGCTAGATTTTGTAAGCGGCTTTGCCCACGTTTAAGGCGGAAATAATCCCATGGAAACGCGCGTGTGGAAACTAAAGTATGATTGGCACAAAAGTATCCTGTGTTAATCCGGGTAATATAATATTATGCAAAATTTCAATCAAATTCTATTAAAGTATAATAATACAATTTTTTTAAATACTACACACCGTGGATTCTTTTTAGAATACTGCCTAAAGAATCGTGTCATATATCTGACATCGACGGGTGTATCTGATATCGACGCACAAACGAGTATCATGGATCCAGTACATGATTCTGAATGCCCCGGTGGTGGAATTTTGCGTCGGCTTTTTTCTGATTTAAAAATATATATATATACAGTTTTTTAACTTTATACGTACTTTCACGTTCATAATTGCTATACTTTTATAACCCAATAAGATTTTAAAGTAAAAAATAATTATTTCGCTAATTACACAAAAAAGCGCAATGAAAATAAAACTTGAAAAACTATCTTATCCGCTGATTTAATAGAGTTCACATCAGGGATTAACGTCATACCTACAAGCCCGCACGGCGGCACGCTTGCAACGTTCAAAGGCCGAGCCGTCGCATTTTTTTAACTACTGTTATTTCTGTAACCGCTCATTAACGATATAAATTACTATCATAATTTTATTAGTGGCATGCGGTGTAGCCTTCTCGCGAAGTTTGCGTTAAGATGTCAGATACACCCTGTATATATTTTTAAACATCCTATATGAGACCGCATGCCAAGGTACTTAAGGTTTACATAATATATTAAATTTTTGTCTTCAATTGCGTTCCGTCGCACCTCTAGCGGTGTGCGCCTATGATCTACCGTCAGCAGTGTTGAGCGTTCGGTAACCACACTGCAACAATTTCTAAATGTATTTGGGAAAAAATATAACATGGTTTAAAAATTATTGCAATCGATTCAGTTGCTTATTCTGAACAAACTACTTATATTCTTTTTTTTTTAATAATTAGAAACTAGTGCTTGTCTGCAATCCCGCCTGATGGTAAGCAGTGATGGAATCGTTGATGGCAATGCGCGCTAGTTTATTAAGAGCCTATTCAGTCAAAAAAAAAACTGAGTGAATAGGAAGGAAGACGGCAGTTGAGCAAGGTGACCAACGATGCTGCGCCAGAGGGAGATTGATCTGAAGACCCTCGACGACCAAACTCCAGAATCAACAACATTTGGTTCATCTACCCGGCACACATCGCAACACAACTGTTTAGACCCGTCCTCCGTACGGCTACACCATACATCATTCCGGAACACGACGAACCGCTTGGTGGCAAGACTTTGTCTGGTGAGTGGTAACTTCTGCCGACAGCCGATGTTATGGCCTACTACCAAAATTCAGGTTTAGTATAAAGTAGAAATAACCATCCGCATTATAACATTAGGTGCAAAGCGCTTGAGATTATTATCCGGGGACCCATTTTGGGGTACCATCAGTGTTCACCTGATCGCTTTAATTTTTAAGCAGGTGCGAATTTGGCGATAAAATATTTTTATTGCGTCGTAAAATGTTACCGTATACTTACTTATCTATAGGTAACAGCGATTTTATTATAATAAAGCTAATCTTCGCTGTTCATCGACAAGTTTCGATCCTGTGGAATTTCGGGATAAAAAGTGTCCCAAAACGTTAACAAGGATGTATCCAAGGTATGAAAATCAAAAAAATAATTAGTCCGTCTTATAGATAATAAAAAAAATTAAGACCCGTATTTTTTATTTTGTTGAAATTACCAAAAACTACTGAGATATAGCGTATTAAAGTTACGGAGTGGGGGTTAATTACGTCACGCAGTGGTATATTTTGTACCACGGCATGACGTCATGGGACATTTCAATTTAATATATCTTCCTAAGTATTTGAGTGAAAGAAAAAATAAAAAATACGTGTTCAATCCATACTAATATTATAAATGCGAAAGTTACTCTGTCTGTCTGTCTGTTACGCTTTCCCGCTTAAACCTCTCAAACGATTTTGATGAAATTTGGCACAGACAATCTATAGACCTTGAGAAAGGACATAGGCTACTTTTTATTGAAAAAAAAAAATGATATTCCCGAGGGGAATCTAAAACCGCGATAAAACCGAATTCCACGCGGGCTTAGCCGCGGTCGGAAAGCTATTATTTTTTATAAATCTATCTGATGGATATTAAATTATATTTTAGGATTCAACCAAATTTACATATTAAACAACTGTGTGTAAAATTTAATTTAATTTACTTGGAAAAATAAATAGTGACACATTATATTTTATAGCCCTCCTCCTCAAGTTGTTCTCCTCATTACTGAGGGTCGTGATGTCCCTGTGGAATTATTCTCTTCCGCACAATAGCTCGCCATTTGTTACGGTCCCTGGCCGCGAGTATAGCATCATGCAGGTCGGTGTCCAGAGATGAACGAATTTGGTCTGTCCACCTTATTTGACTGCGACCTCTGAAACGTCGTCCATCCACCCTCCCAGTAACCATCAGATGTTCGAGGTTATCTCCATCCTTTCTGGCAATATGGCCAAAATACTCCAATATTCTTCGAAGGCAGACAGAGGAGAGTCTTATTGTGACTCCCAGCTCTCGAAGGATTGATGCATTTGTGCGGAATGCTGTCCAAGGAATTTGAAGCATCTTCCTCCAGCACCACATCTCGAAAGCGTCAATGCGGTCTCGATCGGCCTTCTTGATTGTCCAAGTTTCCGAACCATAGCTGAATATAGAGAAGATTTGATGATGATTTTATAGTAAGAAATACAAAAAGATACGGGTAAATGTGTAACCAACAATATTTTCCACGGAATATAAAACGTTACATTTTCTTTATACGGAACCTGAATATAGTTTGTTCAGAATAAGCAACTGTATCGATTCCAATCATTTTTACACCATGTTATATTTTTTCCCAAATATGTACAGGCTGTATCTGACATCGTAACGCAAACTTCGCGAGAAGGCTACACCGCATGTCACTAATAAAATTATGATAGTCATTTATGTCGTCGTTAATGAGCAGTTACAGAAATAACAGTGTTTAAAAAAATGTGTCGGCTCGGCCTTTGAACGTTGCAAGCGTGCCGCCGTACGGGTTTGTAGGTATGGCGTTGATCCCTGATGTGAACTCTATTAAATCAGCTGATAAGATAGTTTTTCGAGATTTCTTTTCATTGCGCTTTTTTGTGTAATTAGGGAATTAATTAATTTTTACTTTAAAATCTTATTGGGTTATAAAAGTATAGCAATTATGAACGGTTCAAAGTGAAAAAAACTGCATATTATTTTTTTTAAATCAGGAAAAACCGACGTAAAATTCCCCCACTGAGGGGTTCAGAATCATGTACTGGATCCATGGTACTCGTTTGTGCGTCGATGTCAGAGACACCCTTTATATTTAAAAATTGTTGCAGTATCTGAACACGACAGACCATAAAAAAGAAAATGTAATTAATCAGAACTGTCGACCACCAATAATGGTACTGTAGTTACATGAGACAAATAATACCATTAATCATTAGAAAGCTTTTAGGCTTCCGTGTCGGAAGGGTGAAAATAGGACCTGCCTGCCACCAGGGTGTATCTCATGTGATAGCCAGACAGTTGAAATGCTCAAATATGATGTGTTTTTTTTTTTATTATTAAAGTATAAACCAGCGCTTGACCGCAATCCCGCCTGATGGTAAGCAGTGACGCAATCGTTGATGGTAAAGCGCACTAGTTTATTAAGAGCCTATTCACTCTGGCCTTGAAGACACTCAAATTGTAGTCCGACGGAAACACCGCCGCCGGCAGATTGTTCCAGTCCCTCGATGTACGCGGTATAAAGGAGGAGGCGAAACGCTTCGTCCGGATCGTAGAGGTGTTAACAACATAAGGGTGGAAACTCGGGTCGTCCGATGGTGGAACGGAGATGGGGAATTAAATCGTGCAATTCCCTCGCACACTCCCCAGAATGTATCCTATAGAACACCGAAAGGCTGGCTACTCCAAGCCTGTGCTCTAGGCTTTGGAGACCAACTCGAGTTAAATCAGGGTCACCAATCAGCCTCTTCGCACGCCTCTCCACTGAATCCAAAGTGGCCAGGTGACACTTAGCAGCACCAGCCCAAATGTGGCTGCAGTACTCCACACACGAACGGACCTGTGCTTTGTACAACATTAGAAGCTGCCCTGGTGTGAAGTACTGCCGGACCTTTGCGATTACACCAAGTTTTCTGGCAGCCACCTTGGCCTCACTAGTAGGAGCCTATTCACTCTAGCCTTGAAGACAGTTTGTAATCGCACTGGAAGACCGCCGCAGATTGCTGCTGTCGTACGATCTACGCGGTATAAAAGACAAGATGAAACGCATATCCGAATCCAATAGGGATGTTTACTGGGTAAAAAAAAAATTGATTCTATTTAGTCCGTCATTCAGATTATAGAAAAATATTGGATACGTATATTTTGTTTCATCAAATCAATCAAAATTTACAAATATAAACGGCATCAAAGATCAAGAGTGGTGGCTGGTGACGTCACACGAGTTTTCAACGCACTGCATCGTCTTCATTTTTTGTTTATATGGAAAAAGAAAAAATATGTGTCTAGTATTTTTTTGGAAATCTGACTGACGGATTAATTAGTTTTTTTTAGTCAACTACCCTATTCCTGAACAATTCCATAGTTCTAAGATTTTTTATTTTTATTATTAAATTATATCCTACCAGTGACTGAGTTATGGAGATCAGATGAGTGACAATCTTGAGATACCAAGATCTCTCCGTGCCTCGGAAAGCACGTAAAGACGCTGTTCCTGGCTGAAAGGAGATGTTTCATTTTGGGTCCCCACTATACTACACTATAATATTACTACTTACATGAATTTGAATAAAAATACAAGTATATATAATTAATTATTTGAACGTTTTTAAGTGAGATAACCCTTTATTAAGTTAGCCATGACAGTGGTTATGACGTTTGATTGGCGACTTTGACAGTTCTATTTTCCCGTTGTGTTCGTGGTGAGTTGATTGTGTTTATTCAATGGGCCGTATGTTCGGAATTCATGTTTTATGTTTTGTTTTTTTCGCAGTCATGTGGTAGATAATATAGATACGATAGACTTAGATACATGACACATAAATCAAATGTCACTGTCAAAATCTTATTTCGCTTATTGCTGACCACCATATTTATTAGTAGTTGTGTTGCACTCCTTGACCGAGTTAAATTGAATCTGTATAATAATTAAGCCAAAATGTAGGAAATCAACATTAAAAACAGTTAAGTATAGCGTAACTATACCTAGCATTAAGTATACAATGTGCTGGCTCAGGCTCCATACATTTCTGAAACATCTCCTTTGTAAATCTTTGACAGTCCTTACGGTTCGTCAGAAATCCAAAAGTCTAACCACTAGTCTTACGAAGAGATATTACCAAGTAACTGAATTGTGGAGGGCAGATGGGCAGTCGCTCCATGTAAAATAATCAGCTGCTTCAGGTTAAAATAATGACCGATCCCTATATAGTTGGGACTGGAGAGGCGAATTGATTTCATTGATTAATTTCTCGCAATGAGATGATCCGGCAGAGATCTGATATAACTCACAGAATAAGCAAACTGAAATAGCAATGGGCCGGCCAAATTAGCCGTATAACCGATGATCGTTGGGGTAGACGTGTTTTTGAGAGGGGACCGCGCATCGGTAAAGGTAAGTGGGACGCTCTGCAGCTAGGTGGACGATCTTCTCAGGATAGCTGGGTGTAGCTGGATGAAAGTTGCCGAAAAACGAGTTGAATGACTGATGATGATTAATATTGATATAGAAATTCATCATCAGTCATTTTGCTAATACATTTACACACGTACCATGTCATATCTGAAATCACCATTCTAGTCTCCATTCTCCACTTTAGAATTCATACTGTATTTTATGGCCCCAAGATACAGACTGACCGTCTTGTTTGGGGGCTCACTAACTAGCAAATACCGTATTGTAAACTAGCTGTAGGTAATATTATTAACCACTAATGTCGTACTTCGAGCCCCGAGATACAGACTAAACCCTCAAGTATGGGGCACACTAGCAAATTCCATATTGTAACTTAGCTGTTGGTATTATTGTTATCACTCATGTCGTACTCTGAACCCCAAAATACACACTAGCCCTTTAGTATGGGTTTCACTAGCAACTACTATATTGAAACCTAGCTGTAGGTAATATTATGACTCATGACGTAATCCGAGCCCCGAGATACAGACTAGCCCTTTAGTATGGGGCTCACTAGAAAATAACATATTCTAACCCAGTTGTAGGTAATATAATTAGCCACTCATGTTGTACTACGAGCCCCAAGATACAGACTAGCCCTCAAATATGGGGCTCACTAGCAAATACTATATTGTAATTTAACTGTTGGTATTATAAGCCACTCATCTCGCCTTATCCTTCTGTTAACCTGTGAATCTACTTACTGCATTACCTGGATAGTACATGTGTTTATATTATTATTTTCTTATTCTATTTCTATTACCTAAATAAAAAATCCCCAATAAGATTTAATCCGGCCGGCTACCACGAATTTATCAAACAAAGTTAAACATTTACAAGCAAACGGAAATTCAGAGAAAAATAAATAAAATAAATAATTGATTCCTCATAGCGAATCACCCTCTAAGGACACAAAAATGTATTATATCAAATTATTATTATATAAGTATGGGCTACGCATTATACTTAAGTTCTTTGGGAAACTTTTCATGACTTGGAAATAGCATTATTATTTATACTTTAGTCTTTTGATAAATGAAAAAAAAGTAACAGCAACATGGTATCACGCGTGTGAGCGCCAAGAGGGACAGCTGTGTAAAGTACTAACAGTACCTAAGCAAGAGAAAACAAGTCGCCATATTGGAAAATCGTCGAAGGACGAACCGAAATATAAACAATGGAAGACAATGAAAAGATGGAGACGCAATCAAATTATAATTAAATTGTTGTTATGATGAAATATTTTCATTGAGTAAGTTTTTTTATGTTAAGCAGTGATGCAATCTTTAATAGTAAAGCATTAAAAAGTGCCTATTCACTCTAGCCTTGAAGACACTTAAATTGTAATCAAACGGAAAGACCGCCACTGGCAAATTGTTGCAATCTTTCGATGTACGCGGTATAGAAAACGAGGCGAAACGCTCCGTCCGGATCGTAGTAGTGTCAACAACCTAAGGGTGGAGACCTACTTTTGGAATTTAGTTTTTTACTACCTACACATATACAGTATGTTAAGAAATCCTGTCCGACCCGTGAAGGTGTTGTTAGGTATCGATAACTGATTCTACTAATGGATACAAAACTGGGCTAAACTTAAAAAAAAAATCCCCCTCAAAAAATAAATATTATTTCGCAAAAAGAGGTAACTTAATAAATGTGCGTGAGCACCCTTCCGCGTGCGGCGGGCGGCAGGGCACGCGGCACGTGGTCGCATGCAATTCGCTCATAATAATACCGGTGTTGTCACTTTTTTAAAAATTACCTAATTTCGGGTAAGTTGGAATTAATTTGCGGGAAAAAAGATTATTTCAAAATTCATTTGTATGTACCAACACAAATGAATTTTATTTTATGATGATTATGTAAAATTTTATATTATATTTGGTCATGTGTTTACCTAACCTTTATTATCCTTATGGGTCGGACAGGGTTTTCTTAACATACTGTATAGGCTGCTCCAACTAGTGACGTCAACAAATTTTTTTAGATACCTCGCACCTGGGGGTATCCGAAAATACCCTAGGTTCTGCGATTTTTCTTAGTTTTCGAGTTATATTTTTTTTTTGTGTATTTTTACTGATTTCTGCTAGCGAGGTTTCTAAAATTCATATCTTTTTTATAGACTTTATTTTATGAGATGATATTCTTGAATGTTGTTTTAATTAAAAAAATTATTCAGCTTTCTGAAATTACTTAAAGTTACTCAAAAGAGGCTTGAAAGTTGAAATTTCAGTTTTAGTAGGATTTACTCAAACATTTAACTTCAATTTAAAAATACAAAAAGGAGTATCCATAGCCTCTGGTTAAGTTTAAAAACTCCGCATGTTTATAAACAACAAAATCATAAAAAAAATGTACTTAATCAGCCTATTTTTGTTGTAATTAGCATTCAAAGGCGGATAAACTAAAAATCATTGAAAGACGATTAAAGCATTAAAAATTATTTTATCTACTTTTTATCATTGTTATGGTAAATTAAACCTAAAAATGGCACGTAAGTGTAGTGTCACTTGCCACTTTGAGGCCATTTCGATGCCATTTCGACGCCACATGGAAGCCGCTTCGGTGCCACATTAGTGCCACTTCAGTGCCACATCGGTGCCACTTCGGTGGCACATTGGTACCTTTTTGGAGCCACTTCCGTGCCACTTTATTGCCACTTCGGTGCCACTTCGATTCCACTTCGGAGCTACTTTGATGCCACTTCGATGCCTCTTCGATGACTCTTCGGTAGCACTTCGCTGGCACTTCGATATCTCTTCGACGTCACTTTGCTGCCACATTGGTGCCACTTCGGTGCCACGTCGGTGTTACTTCGGTGCCACTTTGGTGCGAGTTCGATGCCACTTCGGCGCCACTTCAGTCAAATCAAAGCATTTATTTCAAATAAACCAGTTACAGGCACTTTTGAATAGTCAGAAGGTCGGTCAATCAGTAAGATGAAGCTAATCGCCCATTCCAAAGAGTAGGTAAAGAAACTCCACGGACACTCTTTTAAATTATCAAGCTATTGATACAAATATTTGATTACATCATTCATGTTGAAATCAACCGTGTGAGAACGATGCAGATATATATGTATGTATGTATAAATATATTCCATTATGGAAAACACAAAAAAAATAACAATTCAGAAATTAAAATAACCCAACAAATAGATGCTCGTTCGATGAGTGGGCCGTACAAAACGTAAACTGAAACAAAACTATATGATAAAAGAAACAGAAAATTAATTCCTATCGTAATGAAAGTAGGCACCTACTTTAGAACCAACTAGCTACAAAAGAGTCGCTGTAACAGAGCGCTAATGAGAATCCGACTGGTACTAACAAAAGCGGCCATGATGGCTTAAAAAGAAAAGATAGAACAGTATCAATTGTAACCCATGCAAGAAGAACATTGAATTATACTTAATTAAACACAATAAAACTCACGTGTGAAAGTGAATTTCACACACAAAAAACACCTTAAAAAGTTTGGTTTCAAGATCATCATCATCATCAACCATTTTATCGTCCCACTGCTGGGCACAGGTCTCCTCTCATACAGAGAATGCGGGATGGCGGTTTCAGACTTAAAGTCCTGGTTTCCTCAAGATGTTTTCCTTCACCTTTTATTTAGTCATTGGTGTCCAAAATATACTTAGAGTGTACATATAACTTTAGAAAAGTTTTTTTTAATTAATTTATAAACCAGCGCTTGACCGCAATCCCGCCTGATGGTAAGCAGTGACGCAATCGTTGATGGTAAAGCGCACTAGTTTATTAAGAGCCTATTCACTCTAGCCTTGAAGATACTCAAATTGTAGTCTCATCATACTCGTCCACTGCTGGACATAGGACTCTTTCATGGCACGTCAACAAGCTCGATTCTGAGCAGTTCTCTGCTAGCCGCTACCAGTCACTTTTTGATGTCGTCGCTCCATCTCGCCCAAGGGCGTCCTACGCTACATTTGCCGAGACGCGGTCTCCACTCGAGGACTCGTTTATACACATAACCAAATAAAATATGAATTTTGAAATAATTTTTTTTCCGTGAATTAATTCCAACTTCCCCAAAATTTGGTATTTAAAAAAAATTACAACACCATTTTAGACAGTATTATTATGAGTGATGCGACCACGTGCCGCGTGCCCTGCCCTTCTTCGCCCGCGCATGTATTGCCTACCGCACATGTATTAAGTTACCTCGCTTTTCCGAAATAATATTTATTTTTTAGGGGGTCTTTTTTTAAGTTTAGCCCGGCTTTGTAGGCATTAGTAGAATCAGTTATCGATACCTAACAATACCTTCACGGATTGGACAGGGTTTCCTTTATATATTGGGTCTTATTAAACTAGCGCGCTTTACCATCAAAGATTGCATCACTGTTTACCATCAGGCGGGATTACGGTCAAGCACTAGTTTATGATTATAAAAAAAAAAAATTGCTCACTGAAACGAGCGCACACAATTGGAAAACGAAATCATTTTATTAAAATAAATCATCGCGGATTTACAAGGGACACCCTTGGTCGGTGATTTAAGATATCCCTATATTTGTAACAGGTTGGTAGGTGGTAATTTATTAGATATTCCTGTTGGAAAAGCAAAAATTATTTGTACTTAAAATTAAATTAGCTTTTGAAGTAAAAATATTAATTCTACCAATACGAATGACGCAGTCGATGATGGTAAAACTCACTCTAGCCTTGAAGACACTCAAATTGTAGTCTGACAGAAACACCGCTTCGTCCGAAACGTAGTGGTGTTAACGACGTAAGGGTGGAGACTGGCCGTGCGACGGGTCGTTCGATGGTGGAACGGAGATGGGGAAACTAAATCATGCAATTCCTTCGCACACTCACCAAAATGAATCCTATAGAACACCGAAAGGCTGGCTACTCTACGCCTGTGCTCTAGGCTTTGGGGACCATTTTGAGTTAAATCTGGGTTGCCAATCAGCCACTTCGCACGCCTCTCCACCGAATCTAAAGTGGCCAGGTGACAATTTGCAGCACCAGCCCAAACTTGACTGCAGTACTCCACACACAAATGGACCACGATTTCGCCAGACATCATGCCGAAACACGACAAATCGCTTGGCGGCAAGACTTTGTCTGGTGGGTGGTAACTTCTTGACAGATGTAACTAGTGATTGTGTAGTGGTATCTACGAACGCTACATGCGTCATTCTAACTTCACACATATCCTACATCTGACAAGCAGAGTTTTCCGTGCAACTAGCATGCATACAACTTCAAAACATCAACCGTTAGGCAAGTATCCGCCAGACTCAAGACCTATCTAATCAGAGGATCCTCTCTTTTGTATGTAGGATAAGTGAACATTAAACCCTGTTCGTGATACTATAAAACTGAACAAAATTTAGCAAAGTTGAGCTTTTTGATGCATGACAGGATCATGCTATACCCATCATATTAGTTAGATATTATTTCTTAAAGGCTTTTTTGTCGGTACGTCATAACTTCCTTCATACTTCATCAATATACATAAAATAGGTATCATTGTAAAGCTTTTCTGAACAGGTATACCGTATAAATATTAAAATAACTCACATTTTAGTAGTTTTTCGAAAATTTGCAATTGAAAATCTACGTGCAAATTTTTCGCACGAGCCTACTTAGTTCTATTGTGTTTTTAATGCTGTATCATAAGGGACTATTCCATTTTTCTTCTTTCGAAGTTTCTCCTTTGCACTTTTTTATTCTTTGACCCAAACAAGATCAATTATATTGCTTATCTGTCTTTAGGTTGTCAGACTGTATTCAACAAGCATTGTTCGTAATTTATCTAAGTTAATATTAACTTGTTGATCTTTGTAACAAATATGTCCTGAAATAAAATATCAACTGGTCCTGAGCTGATAACCAGTTCTTCTACTTCAGCCTATTGAGGTCCACTGCTGGAGAAATCCTCCAAAGCTTTCCACAATGACCGCTCTTGTGCTGCCCGCATCCATCGGCTTCCCGCGACCTTCACCAGGCCATCGGTCTACCTTATTAGAGGCCTCCCTACACTGCGTCTTCCGGTACGTGGCCGCCACTCCAGAACCTTACTGCCCCATCGGCCATGTCTAAAAGCTGTTTTTTAAGGTCATCATGAATCATCTCGCTCGCAGGTTCGACGACTTCCAGCCTCCCGAACAAGCTGGCTTCCGATAAAAAGTTATCTTTTGTAATAATATGTATCTCCGCTGTTAGCCAGCTCTTTTTCTCATGATAGCAAAATACTCGGTTTTCTCGGTGGTAGGCCATAACATCGGCCGCCGGCAGAAGTTACCACCCACCAGACAAAGACTTGCCGCCAAGCGATTTGTCGTGTTCCGGCATGATGTCTGGTGAAGCCGTACGGAGGACGGGTCTGAGCAGTTGTGTTGCGATGTGTGCCGGGTACGATGCGCCTAATGTTGTTGTGTTGAGAGTTCAGATCAATCTCCCTTTGGCGCAGCATCGTTGGTCGTGTTGTTGGGTTTAACATTGCATCACCTTGCTCAACTGCCGTCTTCCTTCCTATTCGTTCAGTTTTGAGTGAATAGGCTCTTAATAAACTAGCGCGCTTTACCATCAACGATCGCATCACTGCTTACCATCAGGCGGGATTGCGGTCAAGAGCTAGTTTATATATATTAAAAAAAAAACTGTAGTTATATTTCTTTGACAATCCTACTGGCCTGCACCTTAATTGATTAACACTCCTTTATTAACAATCATTCAGAAGCCAATTGCCAAACCATTGCTCCATATGTTCTGAAAGTGTGTCCGCTCAATAATGTAAATAACGCAATTAACGCAATGAATGTTGTTGGACTGTCAAAATGAAACCCTTTGCTACTGATAGCGGGTTACGTAAATGCCCTGCTGGATTAAAGAAAGCAGTAGGAGGAATTCTATTTATTATTATTGACCTTGATGTTCCACATTTTTGTTAATAGTGTAGTTGACTAAAAAAAACTAATTAGTCCGTCAGTCAGATTTCCAAAAAATACTAGAAACGTATTTTTTCTTTTTTCATATAAACAAAAAATGAAGACGACACAGTGCTTTGAAAACTCGTGTGTCGTCACTGCACGCTACACTTTTTAGTGAGCAGTGACGTCACCAGCCACCACTCCTGGGTCATCTTTGATTCCTTTTATATTTGTAAATTTTTATTGATTTGCTAAAACAAAATATACGTATCCAATATTTTTCTTTAATCTGAATGACGGATTAAATAGATTTTTTTTTTACCCAGGAAACATCCCTATCGCTATTTTTCACCTCGGATTTTACACTTTTATTTATATTATTATTTATATTTGTCTGGTGTACTATATGTCTTTAAATCTCTGCTAAATAAAGGTTTTTTTTTACAAGCTGGTGTTTGACGGCAATCCCGCCTGATGATAAGTACTGATACAATCGTTGATGTTAAAACGCGTTAGTTTATTAAGAGCTTATTCACTCAAAATCAAAATGAGTGAATAGGAAGGAAGGCGGCAGTTGAGCGAAGTGATGCAATGTTAAACCCAACAACACGACCAACGATGCTGCGCCAGAGGGAGATTCATCGTTGTCGCATTGTGTGTACGCTCGGTAACCACGCTGCCTAATTTCTAAATGTATTTGGGAAAAAATATAACATGGTGTAAAGATGATTGGAATCAATTCAGTTGCTTATTCTGAACAAACTACATATATTCAGGTTTCGCATAAAGAAAAATAAAGTTGTGTAAAACGCGGACAGTGAAAACTGTGTAAAACCTCCTTAGCAGTAAGCCAAGTAATTGCTCAGCTCGGAACATCCGCTATTTCTTGAAAAAAGGTCGTCTTATTGTTGTTGATTTCCACTTTTTTATTGTTCCTTGCAAGAGGCGATTCTTTGAACATATGGATCAATGAATCAGAAATTTCGTTCAAAGTTGTGGTCCCATCCAAAAAAAGGTGATTCAGAAACATGAAGCCAACTAATTGCCCATTACAAAGCATAGTAGGTGTTGCCGGAAAAAAAAAATATACCTTCATTGATATAGCACCCTTGGGTTGAATGCCGCTAACAGATTCATAGATGAAAGTTATCGTAAGCAGCATCGCAGAAGTTGTCGTAACCAATAATATATTCCCAAATCGCAAAATTATTCATAAAAGGAATTTATAACTCGTTAATTTCGGAAGAATTATGACTGGCCATTATTATAATTAAGTGTCACAGACTGCCTTGAAAGTTTGTTTGTTATAAACAGTTATGTTCGACCTTGAAGTGTACTACTGGCTTGAAGGACGAACAGGCTTGTATTTGTTTACCTTGTCGGGAACAATATGGCGACCAATGGTCACGTGCTGTGGCACGAAGACAAAGAGTACCTACTTAATCATCATCAAGTGTCCATTATTTTTAAGTAAAGAAACTATGTATAAAATTTCAAAAAGATATCATGAAAATCCACAAAGTTAGCATGTTATCTTACCTGGTTGTCCTAACAAAAATATGGCCAACCCGGCCCGGCCGCGCCTTCACCGGCGCCCTGTCTCACTGTCTCACTCACTGAGGAGTTGCACGCTCTGTAACCATACTGCAACAATTTCTAAATGTATTTGGGAAAAAAATAACACGGTGTAAAAATTATTGGAATCGATTCAATTGTTTATTCTGAACAAACTATATTAAGGTTTCGTATATAGAAAAAATAATGTTGTATAATTATTTCAATTAGTATGTTTTTATGTACGAATTTACTGTATAATCTATGTAACTAGTACACTGTAGATCTATATTATTTGTCTCCATAAATAATATCAATTTCTCGATGGTAGGCCATCACATCGGCCGCCGGGTTACCACCCACCAGACAAAGAAAGTCTTGCCGCCAAGCGATTTGTCGTGTTCTGTCTTATGTCTGGCAAAGCCATTTGTACGGGGACGGGTCTGAGCAGTTGTGTTGCGATGTGTGCCGGGTACGATGCGCGAAATGTTGTTGTGTTGGGAGTTTGGTCGTGGAGGGTCTTCAGATCAATCTCCGTCTGGCGCAGCATCATTGGTCGTGTTGTTGGGTTTAACATTGCATCACCTCGCTCAACAGTCGTCTTCCTTTCTATTTGCTCAGTTTTTCCGAGTGAATAGGCTCATAACTAGCGTGCTTTACCATCAACGATTGCATCACCAACTTACCATCAGGTGAGATTGCAGTCAAGAGTTTATAATTATAATAAAACCTCTCACAGAATATGAATTAAAAATCGGATTCTCTTAAAGATGAAGGCACGACAGATACAGTTAACTAAAAACGAATGTTTTTAGTATTTGTTGTTATACTTTTGTGGCAACAGAAATATATGTATTATCTGTGAAAATTTCAACAGTCTAGTTATCACGGTTGATGAGATACATCCTGGTTGCAGACAAAGAGGAGTGGAGTGTCTTTGTGTTGCTCTGATTGCCTATGACATCACAGCTAGTCTGCTATTTTTATAAATTTGCCATTCCAACACGATTCCTTTGTCATTATTTGTCATAACATTGTCACTGCGCTAAAATTTCGTAATTTGATAAATTCATAATGATCGATTAATTGTCCGTCAGCACGTAGACACGTATTTTTTGTTTTATCAAAACAATAAAAATTGAGGACTATAAAAGGCATCAAAGATGCTCCTGTCGCCAATATAAAAGGCATCAAAGATGCCTTTTATATTGGCGACAGGAGTGGTGGCGACGTCACTGGTCGCTAAAAAGTGCAGCGTGCAGTGACGTCACACGAATTTTCAACGCACTGTGTTGTCTTCAGTTTTTGTTTATATGAAAAAAGAAAAAATACGTGTCTAGTATTTTTTAGAAATCTGACCGACGGACTAATTAGATTTCTTTTTTGTCAAATACCCTATTATTGATATGCAGTCGAGTGTCAGTGACTGATAGCTAGAAAGTCATAATGTCGCCATTTTGTTAGTAGATTACGAAAATTTACAAAATTGATCATTATGAGATCACTGATCGACCATTCTGACACATTATTATAGTAATAGCAAGCCCTAGTCTGCTGTTACTATAATAATGGATAGTAATGGAAGAAAAACACAACGATGATTGTAATTTAAGTGTCTTCAAGGCTAGTCTTTCAGCCATTTTGACAGAAATCAGCTGGCTTTTAAAAATGTTTCGCTTCTTCTGTGTTTCGAAATACTTGTGTGTATAAAATGATAAAAAGGTAAGATTATAATAAAAAGGTGCAGTAAATTGAAAATTGCTTCTAGTAAGCAGAGGCTGTAATTATTAAAGCGCACTTATTTAATACGTTATTTTATAACATATTTGTGAGGAAATAAATAAGTTATTATTTGATGCCATTTGCAAAAATAAAAACAGTAGAGCGATAAGAAATGACGCGCAATAATTTTTAATTGTTAACAAATTAGCGATGCGCGCGCAGCAACGCTTTTTTAGTCTCTGGTAGAAAAAATAGGCAGTATTACTAATGAAGTAAAATAGTAGTTTTGTGTTCTTGTTAATGATAAATAGTTGTAATTTACTGTCAAAATTCAAATCTTTATTTATTATAATTTATCTTCCAAACTTAATTTTGTTTATTGATAAAATGTTGACCACTTTTCTGATATAAAAACTCTTTAAACTTTGCTAAGATATAAAAAAAGTATCGTCCGTTTTCAATAAAAATGCGTTTTACTTTAACATAACGCACAATGCATAATGAGATACAATACGATATTGAAATTAGTAAAATAAGAGACCCTTTACGAGCAAAATATGTGTTATAAAATAATTAACATTACAGAATAGAGAACATTAAATCAAATTATTAGTTTTGAATCCGCTTTGATTTATTTTAAAAACATATTGTTTGCTTGAGACAGGTGAACTTTGAATTTTATACAGTAGATATTATTACAGTTATAGGAAGAACAATTTATTGATTATAACGTTCATATCAACGACACGTACAGCTTACACGTGCTGAAACGATTAAGCTTTAATCGATTATAAATGCGAGCGTTCTGGGGTAATTTCTCATTCCCCTTTGCCGGAGTTTGTATGTCACAAGTACGGCGTTCATAAGGCATAAAACTAGTTAACTACTTTAGAGTGAGCTGACACATGACAGCCTCCGTGGTGTAGCGGTAGCGAACGCCGCCACTGCGCAAAGAGGCGCGGGTTCGATCGTGCAAATATTTGTACGCATGAATATGAATAATTGCACTGGTCTGGTCGTGCCTCTGAAAGCACGTTAAGCCGTTGGTCCCGGTTGCCATACTAACATCTAATGGCAGTTCTTATGGGTTATTGGAGCCCGTAAAAGTCCAACAATTGATCTAGTTGCAATGCTTCGATATCGCTTTTGAGTTGTGGATGTCAGACGGCAGTCGCTTCACGGAAAATATCGAAGGTTCGCCAAACTCAGCAGTGAGACTTGTAAAGCGGACCCCAGATCCCAAAGCTGAAAAGCTTTGCGACTGGGATTAATGCTGAGATGATAATGACGAGACTGACCTGTCACTTGTGTCAATCCCTTACCATTAGGTGGAACGACAATACAGTCCACGTTCATTCGGCTTAAGTTTTTACGGTGAGGTTTAAACAGAACCGCCCAACATCAGTGGTAGGCCATAACATCGGCTGCCGGTAGACGTTACCACCCACCAGACGAAATCTTGCCGCCAAGCGATTTGTCGTGTTCCGGCATGATGTCTAGTGAAGCCGTACTGAGGACGTGGCTGAGCAGTTGTGTTGCCATGTGTGCTGGGTACGATTAAGTATTTCTTTTGTTTTGTGTAGAAAGATCATGAAACTGAACAATGAAAAATTAAAAAAAGAAACAAATTATATAAAGCAGGAATTCATATACGAGTCTAAAAGGCTCCTATCTCAGCATACTCTGATATTTTTATAAATTTGTCATTCCAACACGATTCCATTATCATTGTGCTAAAAAATTCGTAATCTGCTAGATTCGTAATGATCGATCAATTCGGTCTGTCTAGAATAGAGTGGTGATAGAATGACATTGCCGTATTGCCGATATCATTAAACCCGTTAGTAGATATTATTTTCTAAAATCTACTTGTCAATTTGAACTTTTATCTATTTGAAGTGGAGAGTCAGTGATTGACAACTGGAAAGGCATAATGACGACATTGTGTTAGTAGATTACGAAACTTGTCAAAATCGATCATTATCAGATCACTGAGCGTATTCTAAGGGCCTGCTGTGTAAGGCGGACTTAGTGCCTTAAGCATTGTCTATTAATCAACCAAGGGTAGAAAAGAGATAAGATTAGGCAAGTGTGTTGGTTGAGAGGAACAATGATAAGAATTATTAGTATTATATATTTCTCTTATCAATATTGTTCTCTAAGCTTCACTGTGAATTGTGAAATTAGAACGGTGTTTTGTTGTTATTCTGCAATGATTTATTTTAAAAACAACGGAGTTCGCTGTTGAATTGTGTGCACAATTTCCACAATACATTCACATTTCTACAGTTGAGATCAAAAATTTATTAATTTATTTACGAAAACGGCATGTTACGTGGGTAACAAATGTCTTGCCATGGCGCCTCCGCCGGGCCGGAACAAGCGAGACAGACCAAAGAAGTACTGGCTTGACGTTGTAAGAGATGCATGCGTGCCAACAATCTCACACCACGAGATGCCCGAGATCAAGCGAAATGGAGGCGTATTAGTAGGAAAGCGGGCCCTGGGCTGGAGCCCGGGGCCCGCCGCGGGGCCGGGGCAGGGCCGGGGCGGGGGCGGGGCCGGGACCGAGCCGGGGCGGGGGCGGGGCCGGGGAACGCGAAAGCCGCGGAGGCGACCGGGATTATCTGCTGAGATGATGATGACGATGAGGTTACAAAAAAATCTACTTATCCATTTATTTACTTATTCATTTATGTCAGCCATCTTATTTTTCTTCTTCAGCCTATAGATGTCCACTGCTGGACAAAGGCCTCCCCCAAGGCTTTCCACGATGACCAGTCTTGTGCTGCCCGCATCCATCGGCTTCCCCCGACCAGGCATGTCAGGAATCAAGGCCCATATAAACAGATACAATACTAAATCAATATAAATACTTACAAGTTCTATAAATAATATATACAGTATGTTAAGAAAACTCTGTCCGACCCATAAGGATAATAAAGGTTAGATAATTTTTAAAAAAGTGACAACACCGGTATTATTATGAGCGAATAGCGATGCAATCACGTGCCGCGTGTCCTGCCGCCCGCCGCCCACGGAAGGGTGGTTAACGCACATTTATTAAGTTACCTCTTTTTGCGAAATAATATTTATTTTTTAGGGAGTTTTTTTTTTTAATTTAGCCCAGTTTTCTATCCATTAGTAGAATCAGTTATCGATACCTAACAACACCTTCACGGGTCGGACAGGGTTTTCTTAACATACTGTATAATAGAAGTCGTGGTGGCCTAGTGGTTAAAACACCAGCCTCTCAAGTATGAGTGCGCGGGCTCGATTCCAGGTCAGGCAAGTACCAATGTAACTTTTCTAAAGTTGTATGTACTTTCTAAGTATATCTTGGACACCAATGACTGAAGGTGAAGGAAAACATCTTGAGGAAACCTGGACTTTAAGTCTGAAATCGCCAACCTGCATTGAGCAAGCGTGGTGATTACGCAACAGTGTTCCTGTTCCCAGCAGTGGGACGATAAAAAAAAAACGTTGATGAACATGATATAATAGATATAACGTAGACTACGTTCAATTGACATTAATTTCAATCTGTTAAATAAAAAAGGAACAAATTGGCTACAAGAAACAGGAAAATTGGATAAAAAGAAAGATTTTATGAAACACGTAACTCTGGTCGCACGTGTTTTAATGTCAATAAGAATTAAATAGGGATAAAGTATCCGGCTGTTGCGGGTTATTTGAAAGAGATCCCATGGCCTCTGGTGCACAGGCAAGTTAAGGAATACGGACGGGTTTCAGTCAGTAAAAGACTGACACGTCATTACGCCCCGCCTAGAGCGCGACAGGTCATTTAATGAAATGTCATTATATATTACAATCTAATCAAAAGATTTGAGAAAAACGCGGCCAAATTTGAGTCGGAATCATTAATACTCGTAATATTATAAATTGGAAAGTGAGTTTGATTGGTGGATTGTTTGCTCCGCTTTCACGCCATAACTACCGAACCGGTTGCTTTGAAATTTTGCTGACGTATAGTTAGAAGTCCGGATTAAATAATAGGGTACTTTTTATCTGGAAAAAATTGATATTCTCGAGGGAAAACTAAAATACCGTTAGCTTCATACCAGTTCGGTGATAGATGGCGCTGTGTGTCGTTTAAAACAAGGTAATATATTGCAAATGAATATGCACATGTAAACTTAGAAGCTAAATGATACGATAATATCAATCCCTGAGAATGAGGAATCTAAAAACCGCGATATAACCGAATTTCACGCGGGCGAAGCCGCAGGCGGAAAGTTAGTCGCATATAAAGAGTTTTAAACAACATATTTAACACTATAGAATAATTATTTTTATTATTTGCTGTACTATAAGTATATATTTACTGTATAAACTAAATAGTACACCGTAGACTACCTGCTCTAATTGTTGTTCTTTCCCCTTAGAATTCCATCCAAAGGTTGTCTGTAAAAGATCGGTTTTAGCGATAGAACCGCCCATTGTGTCACCCTTTGTAAAAAACGCCAAGATCAAAGGATTGTATCCAATTAAACTACAATCTACAGGCACCAACGAATTGTCAAAATTCAAGTCGGTCACTTAAAGCCGAAACCTTGAATCCAGTTACCCAAAACGAAGGACCAAATTAATATAGATTTTCTGTCCTTTTCAAACAAGAACAAACACAATCTTGCTATATATCACACTCGTCTCCACAGAGTAGGCAACTCGTTCATGGGTCAATGTATACACTTTTACAACAAGCTTCCCATGGACATTCGAAACTTACCCATTAAACGATATAAAAGTTATATATAGGCCAAACTTTGCAAAAAGGGATATTATAAAATCACAGATTATTTAGAAGACAAAAAAGCTTGGGACTGAGCTGCTCGCTCTGTTAAGCATTGTTATTAAGCAGTATGCGTAATTATAACGTAAATTATTGTAAACATTTTCATTTTTAATATCTGGACTTGAAAAAAGACGATGATCCCTGAATTTGTTTCGGCTATTTCTTCTCAGAGGTAGTCAGTTAAGAAATGCCGGCTTCATCTAGTTTTAAAAAAAAATGACGTGTAAAAGTGATTGGTGATCCTATTTGCTTAATAAACGATTTCATTTCATTTCTTATTGAAATGTAAAGAAAATGATGCACGGATCCCAAACCGGTATAGCCCATGAACTTTTATAAAATCTTAAATCTGTAAAAAGCCGGGAGAAGTTACCACGCATCAGACAAAGTCTTGCCGCCAAGCGATTCGTCGTGTCGGTTTAACGTTGCATCACCTGGCTCAACTGCCGTCTTCCTTCCTACTCATTAAGTTTTTTGAGTGAATAAGTATAATAAGCTAGCGCACTTTACCATCAAAAATTGCATCACTGGTTACCATCAGGCGGGAATGCGGTCAAGCACTAGTTTATAATTATTAAACAATAAGCCGTAGCAGGTAAAAGCTGACCAGTCACCACTGACGGCCACTTTGAAGGAAACTCGATGATTCAATACACACGTCTCCATCAACGAGACATTAGAGTTAGCACGACATACTCTCACCAATGACTGATTACAAGGTGAAGGAAAACATCTTGAGGAAACCTGGACTTAATTTCCAATCCGCATTGAGCAAGCGTGGTGATTACTCTCAATCCTTCTCTATATGTAAGGAGACCTGTGCCCAGCAGTGGGACGATATAAAAAAAAGTTTGGTGATGATGATGATGATGATATACTCTCAATCGCCAAAATTAGTATCAGAATGTTTTATTTTTAAACACAGGTACAATTATAAAACAGTGTGAGGTGTTCCAGGGGTATGAGAGCAGCGATGGCCCAGTGGTATCGTAGGTTTGAACCAGGGATGTTACGGAGCTTTGATTCCGATTCCGTTAAGTCGGAACTTCCGATTATTATCGTACCTTCGGTTCAGATACTTTTAAATCGGAGGTTATTAAAGCACAGCACAGTGGCAGCGGCCTGTCCACTGTTATGAGCAGCCTCACAATCGGCGAACACATTTTTGACAAATAATTGCGACTAGTTGAGATCGTTCGGACCGCCCATTGGTCCGTTCGGTCCAAACGATTCCAACTAGCCGCAATCATTTGACAAAAATGTGTTCGCCGATTAGGGGGCAGGTTTACATATCACGCGGGTAATTCCCTGACTCCTGCTACGTGCACTCTATCGTCAATTATTTTTTCACTTGTTATTAGTTTGATACCACACAACACGTTCATGGGTTATAGACATTTGTTTTGATTTTTGGCTACTTTCGAAGTCAACACATTTGATATAATTTCTTTTAAAGCTTTTGTTCATTTAATGTAATATAATATGCTACTTTGGGTTTTAATTATAATAATAATAATAAGCCTTTTTATTTCTTGTTTTACAATAGTTAGTAATGTTACAGGAAACACAATTTATATTTCTATGTATTAGTAATGTTAGTAATATATGTAGGTTTATAATAATTATTTTAGTAGTGTTATTAATCAACAAGAACCCCGATTTGGGTAAAGGCCTCCTCCAAAGATGCCCAGTTTTGTCGGTCTTGTGCTATGGTGTACCAGTTTGTGCCCGTTGATCTTTTCAGATCATCTTCCCAGCGGTTTAAAGGTCTCCCCCTCTTTCTCTTGCCTGGTGGTCCTAACCAGTTAGTAACCCGCGTAGTCCATCTTCCGTCAGTCATTCTCGCCACATGTCCAGCCCACTGCCATTTTCGTTTTCTAGCATAAATCAAGGTGTCTGTAACTTTAGTGAAGTCTCTTATCTTTGAATGTCTTATTTTGTCCATTTTCTTTATGTTTAACATGCTTCGCTCTAAACCTCTTAGACATGTTTTGATTTTATTTATGGCTTGTGTGGAGAATTTCCAGGTCTGGCTTCCATAGGTTAGGGTCGGTATAAGACATGACAATTAAAACCCTCTCAAAGCTAAAGTTCATAACTTTAGCTTTGAGAGGGTTTTAATTAACTTCATTTAATTTCTTGTTCATTTGGAAATATGCCAATTTTCTTTCCACTCGTTGTGTATAATTTTACAATAAAAAATTTAAATGAAAAAACTGACTGAATAGTGCTTTTTTGTGTTTTTTTTTTAATAATTATAAACTAGCGCTTGACCGCAATCCCGCCTGATGGTAAGCAGTGATGCGATCGTTGATGGTAAAGCGCGCTAGTTTATTAAGAGCCTATTCACTCAGAAAAACTGAGCGAATAGGAAGGAAGACGGCAGTTGAGCGAGGTGATGCAATGTTAAACCCAACAACACTACCAACGATGCTGCGCCAAAGGGAGATTGATCTAAAGACCGTCCACGACCAAACTCCCAACACAACAACATTAGGCGCATCGTACCCGGCACACATCGCAACACTACTGATCATACCCGTCCTCCGTACGGTTTCACCAGACATCATGCCGGAATACGACAAATCACTTGGCGGCAAGGCTTTGTCTGGTGGGTGGTAACTCCTGCCGGCGGCCGATGTTATGGCCTACCACTGAGAAAATTTTGTAAATTTTAACTAAGTACGTTTAACTTTCACAATTAACTAAACTTTCACATCATTAATTCAATGTTCCATAGGGGACATTATTAGCAGATTATGAGAAGGTACCGTTTTACGGTACTATGAACCTTATTTTAAGTGTGTAAGTAACCATATTATAACTTCTAACCACAAAATAACTCTACGCCACTATCGCCCCACACTAGCGCCTCCCCGCACAATATAATAAAAGGGAACGGTATTACTAACAAAATATTTACGTCAACTATCTTGCATAACAGACCAAATAAAAGACCCGTATTATATGGTGACGAAAAATATACAAAACCAACTGTAGCTTCACATACCAGCCAACAGTTCTAAACGACCAGGATACGCAGCACAACTTGACCCCTCATTCTGTTCCATTTCTCCTTGCAAAGCTCTTGATTGTATGGACAAAGAGAGGGGTCAGAGGTCTTCTGTACTGGTTTTGACTATACAATTGTGTAGAGGACATGCGCACAGTATTCCCGTAAGGCCAGTTGATGTAAGCCGGTTTCGCCGCCCGAACGCTTACTGCTGTGTCCGGGTACGACTAAAAAAAAAATTGAGAGAAAAAATCGCGAGTGAATTAAAAAAAATAGAACTGAAAGTGTTAGTTTAAAAAATAATTATTTTGTTTTGTAGTAAAGTGGTTTTATAATTATGGTATTTTGTGTATTTAAAGTGGGTCAGTGCACCTGTTGACTACGCCGTAGCTGCGTAGGTGTGTAGCGTACTACGGCATGAGACAAAAAGTTACAATTCCGTAGAGGCTCAGGATTAAGCGCGGTTGAGGCTTTGTGAGCAACAAAGGTGTCGCAAAGAACATAGGTAGGGATTACTTTGATGTACAATTTCAGGCGTAATATGAAGGGTACTGTTTTTTGCTGTATTTTGAAAAAAGAACATACTCATTTCGTTATTTTGAAGTCTTTATAAAATTGCTTTTGAATTTAAAAATAGAATATTTAAAAAAACTTATTGTAATAAAATATGTTTTGTATTAAATTATTATGTATTATATTTTTGGTGTCCTGGTGAGCAAGAGTGGGCCGTCTACCATGCGGGCCCAGTGCGGTTTGATAGATTATATAACATTATTATGTAGCTACAAAATTATTCTTATTAGTATGATTTTTTTACAATATAAAAAAGAACTTTTTTTTTAACTAAATCATATATGCGTAATTCTGTTTATAAGAAGACCGATTTCCTTTCTAAGATATTATGTTTTTACTCGATACTTTTCCTCGATGGTAGGTCATATCATCGGCTGCCGGCAGAAGTTACCACCCACCAGACAAAGCCGCCGCCAAGCGATTCTTCGTGTTCCGGCACGATGTTTGTGAAGCCGTACGGAGGACGGGTCTGAGCAGTTGTGTTGCGATGTGTGCCGGGTACGATGCGCCAAGTGTTGTCGTGTCGGGAGTTTGGTCGTGGAGGGTCTCCACATCAATCTCCCTCTGGCGCAGCATCATTGGATTTAACATTGTGTCACCTCGGTCAACTGCCGTCTTCCTTCCTATTCGCTCAGTTTTTCTGAGTGAATAGGCTCTTGATAAACTAGCGCGCTTTACCATCAACGATCGCATCACTGCTTACCATCAGGCGGGATTGCGGTTAAGCGCTAGTTTATAATTATTAAAAAAAAAAAAACAATAAAACCTAAACGACTAATTAAAAAGCCTAAATTAATTTCGTGAGTATAAATTGTTCAAAACTTATAAATAGTGTTCATTGTACGGACGACAGCAGGTCAAGTTACCCGTATCTACATTGAGTCTTGATGCTTTAGTGATAATGTTGAAAATCTAATAAAGAAATTTCACAGATTGTAGTAGCTACGTCTGAACTTTACACAAATAGACTCCGTACGTTTTATTACTGATTACGTTTAAATTCGTAATTATCAACACAACATATCAAATGAAAATTGGGTCAGACCAGTAGGTATGTAACCAAGGTATGAAAATCAATAAAATAATTAGTCCGTCTTATAGATAATAGAAAAAATTAAGACATGTATTTTTTATTTTGTCGAAATTACCAAAAACTACTGAGATATAGCGTATTAAAGTTAAGGAGTGGGGGCTAATTACGTCACCTCGTGGTATATTTTATGCCACGGCTTGACGTCATGCGACATTTCAAATCAATATATCTTCGTAAGTATTTGAATGAAAGAAAAAATAAAAAATATGTGTTCAATATTTTTTATAAATCTATCTGATGGACTTTAAATTATTTTCTAGGATTCAACCCTGTTCTGTTGCGATGTGTGTCGGGTACGATGCGCCAAATGTTGTTGTGTTGGGACTTTGGTCGTGGAGGGTCTTCAGATCAATCTCCCTTTGGCGCAGCATCGTTGGTCGAGTTGTTGAGTTTAACATTGCATCACCTCGCTCAACTGCCATCTACCTTCCGATTCACTTAGTTGTTTTAATTAAATTAAAAAATAAATGTTCTGTGATTTTTTTTTTTAATAATTATATAAGCTGCGATGCAATTTTTGATGGTAAAGCGCACTAGTTTAATACTTACTTAAAAAACTGAGCCAGAGGGAGATTGATCTGGAGACTCTCCACGACCTAACTCCCGACACAACAACATTAGGCGCATCGTATCCGGCACACATCGCAACACAACTGCTCAAACCTATCCTCCGTACGGCCTCACCAGACATCATGCCGGAACACGACGAATCGCTTGGCGGCAAGAGTTTGTCTGGTGGATGGTAACTTCTGCCGACAGCCGATGTTATGACCTACCACCGAGTATTGCGTATGTATGTGATTTAATCTAATCAGCCACTCCAGGGTCAGGCCTACTTTCGGTGAGATGGACTCGATCGTAATCTACTTAGCAGACCCAGTGTGGGTTGGTAGATGCCACAGTTGCCATGTATGTATCTAAACTAAAGAGTTATTAGCAGGTTATTCCCAGCTTCAATATAACAAAATTACATCATTTACATTTATCTAAATACATCTTGGACACCTGTTACTGATTACAAGGTGAAGGAAAACATCTTGAGGAAACCTGGAACTTCAAGTCTGAAATCGCCAACCCGCATTGAGCAAGCGTGGTGATTACCCTCAATCTTTCTCTGTATGAGAAACCTGTGCCCAGCAGTGGAATGATAAAAAGGTTGATGATGATGATGATGATGACATCATTTACATATATATAAAAACAGAATATGTGACAGTAAAAAGACGTTCATATTTTACGCAGATAATTCCATAACCTTTTTTTGTTAAAAAAAGGGGTTTAAAAGAAGAAAAAGGTGTAATTTGACCTACTTTTGAGGTAATACACAATGTTCACACAAAAATAAATAAAAAACATAATAAGATGGTATTGTGATTCACACAGCTGATCTAAATTTTATACTGTCAAACTGCTGGGCGTGGGCAAAGTCTTGACCTATATTCTTTTACCTTCCTTTGAGATGCGCCTTCTCCGTCAAATCCGTTAAGAATGGTTCCAAAGTGATAATTTGGAATCACACATCGGTACCATTAAGAGGGAACTCTAGTGGTGCTTTCTTTAAACAAACGTAATCCTCTCTTTTCTTCGCGGATAATGCTTTTAGAGAAATATTTTTTTTATTTCTACAATCTTACATCGTCATTATACGTGCCCCTATCATTTTTAACGAAACTTAATTAATAAAAGAAATACGATACTTCAAAACCGCGAAAAATAACCCATTTTTACAGTGGTCTTCAGATGACTATTAGACAAACGTGATAAGTTTTTGGCAAAAAAGAAAACAATATAAGCTTAGGTATGCCTACTTTTCCTCTAAATCTTGATGTAAAAATAATTGTGATGTGTTGTGTTTTGAAAAAGAAAACAACGGAATACGAAACGTCTTTTGGTCAATGTTTTTGTAGGTAAAATCAGCCTGAGCTGCAACTGTCCTTTTCGCGCTTCACCGGGAGGGGTTGGAAGCAGCGCGACGACAATAGTTTCTTTAAATACCTATTTTCCAAATTCATCGACACTAGACTCCCCTCTTAATGTTTCGTGAAAACAAAATTGGCGAATCCAAAAAAAACTGATTTAATAATATAGTGTTATAAACAAAAGAATCAGCCCCTTATTGAAGGAAGCGGTACATACTGCTATAAAAGTTATTTTTGCGTGGCACATGAAATGAATTAGATTAGGCTTGTCGTGTTTTCACGTAATATTTAACTGGAATTTGAATATCACTGCGATCGTAATTTTCTACAATAAATCATGGAATGAGCAGTTGTAAACTCAAGTGATACTTTTCAGTGTTTAAATAAGCCTATTTAATTAGTAATTGGGTTGTATCCTAAAAAATAATTTAATGTCCATCAGATAGATTTATAAAAAATATTGAACACGTATTTTTTATTTTTTCTTTCATTCAAATACTTAGGAAGATATATTGATATGAAATGTCGCATGACGTCACGCCGTGCTACATAATATACAACGGCGTGCTGTAATTAGCCCGCACTCCGTAATTTTAATACGCTATATCTCAGTAGTTTTTGGTAATTTCGACAAAATGAAAAATACGGGTCTTAATTTTTTTTTATTATCTATACGACGGACTAATTATTTTTTTGATTTTCATACCTTGGATACATCCCTATTATTAGGTGTTGTACGAGTCAGCTGTCGTACATGATACTAACAGAAGCACAATTTTTCCGTCGCCTTGCACAAATTATAGTAACACGCGACCGTAGATGATCAGCGTTCAGAGACTGTAGAATAGAATAGAATAGAATAGTCGCTATTATGTTCACCATACAGATTACTCAAAATAAATATAATATAGATTTTACAAAGGGTGAGGCGATGGGCGCTCTTATCGCTAATAGCGATCAAAAAACAACAGACAACCTTTGGATGGAATACTAAGGCGAAGGAAAGAGAAATAATGTAGGTAGTCTACAGTGTACTATTCACATAGATTTTACAATAAATATTTAAATATAGTGTATCATAGTAGTTTAAATAAATACCTATATACATCTAATTAATAAACATCATACAATAGCAAATAAAATATACTGATATGTTTAAAGAGAGAGGCCGTAAGGAGGATGGGTCTGAGCAGTTGTGTTGCGATGTGTGCCGGGTACGATGCGCCAAATGTTGTTGTGTTGGGGTTTGGTCGTGGAGGGTCTTCAGATCAATCTCCCTTTGGAGCAGCATCGTTGGTCGTGTTGTTGGGTTTAACATCGCATCACCTCGCTCAACTGCCGTCTTCCTATTCGCTCAGTTTTTCTGAGTGACTAGGCTCTTAATAAACTAGGGCGCTTTACCATCAATGATCGCATCACTGCTTACCATCAGGCGGGATTGCGGTCAAGCGCTAGTTTATAACTATTAAAAAAAAGTGCTTTTTTATCATAGTTTTAAAAAAGTACAGAGTTTGAGCACGCCTTATGGATACGGACAAGTCATTCCAAAGCCGAACTGCTTGTTCAGTAAAAGATTTATCATAGAAACTAGTAGAATGCATCGCTGTCTCTAATATCTGTACATATTCTCATAGCATTTTGACAACTCCCGGCCCGACCCTGGTTCGGTCCCCGGCCAGGTCATGATGGAAAACGATCTTTTCCTAATTGGCCTGGGTCTTGGATGTTTATATATATACTAGCTGACCCGGCAAACGTTGTTTTGCCATATAAATAATAGATTAAATTACTAAAATGGCTATTAAAAAATAAGGGTTGATCGTAGAAGGGTGAAAATTGAGAATTGTATGTATTTTTGAATGGTGTATCATAATAAAAATAGAAATTAAAAATTTTGTCTAAAAAATAAAAAAATAAAAATTTTGGGGTGGACTACCCCTAAAATTTAGGGGGATGAAAAATAGATGTTGGCCGATTCTCATAGATACCGGATAAGCACAAAAAATTTCATCAAAATCGGTCGAGCCGTTTCGGAGGAGTTTAAGTTCTAACACCGTGACACGAGAATTTTATATATTAGATGTATCTGTTATAAATATAGTATCGTTGAGCTAGTATCCCGAGCTTACTTTGGGGCTAGCTTAACTGTGTGATTTGTCCGTATATATTTATTTATTTTATTTTATTTATTAGGTACGAAATAGTTAAATATCTTCAGTGAAGCATCATTTTTGCCATGACTATCGTTTAAGCTAACATCCAAGGTGTATGCGAACCATTCAGCAGCGCGTACAGGTGTATTATAAATTTGGGCGGGAGGCAAGCAGTGGGCAGCTCGCCGCCCGGTACACTGGGCAGCTCGCCGACCGGCAAGACCCCATATCGACACGCGACGGCGCGTTTAGTCAAGCGCGCATCAAAGAGATGTCAGCACATCGTGACGGGGTTCACAAAGACCCCCTGGGGGGCATCGGTCTTTCACCAGGGACCACGGTACGTCTTTCGGAAATCCGTTCGAAAGACATACCGTGGTCCGTGGTGCACAGGCAAGTGAAGCAACACGGTTTGTGTTTTAGTCAGTAAAAGTCTGACACGCTCTTCCGCTCCGTCCAGAGTGGGAGAGCTCATTTGATGATTTCCCATTCAGAAAATAAAGGTGTATTATATAAGTAGGTATTTATTTTTACATACGTAGAATGGTACTACAGGTTTCAACAAACATGTTTGCAAATTATAAATTTTATCTTGCTGAGATTAAATTGTGTGTCCCAGTTGAATCAATTATTAATCTCAAATAGGTATAATAAAAGCAAGCAACATTGTTACATACAAGTTATTAATAGTTATGAGCTCATTAATACTTAGTAATTGTTTCCTTATCTATACTAAAAGGTATACAGGGTGTATCTGACATCGTAACGCAAACTTCGCGAAAAGGCTATACCGCATGCCACTAATAACATTATGATAGTCATTTATGTCGTTAATGCCCTTTGAACGTTGCAAGCGTGCCGCCGTGCGGGTTTGCAGGTATGATGTTGATCCCTGAAGTGAACTCTATTAAATCAGCTGATAAGATAGTTTTTTTGGATTTTTGCTTTCATAGCGCTTTTATGTGTAATTAGCGAATAAATTAATTTTTACTTTAAAATCTTATTGGGTTATAAAAGTATAGCAATTATAAACGGTTTAAAGTGAAAAAACTACATATATATTGTTTTAAATCCCGAAAAAGCCTACGAGAAATTCCACCACTGGGGTTTCAGAATCATGTACTGGATCCATGGTACTCGTTTGTGCGTCGATGTCAGATACATCCTTTATATTCATCATCATCATCAACCTTTTTTTATTGTCCCACTGCTGGGCACAGGTTTTCTCTCATACAGAGAAGGACCCTTTATATTAGTATAGATATACATACAATTTAGAGGAAGGATTTTACATTTTTTAAATAGAACCTCTATCTATACAACCCTCTAAGAACCATGCTTTAATATAATCCGAATACGCCTTTTCTGTATTTTAAAAACTCTTTCGATGTCGACTGAGTTTCCCCACATTATAAAACCGTAACTTAGTACAGATGACACGTTGCCATGGTAAGCTGATAAGAGCAGCTTCTACAGAAACATTTTGTCTTAGTTTTTTTTAAATCAGTAATCCCAGTCAATGCAGTAATCCCAGTCGCATCCGAAGCTTTTACAGCTTTAGAGTCTGGGGTCCGCTTTATCAGCCTAACTTCTAGATTTTGGCTAAACTTCGGTATTTTTCGTGAAGCGACTGCTCTCTGACCTCCACACCCGAAGGCGATATCGAAGCATTGCAGTTAGACCAATTATTGGACTTTTGAGGGCTCTAACAGCCCATAACGACAACCACTAAATATTCGTATGGCAACCGGGACCAACAGCTTGTCGTGCTTTCCGAGGAACGACCAGATCAGTGCTAATATTCATATTCATGCATACAAATATTTGCACTTCGCGGGGATCCAACCCGCGCTTCCTTGTGCAGCGGCCGCGTTCGCTACGGCTACGCCGCGGAGGCTGTTGGAATATGTCTGCCGTAGTATTGCTGGATATAAGGGCAATGCAATCATTTGGCAATAATCGCGAGGACGAAGTTGGAGCTGTCCGGCACTCTGTGCACCAGAGACGCGCATCGCTTGCTCATTGTCGCTTGAAAGCAGTCGGTACGCGCCTCCCCGAACATGCCCGAAGCCTTGCAGTGGCGGAGATCCCCAGTGAACGCGGAGGGCGCTGTATGCCGTACGCTTCTGCTATTGGGCTCTTCAGCATGATATTTCCCGTTTTTCCAACGCATCGCATCTGTGTGATCGAATGCCGCTCATTGATTCAAGAAAATGTTTGAACGCCCTAATCTCACGAACTACTCCGATTTGAAAAATTATTTTTACGTTGCATGGTTCATTAATCCAGGAAAGCTTAAGGCTATATTTTACATCACGCTGTGACCAATAGGAGCGGAGCATATAAAAAAAAACTAATATTAATCTTTATGCAAATAAATTAATAGTATTTAATTTTGAAGAGAATTTTCCTTGACATCACTTAATTTCAAATACAATAAGATACTACAATTTTAAAATAACTCTTTTAGGGTTAAAATAAGTCGCGGGCGGCCGCTAGTCATATGTATTATTTCTATTGCATGTACAGTATGTTAAGAAAACCCTGTCCGACCCATAAGGATAATAAAATCAAAATCAAAATCAAAGCATTTATTTCAAATAAACCAGTTACAGGCACTTTTGAATTGTCAGAAGGTCGGTCAGTCAGTAAGGTGAAGCTAGTCGCCCATTCCAAAGAGTAGGTACCTATGGAGAAGAACGGGCAAGAAACTCCATGGACACTCTTTTAAATTATCAAGCTATTGATACAAATATTTGATTACATCATTCATTTTGAAATCAATCGTGTGAGAACGATGCAGAAATATATTGTGCGCTGAGAGCGTCCATTATAAAAAAAAAACAACAATTCAGAAATTAAAATACGCCGTAGCAGCTAAGAGATGACCAGTCCCCTCTGACGGCGTCCGTTCACGAATATAACGTATGGATCAGCATCATTCAGCTCAACCATATTGAAGGGAACCTAATGATCCAACACACACGCCACCACCAGCGAGACATTTGAGTGAGCATGACATACTCTCAACAGCCATAGCACTATCAAGTCAATAAAAGACTAACCCAACAAATAGATGCTTTACAGCAAGTAGACCGTGCTCACACGTGTTCCATGCAATTATACAATACTAAGAAATTGAATCTACACAATGCAAAGACAGTTTTGTCCAAGGTTCAGCAGCTCCAACGGTGTTCCCGAATGCTAAGTTTAGCTCCTGTGTAGCTGCACCAGTGCCGAATACCCCTGTCAGCGATGCAATTCCGTAACGTATAATATGCCTGGCTACATAGTGTGTACTGGCTTTAAGTTAAAAAAAAAAAAAACAAACAATTGCAAATTTAACTACAAGAGGAAAAATCAAAGAACAATCAGTGTAAGCATAGAAATCGGACGCAGCTCAAGCCCAAGCCTTTTTGTCGTCAATATAATCTTTAACACTATAAAATGCTTTTTTTTTTTTTTTTATAAATTATAAACCAGCGCTTGACCGCAATCCCGCCTGATGGTAAGCAGTGACGCGATCGTTGATGGTAAAGCGCGCTAGTTTATTAAGAGCCTATTCACTCTAGCCTTGAAGACACTCAAATCGTAATGTGACGGAAACACCGACGCCGGCAAATTGTTCCAATCCCTCGATGTACGCGGTATAAAGGAGGAAGCAAAACGCTTCGTCCGGATCGCAGTGGTGTCAACAACGTAAGGGTGGAAACTCGCCGTACGACGGGTCGTCCGATGATGGAACGGAGATGGGGGAATTAAATCATGCAATTCCCTTGCACACTCACCAGAATGCATCCTATAGAAGACCGAAAGGCTGGCTACTCTACGCCTGTGCTCCAGGCTTTGGAGACCGTTTCGAGTTAAGTCTGGGTCGCCAATCAGCCTCTTCGCACGCCTCTCCACCGAATCCAAAGCGGCAAGGTGACACTTCGCAGCACCAGCCCAAATGTGGCTGCAGTACTCCACACACGAGCGGACCTGTGCTTTGTATAAAATTAGAAGCTGCCCTGGTGTGAAGTACCGCCGGACTTTCGCGATGACGCCTAGTTTTCTGGCAGCCACCTCGGCCTTGGACTCAATGAACCGCCCAAAGTTAAGGCTCGAGGAAATCTCAACTCCCAAAAGCTGAAGGCGGTCGATACACTCCAAGGATACATTCTGAAAAGTAGGAGCCAAGGTAAACGGGCTCCTTTTGGCGGTGAAAAGACACGCCTGTGTTTTGGCGGCATTGAATGCTACAAGATTGGCATTGCCCCATTCGGAGACTGCCTGCAGTGCAGCACTCACACGCCCTACCATGGCCTCTCTTTCGGACCGGATAGTTTCCTTACTAGCCCGGGCTTCCGGCAGGTATCTCTCCACAACTGTGCTGTCATCTGCATACCCATAGATACCGGGCACTAGCAGATCGTTAATATGCAGCAGGAACAGAGTTGCAGAGAGAACAGACCCCTGAGGAACACCGGCATTGGTCGACATGGGCTCAGATGAACATCCGTCGACAACAACTCGGAGGGACCGTTCAGTCAGGAAGTCTTTTACCCAGCCAGTCAGGCCAGCGGAAATGCCGTACGCTGGAAGCTTACTCAAAAGGCTAGCGTGCCATACCCGGTCGAAGGCCTTCGAGACATCAAGGGAGACGGCAATCGCTTCCCCATTTTTCTCGAGGGCCTCGCCCCACAAGTGAGTGGCATACACTAGTAGGTCCCCAGTTGACCGATTGCGTCGAAAACCGTACTGTCGGTCACTGAGGAGATCGTTACCTTCCAGGTATGCCAAGAGGCGCGAGTTCAATACACGCTCCATAATCTTGCAGAGTATGGAGGTTATTGAAATCGGCCGATAGTTGGAAGGATCGGCACGACTACCCTTTTTGGGCACGGGCTGCACGTTGGCAAGCTTCCAGGACTTGGGCACTAAACCAGTCCTAAATGAGAGGCGATACAGGCGCGTCAATACAGGAGACAACTCAGGCGCACAAGCCTTAAGAACAATCGCTGGTATACCATCTGGACCACTAGCCAGTGCTCCATCAGGCCTAACCAGCGGAGGCAGTGTGGGCCGACAGAAGTTCGCCTCGACCGATTTGGCTAGGGACCAGAAAGATCTGCTACCGGAAGGGTGCGCAGAGAGCTTGTTACCAATGTTAGTAATGCGGTCGAAGCGAGCCTTCTTGAGCGCCTTTTTGTAGGACTTGGCAGCACGGTTAAAGGCTCTCTTCTTTGAACTTAGATCCAGAGCTCTGCGGTCACGAGCGTCAACCCAGGCGAGGAATGCCGCGTGCTTACGCTGTTCAGCTTGAACACAGTCGGCGTTAAACCAAGGGCGAGCCGAGCCACCGACGGGCACGTCACTGAAGGGGATAAAATACTCCATAGCTTGACGCACCACGTCGGTTATAGCGTCCGCACAGCTCGATGGATTGCTAGAAGAGAAGCAGACCTGCTGCCAAGGATAAGATGCAAAGAAGTGGCGCATCTCATCCCAATCTGCTGACTTGTAACGCCATATTCGCCGCTCACCACGCGAGTCGCAATCAGGTGGGGAGAAGGACGTCACAGACTTCACCAGGCAGTGGTCTGAAGTTCCTAATGGAGAGGAAACTGTAACAACACATCTGTCCGGATCAGTGGTCAGCAGAAGGTCCAGACAATTGGCGGTATGACCAGCCACATCAGGCACCCTAGTCGCTTCTTCCACCAGCTGGGAAAGGCCCATTGATAGCGCAAAGTTTCGCGCTTCTCTCCCAGCGTGGTCGGTCCTCTGGTATGGGAAAAGCCAGTCTTGGTGGCAGGCATTAAAGTCCCCCAGAGCGACGAACTGTGCGTCAGGGTGCTGATGCAGCACATTGTCAGCAGCCACACTGAGGTGGTCAAATAGCCGAGTTGTCTCCTGGTCACCGCTGTGCGATCGGTAGACACAGGTGTAGACAATTTTGTCCACACCAGCTTTCTGACACAACTTACGTTTAATGAAAGATTTGAATTTATTCAGGCTCAGATCTTGAACCACCTCTGGAAGTCTATTGTAAAAATGTATACATTGGCATCCAAAAGAGCCACCTATTTTCTTGAGCCTTGTTGTAGGTACAATAAATTTGTGCTTGTTCCTAGTATTTATATTATGGACATCACTGTATTTTTTAAACAATTTTATATTTTTATGAGCATACAAAAGATTTTCATAAATATATTGAGACGGCACAGTCAGTACATTAATTTCTTTAAATTTTTCTCTGAGAGAGTGTCTTGGACTTAATTTATAAATTGCACGAACAGCTCGTTTCTGCAAAACAAATATTGTCTGAATATCAGTGGCATTTCCCCACAACAGAATGCCGTACGACATAACGCTATGGAAATAGCCAAAGTACACTAAACGGGCCGTCTCAATATCAGTCAAATTACGAATTGTTCTAACTGCGTATGCAGCAGAACTTAGTAAAGGTTAGATAAACACATGACCAAATATAATATAAAATTTTACCTAATCATCATAGTACCAATACAAATGAATTTTAAAATAATCTTTTTTCCCGCGAATTAATTACAATTTCCCCGAAATTTGGTAATTTTTAAAAAGTGACAACATCGGTATCATTTTGAGTGAATAGCGATGCGATCACGTGCCGCGTGCCCTGCCGCCCGCCCCCCGCGGGCGGCAGGCGAAGGGTGGTTAATACACATTTATTAAGTTACCTCTTTTTGCGAAATAATATTTATTTTTTCCGGGGAATTTTTTTTTTAAGTTTAGCCCGGTTTTGTATGCATTAGTAGAATCAGTTATCGATACTTAACAACACCTTCACGGGTCGGACAGGGTTTTCTTAACATACTGTATAGATCTCTTTTTCTCTCCTTATAGGTAACCAAACTTGACAAACCAGGTATCAAAATGCACAGAATTTATCGGAGATTTTTATTTCAGCAGTTTACGTTCATGAATATCATTCTTTTTTTCCAAAAAGTTACTCGCCCGCTCGATACTAACCACTAGATGACCCGCGCGATTTATCCAAACATCTTTGATTTTCAATCGTAAATTTTTGAAAAAGCACAAAAGTATGAGTAATTTGTATATTTTTCCGATGTAGCAGTCTAGAAAAGCTTTAAAATGATGTCTCATTTATGTATATTGAGAAACTTTGAAGGAAGTTATGATGTACCGACAAAAAGCCTTTGAGAAATAAAATATAATTATGATGATAGATCAAAGATCTTGTGACGGATGCATGAAAAGCAGAGCGTTAATCCTACGGTTCCGTCTATCCCTTTTAGTTACGGAACCCCAAAAAGAGGTTTATAACAATTTTTTATCTGAAGTGTTTCTCATTGTGTAAAATTTCCAGTAAGGGATGAATTACTTTGATCCGAATAACCTTGAAAACGTTGTCAAAGGGTTTTCTTCAAAAATGGTAATAAGTTGTGGTATTTTTCTGGCTTTTTATATTATTAACCATCTTTTCAATATTTTTTTCGTTGGTTTAGCATAACTTTTCTCTGTCTTTTTTTAAGAATAATACTTTATTTTTATCGTTAATAAAAATTACTTAAGTAACATTTTTTAAATAAAGTATTTAAATCATCTATACCTATGTATTTTCCAAATCCCCTCTTAAAAACGCCTCGTCATCCCTAACAGCTTTGCAGCGAAAGCTACTGACGGTCCGACAGTGTGCGCTTGCATGTAGGGCTGCCGAAGGATCCTTTTCCATGGCGATGCCGAGCCGCTTCGAACAGCAGGCGGCCTAATGCTGTAGTATCGCTTATTGGCATCCATTTTGTTTTCAACTCATAAGTTTTTGGAACCACAAATGAAGCAACATGGCGTATCGTGAACTCCTTTGTAAATATTATACTTCCTAAATTATATTGAATATCTAACGCAAAGTTAATATGGTAATGATGGAATTTGCATGTGAATAGGTTTAATTTTCTTTAAGTTATACATATGTAAGAATCCACGCGGTGATTGTTGATGATTTGTCGTGTTCCGGCATGATGTCTGGTGAAGCCGTACGGAGGATGGGTCTGAGCAGTTGTGTTGCGATGTGTGCCGGATACGATGCGCCTAATGGTGTTGTGTTGGGAGTTTGGTCGTGGAGGGTCTTCAGATCAATCTCCCTTTGGCGCAGCATCGTTGGTCGCGTTATTGGGTTTAACATTGCATCACCTCGCTCAACTGCCGTCTTCCTTCCTATTCGCTCAGTTTTTCTGAGTGAATGGGCTCTTAATAAACTAGCGCGCTTTACTATCAACGATCGCATCACTGCTCACCATCAGGCGGGATTGCGGTCAAGCGCTAGTTTATAATTATTAAAAAAAAAAAACAAACATGTCTGGCGAAGTATAAATAACCCACACCTCTGCTTACTGAATGTTCCCACTGTTGGGACCTCCTCTCGATGAGAGGAAGTGGGCCGTAATCTATCACGCTGGCTCAGTACGGGTTGGTGGATGTGGTGGTCACATGTCTTAGATATGTTTTTTTTGGCTTTAGGACACACCGGTTTCCTCACTATATTTTCCTTCCTCATTTTGAGAGCAGTGGCTCAAAGTGATTTGATATTATAAGGGAAATAACGCATCCATTATTCCATACAAATGTCGGGACTGAGCCTGTTGGATTTTCTTTCATAATGTGTTGGATTAAAATTTCAGTCTTAATCCCTGCCAGGCTTGAGCAGTACTCTTAAGCAAGGTGTAAATCTGGATGAGATTAAGTAAATTATGTTAGTATTATTGTTTCCCGTAGGACCGATGCCCGATGGGGCCGACGGGTTCTCGAGTGGCGATCACGCACCGGAAGACGTAGCGTGTGTAGGCCCCCGACAAGGTGGACTGACGACATGGTGGATGCGGGAGGCGCAGGACCGGTCGTCGTGGAGAACCTTGGGGGAGGCCTATGTCCACCAGTGGACGTCTTTCGTCTGAAATGATGATGATGATTCTTAACTAGCTGTGAATCCGCTTTGGTGTTCAATTTTTTTGCTATTTAGCAAGCACTTCTTACTTTTAATCTATTTTGGCATACAAAGAAATGATTGATTTATTAGTAGTATATGAAAGAGGCTCGCGGTCCAATCTTATCAGTCACAAAATGGGAGTATTTTTGTTCCCGGCTGTAAAATCTTCATGGATGTCCGCTGCCGTGGGTTGGTCAGCGAGGTCTGTCAAACTATTTCTGATCAAAAATCACCCCGGTATTCCTTCAAACGTCAGAACCGCTTAGATTTATCAGCATACCAGAGAATTGTCATTGGAAATCAGGTATAATCGTCAGTTGATGTTAGAAATATCTGACTGGCTTCGAGTTCGTCTTCGAAAGTCCGGGACGCTAAGGTCCCGAGATAGTTTTGAGACATAGGTAAAAATATGCTATATTGATACGTATATCTCGACGAAAAAACAAATGTTTCCAGAACCCAATACGTCCTCTCAACTTGTTTGAGATCAAAAGCGATGGACCAATAGTCAACAATACCACAAAACAGATCGTTCGGAAAACTGATAAGCTTTTTTTTTCTACTATTTTGCTGTTCCCGAGAGGGTCCTTGGTGATTATTGGCGCAGATAGCAGCCATTTTGCCTCCGCCCAAGTCTTTTGTTTCCTGTTTTTAATGTTACGTTTGTATTTCTTGTGGGTATCCCAAAATAAATAATAAATAAGTTTATATCATATCATTTCGGCTAACATTGCATGTTAAGGACTCTCCAATTGGGCATAGAAATACCTGTAGGGTACCTAAAGGTTACCATACATTATAAATATGTAAGCAATTAAAAGAGAAATGTGAAAATATATAACAAAATGCACGTTTCATTGTTGCATATAGTTCGGTACTAAGTTGTCACTTTTGAATTAAGAACTTTGACTTAACCTTAATAAAGTTCGAATTACAAATACTGACTCAAGGGTTAAGTCTGATAGAAAAGTTAGATTTCGTTCTGTAGTAGAAAGTTAATCACAGTGTGCTTGTAACCCAGGTTCAGTTTTTCCATCGACATAGGAATCTTAATACGAAGGCGCTGTGTATTTCTTTTGTTTTGTTGTTCATTTCACTGGTATATGGAACATATTACACTTTTTTGATAATGGTGCGTTCTTTCGCCCGTAGCGAATTTATTATGCTTTCAACAGTTTGCAAAAGCTGCAGGAATATAGGGAAGAATTTTCTTACTACGAGTATTTTCTTCTTTGAAAGCTTTATTGGTCTAGCGGTTGCAAACGCAACTGCTTGGCCTGGGTTCAATCCTTGATTAGGTACAGATTATGTTTATTTGACGTGACAACGTCTTATAATTCGATGGAGCCGTCTGCACGCACGAAAAACATGACTTATGCGGCGTTACCTCGCTCTGAGCTTCCAGGACAAAAAGGCATAATCGGCCTGAGCGTTCGGCAGCATTCGACATCAGTCTCTCTCCTACTTGACTGAGCGATGTGTCCGCGTGGACAGCTGCTATGCAATAATACATTTCGATGTTTTCGTCAATAATAAACGCAGTGAAAAGTCAAAAAGTGAAAAAATACATAATTGTATTTACGCATACAAATAAATAATAATAATAATAATCTTTATTTCAAAAACCAAATACATTTTTTCCGTCTCAATCAGACATAAAAAAAGAAAGAAAACAATTAAGTCCGATGCTATGCGTTTTGAGACAGAGTGACCGTATGTCTCCGTGCTGGTAAAAACTGTGTTACAGACACAGGCGACTCCCTCTTACAATTATTGATTCACAATTTGCTGCAATTGGTAGGAGTTTTGGTAGGTATATATGTAATATGTGTTGTGTATGTGCGGGTGTGTGTGTAAGTGCGGGTGCGTGTGTATTTCGTGAATATTTCACAGTACAAAGTAAATATTGCAGGAGCAAGCCGTACGGAGGCCGGGTCTGAGCAGTTGTGTTGCGATGTGATCGTGAATCGTTAGATTAATGTCTCTCTGGGTTTAACATTGCATCACCTCGCTGAACTGCCGTCTTCCTTCCTATTCGATCAGCTTTTTGAGTCTTCTTCTTCATCTCAGCGTTAACCCCAGTCGTATCCGAAGCTTTTCAGCTTCGGAGTCTAGGGACAGCTTTACTAGTCTTACTGCTAATTTTGGCTAAACTTTGATATTTTCCATGAAGCGACCGCCGCCTGACCTTCACAACTCGAAGGCGATATCGAAGCATTGCAGTTAGACCAATTGTAGGACTTTTGCGGGCTCCAAAAACCCGTAACGACTGCCACTAGATATTCGTATGGCAACCGGGACCAACGGCTTTACGTGCTTTACGAGGCACGACCAGACCAGTGCAAATATTCATATTCATGCATACAAATATTTGCAATGCGCGGGGATCGAACCCGCGCCTCCTTGCGCAGCGGCCGCGTTCGCTACCGCTATGCCACGGAGGTTGTCAGCTGTGTCGCTCAGCTTTTTGAGTGGGTAGACTCATTCAGCTAGCCCGCTTTACCATGAACGATTGCATCTCTGCTTGCCACCTGGCGGGATTGTGGATCATCATCAACCTTTTTACCGTTCCACTGCTGGGCCAGGTCTCCTCATACAGAGAACAGCGCCAAGACTTTGTCTGGTGGTTGGTAACTTCTGCCGGCAGCCTATGTCATGGCCTACTTTTTTTTCTGGGTGGAAATCCTCATAGGATGTCCGCCGCCCTGGGGTGGGCGACGGGATCTGTCAGACTTTTACTGACTAAAACCACCCCGGATTCTCTTCTAACACGAGCGCGCGTGGGGTCGCGGGAGTCTAAATTCTCCCACGGCCCTACACCCTCGTGCTGACCCGGTCTGGACCTCATCTCCTGCACAGGGTAGTGGGGTGTCGCCTCAGAGGCGCGCGCCGAAAGTCGCGCGCGCCTCCGCCTCGGGGTCCATCGAATAGGGGGCGGGGACATCCCCATGTCCCTCACCCCTGGACTCATTCATGGGGGGCGGAAGAGGGCGTTATCCGCCCTTCTTCGGCGCCCGGTACGTCTTCTGCGGCCCGAGAAGGCAGTTGAGATCTCTCTCTCCCGTTCCGCAGCTTCCTTCTGCGACATCACGTCCTCATGTTATGGCCTACTTAGTCTAACTTATCGTGCGTTTCTTAGATAACATCTGTACATTTATTGTATGTTCCACCCGACTAAGTTTCAATCCTGTGGGAATATCGGCTTAAAAAGGCGGCGGCGTATCCTATGTGTTATTTCTGGTTATAAACTAAGTGTGTGCCTAAAATTCACCTAAATCTCTTCAGTTATAGCGTCAAAAATAACAAACATCCATCCATCCTGAAAAACTTTCGCATTTATAATTTTAGTAGAACGATTCCTAAGAGAATTTTGAAAATATTTTTTCTTTGTATTAGTGCGTGTGATGGAGTATTTTTGTTAAAAGATTCTAACGTATCTATTTCTTCTTGTTTTGTTTTGTAAGTGAACATTCTGTACGCATTACGATTCCCAGAGAAAATCTATCTAGGTTCTACGCGACAGAGGGGCGATGAGGTAGCTACCATCTCAAGTTCCAATAATATGTATATACAATATGTAACAAAAACCCTGTTCGACCCATAAGGATAATAAAGGTTAGGTAAACACTTGACTAAATATAATATAAAATTTTACATAATCATCATAGAAACAATATTAATGAATTTTGAAGTAATCTTTTTTTCCCGCGATTTAATTCCAACTTCCCCGAAATTTGGTAATTTTTAAAAGAGTGGCAACACCAGTATTATTATGAGCGAAGAGCGATGCGACCACGTGCCGCCCGCGGAAGGGTTGCTTACTGCACATGTATTAATTACCTCCCATTAGTAGAATCAGTTATGGATACACTACCACACCTGAAACACAGGCCTTTCGGTGAGAAGGGGTATGTCGTGATCTGCCACGCGGGCTCAGTCCAAATTGGTAAATGTCACATATCTTCGAAGGAAGTAATTGTAGTCTAAGACATGGTTTCCTCACGATGTTTTCCTTCATCGTTTCGAGAGCATTTTTATTTAGCGTGGATAGGAGATCATCAAATGACCACTCCCGCTCTGTGCGGTCTGGAGCGGAAGAGCGTGTCAGACTTTTACTGACTAAAACCCACCCGTGTTCCTTCACTTGTCTTTGAGCCAGGGCCACGGTTTCTCTTACAACCAACCCGCAACCCTGGCCCAATCGCTTCGAAAGTGTAGAGTTCGAAGCTGTAGTGATGAAATAATTTACACAAATTGCCTGTTGGAGCTCGAACGAACAGCCTACCTACATTATATGTTTATTACATATAAAAATGGCCTCATTTAATTGGAGAAAAGGGAAAAAGTTTTTACAAAATTCCCAGGTAAAAGCATTTACACGTGCGATTTTTATGTAACATAAATTCTTCCAGATAAATTGGAAAGGTTTTATTCCAAGATACAGTCAGTATTTTCTGTCGTGTTAGATTTTTACTGACTAAAACCTAACCGTGTTCCTTCAATTGCCTGTGGGCCAGGGTCACGGTATCTTTTTCGACCAACCCACGGTCCTGGCAGGCATCGGTCTTCGTGGACCCCGTCACGATGTGCTGACATCTCTTTGAGGCGCGCGTAGAACACAACGCGCCGTCAACCCGGGCCTGGCCCTTACCGAGTGGTCCTTATGCATCAAAAGATTTCAGGAAAATACTTTTGTGATACTAATTTTCACTTTACTTTTTCACGAGGGGCAAATAGTAAAAGCCGGAAAGGTCGATAGATCAGGTAAAGCTACGCTTGTCGCTGGTTGTCAATGGATGAGTGACCATCCGCAGGCTTCCAGGCTGTCATTTGTAAATCTTTGACGGTCCTTACTTGAATCTTCGCGCGGGTACAGGGCGAGGCGCAAGTTATGGCACACCGATTTCGATCAATGGTACGGAACCCTTTGTGTGTCAGTCCAACATGCACTTGGCCGGTTAGCTTCGCCGCTCCATATTTAAAATTGATGTCTTGATATTATACTCATACGAAGACAAAATTGAATAGCGAAGCTCTTTTGTCATTGGGCTGAATGCATGATGTCTATTGCCAGTATGATAGTTAGATGCACGAGAACTTTTTGAAAGAGTTAAAAGTTTTTTTAAATTAATTATCGGAATAAAACTTTTCTATCTTTTTCTTTTATTCTAATAGTTTTTTCTATAATCAGCCTTTTATAAGGTTCCCTCTACTGGGGCACGTCTCCTTTTTTATGAAAGGGAGAGGTGCGCATGTCTCAGAATTGTTGATTTTAGTTACATACCAGTTGTTATTTAAATTACTGAAATAAAATAAAATTATTTTCTAATTAATTCTCAGGTATGATTTTCCCAAAATAATTTATTGAGAATATTGTGGCCTTATCAATGAAGCTATATTTTTGAAACTTGGCGCTTATTTTAGATTTCGTCACCTTAGAGTGAAAACCTCGGGTTCTCGGCTCAAATTTGCTTTATTGCGTTTCTGGGAAGAAAACTTCACTACGCACATCCTGATCTGACTCATTTGTTCATTCGATACTCGTAGCGACATCTATGACACTAAATGAGAACCTCGTAATCACGCGCAGCTGTCAGTTTCGTGTGAATACCTAGCAATGAACGTATAGTTTCATTTTATTTTCATTTTCATTTGGGCAATCTTATAGTACTGAACCGATTTGGGTATGAACGCGGGTTAAATCTCCATATTAATTAATAAAAAAAATATAAAAGTTGCCATACAAAAATTTTACAGCACGCAGTTTTTTCATCCTCCTGAAAAGTTACTATTTTTGCACTTACGAAATTTTGTTTCAGTGCGGTGAGTGGACTAGTCGCGGTGCGGCTAGTCAATGCTCTAGTGCGAAAATTTTCTGTTCATTTTATTCAACATTTCCTATAAATACGTTAGAATAAACTGATAACTGTTTGCTGAAGTCGTGGTCTGGTGATTAAAACACCAGCCGCTCAAGTATAATCGTGCGGGTTCGTTTCTAGGTAAGGCAAGTACCAATGTAACTTTTTTAATAATTGTAAACTAGTGCTTGACCGCAATCCCGCCTGACGGTAAGCATTGATGCGATCGTTGATGGTAAAGCACGCTAGTTTAATAAGAACCCATTCACTCAGATTGAGGGAATAGGAATGAAGACGGCAGTTGAGCGAGGTGATGCAATGTTAAACCCAACAACACGACCAACGATGCTGCGCCAAAGGGAGATTGATCTGAAGACCCTCCATGACCAAACTCCCAACACAACAACATTAGGCGCATCGTACCCGGCACACATCGCAATACAACTGCTCAGACCCGTCCTCCGTACAGCTTCAGCATCACCAGACATCATGCCGGAACACGACAAATCGCTTGGCGGCAAGGCTTTGTCTGGTGGGTGGTAACTTCTGCCGGCGGCCGATGTTATGGCCTACCACCGAGGATCTAAAAGGTGAAACGAAACCCTATTCATGAGACTTTGCAGTCCGTCTGTCCCTCTGTCTGTCACCAGGCGTCATGAACCGTAAAAGCTAGACAGTTGAAATTTTCAGTTCGATTATGTATTTCTGTTGCCGCTATAACAATAAATACTTAAAATATTTAAGGGGGCTCCTATAAAACAAACGTGATGCCGTTTGTGAAGATGATGCTAACTGCTGGAACACTTCGTGCACGATTCCGACTCTCACTTGACCGTTTTTTTTTTATTCTATCCATTCGTGTCTCTCTCTCTCTCTCTGCAGTCGGTCCCTCATATCTAAGGATCGTGGTCAGCATTGGGGCAGCATTTCGAATGGATGATCTGCCTCCATCGGTTTCGATCCAGCGCGTCCTCACCACCGCGTAGAATTTAGAAGACGATGAGTCCTTGACTTGATCGGTCCATCTGGTTGCCGGTTGGTGAACGACCATTTCACAATCCATTCGTGTAACACCACACATTTCTCTTACCATTCTCTTATCATCATCATCAGCCTCTACTCGTCCACTGCTGGACATAGGCCTCTTTCATGGCACGCCAACAAGCTCGATCCTGAGCAGTTCTTCGCCAGCCTTCCCCGTTCTCATCTCAGCTGTATGCAATCGGTGGTAGGCCATAACATCGGCCGCCGGCAGAAGTTACCACCCACAAGACAAAGTCTTGCCGCCAAGCGATTTGTCGTGTTCAGTTCAGTCCATGATGTCTGGTGAAGCCGTACGGAGGACGGGTCTGAGCAGTTGTGTTGCGATGTGTGCCGGGTACGATGCGCCTAATGTTGTTGTGTTGGGAGTTTGATCGTGGAGGGTCTTCACATCAATCTCACTTTGGCGCAGCATCGTTGGTCGTGTTGTTGGGCTTAACATTGCATCACCTCGCTCAACTGCCGTCTTCCTTCCTATTCGCTCAGTTTTTCTGAGTGAATAGGCTCTTAATAAAATAGCGCGCTTTACCATCAACGATCGCATCACTGTTTACCATCAGGCTGAATTGCGGTTAAGCGCTACTTTATAATTATTAAAAAAAAAATCGCCTTTCATTCATCCCTTTTGTAGCCCAACATTCCGATCCTTACAAGACAACAGGTCTGATCAAGGTTTTATATATCTTCCCCTTAAATTTAAGGGAATTCTTTTTCACGCGCACAAAATAAATAAATATATTTCACATCTGTAGGTTATACATCATGCTTCGCTTCTCCACGTGCTGACAAATTAACATCGTAATCAAAACGACAGGGTGGGGCGAAGGTAATAAATAAACGTCGAAAAATATCTGATACAGCCCGTTTATTCCAACACCCTGTATACATTGAATTATTGATAAGGGAGACAGTGGAAGCCGTTTAAAAATGCCTTCTGACGTCATAAAAAATTTAAAAGGAAAAAAGGTTTTCTAATTTCGAATGAGCAGCGTCGTAGGTTCCCCACCACTGCGTCCAATGCGGGGAGGACACAGCACAGCACACGCTCTCCGAGTGTGTAGCTTGGAAGGAGCAGTGCCGTGTCCTCACAAATGAAGTAGGAGGCGACCTGACGCTGCCGGCAGTAGTGCGGAGGATGGCCGGTAGCGCAGAGTCGTGGGACGCAGTGGTGACTTTCTGCGAGGACGTGATGTCGTAGAAGGAAGCTGCGGAACGGGAGAGGGAGATATCAACTCCCTCCCCGGGCCACAGAAGACGCACCGGGCGCCGAAGAAGGGCGGATAACGCCCTCTTCCGCCCCCCATGAATGGGTCCAGAGGCGAGGGACATGGGGAAGTCCCGGCTCCCTATTCAATGGACCCCGACCCGGAGGCTCGCGCGAGTGTCGGCGCGCCTCTGAGGCAATGCACGGGGTAGTTTAAAACCCCACTGATTTTCTGGTTTTGATCGAATTTGGACTGCTTACTTTAATGTTTTAATTGTTTTTGATAAACCTGCCATTCAAAGTGACATTACCCATTTATGGAATATCTATATGAATACCAGAGGGACAATTCCTGTTATATTATGAACGTTTACAGTCGAATTACCTTTTTATGGCTCTGCTGGTTTATTGGCACGGGTAGCTGACATGTTGTAAATAATTTAATGTAATGTTCTCTGTCTTGTAATGTTAGTTTATTTACATGATTGTGGACTGTAAATCCATAGGTCGCTGGTTCAAATCCGGCTCGAAGGACCAAAAATATGTATGCTACTGAATGGTTCGCACACACCTTAGTAATGATAGGCAAAGATGATGCTTTATTGAATACTAGCTTTCCACCCGCGTGGACTTCGATTATATCGCGCTTTTTGGATTTCCCTTGGGAATATATTTTTTTCCGGGATAATAAGTACCCTATTATTTATTCCGGACTTCTAACTTCACGTCTGCAAAATTTCAAAGCAATCGGTTTAGTAATTACTGCGGAACAAACAAACAAACTCACTTTCCGATTTATAATATTAGTAAGGTTACGTACATATTAATCTAACTCGTAACTAACGATATATGATTGATGTATAAATGAGTACAGTGTAATCACTATCAGTCACTATAATTTGTGCAAGGCGACGGAAAAGTGCTGATCTATGTAATGTGCGCACCATGTACGATAGCTGACTCATACATCTAGTATTGCATACAATCAATTGTTTTGTAACTGAACAGATATCTGTGCTGAGGAGTTTGTTCCGCCACTTCTTCCCAGCGAAAGCACTAGGAGTGGCGAACGACGGGCGTTTTTGGAGACTGTCTTTTGTTATTCTGACGTTCGAGTCGCTAAACTTAAGTGGCAGTGGGCAGGGCACATTTCTCGTAGAACCGATGGCCGATGGGGCAGTAAGGTTCTGGAGTGTCGACCACGTACTAGAAGACGCAGCGTAGGGAGGCCCCCACAAGGTGGACTGATGACCTAGTGAAGGTCGCGGGAAGCCGATGGATGCGGGCAGCACAAGACCGGTCAGCGTGAAAAGCCTTGGGGAGGCCTTTGTCCAGCAGTGGACATCCTTAGGCTGAAGAAGAAGAAGAAGACGTTCAAGAAGTGCTTATTTAAGTAATATTGACGTAGAAGACTGGGGTCTTCGCATCCGAAACTTTTCAGCTTTGAAGTCTGGGGACTTCAAAGCTGAAAAAGTTTCGGATGCGACTGGAATGAATGCTGAGATGATGATTGACGTTCAAGAAGTGCTGAGCCTGGAGCACAGGCGAGGAGTATGTAGCCTATCAGTGTTCTATAGGACGACTTTTGGAGAGAAAATACGTCAATTTCGTCCGTAATCTGCCACGCGGGCCCACTGCGGGTTGGTGATAGATGTCACATGTTCACGTGACACGCTCAAAAAACAGTGACAATGAAATAATTTATACAAAATAAAGTTCGAATCTATTATTTACAACTTGAACCTAAGTCCTATTGGATACCACTAAGTTACCACCCACCAGACAAAGCCTTGCCGCCAAGCGATTTGTCGTGTTCCGGCATGATGTCTGGTGAAGCCGTACGGAGGACGGGTCTGAGCAGTTGTGTTGCGATGTGTGCCGGGTACGATGCGCTTAATGTTGTTGTGTTGGGAGTTTTGTTGTGGAGGGTCTTCAGATCAATCTCCCCTTCGCGCAGCATCGTTGGTCGTGTTGTTGGGCGCTCAACTGCCGTCTTCCTTCCTATTCGCTCAGTTTTTCTGAGTAAATACGCTCTTAATAAACTAGCGCGCTTTACCATCAACGATCGCATCACTGCTTACCATCAGGCGGGATTGCGGTCAAGCGCTAGTTTATAATTATTAAAAAAAAAACTGTTACCAAGCTAAAATGGAAGAGAGTGTAATACATCTTTGATACCGACTTCAATAAACTGTGATACCGCATTATTAATCATCTGGTGGAGCGAGGGTGATATTGATATTAGCTTATCTTCAAGGAAAGTTGACTTACACTACCGGTAGATGGCACTTAAAATCTTAGAGAGTAGAATTTGGATTCATTGGCCATGGACGTACCCAGCTTATGGTGCGGCGGAGGGCAAGTCAATCGCACACGGTTCTCTAGCAATTACACCGTAAATTCTGTTAGTGTCTATTACGTGGTTTATTAAAAAGTTACAGATAAGTCCTGTTTTATACTTTGTTTAGTAAGTAGGGGTAGTAGTTTATACATGTTCTGAGAGATTTACATGGGGGCGCGGACGCCCGTGTCATTGGCACATATTTCGTTATTCAAAAACTAAACTAGACTTAAGTTCAATGCCTCTTATTGACACAAGGTTATAAAAAAGTAACAATCGCAGGTATTGTGAAACTTGTAGACAAGTCTAATCAAAAGTTTTAAAAACTCGACAACTATCGCCGTGACAAAAAAATCAGCAAACTGAGACACAATTTCTTTGTCGTTTTGAAAAGTATTTAGGTACGGAGGACGGGTCTGAGCAGTTGTGTTATGATGTGTGCCGGGTACGATGCGCCAAATGTTGTTGTGTCGGGGGTTTGCTTGTGGAGGCCGCGTTCGCTACCGTTACACCACAGAGGCAGTCAACTACTCTCAAAAAGATATTCCGTATTTAAAAGGTGAAACGAAACCCTATTCAGGAGACTTTGCTGTACGTCTGTCCCTCTGTCTGTCACCAGGCCTCGTGAAGTTCGATTATGTATTTTTGTTGCCGCTATAACAATAAGTACTTAAAACATTTAAGGGGGCTCCTATACAACAAACGTGATTTTTTTCCGTTTGTGAAGATGATGCTAACTGCTGGAACACTTCGTACACGGTTCCGACTCGCACTTGACCATTTTTTCTTTATTCTATCCATTCGTGTCTCTCTCTCTCTGCAGTCGGTCCCTCATATCTAAGGATCGTGGTCAGCATTGGGGCAGCATTTCGAATGGATGATCTGCCTCAATCGGTTTCGATCCAGCGTCTCTCACCACCGCGTAGAATTTAGAAGACGATGAGTCCTTGATTTGATCGGTCCATCTGGTTGGTGAACGACCATTTCACAATCCATTCGTGTAACACCACACATTTCTCTTACCATTCTCTTATCATCATCATCAGCCTCTACTCGTCCACTGCTGGTCAGCATCCTCTTTCATGGCACGCCAACAAGCTCGATCCTGAGCAGTTCTTCGCCAGCCTTCCCCATTCTCATCTCAGCTGCATGCAATCGGTGGTAGGCCATAAGATCGGCCGCCGGCAGAAGTTACCACCCACCAGACAAAGTCTTGCCGCCAAGCGATTTGTCGTGTTCCGGCATGATGTCGGGTGAAGCAGTACTGAGGACGGGTCTGAGCAGTTGTGTTGCGATGTGTGCCGGGTACGATGCGCCTAATGTTGTTGTGTTGGGAGTTTGATAGTGGAGGGTCTTCAGATCAATCTCACTTTGGCGCAGCATCGTTGGTCGTGTACCATCAGGCTGAATTGCGGTCAAGCGCTACTTTATAATTATTAAAAAAAAATCGCCTTTCATTCATCCCTTTTGTAGCCCAACATTCTGATCCTTACAAGACAACAGGTCTGATCAAGGTTTTATATATCTTCCCCTTAAATTTAAGGGAATTCTTTTTCCACGCGCACTAAATAAATATATTTCACATCTGTAGGTATTCATCATGCTTCGCTTCTCCACGTGCTGACAAATTAACATCGTAATCAAAACGACAGGGTGGGGCGAAGGTAATAAATAAACGTCGAAAAATATCTGATACAGCCCGCTTATTCCAACCCTACCAACCCCTGTATACATTGAATTATTGATAAGGGAGACAGTGGAAGCCGTTTAAAAATGCCTTCTGATGTCATAAAAAATTTAAAAAGAAAAAAGGTTTTCTAATTTCGAATGAGCAGCGTTGGCTTAGTGGTATCGGTCGCGACTTAAATGTTGTAGGTCGTAGGTTCCCCACCACTGCGTCCAATGCGGGGAGGACACAGCGCAGCACACGCTCTCCGAGTGTGTAGCTTGGAAGGAGCAGCGCCGTGTCCTCACAAATGAAGTAGGAGGCGACCTGACGCTGCCGGCAGTAGTGCGGAGGATGGTCGGTAGCGCAGAGTTGTGGGACGCAGTGGTGACCTTCTGCGAGGACGTGATGTCGCAGAAGGAAGCTGCGGAACGGGAGAGGGAGATCTTAACTCCCTTCTCGGGCTGCAGAAGATACACCGGGTGCCGAAGAAGGGCGAATAACGCCCTCTTCCGCCCCCCATGAATGGGTCCAGGGGCGAGGGACATGGGGAAGTCCCGGCTCCCTATTCGATGGACCCCGAGGCGTAGGCGCGCGCGAGTGTCGGCGCGCGCCTCTGAGGCAATGCACGGGGTAGTTTAATAACCCACCGATTTTATGGTTTTGATCGAATTTGGACTGCTTACTTTAATGTTTTAATTGTTTTTGATAAACCTACCATTCAAAGGGACATTATCCATTTTTGGAATATCTATATGAATACCAGAGGGACAATTCCTGTTATATTATGAACGTTTAAAAGTAATTAGACTTAATTTCCTTTTTATGGCTCTGCTGGTTTATTGGCACGGGTAGCTGACATGTTGTAAATAATTTAATGAAATGTTCTCTGTCTTGTTATGTTAGTTTATTTACATGATTGTGGACTGTAAATCCATAGGTCGCTGGTTCAAATCCGGCTCGAAGGACCAAAAATATGTATGCTGCTGAATGGTTCGCACACACCTTGCTAATGATAGCCAAAGATGATGCTTTATTGAATACTAGCTTTCCACCCGCGTGGACTTCGATTATATCGCGCTTTTTGGATTTCCCTTGGGAATATATTTTTTTCCGGGATAATAAGTACCCTATTATTTATTCCGGACTTCTAACTTCACGTCTGCAAAATTTCAAAGCAATCGGTTTAGTAGTTACTGCGGAACAAACAAACAAACTCACTTTCCGATTTATAATATTAGTAAGGTTACGTACATACTAATCTAACTCGTAACTAACGATATATGATTGATGTATAAATGAGTACAGTTTAATAACTATCAGTCACTATAATTTATGCAAGGCGACGGAAAAGTGCTGATCTATGTAATGTGCGCGCCATGTGCGATAGCTGATTCATACATCTAGTATTGCATACAATCAATTGTTTTGTAACTGAACAGATATTTGTGCTGTTGAGGAGTTTGTTCCTCCACTTCTTCCCAGCGAAAGCACTAGGAAGTAGGTTAAAGTTTCTTGGTGATAGGCCATAACATCGGCCGACAGCAGAAGTTAAAGTTACCACCCACCAGACAAAGTATTGCCGCCAAGCGATTTGTCGTGTTCCGGCGGCATGATGTCTGGTGAAGCCGTACGGTGGACGGGTCTGAGCAGTTGTGTTGCGATGTGTGCCGGGTACGGTGCGCCTAATGTTGTTGTGTTGGGAGTTTGGTCGTGGAGGGTCTCCAGATCAATCTCCCTTTGGCGCAGCATCGTTGGTCGTGTTGTTGGGCGCTCAACTGCCGTCTTCCTTCCTATTCGCTCAGTTTTTCTGAGTGAATAGGCTCTTAATAAACTAGCGCACTTTACCATCAACGATCGCATCACTGCTTACCATCAGGCGAGATTGCAGTCAAGCGCTAGTTTATAATTATTAAAAAAAAAACTGTTACCAAGCTAAAATGGAAGAGAGTGTAATACATTTTTGATGCCGACTTCAATAAACTGTGATACCACATTATTAATCATATGGTGGGGCAAGGGTGATATTAATATTAGCTTATCTTCAAGGAAAGTTGACTTACATTACCGGTAGATGGCGCTTAAAATCTTAGAGAGTAGAATTTGGGTTCATTGGCCATGGACGTACCCAGCTTCTGGCGCGGCGGAGGGCAAGTCAATCGCACACGGTTCTTTAGCAATTACACCGTAAATTCTGTTAGTGTCTACTACGTTGTTTATTAAAAAGTTACAGATAAGTCCTGTTTTATACTTTGTTTAGTAAGTAGGGGTAGTAGTTTATACATGTTCTGAGAGATTTTCAGGGGGCGCGGACGCCCGTGTCATTGGCACATATTTCGTAATTCAAAAACTAAACTAGACTTAAGTTCAATGCCTCTTATTGACACAAGGTTATAAAAAAGTAACAATCGCAGGTATTGTGAAACTTGTAGACAAGTCTAATCAAAAGTTTTAAAAACTCGACAACTATCGCCGTGACAAAAAAATCAGCAAACTGAGACACAATTTCTTTGTCGTTTTGAAAAGTATTTAGGTACGGAGGACGGGTCTGAGCAGTTGTGTTATGATGTGTGCCGGGTACGATGCGCCAAATGTTGTTGTGTCGGGGGTTTGCTTGTGGAGGGTCTCCAGACCAATCTCCCTCTGGCGTAGTATCATTAGTAGTGTTTTTGGCTTAACATTGCATCACCTCGCTCAACCGCCGTCTTCCTTCCTATTCACTCATATTTTTCGAGTGCATAGGCTTAATAAACTAGCGCACTTTACCATCAACCATTGCATCACTGCTTACCATCAGGCGGGATTGCGGTCAAGCACTAGTTTATAATTATTAAAAAAAAAAACAAATGACTTCTGTCGCTCTGGGCGGAGCGGAAGGGCGTGTCAGACTTTTACTTACTAAAACCCACCCGTGTTTCTTCACTTGCCTGTGCGACGGCCAGGGCCACGGTGTCTTTTTTAACCAACCCGCAACCCTGACCCAGGAGGCATCAGTCTTCGTGTTCGGTATTTAACTGAGACGTTATTCCCGTCTGCTTACAATTTAAGTTTCTTCAAACACTAGGGCTTCTAATAAACTATTGCGATTTACCGTCAACGATTACATCACTGCTTACGCTCAAGCGGGATCGCGTCCAAGCTAAGTTTATACCATTAACAAAAAAAAAACACTTTTATAACTGGCAACACAGAACTAAACTGTATCAGAGTGATTCAAATTTCGAATTTTAATTTGAACTGCGGAGTAATTGTATAACGCACTACCAGTAGGAAAGGTTAAAACTTTGGCAGATCAACAGCATTCATTGCGTTATTAACGCTGCAGAGCGGAGATATTTTATTAACAAATGAAGCAATAGATTAGCAATATCCTTTAAAGTGTTTTTGATTCTGTTTGACGTAAAGCGGTGCTGTTTCCACTCCGGTGCACTGACTCTGGCACACATTTAGATGGCCAGCGAGCGCCGCAACGCAATGCAAAGCAAAAAAATCCTTTCAGATCACTTTTGTACATTTTTCACGATCCATTGCACACTACGTGCGGACCGCTAGCGTTGCGATGTATACAGGTTTGTAGGGAGATTGATATCCCTGTTTTGCGGGGATGATACCTAAACCAATTCTTATTTTTTTGTGCTTTGCAATTTTTTGCGTCATGTTTTCCTCTGATAAACGTATTTCTTTCTTTCTATCAAAATGACCATACATTCTAATTTTAAACCTACCTAAATATTATGTAACTCAAATAATCTACATTTTTTTTATTTCATGTTCTATAGTGAAACGTATTCTGTGTAAGTTGACAATTTGTTACAAAAAAGTTCTTAATGCGTTTACAGTTGCAAAGGAATTTGAGCTCTGTTAAGTATGAAATTTAGTCCGTTTTTAAATAACTTGAGATTTATATCAAACTCTTCTCTAATATAGTGTGGAAATTGTTGCGACTGTTTCATACAAAATATTGCAGTACAAATTAAAATTACCCCCAAAAAAATTCAACACAGGGAATTAAAAAAAAAATCTATGCCCCACATTAGTAATTACTCCTGTAAAACTGTTAGACTCACAAGCACAAACAGCTAGACTCGGAACAGACTGGAGTTCTGCCTGGCTTGGGCAGAGGTGTCTTCATGATGGTAATCTCTTGCATCCGGCCCCAGCAGAAGCCATGCCATGGAGCGAGAGGCCATGGTTAGTCAACATCTCCTTTTGCGAAGCAGTAATGCTTGCGAAGAAGGAGACAGAGCACGTGACGGTTTGTGGACTGCGAGCAATTTGTTGCTGGGTGCCTGATAAGGACCAGGCCCGGGTAGACGGCGCCTTATGGTCCATGTGCATCTCAAAGAGGTGTCAGCGCAAACTGACGGAATTCGCTAGAACCGATAACAGTCAGGGTCACGGAATGATCAAGACCCAAGAGGTCGTGATCTAGTGAAAGTAGTAAGAAAGTATTTACAGAAAATGAAATTTTATAGAGTCAACATGTGCAATGAGCCACACAAAATAACCATGATTCAAATAATTTTACAATTTTTACTAATGCATATAATTATATATATACATAACTATATATGTTATTATATCTTTTTGCAAATATTGCGTCAAAACCCTACAAATATATTTTACCATATTTTGTAATAATTTTCAGAATAAATAATAAAAAGACTACGATTTTATTTATCATTTTGAAACAAATCAAAAGTGACAATAACAAAGCGAGTGAAGTGATCTTTAAATATAGTAGGAGTATTTAACTATTTTAGTGCCTAAAAATTATGTAAAAAGATAGTGCTAAATGTCTGAGGGGCCGTCTCGACTACCGTCTGTGCTGACCCCAAAATGCAAGCCGCACGAGATGTGGGCCGCGATGACTAGGTCCATTGAAATTCTGGTCGCCTTCTTCGAGTATTATGCACAGAGGTAAGATTAGTACTAAGTTTTTTCTTATAATTATGTATTATGTCCAATCCAACTAGGTAGGTCCAACTTCGAGAAAGAGGTGTCTCGTCGAATCCAGCTCGGCTGGGCAGCGTTCGGGAAGCTACGCTACATCTTCTCGTCGTCCAGGATACCACAGTATCTCAAGACTAAAGTCTGACCATTGTGTGTTTTCAGTGAAGACTTAAGGGTCAGAGTTACACAAAGAGCGATGGAAAGAGCTATGCTCGGAGTTTCTTTGCGCGATTGAATCAGAAGAACCAAAGTCACCGACATAGCTCTTCGAGTCGCTACAATTAAGTGGCAGTGGGCAGGACACATTGCTCGTAGAACCGATGGCCGATGGAACAGTAAGGTTCTGGAGTGGCGGCCATGTACCTACCGGAAGACGCAGCGTAGGGAGCCCCCAACAAGTTGGACTGATGACCTGGTGAAGGTCGCGGGAAGCCATCGTGGAAAGTCTTGGGATAGGCCTTTGTCCAGCAGTGGACCTCTATAGGTCGTAGAAGAAGAAAAAGCGTCCAAAGACCTTTGATAGATTTTAGTAGCTTGATTTGTGCTCTCGTATGTACATTACATTACAATAGTATACAGTATGTTAAGAAAACCCTGTCCGACCCGTGAAGGTGTTGTTAGGTATCGATAACTGATTCTACTAATGCGTACAAAACCGGGCTAAACTTAAAAAAAAATCCCCCTAAAAAATAAATATTATTTCGCAAAAAGAGGTAACTTATTAAATATGCGTTAACCACCCTGCGCCTGCCGCCCGCGGGCGACGGGCGGCAGGGCACGCGGCACGTGGTTGCATCCCTATATTCGCTCATAATAATACCGGGGTTGTCACTTTTTAAAAATTACCAAATTTCGGGGAAGTTGGAATTAATTCGCGGGAAAAAAAGATTATTTCAAAATTCATTTGTATTGGTACTGTGGAGGCATGAGGAACAGGGAGTAAAGTTCACTCATCCTCCGTAGAAAAGGGAGGATCCTCCGACCAGACGGGTCTTATGTCTGGTGGGCCACTTGCCCGATGGTTGAAATTGGCAAGTTGTATGTGTGCTAATTGCATGGTAAACTCTGATTGCGAGATGTAGAATTCGTGTGACGTCAGTATGACGCGTCGTTCATTTTTGTGGCGTTTGTAGGTACTGCTACATCACTCCCCTCCGAAGATTGGAGGTTGATAGTGTTCCGACTTATATCTTGCGATGCTTGTGGTTGTGCTGCGCCTGTGCCTGTGCTGCGCCTGTACTTGTGCCTGTGCTGCGCCTGTGCCTGAGCCTGTGCCTGTGCCTGTGCCTGAGCCTGTGCCTGTGCCTGTGCCTGAGCCTGTGCCTGTGCCTGAGCCTGTGCCTGAGCCTGTGCCTGCGCCGAGGTTGCTGATGAGGCTGAGAGTGATGACCAGGTATGCGCGGTCGCTGCATACTCGTGGTCAGTATACTCCTTGAAGCCGTGGCGCCGATGAAGCTTGCGGGAGTGATGATGATGACGTCACGCTGAAGTCGATCACGTCGGCGTCACCAATGTGGAGGCATGAGGAACAGGGAGTAAAGTTCACTCATCCTCCGTAGAAAAGGGAGGATCCTCCGACCAGACGGGTCTTATGTCTGGTGGGCCACTTGCCCGATGGTTGAAATTGGCAAGTTGTATGTGTGCTAATTGCATGGTAAACTCTGATTGCGAGATGTAGAATTCGTGTGACGTCAGTATGACGCGTCGTTCATTTTTGTGGCGTTTGTAGGTACTGCTACAGTACTATGATGATTACGTAAAATTTTATATTATATTTGGTCATGTGTTTACCTAACCTTTATTATTCTTATGGGTCGGACAGGGTTTTCTTAACATACTGTATACATAGCATTACTATAATAATTTTTATTTGCCTCATAGCAGGGGAAAATGACGTATAATGGACGTAATTAATACAATTTCATCCAAACGATACGAATTTACTGAATTGTGCGGCTCAACACGACAATCAACTAATGACCCTATTTGTGACATTAATTCTTGACATCATCTGTGTTTTTACTACGTCAATAGCATTTAATGTTGATGTCATACATCATTCGAATAAAGAGGGTTTTGTGGTATACAACAGCTGCACGGAACGACGGGCTCGATGAAACTACAAACTCCATGACATTTTGAAACAATGGCACTGATTCTCTTGTCCACAACCTGAACTAATTTAAGAAAGAAAAAGTTAAGTACATCTTTTTCTTTCTTTTTCATTAAGAAAAGGATAGAAGATAACATATTAGTTTAATCCTGTCAAATTCCTCGAGCGTAGAGTAGCCAGCCTTTCGGTCTTCTATAGGATGCATTCTGGTGAGTGTGCAAGGGAATTGCATGATTTAATTCCCCCATCTCCGTTCCATCATCGGACGACCTGTCGTTCGGCGAGTTTCCACCCTTACGTTGTTAACGCCACTACGATCCGGACGAAGCGTTTCGCTTCTTCTTGTATACGGCGTACATCGAGGGACTGGAACAATTTGCTGGAGGCGGTGTTACCGTCACACTACAATTTGAGTCTCTTCAAGGCTAGAGTGAATAGGCTCTTAATAAACTAGCGCGCTTTACGATCAACTATCGCATCACTGCTTACCATCAGGCGGGATTGCGGTCAAGCGCTAGTTTATATTTAATAAAATAAGAAAAAATAGTAGACGCGATTATAAACATGGCGACCAAAAATAAGTCAATTTAAGTAAGGAGCGGACTAATTTGACAGGATTTTGGATGAAAAAAAAAATATAAATGTGGACCATTTATATATTTTTTTTTTACCTCCACTCTTAATTAATGGCCTCTGTGGAATAGGTACCACAATTTTGCCAATAACACGTTTAACAAATTATAAAAATTCTTTCAAAATTTTATTTCACAATAATGGTGGATATCTCCAATGACTGTTGAAAAAGACGGCCGCGTGAACCGTCTATGAGGCAGATTTGAAGCAAAGCCATCTTTATGAATTATTTACTGAATGCACTTTTTACTAAGTACATAAATCACGTGTTTTTATTTAGTAAACGATAAATAATTTTCAAAGTTCAATGAAAAATACGCGTGACACTCAGCTTTCCCGTCAAAACAAAAATCAGCCTGAGCTGTAACTGTCCCTTTCGCACTTTACGGGGAGAGTTTGGAAGCGGCGCGACGGCAATATTTTCTTAAAATACCTATTTTTCTAATTCCTCGGCACTAGAGTCCCCTCTTAAGAGCATTTAGTACGCACAATTGGCAACGTCGCATTTTAGTGTCATATTTCGTGATTTCAATAATTAAAGTGGAGCTATATATTTAAAAGTAGCTTTCCGCCCGCGGCTTAGCTCGCGTGGAGATCGGTTATATCGCGCTTTTAGATTTCCCTCGAGAATTTAATTTTTTTCCGGGATAAAAAAGTACCCTATTATTTAATCCGGACTTCTAACTTTACGTCTACAAAATTTGAAAACAATCGGCTTAGTAGTTACGGCGTGAAAGCGGAACAAACAAACATACAAACTCACTTTCCGATCTATAATATTAGGATATTTGGTGTACACATACAAATATTCCAGTAATCTCCCTTGGGAACTTGATGTTTTTTTAGGACCAAAAGTAGCCTATGTTACTCTCCATCTTTTCAACTAACTGTATGCTAAAAATCAGGTCGATTGATTGCTTAGCTACGGCGTGAAGGAAGGACAAACAAACAAACAAACACACTTTCAGATTTATAATATTAGTATGGATGAGTTCTTCACTTTTTAGAATTAGGTGAATCTATATTAATATATAAAGCTGAAGAGTTTGTTTGTTTGAACGCGCTAATATCAGGAACTACTGATCCGATTTGAAAAATTCTAAAAACCTTTACTCGTCCACTGCTGGACATAGGCCTCTTCCATGGCAAGCCAACAAGCTCGATCCTGAGGAGTTCTCCGCCAGCCACTACCAGCCACCTTTGTGATGTCGTCGCTCCATCTCGCCCAAGGCCGTCCTACGCTACATTTGCCGAGACGCGCTCTTCACTCGAGGGCTCGAGGATTAGTATAGATTTAAAAAAAAATCTTTTTTCAGTAATACCGTTGAAACAAAAAAGTTAATATCAACTATCTACTTACAGCAATATCCATTCACAGAACAAACGGAAAATTCATAAGACAATTATTATGAAATAAGGCGGTATTTCAAAATAATAGTACCTACCCTATTCTGATAAATAGGTGGTGACTTATTTACGAAGTACGATGGTATTATATTTTCACAGAATAAAACCATTATAGAATAAGTCTCTTATTAAACTTTCGCAGAACAATAAAATTATACAATAAGCGTCTTATTTTAAAACCCAATTTATGTGTTAACTTTAAAACAGGACTTAATACTCGGTTCAGAAGTAGTGGTGGAACCTCCGTCCGAGAGAAAAATCCTTTAAATGGATTCGGGTATTACAGAATAAGGTCGTCTGTCCATTGTAACTTTCTTTATATAATTATAAACTAATGCTTGACTTCAATCCCGTTTGATGGTAAGCAGTTATATAATCGTTGATGACGACACCGGCCGCGGTAGTTGCGTCGAGCTCGAGCGACGAGTATTTCTCTCCGCCGACGTCGCCAACACCTGTACGTCGGCAGGGGAGAGGCCGGCCACCGAAGAGCTTGGGACTTAGGGGCCGTCCGGCCCCGAGCCGGGTCCCCGCTGCCGGTGGTTGTGTGCAGCGCATGAGATGGACTCAGACAATGAATGAGAACGTCATGCGCGCATATTACGGGGCTACAGAGGGGGGAAACAACCAACCAACCAAGCGCGCTTATTTATTAAAAGCCTATACAGTCAAAAAAAAACTGAGTGAATAGGAACGAAGACGACAGTTAAGTGAGATGATACAATGTTGAACCCAACAACACGATCAACGATGCTGCATCAGAGGGAGATTACTCTGGAGACCCTCCACGACCAAACTCTTGACACAGCAACATTAGGCGCATCGTACCCGGCACACATCGCAACACGACTGCTCAGACTTGTCCTCCGTACGGCTTCACCAGACATCATGTCGGAACACGACAAATCGCTTGGCGGCAAGACTAATTCTCATCTTAAGAGGGGACTCTTGTGGTGCTTTCTCCATACAAACGTATTCCGCTATTTTCCTCGTGGATAACTCTTGTAGAGCAATCATTTCTTTTTTCTACGATTTTAAACCGTGATTAAATGTGCCCCTATCATTTGATTTTTTCAGAAACTTAATTAATAAAAGAAATTATGATACTTCAAAATCCCGAAAAATAACCCATTTTTACCGCGATCTTCAGACGACTATTACACAAATGTGATAAGTTTTTGACAAAATAGAAAATAATAGAAGCATAGGTATACTTTTCCTCTAAATTTTGATATAAAAATTATTGAGATCAGTCGTGTTTTGAAAAAGAAGACAGCGGAATACGAAACGTCTTTTGGTCAACATTTTTGTAGGTAAAATCAGCCTGAGCTGCAACTGTCCTTTTCACACTTTACCGGGAGAGGTTGGAAGCAGAGCGACAGCAATAGTTGCTTCAAATACCTATTTTCCAAATTCCTCGTCACTAGAGTCCCCTCTTAATTTGACAGGACTAGACTAATATTTATCTTCCGTCCTTTTCTTAACAAAAGAGAAAGAAAAGGATGCACTGTCCTTAAATTTAGTCTAGTGTTTGATTGTTAGCAACATACATAAAGTACATTAGATATACAGTATGTTAAGAAAACCCTGTCCGACCCGTGAAGGTGTTGTTAGGTATCTATAACTGATTCTACTAATGCATACAAAACCGGGCTAAACTTAAAAAAAAAACCTTCTAAAAAAATAAATATTATTTCGCAAAAAGAGGTAACTTAATAAACGTGCGTTAACCACCCTTGCGCGCCGCGCCGCGGGGGAAGGGCGGCAGGGCACGCGGCACGTGGTCGCATCGCTATTCGCTCACAATAATACCGGTGTTGTCACTTTTTTTAAATTTACGAAATTTCGGGGAAGTTGGAATTAATTCGCGGGAATTAAAGATTATTTCAAAATTCATTTGTATTGGTACTATGATGATTACGTAAAATTTTACAATATATTTGGTCATGTATTTACCTAACCTTTATTATCTTTATGGGTCGGACAGGGTTTTCTTAACATACTGTATAGGCATGTGTATTATTGAAGTCAATAACAAAAAAACCCCGCAAGCAAAGTTAATAATATTTTTATGGGGACATCACACAAGCGTCTACTGCCTAATAAGAATACTCGGGAAAATCGGTGTACAGTCACCGAAAGAGAAAAGTAGGTAACTAGTTTTTTTTTTAGATGAGAAATCATCAAATGACCTCTCCTGCTCTGGGTGGAGCGGAAGGGTATGTCAGACTTTTACTGACTAAAACCCACCCGTATTTCCGCCAGGGCCACGATTTCTTTTTTAACCAACCCGCAACCCTGACCCAGGAGGCATCGGTCCTCGTGGACCCCATCACGATGTGCTGACATCTCATCGCAGGCCCGCGCCTACGGTGGCTGGGAGTTAGGTGTCGTCTCCCGACCAGGGCGTCTCCTGCAGCGGCTAGTGGTGTGAGGGCGCTGGGATTCCCGTTGACTCACGCGCTCCGCCTCCTCCTTTGCTATCAGGCGCGATCGCGGTCAACCACTAGTTAATAATGTTAAAAAAGAAATTCAAAATGGTGACCACTCACATTCACCACATGAACGCCTTTCCGCTCCTGCACAACGCCTTCGCTACGCTCCAGTGAACAAACACCCTAGTGCCGCCATATTGGCAAGAATTTCCATTTTTTTTAATATTTATAGACTAGTGCTTGCAATCCCACGTGATGGCAAACAACGATGTAATCGTTGATGGTAAAGCGCGTTAGTTTATTAAAAGCCTATAAGCCCACTCAAAACAAAAAACTGAGTGAATAGGAAGGAAGACGGCAGTTGAGCGAGGTGATGCAATGTTAAACCCCACTATACGACCAACGATCCTGCGCCAGGGGGAGATTGATCTGGAGATCCTTCATGACCAAACTCCCGACACAACAACATTTGGTGCATTATACCCGGCACACTTCGCAACGCAATTGCTCAGACGCGTCCTCCGTAAGGTTTCATCAGACATCATGCTGGAATACGACGAACCGCTTGGCGGGCGGCAAGACTTTGTCTGGTGGGTGGTAAATTCTGCCGGCAGCCGATATTATGGCCTGCCACCACGCAAAACTTTGGTACTTATAAATAAAGCTATCTTCTTTTCTTTACTGAGCGCATTGGAAATACCGAATATTATATTTATCGGATTGTGTTTAAATCGTCTTATCTGTGATTTGTCTCAACCAACAATAACAGCGCTTTAAATTGGTGTTACGAGTTTCAAAACTACTCTAAGTGGTGTTCAAGATTTACATAATCAGCCTCTCTGTAATAGGGATGTATCCAAGGTATGAAAATCAAAAAAATAATTAGTCCGTCTTATAGATAATAAAAAAAATTAAGAGCCGTCTTTTTTATTTTGTCGTAATTACCAAAAACTACTGAGATATAGCGTATTAAAGTTACGGAGTGGGGGCTAATTACGTTACGCCGTGCTATATTTTGTACCACGGCGTGACGTCATGCGACATTTCAAATCAATATATCTTCATAAGTATTTGAATGAAAGAAAAATAAAAAATACGTATTTAATATTTTTTATAAATCTATCTGATGGACATTAAATTATTTTTTAGGATACAAGCCAATTCTCATTTTGAAATCGACAGCAGAAAATGATTCGTTTGGTCCTGTCAAATTAAATAAAAAAACAAAGAGAAACTAGTAATTTTCTGTGGTCTGTAGCATTGTACAAATGCCACACGTGTTCGCTATTGTGGCGTTGTACAAAGGCTACACATTTCCTCTTACGCGTCGATTGTAAATCAAGTCGACTATTAACCACACAGAGGAATGCGGACGTCACGGCGCGCGTCCCTGTGACCCTGACTCCCGCAGCGAGGGTGCCGACCCTGTTTCCATGAATATTCACCCCGGAACACATGTGCGTGGCCGGCGGTCAGCGTCCGTGGGAACCATACGAGTCGTCTAGCACGTGAAGACGGAACTGGCGCGCTTTTCTACATCAACCAATCATACGCCGCGGCCTGCCTCGATCAACGAATCAGCATCAAGAACGAAGCTGATTCGTTAGTGGTTACCCCACTATCATTTAGAGATAGTTAGTATAGAGATAGTTAGTATTTAAGTGAGTGCATAGCTTGTAAGAACATTATTATAACATTATTATTGTCATATTCTACATCATTGTACAACATCATTGTACAACGTCATTATTATATCCATTCCTGAATCACACTCTTGTATCGCGTCTTTTCACACGTCAAATACATTGTACTCTGTTACATTCGTGCAATACATAAAGTTCAATTTATCTGAGTTTCAATTACGCGACACGACCTACGCGCTACAGTGGTAGCGGTACCTACAAACGCCACAAAAATGAACGACGCGTCATACTGACGTCACACAAATTCTACATCTCGCAATCAGAGTTTACCGTGCAATTAGCATACATACAGCTTCCCAATTTCAACCATTGGGCAAGTGCCCGCCAGACATAACACCCGTCTGGTTGGAGGATCCTCCCTTTTCTATGGAGGATGAGTGAACTTTACTCCCTGTTCCTCATGCCTCCACAGATAGTTAGTATAGAGATAGTTAGTATTTAAGTGAGTGCATAGCTTGTAAGAACATTATTATAACATTATTATTGTCATATTCTACATCATTGTACAACATCATTGTACAACGTCATTATTATATCCATTCCTGAATCACACTCTTGTATCGCGTCTTTTCACACGTCAAATACATTGTACTCTGTTACATTCGTGCAATACATAAAGTTCAATTTATCTGAGTTTCAATTACGCGACACGACCTACGCGCTACAGGTCTATTTCAAAACTTCTGTTGAATGTAGAAGTGACGGAAAAAAGGGTGTACTCGATCCCCACGCTATCCAATAACAGAAATCAATATTTCACAAACTGTAGTACCGGACGGCTCGATAGATGGCGTTGGGATCGAGTTACATCTCGCTATGGTTTCGTTACCAGCAAGTAATATAATGCTGATCTTAACAAAACAAAATCTTCTGTCTCGCTCTGAGGTACTTCGTTTCAATCGAGTAACCAAAGTGTACATGGTCCTTACGAGCCGAAGGCGTTTTTGGAAGAGCACAAATATTAATTATCACTACTTGATACGAGGTGGCGCTAGTTGTCGGTTGGTCTGGGACTTAGAATAGTTGCTGTGTTGTGTTGTTGTTGTTTCTTAGAGTAGTTTGCTAAATTATACTTCATTGGACTTAGAAAATTCCGCATTTGTTGGGACTTAGAAAAATTACGCTGAACCGAACATATAAGTTTCCTGTCTTTTGAGACTTAGTGAATTTATCTTTCACTGGACTTAGAAAAATTCTTATTGATTGACACTTACAAAAATAGCGTTGAAAGTCAACATGGAAAAGGAATTGAGAAGGTTGAAGGATGTCAAAGGACAGATTGAGAAGGGCTATATCAACTTTAAAAAGTCTCCGAAAGACCGGATAAATTATAATTATGTGGATACACGTCTAGAGGTGTTAGAGACTCAATTCAAGAATTTTACGGTAAAATACGAAGTAGTAGTAGGCGAATGTGAAGGTGAAGAATTATATACATTCTTTCAGGAAGACATTTATGAAAAGGTGTATGAAACGTATTTAATGTACAAAGTTGAATTAAAAAATGCTCTGTCTCAATTAAAGGTTCACAGTTCCAATAAAGAAGTTTGCGATGTTTCATCTGATAGTGTGGTAAGATTGCCAAAAATAGTTTTACCTACTTTTAGCGGAAAATACACAGAGTGGTCATCCTTTCGAGACTTGTTCCTATCATTAGTCCATAATAATAAAAAACTTGACGACGTCCAACGTCTCCACTATTTAAAAACCCAGCTGTCAGGTGAAGCAGAACAACTTATAAGACATGTCCCTATAACTGATCTAAACTATAAGAAATGTTGGGAAATGTTAGAACATAGGTTTAATAATAAGAAATTTATGTCTACATGTATTTTAAACCGACTTTTTGGCCAACGTAATATTGGAAGCGAATCATCGAAGGCACTCAAAGATTTGCTTGACGTTACAAGTGATTGTTTGCATGAACTTACCAATATCGGGATTGATGTTAGCTCGTGGGATGTGATTATTGTTTATATTGCAAGTTTGAAGTTGGACGTAGAATCTAGGAAGCAGTGGGAACTGCATGTCAGCAAATCCTCCGACGATCTACCCTCTTTTAAACAGTTTTGCGAGTTTTTGGAGACGCGTTTTCGTGCCCTAGAATGTGTTGAGCCTAAACATACATCAAAAGGCGATAATAAGTCAACATCTCACGCTAAAGTAATGCATGGTACTATTAATGTTTCATGTCCACATTGTTTTGAAGGCCACAAGCTCAGCAGCTGTAAGAAGTTTAGTCAACTAGATATTGACGGACGTCGTGCCATTTCACGATCTTTGGGAGTCTGTTTTAATTGTTTGGGAAGTCATCATACTTCAAAATTTTGTCGTGTTCTTTCAAAATGCCGTATATGTCAGCGGAAGCATCATACGTTATTACACCCTAAGAACCCTGTTGGAGCCAGTGGGGCTGCTATATCAGTAGACCCTGTCACTCCACCTGAACGTACTTCAGAGCCAGTACATGATGTTAGTACAAATATAGCAACTCATTTTGTGAATGGACAAGCTCAGGGTCAAGTCTTGTTAACCACGGCTTTAGTAAAGGCCGAATCGCAAAATGGGTCCTCTCAAATTTTGAGAGCGTTGTTGGATCAAGGATCACAAGCATCCTTCATAACTGAGGCAGCAGCGCAATTACTTCGTTTAAAGAGAGTAGTTTCAAAGACTACTATTGCAGGTATAGGAGGTGGTAATAGCAACATCGTTTCTAAACATGTGGTGAATATTAATATACAATCGTTGCATGATCCCTCTTTTACCATGAAGGTTACTGCGCATGTACTAAGCTCACTGACCTCAGTTATGCCAGATACAGAGTTTGAACTTGAGGATTGGCCAGAAATTCACAGTATACGTCTGGCAGATCCAAAGTTCAACTGTCCTAATAAGATCGACATTTTATTAGGAGCCGAAACATATTGTCGTATTTTAAAGGAAGGTCTGATCAAGAGCCCAGCAGGCTCTCCGGTCGCACAAGACACGCATTTAGGTTGGATTGTGTCAGGCCATGTTAGTAAGGCAAACAAGTTGCTAAGCTCCCATAATACTGTGATCGCGATGCACACTCAAGTTGAAGAGAAAATTATCGACGAGGCTGAAAGAAATAAAAGTGATACAGTTTGTTCGCCCCACCACGCAGTGGTTAGACAAAATAAACCGACCACTAAAGTAAGAGTGGTTTATGACGCGTCATGTAAGGGGACAAACGGAGTTTCCTTAAATGACACCTTAATGGTAGGACCCACTCTTCAGGTTGATTTGAGACATATTGTCATGAGATGGCGACAACATCCAATTTGTCTGGTAGCCGACGCACATGAAAAGACTTTTCATGGAGGACAGCAACTGGTACTCAATTTTATACGCACCAAGTACTGGATTAGCCGCGCAAAAAATATGGTAAGAGATCATATACGTCGTTGTGTTCCCTGTATTCGATATGCAGCGACCACAAAACATCAGCTTATGGGAGAGCTTCCAGCTTGCAGAGTGACACCCAGTAAACCATTTCTTAACTCTGGTGTCGATTATGCGGGCCCCATTAACACAAGAATCTCTAAGGGTCGTGGACAACGGTTGTATAAACGATACATCTGTTTATTTGTGTGCATGGCCACGCGCTCAGTACACATCGAGGCAGTTTCAGATTTAATCACTGAGGGTTTCCTATCAGCTTTTAAACGGTTCGTTTCCAGGTGCAGCCAGTGTCGTCATATATGGAGCGATAATGGCACAAATTTTGTAGGCGCTGCCAAGGAGTTAAAGATCCTTTTCAACCAAGAGAGTTCAAGGTTTAAAGACATTGCAGCTGCTCTTGCAACCTCTCAGACCGAATGGCACTTTATCCCTCCCCACGCTCCAAATTTTGGTGGACTGTGGGAAGCAGGGGTGAAAAGTGTAAAGCACCATCTGAAGCGCGTCCTAGGTGACTCTACTTTGACGTTCGAGAAGCTGTCCACAGTCCTTTTTCAAATTGAGGCGTGCCTAAATTCAAGGCCCTTGTCTCAGGGTAGTAGTGATCCAGGGGACCCTGTTCCACTAACTCCTGGACATTTCTTGGTGGGTCATCTATTGGTAGTGGCCCCTGACTACAATTATGAAAATGCCACAGTTAGTACATTACGCAGATAGCAATTGGTACAACGTATTGTGCAGCACATCTGGCGTAGATGGAAACGGGAATATTCGACAAACTTCTTCCAAAGGCATAAATGGAATATTCGTAACCCTGACTTATATTATGTCTTTAATGTAGTTCACACTTTCGTGGTCCATGGTCATGAAAATGTTTTGCTTGTATGTTGTTATTTAAGCACTTTGTCAAACGATAAAGTTTTTTTTGTAGTTTTTATGTTTTGATCGAAGCCATATCTGTCCACTATATTGCAATTTGATGTAAGCAAGCTGTCCACTACTTAGAATTTGTCATAAATTATCCTACAGTCCATTGTTCTTGTTGTTTCTGAGTTTATTCATGGTGGGCGGTACGAAAAGGAAAATGTTCCTTTTGGTGGGCGGAATGTTGAATGTAGAAGTGACGGAAAAAAGGGTGTACTCGATCCCCACGCTATCCAATAACAGAAATCAATATTTCACAAACTGTAGTACCGGACGGCTCGATAGATGGCGTTGGGATCGAGTTACATCTCGCTATGGTTTCGTTACCAGCAAGTAATATAATGCTGATCTTAACAAAACAAAATCTTCTGTCTCGCTCTGAGGTACTTCGTTTCATTCGAGTAACCAAAGTGTACAACTTCAATATAAGACTGACGTAAATTGACGAGTTTTGTAAGAGAAATAGAGTTTTATACGCAGTTTGGATGAAGGAAACGTGGACCATTTATTTTTCTACTGTCCTAAATTACGCTTCTCCTTTTATGAAATTATTCCCCCTCATATTCCTCGTCCTTCCTAGGTCAACTGTCTACTTCCTTTTGTGTTTACACGTTTTATATTCAAACTATGCAAATTTATTGAAATTAATAAAATTAAGCTCTAAGTCTAAGCTGTAATTTTTTTTTTCTCGGGGGTCTGAGCAGTTGTGTTGCGATGTGTGCCGGGTACGATGCGCCTAATGTTGTTGTGTTGGGAGTTTGGTCGTGGAGGGTCTTCAGATCAATCTCCCTTTGGCGCAGCATCGTTGGTCGTGCTGTTGGGTTTAACATTGCATCACCTCGCTCAACCGCCGTCTTCCTTCCTATTCGCTCAGTTTTTCTGAGTGAATAGGCTCTTAATAAACTAGCACGCTTTACCATCAACGATCGCATCACTGCTTACCATCAGGCGGGAATGCGGTCAAGTGCTAGTTTATAATTATTAAAAAAAAAAAAAAAAACAAGAATTGAATTGAGTTTTTAAACTGTCTTTGGACTATATTAATTTGACAGGACTAAATTTTAATGTTATCTTCCATCCTTTTCTTAAAGAAGTATAAAGAACCACGCACCGAACTTAAAATTAGTTTAGTTCATGAACTAGAGAATCTACACCAATGGGTATTCTCAAACGTCATTTAATGCTAAACTAAAATCCAAAATCTCGACTCAAACGTCGTTTCTAGGTGATAGGATATAACTTCGGCTGCCGACAGAAGTTATCACCCACCAGACAAAGTCTTGCTGTCAAGCGATTCGTCGTGTTCTGGTGAAGCCGTACGGAGGATGGGTCTGAGCAGTTGTGTTGCGATGTGTGCCGGGTACGATGCGCCAAATGTAGTTATGTCGAATGTTTGGTCGTGGAGGGTTAATTTCACTCAGGCGCAGAATTATTGGTTGTATTGTTGGGTTTAAGATTGCATCATCTCACTCAACTGCCGTCTTTATTCATATTCACTTAGTTTTTTGAGTAAATAGGCTCTTAATGAACTAGCGCACTTTACCATCAACGATTGCATCACAGGGGGCCTAGTAGGTATGTGTTTTAATTACGAGACTCAAAGAGACTAAAAACAAAAAACAGATTTGCGGTGTGAATATATAAATCTCAGTTTTGAAGAATTGTGCTGTTTTTGCTAATAACATCATCGTTTTTTGTGTTTGTACTATCCAAAATACTTTGTGTCTTGGAGAGCCAGATAAGCATCGCTCGCAGTTGTCATTCGAATATTTATGACACGCCACGCCGTTCACGCCTGGTGTAAATTAGTTCACGCCTGATGTAAATTAGTTCACGCCTTGTGTAAATTAGTTCACGCCTAGTGTAAATCGAATGTTTAATCGCTATGTCTATGTTCGAGCCATTTACAACCTTGGTCCTAGAGATTCTCTTAGAGAGAAATTCAAAGAGGTGAACATTCTGACTGTAGCTTCACAATATATATTTGAAAATCTTATGTAAGTACATAAAAATATATCGAATTTTGAGAAAATAAGTGAAATTCATAATATAAATACCAGGAACAGACACAATCTTGCTGTACATCACCCTCGTCTCCACAGAGTAGGCAACTGGTTCATGGCTCAATGTATACACTTTTACAACAAGCTTCCCATGGACATTCGAAACTTACCCATTAAACGATTTAAAAACTACATAAAGGCCAAACTTTGCAAAAAGGGTTATTATAAAAAAAAAGCTTGGGACTGAGCTGCTCGCTCTGCTAAGCATTGTTACTAAGTGCGTAACAATGCATGCGTAATTATAACGTAATTTTTTTTTTATGTCTGGTCTTGAAAAAAAGACGATGATCCCTGAGTTTGTTTCGGCTATTTCTTCTCAGAGGTAGTCAGGAAATGGCTGATTCGTCTAGTTTAAAAAAGAAACATGATGTGTAAAAGTGATCAGTGATCCTACTTGCTTAATAAACTGTTTCATTTCATTTCATATGGACTGGTCCCATGATAAAGACATCAGGGTGTGATGGTGAAAGACCAGAGAAATCAAGGGGAACCTTCAAAAATCGTAAGGGCAACCAGTGCGTTTGTAAGTTTTTTCATTAAGTATTTTAGCGTCAGCATCCAGTCTAACCGGATGCAGCTGAACAGTACTTTACACAACTAAAAAGTGTAAAATAAAAACTTTTTTTACAAAAGAAAACAACCGACTTCCAATAAACACTATAAAGTGAAAAATAACTAATTTCGGAAGTCGGTGTCATAAACTAATATACAAAAACCAAAGACACCGACTTCCGAAATTAGTTATTTTTCACTTTGTAGTGTTTTTTGGAAGTCGGTTGTTTTTTTTTTTTTTTTTTGTAAAAAAAAGTTTTTATTAAGTGGCTTTTTGGTCATCAAATAAGCCAAACTACTGGAAGGTTCAACTTTTCTAATTCTCAGGATCAAATTATCAAAACCACTTCTAATTTCCTTACATTTTTGACAGGTACCTACTTGACTTTTGTATGTTGTCGATGTCGTCTTGAGATTTTGAACCTTGTAACATTATGAGAATTATCCTTTAAATGAAATAAAAAATCAAGATTAAGTGTTCACGTGACTAAATCATAAACTTTGAACGTTATATCTTAGAAACGTGACACTGACTGTGTTTAGAATTAAGATCTTTTCTGTTTACATTTATGAAAGCTATCGATTTATTTACGTCTGATATATGGCCGCCTTTTGAAGTGAAACTTCTTTACGCACGCTTGACTTGGGGAGTAAGCTGGCGAACGCGTGACGTAAGCGTTACGAAAAGTGATCGGGCAAGACGAACGGAAGTTAAGTGGGGGATATAAGCACAGAGGCGCCCGTGGCGCGAGCTTGGTACTACAAGGCCTACGAGTTTTTTTTTTTTTTTTCAATAAAAATAGAAGATCTATGCAAAAATATTAATTTACCAATGAAACCATGAAATAAATTTAAATATTTATAGAAAATTAATATATGTGTCGCAGATAGCGACGGCAGAGCGGTAGGGTCGACAGCATCTTGGTTTGGTGGTACAGGTTCCATTTCGCAGGTGAGTTTTGAATTGAAGCACGACGTGTAGATATACCCTCCAATCTTCATAATAACAATTTGAATAGGCAAACCGACAGTTTCGGTTCGGAGATGTGCCTTGGTCCGCGTCTCGATGCAAAGTCACCGTTCGACGAACCCCACTTTCCAAAGCGACTCTGTCCATGTGCCGCCATCACAAAATGACGTCACAAGCGTTCGCCCCTCTACTACGTAAATCAAATTAGCAACTTCTATTAAAATTATATCGACGATCTCCGACACGGCCAGCCTGACGATTTGCACGTCCTCGTGCATCATCATCATCATCATCCCAGCGCCAATCCAAGTCGCATCTGAAGCTCCCTCAGCCCCGGAGTCCGGGATCCGCTTCACGAGGCCAACCGCCGATTCCGGCCAAACTTCGATATTTTCCGTTGCACGTCCTCGTGCATGTCTGTAACAAATTTAAAAAAAAAACACAGAAAACCGACTTTGAAGAATTTTTTGAGAGCTCGGCCAACCTGACCATCACACGTCATGTTTAGTTACATTGACTATTAGAAAACCAAACTTAATTATTTTAACAACTTAAACACAAAAGCTTCCTTCAAGCCTCATAATTATCAAAATTCAAAAAGAAAACAAAAGGTTCCTCCAAGCCTCATAATTATCAAATCAAAATCATAATCATCAAAAAGAAAACACATCATGGTTCGCTACCACAGTAGCTAGTGACAACTCATAGTTGACACCCATATCGTCATCACCTCTTGTGATACGACCAACTCTAGAGTCCACGACTCCCAGGTCAACACATGACCGTACAACTAATAGTCTCCTCCGAGACCCAGGTCCCCGCCACATCACTAGCTGCCCATCGCCCCCTGAACAACTCCTCACTGAGTTGCAGTTACGACTACAGACTAGTGCATGCAGTGCGACCATATCTACCAGAGTCCCCGCCACATCACTAGCTGCCCATCGCCCCCTGAACAACTCCTCACTGAGTTGCAGTTACGACTACAGACTAGTGCATGCAGTGCGACCATACCTACTAGTGTGCCCGCCACACCACTAGCTGCCCATCGCGCTCTGAACAACCCCTCACTGGGTTGCAGTTACGACTACAGACTAGTGCGTGCAGCGCGACCACATAGCCATGATACGTGTTCTATTTGCTGGCGGAGGCACCCTCCTCACCATCTTCTACATTTTGAAAATCTAACTCAGCAGACATTACTTGGAAAAATCTTTCGTACCTATGCGATCGTGGGGTACTTATAAGTTCTGTTCCCAATCAACGATTTCAATAGGTAACGATCGCCATTATCGCCATCAAACAACTCACCAATTTTAAATTTCATTACTTTAGCCCACTTGTATCAAATTTAGATTTTTTTTTGTAAATAGCACTCATTTCTATGTTCATTACCGCTTGTTCTCTTGAGAAGATTTAATAGTCTAGTCACACATACTATCATAAGCTCAAGTGAGCTTGTAACTATATGCCACAGTGAACTTTAGTTTTGAAAATAAAGACAAACCACACATCATAATTTTAAAACCCTGATTTAAAATTTCTCAGCCCATTATTACAAACAATAATCGGGTAGTACAAGAAATAAAATTTGCAAAAATAACTCTTATTATCATGTCGCAAAGAAATGGTTCAGTACATAGCGCTGGTACTACCCATACCCTGTATACGTACTATCGCGTGTGTACGTATACCAATGAAATTACAGATAGCTTGACAAGAGAACATTCAGTACCGAAATCAAAATAAAAATAGTACGACTCACCGGATTATGGCAATTTCTTGCAAACACCTGCCACTTGGCAGTTATCAACCGTTGCACACCAGACATCTCTGAGCTCTCATAAAATCCCATTACGTTACCACAAACATTTTGGGTATTTTGAAACCTTCTCATCGCCTGCAGAGTAGATGCTGTCCTGAAATCTTCTCATCGCCTGCAGAGTAGAGGCTCAAGTCTTGAAACCTTGGGCGTTCCGCAAAGCGCACGCAGTTCCGGCTGCGCCGCACGCAGCTCCAGCAGCGCCACACGCCATTGATGCGATTCACCAAGCAGCTAGAAGCGCGCTCCGCAAGCGCACCTTGCGCGCTCCGCAAGCGCACCTTGCGCGCTCCGCAAGCGCACCTCGCTCGCCAAGCAACAGCCAGTACTGTCGCGCGCCAAGCAACAGCCAGCACTGTCGCGCGCCAAGCAACAGCCAGCACTGTCACGCGCCAAGCAACAGCCAGCACTGTCGCACACCAAGCAACAGCCAGCACTGTCGCGCGCCAAGCAACAGCCAGCACTGTCACGCGCCAAGCAACAGCCAGCATGTGCACGCCTGCAGCGGACTCCTGCAGCGCACTCCTGCAGCGCACTATCACGCGGAGCGATCAATGCGCCAACATAACGTTCACTTCCAGCCTCACTGCCAGGACATCCAGCATTTACAGAAGGTCACACAAAGGCAATGAACAACTACCACACAAGTAATCACACAAGTACTATAAAAATATTGGCAGAAAGTGACTGTTATTCTGTTCCTTGATTTATAACGAGATTGTGAGCAGTGTAGTTCTTTATCCCACTTCTGATGTCGCAGATAGCGACGGCAGAGCGGTAGGGTCGACATCATCTTGGTTTGGTGGTACAGGTTCCATTTCGCAGGTGAGTTTAGAATTGAAGCACGACGTGTAGATATACCCTCCAATCTTCATAATAACAATTTGAATAGGCAAACCGACAGTTTCGGTTCGGAGATGTGCCTTGGTCCGCGTCTCGATGCAAAGTCACCGTTCGACGAACCCCACTTTCCAAAGCGACTCTGTCCATGTGCCGCCATCACAAAATGACGTCACAAGCGTTCGCCCCTCTACTACGTAAATCAAATTAGCAACTTCTATTAAAATTATATCGACGATCTCCGACATATGTATATGTGTATACATGTATATATTGTACACACACATATATATATACATACAGATGGAGCGAAAGAAGTTGCACTTCAGTCGTGTGGTCATAAGCACACTCGTATTTTTTTTCTTTAAATAGCTCCATTTAAAAATATTTAATTCTGTTTGAATTTCGTTGTCCATACAACAGATGTGGTCGAGTGCCAAGTTTTTGCAGGTGACCTCAACGGGTGTCCAGTTAGTGTCGCAGCGGCGCTCGCCATGACTGCGGCAGATTCTAGTGTGTTGCAGCTGCTATCACGTGTTTTCCGAGGCAGTGCAAATATTCATATTCATAAATACAAATACTTGCATCACAACGTAAATAACACAATTAATGTTGTTGAACTGTCAAAATGGAACTAATGGAATGAAATGAAATGAAATCGTTTATTAAGCAAGTAGGATCACCGATCACTTTTACACGTCATGTTTTTTTTTTTTTTATTAACTAGATGAAGCCGGCAATACCTAACTGACTACCTCTGAGAAGAAATAGCCGAAACAAACTCAGGGATCATCGTCTTTTTTCAAGTACAGACATTAAAAATGAAAATGTTTACAATAATTTACCTTATAATTACGCATATTGCTTAATAACAATGCTTAACAGAGCGAATAGCTCAGTCCCAAGCTTTTTTGTCTTCTAAATAATCTGTGATTTTATAATACCCCTTTTTGCAAAGTTTGGCCTTTATATACTTTTTAAATCGTTTAATGGGTAAGTTTCGAATGTCCATGGGAAGCTTGTTGTAAAAGTGTATACATTGACCCATGAACGAGTTGCCTACTCTGTGGAGACGAGTGTGATGTACAGCAAGGTTGTGTTTGTTCCTGGTATTTATATTATGAATATCGCTTATTTTCTTAAAATCTGATTATAAAAATATGATATTTAATTAATACTGATAGTCTGTTACGTAATTATCCCACTCGCTTCCCGTTCGACTTTATACTTCCAGGATGCCTGTACTCCACATTTCAGCGCGCTACCAAGAACAGCGAATTTTCACACCAAAATTGAAAGTCATTAACTGGCAATTAGTTTTGCACGAAGCAACTTTCTACGAAATACGCTTTGCTGATCACTTTTACATTCTGTGTCCTTGAGGGACTGCCCTTATTGACGAGATCCACGAAGATCGATGAATGTCAGGGCCGCGGGTTATTCGAAGGAGATAGGTACCGCGGTCCCTGGCGCGCAGACATGTGAAGGAAGACGACTGGATTCTAGTCAGAAAAAGAAGGACTTTCTTCATCGTATACCCATCATTTGATTATACTTACGAGTATGTTGTATAATCCTGTAAAAATATTGGGATAAAAACTATGCTATATATTAAATCTGTTTATAAAGCATATTTGTGATAAATTTTATTCGAATTCGTTAAGGAGATTTTGCGTGACAGAGTATCAAACATCCATCTATAATACGGACTTTCACGTTTATATACAATATGTAAAGAAAACCCTGTCCGATCCTAAAAGGTATTGTTAGGAATCGATAACTGATTCTACTAATGCCTAATGCCTACAAATATCCCCCTAACAAGATAAAGTAAAAAAACTAAAACCCAACTACGACAAAAAACGACGCTGAAAAAGTATAAAAGTACCCCATGAATACAGGTAAAGTCACAAGCAAATGCTAGTAATATATAGATATATTCAAAATGTACAAGTGAAGCGCTTTAAAATGATACCAAACACGGCATATCTAGCTTAACTTTATTTTTTTACTCTGTATATTTTGTCCGCTAGAGGGCGCCACATTAATTTTGGTGAAAATCTATATAGCCTATAACAAGCGGACAATTAAGACGCTTCTAATGATATGTCATTTGTCGAATTCTGATTAGTGGTTTAGAAGTTACGAGGGAACAGATGAACATACATACATACATACATACATACATACATACATACATACATACATACATACATACATAGCCTGTCAAAATCATAACCCTCCTTTGGCTTTGCCGTAGTCGGGTAAAAATAAATATTATTTCGCAAAAAGAGGTAACTTAATACACGGCCGCATCGCTATTCGCTCATAATAATACTGTCAAAATTGGTGTTGTCACTTTAAAAAAAAAACAATTTCGGGGAAGTTGGAATTATTCGAGGAAAAAAAAAGAATATTTCAAAATTCATTAGTATTGTTACTATGATGATTATGTAAAATTTTATGTTTTATTTGGTCATGTGAAAACCTAACCTTTATTATCCTTATGGGTTGGACGGGGTTTCTTTACATAATGTTTAATACTAGCGACCCGCCCTGGCTTCGCTCGCGTGCAATGCTGATACTAAATACTCTACAGAAAAATTGTGAACGTTGTATAAAAAACATAGCGGCCTGCCGCTCCCGCCGCCCCGCAAACGCGACACCCCGCAATTTAAGATAGTTTTGAAAGATTAGAAGAGAAGATATTACAGAATTATAATTTTTAATCAAATTATAATTCTGTAATATCTTCGAAAATATTCACTTAAATCATATGCTGTAAAGGATGATAAAGATCGATATTAAATCAACAATGTATTTAAGGGATTAAATTCGATAAGAATTAATGATGTATTTGTTAAAATCGCTTCGATTTTTTTTTAATAATTATAATGTAGCGCTTGACCGCAATCCCGCCTGATGGTAAGCAGTGATGCGATCGTTGATTCGTCGTTATTAAGAGCATATTCACTCAGAAAAACTGAACGAATAGGAAGAAAGACGACAGTTGAGCGAGGTGATGCAATGTTAAACCCAACTACACGACCAACGATGCTGCGCCAGAGGGAGATTGATCTGGAGACCCTCTACGACCAAACTCCCGACACAACAACATTTGGGGCATCGCACCCAGCACACATCGCAACACAACTGCTCAGACCATTCCTCCGTACGGTTTCACCAGACATCATGCCGGAACAAGACGAATCGCTTGGCGGCAAGACTTTGTCTGATGGGTGGTAACTTCTGCCGACAGCCGATATTATGGCCTACCATCGAAAAATTAGCCAATATTTGTCGTAAAAAGTACTTAATTACAAAAAAACCTTATTCTGGTGGTCCATAAGAGGTAGACATATACCATCGCGGCCTTTAATTAGACCCTTTCATTGTGTACAATATTTTAGTAGCTTAGTTTGATAAATCTCTTAGGGTTCAGTCTGCATTTCACTGCAAACGCGAAAAAAAAAATATTATTAACGACATTACATTAGAAACCTCAAAAATAATAGTAGTTTTTCACTACTTAATGGATGTTATTATACATATAAACTTAATCTTTACTTCCCTCTTAACTTCCCTCTTTAATCACTCTATCTATTAAAAAAAAACTGCATCAAAATCCGTTGCGGATTTTAAAGATTTAATCATACGTAGGTACAGGGAAAGAGAAAGCGACTTTGTTTTTATACTGTGTATTGATTAGTAGAATAATTGATACCAGTGTTCTCTTGGCTGGCATAATATTTATCGTACGCCCTTATACTGAGGGAGATAAATGGTCCTATTATAGCTTAACATGAGTGCTACATACGGGTTGGTAGGATGGTAATCTGGTTGGAACATTGTTTTAAATGAAAACATCTGTAGCATCAAAGGTGATTTGAAAGCGATAATACGAAAAAGCGCCATTAAAAACAGACAGGAATGTAAAATTCATTAGATGTATTGCGGAAGGAATCGAGGTAGCATTATACTTGAACACAACACCATCTATCGAAAATTCAAAGAATTAATAGGGGGTAAAGTATGAAATTGCCGATTTGTATGTACTGAAAATCTAAATTGATTATTTTTAAATTTTTATCTAATTGGTTTAATAAAAAATAGTTACCATTATTATCTTTATATTGCTGTCATCTAATAGGAAGGTCATTTATTTTTCTTATTCTAACTTACACAGACTAAATATAGAAAGAATAAGAAAGGCATAAAACATCACATGCTAAACATTCAACAAAGTTTGTTATCGAAATTTTTAAAAATAAAAAGCATTTATGTCAATGGACGCGGCAGGTGTACGGGTTGACTATCTGAGCCGTATTTTTGGTAAGCTTGCAGATGCAAAATATGTATGGAAGTGTCTGTTATTTTACTTGATTATTGTACAATAATGTGTTATTATGTAAACAAAACAATAACTTTATATAAAAATATTAAAATGACGACTTTTGTACAAAAAACTGGGAAAAAGTAGCTAACCCTACTTTCAATTTCGAATCGACAATAGATTCCACGATAAAACTGTAAAAAACTATAGAAAATCATATAGCTTATTTCATAAAAATTTCAGTGACATAAGGTGTGTCGAGCTGCGCTCTTTAATTTCAGAGCTATCGTAGTTTTAGTGAACCCGCGTTCAGCCGACCGTACTCTTACAGATCCGCGAAATTACGCAATAGAGGCCTAACATTATGATTGGTTATGCCTTTGCGATAGAACTCTGAGGATCTAGACTGCACTAGAAAGCATTTTTGTGCTGCCCCCTGGGAAGAAAATTTTTTGCCACGTAGATAATTGTCCAAATCAGGAAAAAAATGGTGGCCCGTTAAAAATGGTTGTCATGGAGCAATAATGGTGAAGATCGACTCATGAGTCGGGGCTGTTTTACTGTTAGTTTGGTCAACATTGTTAGGAGTAGGGTAGTTGACTAAAAAAACGAATTAGTCCGTCAGTCAGATTTCCAAAAAATACAAGACACGTAGATATTTTTTCTTTTTTCATATAAACAAAAAATCAAGACGACACAGTGCGTTGAAAACTCGTGTGACGTCTCTGCACGCTACACTTTTTAGCGAGTAGTGACGTCAACAGCCACCACTCCTGATCTTTGATGCCTTTTATATTTGTGAATTTTTATTGATTTGATAAAACAAAATATACGTATACAATATTTTTCTATAATCTGAATGACGGACTAAACAGAATATTTTTACCCAGAAAACATCCCTATTCGGCACAATAGACATCTGCCGTTATTGCTTGCCATGTGTATTTGAACTTCATATTTACATTAACCCCTAATAATTCCAAATAAAGAATACAGCACCCTAATTAAAAAAGCACTAGTTTATAATTATAAAAAGAAACAGTCACAATAAATACTTTTTCTTTTATTTTTGAAGTGAAACTTCTTTATTGGCGTTGGAAAAAAATTACCGTCACATTTTTCGGTTACGCGTCACATTTTTCTGTTACGCGCCATCTTTTCCTTGCCCCTACCACTGTTGGTTCAGAATCACAAAAATATATAATAACGATGACAATGATAGTAATAATTCTATTACAATTAATGAAATGCTGTAATAATCTTAGTAGCAAAAAGTTAAAGTGAAATAATTGTATTATTTGCATTCATGTCTATGATAATAAAATCGTTTTGTTTAAACTTTATCTAATTTAACTTTATTTAACCAATTTCTGGTAAGTTGCATGTAGATCATTTTGCGAAAAATAAGGCCATAAAGAAGTTTCACTTCTTATGTGTGTACACTAGTACACGCACATTTATTTTCTTCCAGAATTAGTCAAGATTACTCCTTTTGTGTGAGGAAGCGTGTCGGAACACTGTGATGCTTCCGTAACACCTGTGTTGTAAATTACCACGTTTAATATGAAACTTCGCAGATGTGCCCTTTGTAGCAATATCTTTCGGAGCTAAGCCACATTCATGTAAGCACTGGTTTAAGGGGCTATATTTCGACGCTGTATATAGCTAAGGGTTATGTAAGAATATTAATATGTTATACTCTGGTGTACATTTTTTTGACAGCCTCCGTGGCGTAGCGGTAGCCAACACGGCCGCTGCGCAAGGAGGCGCGGGTTAAATCCCCGCGCAGTGCGAATATTTGTATGCATGAATATGAATATTTGCACTGGTCTGGTTGTGCCTCGGAAAGCACGTTAAGCCGTTGGTCCCGGTTGCCATACGAACATCTAATGGCAGTCGTTAGGAGTTGTTGGAGCCCTCAAAAGTCCTACAATTAGTTTAACTGCAATGCTTCGATATCGCCTTCGGGTTGTGAAGGTCAGACGGCAGTCGCTTCACGGAAAATATCGAAGTTTAGCCAAAATGAGCAGTTAGACTGGTAAAGCAGATACGACTGGGATTAACGCTGAAATGAAGAAGAAGGCTCTGGTGTACATTTCTATTTTTATAAGTTGGCAACATCTCTCTCTTTCTGTCATGTCTTGTACCAAGTAAAAGTATTTTTGTATTTTTTTAATAATTATAAACTAACCGTCATCAACCTTTTTATCGTCCCACTGCTGGGCACAGGTCTCCTCTCATACAGAGAAGGATTGAGCGTAATCACCAGAGCTGTACCACCGCTTGCTCAATGCGGGTTGGCGATTTCAGACTTGTGAACTCCAGGTTTCCTCAAGATGTTTTCCTTCACCTTCAGTCAATGGTGTCCAAGATATACTTAGAAAGTACATATAACTTTAGAAAAGTTACATTGGTACTTGCCTGACCTGGAATCGAACCCGCGCACTCATACTTGAGACGCTGGTGTTTCAACCACTAGGCCACCACGACTTTTCAATTATTATTATAAACTAATGCTTGACCGCAATCCTGCCTGATGCTATCGTTGATGGTAAAGCGCGGTAGTTTATTAAGAGCCCATTCACTAAAAAAAACTAAGTTCGCTAGGCGCCAGGACTTTGTCTGGTGGGTGGTAACTTCTGCCGCCAGCCCATGTTATGACCTTCCATCGAAACCCCAATCTAACCGTATTCAGCTAAAAACCAGTATTTTACAAGAAGTAACTGCCTATCTGACCTTCATAAGCCAGAAGCTGGGTAGTACACACACACCACACCAGCGAAAGCATTAGGAAGTGGCGGGCGTTTTGGGAGATGGTCTTGTAAAAAAAACGGTCTTATATCAAAAGTACTGATTCTTAGCCTAATTTGTATAAAAGACTTTTTTTGTGATGAATGCATGATTTATTAAAATACACCCTTGGTAAGTCAGACTTTCGAGGTTCTGACGAATGTTGAAAAAACTACGCTGAGACCAATGCTTAATGTGCTTTCTGAGACATGGATTGCACGGTGCACTTGTGAATTTACAGTAACCACGCTTTTACAGTTAAAAAAAATAACTTGAATTTTGGACGTAAATTAATGGATATTATTAAGTCTTTATTTTATATGTCCTTAATTTCATTCGTTTTATTTTAATTATTTAGGACAAAAACAGTTATTTGTTCCTATATTAATCGTCGGCAATAATATATAAATAGTAAACAAGGACATAATCTAAACCAATGTCCACGGAATCGTATTGATTTTACAAGAAATAAGCAAACGGATTTATACAGAAAGGGACAGTGAGAAAATAATGGACGAAGGAAACCTGAAAAGTCACACACACCATTGTTGTTAACAAGCAGAACGTTGCCCTAGTCTGCCAAAGAAGTAGTGTCATAATGGTCGGTCAGTCAATGATCCATTTTAACAAGTTTCAAGTGGTCCACCACTGACACTTCATTTCATATAAATAAATGGTCAAAGTGAGTACTATTTTTTGGAAAATCATTTCTACTAACCGGCTTTAATAATAATGGCAATACAGCAATGTCATTGTATTCGTCATTATGAATTTAGCAGATTACGGACTTTTAAGCCCAATGACAGTGAAATGACAATGGAGTCTTATTGGAGTGACAAATTTATGAAAATCGCAGACAGGGCCCCGGTCCCTTATCCTATTCCACCGTGGGCCAAAATGATTCATCGCCACGGAACTCTAATCCGGAATAAAATTTATTTTTTACTAGATTACATAGGATGCGATAGCTTTACAAACGGCTGGATTCAGTACAATAAGATATGTAATGCTATTTATCTTTTGTTAAGGTAATAAGGCTTTCTTTTATTGTAGGCATTTTTTCTGTTCTTTTGTAGGTAAATGGAATAGGTAGAAAAGATTTGTATCTTTTATGACTGTACTTTTTCGTATTACTAGTTTGTGGTCGGTTCCCATCTCTCCAGTAGCGGTAGAAGAAATGATTTAGTTTGCACTAACTCTCAGACGAAACGTGCTTTTACTAACAGATTTTATTTATTTGTAGGACTTTATACAACATATTTTTTTTTTATGCGAAACTTGAATATAGTTTGTTCAGAATAAGCGACTGAATCGATTCCAATCATTTTTACACCATGTTATATTTTTTCCCAAATACATTTAAAAATTATTGCTGTTTGGATACTGAGCGCTACCTCCACCACGCAGCTTTACGATAGATCATATAGTACGCACGAGCGAGACCTGAGCGGAATTGAGACGTGGTCGCAAACAATGGGCCTTATAAGAAGGCTCAAAGTCACTCAAAGGGCAATGGAGAGGGCTATGCTTGGGGTTTCACTGCGCGATCGAATCAGAAATGAGGAGATCCGCAGAAGAACGAGAGTAACCGACATAGCCTGAAGAATTGCAACACTAAAGTGGCAGTGGGCTGGACACATTGCCCGTAGAATCTATGCCCGATGGGGCCGGCGGATTCTCGAGTGGCGACCACGCGCTGGAGGACAAGGTGGACCGACGACCTGGTGAAAGTCGCGGGAAACCGCTGGATGCGGGAGGCGCAGGTCCGGTCGTCGTGGAGAACCTTGGGGGAGGCCTATGTCCAGCAGTGGACGTCTTTCGGCTGAAATGATGATGATGATGATGAGCGGACCTTTGACGCCGCTAGTGTAATGATAGAATGTAGGTATATGAAAAAAAAAAATTTTAGAAGTAAAAAGATTAGCTTATGAGGAACAGGATAAAAAGTTCAAGCATCCTTCATACAAAAGGGAGGATCCTCCGACCAGGTGGGTGTTATGTTTGGCAGGCTCATGCCCATTGACGTTGGGAAGTTGTATGTATGCTAATTGCACGGTAAACTCTGATTGCGAGATGTAGAATTCGTGTGACGTCATTATGACCCGTTATTTATTTGTAGGTACCACTACAGTTATGTCCATACTATTTAATATTATAAATGCGAAAGTATCTCTGTCTGTCTGTCTGTCTGTCCGGCTCTCATGCCAAAACTACTGAACCGATTGTAATGAAAATTGGTACACAGATAGTCTAGACTCTAGAGCCTGTGAAAGGACATAGGCTATAACATACTGCTATGACCAATAGGAGCAGAGCAGTAATAAAAAAATGAAGCGAAAAGGGGAGCGAACGCGGGCTATACTGCTCCCATTATTTTGACAGGCACTTAATTCATATCAACTGAGCTTTTTTATTTTTTTTTTCGGAATGGACTGCGGCTTTGGCAAAAACTATTGAATTAATCCTGAGGAAACCTTGCCATAATGTAGGCATTTATCATTATATAGGCATTTGGCATTCCCATGGAATCGGGAACCATTTTTTAGTTTAATCCTGTCAAATATTTTTTTTTTTTTAATAATTATAAAATAGCGCTTGACCGCAATCCCGCCTGATGGTAAGCAGTGATGCAATCGTTGATGGTAAAGCACGCTAGTTTATTAAGAGCGTATTCACTAATAAAAACTGAGCGAATAGGAAGGAAGACGGCAGTTGAGCGAGGTGATGCAATGTTAAACCCAACAACACGACCAACGATACTGCGCCAAAGGAAGATTGATCTGAAGACCCTCCACGACCAAACACAACAACATTAGGCGCATCGTACCCGGCACACATCGCAACACAACTGCTCAGACCCGTCCTCCGACAATTAGTCCAAGACTGAAGTAAATCAACTTATTCTTAGTCGCCATGTTTTTAACCGCGTCTAAACTGTCTATGGAATGAAATATCTTGATTTGACAAAGCTAATGTGGTATCATCTATCCTTTTCTTAATAAAATAGAAAGAACAACATGTACTGTTTTTTTTTTCATTATAAACTAGTGCTTGACTGCAATCCGGCCTGATGACAAGCAGTGATGCATGATGAATCGTTGGTGGTAAAGCGCGTAAGTTTATTAAGCCTATTTACTTTTAAAAAACTTAGTAAATAGAAAGAAAGACGGCAGCTGAGTGAGGTGATGCAATGTTAAACCCAACAACATGACCAACGATGCTGCCCCAGAGGGAGATTAATCTGGAGACCCTCCACGACCAAACTCCCGACACAACAACATTTGGTGCATCGTAACGTTAAACATCGCAACACAACTGCCCAGACTTGTCCTCTTATTTAGTTTATGAATAAGAGAATTAGCACTAGGTATTACCTACATTTATCCAAAGTGGGCATAATAAGATAAGATCACCCTTAAACGTTTTGCTCGTAAACTCACCCTTAACGTAAGTATATAGGGCATTTAAACGATAAACATTATCTTTTAGGTACCTGCTTAGATATTACCCGGTTCCGATAAAAGATTGGCTGTTACAAACGGCTCTTATTTCGAAGGACCCTGTTGAGTAGACCTCTTGATCGTTATAACAAGCTTATAATGTTGCTACTTCTGGGATACTGGATTACAACTCTCTGCTTTTATAGAGAGGAGGCTTTGTGAATGGAGCAGGTTGTGGTCCAACACTTGGGCGAGCAGGATTATTGTGTTCGAGTCCAGGTCAGGCAAGTACCAATGTAACTTTTCTAAAGTTATATGTTACATCTAAGTATATCTTGGACAACAATGACTGATTAAAAGGTGAAGAAAAACATCCTGAGGAAACCCGGACTTTAAGTTTGAAATCGCCAACCCGCATTGAGCAAGCGTGGTGATTACGTTCAATCCTTCTCTGTGTGAGAGGAGACCTATGCCCAGCAGTGGGACGATAAAAGGTTGATGATGATGGTGGTGATGATGACACTGATATGACAGTTATTTACATTTTAGAGCAGATACATGTTTGAAACATATGGAGTAATGGCTTAGCATCATCATCATCATCCAGCTTTTTTATCGTCCCACTGCCGGGCACAGGTTTTTTTTTGTTGGGATGGGAAATCATCAAATGACTTCTCCCGCTCTGGGCGGAGTGTGAGTGTGAAAGTCGCTAAACAGGCTATTGAAAGGAATCGAATGAGGGCAGTGCAACCTAGCAATGTGTCGTCGGCAAGAATTGTTAATGGGTAATAGCAAAAGTTTAAGTAAATAGATAGTTGTAGTATAGGGTAGATGTAAGCTTGAAAGTGATAGAATGACATAGAAAGAAAGTAAGAATATAGTAATGTTCAGTAATATTAATAAAGATAAGAAAATAGATAATGTATAGAAATAAGATGACGGAATATAAAGGGTTTTTCAATAGGGACGCTCGAACTTTGACAGCGCATAGCGGCCATCTTGGTAATGCGATGGCTGTCAAATTTGGCATGAATACATATTTAATCGTGACATTTCACCATAGAACGCTACACGCTTCAACAACGCGTAGAAATTATTAAAATTTATTATCAAAATCAGTGCTCTATTCGCCTAACGTTCCGTGCGTTGCGTCCAATTTATGGCGTTCATGGCCGTCCCGCTGAGTCCACAATCTGTCGTTTGATAAAAAAAATTCAGACAACCTGGTCGGTGATCGATGAAGCAGTTCCTGTACGTCAAAGAAACGCAAGATCGTTGGAGAATATTGTTGCCGTTCGAGTCAGTGTGCGAGAAAACCCCAGGCAATCGTGCGCAAGAACTGGGTCTTTCTGCGACATCAACATGGCGAAGTTTGCGCCGAGATTTGGGTTTTCATCTATACATAACTCGCGTTCTTCGTGAAATTGAGCCCCATTTATGCGAAGATGTCCTTCAAAATTGGTCCACCAGAATACACCGTCTATAGCGGAGTCGCGGTGGCCATTTGGCTGACATTATTTTCCACACATAATGTCATTGAATATTCTTTAAAATGTAATAAAAATTGTGGTAATATCACTTAAACAGATTGTTTTATTTCATTTCAATGTTCGAGCACTCTTAATGAAAACCCTGTATAATTAAAAGACTAACAAAGATTCTTACCACGCAAGAAGTAGGGACGACAACATCCTGTAAAAAAAAAACTTCTGCTGGCAGCCGAGTTATGGCCCACCACCGAGAAAAGTCTCTTTGGACTTTTGGCGGGAAAATCAAGCTGAGTGTCACGCTCATTTTTGATTGGACTTTTAAAATTATTTATAGTGTTGTTTACTAAATAAAAGTACGTGATTTATGTAGTAAAAAGTGCATTCAGTATATAATTCATAGAGAACAGTGAAATATCGCAGCATAGTGGCCATATCATGACTTTGTCTCAAACCTCCATCATAAGACGGGTCACGCGGCCGTCTTTTTCGACATAAACAATTCATTACGTGACATTGGCTAAATGCACAACTTATGCGAAGCCATAAATTAAAAAACAAAACAAAAAAAAGAAAAGTCTCTTTGAATCCATCAAACGTCTACATACTTCGGTATAAACCCACGTCACGCCGTCACAACAATTTCTTCCATTCCAACATTTCTACTCGATACAAAATTCTACTTTCCTACTTCTTCGACTGCAGTACCTACACGGACACTTTATGTCATAACCGAGTTTTTCAAGATGGCTGCTATCAGGAAATAGAAAAGTCAAATGGTCGCTTCGCCGGCGAGGCGGAATCGTTTTTAATTATGTCGATTCAATGTTAGCATAGAATGGTTCCAAATGTCGTACTTTCTACCTGTTTAAAAATTTCGTCGATTTAAAATAATGTGAAGTGAAGGTTTCAATATGGAGACTATTATTAAATCTATGGATTTAATACAAAATTGATTCTACACAATTCTAAGGCGCATAAATTCGAAAGATTTCAAATTCCGAAATACTTTCTGGTTTCAAAGATAATTTTTATTTAGTTTTTAAAGGTTATTATTAGCGCCGATTCCTTTATTCGCAAACTAAACTAAATTTAATTTTAGTACATCTTTTTCTTTATATTTCACTAGCTGGGCCCCGCGTTTTCACCCGCGTAGGTTTCAGCGTGATGTTATACAGAGTGTATCTGACATCGTAACGCAAATTTCGCGAGAAAGCTACACCGCATGTCACTAATAAAATTATGATAGTCATTTATATCGTTAATGAACGGTTACAGAAATAACAGTGTTTAATAAAATGTGTCGGCTCGGCCTTTGAACGTTGCAAGCGTGCCGCCGCGCGTGTTTGTGGGCATGACGTTGCCCCTGATGTGAACTCTATTAAATCAGCTGATAGGATAGTTTTTAGAGTTTTCTTCACATTGCGCTTTTTTGTGTAATTAGCGAATTAATTATTTTTTACTTTAAAATCTTATTGGATTATAAAATTATAGCAATTATGAACGGTTAAAAGTGAAAAAAACTGCATATTATTTTTTTTTATCAGGGAAAAACCTACGCAAAATTCCACCTGTGGGGGGTTCAGGATCATGTACTGGATCCATGGTACTCGTTTGTGCGTCGATGTCAGAGATACCCTTTATAGCCTAAAGCCTTCCTGGATTGATGGGCTATCCCACAAAAAGAGATTTTTTTAAATTGAACAGTAGTTCCTGATATATTAGAATAGAAGTATAGATGACTAGAGGCCGCCAGCGACTTCGTTCGCGTGGAGTTAGTTATGCTCCGCTCCTATTAGTCGCAGCGTGATGTTATATAGCCTAAAGCCTTCCTGATTAATGGGCTATCTAACGCAAAAACAATTTTTTAAATCGGACCAGTAGTTCCTGAGATTATCGCGTTGAAACATCAAACAAATTCTTCAGCTTTATACATTACAGATATAAAGCTGAAGAGTTTGTTTGTTGTTGAAAAATTATTTTTGCGTTGGATAGCTCATTAATCCAGAAAGGCTTTTTTTATAAATTATAAACTTATAAACTAACGCTTGAACGCAATCCCGTCTGATGGTAAGCAGTGACGCAATCGTTGATGGTAAAGCGCGCTAGTTTATTAAGAGCTTATTCACTCTAGCCTTGAAGACACTCAAATTGTAGTCCGACGGAAACACCGCCGCTGGCAAATTGTTTCAATCCCTCGATGTACGCGGTGTAAAGGAGGAGGCGAAACACTTCGTCCGGATCGTAGTGGTGTTAACAACGTAAGGGTGGAAACTCGCCGTACGACGGGTCGTCTGATGGTGGAACGGAGATGGGGGAATTAAATCATGCAATTCCCTCGCACACTCCCCAAAATGCATCCTATAGAACACCGAAAGGCTGGCTACTCTACGCCTGTGCTCCAGGCTTTGGAGTCCATCACGATTTAAATCAGGGTCACCAATCAGCCTCTCCACTGAATCCAAAGTGCAAAAGCTATTTAACTATAAACCTCTCTATGTACGAATGATTTATGACGTCAAAATGAAATGATATTGACGCAAAATATATGTATTTTCTTTCTTTCAATAAAAACATGGATGATGTCATAACTTAATGTCACAAATAGGGTCATTAGTGGATTGTCGTGTTGAGCCGCACAATTCAGTAAATTCGTCTCGTTTGGATCAAATTGTACTAATTACGTCCATTATACGCCATTCTCCCTCGCTATGAGGGATATAAGTACCTATAAATTATTATTTGTATTCATACTGTTTATCTACATCTGTAATCTACATTACGAGTACATTACAACTGTCGACATCTTTACAAGCTGCCACAATCTGTCAGAATTCTTTATTAGGTATTCAACTTAATCTCTAAAGCATTAAGGTTCTAGGTTCAATGGGAATATTTGACAGTTTCGGGTAGGTTGACCGTACATATGCTCACTCTTAATATTTGTAATCGCACTTATTTGCAATAATTCCTGCAAGTCAGCAGGTCAGAATAGGCATTCCGTTACTGTTAGGAGCTGTTCTGACTATTTTCCACTACACCAGGACTCATTATTCATCCACAATCAGCTCAGAGACACAGCCCTTAATTTTTTTAACATTACAAGCTAGTGCTTGACCGCGATCCTACCTGATGATAAGCAGTGATGCAGTCGTTGATGGTAAATCGCACTAGTATTAAGCCTTTTAAATTGTAATCAGCCGGAAAGCCCGTCGCAGGCAAATAGGTAATATAACAAGCTCATAACTTTGTGATTTTTCATCATAGCATTTTGAAATTTTGTATATAAATCTTTACATAAGAATACTAGACACGTGTCTCGGGTTACGCACATAAAAAAAAATGTATAAACCGGAATTTATGTTTAAAATAGGTATCACTACCTAAACTAGGTATATCCTAAAGGTCCCTGAGAGTGTCATGGCGCCTAGGCCTTCGGGCCGGCCCCGTGACACTCTCAACACAGGGCCCGAGGGTAACCGAGTGGTTTTAGTGGGTATTCCCGGCTCCGGCCGGGCGAGTCCCACACACGTCCATCGCCTAGCTAGCGGCGGGTATGGTGCGTAAATGCATTTCCACTCGTTAAAAAATAAAAAGGTATATCCTAAAGGTAGACACTATAATTTATGTTTAAAATGGGTATTACTACCTACATATACTAGGCATGTCCTACAGGTAGACACTTTAATTTATGTTTAAAATAGGTATTACTGCCTATACTAAGAATGTCCTACAGGTAGACACTTTAATTTATGTTTAAAATAGGTATTACTACCTAAACTAGGTATATCCTACAGGTAGACACTTTAATTTATGTTTAAAATGGGTATTACTACCTGAACTAGGTATATCCTAAAGGTAGACACTTTAATTTATGTTTAAAATGGGTATTACTACCTGAACTAGGTATATCCTAAAGGTAGACACTTTAATTTATGTTTAAAATGGGTATTACTACCTATACTAGGTATATCCTACAGGTAGACACTTTAATTTCCCACTAGCCACCTACCCACTAATAGAAACTCAATACATCGACCCTTTACCACCACAAACATAAATTTAATAAAACACACATTTTTTTATACTGGCAACCCATTTTCCTACTAACCTCTATCGACAGGCCACACTATAAATTAATAGTGAGGTACCATCAATATATTTTGCTATCGATAGTCGATGCGGTGAGCCGTAGAAAATGGCGTTAGATGGAAGCCAGTGTGTAGGGGGACAGAATTTTATAAATTATCGGTAAACTCACATTATGGCGTGTTTTGTCAGTCGTGTGAAGACTTTCTTCTGTAATGTTACTTTATAGTTTTTGCGGCGTCTGACGGCGCCAGACATGGCGTCAAATGTTAGATTATTTTATTTACCTATGTATACAGTATGTTAAGAAAACCCTGTCCGACCCGTGAAGGTGTTGTTAGGTATCGATAACCGATTCTACTAATGGATACAAAACCGGGCTAAACTTTAAAAAAAAATCCCCCTAAAAAAAAATACCTATTATTTCGCGAGAAAAAAAGAGAGTAAAAAAGAGGTAACTTAATAAATCTGCGTTAATCACCCTTCCGCGGGCGGCGGGCGGCAGGGCACGCGGCACGTGGTCGCATCGCTCTTCGCTCATAATAATACCGGTGTTGTCACTTTTTTAAAAATTACCAAATTTCGGGGAAGTTGGAATTAATTCACGGGAAAAAAAGATTATTTCAAAATTCATTTCTATTGGTACTATGATGATTACGTAAAATTTTATATTATATTTGGTCATGTGTTTACCTAACCTTTATTATCCTTATGGGTCGGACAGGGTTTTCTTAACATACTGTATATGTAGCATGTATATTTTAATTGCTTTTTCATGGTTCCATATTTTCATAAAGTGAAAATTTCTTTTGCGGCCATGTATTTTTAGAACGGTTATAAAATTTTAAACTTGCGTCACGTCGAATCAGCTTATAATGCTCTCACTGTTGGGTTCTCTTGGTAAGAGGGACTGGGCCGTAATCTACCACGCTGGCCCAGTGCGCCACATATACAATATGTAAAGAAAACCCTGTCCGATCCGTGAAGGTGTTGTTAGGTATCGATAACTGACTCTACTAATGCCTACAAAGCCAGGCTAAACTTAAAAAAAAAAATCCCCCTAATAAAATAAATATTATTGCGCAAAAAGAGGTAACTTAATACATGTGCGGTAGGCAACCCTTCCGCGGGCGACGGGCGGCAGGGCACGCGTGACGTGGTCGCATCGCTTATAATAATACCGTCAAAATGGTGTTGTCACTTTTTTAAAAATTACCAAATTTCGGGGAAGTTGGAATTAATTCGCGGGAAAAAAAGATTATTTCAACATTCATTAATATTGTTACTATAATGATTACGTAAAATTTTATATTTTATTTGGTCATGTGTTTACCTAACCTTTATTATCCTTATGGGTCGGACAGGGTTTTCTTTACATATTGTAGAATGGTAATTTTATACTGACAAATATTGCAATATGTGCGAAAATATTCCCTAACCATCCCAAAATATTCAACAACTTCAACTTCTGACTAGAATTTAGTCTTTATTATGTACTAGCAACCCGCCCCGGCTTCGCACGGGTACAATGCTGATACTAACTACACTACAGAAAACTATTAACGTTGTATAAAAAACAATCGAATTCCAAAAACCATTACAAAGTGAAGAATAACTAATTTCGGAACTCGGTGTCTTTGGTTTTTGTGTATTCGTTTTTGACACCGACTTCCGAAATTAGCTTTTTTTACTTTATATATATATTGGTTTTTGGAAGCCGGTTGTTTTATTTGTAAAAAAGTTTTTATTTTAAACTTTTTAGCTGTGAAAATATGACTATAATAGCGTCAACGTCCAGTCTGACCGGATGCAACTGAATAATATTAGATGCAATAGGAAACGACGTAATTTTGTTTATTTTTATTTTTTAAGGCTTAAAAACCAAACCACTGAACCGATTTTTATAAAATTCCTATCAGACCACACTGAAAGTATGAGCAATGCTAGACATGATCTGGCATTGATCTAGTCTAACAATTGGTCTAACTGCAATGCTTAGATATCGCCTTCGGGTTGTGGAGGTCAGACGGCAGTCGCTTCACGAAAAATATCGAAGTTTAGCCAAAATCAGCAGTTAGACTGGTAAAGCGGACCCCAGACTCCAAAGCTAAAATAGCTACGGATGCGACTGGGTTTAACGCTGAGATGATGATGATGATTATAAACTAGTGCTGGACTGCAATCCCGCCTGATGGTAAGCAATGATGCAATCGTTGATGGTAAAGTGCACTGGTTTATGAAGAGTCTATTCACTCTAGCCTTGAAGACACTTAAATTGTAATCAGATGGGAAGACCGCCACAGGCAAATTGTTCCAGTCCTTCGAGTGCAGGTAGACGAGACGAAACGCCGAAGTCTTTTTGCGTCCGTGCGTACACTGTATAACGAAAATAATAAAATCGGGGTCTGTGATCCTTGAAATTACATGATAATACTACAGATTAAGAATCTACATCGCTTTTCGTCCCTTTGAGACTTACCCTACCCCTTATACCCTAAATATAAGTACTTAAGTTGAGAAAATTTATGGAATGAAAAAAAGGTAGCGATAACTTTTTACTTATTACCTAATCATAGGGTTCCAAAAAGGTTTTTACTTTTTTGCTTTTTTAAATAACATTGCCCTGCAGTGCATCAGCCACTGCACCAACCGTGTCGTCAATAATGATTTAAAAAAAGAAAGAAAGAAGGAAAATACATTTATTTAGCAATACATCTAGCACAAACACACATCGGGTAGCAACAAAAAAATAATAAAAAACATAAAACAAAATAAAGCAAATAATAAAATAAAATGAAAAAAAAAAACAAATAAAATGTAAAAAAAAAACCTTTAAACCCTTGTGTAAAAAATAGCAGTAGATTTGTTTAAAACTTGGTGCATATACAGATAGACTACTATCTGCGCCTCGAAGTTTCACACGCCTTACTTTCGACCCAGCCGACCCCATTTTGTTTTTCTTTTTTTTTTTTTTTTAGGAAATCATCAATGCGGAAGGGCGTGTCAGACTTTTACTGACTAAGACCCATCCATGTTTCTTCATTTGCCTGTGCGATGGCAAAGGCCACGATTTCTTGTTTAACCAACCCGCAACCCTGACGCAGGAGGCATCGGTCTTCGTGGACACCGTCACGATGTGCTGACACCTCTTTGATCGGTGCTTTTTGCGTGAAAGGGTGACAAACATCCATCTATACGCAGAAACTCTCGTATTTATAATACAAGTATATTATACATACATTTTTCATTTCTCTTTGAACCCTATTCTAGTTTTACATAATTCCTTGGACAAAATCCTCGATGAATACTTATAAAAAAAAACTTTATATTCCAAATTCCAAATTCAAAAAAAAAAAAAGAAATGATGGAGAGAATGTATCTTCAACAAAGTACTGAATAATGGCCGCCATTAAATTTGAAATAATGAAGCTCTATTCTTCAGAAAAACCAATGGCCTAAAATATCGGAGATTATCGTTGAAAAATTAGCCATCAATCATGTTTTTTTTAATACTTTTACAAGATTCCTAATACCCTTAAGGCATCCACTGAATAAAAAAAATAAAAATTCTTATAAATCTTCTCTAATATTGCCTTTAAAAGCAGGATAATTACGTAACGCACTATCAGTAGCAATGAGTTTCATTTTGACAGTTCAACAACATACATTACGCTATTAACCTTTTTGAGCAGACATATTTTTCAAACATTTGGAGCAATGGATTAGTTAATAATATGCATAATTGGGTAACAGATCCACTGTTCGAATAATCCCCTCTCTTCATATAGTAATTAGCGAATGTTTAATCATACATTTTTGACGTTTGTTTGTTACTTTACTGTAATCATCGGCCATGAATAAACGCAATAGTGTTTAAGGGGTTTTTTTTTTGGGACAAAACCCGCCACACTTTTTCCCACCCAATGCAACTCCTGAAAGCCAGAATCAACAGTGGAGACCGCCAGAAAAACGCCGAGCAATGAAGCTCGACGAATCCCGGAGAAACGATTCAACTGTCAGAAAAGAATAGCGGAGGAGTAAGAAAAAAAGTCATTTTTTCCACTTACCTCCATAACAAGCAGGAGACAGAACAGAACTAGGCCAATCGGCACAAAGGAACATTATAGCAACTGGGAAAAGCCCAGACTGCCAAGCACCACGGAATAAAATTTGATTAAGTTAATGGGACCTAAGTAGGTATGTGCTGTTACAATTGATTCCAATAATAGGTATGGCAAAAGCGCCTGAACGCACGGAAATTGGTTCTAGTTTCTACAAGGTCCGTATAATAAACGACTCCGGACGTAACTTGTACACTATCCAACATAATATTGCGTTTATTCTGCCAAAGAATACACTCCCACAAGATGTGATGTGCGGACTGTTCAAATTCACAGTTCGATGTAGAACATTGACACAAAGGCGAAGGAACAAGTTTAAAAGATTACAGTTTATTCATAATGCAGTTTAATGGGTTTATTCATATACAATTATTATTAATTTTAAGTGACGTGCAAACGTTAAAAATAATGTTTAAACATTCGCTAGTCACTAGTTAACTTTACGCAACGTTTATGAATAAAGGGGAATGTGTCTGTTCAATTACTAGTATTACAAATATACGAAACATTACAATAGGCACAGATCTTTTACAAGTTTATGAACTACAGCTGAGATGGAATTGAGACTGGATTTTGAACGTCTTTAATTGGCATACTGCACTTTTCGTAAGACAGCATAACATGTTCTCTCGGTGGTAGGCCATAACTTCGGCTGCCGACAGGAGTTACCAGTGCGATTTGTCGTGTTCCGGCATGATATCTGATGAAGCCGTACGGAGGACGGGTCTGATCACTGTGTTGCGATGTGTGCTGGGTACGATGCGCCAAATGTTGTGGTGTCTGAGTTTGGTCGTGGAGGTTTAACACTGCATCACCTCGCTCAACTGCCGTCTTCCAATATATTCGCTCAGTTTTTTTAAGTGAATAGGCTCTTAATAAACTAACACGCTTTACCTTCAACGATTGCATCACTGCTTACCATCAGGCGGGTTGCGGTAAAGCACTGGTTTGTAATTTAAAAAAACACGACGTATCGCTTAAATACTTCTTTCCGTAGCCCTTATATGAACCAAACTCTTGGTCATCAATATATACTTTCCACAATAAACGAACCAGAGCCAGACAGAAAAAAAAGTGTAACAGAAAAAGTTGCCCGGTTAGACCTCGTTTCAGCCGAGTGATTTTCTTGAGTTGGGTAGATTTATGTTTAATTGGTTTTGCGCAGTTGAAACGGCCACAATTCCTAGCAAACAAAGCCTTGCCGCCAAGCGGTTTGTCGTGTACCGGCATGATTTCTGGTGAAGCCGTACGGAGGACGGGTCTGAGCAGTTGTGTTGCGATGTGTGCCGGGTACGATGCGCCTAATGTTGTTGTGTTGGGAGTTTTGTCGTGGAGGGTCTTCAGATCAATCTCCCTTTGGCGCAGCGTCGTTGGTCATGTTGTTGGGTTTAACATTGTATCACCTCGCTCAACTGCCGTCTTCCTTCCTATTCGCTCAGTTTTTCTGAGTGAATAGGCTCTTAATAAATCAATAATCTGCCCGTGAAACACTACGGTTTCAACTCAGGGGGCAATCGCACTAAATAAAACAGTAGAAGTTCAACTCTTGTTCGTATCTAATCCAGTTAAAGTTATGGTCTAGTTTCGATCACATTTCGTATCGCGCTAAAGTTTTAACTTCGATTGAAGTAAAATCAATGTATGAGTGTAACTGTTCTGTTTTGTTTTGTCTGTTTACATATGTGTATACATAATGATTAAACCAATAAATAAATAAGAAGAGTAAGTTTGACCACATATAATTGCAACCACAACAAACACCATTTCTGTTTTGGGTCATAGATTTGACAGCGACCTTCGTACGGACGACAGCAGGTCAAGCTATCCGGAACTGTCATATATTCCCAATCAACCTTGAGCCTTAACGCTTTAGAGATAACGTTGAAATTCTAATAATGAAATTTGATTGTAGTAGATGGATGTATCTGTACATAAATTTTCTAAACTAGGCCACTACCGTGTCTTTGAATAAATTATAACTTTGGCCTGTCATTAAAATTGGATCAGACATTCATTTAGTAATGGAGTTTTAATAGTGGTAGAATATTAAACTAGTTGTCAAAGGCCGTAGTTGATATTTTGAATGTTTTGGTTGACAGGGGGTTGAGGGGCCGTAGTTGAATAATCAACCCCATCCCCCAAAGCAATGAAATCCTTGGGAGAGGGCTTTGTCCAGCAGTGGACTTCTATAGGTTGAAAAAAAAGATGTGGTTGCATAATAACAGGCGCACAGAGGCCCTAGTCCAGTGATCTCATAATGATGGATTTGACAAGTTTCGCAATCTACTAACAAAATGGCGTCATTATGATTTTCCAGTAGTCAATCACTGACACTCCACTCCATATTAATACATGTTCAAATATTTTTAGAAAATCATTTTTACTAACGGGTATTATAATAATGGCAATACAACAATGTCATTCCATCATCATTTCATTACGAGACTACTGACCGATAACGATTATGAGTATTACGAACTTTTAGTACAATGACAATGGAACTGACAAATTTATAAAAATGGCTGACTAAAGCCCCTGGTTGATTCATCGGATGAAACTGCTCGCTGCGGTTGGTTGTGGATAGACTTTTCTTTAAATGTTTGAGCTTTGTCAGACAAGACTATGTCGCTCTATTTGACCATAACTACAAAATATATATAAATACATTTTTTTTTAAATAATATAACCTAGTGCTTGAATCGTTGATGGTAAAGTGCGCTAGTTTATTAAGCCTATTCACTAAAAAAAAGTGAGGGAATAGGAAGCAAGACTTTGTCTGGTGGGTGGTAACTTACGCCGGCGGCCGGTGTTATGGCTTACTACTGATCTACTAATAAAAAAAATACCATACTACATAAACATAATACATACTAATAATAATACTATATATCACTTCTGTACAGTATCTAGTAGTATTAGACGCGCTTGTATCCTCTCTCATTTAGGACTGGTACAGTGCCCAAGTCCTGGAATTTTCAATCAGTACAATATTTAGTACTTACATTATTTTTATAAATCTCGTAGGGTTCAGTCTGCGTTTCACTGCAAACGCGGAAAAAATGTCATCACATTAGAAACCTCAAAACTAATAGTATTTCTCCACAATTTAATGGATGTTATCTATACTAATATATAAAGCTGAAGAGTTCGTTTGTTTGAACGCGCGAATCTCAAGAAATACTGGTCCGATTTGAAAAATTCTTGTTGCGTTGGATAGCCCATTAATCCAGAAAGGCTTTAGGCTATATAACATCACGCTGTGACCAATATGGGCGGGGCATAAAGATTTAATCATACAAAGGGACATAGGGAAAGAGAAAGTGACTTGGTTTTATAATATGCAGTGATAAAAAAAAACACTCATAGAATAGAATACTCTTTATTATTTACACCATATAGATTACAGAACATAAATAAAAATATTTTACAAAGGGTGACACAATGGGCGGTCTTATCGCTAAGAGCGATCTTTTACAGACAACCTTTGGATGGAATTCTAAGAGGTAGGATAAAGAAATAGTGTAGGTAGTCTACAGTGTATTATTTACATAGATTATACAATAAATATATACTTTAAGTGTATCATACTAGTTTAAATAAATTTATACATCTCATACTGAAAACTCTAGCCAGTTGATGACGATAATATTTACCAAAACCAGTATTTAAGCGACTCCCAAATAAGCACTGAATTAAAATGAATGGATAACATGAATACTTAATATTCTGCTAACATTTAGAGTGCCTTTATAGCATTTATAATTTAAACACTATTTTGCATTTAAATCTCAAACACGTGAATAGACTCGTAATGAGATTAAAAGAAAACGGTCAAGAGGTCGTTGTTTTGGGGCGAAGAAATAACAGTTATTGTTATTATTAGAAAATCCCTGCCGTTTGGGGTTGGCTTCCAGTCTAACCAGATTCAGCTGAATACATGGAGCGACCGCCTATCTGACCTCCACATCCCAGTTATTGGATAAATACGATACCCCTTCTTATAAGGCCCATTTTTAGCGACCACGTCTCAATTCCATACGTCATCACTGGCAACACACACTGGTCGAAGACTTTTGTCTTGAGACACTGCGGTGTTTCGGACGAGAAGACTCTACGTAGCTTCCCGAAAACAGTCCAGACGAGTTGGATTCGATGATTGACCTCGGGAAACCGCTGGATGCGGAAGGCGCAGGACCGGTCGTCGTTAAGAAACTTGGGGGAGGCCTATGTCCAGCAGTGGACGTCTTTCGGCTGAAATGATGATGATGATGATGATGATACCTCGTGGTAAGATTGGTTGTACGACTTTCGGGCTTCTGATGACTTGTAACGGCTCTCAAAGAACCACAAATGACAGCCAGGACCAACTGCTTAACGTGCTTTCCGAGGCACGAAAGGCTCTCGGTATTTAAAAATGGGCATCTATCCACAGACCAACCGCAGCATATTTCTTCTTCAGCCTATGGATGTCCACTGCTGGACAAAGGCCTCTCCCAAGACTTTCCACGCTGACCGGTTTGTGCTGCCCGCATCCATCGGCTTCCCGCGACCTTCACCAGGTCATCGGTCTACCTTGTTGGGGGCCTCCCTACGCTGCGTCTTCCAATACGTGGCCGCCACTCCAGAACCTTACTGTCCCATCGGCTATCGGTCCTACGAGCAATGTGTCTGCCACTGCCACTTAAGATTAGCGACTCGCAGAGCTATATCAGAGACATTGGTTCTTCTGCAGATCTTCTCATTTCTGAATCGATCACGCAGAGAAACTCCGAGCATAGCTCTATTTATTGCCCTTTGTGTGACTCTGAGCCTTCGTATGAAGCCCATTGTGAGCGACTACGCAGCATTTATAGCTATAACCATAACGAGTATATTACTATTCCAATATCATTATATTACTATTCCATAACGAGGCGACTGACCGAATTGATCGATCTTTATGCATTTAGTAGGTTACGAAGTTTAGGCAGGTTAGGAAGTCGTGGTGGCCTAGTGGTTAAAACACCAGCCTGTCAAGTATGAGTGTGGGGGTCCAGGTCAGGCAAGTGAAGAAACATGGGTGGGTTTTAGTCAGTAAAAGTCTGATACGATGTACCGCTTCGCCCAGAGCGAGAGAAGTCATTTGATGATTTTCCATCCCAACAAAAAAAAAAAGCTCAGGTAAATACCAATATCATCTTGGACACCAATGACGGATTACATGGTGAAGGAAAATATCTTGAGGAAATCTGGACTTGTCTGAAATAGTCAACCCGCATTGAGCGTGGTGATTATGTTCATCCTTCTCTATATGAGAGGAGACTCGTGTCCAGCAGTGAGACGATAAAGAGGTTGTTGTTGATGATGATGACGAAGTTTTAGCAGAATGGCAATAAAAAAAAGCAGATTAGAGCTCCAGGTAGTTGTTCCGGGTCTGTTTGTGTATGTGAGTTTATATATTTGTAAACGCCCCCACGACACAAGAGAAATTTCTAGTGTTGGGTAACGATTTTTTAAACACATCTGTTCAATATATATACAACGCCATCTAGCGGCGAAGAGAGCAAGCATCGAGCGCCTTGAAATCGTGCGATCTTTTGCAGCTGGCAGCACCGTCGCAACCAACTACACTCTCTCAACGTTTTTTCGCCAACGGTTGTGTTAACAAATAATTATTGTAATTTCCTTAAAATATACGTTTATATTAGAAGAAATCAATAAACCACTCATTGAAGACATCCTTGCCCTCATCACATAAACACACACATAAGGAACAGTCTAACAACATACATATTTGTTGAGTAGTTTTTGAATAAAAGAGTAACAAACTTTCATGTTTATAATTTTAATAGGACGACATCGGCAAACGTAAACATTGTATTACACAACTCTGCCATTTTATACAGACAAAGTAAGGAAACTGAAAAGCAATTTCCTGCAAAATTTTCAAATAATCTTAGATTGATCTTTCCTCTTTTAATTGAATTTCGTCAGTCGAAATAATCGTCTAGAAACATCTTAAGCCAATATTATTAATTCATTTTCACCTATAAAATTTGTTTTAAAATTTTTTAAATACATTTTTTTTTCATGTGTCTTTTAACCAATCCGATTCACTTCTAAAACAGCAGGTTTAAATGAACCTAAGTAGTTCTGGTAGTCCTAACATTAGTTTTAGATTTAGCTCAAAATGATCTCCATAGCCTGGAGCAAAGACGTAAGACGGCCTGTCGGTGTTCTATAGGATGCATTTTGGAGAGTGTGCGATGGAATTGCATGACTTAATTCCCCCATCTCCGTTCCATCATCGTACGACCCGTCGTACGGCGAGTTACCACCCTTACGTTTCAACAAAGTAAGAGTGATAACTCTCCGTACAACAGGTCATAATTATAAACTAGTGCTTGACCGCAATCCTGCCTGATGGTAAGCAGTGCTGCAATCTTTGATGGTAAAGCGCGCTAGTAAGAAAAATTATGTTTTATAAAATTCTAACTGCGTCCCGCGGTTTCTTGTCCGTAAGTTGCGATGTATGAGTTGGCTGACAACCGGTCTTTGTTTTATTCTGAATTCGAATGCGTCATCATGTCGACGTGAGTACACCAGCCCCCCCAACTAGACTGGGTTGCATATGTTTCACTCGTATACCTAGGTTTTGATCCAATAATATTATCTGGATAAAAACTAATGTTAATCCTAGTTATAAACTATCTACATGTGTACCAAATTTTATTCAAATCCGTTCAGTAGTCTGCGGAACGTACGGCGCCGAAAGTTCGGCTCAATACGCTCGCAGTGACACATCAGCCGCAATTACGCCGCGTTCGGCGGCGGCGTAGGGCCTAACCTTCCTTTGGGCGGAGCGATGCGTTGCGCGACCGAAAGTTCGGCGGGCGTAGCTTAACGTTCGGCGTATGTTGTGCATCGCGCGCGTTGCGGTAAGGAAGAGCGGCAATGTCTTCTAAACCCTCTATGTTAGTTAATATTGTAATTAAATCCATTTTTCTCGGCAATTCAGGTACGTCACAAAATCGCACACCATAAAGTGTCGACACAGACAGACTGACGATGACGCCAGGGAACTTGTTGACCGTTTGGTTTGTCATAACAACTGAATATTGCGACTGACACTTCAGCCGCTGAGCTTTCGGTGCCGTACGTTCCGCAGATGTGTCACTACATTAAGAGAAAAAAAAAATTAATTGAACGAGTCCACTCGATCTGAGTTGTTTTTTCCTCAAAAAACCATCTAAGACAATGTCACACTGAGACAGGTATTCATACAATCTAAACCCAGATGATATCTAGACTTTAAAAGAGACTTCTTCAGAGACCTCTAAAGCGCAGGCCACACCGCCAGCTGACGCACCGAGCGCGCGAAGAGAACTAAGGAAACTACGCGAAATATTTCCCAGCCATAGCTTAGCTCGTTAGTTGGCTGTGTGAACCCAAGTATGGAAAAAGCTGAAACGATGTCATCCGTTTCGCCCGCTCCGTCCATCAGCTGGCGGTGTAACCTGCGCTTAAGTTTGTTTCGGCTTTTCTTTTTAGAGTAGTCAGGAAACACACCGAACTCATATACTTAAAGTAGACTTGTAAAAGTGTATAAAAGTTCGCAGGTACAGACCTACTTAAATAAATCAGTTATCATTTGTCATCCATACATGCATACAAAATTACAGATCTAAAAGAAATATTTAAAAAAAAAATGTCATTGAATTTCACAGTGTGTTTATAACCATTTATAAAAAAGTTACTATCCTTTTGAATTATATTATAATTATATTTATATATTTATAAAAAAGTACATCTAAAGTGTGAAAAACTAATAATATTTTCTTTTATTTTTCAGGTAAGTTTCACGATCTTCTTGATTTGGGTAAGAGCAACGTGGCGTTAAATGCAATTAATTTCTTGTTGTCAAAATTATATTAATAAGAAAAACCATGATCAGACCTGTTGTCTTGTATGGTTCAGAATGTTGGACAACAAAAGGGTCGAATGAAAGGCATGCAAAGAATTCTAAGAGGGATGTGTGTGATACACGAATGAAATGAGTACCTATATAAGAGGAAGTCTAAAAGTGGCACCGGTAGCTGAAAATTTGTGTGGAAATCGGTTGTCATGTTATGGACATGTGTTACGGAGAAATGAAGAATATATTAACCCTAGATCCCTAATGTTGGTCGATAGTGACTAATACGAGTATTTGCCTCACTAGCTTTTCGAAAAACTCACCTGGGAGCGCAGCGCGGGAGCATCTGATGTTACCTCCTCGTCTCCTGGCGGACAGGCCTGGGGATAGCACTGTTGGGCGGTGGTGGGGATAGAGCGACGTGGGTCGCGCGATCGCGCACGCGTTGTGAGTCATTTTGACCCACATTAGGGTTGTAGGGTGAAAAAGAGAGTTTTGAGTATGTACGCCAATTAAATTCGCGGTAAATAATTTATTTCGTACAGTGTCCATATTGTACCATGAAAGCTATACTTTAGTAGAAATAAGTATATTATTTTACTTATTTCTCCAGACAGCTTCCATGACCTAGCGGTAGCGAACGCAGCCGATGCGCAAGGAGGAGCGGGTTCGATCCCCGCACAGTGCAAATATTTGTATGCATGAATATGAATATTTGCACTGGAAAGCATGGTAAGTAAGCCTTTAGTCCCGCTTGCCATACGATCTAGTGGCAGTCGTTAGGGGTTGTTGGAGCCCTCAAAAGTCTAACAATTGGTCTAACTGCAATGCTTAGATATCGCCTTCGGGTTGTGGAGGTCAAACGGCAGTCGCTTCACGAAAAATATCGAAGTTTAGCCAAAATCAGCAGTTAGACTGGTAAAGCGGACCCGGACTCCAAAAACTGAAAAAAGCTTGGGATGCGACAGGATTAACGCTGAGATGATGATGATGATGTTTTACTTATTTCTACTAACATAGTGTTACGGGCTAGGGGTACTAAAACGCCGGTTAAGGGTTGCGAAGTTTATTGGCAACGAAGGTACAGTCGATTGTAGGCAATGACAAGTAGAATGTTGCTGACGTTGCACCGAAGTCTTCACTTACGTCCACGAAGTCCGTATTGTTTACACGCAATAACACTAAATAAATAAATAAATATATACAGGACAAATCACACAGATTGAGCTAGCCCCAAAGTAAGTTCGAGACTTGTGTTATGGGATACTAACTCAACGATACTATATTTATAATAGATACATATATAGATAAACATCCAAGACCCAGACCAATCAGGAAAAGATCGTTTTCTCGTTACAGTTGTCGCAGTAGGTATTCTCAAAGATCGCTTCTTAAGTATCGCTTGTTTTCGTAACGCTAGTCGAATGTAGACTGACTCTCCGTTTTTTTTTTTTTTTTTGATATGTTATCTCGTAGTTGACCTTGAGAGGTCGTGACTACTTAACCGGACTATCCTGTGGCTGCCTTAAGTGAATTTAAAGCCTCCAGCCAGGGCTACTAAAAGCTAAGCGACTACACGCTAAGGGCATCCCCTGTGGGGTACGAACCTCGGCTCAGGGTGTCGCTGAAGAGAACAGCAAGGGACGGCTGGATCGAATTATTTTATTTTTATTTCGGTTTGATGACCACGGCGTTTCCTAGTACTAGCTCTGAGAAGAAACGGCCGAAACAAACTCAGAGGTCATAGTCGGGAGTTTATATTTACTGGCTCAGCTGCGGCGCGGGCTGGCCTTCATCGGACAAGGGTGACTCTGCGTGGCGTCAGGGCGCTATATACAGTATGTTACAAAAACCCTGTCCGACCCGTGAAGGTGTTGTTAGGTATCGTTAGCTGATTCTACTAATGCGTACATAACCTGGCTAAACTAAAAAAAAAAATACCCCCTTAAAAATAAATAACTTAAATAAAATAAATAAGTAATTTCATGGCAACACAGGCACAGGCCATGACCTCAGTTGACCTCATGCATGTAGGTATTGGTAGTCTAACCACGTTTATCGACTCTAGAAAGAAACAATGATACCTACTTACGCAGCTCGTGAAAAGAACTTTTTTTTAAGTAGGAAGGTCGTCTGACCCTCCGAATGTATCTTCGAATTTCATTCGATGAGCACAATGGCTGTGGCGGAAATGTTGTTCCATATTTCGTTCACTAAGAACGATACCGGCACCGTCCCACGAGATTAGCACGGTGTTTCACAACGTTAGTCCACTCCTACCAATCCACTGCTCGCCGAACTGATAGTGGAGGTACTCACGTACAGGTCGGCAAAAATATGATGGGGCACCGTCATGCTGGAACCACATTGACCAAGAAGTAGTCACATCCGAATCGTTCAACACCTGATCACAACACAACACAATTGCATTTTTACTAGGTACCTTCCATCAGCAGGTTACATTACGTTAGAAAACTATTATGATCACACAATAAACGATACGTCTACACGGACTCAATGTCTACGCGAAACTAATAAATTTAAAATAAAAATGATTTTTATTTCATAAAAATAGGTACTCTAACTGCACGGCGGTGCCCTTTGACTAGAGGTGTGAAAGTATTCAAAATATTTCTCGTATCGATTTTTGGTATCAATTTTGTATTTCAGAATTTCACGCATCGATTCAACATCGCATGGCATTCTTTAGATTTTAGAACTTTCACATAACTTAAATCAGGTGAACTTAAATGCTTTAAATTGTTTAAAATATTCTCCTAAAATCGTATTTCATAAGACCTTTCTAGTTCCTATTTACTAATAATAGGTACTTGTGTTACAATATTGTTATGAATAATTAATCGATAATCAAAAAAAGTACTTTTACCATTAGGTAATCTGCGTTTTTACAACAAATCATTCGAGCAGTTAGTATCGACAAAAACAAAACGATATTACGTAAAAACTAGTACAGCTCTAATTATTCCTTTGCGCGTCGGCGGCTAGACACACTGACGCCGCCGACAGTTTCAAGGTCTAAAATGGTGTTTACACTTTTTTAAATTTCCCGAATTTTGGGGAAGTTACAGTAAATTCGCTGGTAAAAAAGATTATTTCAAAATTCATTAGTATTGTTACTATGATGATTATGCAAAATTTCATATTTTATTTGGTCATTTGTTTACCTAACCCTTATTATCCTTGTGGGTCGGACAGGGTTTTCGTAACATACTGTATAGGCCAGCTGATCGAACATTCCAGAATCGTCTAGACGTAATAATAATAGCGCATAACTTTGAGTACATTCAGTAGGTACCTACGGTAATTCCCGGAAACGGGCTTCTAAAAATTTCGATGTCGTCAATTAGTTGACAAAATTGATGAAACCTGTACCATTCGATAGGCCACCTTAAGTCTATGAATGCGTTTTTATATTACACCTAGACAATGTCTAGGTCTCGAGTTATAGGGCTTAAAAGTTACGCACTGCATGTCACGCGATATTGAACCTTATGCCCGCGACATAAGGTGCATTCGTAACAATGGCTTTTATTTAAATGATACTAGCTGCGCGCCTCGGTTTTATCCGCGTAGCGTAGGTATCGATATGTTTTTTTATATGCTCTGCTCTTATTGATCTCAGCGTGATGTTATATAGCCTAAAGCCTTCCTGCATGAATGGGCTATCCAAAGCAAAAAGAATTTTTCAAATCGGACTTAGAGTTCCTGAGATTAGCGCGTTCAAACAAATAAACAAACAAACTTTTCAGCTTTATACAATATGTAAAGAAAACCCTGTCCGATCTGTGAAGGTATTGTTAGGTATCGATAACTGATTCTAATAATGTCAACAGAGCCGGGCTAAACTTAAAAAAAAATCCCCCTAAAAAAATAAATATTATTTCGAAAAACCGAGGTAACTTAATGCATGAGCGGTAGGCAACACGTTAGGCAGGGCACGCGGCACGTGGTCGCATCGCTATTCGCTCCGTCACAAATGGTGTTGTCACTTTTTTTAAAAATTCCAAATTTTGGGGAAGTTGGAATTAATTCGCGGAAAAAAAAGATTATTTCAAAATTCACTACTATTGTCACTATGATGATTACGTAAAATTTCATATTTTATTTGGTCATGTGTTTACCTAACATTTATTATCCTTTTGCGTCGGACGGGGTTTTCTTTACATATTGTATGTTAATTTAGAGTATATATTGGTAAAATAAAATAAATGCAGTAATTCCGGGCTCAGCCGGATACTCCATATCGTCTAACTAGAACCCACATGAAAGACTGCATCATTTTAGAGTTGATCTTTTCAGCGACTACCTTTAAGATGCTAATGACGCTGCTCCGCCCTGTACTTACGTAGCAAGAAGGCGGTTCTCTTGCGTATAATGACATGAAAGCCATCAACTTGATCCTTCGCAAACATATCAGATGCACTACAGAAACGGAGCAACCCGGGAAAAATTCTGAAATAATTTAAGACTAAAGAAATATTTTTATTCCTCCCGTGGGTGTCGTAAGAGGCGACTAAGGGAACTCTCGCCAAGGAACCAGACAGCAGCGCTTCTCCAGTGGAATAACAAATTACTGCGGTCCCCAACCCTCGTCGGGTTGGGGATTATGACAATATCCTCCAATGGAATGAACGCCTTAGGGGAGGCCTTTCTCCAGCAGTGGACCTCTAAAGGCTGCGAAGAAGAACAATGATCCAATCATCATCATCATCATCATCATCATCATCATCATCATCATCATCATCATTTCAGCCGAAAGACGTCCACTGCTGGACATAGGCCTCCCCTAAGGTTCTCCACGACGACCGGTCCTGCGCCTCCCGCATCCAGCGGTTTCCCGCGACCTTCACCAGGTCGTCGGTCCACCTTGTCGGGGGCCTACCCACGCTACGTCTTCCGGTGCGTGGTCGCCACTCGAGAACCCGTCGGCCCCATCGGGCATGGGTCCTACGGGCAATGTGTCCAGCCCATTGCCACTTCAGTGTTGCAATTCTTCGGGCTATGTCGGTTACTCTCGTTCTTCTGCGGATCTCCTCATTCCTGATTCGATCGCGCAGTGAAACCCCAAGCATAGCCCTCTCCATTGCCCTTTGAGCGACTTTGAGTCTTCTTATAAGGCCCATTGTTAGCGACCAATATTTATTTATTATTCTTTTCCTAATAAAATAGAAAGTAAAAGAAGCAGTGATCTTAAATTTATTTTGGGTTCAAGGAAATCGGTGCCATGGTAAGTATAATAAACTCAATTTAAACTAACACTCGAGCTCATCGCTGATGACTCGGCTGTCTGTTGTACTTTATGTGAGCTTACTATGTAGGTAGCTATAGAATTTGTTATATTAAAAAAACCGGCCAAGTGCGTGTCGGACTCACGCACAAAGGGTTTCGTACAATTGATGAAATTAAAGGATTTAGGTTATGTGTATGAAAGATTACGCATGCTAATAAGCGGTTTACGATTTACGAGGTATTAAAAAAACTGTGGTAGGCCATAACATCGGCCGCCGGAAGAAGCTACCACCCACCAGACAAAGCCTTGCCGCCAAGCGATTCGTCGTGTTCCGACATCATGACTGGTGAAGCCGTACGGAGGACGGATCTGAGCAGTTGTGTTGCGCCAAATGTTGTGTCGGGAGTTAGGTCGTGGAGGGTCTCCAGATCGATCTCCCTCTGGCGCAGCATCGTTGGTCGTGTTGTTGGGTTTAACATTCACCCCCTCGCTCACCTGCAGTCCTCCTTCCTATTCACTCAGTCTCTTTGAGTGAATAGGCTCTTAATAAACTAGTGTGCTTTATCATCAACAATTGCATTACTGCCAACCATCAGACGGGTTTGCAGTCAAGCACTAGCTTAAAACGTTTAAAAAAGCTTACCCATGCCTCGTTGTCAACTAAGAACCTAAGGAAAATGTGGAGAAATCACGAAATCACAATAAATAGTAATAAAATGTGTAATACTTTGGCGACATATCTCAAGACATATGTCGACATATGTCAAGTTACCATGACGTGTTGTCGGAACGTGGAAAAAACGGGTAGGTACAAAAAAGCTTTTATCTCAAACACTCTTCAACCTATATTTACTATACAGTATGTTAAAAAAACCCTGTCCGACCCATAAGGATAATAAAGGTTACGTAAACACATGACCAAATATAATATAAAATTTTACGTAATCATCATAGTACCAATACAAATGAATTTTGAAATAATCTTTTTTTTCCCGCGAATTAATTCCAACTTCCCCGAAATTTAGTAATTTTTAAAAAAGTGACAACACCGGTATTATTATGAACGAATAGCGATGCGACCACGTGCCGCGTGCCCTGCCGCCCGCCGCCCGCGGGAGGGTGCTTAACGCACATGTATTAAGTTACCTCTTTTTGCGAAATAATATTTATTTTTTTAGGGCGATTTTTTTTTAAGTTTAGGCCGGTTTTGTATCCAATAGTAGAATCAGTTATTGATACCTATCAATACCTTTACGCATCGGACAGGGTTTTCTTTACATATTGTATACGTTTTATTCTTTGCCTTTTTTAAATATCAATAAATGCAACTATTATTTCTTTCTATCATCATACAAATTATGTTAAATTTTATCACGAAAATTTACAGTAATGTAGCGTAGAGTGCGGAATCTAGTGTTTTTTTTTCTGACACTCTTGCAAATATAATATTACTGTGGTGTACTATGTGTATATGTAGAGGGGGGAGGGGGTCCTCCGGAGGGGCAACAGTCTCATCTTATTGTCAATCCGTCAAAAAAGACAAAAAATGCTCGAATTTCCTTAAGTTTGACAAGTTTTTATATTTATACGTGGTCGACGAAATCAATAAATAAATAAATAAATATATACGGACAAATCACACAGATTGAGCTAGCCCCAAAGTAAGTTCGAGACTTGTGTTATGGGATACTAACTCAACGATACTATATTTTATAATAGATACATATATAGATAAACATCCAAGACCCAGGCCAATCAGGAAAAGATCGTTTCCCATCATGACCTGGCCGGGGATCGAACCCGGGGCCTCCACGTCGCAGTCAGGCGTGTTGACCGCTGCGCCACGGAGACCGACAATCTGGAATCATTTTCATCATAATCTCAGCGTTAATCCCAGTCGCATCCGAAGCTTTTTCAGCTTTGGAGTCTGGGGTCCGCTTAACAGTCCAACTGCTGATTTTGGCTAAACTTCGATATTTTACGTGAAGCGACTGCCGTCTGACCTCTACAAACCGAAGGCGATATCTAAGCATTGCAGTTAGACCAATTGTTAGACTTTTGAGGGCTCCAACAACCCGTAACGACTGCCATTAGATGTTCGTATGGCAACCGGCTGCTGTTTTAACCACTAGACCCATCTTATTGAATATTCTTGTTTATTACTTCTTATAGATAAAAGTCCAAAAAAGTGAAAAGGAAGGAGAAAAATATCAGCGTAGTCAGTAAAAACACCTGCTAACAACCATCTCGAATCCACTGGAGCGTTATTGGCAATTTTAACTTTTGGCCTTCAATCTTAATAGTAGCCGTCATTTGGACCCCACGATCCGCACTGAACTTTTTTATTTCGGGACTGACCTTGGCCCAAATTCATACTACACTAAACATGAAAAACCAACTCATAATTTTCTCCATTTATCCGAATTTATTCGGGGTCTAAATAATAAAGAACACATGGAATGTATTGTTAAGTATTTATTTAAAAAAAAAATCATATAAAAATATTCTAACTTTTGTTAGGTTTTTGTTTTTTCACCCCGTTTTTTGCCCCGTCATTTTTTAATCACAGAAATAAATTAGAAAGCCCTGCAAGAGGCGAAAAAGCTCCTATCTCAGCATGATGTTTCGATTTTAAAAAAATTAAACATCGCGGCGCTGAAATACGTCTGCTCTTTCCTTATTTCCCTTTCAAGTATGTATTAATTATATTCGTTCACACAGTCAACCCATAATTTTAATGTCAATTCATCTATGTAGTTTTAAAAAAATACTGTATGGACTTGTAAAACTGTTAGTCCAAAGTTTTTTTTTTTAATAATTGTAAGCTAGTGCTTGACCGATATCCCGTCTGAAGGTAAGCAAAGATGCAATCGTTGATGGTAAAGTGCGCTAGTTTACTAAGAGCCTATTCACTCAAAAAAACTGAGTGAATAGCAGTGGCGAAGGGTGAAATTTTGACAAAGGGAAGCCGGTCCAAAAAAATAAACACTTAAACACTTACCTACTGCAGGATATCTTGGAGGAGGTCTTCAGATAAGAATAATATGAAAAGCCCCACCTTCACCATACAAAAAAGGACTGATGATTTGATAACAGTGTCTTTCAAGTATGATAAAAGCGGCTTTGTGAAAAGCCTTTTTCGACGTGCATCTCTATACCACACATGCATGCTTGTTAGTAAGTACTAAGTTAAGTACCTATTGTCAGGGAATAAGAGTCAAGAAAAAATAAAATAAAAAATTACAAAAATAATAAAGTGTTAAAAACCGAACCACACAAACACCGATCCAAAACCAACAAAAATATTAAGCAAAAATAAAGCAAATTATACACAATCACAACGTTATTTATATTCTAATGCAATGCGTCTGTTTTTTTTAACAAAATGAGCTAAAATGTTATAAAAATTCAGATTACTTTTCATTTTATTAAGCAAATTTTTTTCAATTGACATGATAGCCAAATCGGACAATCTCTGCTCTTTTTGGCAGTTTCGCACATACGTGTGAATGCGTTTTAAAGCAGAAAATGACCGCTCAGCTGAAGCTACTGAAATGGGGAGGGTCAGAATCAAACTGCAAAGAGTCGAAACTTGAGAAAATGCGTCTTTCAAAGACGTATTCTGGAGCTGTAAAAAAAGCTCATAGGTGTCCAATTTATTTAACGACGCTGACGTAAATAAGACTTTAAGTTCATTTTTCAACGCGGTAAAATCAAAAATTCCCGGAAAGTTCGCTGTCAAAGAGGAAACTTTTTCAGTTGGAAATGATTGGTTGTATTGAAGATACTTTGATTTATTAAGTAAATCAATAAATACAAGCTGAGAAAAAGATCGGTACCTTTGAGTAATTTGAGCTTTGACTTTATCTATAATCGAGGAAAAAATACGCTTGTACGCCGTTTTGGGATCCGTGTCAGTATTTATTCGGCGCCGTCGCCGCGGCGGCTCACAGATTTGTTCAATGCTGTGGAAAATGGTATCAAACGAATTAATAAACTCTTCCGAAATCCACCGTTCAAAAGAATCGATTTCGCGCTTTGCCACTTCAATGTCTACTTGCTTACTTTAAAGCAAAGCAAAAAGAACGTCTGTCTTTTCGAAAATGTCTGAAAAAATACGCAATAAGAAGCAAAATTGCATGTCTTCCAGTTTGTGTAACAAGCACTCGGACATTGAAATTGATTCGCTGTCCCATGATTCCGGTGAATCTAAAATACAATTCAAAGTTTCGATCATGTCGGTTCTGCAGTTGAAAATTACGTTAATTATGCGCGAGTGATAATGCCATCGCGTTTCTGCTACCCCCGGCATACGACGATGAGCAACTTCTTTCAGAAGATTCGATCTTTTAGAAGATTTATTAAAAAAGCGTACGATACTGTTAATATGACCAAAAAAAGCTTTTAATTCGGGTACTAATTCAAGAGACCGACTCAAGACTAAGTTTAAAATGTGAGCATAGCATGGAATAAACATCGCCATGGGACAGATTTCACAAACTTTAGTTTGTACACCACCGTGCTCTCCAGACATAACTGCCGCACCATCGTAAGACTGTCCAATTAATTTATCTTTACAACGAAAGTCATCGAGAATACCGATTAACATGCTGGTCAAAATGTCGGCATTTCGACCACCACTTACGTCATAGAAGCCCAGAAAACGCTCTTCAATTCCACTGCTGGACAAGTACCGCAATATAACAGTCATCTGTTCCCTGTGACTGACGTCCGGTGTTTCGTCGATCATAACCGATACAAATGAAGCTGAATTTATTTCCGACTTTATCTCATCACGCATAGAAGACGCGATACAATGAATTAAGTCATTTTGGATGTCACTTGAAAATCCTGAAAATACAGAATTTTGGGTCGAGGAACATTGCTCCAAATGAGAATCAAGGACTGTATCGTACTTGCACAAATAATTTAACGTTTCAATGTAATTTCCGCGATTATCCGAATCTGCTCTTTCATTGTGACCGCGAAATGGTAATTCTTGCTTCCCCAAAAGAATGACCGTGTCAATAAAACGTTTCATTAACTCGCGATTACGGTCAACTTTTCTGTTATGTACATCAAAAGCGTTGGAAAAAAATGACTCGATTCTGCCATTATTTCCAAATTCGTGAAGTAACTAGCAGCTGCGGATGTGTTTTTCAGTCTGAATGTGTTTTTTGGCTGAGTTAGACAAATTATTAATATCCGTAAAACCCGTACTGCTCCAAACAGATTTCGAATCAGAAAATAACAAACACGGAAAACAAAACATTTTGTTCAGTTTGCAACTGCCTGTCATCCATGTATATTTATCATATAACGACGCGTGAAAATGTTTAAAAAATCCATCTCGCCTTTTGCAATCAATAATCATGTGTGGGAGTGCTCGACCTAACTGTTGCTGTTACAAATGAAGTTTCATTTGTAAGCAGGTAATCTGTAGAACAGCACTCTATATGAATTAAAGCCATAATAACAAACAAAATCCACAGTATTTAACCAAATCTGCGATTAAATTACCTTACAGAATCCGTCACAGTTTAAATAAAACAAATATTAAAAACAAACGAAAAACTCACGCACCAGTAGGTAGGTAATTTAGGTATAGAGAAACACATACTGACGGTGAACTGAAACGCTCGTAGTGGCGTGGTTAATTTGTCTCTTTCTAATAGAGTAGAGGAGAGTACTACAAGCCGCCCGCGAGTAGCCTTATATTTATCAAGTTTTACCGACGGTTAGCGAGCATTAGAAAGAGATGGTCTGACACGCTCTCTCTTTTCGCCGCATAGTAAAACGTTGACATAGGTAAGCTGAAATTCGTCGGCTTCCTTCAAGAGAACTACGAAAAGAATTACGAAAAATTGAAGCGCTGATTAATTTACGACTATAAAATGAAATGTGATACTTAGGGTATTGCTAAAAATTGCGATTGCTATTGTAAATCGCGCCGGCATTTGATTAATAATACTTTGTTAATGAAATAGAATGTAAATACTTTTGTATGAATATGGAACTGATTTTTGAAAGGTAACCCGGTGGGAATCGGCTTGTATGGACTCTTCGCCACTGGTGAATAGCAAGATTGATCTGAAGACCCTCCACGACAAAACTCCTGGCACAACAACATTTGGTGCATCGTACCCGACACACTTCACAATACAACTGCTCAGACCCGTCCTCCGTACGTCTTCATCAGACATCATGCCGGAACACGACAAATCGGTTGGTGGCTAGACTTTATCTGGTGAATGGTAACTTTTGCCGTCAGCCGATGTTATGGCCTACCACTGAGAAATTATTTGTATTGTTAGCCAGAATCCAATTACAGTCCACCCATCTTATCTGAACCGCGAAAAATAATCTATCCCACTCCAAACCGTCCATTTCTGTAATCACCCAATTACACCCATAAGTGAACAGTTTTTTCCCCTCTCCTACAAAACGATAGACCATTTTGTTCGGCATGATCTTAATGATGACTCTAAGTCCGCTCCATTAATCAAATTATCTCTCTGTTAATGAGTGACTAAGCTTTTTACGGGCATTCGTCGAAATCAGACGAATGGTGGAATTGGAATGTCGAAAATGTTTGCTAAAGGCTTCTCGTCCAGTGAACCGGAGAAGAGCAGAGAATAGCAAACCTAAGATAACATTTCATCATCATCATCATTTCAGCCGAAAGACATAGGCCTCCCCCAAGGTTCGCCACGACGACCGGTCCTGCGCCTCCCGCATCCAGCGATTTCCTGCGAGCTTCACCAGGTCATCGGTCCACCTTGTCGGGGACCTACCCACGCTACGTCTTCCGGTGCGTGGTTGCCACTTGAGAACCCGCCGGCCCCATCGGGCATCGGTCCTACGGTCAATGTGAAAAACTTTAGTGTTGCAATTCTTCGGGCTATGTCGGTTACTCTCGTTTTTCTGCGGAGCTCCTCATTCCTGATTCGATCGCGTAGTGAAACCCCAAGCATAGCCCTCTCCAGATAACATTAAAAAAAAAAAAAATCACTGCTCCACACTAGAAATTTCTCCTATATTGTGGGTGCGTTTACAAATATATTATTAATCACATACACAAACATCCAGACCCGGAACGACTACTTGTAGGCCATACAAATATTTGTTCCGTGCGAGAATCAAAACCGCGACACGCAGCGCAGGAGTCCACAGCTTAACAACTGCGCTAACCGTGCAGACCATTAAATTGATCAAATTGCGTAAAACATCATATTTTTGAACTTGCTTCTACGTCTTGTTGAATTGATGTTTGAAATAGTCGATAATCTGAAAATTTTTTGAACGTCTAAGCAACAAGATTTACGCAACTTAAAATAAAAGGCAATCTTGGGACTGGCCCACAATGAAAACTGAAGAACACAATGTAAAAAACAATCGTGTCAGGTCAGTCACGCTCACATGGATTTAATGCTTTTTCCCATCCAACAAGTTCTCAATTTTGCTAAAGAAGTTTTGACTTAAAAAAACATCAGTCGATCAACTTTTAAGGTGAGAGTATCAAACAAAAGTGACGGTGAGCATGCTTTAGAGGGATGTGTGGTGTTACAAGAATGAATTGAATAAGGAACGAATAGATATAAAAGGAAATCTGAAAGTAACTGAAAATTTGTTTGGAAATCGGTTGTCATGGTATGTGCATGTGTTACGGAAGAATGGAGAAAATGTCGTTAGGAAAGTATTGAGTATAAATTTCAATGTTATAAGAGTAGGGGAAGGCCAATGAAGCGATGAGTGGGCTTTGTGAGTGAGGATAAGCTTAGTAAGGTTATGATTACCGAAATGGCAATATAATGCTGAAGAGTTTGTTTGTTTGAACGCGCTAATCTCAGAAACTACTGATCCGATTTGAAAAATGTTTTTGCGTTGGATAGCCCATTAATCCTGGAAGACTTTAGACTACATAACATCGCGCTGCAACCAATAGGAGCGGAGTATAACTAAATCACGCGAACGAAGTCTCCGGCGGCCGCTAGTTGAGAAAGAAAAAGACATGTAGCCAAAAAAAAAAGAAAGAAAAATGCCATTACAGCAAAATAATAAATTAAGCTTAAAACTATAAAATACAAAGATTACAGTGCTAAAGGGCCTCAGTTCACTATAATGTCAGATGACAACATAAGGTGTACCATCTGACGCTGATTTTCAGTTGAAACCCACAAATGCGATGCGCTGGAATGGATCTGTGTTCGTAACACAGATTATTATGCTATTTTTACTGAAGTCTCCGTTTAAATTGAGATACTTAAAATTGACATAGTTAATACTGAGATAGTTAAAACTGACATAGTTAAAACTGAGATAGTTAAAACTGAGATAGTTAATACAAATGATAGAAAAGCTTGTTGCATCTTGCTTGATGCAACAAGGTTTTCGCCACAGGATGCTGTGGCTGCCTTAACTGAATTTAAAGTCTCCAGCCAGGGGTAACTAAACACTAAGCGATAACACGCTAAGGGGGGTATGAACCTTGACTTAGGGCGTCGCTGAAGAGAACAGCGGGGGACGGCTGGATCGAAATTTTTGTTTTTAGTTCGGTTTGATGACCGCGGCGTTTCCTAGTACTAGCTCTGAGATGAAACGGCCGCAAAAAACTCATAGGTCATAGTCGGGAGTTTATATTTACTGGGTCAGCTGGGGCGCGCCTTTATCGGACAAGAGTTTGCATTAACGTCAACTATCGATTTATATAGGCGTGATGCGTGTCCACCATTTTGAAAACAAAACAAGATGGTGGATACTCCTCTGTTGTCCGCATCGCTTCGGCCATCTCCGCTCCATTAGACAAGCAGCCTAATCTGAACGTTGAAGCGAAAAAAAACGGGTTTAGATTAATTATTACGATTGTTTTGAGTGATAAATGACCACCGTCGAAGCTCAAATAGAATAATGTAATTAATTATACTTGTGTTAATTAAATTGAATTGAGTTATACATTTCCAATTAGTTTTAAGAACGTACTTCATTTTGTAAATTTACAAAGTGTTCTTAATTTCTTGGTACCTGTCTTTGCCATTTTCTTGGCAAAGACTTATATTTGAAGTGTAAGTTTATGCTTTTTAAGTATATCTTGGACACCAATGACTGATTACAAGGTGAAGGAAAACATTATCAGGAAACTTGGACTTTAAGTCTGAATTCGCCAAACCGCATTCCTTCTCTGTATGAGAGGAGACCTGTGCCCAGCAGTGGGACGGTACAAAGGTTGATGGTGATTGGTTGGGGAAAGAGCATTGAATTAGCGTGACTGACTGACCCACATCGTGATCGTTTTTTGTTTTGACGTGATAACGTCTATTAAATCGGTATGCTGGGAGTCATTCGCGAAAACTGCGTAACGGCAGAATCTGACGCTACACGGAGTCCACGCCTACTAAAACTAACCTTAGCCTTGTAGCTTTAGAGTGCAATATTATTTACCTAAAAGCACGGTTGTAAACAATTAGTAGCAGTTTTTCGCATACATGATTAAAGCATTGATAGCCGAGTGGTGAAACGCTCGGATTAATATCGACTCACTCAAGAGGTGCCGCGGATCGATTCCTGACGGCAACGGACGTTTTTTATCCTTTTTAATTTTTAAATTTTTCCTTTTTAATTTTTCTTTTTCTTTTTTCTTTTTGCTTTTTTTTTATTTTTTAGAAAATTTAAACAAACTATTAAATAAAAATATAAATGTTATACATTACTTTATTTTAAATAATTTCATTGCACCCAGAAAAAATTACCATGAAATAGACGTTATCACGTTCAAATATCGGCAGTAGACGGAGTTCTACAGACAGCCAATTTTTTTTTGAGTGTAGCGGTACCTACAACGCTACATGCTAACAACACGGCATACTGACGTCACGCGAATTCTGCATCTCGCAAGCAGAGTTTACTATTCAACCGGTGGGCAAGTGCCCCCCAGACAATCCCAGTCTGGTCGGAGGATCCTCCATTTTCTAACGAGGATGAGTGAATTTTACACCTTGTTCCTCATACCTTCACATTTCTAATCTGTTTTTTAATGATTTCAGTTCGGTCAGCCCCACGACTGATAATTTTGTTTTTTATTCTAAACCTTTATATTTATTATAGAGTTGACATAGAAAATATCTTTTCCAAAAGCTATTTTTAGATTTTTAGGCTAGGTTTGAAAGATTCAATTTGTTTATATATCGAGTTGTAAAGTTTGTAAGAGGAAATATTTTTAGGTATAAGTTAATTTTGTATTGAAATATGCAGAAAAGACTTTCACTTCTCATACTTTTTTATTATTTTTTGGACGGGAAGCCATTAAATTACTGAAGGGCGTGTCAGACTTTTACTGACTAAAACCCACTCATGTTCATACACTTGCCTGTGCGCCAGGGCCACGGTTTATTTTTTAACCAATCCGCAACCCTGACCTACACGGTAACGGTGTTCGTGGACCCCATCACGATGTGCTAACATCTCTTTAAGGCGCGCGTGAAAAACAACGCACCGTCGACTGGGGCCTGGTCCTGACCGGGCCATTGCTCACCACCCGCAAGCTCGCGCCTGCGGTGGCCGGGAGTTTCATGTTGTCTCCCGACCAGGGCGTCTCCTGCGGCGGCTAGAGGGCGCTGGGATTCCCACTCCCTAACACGCTCCGCCTCCTCCTTTGCGAGCATCGCTGCTTCGCAGAAGGAGTTGACGGCTTGTCATGCACTCTCGCTCCGGACCATGGCTTCGACCTTACGCGAGAGATCGCCGCCGATCGTCGCCACGAGGATACAGACGTGCTCTACCCATACCCATGCTGGGCAGGTGACACCCTGGCGTTTCCTCCCACCCTATACGGAACAGAAGCCGTATCCGGTGAGGAGTTGCGTCAGGCCAAAGCTGAGGAAGGGGAGGTTGAATGGACTGTGTAATAGATTTTTATTAATCTCTAATCTTATTCCGAATGGTTGAACGGACTGCTGATAATATACATACATGCGAATCCTCGAGCTTAGGGAAGGTATTAAATCAAAATAAAAACATTTATTTCAAATAAACCAGTTACAGATTACTTTTGAATTGTCAGAAGGTCGGTCAGTCAGTAAGGTGAAGCTAGTCGCCCATTCCAAAGAGTAGGTACCTATGGAGAAGAACGGGCAAGAAACTCCATGGACATTCTTTTAAATTATCAAGATATTGATACAAATATTTGATCACATCATTAATGTTGAAATCAACCGTGTGAGAACGATGCAGAAATATATTGTACGCTAAGAGCGTCCATTATGGAAAACACACAAAATTAAATTATAGTCTGTTAAGAAAACCTTGTCCGACCCGTGAAGGTGTTGTTAGGTATCGATAACTGATTCTACTAATGGATACAAAAGCGGGCTATCTTAAAAAAAAATCCCCCTAAAAAAATAAATATTATTTCGCAAAAAGAGGTAACTTAATAAATGTGCGTTAAGCACCCTTCCGCGAGCGGCGGGCGGCAGGGCACGCGGCACGTGGTCGCATCGCTATTCGCTCATAATAATAACGGTGTTGTCACTTTTTTAAAAATTACCAAATTTCGGGGAAGTTGGAATCAATTCGCGGGAAAAAAGATTATTTCAAAATTCATTTGTATTGGTACTATGATGATTACGTAAAATTTTATATTATATTTGGTCGTGTGATTAACCTAACCTTTATAATCCTTATGGGTCGGACAGGGTTTTCTTAACATACTGTATTTGAAAAAATTCAAAATTATATTTGATATTTGATAAAATATGGCACGCAAGTAGTTTGTAACCAGGATACTCATTACCTCGATATTTCCACGGGATCGTAACTTACGTGGGTCAAAACCGCGTGGCGCAACTAGTTTTCAATAGTGTAACGTGGATTAGAAATGGATTCTAATCCACTCGATGCAGGCTTCACGTACCTATATTCCGACCAGTTGAGCTCCGCCGTCGTCAATAAAATAATACTGTTATTTGACGCCGCTGTAGCCGATATCGGCTATAATGATGTTTAGCCTAACGATTATTATCGGTTTTCATTGTTATTTCGTTACCAAGGTATAGGGTTGTATCGTAAATTTAAGGTAGGCTCGTGATAGACAGCTATCACGGGCCTACCCTAAATTGAACCAATGTTTTATAAAGGATGTTCTATTCCGTTTGCAATTTTATGCGATTTAGTTTGTTTGAAATTTATTTTTTTTTATTTTTGATGCTAAGTTTTTTCTGTGGTTTAGGATTATTCCTATGAACCAGCATTGTTCTTGCTTTCATTTATTGTCGTATTGTCAGCACCACTCTGTATATATAATATGTAAAGAAAACCCTGTCCGATCCGTGAAGGTATTGTTAGGTATCGTTAACTGATTCTAATAATGCCTACAAAGCCGGGCTAAACTTAAAAGAAATCCCCCTAAATAGACATTATTTCCAAAAAGCGAGGTAACTTAATACATATGCGGTAGGCAACACGTTAGGCATACACGCGCGGGTGAAGGGGGGCAGGGCACGCGGTAAGTGATCGCATTGCTATTCGCTCCATCACAAATGGTGTTGTCACTTTTTTAAAAATGACCGAATTTTGGGGAAGTTGTAATTAATTCGCGGAAAAAAAAAGATTATTTCAAAATTCACTACTATTGTCACTATGATGATTACGTAAAATTTCATATTTTATTTGGTCATGTGTATACCTAACATTTATTATCCTTTGGGGTCGGACGGGGTTTTCTTTACATATTGTATATATGTACATATTTCTATAAAATATAAAATCATATTTACTCTGGCCTTGAAGACTCAATTTGTTTTAGTCCTTCGTTGAATGCGGTTTAAAAGACGAGGCAAAACGCTTAATCCGTATTCCAAATTCCATTATTCTAGTTAATTATTACTGAAAACGTGCTAAATATGCTTGAATTTAATATGTGGAAAACAATTATATGTAGGTCTTCTTAATATTGATTTCCTTGAGAACTGAATGGCTTCCCTGACTCACTAAAGTGATTTGATTTCTTTAGGCATTTATATTTTTTTCTCCTTGTTCTTACACACTTACGTCTTGATTTTTTGAAGAAATCTCTTAATAAATAAGCAGCATCTTTCTACCCAAATTTTAATTTTGTCTATGTTTTTTTAATATATATAAATTATAAGTAGTAAGCAATGACGCAATCGATGATGGTAAAGCGCACTAGTTTATTAAGAGCCTATTGACTTTAGCCTTGAAAATATTGAAATTGTAGTCCAACGGCAACACCGCCGCTGGCAAATTACGCCAGTCCGTCGATGTACGCGGTATAAACGAGGAAGCGAAACGCTTCGTCCGGACCGTAGTGGGATCAACAACGTAAGGCTCGACTCGCCATGATGGAACGGAGAGGGGAAAATTAAATCATCTAATTCCCTCGCACACTCTCCAAAATGTATTCTATAGAACACCGACAGGCTTAGAAGACCGTTTTGATTATTCACTAAAAAACTGAGTGAATAGGAAGGAAGACGACTGTTGAGCGAAGTGATGCAATGTTAAACCCAACAACACGACCAAGGATGCTGCACCAGAGGGAGATTGATCTAGAAACCCTCCACGACCAAATTCCCAACACAACAACATTTGGTGCATTATACCCGGCACACGTCGCAACACAACTGCTCAGACCCGTCCTCCGTAAGGTTTCACCAGCCATCATGCCGGATTTGACATGACGAATCCGTTGGCGTTAAGACTTTGTCTGGTGGATGGTAACTTCTGCCGTCAGCCCAAGTTATGGTCAATCAACCAGAAAACTGTAGTACTGTCGTGGTGGCCTAGTGGTTAAAACACCAACCTCCAAGTATGAGTCCGCGGGTTCGATTCCAGGTCAGGCAAGTACCAATGTAACTTTTCTAAAGTTATATGTACTTTCTAAGTATATCTTGGACACCAATGACCGAAGGTGAAGGAAAACGTCTTGAGGAAACCTGGACTTTAAGTCTGAAATCGCCAACCCGCATTGAGTAAGCGTGGTGATTACGCTCAATCCTTCACTGTATGAGAGGAGACCTGTGCCCAGCAATGGGATGATAAAAAAGGTTGATAATGATGATGATGCTGAACCAGAATTTTTTTTTTTTGATAAAGAATGTTGCCTCACTCTAGGAATTACCTCTATATCGTGGGATTTAAACTTACATACACAAACAGCCAGTCCGCTGACACCGAAGCTACGGAATGATGTTTTGGTCGGCTTCCAATGCAGTGGATCCCTACAGGATTAAGAAAAAAGGACGATACGGAGGACGGGTCTGAGCAGTTGTGTTGCGATGTGTGCCGGGTACGATGCGCCTAATGTTGTTGTGTTGGGAGTTTGGTCGTGGAGGGTCTTCAGATCAATCTCCCTTTGGCGCAGCATCGTTAGTCGTGTTGTTGGGTTTAACATTGCATCACCTCGACTGCCGACTTCCTTCCTATTCGCTCAGTTTTTCTGAGTGAATAGGCTCTTAATAAACTAGCGCGCTTTACCATCAACGATCGCATCATTGCTTACCAACGAAGCGGTTTTGTGAAAATTTAGAAACTGCAAGAAAACATAACTATATAAAGTCAAGGGAACAAGCGAATATTCATGGCAATGAAAATGGATCAATACATTATTTTTGTTAAACAAAATATGGTAATTTTCTCATTTACCGGGGTGACTCCGTTCAAAAGGTGGGTACCGTTATAATTCAGCAATCAGTCTGAGTCAAAGTTCCTTAAAGATTTTTTTTATTCTGAATGGGAAATAATCAAATTATCTCTCCCGCTCTGGGCCGAGCGGAACCCCGTGTTCTTCCAATTGCCTCTGCGCCAGAGCCACGGTTTCTTTTTTAATCAACCCACAACCCTGACCCAGGAGGCATCGGTCTTCGTGGACCCCGTCACGATATGCTGACATCTCTTTGAGGCGCGCGTGAAACACAACGCGCCGTCGATCCTGGCCTGGTGTTTACCGGGTGGCCAGCTGTACACTGCGCGCCACCCGCAAAGATTTTAAAGGCTAGAAAATATTTTGAAACCAACTCTCGAGGAAAGTTATCTACCTATAACGGTCTCGCTGCATGCCTGATCTGCAACTTGGGCCTATTAACCACTCAAGCGTCCGGGCCAACAAAGTTGCCTAAAAATTGTTGGCGTTAAGCGTTCAGACAACCATGGCAACCTCACCTACATGTACACTTTAAACGAAATTTTTATTTATGATATGTATCAAAGAGCTTCATGCACTTCTCACTAGATGGTTCTGTATTAAATAACGATTTTCGGATGTATGAAAAAGTGCTGCACCTGACACAACATCGGAATAAAAGTTTGTTAATAAACGGTGAGTGCAGTTTTGTACAGTAGCAGTGAGTTCTGCGATTAAAACGAGAGTGTTAAATTATTTTTTATTATCGGACTCTTATTAGTGTTACATATTAAAATAAGTGTCGATATTTATTCTTTCTGAATATGTATAAATACTTTGTATCCAATGTCTGATAAGTTGTCTTTATGAGTGTTAAAGTGGACGGTGAAATGATTGCTCAAAAAACATGAGACGTTCAAGTGGTCACTACAGCTCTCAATACATTGCCATATCAGCAAAATGGCAAAATAAAGTGCCTAGTATCTAGTATCCCATAACACAAGTCTCGAACTTACTTTGGGGCTAGCTCAATCTGTGTGATTTGTCCGTATATATTTATTTATTTATTTATTTTATAATCAGTCTGTAATGTTGCTGCTCCTGGGACACGGGCTTTCGGCGAGAGGAAGTGGACCACAATCTATCACGCAGAACCACTATGGTAGATAGATGTCACATGTCCTCCAGATACGATTTCTAGGACAGGTTATCTTTATTTTTATTTATTTTATTTTATTTTATTAGGTTCACCAACAATTGATTACACAGCAACAATCAAATAATACATTCAAAAGGTAAAGTAATAGTGCATCAACTACTTATAGGTAAACACAACATGCATAAAAAAAATTAATTGTGGAGATAAGCTAACTTACTTAACAATAAGCGCGAATATTGATAAATTTATTACATTGGTATAAAATTCCGAATAAACATTAAAAAAGCAAAAAATTGTGGTTTTTTAATTTATAACATTACTAGAATTGACTGAAATAAATATAAATTAGAAAAAAAAAATCTTAATTAATTAATAAGTAACATTAAGTAAATTCAAAATTAACAACAATAAATTGATTTCAAGAAATTGATAATTAATATATTTAATATATTAATCTTGCGATGTATTCGTCGTCAATTTTCAGAGCGGTAATGATGAAATTGTTTACACAAACACCAAACTGAAGCTTCAGCTTGGTTTTGAACCAAGTCACGAGTTTTGGGTCTGGGCTTTTTCGTAAATCCGCTTGCACTGAGCCACCACTTTCCTTTTTCCCGCTCTGGATGGAGCGGAAGGGTGTGTCAGACTTTTACTGACTAAAACATACCCGGGCATCCTTCAGTTGCCTGTAAAGGGGCCACGGTACCTTTTTCAAACGACTTTCGGCCTTGGCACCAATCGGTCCTACTGGACCCGTCATGATTTACTAATATCTCTTTGCGAGCTCCTCCTTTGCAAGTATTACTGCTTTGCAGAAGAAGGCCTCCCATTCACTCTCACTCCGTACCATGGCCTAGTATTATGTTCATTTTGACAGCTCAACAATATTCATTGGGTTATTTACTTAGTCAGCAGACGCATATTCTGAACATATAAAGCAATAGACTAGTAATATCCTTCACAATGAAACCCATTTCTACTGACAGTTCGTTAAATTACCAACAAGGTTTGACTTTTTTAAACTTTTACATCCAGAGCGAAGCAATTGAAAAGTGCTTAAACGGTTTTCGAACGCTCAATGGTGCAATAAAATCATGCAAACTACAATAGTTTCCAAACTCAAATCTCTCGTTCAATGCTTTGTAGGAACTAAACGAAAATCACTGAACAATTTCTGTGATTTCCAATCGAATAGACAACTGAATGACTCGGTGAAATGGCTCGATAAATGTTGACGGTTCGTTGTGACTTCTAATAAATGACTTAAGAATGACGGCCATTTTGTTTTAGAACGCTTTTGTTCATTTTGAATTTGAATTTGTATTAGAATGGTTTTATTCATTTGTTTTTTTTTTGTATTATGGGAATCTTTTTTTTTTTAAATAGTTACCAACTTATGGAACAATTAATTTGCTACTTCAGATTAACTGTAAGCCCGATTAAAATTAACGATGTGACTCTTATTTTGTATAGTATGTACGGACGTACTGTATGGACGGACGACCTAATGATCTGGCTCAGGAAAGGATGTAGTGGAGCAGCTTTTTTTTGGAATAGAAAGTCATCAAATGACTGCGTGTCACACTTTTACTGACTAAAACCGACCCGTGTTTCTTTACTTACCTGTGCGACGGCCAGGGCCACGGTTTCTTTTTTACCCAACCCGCAACCTTGACCCAGGTGGCATCGGTCTTCGTGAACCCCGTTACGATGTGCTGATATCTCTTTATGGCGCGCATGAAACACAACGCGCCGTCGACTCGGGTCTGGTCCTTACCAGGCGGGGAGCTGCCCACTGCTCACCCCACAGGCCCGCGCCTACGGTGACTGGGAGTTTGCCAGCATCACTGCTTCGCAGGAGGTGACTGCCTGCTATGCACTCTTGCTCCAGACTATGGCCTAGACCAGTGGTGCAGCCTGGGAGAGGCTTATGTCTTTGTGGACTGCAGTCAGTTAAGTTGATGGTTTTATTTATACGACATATTCTCTTTGTTATATTAATATCTCGTTTTCCAACTATAATCATTAATATAACATAACTGACGATAAATTTACTCAAAATTCTCATCCCCAAAATTAACTGTTAATCTTCATGTGAGCGGAAGGGATCTTCCAACCCCTAATCGTATAAAACTAAAACGAATTTCACCTGGAGATTGTTATCCCTTAATAATTTGATCGAACTCCATTATTTATACCTCAGACTAAGGATGAAGAATAAATTATTGAAAAAGGTTGGTTTCATACAACAAGATTAATATCACGCACACATGGACATGATTCAGTAACACACCTGTAGAGCTTTCAGGGCTCTGAGTTGAGCTACACGATTATTGACTGTCTACAGTGTCTACTGGAGCTTAACGCCCAATAAAACGAAGGACTTTTACGAGTATTTAAAAAAAACTACGTATTTACATGATAATATAGTAAAAAACCTAAGACTTCATTGAAATGAAATGAAATCGTTTATTAAGCAAGTAGGATCACCGATCACTTTTACACGTCATGTATTTTTTTTTTTAACTTGATGAAGCCGGCATTTCCTAACTGACTACCTCTGACAAGAAATAACCGAAACAAACTCAGGGATCATCGTCTTTTTTCAAGTCCAGACATTAAAAATGAAAATGTTTACAATAATTTAAGTTATAATTACGCATATTGCTTAATAACAATGATTAACAGAGCGAGCAGCTCAGTCCCAAGCTTTTTTCCTCCGTACGGCTTCACCAGACATCGAAAGGAGACTTTTAAATCATACTTTGCCATTTTCTTTTCTACTCTCAAACCTTCTGTTTATGACGAATTACTACATAAATCTAAAATATTATTCTCAAAAGACCATTTCGGGCACTAGCCTTTTTAGTGTTGCTTAATAATACCCGCATTGTCTAGATATGCCTTGACCAAGATTATTTCTTGACATTAATAAAAAACACCTACTCTTCTTTTTTGGAGAGGAAGGGCGTGTCAGACTTTTACTTACTAAAGCTACCCGTGATCCTTTAATTGCACGTGTCACGGTTAATGTTTTAATTATTTAAAAAAAGACGTCGGGGTCTTTTTTTAACCTTTTATTTTACCATCAATTTCTCAGGAATAATCAAATAGAAAATATCGAAGTATTGATGAAAAATGGTCATACTATTTTCATTCATCCATAAAGAGAAATAAAGCGACCCATGGAATGATTATATTAGCTACCATGTTGTGGGTTACCATGACATGTTAAATCCATCATGGCTCCAGTGTCAGACAAAGATGAAGCTATACAGGATGAATAGCCCTATCCCTTTTCCGCAACGGCTTAATGATGGCTTTAACACATCATAGTAGGGTCCCAGGTCGATCGATTAGGCAAAGCTACGTCATGAATTTATATTTTACTTCGTAAAAACTTTATCGCAGACTACGGTTTGCTTTGAATACAATTTTAAACTTTATGACATTACAATAAAGTTATTTTCGATCGAGCAGCCTGAGATAGCACTAGAGTAGTAGTGTGTCCTTTTCTACTGGGATACCAGAACATAAAAAATGTCTATGGAACTATTTGGTAGTTTTTTCAGTAAATATCAAGCGCAATATAAAATCAATAAACTAAGCTTGCTGTTGGAATTACACACAACAAAATCTACATGGCCAACGATTCGTTGAGTTCTGATATGATTTCTCGTGAAGCCGTACGGAGGACGGGTCTGAGCAGTTGTGTTGCGATGTGTGCTGGATACGATGTGCCAAATGTTGTTGTGTCGGAAGTTTGAACGTGGAGGGCCTCCAGTTGAATTTCCCTCTGGCGCAGCCTCGTTGGTCGTGTTGTTGGGCTTAACATTGCTCCGCCTCGCTCAACTGCCTCTTTGTAAGCTGCCTCTTATTAAACAAGCTCGCTTTACCATCAACGATTGCAAGCAACAGGCTGTATCGCGGTCAAGCACTAATTTATAACTTATAAAAAAAAAATACGAGTGTGCTTATGACCACACGACTGAAGTGAAACTTCTTTCGCTCCATCTGTATGTATATATGTGTACAATATACACATGTATACACATATACATATATTAATTTTCTATAAATATTTAAATTTATTTCATGGTTTCATTGGTAAATTAATATTTTTGCATAGATCTTCTATTTTTATTTAAAAAAAAAAAAAAAATGCATAGATCTTCTATTTTTATTGAAAAAAAAAAACTCGTTGTAGATCTTGTAGTACCAAGCTCGCGCCACGGGCGCCTCTGTGCTTATATCCCCCACTTAACTTCCGTTCGCCTTGCCTGATCAATTTTCGTAACGCTTTCGCCAGCTTACTCCCCAAGTCAAGCGTGCGTAAAGAAGTTTCACTTCAAAAATTGTGCTTTTTTTCTGGCATATCTACTATTTGTTCTCTGGCTCAGCTCGTTTTTTATTTCAACTGCACAGTCTGATTAAAGATATATAGGTTCCTGAGCTACCCTTACAAGTACGTTACAAGCTGCAATAAAATAAAAGGCCATCAATAATTTGAAAACAAAGGTTGTCATAGTGACATAATCAGCAGCGTTTTCAAAAACTGTCATAATATTGTAATAATGAAATCGTAAGTTATAATGTGATGTAATAGTTTTTGGCGGGAAAGTTAAGCTGACTGTCACGCTTATTTTTCATTGGTCTTTTAAATTATTTACAGTGGTGTTTACTAAATAAAATTGCGTGATTTGTGAAGTAAAAAGTGCATACAGTTAATAATTCATAAAGAACAATAAGATATACCTCCCTTGTAGACGTTTCACGTGGCCGTATTTTTCGACATGAATAATTGAGTTATATCCTAAAAAATATTGAATGTCCATCAGTTAGATTTATAAAAAATATTGAACACGTATTTTTTTATTTTTCTTTCATTCAAATGCTTAGGAAGATAAATCGATTTGAAATGTCGCATGACGTCACGCCGTGGTACAAAATATACCACGGCGTGACGTAATTAGCCCCCACTCTCTCTCGTAACTCTCTAATCTCAGTAGCTTTTGGTAATTTCGACAAAATAAAAAATACGAGTCATAATTTTTTTTTATTATCTATAAGACGGACTAATTATTTGTTTGATTTTCATACCTTGGACACATCAATATTCATTATGTGAGTTTGGCTAAATGCACAAACCGTGCGTAGTCAAAAAAGAAAGAAACAAGAAATTTTGAAGGGTTTTCTTACTTGAAATTGGCACAAAGCCATAACTAGTGCAACACGACAAAAAAAAAAAAAAGACTTGTGGCACTCGGGGACTGCCGCGGTAAAGCTATTGCATAGCATTTTGTATCAATTTATGCAATTATAATTATTTATTAATTTTATTTATGCAGTATTTCTTTTTCTTTGATATTAATTCAAGTTACACTTTTTGAGCGTGGTGACCGATAAGAAAACAATTTTTTCTTTTATTAAATAAATAAAAAGTTAATATTATTTTAAATATTTTTATTATTTTACAATACATGTGGGTATTAAATATTAATTTACAATACATACATTTTACCTTACAGTAGCTGTTGGTTATTCAGGAATATTTATCATTGAAACTATAGGTTTATGATAACTGAAATAAGAAACATAAGTTTGCGACTTAATATCCTCTAAACATCTAGAAAATACCGCGTCAATGGTGGTCCCATATTTTGTTGTGGACTCTTGTGGATCATTATTCATTTTCAAATTCAATGTTTTTGATAGAAAAGTTGTCAACCGCTCTGATTTTTTATCAGCGAAGTTAATGTTGAAATCGCCAGCCAAGATAAGTGGAAATTTATTACCATTTGTACCAAGTATTTTCGAGCCTTCTTCAGTGTACTCCAGTAAAGTGCGATGAATAAAATGCTCTACCTCGTCCAATTTTGGATTCGGAGAAATGTAAATTGCTACCATAACTATTTGTAGGCCATTTCTAAGTTTGCATAAGCACGCACAAATATCTCCAACAACTGAGCGCCTAACATTAACATCGCTAACGTGTGCAATATTTATTTCAATATTCGGAGTCATAATATTAGTAATATCATTTTTATTTTGGTAAATAGCTACCCCACCTTTTGAAACAGTATCTCGTTTGAACTGAACAATACAATTAAAATTAGGTATTTCAATTGGATTATCATGCGTCATGCAAGTTTCGGTAAGAAGTAACACATTTGTTTGTCTCGTAACTGAATCTTGTAAATCGTATTTATGACTATTTAGACTTTGGCAGTTGAAAGTCATTATTGAAATGCCATTTCTATTACTAATGAAATCTAATACACTTTGAGCAATCGTCTGAACACTATTTAACGACAGTCCTTTGAATTCTTGCAACAATTGAAAAAACGGCCGCGTGAGCACTTTTTACTCTATAAAATCACGCGCTTTTATTTAGTAAACCGTTAAAAAAAAAGCTATTTTATAAAAACACTACTAAATTAATTTGAATAAAAGTACTTAATAATTAATTATATGAAAAGTTTTTAAGGTAGCCATGACAACGTCGATGACGTCTATGACATATCTCTATAGAAGACCTATTTCAGAGAGAAAATTAATAGCAAGTTTAGCACATCGCGACTATCAGTAACATGGCAAGTGTGTAGAACTGAGTTCGCGCCCTGCAATATGCATGCTCTTTTTGAAAATCTATAAATTGTTTTCAAAAGATGTAGTCGCACGCACACAAACATACCGTGCCGAAGACTGCCGAACTGAAACGACGTTAGACGATGGGGAGCGTGAGGTTTTTTCGTTACGGAATTTCTGGATTCGGTCCCCGCGCTCAAGGCCCGCGATAGAAGCTATGCAATAGCTTAAAAACTTATAATGTATTAAAAAGTGTTGTGTTTAGAAGGAAAAAGTATGACCATCTAGGGTGGGTACAGTTCGTCGTCGAAACTTGGCGTTAAAGTTGAAGGTTGTGTCTGTGAGCAGATTGTGGATGTTTAATGGGTCCTGGTGTCATAGAAGATAATCAAAACAGCACCTAAAAGTAATAGAATTCTTATTCTGACGTGCAGGAATGAATGCAAATTAGTGTAAGTGAAGGAATGAGGAGATCCGTGGAAGAACGAGAGTAACCGAGATAGCCCGAAGAAAAGCAACACTAAAATGGCAATGGTCCGGGCACATTGCCCGTAGGACCCCTGCCCGATGGAGCTGACGGGTTCTTGAGTGACTACCACGCACCGGAAGACGCAGCGTGGGTGGCGCACCGATAAGGTGGATCGACGACCTATTGAAGGTAGGGGGAAGCCGCTGGATGCGGGAGGCGTAGGACCGGTCGTCGTGGAGATCCTTGGGGGAGGCCTATGTCCAACAGTGGACGTATTTCGGCTGAAATGATGATGATGTACATTTCAGTATAAAGCTGCCTGATCCCGGCTGTTCTGTAGTCAGAAGCCCGAACGCCAAATAACCAATCTTACTATAAAGAGTTTCGCATTACCCAGTGAATGGATTGTGGAAGTCAGTTAGCTAGTCGCTCCGTCACACGTCACGCAAATTCTGCATCTCATAAGTAAATTCATTTCTCGGTGGTAGGCCATAACATCGGCCGCCGGCAGAAGTTACCACCCACCAGGCAAAGCCTTGCCGAAAAGCGATTTGTTGTGTTCCGGCATGATGTCTGGTGAAGCCGTACGGAGGACGGGTCTGAGCAGTTGTGCTGCTATGTGTGCTGGGTACGATGCGCCTAATGTTGTTGTATTGGGAGTTTGGTCGTGGAGGGTCTTCAGATCAATCTCCCTTCGGCGCAGCATCGTTGGTCGTGTTGTTGGGTATAACATTGCATCACCTCCTTCAATTGCCGTCTTTTTTCCTATTCGCTCAGTTTTTCTGAGTGAATTAGGCTCTTAATAAACTAGCGCGCTTTACTATCAACGATCGCATCATTGCTTACTATCAGGCGGGATTGCGGTCAGGCGCTAGTTTATAATTATTAAAAAAAAAAACTGCTAAACTACAACATTCAACTTCCCGACACCAACCGTCGGGCAGTTGCCCTCGAGACGCAACTCCCATCTGGTTGGAGAATCCTTCCTTTTTTATGAAGGATGAGTGATTTTTACACCCTGTTTTTCATCTCTCTATACTTCAAGAGCAGATCGCCTTATCCAACTGTCTTTGCCTATTTCCGTTTCTTGTATAGACTTGGCCTTCTGTACCGATGTATGTAGGTATTTTGTGTTAATGAGTATGAGGAACAATAATAAATTAAGATAGCGGCGTTCCTTTATCCCAACCGAAACGGAGTTTCAGGGCCGAAGTTGGGAAACTTAGGCCATTTTGCGACTACAAGTTGAAATAGCTTTGGAAGAAGACTGATTGTGTTTGGCTGACGTGTCAATGGTATTAAGAAACAATTGTATAAGGGACAGGCTGGGAAAGAGCTACTGAGTTTGGCAGTTTGGAAATTTGAGTTTCAGAGTAATATTTTTGGCGCCATTTAAAGGTATTTGTGGCGTATTGTGTCACAACACTAGTTAATGTCACAACCCTAAGCACTTATTGTTTCCGACATTAAGTACACAGAACTCCGCTTGCGGCTTGCATTGCCGCAGTACGTATACAAACCTTACGACAAGCGGTCGGTTATAAAAGAGTGAACTTTAACTCTCATAACTCATCTCAGTGTTCTCAGTCCATCCTACCATTGTTAACTAGCGTTATGTTACGCCTATAAATGTGATAGTGATTAAACTGTTTTTCCCGTATCCACGAATTTTATTTAGGAGTGTACCTCCAAAATTGGTGACTTCCCGAAGTCATACAAACTCGGCGGCAGTGCATGTGGAACCGGAGTGCAGCAGTAAGCCACACTGAGATTTTTCCTTGTCGTATTCAAAGACGCCGCAACGTTCCCAGGCTGGTTTTACCATTAACCGCCGGGAAATTCGCAGTACGAGAAGTCGCTGAGCAGGTATCTAGTACCTACCACCGGCTTGCTCCGGCGCGATACGTGCTCATCATCTCCATAAGTGGAAGATTCATCAACGGATTGCAGCGAGTTTGTTTTCACCATTATAAGCATAATTCTTGCGTTTGGTGAAAATTGCATCGCTTTCCGGCCATCGACCTTGAAGTACCTAGTATCTTCTTAATAGTCTGTGCCCTAAAGCAGAATCTTCATCCACTATCTGTTACGATTTGCCTGTATTATTGTCTTGTCAACTCGTACTCATACGTCACTGTCATCGCTACGTGTGGGATAAGTTTTGAAATCTAATCGACTTTTTTATACATTTGTTTATTTTACTGTGTTTGTGCCTTATGAAGAAACTGATTGTGGTGCGCTTAGTGTTTTTTAAGTGTAAATGACGCCATTGTAACGAAATCTATATTGTATACACTTTATTGTATTTACTTTTACCAAACTTCATATTTTGTTTACATTTTGTTGATATCCTTTTGTTTTTCGAGTGTTTTGTTTTTAAACTTAGTACTGGCCAAGGTTTATTTATTAAGTATTGCCTATCGTGTTGAATGCTTCATTCATTCATTGTTTAAATTCTGTCCGTAACTTTTGTTTATAGTTTTAAGTTGTTCTTATAATTTCAACTTACCTGACTGTGTGGTAATTGGAACTATTTATACTTGAACTGTTTATTTATTCTTCATTCGATAATTTATACAATTATACTTTATTGTACTTGAAATGGAGAACCAACAAATTCAGGACAGACTTAACCAAATTTTGGCTAATAATGAAAGGCTAATGCAACAAAATGCGGACTTCCAAGCACAATTAAATGCCCATAGCATGCAGCAGCCCGAGGCATACGCGGTCCGTCCAAAACTGCCTCCATTTTGGCATGAACATCCCGCTGGGTGGTTCGCTCACCTTGAATCACAATTTGTTTTATGCCACATTACAGTGGATGAAACTAAATATAATTATGTCATCTCACAATTTGATTCTAGGATCTCACATGAATTTGAAGACCTGGTTACTAACCCTCCCCCGAAAGGTTGCCGATATGACTGGATCAAGGAGGAGATAATCAAGCGTTTTTCCACCTCTGAGTCACAAAAGGTTAGACAGCTGTTGTCAGGTGAGGAGCTTGGTGACCGCAAGCCTACCCAGTTTCTGCGATATCTAAAGTCTTTAGCTGGTAAGACTCTTACTGACGATAAAATTATTAGAGAACTGTGGCTGCAGCGCTTGCCAAATACTGTACAGGTAATTTTGACAACCCAAGGTGACCTCACCTTGGACAAAGTTGCCGAATTGGCTGACAAAATATTAGAGGTCAACCCTGTCTCTGTCAATGCCATTCCCCCTGTTCCAGCTAGTGCCTCTGACCTTGCTGCCATTACTGTGTAGATGCAAGAGCTGTCACGTCAGGTGGCCGCTTTAACCAAAGGGCAGCTCAAATAAAGACGATCTAGTTCTAGGTCGCATTTAAAACCTAGGTCTAGATCTGCATCCCTGGCTGACCGACAGCCACTGTGTTGGTACCACCACAAATTTGGTAAGAAGGCCAACAAATGCAACAAACCCTGCTCTTGGTCGGGAAACCAGCAGAACAATCAGTAACAGCGGCGATTGATTGTTTTGCTAGTAGCCGCTTATTTGTAGTGGATAAAGAGACCAAATTCAGATTTTTATTAGATACTGGATCTGATATTTGCTGCTTTCCTAAAAAATTGTTAGGTACTAAAGTAGCAGATGCTAACTACAACTTGTGCGCTGCAAATGGCAGTTCCATTAAAACTTATGGCTGTCGTAGTTTCACACTTAATCTTGGTCTCCGCCGTGCATTTAAATGGAACTTCATCATAGCTGATGTTGATACCGCCATCATTGGCGCTGATTTTATGGCTTTCTATAATTTACTTCCCGACTGCAGAAACAGAATAATACGCTGCGGAGTTACTGGTCTTACTGCTCCAGCCTCCGTAGCAAAATTTAACCAGTTCAGTGTAAAAACTGTTAAAATTGAAACTTCAGAATTTCACCAAATCCTGTCTGAATTTCCAGTGATCACGAGACCACCCGGTATCCATCGCGAGGTGAAGCACAACACTGTGCATTACATTAGAACGACTGACGGCCCACCCGTGGTGTCACGGCCGCGCCGCCTTGCACCGGACAAACTGCGCGCAGCGCAGAAAGAGTTTGCGGACATGGTGCAAGCTGGCACCGCACGACCCTCCATGAGTCCATGGTCCTCGCCATTGCATTTTGCCTTGAAGAAAGACTCTTCATGGCGCCCCTGCGGCGACTACAGAGCGTTGAACGCTCGGACTGTACCAGACAGGTACCCCGTACGCCATATAGGGGATTTTGGTCATGATTTCGCTGGTTCTACTATCTTTAGCAAAATTGATTTAATTAAAGCATATAATCAGATTCGTATAAACCCAGCCGATGTCTGCAAAATAGCTATCACAACACCATTTGGCTTATACGAATTCCCTTATATGACGTTTGGCCTCAGAAACGCTGGACAAACTTTCCAACGTTTTATCGATGAAATTGTCCGAGGTTTGGATTTTTGCTTTCCATATGTCGATGACATACTCATATTTAGTAGGGACGCTACGGAGCATCGCAACCACTTACGCATACTCTTTAAACGATTGTCTGACTACGGTGTAGTAGTCAATCCGACAAAGTGTGTGCTAGGTACGCCTGAGGTTATTTTCCTCGGTTATAAAGTCTCCAGCGAAGGCATAAGCCGACCAGAAGAAAAAGTCCAAGCCTTAAAGGATTTCACCCTTCCTAAAACAGCCCAAGGACTCCGCAGGTTCATGGGCATGATAAATTATTACCGTCAGTTCCTTCCCAATGCCGCTATGACTCAAGCACCGCTCATTGACTTCCTTACAGTTACAAAACTCAAGGGAGCCAAGCTCATGCCCTGGACACCTGAACTGGAGCACGCCTTCCATGCATGCAAGGACAGCCTCTCACAGGTTACCAGATTAGCACATCCTGTACCTAATGTCCCATTGGCGTTACACACAGACGCATCTGGCACTCAGGTAGGCGCGTGCTTACAGCAGCAAACTAAACAGGGCTGACAACCACTCGCCTTCTTCAGCAAGAAGCTTACAGCGAGCCAGTCAACGTGGCCAGCATATTATCGGGAACTCTTAGCTGTATATTCGGCTGTGCAGCATTTCCGGCATATATTAGAGGCGCAATACGTCACAATATATACGGATCACAAACCTCTCTTGTATGCGTTCAAACAACGTAGAGAAAAGCTGCCACCCAGCCAACTTAATCAGCTAACTTTTATCTCCCAATTTACTACTGACATACGGCACATAAAGGGAGACGACAACGTCGTCGCCGACACGATGTCACGCATCGAAGTCGTCTCGCTCGAACCCGACTATATCGCATTGGCTCGAGCACAAGAAGCCGATGATGAGATAAAAACCTTATCTGGCACATCTCTCAATATGCAACGTACTTTAATTCCAGGCACAGAGACGACTATCCAGTGTGACGTTTCAACAGGCAAACCGCGCCCCTATCTACCGGCACCGCTGTGCCGCCTCACCTTCGACCGTCTACATGCACTCAGCCACCCCGGCGCTCGCGCCAGCGCGCGTCTCGTGGCACAGCGTTACGTGTGGCCCGGCGTTATGCGGGACTGCCGCGCCTGGGCGAGGGAATGCGTCCACTGCCAACGTGCCAAAGTGACGCGCCATGTTTACGCACCACTCGGAAGCTTCATCCCACCATCATCCAGGTTTCGTCATGTCTATTTAGATATTATTGGCCCTCTGCCATCATCGAGAGGTTATTCATATTGCCTGACAGCGATCGATCGTTTCTCTCGATGGCCCGAGGCTTGGCCAATGGTTTCGATAACCGCAGAGGAAGTAGCTTATCGGTTCGTATAAGGTTGGATCGCATGCTTCGGCGTTCCTACTACCGTCACAACTGATCAAGGCCACCAGTTCGAGTCCGACCTTTTCAAGCGACTCATGAACGTTGGCGCGACCGAGCGGAGGCGAACGACCAGTTACCATCCTCAGGCTAATGGCATGATCGAGCGCTTTCATAGGCAGCTGAAGGCGGCTCTTATGTGCCACAATGACACCTGACACTGAGCCCTACCCATCGTCCTTCTCGGCATTCGAACTGCATTGAAGGAGGATCTCGAATGTTCAGCTGCCGAGCTTGTTTATGGAGAGCCACTGCGCCTACCGGGAGAATTCCTGATAGCCAGTCCATCCCATACCACAGACAACGCACATGATCTTGTGACGACTCTGCGCGCGAAAATGTTTGCTCTGCGTCCAACCTCCGGCCTCGCACACACGCGACCGGCGTCCTTTATTTTCAAGGATCTCCAGGATGCTTCCCATGTCTTTCTTCGGGACGACACTGTTCGCCGCGCACTTCAACCTCCCTACACTGGTCCTTACAAGGTAATGTCACGGACCGACAAATTAATCGACATCGACATGGCAGGTAAACGCGTGACGGTCACTATCGACCGCGTGAAGCCTGCATACATCGCACATGATGAGAGCGACCTCTCCCGGATAACCGCTCCGCCACAGATCGCAGCCTGCACAGATCCCGCGCCTGCCGTGCAAGCGCCTCCTGCATCCGCGCCATCCGCGCCCTTACAGTCGACTGTACCACCTGCTATTCAACAACCAGTTACCACTAGGTCAGGTCGCACTGTTAGATTTAAGGATAGGTTAGACCTTTAGCTTAAGTTTTATTTTTTAAGCTTATTATTGTCACCTATGTATTTGCTACTATGTGTAATTTGTATTTTTTCTTTTTTGTTGGTATGTAAATAACTACTTGTTATTTTCTCCGTAGGGGGGTGGTTGTGGCGTATTGTGTCACAACACTAGTTAATGTCACAACCCTAAGCACTTATTGTTTCCGACATTAAGTACACAGAACTCCGCTTGCGGCTTGCATTGCCGCAGTACGTATACAAACCTTACGACAAGCGGTCGGTTATAAAAGAGTGAACTTTAACTCTCATAACTCATCTCAGTGTTCTCAGTCCATCCTACCATTGTTAACTAGCGTTATGTTACGCCTATAAATGTGATAGTGATTAAACTGTTTTTCCCGTATCCACGAATTTTATTTAGGAGTGTACCTCCAAATATTCTTCAAGCGCATAATTATGCAACAAGACTTTGAAAATGACGTATGTTGTATGTCGGATTGATTGGCCGTTTGATTAACTGCCTGGCCGTTAAAAATAGTGCTCCTCTTGCTTCGTTTATTCGGCTCGCATGTAGTTGATTACAGTTCTAATCTAACGCAATTGACCGGGGTGCCTTCTTTTTGCTTTTTTTTCCTCGGGGTGGAAAATCGTCATGGATGTCCGCCGCACTGGGGTGTTATGGTCTGTCAGACCCTTACTGACTAAGAGCCACCCCGGTGTTCTCTCTCACACCTACGCCGGGGATTGCGAGTAAGAACAATTCTTCCGCAACCCCCGATTGGTGCCGATCCGCCACAGTGGGCCTCCTCAGGTCAGGGAGCGTTTTGATAAAAGTTTATAAGGATGTATATACAATATGTAAAGAAAACCCTGTGCGATCCGTAAAGGTACTTTTAGGTATCAATAACTGATTCTATTAATGGATACAAAACCGGACTAAACTTAAAAAAAAATCCTCCTAAAAAAATAGATATTATTTCGCAAAAAGAGGTAACTTAATACATGTGCGTTAAGCACCCTTCCGCGGGCGGCGGGCGGCAGGGCATGCGGCACGTGGTCGCATCTCTATTCGCTCATAATAATACCGGTGTTGTCACTTTTTTTAAAATTACCAAATTTCGGGGAAGTTGGAATTAATTCACGGGAAAAAAAGATTATTTCAAAATTCATTTGCATTAGTACTATGATGATTACGTAATATTTTATATTATATTTGGTCATGTGTTTACCTAACCTTTATTATCCTTATGGGTCGGACGGGGTTTTCTTTACATATTGTATATATGGATGTTTATTGTCATTTCAAGTAAATACCACAAATCGGATTTTGATGATATTTGGTGTACAGATAGTTGATAACCAAGATATAAGATAATTTTCACCTCGAAATTCCCATGACATCGAAACTTGAAATCGTAAGAGGCATTTGATGAAAATATAAATGAGTTACAGTAGATCGGATACTTTATAAGAAGTCTTATCATGGTAGCATGATACACACACTGACACACACACTCTCACACCACACACATATACATTCTGTATCTGACATCGTAACGCAAACTTCGCGAAAAGGCTAGACCGCATGCCACTAACAAAATTATGATAGTCATTTATGTCGTTAGTGAGCGGTTACAGAAATAACAGTGTTTAAAAAAAACTGTCGGCTCGGCCTTTGAACGTTGCAAGCGTGCCGCCGTGCGGGTTTGTAGGTATGACGTTGATCCCTGATGTGAACTCAATTAAATCAGCTGAAAAGATAGTTTTTCGAGTTTTGTTTTCATTGCGCTTTTTTGTGTAATTAGCAAATTAATTAATTTTTATTTTAAAATCTTATTGGGTTATAAAAGTATAGCAATTATGAACGGTTTAAAGTGAAAAAACTACATATATGTTTTTTTAAATCATGAAAAAGCCGACGAAAAATTCTACCACTGGGGGGTTCAGTATCATGTACTGGATCCATGGTACTCGTTTGTGCGTCGATGTCAGAGACACCCTTTACATATTGAAAAAATTATATACTGCTATGTAAGAGTGGAGTCTCTTAACACAAGTATAACTTACATAGCAGGAGGTTTCAATCGACAGCTACTATAAAATAATTTAGATCTCTAATAAATTTGATTAAATTTGATAGTAAAAATTGCAAAATTTCATGACGTCATTAGCAATAAGTAGTCTCACGTCATCATATTTTTAGCAAAGGTCACATTGACCAGTATAAAATATGAAAATCTCACAGTAATGCGTAGTCTAAGTTTCTTCCGGAGACCGGACGTGGACCCACGGACCCTTATTTTATTTATAACAATAGGTACGGGTCCCGAACTTTTATAATGTAACAATGAAATGGATGTAACAGAATTTTTAGAGAATTCTTATTAAATCTTTAAGCCTTTTCTTCCCTTTAAAACAGCGGGGTAATTATGTAACATGTTAACAATAGGAATGACTCTCAATTTCGACAACATTTTTTTTTTTTTACAAATCACCCAGATTGAGCTAGCTAGCCCCAATCAATTGTAACAGCACCTACTTAAGACCCATTAACTTAATCAAATTTTATTCCGTAGTGCTTGGCAATCTGGGCTTCTCCCAGTTGCAATAATGTCCCTTTGTGCCGATTGGCCTAGTTCTGTTCTGTTTCCTGCTTGTTATGGAGGGAAGTGGAAAAAATATCTTTTTTCTTACTCCTCCGCTATTCTTTTCTGATTAATTTCGTTGCGGGACCCAAGACAGTTGAATCGTTTCTCCGGGACTCGTCGAGCTTCATTGCTCGGCGTTTTTCTGGCGATCTCCACTGTTGATTCTGGCTTTCAGGAGTTGCAGTGGGTCGGAAAAAGTGTGGCGGGTTTTGTCCCAATAAAAAAAAAAATAGCTAGCCCCAAAGTTACTTCGAGACTTGGGTTACGGGATACTAACTTAACGATACTATATTTACAATAGATACATATATAGATAAACATCCAAGCCCCAGGCCAATCAGGAAAAGATCGTTTTCCATCATGACCTGGGGGCCTCCACGTCGCAGGCAGGCGTGTTGACCGCTGCGCCACGGAGGACGACATGCTGTTGGGAATTGCGTTGTTCATGCTGTTGAGAAGACAATTTTTTCAAATTTATGAAGCATTGGATTAGCAATATCCTTCAAAATATCTCACATTTTGATTAAAGTATTACTTTAGTCTGCAATTGATGAAATAGTCTAACTGCAATGCTTCGATATCGCCTTCGGGTTGTGGAGGTCAGACTGCAGTCGCTTCACGGAAAATATCGAAGTTTAGCCAAATCAGCAGTTAAACTGGTAAAGCGGAGCCCAGATTAACGTTGAGATGATGATGATGATTTAGTTCACAATGGACTAAAGAAACCACCAAGATAAATTATTAGAAAAGTGTGCAATTACGAACAAAAGTATGTTGAAACTCCGCTTTATTGAAAAAAAAGGATTGTGTAGTTTTATAAAACCACAGTAAAAGTGAAACTTTACACTTACAAGTATAGATATTAAACTAAAAATAATATTGAGTACCTTTCATTTTATCCTTACTCGACGGCCGACCGTCACGCGACATGCAACACACAGACGACAAAGTTTGAGACGTAGTAATAAAAGTTTCACTTTAACAAATACAGCAGTGGTGGCCTAATGGTATCGGCCGCGACTTACAATATTTAGATTATAAGTACGAACCCGGCTAGGCACTTCGCTTTGTGTGAAATATTTCATCGCCACTGCTGTCAAAACGGCGAAGGAAAACATCGTGAAGAAATTTGCATGTTTTAGATTTTTTTTTTTTTTAATAATTATAAACTAGCGCTTGACCGCAATCCCGCCTGATGGTAAGCAGTGTTGCGATCGTTGATGGTAAAGCGCGCTAGTTTATTAAGAGCCTATTCACTCAGAAAAAACCGAGCGAATAGGAAGGAAGACGGCAGTTGAGCGAGGTGATGCAATGTTAAACCCAACAACACGACCAACGATGCTGCGCCGAAGGGACATTGATCTGAAGACCCTCCACGACCAAACTCCCAACACAACAACATTAGGCGCATCGTACCCGGCACACATCGCAACACAACTGCTCAGACCCGTCCTCCGTACGGCTTCACCAGACATCATGCCGGAACACGACAAATCGCTTGGCGGCAAGACTTTGTCTGGTGGGTGGTAACTTCTGCCGGCGGCCGATGTTATGGCCTACCACCGAGAAAACTTGGTAGACTTGTGACATCTACCAATTGGCACGGGGCCTGCGTGGTACATTATGCCCTACTCCCTTCTCACTGAGAGGAGACCAGAGTCTCAGGGGTGGGGACATTAAAGGCTGATTACGTATTATGTATTCAAAAGCGATTTACTCCTTTATTTTTTAACGAAATTTTAATTCTTTTATATTTTATTTATATTGTTACGAACATATAAATAAAATATATATATATTTTCTCGGTGGTAGGCCATAACATCGGCCGCCGGCAGAAGTTACCACCCACCAGACAAAGCCTTGCCGCCAAGCGATTTGTCGTGTTCCGGCATGATGTCTGGTGAAGCCGTACGGAGGACGGGTCTGAGCAGTTGTGTTGCGATGTGTGCCGGGTACGATGCGCCTAATGTTGTTGTGTTGGGAGTTTGGTCGTAGAGGGTCTTCAGATCAATCTCCCTTTGGCGCAGCATCGTTGGTCGTGTTGTTGGGTTTAACATTGCATCACCTCGCTCAACTGCCGTCTTCCTTCCTATTCGCTCAGTCTCTTAATAAACTAGCGCGCTTTACCATCAACGATCGCATCACTGCTTACCATCAGGCGGGATTGCGGTCAAGCGCTAGTTTATAATTATTAAAAAAAAAAGAAAACAGCATCTTCGGTTCTTCAATATCAAATTATTGTTCCATGAAAGAAAAAACGCAGTATAATGTAAAAAATATTTGTTTCTTTGTTTGTTTGTTCCGCTTTCACTCCGTAACTACTGAACCGATTACTTTGAAATTTTGCAGACGTAAAGTTAGAAGTCCGGATTAAATATTAGGGTACTTTATATCGCGGAAAACTTTGATGATTCCGAAGGAAATATAAAAATCGCGATATAACTGAACTCCACGCGAGCAAAGCCACTGGCGGAAAGATAGTTCCATAATAAAAGCGAAAGTTTGCGAGTATGTATGTATGTATGACGTTTGTAACTCTTTCACGCATAAATTGCTCAACGCATTTGGATAAAATTTGCCACACAGATAGTTTTTAACCAGGGATAACACGTAGGATGTTTTTTACTAGCGCTTGACCGCAATCCCGCATATTGTTCCAGTCCCTCGATGTACGCGGTATAAAGGACGAGGCGAAACGCTTCGTCCGGATCGTAGTGGTGTTAACAACGTAAGGGTGGAAACTAGTCCAAACTAACTTTAAGTTACTAAGACTAACACTATACTAATTTTTAACCTACAGAGTAATAGCGTAACACACTATCAGCAGCAATGGATTTCATTTTGACAGTTCAACAACATTCATTGCGTTATTTACGTTGTTGAGCAGACAGATTTTTCGAACATATGGAGCAATGGATTAGTATACAGTATGTTAAGAAAACCCTGTCCGACCCGTGAAGGTGTTGTTAGGTATCGATAACTGATTCTACTAATGCATACAAAACCGGGCTAAATTAAGAAAAAATCCACCTAAAAAAATAAATATTATTTCGCAAAAAGAGGTAACTTAATAAATCTGCGTTATCCACCCTTCCGCGAACGGCGGCGGAGGCGGCGGAGGCGGCGGGCGGCAGGGCACGCAGCACGTGGTCGCATCGCTATTCGCTCATAATAATACAGGTGTTGTCACTTTTTAAAAATTACCAAATTTCAGGGAAGTTGGAATTAATTCGCGGGAAAAAAAGATTATTTCAAAATTCATTTGTATTGGTACTATGATGATTACGTAAAATTTTATATTATATTTGGTCATGTGTTTACCTAACCTTTATAAATGATTCCAACTGATAGGAGTAGTGTGTTATGTAATTAGGGTGTTGATGTTTCTATGGGGTGAAACCGCGATGTACAGCTAGTGTAAAATATTTTGGGGTAGTTCTACTTCTACTAGAATCATCATCATCATCTCAGCGTTAATCCCAGTCGTATCCGAAGCTTTTTTCAGCTTTTGGAGTCTGGGGTAAGCTTTAACAGTCTAACTGCTGATTTTGGCTAAACTTCGATATTTTCCGTGAAGCGACTGCCGTCTGACCACCAAAACCCGAAGGCGATGTTGAAGCATTGCAATTAGACCAATTGTTGAACTTTTGAGGACTCCAACAACCCATAACGACTTCCATTAGATGTTCGTATGGCAAATGAAATGAAATCGTTTATCAGCAGGATCACCGATCACTTTTACACGTCATGTATTTTTTTTTTTTTAACTAGTTGAAGCCGGCATTTCCTAATTGACTACCTCTGAGAAGAAATAGCCGAAACAAACTCAGGGATCATCGTCTTTTTTGAAGTCCAGACATTAAAAATGAGAATGTTTACAATAATTTACCTTATAATTACGCATATTTTTTAATAACAATGCTTAACAGAGCGAGCAGCTCAGTCCCAAGCTTTTTTATCTTCTAAATAATCTGAGATTTTATAATACCCCTTTTTGCAAAGTTTGGTCTTCATATAGTTTTTAAATCGTTTAATGGGTAAGTTTCGAATGTCCATGGGAAGCTTGTTGTAAAAGTGTATACATTGACCCATGAACGGGTTGCCTACTCTGTGGAGACGAGTGTGATGTACAGCAAGATTGTGTTTGCAACCGGGACCAACGGCTTAACGTGCTTTCCGAGGCACGACCAGACCAGAGTAAATATTCATATTGCTGCTCCTTGCGCAGCGGCCGCGTTTGCTACTGCTACGCCACGGAGGCTGTCAAGCTTCTACTTCTACTAGAATAGGTACACTATTGCTGTTACGCTCAGAATTATCCCAATCGTCCCTTAGAAACCTTAGTTCAGTTGAAATACAATGTAATCCTGTATTTTCCTTCACAAATTCCAACCAATACAAGTCTACATACTTCATTAAATATACTTACACCAACTGTTGCGATCCCCGAAGACCGAAGTAATAACAGCATCATTACATTCTGTCTCGCTCCAATAACAAGAATATAACAACGTCGTTATGTCCTGTCCCTTTCAAACACTTGGCGTAATGGAAGTTCTTAAGTAAGGGCGCTGTTTGAGAAAGTTTACGTTTCTTTTTGACATTTTTCGAGGACTCACATTGAGATAAAGGCCTTATTAGTGTTCTACTTGCCAACCTGTTTTACCAAAGGATATCCAGTAACTAAGTCGTGGTGGCCTAGTGGTTAAAACACCAGCCTCTCAAGTATAAGTGTGCGGTCAGACAAGAACCAATGTAGCTTTTCTAAGTTATATGTACTTTCTAAGTACATCTCATCACACCCCTTCCCCCCCGGACCTCTGAGGAGATCAGACGCTTATTCAGTAGACTTATTTTTAATTTGGAATAAAAACATCAAATCAATTTTAAACAGTTAAATCAATTCAAAAATTAGGAGTGTATAAAGTTAAGGAGCTTCATTGTTGACACTGCATGCGTCAAGGAGTGAGTCATCGTAACATCACCGCTGCCTACGCCTACAAAGTAACCCCCACTGCTGCCTTGAGTCCAGCCCAGGGGACGGTACATTTTCGGTGGCAGGTAGCTGCGCATGAGCGGCGTCTCCAGGTGGGAGGTACGTAATCTGTCGTACTCTTTGCACATAGTACCCCTCTCTACACTGTGACTATCGCCGCACAGCGCTGTTGTCCTGGTAGTCGCACATCTATCATTTCACGTGTTGAGATGCCGTTAAAGCGTACTCCCCCGAAGCAGTCACCTATGTCAGAGACTGACACTGAGAGTGTGGAGGGTAGCATATCAGACAGTTTAAACGTTGCCGCTCAATCCAACATTAACATAAGCCGCCTAAAAAGAAAGCGTGAAAACGAGATGTCAATATTCATGGATGAAGTGCGGGCAATGTTCGATAACTTTGTCTCACAGCAAAATAATAAATTGCTAAGTCTGGAGTCTTCGTTATTAGAAATAAAGAAACAAAATGATAGCATAAATACATCTATAACTGCATTGTCTGATAAATATGATGATATTCAAAAAGACTTGGAAAGTTTGAAGCTTGAACGAAACAAGCAGTGTGTTTACATAAGGAGTCTTGAGGAAAAAATCGAAATCTTTGATAAACAGTCTTGTGCGACAAAGTTAGAGATTAGAAATGTGCCTAAGCTACAAAATGAGTCAAAGGAAAATCTTTGTAATGCAGTCGTCAAAATCGGTGAATTATTGAAAATCCCATTGCATGCCTCCAATATAAGAGACATCTATCGTCCCTTCGTGAAATCGAATGTTGTTAAACCAATTGTAGTGGATTTTACATCAGTCTTAACAAAGGACAGCATTATGAATAACCTTAAAAAACTGTCGCTGCAAGAAAAGAAAGACAAACTGAACACCTCTATTTTTAATCAAAATGACCCTCTGAGACCAATTTTTATCTCGGATTACCTTACTCCAAAGGGTAGACGACTATTTTTTTTGGCCCGTGATTTCGCTAGTACCCACAATTATGATTTCTGCTGGGCATCATATGGTAAAATTTATCTTAGAAAGAAAGAAGGGATGCACCATATTCGCATCGACGGGGAGGCAGATCTTAATAAGCTACAAGTAAAGACAACGGAATGACTATTTTTCTTTATTTACTTGCACCTGTATGTTGTATTTTTGTGCGTACGTAAATATGTAACACTTTATAATATGCATGTTAATAGTTTAATACTCTTAGATTACTACTTTGTAAACATACTTTTCGCAAACAATCACTCCACACAAACACAAATTCACACGGTAACTTTATTTATTGATAAATCATTTTTATTTTTTTATACCTACCCAATTTATCAAATACATATTTTTTTATATAATATTAATTGTAGATGTATAGAAATCTTTTATTCGTCCATAAATGACCACAGTGTCGTTCTTGTATTGCAAAAAAATCTCTTTGCATGTGTTGTTCTGGGGTTGGAAATTGTTTGTTCTGGGTCATTCCTACAGGGTACTTTGATATTTTTTGACAGTAAAAATGGTTGATTTGGCTTCCGAAATTGATAGCATATCTATCTCAGACTCTAGATATTGTGACGTCGAGGAATGTAGCAGTTTAATGTCGCGAGCCGCTGGTGGTTTGACAGTGTTAACCCAAAATATCCGAAGTATATCAAGAAATTTTGACGATTTTGTCGCAATGTTGGGTAGATTAAAAATCGATTGCGATATTATTATCCTAACTGAGTGTTGGCTGTCGTGCACGCCGGTGGTTCCGGGATTGGATGGTTACAGCAGTTACGTTGCTGAATACCGTTTTAACCAAAACGATGGAGTTACATTGTTTTGTAAATCGAATCTCGTTGTCACCTGTGAGGAACCCAGCTGTGAGGGATTTAATTGTCTTATAATTAGAATTGGTACTGAAGTTGTTATTTTAGCTATTTCAAATAGAAATATTAGCAGCTTTCTTCAATTTTTGGATGACATTTTAAACAAGCTTGGCAGTTACAAAAATATCTCCATTATTGGGGACATTAATATAAATATCAGCCCCGGTCTTTATGAGCCAAGGGCGCTGGAATATCTTAATCTATGTTCTTTTCATGGGCTCTTACCAGCACACTCTCTCCCGTCTAGACTAAATAAATCTTGCCTCGACCATGTTATGCTAAAAACACAGAAATCAGCTCTCACATTGGTGTTAAATTCTACTGTTACGGACCACCAAGCAGTCTTACTCTGTCTGCATCTTAAACAAAAGAGAACCTTTACTCATGTAACTATAAACCGGATCGATGCAAAAGGGTTGACGTCATATTTCACTGAAACCGATTTTGAACCTGTCTATGGATTAACCGATGCAAACTTAGCAATGGAATACTTCTCTAAGTCAATTCAAAGGGCTATACTGCTAAACACAGTTGTATTGAAGTATCCTAGACGTCAAAAAATTATAAAGCCATGGATTACACCAGGTCTGTTACGGTGTATTCGACATAGAGACCGGCTTCATAAAAGATTGCGCCAAACACCTACTAACGAGACTCTTAAAGTTATTTACTCTAGGTACAGAAACCATTGCAATAACCTATTAAAAAAGGTCAAACGTATGTATGATAGGGATTTATTGACAAAAGCAGGGAATAACAATAAAAAAATTTGGGAAGCGATCAAAAATATTACAAATACTACTAAATTGAAGCATAGCGCTACGGAATTATTAAATCCATCAAAACCAATAGAGTCTATAGAGATGGTGAACGACTTTTTTGCATCGGTTGGCAGAAAGTTGACTGATAATACCCATTCCTGTTTAGTACCTTCACATAGTAAATTTAATAAATCGCCTTCACAGCTGGTTTCTAGATCCTTTGTATTACTGGAAACTGATGAATCCGAAGTGGAAAGTTTAATATTAAACTTGAAGAATGCGTGTTCTGTTGGCTGGGACTATATAACAAATACTTTTCTAAAAGAATACAGACACTTTTTGATCCGTCCTTTAACGTACATTTTTAACCTTTGTTTAACTAATGGTCAGTTTCCTACAATGTTGAAGAAATCGGTAGTATACCCAATCTATAAGTCTGGTGATAGAGACCGTGTCAATAATTATAGACCCATCTCCATATTGCCCTCAATCTCAAAGATTCTGGAACGAATAATAAATAATAGATTGGTTGATTATCTGGAAAAAAATAACCTTTTATCTGACAATCAGTTTGGTTTTAGAGCAGGCAAGTCCACTAGTGATGCAGTTCATGAGCTCCAAGACTATGTGGTAAAAAGTATTGACTCAGGTAAAAAGACTATAGGCATTTTTCTTGATCTAGCCAAAGCATTTGACACGGTCTCTACGCCTTTGCTAATTCTAAAATTAGAACGGCTCGGAGTGAGAGGTAATCAACTTCAGCTTTTTAAGGATTATCTCAGTAATCGGTTCCAGTGCGTTAGGATTAATGACAGTATCAGCAGCTATTTGCCAATAACTCATGGAGTTCCGCAGGGGAGTATTCTGGGACCAACACTCTTCCTTGTGTACTTGAATGACCTCTGTAAACTCGACCTTTTAGGAGGTAAACTTGTGTCGTATGCAGACGACACAGTACTGTTGTTCTCGGCTGATACCTGGGACAAAGTATATCAGGAGGCGCAGGATGGTTTCAATGTGGTGACCCATTGGCTGCAAAATAACTCTCTGACTCTTAATCCGGATAAAACCCAGTACATGTTATTTTCGATGCGTACTCACTTAAAGCAGCTTCCTTATACCCATGCAATTACTGCACATAGTTGCTGTAATAGTTTAGCATGCTCATGCCCAACACTCATAATGACAGCGTCAATTAAATATCTTGGCATTATGCTGGACTGTAACCTCTCCTTCAAAGACCATATTCATCTTCTTACTTCGAGGACAAGAAAACTAATTTATGTTTTCAAAAACCTTAGGCATGCGGCGCCTCCGAAATTGTTAAAGCAAATATATTTAGCGCTTGTGCAGTCTGTTTTACAATATTGCATCACCATTTGGGGAGGTGCACATAAAACTATCTTAAAGCCCTTGGAAATAGCACAGAGGGCGGTACTAAAAGTTAGCACCTTTCGCCCTTATTTCTATCCAACTCATCTTCTATATCAGTCGTGTGAGGTCCTCACCGTTCGCCAGTTGTTTATTTTTCTTGTGATCTTGAAGCAACACTCATTACTAAATTTCACAAAGGGTGACCTTACAAGAAGAAGAAATATTATTAGTAATAATGACCGACCATCTTTCAGACATGCTTATGTAAATAAATACTTTTGTTTCTTGGGACCGTACTTATACAATAAGATAAATGACGCTTTGCTTATATACCAGTTAAATAGACTGGAATGTAAGGATAAAATATTTAAATATATTAGTAAACATACATATGAAGAGACAGAGGAGCTTCTGAAAATATTAAAGTAAAGTATCTTTTTAATACTCACCCTCTCACACTCTCTCACGCACTCTCACAAACTACTCACCGAGAGGCTAACACTCTACACAGCTTGTTGTTTTGTTTTGTTTTAAGTTTTGTTTTCTATCTCTGTATGATGATGTATCTTTTGTTGTTAACAAGTCTATTAAGCTAGTATTTTGATAGTCACCTTAGGGAAGAACCCTGATGTCTGAGACACAGATATTTTTTATCTAGTTCAGACACGGATGCCTTCAGTGAAAATTGAGAAAATTTTGAATTGTGGACTATATAAACAACAAAATGCAAATGTAACATATGTTTTGTGTCAAATAAATTATTATTATTATTATTATTATTATCTAGGACACCAATGACTGATTAAAATGGTGAAGAAAAACATCTTGAGGACACCTGGACTTTATTTATTTATATTATTTTATTTATTGAGACAAAAAACAGTTACATGTTACAATATTAACAATCTAGGTAAGGTATAACACAGTAAACAAACATATAACCCACACCAATGTCCACGGAATCATATTGATTTTACAAGACATAAGGAAACGGACGTATACAGAAGGAGACAGTGAGAAAGTAACGAATGATAAAACTAAAACTAAACCCTAAAAGTCACACAAACCAATTCAAGACAGCGTGCCCCGTCCAGATATGGTCCATGGGCACAATCACGTCACACCAAACATCAGCAAGAAACAGTAAGAGTTAAGGATTACCAGAAAGTAAATCAATAGCCATTTTTCTGAACTCGCTCTGGTTAAGAGCGAAAATATCCAGATGTCTGAAATCGCCATCCCGCATTGAGCAAGCGTGGTGATTACGCTCAGATCCTTCTATGTATGAGAGGAGACCTGTGCCCAGCAGTGGGATGATAAAAAAAAGGTTGATGATGATGATGATGATCCAGTAACTGTGTTAAGTATTCAACAAGTCCAAGAGCAGCTATAGTCTAGTGAAACTTTGAACCCCATCAAGTACTTCTTCTTCTTCTCAAAGGTTTCCCTAAAGCATTCCACAGTGACCCGTCTTGTGCTGCCCGCATCGGCTTCCCGCGACCTTTGTGTCATCCATCAGACGCTTTCATCATTATCAACCTTTTATCGTCCCACTCCTGGGCAGAGGTCTCCTCTCATACAGAGTAGGATTGAGCGTAATCACCACGCTTGCTCAATGTGGGTTGGCGATTTCAGACTTAAAGGCCAGGTTTCCTCAAGATGTTTTCCTTCACCTTCAGTCATTGGTGTCCAAGATATACTTAGAAAGTACATATAACTTTAGAAAAGTTACATTGGTACTTGCCTGACCTGGAATCGAACCCGCGCACTCATACTTGAGAGGCTGGTGTTTTAACCACTAGGCCACCACGACTTCGACGCTTTACTTCGTGTAAATTACGATGGTTTCCTTCACCGTTTTGAGTTCAGAAGTGATGAAATACTTACACAAAGTTATATGCCTGTCCTAAACATCTTGAGGATACAGTAACGTCCGTCAAAAATCCGAAGACATGTGGCCACTACTACTGGCCGGGGTAGTTTATGGCCTACTCCTCTCATCGAGTGGACGGCTATGTTTCAACATTAGGAACATTATAGCGCAAAGTTGTTGACAGCTACGTATACCTGGCACAAACTATCCAGTTAGGAAGGTCCAACTTCGAGAAAGAGGTCAATCGTCGAATCCAACTCGGCTGGGTTGCTTTCGGGAAGCTACGTAAAATCTTCTCGTCCGAAATACCGCAGTGTCTCAAGACAAAAGTCTTCGACCAGTGTGCGTTGCCAGTGATGAATTATGGAATTGAGACGTGGTCGTTAACAATGGGCCTTATAAGAAGGCTCAAAATCACTCAAAGGGCAATGGAGAGGGCTATGCTTGGGGTTTTACTACGCGATCGAATCAGGAATGAGGAGATCCGCAGAAGAACGAGAGTAGCCGACATAGCCCGAAGAATTGCATCACTAAAGTGGCAGTTGCCCGTAGGACCGATGCCCGATGGGGCCGACGGGTTCTCGAGTTGCGACCATGCACCGAAAAACATAGCGTGGGTAGGCCCCCGACAAGGTGGACCGACGACCTGGTGAAGGTCGCGGGAAACCGCTGGATGCGGGCGGCGCAGGACCGGTCGTCGTGGAGAGCCTTGGGGGAGGCCTATGTCCAGCAGTGGACGTCTTTCGGCTGAAATGATGATGATAAGTCATAGTCACGTGTCCCGGTTCAATCCTTCAACCAACAGCTCGTTAGCTGGCGCCATTCCCATTTGACCACAGTTATCTACAGTAGCTAAGTCAAGCCTCATCTATTATTATATCTGTAGATGAAAGCTAAAGGACCTTAAGTTCATTTTTAGGGTTCAAATGGCAAAAAACGGAACCCTTATAGTTTCGTCATGTCTGTCTGTCCGTCTGTCCGTCCGTATGTCACAGCCATTTTTTTTCCGAAACTATAAAAGCTATACTGTTGAAACTTGGTAGGTAGATGTATTCTGTGAACCGCATTAAGATTTTGATTCAAAAATAAAAAAATAATAAATATTGGGGGCTCCCCATACTTAGAACTGAAACTCTATTTTTTTTTTAAATCAAACAAATACGTTGGTGTATCTATAGATAGGTCTTCAAAAATGATATTGAGGTTTCTAAAATATTTTTTTTCTAAACCGAATAATTTACATGACAGACGCTTCCTAAGTGGAAAAAAGTTGGTCCCTCTAACTTCTAAAATAAGAAAATGAAAAATCTAAAAAAATCATATGATGTACCTACATTACTATAAAAACTACCAACGGAAATTGTTTGGAACGAGATCTAGTAAGTAGTTTTTTTTTTAATACCTCGTAAATCGTAAACCGCTAATTACCGCGTAATCTTTCATACAAATAACTTAAATCCTTTAATTTCATAAATCAATTGTACGGAACCCTTTTGTGCGTGAGTCCGACACGCACTTTGCCGGTTTTTTGTTTTTTCAAACATTCTTATTCAGTATACCCGTATTGATCAATAGGGGCCGTTAAAATATTACGTAAGCAGATTTATTACAATTATTGACTTCCCCATCCCTCTTGTCAGCAAAAGTAAGCAAAGCTCTTACCCCTTCCCTCTATGCTTACGTATACATTTTTCAATTATAAATGATTTTTTCTATTTATAATTATAATGTTATGTTTATTGTTAGCGCGCGGTACTTCCCCTAATCGGCTCTAAAGCGAGTATCTAAACGTATGTATTACTTGCGGGTATTCTTGCGGGAATTATTTCTATTATTTCCCCCCCCCCCCCATGTCATCCAAAATAAGCAAAACATAGACCCCTCCACCCCCAATAGTGCTTACGTAATACTTGAACTATCCCAATGGTAAAAGACATTAAGTCCTACAGTCACTAATTCCGTAGATATAAAATTATAAACAACATTATGTCCATAAGCGTAAAAAAAAAGTAATCGATCGTACGATCACTTAATATGGTTCACTATTTTAAACAATAATAATAATAAATAATAATAATAAATTTATTTATTTCTCCACAAAGGTAGTTACAATTCTATTTAAAGCTAACAGTTTAAATATTTACAAGTCCTTTGTGAGAGCTGGTGTCTGAAGTAGGTTTCAGGAAAACCTGTAGTACAGATCACCAGGCTCCCGCCGCCTCGTAGTGAGCTAGCGTATGGTACGTGCATATCACGAGTTAAGTATAATTGTTAACTAACTACATTGAAGTGAAGACAATATTTATAAAACTTAAACTATGTTGTGTAGTGAGTATGTTGTAATTATTGTGTGTATGTGTGTATGTGTGTTGGTGCATGTGGGTGTGTGTTTGTGTGTGTGTGTGTGTGTGTATGTGTGTGTGTGTGTGTGTGTGTGTGTGTGTGTGTGTGTGTGTGTGTGTGTGTGTGTGTGCGTGCGCGCGTGTGAGGGTGTGTGTGTTTGTGTGCATGTGGTGTACGTTAATTGGAGTTATAATTAATGTTTTATTAGAATTTCAGTATTTTCATAATCTTGTTGAAGGGGCCAATTGGTAACGATAATTTTACATTCCTTTTTAGGTTTAGGGTAAATATTTAGGATTTTGTTTATTTTGTTATAAACAAGACCTCCAAGATAGCAGAAACTAGTTCGTGCGAGGAGTGTGGTAAAGGAACTGGTGGAACAGACATTGTGTTTGCGTCGCTTGTAGGCCAGCTTGAGTGGGTCATATGGAGTTAGTGAATGCGATCTCAAAGTTACACTCAGAATGAACTGTTGTCGGACTGTTAATATTTTACAAGTAGAATAAAGTTCGGTCGTCGGGTATAGGAAGGGGAGACGCCATCCAACCTTTAGTATCAAGCGTTGCGCTCTTTCTAATTTTAGAAGTGATGTCTTTGCAGCACCACCCCAAAAAATAAATAAATCAATTATATAAATTTATTAGCTCAATAAAACTCCATAATCATACTTTTTACTCTACAAAGATACACTATTTACTTTTTATACGCGGTCGATTTTTTAATATCTTACTTCGGGCATAGACATCTTTAATGAACTCTGTTAAATAATTTATAACATCATGTTCCGACCAATAAGAGCGGAGCATCTACAAAAACAAACACAACGAAATCTACGCGGGTGAAACGGCAATGCGCAGCTAGTAAAATATAATACACTTACGCAAACAGATTTTTTACTCATGATGTAAATAATAAAGTCAAATATAACTTTTACTTTTACAAACAATTCTCTTTTAGTAATTCCGTATGAGAAGTAATTTCATTTTTACTTCAACGAATTTACGAGCCTTTTTCACGATAACATTAAAAGCCACAGGCTATGAAATATTTTTGGATTTGCTTTTATAAGGTCTTGTTAAAGAATTCTTCCGTACCTACCAGTACTTATTTCTACAGAAAGAAAGAAAGAAAGAAAGAAAATACATTTATTTGGCACAGACTAAAAGAGACACAATACATCAGATAAAGACAAACATTAAAAAGTAAAAAATGGTAATAATAAAATAAAGTAAATTGTGATAAAACAAATTAATGTAGAAAACTAGCAGGAATGTGTGCCTCCCGGCTGCGCCAAAAAGGCCCAGTCCATCAAAAATGTCAGACAACTGGTGCCTGACGCTGGTTTTCAACTGAACATGATGTGTGAAATGACGGATGTAAAACAGTTGTACACAGCAACGTGACTTGTGTAAGCAAAAAAAAAAAGGATTAAGAAAATTTTTTTTTTTTTTTGATATGGCATCTCGTAGTTGACCTTGAGAGGTCGTGACTACTTAACCGGACTTTCCTGTGGATGCCTTAAATGAATTTAAAGCCTCCAACCAGGGCAACTAAAAAACTAAGCGACTACACGCTAAGGGCACACCCTGTGGGGTACGAACCTCGGCTTAGGGCGTCGCTGGAGAGAACAGCAAGGGACGGCTGGATCGAATATTAAATAAAAACAAAAATACAGCAGGTATTTATATACACGATAATGTGATACGTAGGTATACGTATAAACTAACGACTCATAATAAAAATATATCTTTAGTAGGTACGTCTCAAACGGAAAGGAAAATCGGAGATTAAAAATATAGGTATTCAAAAAGTCAATAATTTATAAAAAAAAAAACCAATAAGCTAAATAAGTACGATAAAATGGAAAACTGATAACTGATAACGAATCTCTTCAATGAAGTCTAAACCTGCAGACACTGTTATTGCTCCAAGAGACCGTAAACCGATTTTGTAAATTCCACCCACCAGACAAAGCCTTGCCGCCAAGCGATTTGTCGTGTTCCGGCATGATGTCTGGTGAAGCCGTACAGAGGACGGGTCTGAGCAGTTCTGTTGCGATGTGTGCCGGGTACGATGCGCCAAATGTTGTTGTGTTGGGAGTTTTGTCGTGGAGGGTCTCCAGATCAATCTCCCTTTAGCGCAGCATTGTTGGTCGTGTTGTTGGGTTTAACATTGCATCACCTCGCTCAACTGCCGTCTTCCTTCCTATTCGCTCAGTTTTTGTGATGGATTAGGCTCTTAATAAACTAGCGCGCTTTACCATCAACGATCGCATCACTGCTTACCATCAGGCGGGATTGCGGTCAAGCGCTAGTTTATAATTATTAAAAAAAAAAAAAATACTAGCGGCCGCCAGCGACTTCGTTCGCGTGAAGTTAGTTATGCTCCGCCCCTTTTGATCACAGCGTGATGTTCTATAGCCTAAAGCCTTCCTGGATTAATGGGCTATCCAACGCAAAAGAATTTTTCAAATTGGACCTGAGATTAATCAAACTCTTCAGCTTTATACAGTGTGTTAAGAAAACCCTGCCCGACCCATGAAGGTGTTGTTAGGTATCGATAACTGATTCTACTAATGCATACAAAACCTGGCTAAACCTAAAAAAAATATCCCCTAAAAAAATAAATATTATTTCGCAAAAAGAGGTAACTTAATAAATGTGCGTTAAAGCACCCTTCCGCGGGCGGCGGGTGGCAGGGCACGCGACACGTGGTCGCATCGCTATTCGCTCATATAATAAAAAGTGACAACACCAGTATTAGGTGTTGTCACTTTTTTAAAAATTACCAAATTTCGGGGTAATTCGAATAAATTCGCGGGAAAAAATGATTATTTCAAAATTCATTTGTATTGGTACTATGATGATTACGTAAAATTTTATATTATATTTGGTCATGTGTTTACCTAACTTTTATTATCCTTATGGGTCGGAGGGTTTTCTTAACATATTAGTATAGATTTTAACAATGTTGAGAAAAAAAAAACAAAACAGAACCAAATAATATTTAAAAAAAATACGTTGCACCAAACTAGGAACTTCGCCTGTACCGAAAGTGTGGTTACAAACATTTAAACTAGCACTACACAAACAGGTAGACCCGGAAAGGCTACTTACATTAATTAGTATTTTATTAGTCAAATTAAAATTGTACGAATTGGTGTTATGTTTACTGGCACGTTCGTGCCAGGTTCAACAATTTGAACACATGAGAAATTTAACATTCCGCTTCTTAGTAATTAGCCAAAGCGGCCACCATTTATTAAGTGGCTTCTTGTTAACAGACTAACGGGGAATATCATTTAGGTGTTTGAAAAAAACCGCCCGTGCGGCGAGTATCCACCCTTCGTGGTTGACGCCACTACGATCTGGACAAAGCGTTTCCCCTCGACTTTTTTACCGCGCACTGCATCGAGAGACTGGAAAAATTTGCCTGCGGCGTGGCGGTCTTCCCATCTGAGACTACACACATTTTCTCGGTGGAAGGCCATAACATCGGCTGCCGGCAGACGTTACCACCCACCAAACAAAGTCTTGCCGCCAAGCGATTCGTCGTGTTCCCGGCATGATGTCAGAGGACGGGTCTGAGCAGTTGTATTGCCAGATGCAATGCGCCGAATGTTTCCTTCCTATTCACTCAGTTCTTTTGCGTGAATAGGCTCATAATAAACTAGCCATCAACCATTGCATCACTGTTTACCATCAGGCGGGATTGGAGTCAATCACTAGTTTATAATTATTAATAAAAAAAAAAGTAAACACAGATATAACCATGATTAATACATAGTACAGTCTCTATCCAGATATTTACATAGGATCAAAAGTTCTACGTCCGAAATCGCGAACGCCAGGTAATCTGTACTAATATATTGTAACCCGACAATGATCCTAAGACCTCTGACTGCGCTGCAGTAAATTTACTTAAGAAATAGGTGTTAAGAGAGGAGCACTAAATGAAACAATAAATGGATGCAATTACAAGTTTATTTTCAAGTACTCTGAGCCATAAGTAACAAACTCTATGACAAAAGAAATAACTCCTAACTTAACCAGTCAATTCCCTGACTCACTCCGTCTCGGGTCCGAAGTGTGTCAGGGAATCCACATGAGACATTTAACAAGCTCAGGGTCGCTTGTAGAAGGATTCGTGAGGTGAACCAAGGCCACCTGAGGCAAGTCAGGATGTGACGCCTCCACACGGGTTCCTGACCTAGGCCCGCCAAAAGAGCCAAATAGAAATTTCAGCCAAATCACTAGTCGTTTAACACCATAGGGTTTATGGCTTAAACACGCCAACCTCGCGTACCAGCGCCGCGAGTAGACCAGCAGCTTCTCCTGAAAAAACGACCAACCCTCAATCATTTCTCTTTTTTTATGAACCACAGACAAGGCGTTCCACAACTGAATTTTAAATTTAAGACTCTTGAATTGGTTTTATTTTTAATGTGATAATGTTACTTATTTCCTTTCCATTTTATTTTATTTAACTAGGTAATCATTTATTTAAATTCCGTTACTCAATTATTGATCGGATTATCACGAGACGCCATCTCTTGGCTCGTTGACTCAACTCAAAAGTCCTTTCATCCAGATACGAGAGATGTCGCCCGCTGTCACATTTTGCTACGTGACAATATAAAGCTGAAGAGTTTGTTTGTTTGTTTGAACGTGCTAATCTCAGGCACTACTCGTCCGATTTGTGAAATTCTTTTTGCGTTGGATAGCTCATTAATCCAGGAAGGCTTTAGGCTATATAACACGCTGCGACCAATAGGAGCGGAGCATAGCTAACCCACGCGAACGATGTCGCTGGCGGCCACTGGTACAAAATAAAATCCTTGAACACCGATAAAAAATAACAACCGATATCGCAATACACCCAAGTAAAAGCACCCATTTACCTACCTGAAATAATCTTCTAATCGCTTTGAAACCTATAAAAACAAATAGGGATTTGTTTTCTTCAAACTGATAAAATTCTTCTACACACCACCATAGCAGGAGTTTTTTTTTTTTAATAATTATAAACTAGGGCTTGACCGCAATCCCGCCTGATGGTAAACAGTGATGCGATCGTTGATGGTAAAGCACGCTAGTTTATTAAGAGCCTATTCACTCAGAAAAACTGAGCGAATAGGAAGGAAGACGGTAGTTGAGCGAGGTGATGCAATGTTAGGCCTGGAGGTGGCCCTTGACAAGTCGGAGGCCATGGTTTTCCATGGCCCCCGGCGTGCGCCGGCGCCGGGATCACATATCGTGGTCAGTGGGGCCCGGATAGCTGTCGAGTTCACCATGAAGTACCTGGGATTGGTGCTCGACAGCCGGTGGGAATTCGGACCCCACTTCCGGCGGCTGGCGCCCAAGCTGATGGGTGCAGCAGGCGCGCTGTCAACGTTGCTTCCCAACATGGGGGGCCCGAGCGCCGCCTGTAGGCGGTTGTACGTGGGAATCGTGCGGTCCATGGCCCTGTATGGGGCCCCTGTGTGGGCGATGGACCTGACGGCCGGAACACTCGCTATTCTGCGCAAGCCGCAGAGGGCGATGGCCGTCAGGGTCGTCCGCGGGTATCGCACGATATCCTACGAGGCGGCTTGCGTCCTGGCCGGATCCCCGCCCTGGGACCTAGAGGCGAAAGTACTCGCGTCATTGTACCGATGGCGCGAGGAAGAGCGGACACGGGGCTCCAGTCCGGCGCAGCGGCAGATCGAGCTGCGCCGAGAGGAGCTCCATCAGGTCCTGGTGGTGGACTGGCGGCAGAGGCTCATGCGCCCTACCGCCGGCCTCGCTACCGTCGAGGCGATCCGGCCAGTACTCGACGACTGGCTCGGGAGGAGGCACGGCTCCCTGTCGTTCAGGGTGACGCAGGTGCTGTCGGGGCACGGCTGCTTCGGCAAGTACCTGCATCGCTTAGGCAGGGAGCCGGACGCTCGGTGCCACCACTGCGTCCAATGCGGGGAGGACACGGCGCAGCACACGCTCTCCGAGTGTGTAGCTTGGGAGGAGCAGCGCCGTGTCCTCACAAATGAAGTAGGAGGCGACCTGACGCTGCCGGCAGTAGTGCGGAGGATGGTCGGCAGCTCAGAGTCGTGGGACGCGGTGGTGTCCTTCTGCGAGGACGTGATGTCGCAGAAGGAAGCTGCGGAACGGGAGAGGGAGATATCAACTCCCTTCCCGGGCCGCAGAAGACGCACCGGGCGCCGAAGAAGGGCGGATAACGCCCTCTTCCGCCCCCCATGAATGGGTCCAGGGGCGAGGGACATGGGGAAGTCCCCGCCCCCCTATTGATGGACCCCGAGGTGAAGGCGCGCGCGAGTGTCGGCGCGCGCCTTTGAGGTGATGCACGGGGTAGTTTAACACCCCACTACCCCGTGCAGGAGAGGAGGCCCGGGCAGACCGGGCCAGCACGAGGGTGGGGCCGTGGAAGAATATAGACTCCCGCGGCCCCACGTGCGCTCGTGATAGAAGACACACCGGGGTGGTTTTAGTCAGTAAAAGTCTGACATACCCCGTCGCCCACCCCAGGGCGGCGGGCATCCTATGAGGATTTCCACCCCGGAAAAAAAAAAAAAAAAAAAAAAAAAAAAAAAAGGTGATGCAATGTTAAACCCAACAACACGACCAACGATGCTGCGCCAAAGGGAGGTTGATCTGAAGACCCTCCACGACCAAACTCCCAACACAACAACATGTGGCGCATCGTACCCGGCACACATCGCAACACAACTGCTCCGACCCGTCCTCCGTACGGCTTCACCAGACATCATGCCGGAACACGACAAATCGCTTGGCGGCTTGGGGGTTGTGGACTTTGTCTTCCCGCCAGAACTCCTTTTTGGTAGTCGGTTGTTTATAGTTGTAAAAAAAGCGTAAATGGCCTCGGTTTCCGTGTTCACAGACTAAATTAAATTCAACCATTTCCTTATGAGAAGGACAGAAGATAAAATGTTAGTTTAGACCTGTCAAATTAGTCTCTTCCTGACGTAATTTGACGTTTTCTTGGCCGCCATGTTTATAATCGCGTCTAAACTATCTATGGAGTATCTTAATTTGACAGGATTAAACTAAAATCTTATCTTCTATGCTTTTCTTAATGAAATAGAAAAAACATGGTTCAAGAGAATCGGAGCCAAAGTATGATTTAAAAATAAAATGGGGTGAACAAAAGTAGACGAAACTGCGCCGTATTCTAAGAGAATGTTTTATGCTTTTCTGTACCATCGAGAATTAAATTATTAGGTAACCTTTGTGAAGACTTTTGAACTGAGTGTTCGCCCCACAGTTTGCCCCACTTTAAAGTAGACTGTATAATCTGTAATGGAATGGAAGATGAGGCGATATTAATAAAATTAGGTGGTAATAAAGTGGGGCTTTTTCTCTGGTTAACTTAGCTTTAGCTTCGGCTTTTTTTATTATCCTTACTACTTAGTAGTCCTTAAATAAAGGATAGCAAGACCATTAACCTACAAAGTGATTATTTAGAACACGAAATGTACTTCGTTTCGACATTATTGAATATAACTATATGAATATATATTATGTATTTATAATATCATACTTTTATGTTCTCATTTCTTATTATGTCTTGCCGCCAAGCGATTCGTCGTATTGTGAGCAGTTGTGTTGCGATGTGTGCCGGGTACAATGCGCCAAATGTTGTTGTGTCGGGAGTTTGGTCGTGGAAGGTCTCCAGATCAATCTCCCTCTGGCGCAGCATCGTTGGTAGTGTTGCCCAAATTCAGTCTTGGTCTTGCAGTCTTGGTCTTGTTCTTGCGTTTTTGCAAGACCAAGACCAAGAACAAGACCGCGTATTTTTAGCAAGACCAAGACCAAGACTGACCGTGCAAGACTTGAGCAAGAACAAGACATAGCCTGCAAGACTCTTGCGTCTTGCAGCTAGGACTTAGCGCTATTTCACTGAGTAGTGAGGTGTAACAGTTCGGTGTTTAGGTAGGTACGCTTAGGAATTCTATGAGACGCAAAAAACTGCATCAAAGAATATGAAAAACTGGACCTATGCGCATTACGACTAATACCATAAACATAGCGAATAAAAAAATATCTATTAAAATCAAACTGAGTGCATGCATAGTTATGTTTTAACCATCGGCACTTTGATAATGCGGCATCAAAGGTTTTGTACTTACTTCTCAAAGAAATTTGCCGCATTTCGGAAGTACATGGTTACGATACACGCGCCGGCGGCTTCTTTTGAAATCTAAAACAATCGTTGCCGCCACGCCGAAATCATAACATTTGACACTATTTGATTGCCGCCATAGGGCGTAGGTATACTCATGCAAAATAATTTCGAATTTTAAGAGTACCTACAGGTGTTCCAAAGAATAAATAAGTTTCAGAGTGTTTAGAATGAATATAAATACATTATACTGATCACGCAAGTAGTATTATGATTAGGATAAAATGGTAAGGATAGGTAGTAGATGTCATATTAATTCATTCTAGTAAGTATATATTATAATATTGATTACTTATATGGTTTTAAACTAATTACTTAGGTACTATTATTGTACATTTAGTCATTATATTTCTTAAGTTTTTACAAGAAAAAATAGCAAGAAAAGTTATTGTAATTAATTTGTTTTTTTACATGTTTTAGCAAATGTAAGCTTATAAATCATAAATGTTTATTAAGAAACAGTTACTTCCATGGAAAACGACATATAGGTCAGTTGATTTTCGAATTTCTTATCAAATCTTCAGTTATTTATTAATCTGCTTGATCTTTACTATGGCTATGTTAATTCAAGCTCACAATGTTCCAATTCTAATACGTTTTTCTAAGATTTAAAGTAAACTTTAATAAATAGTAATAGACTAATAGGTAATTGCAAGACTTGCAAGACTCTTGCTGCAAGACCAAGACCAAGACCAAGACTGGGAGCGCAAGACCAAGACCAAGACCAAGACCAGGTGTATTGGCGCAAGACCAAGACCAAGACTGGCTAAGTCTCGTCTTGTTCTTGCATTTGGGCAACACTAATCGTTGGTCGTGTTGTTGGGTTTAACATTGCATCACCACGCTCAACTGCTGTCTCCTTCCTATTCACTAAGTCCTTTAAGTCATCATCATCATCATCTCAGCGTTAATCCCAGTCGCATCCGTAGCTTTTCAGCTTTGGAGTCTGGGGTCCGCTTTGCCAGTCTAACTGCTGATTTTAGTCTACTCTTTTACTTACTTTTGGACTAAGTCTTTTAAGTGAATAAGCTTAATAAACTAGCGCGCTTTACCATCAACGATTGCATCACTGCTTACCATCAGGCAGGATTGCAGTCAAGCACTAGTTTGTAATTATGAAAAAAAAACCTTTTAACCTTTTTTGGCTTTCACGCCATCACGCGCTTCACACGCCAGCCCCAAGGGCAACCTGATAAGTAATGTGGGACAGTCCCATACTGTCTCATTAGATGTGCCTACATACCACTGTGGTGTACCAATTTGGCTCAATTTTTCTGGTAGACGTAAGATGCAAGTGGAAAACGGGTCTGAATATTGCGATGTGTGCCGGGTACGATGCGCCAAATGTTGCCTTCTCAACAGCATACCCAAAAAATGCTGTCGAAATAAGGGACATTTCTATTGTTAGCTTGTTACAGAATTACTCCGCTCTTTTAAAGGGAGAAAAAAGGCTTAAAAATCTAATAAGAATTCTCTAAAAACTCTGTTGCACGCATTTCATTGTTACATTGTAAAAGTTCGCGACCCGTTTCATTTAAAATAAGGGTCGGTGGGTCCACGTCCGGTCTCCGGAAGAAACTTAGACTACGCATTACTGTGAGATTTTCATATTTTATACTGGTTAATGTGACCTTCGCTAAAAAGAAGAGAACAAGGGTAGTTTTGTGTGAGACCACTTAAAATATTTAAATTTTTATTGAGTTATCATGATAGTTCTTAAAACTTTTTTTTTCTCGATGGTAGGTTAAGATTGGCTGCCAGGAAAAGTTACCTCACACCAGACAAAGTCATGCCACCAAGCGATTCGTGGTGTTCGGGCATTACGTCTGGTGAAGCCGTACGGAGGACGGATCTGAGTAGTTGTGTGTCGGGTACGAGGCACCAAATATTGTTGTGTGGAGAGTTGGTCGTGGAGGGTCTTCAGATCAATCTCCCTCTGGCGCATTATCGCTGGTCGTGTTGTTGGGTTTAACATTGTATTACCTCGCTCAACTGCCGTCTTCTTTCCTATTCACACTGTTTTTTTGAGTTAATAGGCTCTTAATATACTAGCGTTCTTTCGCATCGCCGATTATATCACTGCTTACCATCAGGTGCAACTGAGTTAAGCACTAGTTTATAACTATAAAAAGAAAAATACTAACACTAGTTTCATATTCGTGTGTATACCAATCAAATGGACAACTCGAATGGGTCCGAAATAAAAGATTTTGATTTTGATTAATACTCTTTGTTTGAATACCTGAAGCCACTGTCTGCAAAAAAATACATACCACTTTTATACCCGTGAGATCCGTGAATGAAAGGAAATGATTTATAAAGCTGGAAAGTTGGTTTTTTCTGCTATCCGCAATCTATTTTCTGAGTCAGAGCTGTCATAAGCAGGGTAAAGTGCATTCAGAATTGGCGTGCATGTGTTTTAATGCACGTGCTCCTTACGTAGGCTTCGCTCTTAAACAAATAATTTATCATGAACTTTAAACTGACGCATTTGAGCAGAGTTTAGGAATTTTGGGCATTGCTAAAAATTGGTGAGAGTAAAAACTTTCTTACTATTTTTTTTAATAATTATAAACTAGTGCTTGACTGCAATTCCGCCTGATAGCAAGCAGTAATGCAATCGTTGATGGTAAAGCGCGCTAGTTAATTAGACCTATTGACATAAAAAACTTAGTGAATAGGAAGGAAGACGGTAGTTGAGCGAGGTGATGCAATGTTAAACCGAACAGCACGACCAACGATGCTGCGCCAGAGGGAGACTGATCTGGAGACCCTCCACGACCAAACTCCCGACACAATAACATTTGGTGCATCCCATGTATATTGTTTTTTTCATAACTGGCTAAATGCTTAAGCTGTAAATGTGGAAAGGCAGTTAAGATATTTGGATCAACTAATAGATTCAGTCATTAGTGTTATTAGTGGGGAGGCTTGTGGCCAGCAGTGGACGTCTTTCGGCTAAAATGATGATGATAATGATTAGTGCTATTCTGTACCGTACACTGCTCACCTCCCTCAGGAGCGCATACAATTCAAAAGCGTATTCTTTTTAAAGTCAATAGGGTAGTTAAAACTAACTAGTCCGTCAGTTAGATTTCCAAAAAATACTAGTCAAGTATTTTCTCTTTATTCATATAAACAAAAAATGAAGACGACACAGTGCGTTGAAAACTCGTGTGACGTCACTGCGCGCTACACTTTTTAGCGAGCAGTGACGTCACCAGCCACCACTCCTGATCTTTGATGCCTTTTGTATTTGTCAATTTTTATTGATTTGATAAAACAAAATATACGTATCCAATATTTTTCTATAATCTGAATGACGGACTTATTAGAATATATTTTTTTTTTACCCATGAAACATCTTTATTACGTGCCGCGTGGAGTACAGACCCCAAGTATTTAAACTGGTCTGTGCACTCGACCACGTCCCCTCCTATGTACACAGGCATGGGCTCTGTCGTGTTGCTAGGAAGATGTTAATGACAATATTGCGTACATGGGTGTCGCTGTAAACCAATGCTGGGGCTCTGCCTTCCAAGACAGCACAATGCTGAACGATAGCCGATTTCTTCTTCTTCTTCAGCCAACAGAAGTCTAATGCTGGGTACAAAAGCCTCGCCCAAAGCTTTCACTGCTTTTGGAGGTTTGCCATAATCCCCATGCTTGGCAGGCGGGTTAGGGATCGCAGTAAATTGATATTCCACAGAAGAAGTGCTGCTGCCCGCTTCCCAGGTGAGAGTTCCCTTAATCGCCTCTTACGATACCCACGGGAGGATATGCGTTGGTACTATTCTAAGCTCGGTACCACACAGGACAAAGCCGTTTTAGTGATGCTTAACCTAATCATTCGTCCTTTGCAGCTGTGAATTTTTAACCACGAGCCCCCTCATGTAAGTACTAATGTCGTACAGAGTAATAAATATTAGTTTAGACCTGTCAAATTACTCCGCGCCTAAAGTAAATTTGGCGTATTTTTGGTCGTCGTGCTTATAATCGCGTCTAAACTGTCTATGGAATATCTTAATGTTATTGGATTATCTTCTATTCTTTTCTTATTGAAATGGAAAGAAAAAGATGGACTTAACTCAAAATTAGGTTAGTTTGTGACCTTTTTTTTTTTTGACGCTGTAGTAATGCATTTACGCACCATACCCCGAAGGGCGTGTGTGGGACTCGCCCAGCCGAAGCCGGGAATACCCACTAAACTCAACAGCGGCACACCGACATCGCCTTAGTGGCGGGGTCATGGGAAATGGCAGAGCCTTTCAACCAATCCCCCGCCGGCGATTCCCGCCAGAAGGCGGGCCCACAGTGGGCCCTCCATAGGGAGGGGCCCGCCTGGGTACGTCTTCGTGTGCGAGAAGACGCAGCAGCCAAGGGTTTTTTAGCGAGGTGTCCTTCCTCTTAGCCCCACTCGTTTGCCCGGAAGCAAACGGGGCCCCCAGTTCCTCTCAGTGAGGAGACCGGGTTGCCCGACGGTGACCCGGAGTTCGGGTCACGTCAGCCACCTGGAGTGGTGGCCAACCCGCCGCGCGTGTGACGCCGAAGCGGTCCCCACTTCTGGTTTTGGTCCGCGCCGGTAAACCGGTAACCCCCATATCTGGGGGCCGTTCCCCTATCCGCCACCTGGGGACGCGTCCGATGGCAGGCCAGAAACTGCACATGGAAGGTTAGTTTGTGTCCTAGAGAATTGACGCCAATGTTGACATGATGTCAAAGCCAGGGTCATAGATAACACATATCATCATTAACCTTTTTATTGTCCCACTGCTGGGCACAGGTCTCCTCTCATACAGGAAAGGATTGAGCGTAATCACCACGCTTGCTCAATGAGGGTTGGCGATTTCAGACTTAAAGTCCAGTTTTCCTCAAGATGTTGTCCTTCACCTTGTAATCAATCATTGGTGTCCAAGATATACTTAAAAAGAACATATAACTTAGAAAAGTTACATTGGTACTTGTCTGACCTGGAATCGAACCCGCACACTCATACTTGAGAGGCTGGTGTTTTAACCATCTATCACGGTAACATCTACGGTAAATAACATTAGACTATAGGAATTTAGTATAAATGTTCGCTGTTCGATCCACTTTGACACTTCAGAGTCATCAAAGTCACTAATGGCGGCTAATGACGTCATTCCCTCACTTGTAATTGAACATTAGCCTCAATAGCTTGGAGTTGGAACAACGATAGAATAAACCGTGACAGTGTATCACGGTAATTATCTGAAATTATAATCTTGTTTGGATACCAATACCAACATTACACCAGCAGGGTAATAATTGCGTAAAGCAGTAATGCTGGCATAGGAGGAGGCAGAGCGCGTGAGGCAGCGGGAATCCAAGCGCCCTCACGCCACTAGCCGCCGCAGGAGACGCCCTGGTCGGGAGACGACATCGAACTCCCGGCCACCGTAAGCGCGGGCCTGCGGGCGGTGAGCAGTGAGCCGCTCACCACCTGGTCCTAATCGACGGTGGTTCGTGTTTCACGCGCACCTCAAAGAGATGTCAACACATCCTGATGGGGTGCCTCCTGGGTCAGGATTGCGCATTGGTTAAAAAAGAAACCATGGCCTTGGCCGTCGCACAGGCAAGTGAAGAAACACGGGTGGGTTTAGTCAGTAAAAATCTGACACGCCCTTCCACTCCGCCCAGAGCGGGAGAAGTCATTTGATGATTTCCCATCCCAACAAAAAAAAACCGGCCAAGTGCGTGTCGGACTCACGCACAAAGGGTTCCGTACCATTGATTTATGAAATTAAAGGATTTAAGTTATTTGTATGAAAGATTGCGCGGCAACAACCGGTTTACGCGGTTTTCTCTCGGTGGTAGGCCTCAACATCGGCCGCCGGCATAAGTTACCACTCACCAGTCAAAGTCATGCCGCCAAGCGATTCGTCGTGTTCCGGCATGATGTCTGGTGAAGCCGTACGGAGGACGGGTCTGAGCAGTTGTGTTGCTATGTGTGCTGGGTTCGATGCGCCAAATGTTGTTGTGTCGGGAGTTTGGTCCTGGAGGGTAGCGGGATCCGAAGCACGGTGCTCCGCTGGCCGACTGCAGGTAGTTGGGGGTCCAAGTAGTGTGCCAGCCACACACGAAAGGCTGCCCCGAGAACTGCGAAAAATCCCAGGGTGGCCCCATCGTGCCGGTTGGCGACCGGACGAGAGGACCCGATGGCAATCCTTGGCGGGGTTCGGGCGTCCCCGCAGTCTCCAGATCGATCTCCCTCTGGCGCGGCATCGTTGGTAGTATTGTTGGGTTTATCATTGCATCACCTCGCTCAACTGCCGTCTTCCTTCCTATTCACTCAGTATATCTACCAAAATGAAAAGTCTTAAAAAGAAAAGTAGGTGTGCACAGCGGGCGCACGTCCTCTCATTTAAAGTGCACCTCTCAAACATTCGAGGTCTGCACTCCAATCTCGATGCAGTCCATCACCACCTTGAAACTGAAAAGCCCTACCTACTTTTCTTGACGGATACCCAGATCAGATGTCCATCTGATGCGGCATACCTCAACTACCCGGGATACTCCTTGGAGCATCATTTCCTGCAGCGTGCTGGTGTCTGTGTGTATGTCCGCAATGACGTCTGTTGCCGGCGTCTCCGTCACCTCGAAGACCCTCATCTATCGTCCTTATGGCTGTTGGTTGACACTGGTGTGAACAAAATTGTCTACACCTGTGTCTACCGATCGCACAGCGGTGACCAGGAGACAACTTGACTATTTGGCCACCTCAGTGTGGCTGCTGACAATGTACTGCATCGGCACCCTGACGCACAGTTCGTCGCTCTGGGGGACTTTAATGCCTGCCACCAAGACTGGCTTTTCCCATACCAGAGGACCGACCATGCTGGGAGAGAAGCGCGAAACTTTGCGCTATCAATGGGCCTTTCCCAGCTGGTAGAAGAAGCGACTAGGGTGCCTGATGTGGCTGGTCATACCGCCAATTGTCTGGACCTTCTGCTGACCACTAATCCGGACAGATGTGTTGTAACAGTTTCCTCACCGTTAGGAACTTCAGACCACTGTCTGGTGAAGTCTGTGACGTCCTTCTCCCCACCTGATTCCGACTCGTGTGGTGAGCGGCGAATATGGCGTTACAAGTCAGCAGATTGGGATGAGATGCGCCACTTCTTTGCGTCTTATCCTTGGCAGCAGATCTGCTTCTTTTCTGGCAATCCATCGAGGTGTGCGGACGCTATAGCCGACGTGGTGCGTCAAGCTATGGAGTATTTTATCCCCTTCAGTGACGTGCCCGTCGGTGGCTCGGCTCGCCCATGGTTTAACGCCGACTGTGTTCAAGCTGAACAGCGTAAGCACACGGCATTCCTCACCTGGGTTGACGCTCGTAACCGTGGAGCTCTGGATCTAAGCTCAAAGAAGAGAGCCTTTAACCGTGCAGCCAAGTCCTACAAAAAGGCGCTTAAGAAGGCTCGCTTCGACCGCATTACTAATATTGGTAACAAGCTCTCTGCGCACCCTTCCGGTAGCAGATCTTTCTGATCCCTAGCCAAATCGGTCGAGGCGAACTTCTGTCGGCCCACACTGCCTCCGCTGGTTAGACCTGATGGAGCACTGGCTCATACGGCGAGAGAGAAAGCAGGTCTCTTTGCATCTCTCTTTCCCCATAGTTCGCGTCTTGACACTGGCAGTGCTACTCCACCTAATTTACCTTATTGCGGAACTTCAATGCCGGATGTTCGCATTAGAAACAAGGAGGTTCTGAGAGTATTGTGTCGTCTGGACGTGAATAAGGCTAGTGGTCCAGATGGTATACCAGCGTCGTTCTTAAGGCTTGTGCGCCCGAGTTGTCTCCTTTATTGACGTGCCTGTATCGCCTCTCTGTATAACATGGAACGACTGTCTACCTGACTCTGAATCTCATAACCCAGTTACTGGATAATATGATACCACTAGGTCAGACTTTCGGACTTCTCTTCTTCTTCTTTGATTAGTGAATAATAAACTATCGCGATTCACTATTATTGCGGGATTGCGTTGAAGCACTAATTTATAATTACAAAAACAACCTGATCTGATTTTTATTAAGACTCCGTAGCCAAATGGCAAAAAACGGAACCCTTATAGATTCGTCATGTCTGTCTGTCCGTCTGTCCGTCCGTATATCACAGTCATTTTTTTCCGAGACTATAAGAGCTATACTGCTGAATCTTGGTAGGTACATGTATTCTGTGAACCGCATTAAAATTTTGATGCAAAAATAAAAAATAATAATAAATATTGGGGGCTCCCCATACTTAGAACTGAAACTCAAAAAAATTTTTTTCATCAAACACATACGTGTGGAGTATCTATGGATAGATTTCAAAAATGATATCCAGGTTTCTAAAATATTTTTTTCTAAACCGAATAATTTGCGTGACAGACGCTTCCAAATTATACAAATAACTTAAACCCTTTAATTTCATAAATCAATGGTACGGAACCCTTTGTGCGTGAGTCCGACACGCACTTGGCCGGTTTTATATTTATACATTGTGCTCACATGATAGAAGCAACAGAAATATGTAACGAAGAAATGTAACTCATACTATGATTTTAAAAGTGTCCATGGATTTTCTTGCACGTTCTTCTCCATAGAGATCTACGTTTTGGAACGTGCAATTTAGCTTCACTTTTCTTGGACTGACCGACTTTGACTATTCAAAAGCACCAACGGATGGTTAATTTGAAACAAACAAATTTAATTTTGATTTTTGATTTTTGCAGCTATTCATTTTTAGCTACTAGCCTCTCCTCTCATGTAAGTACTCCTACCTACTCTCCCTGGTTTCTTACCTCAATATAATAATATCTCCCTCCTCATCATTAGTCAAGTCACGCACGAACACTTGCTCTTTTATTAAAACTGATTTCTCCTAGATTGTGTGTGAGGTACGTTTTTTCTATGATTGTGTTTTATTGAATTTATTTATCTCCAAAGCCTAGAGCACAGGCGTAGAGTAGCCAGCCTTTCGGTGTTCTATAGGATGCATTTTGGGGAGTGTGCGAGGGAATTGCATGATTTAATTCCTCCATCTCCCTTCCACCATCGGACGACCCGTCGTACGGCGAGTTTCCACCCTTACGTTGTTGTTCGATCCCGCCTGTTGGTAAGCGGTGATGCAATCGTTGATGGTAAAGCACGCTAGTTTATTAAGACCCTATTCACTCTGGCCTTGAAGACATTCAAATTCCACAAAGTTAGAAGCAATTGTTGGTAAAATAAAACTCTGTGTACTAAATGCTCTGAAAGCAGCTTGGTAAAAAGACTAGGTTCCGACCGGACGAAGTCTTTTTAGCAAAATGGCGACAGGAAGTCCCTAGGCAGCCATTTACATGTTCCATCTTTTTTAAAAGTTCGCGGTACAGTGAACACCACAAGGGTAGCATCATAGGTGCAGTCTAGCGCAATAATTTGTGCCTCATGTGTAAGCCACAGTTATCAAGTGCCTAGCTTTATGGAGTTAGAAATAGTGTTTTAAGAGGGGACTCTAGTGTCAAGGAATTTGTAAAATAGGTATTTGAAGAAACTATTGCCGTCGCGCCGCTTGCAACCTCTCCCCGTAAAGTGCGAAAGGGACAGTTGCAGCTCAGGTTGATTTTACCAACAAAAGACGTTTAATATTCCGGTGTTTTCTTTTTCAAAACACGACAGATCTCAATGATTTTTATATCTCAATATTTTCTTTTTTGTCAAAAACTTATCACATTTGTGATGATGTCTGGTGAAGCCGTACGGAGGACGGATCTGAGCAGTTGTGTTGTTATGTGTGCCGGGTACGATGCGCCAAATGTTGTTGTGTTGGGAGTTTGGTCGTGGAGGGTCTTCAGATCAATCTCCCTTTGGCGCAGCATCATTGGTCGTGTTGTTGGGTTTAACACTGCATCACCTCGCTCAACTGCCGTCTTCCTTCCTATTTGCTCAGTTTTTCTGAGTGAATAGACTCTTAATAAACTAGCGCGCTTTACCATCAACGATCGCATCACTGCTTACCATCAGGCGGGATTGCGGTCAAGCGCTAGTTTATAATTATTAAAAAAAAAACCCTTAATTTTGACAACACATTTTGGATACTTACTGTATAACAAACCCAACTTTAGGAGGACCATTTTGGCCTAAAATAACCAACCGCTTTTGACCGTACATTATTTTAATATTATACAAATAACATAAGTGGAATATTATATAGAATTCAGGCCTTATTTCTAAGAAATAAGACTCTTCTATCCCATTTAAAAGAGCTTAAATACAGTGGAGGGAAATTGTATATTCACCTTAAGTTTGACATTCAATTTCAGGTAAATTCAATTTATATTTTCGCTTCATTGGCTAAAACGGGAAGGTAAAAAGAAAATATTTCGAGGAATAGAAAACTTTATACATTTACTGGCGGACTTTTCAATTTCGCTTGTGTATTTTTTTTTTTTGTTTTACTGCGAATTAGATATAAAATTATGTAACAGTAACATTAAGTTTGTTATGTTGGCAAAAAATCTTTAAAGATTTTGATCCATATTATAGACTATCTGTGTGCTTTATTTTTTCTTTTGTGTGGATGAGAAATCATCAAATGTCCTATCCCCTTCTGGGCGGAGCGGAAGAGCGTGTCAGAATTTTACTATCGGTTCAGTAGTTTTGGCGTGAAAGCCGGACAGACAGACAGACAGAGAGACAGAGATACTTTCGCATTTATAATATTAGTATGGATTGGATTGTCGAGTGACGACCACGCACCGGAAGACGCAGCGTGAGATGGCCCCTGACAAGGCAGACCGACGAACTGGTGAATTTCGCGGGAAACCGCTGGATGCGGGAGGCACTGGACTGGTCCTCGTGGAGATCCTTTGGGGAAGTCTATGTCCAGCAGTGGACTTGATGATGATGAAAGCATTGGATTAGTAATATGCTTCAAAATTATTCCAGTTGGCATACATCGCAACACAACTGCTCAGACCCATTCTCCGTACAGCTTCACCAGACATCACGTCGGAACACGACGAATCGCTTGGCGGCAAGACTTTGTCTGGTGGGTCGTAACTTCTGCCGAGAAATTGATTGATGCTGTACCAATTTTAAACGTAAGCATCTTACCCTCAGGTAAGAGCTTTGCTAACGTAGGGGTAGGGGTCCATAATTGCAAAAAAATAATATAAATTAAATTGTATAACAATATGTACCGAACCACGACAGCCTCCGTGGCGTAGTGGTAGCAAACACGGCCGCTGCACAAGGAGGCGCGGGTTCGATCCCGCGCAGTGCAAATATTTGTATACATGAATAGGTATGAATATTTACTCTGATCTGGTCGTGCCTCAGAAAGCACGTTAAACCGTTGGTCCCGGTTGCTATACGAACATCTAGTGGCAGTCGTTACGGGTTGTTGGAGCCCTCATAAGTCAAAACAATTGGTGTAACTGTAATGCTTCGATATCGGCTTCTGGTTGTGAAGGTCAGACTGCAGTCGCTTCACGGAATATAGCAAAGTTAGGCAAATTAGCAGTTTGACTAGTAAAGCGGACCCCAGACTAAAAAGCTGAAAAGCTTTGGATGCGACTGGGATTAACGCTGAGATGATGATGATGATGTTCCGATCCACGATCTGACCGCGGCAAGTGATGCTTAATTATCGATCCACATAAGCAGGTATTTAACACTTAGCCACGAGCACCCCTCATTAAATAATCATCATCATCATCATCATTTCAGCCGAAAGACGTCCACTGCTGGACATAGGCCTCCCCAAGGCTCTCCACGACGACCGGTTCTGCGCCTCCCGCATCCAGCGGTTTCCCGCGACCTTCACCAGGTCGTCGGTCCACCTTGTCGGGGGCCTACCCACGCTACGTCTTCCGGTGCGCGGTCGCCACTCGAGAACCCGTCGGCCCCATCGGGCATCGGTCCTACGGGCAATGTGTCCAGCCCACTGCCACTTTAGTGTTGCAATTCTTCGGGCTATGTCGGTTACTCTCGTTCTTCTGCGGATCTCCTCATTCCTGATTCGATCGCGCAGTGAAACCCCAAGCATAGCCCTCTCCATTGCCCTTTGAGTGACTTTGAGCCTTCTCATAAGGCCCATTGTTAGCGACCACGTCTCAATTCACATTAAATAATGGTCCATATTAAACCTAAGCGAATAACCTAAAAATTAACAAAAACACGATCAATCCTACCCTCGAAATCCCTTTGTATTTTAGCATAATTAAATTAACTACACTTTGACTCACAAACAGCCTTAAAACGGTATCAGTACAACATAAGAATATTTAGGAGGACTACAGGTTAAGCTACCCGAAACTGTCAAGTATTCCCAATGGAACTTTAGCTTAAATCCTTTAGCAATAAAGTTGAAAATCTATTAAAGAAATTGGACAGATTGTAGTAGCTTGTTGTGTGTCTGTACATAAGAGATAAATGATTTTAAGAGGTACGCAATTAATTTAACTGTCAAGTGTAAATGGTGCTCTCTGTAAGATAAGGGGGAGATGGTGCGGTTAAAAGGGCAAGGTGAGAGATAAGGGATGTGCGTTGCATGAGCGTGACGGATGCGTGACGATTGCGGGGCGTTTCTTAAACGACTTTATGTCAGATGATTTACAATAAAGTAGTAGGTAGGAGTGCCTCAAGATTCGGTGCCTGATAGGTGCTATTATAACTTCGGGAAAGTTCGGAAAGATTCGTTTTCATTCGGAAATTTTTATCTTTGGCCAAGGTAGAAAATCGGTCACATGGTTTTCATTTTGACTGTTTTTAAAACATTCAATGCATTATTCAGCATTGAGCAAACAATTTTTTCCAAGATAGCGCTTGACCGCAATCCCGCCTGATAGTAAGCAGGGATGCGATCGTTGATGGTAAAGCGCGCTAGTTTATCAACAGTTTATTCACTCAGAAAAACTGAGCGAATAGGAAGGAAGACGGCAGTTGAGCGAGGTGATGCAATGTTATACCCAACAACACGACCAACGATGCTGCGCCAAAGGGACATTGATCTGAAGACCCTCCACGACCAAACTCCCAACACAACAACATTTGGCGCATCGTACCCGGCACACATCGCAACACAACTGCTCAGACACGTCAAATCGCTTGGCGGCAAGACTTTGTCTGGTGGGTGGTAACTTCTGCCGGCGGCCGATGGCCTACCACCGAGAAAAGCTAGACTTGCGTGGTTGATTACGATCCACTCTGGGAAACCTGAGTCCTAGGAGTGGAACATTACAGGCTAATTCTGTTATGTATGTATTCTATTCTAGTATTCTATTAGTTTGAAACGGGATATTGATATTGCACAATAAAATACTTTTTACGTACAATATATGCCCATTACATAAAAGTCACTGCCAATTAACAATCCCGTCCAACAATTCTATGCCCCAATATTCCCGTATCCACGTCAATTAAGAATGAAAACAAAAAACCACGTGCAATGTTTTCCACCACTGTTTGTAGATAGCCTAGAATTTACCACTGACAATAGTTTTTTCAGGGTTAAAATTGAAAATAAACAAGGGTTGAAAGCTGAAACTTTCAGTAATATTGGAGGCACAAGGGGAGGGTTTTGTGACAATGCGAGCTTGTCCTTTTGAGGTGTGTTTCAGTTGAAATTACTGAAATATTTGCTTCGTTTGGTTTTTTTTTTTTGTGGCATACTTTTGTTAACTTTGTGATTGTTAAGAAAAGTATATATTTTTGATAACTCTTTATTTTACGCGTGTCTTTTCTTAAGTACCAACTCTTTCGATCCAGGGTTCAAGTGGACCGGTTTCGTAATCTACTTACGAAATAGCGTCACTATGATTTTCCAGTGATCATTGACTGACACTCCATATTAATAAATTTTTACCCCAATGACGGGTATATGAGTTCTATCCCAATGACGACCACAACGTTAACTATGTTCAGCTGTGGACTGCTATAAGCTCATAGCAAATTTCTAGAACAACTCTCATTTTAGCAGGTTTAACGTTCTGCAGGTACTTCACAAGAGAAGAGTGTTAGCGATCAAAAGTGGTATTTATTAAAGAAACAAATCAGGACGTTCCAATGTTCGTGTATTACCTATCCATCCGAATCATAATTACAACCAGAACTTATTAATTAAGATAGGAACACAATAGCAATCACTGAGCACACAACAATATGTCAAACAACAGCCAGCAGCTCTTAATTAATATAGAAAATATAGGTCCCACATAGTTTGCACGACGATGTCACCAGTCTGAGTCCGTTGTCCAAAGTCACCCAGGAGCTTTTTTTTTTTTTTTGATATGACATCTCGTAGTTGACCTTGAGAGGCCGTGACTACTTAACCGGACTTTCCTGTGGATGCCTCACCCAGGAGAGGGTAGGCAGCGCCTTTTATAGTGAGCTTTGGGTGGGGCGCCAGTTCTTGCTAACAAGAGTTTCTAATAATTTCGATGTCGACATTTCGTTGTCAAATTAATGAAACTTGTACCATTCGATAGGCCACCCTAGTTCTAGCAATGCGTTTTTATATCGTACCTCTACAATGCCTAGGTATCAAGATATAGGGCTTAAAAGTTCCTTACGGCATGTCACACAAGATAGAACCTTATGCGATTGACATAAGGTGCATTCTTAACATTATGATTCTGTCTTACTGCTGATTTGAATGAGGCTTAAAAAGGGAAACATTAAACTTTTAAGCCCTTGTTTACTAACTAGTTTAGAAGCCCAACGTTGTACTTAATACCTCCAATTTGTTATGTGAAATCTGTCGAGGACTCAGCGCCTCTCGCGGTGTGTTCTTCGGTTTTTTGTTTCCAATGTTGCCAACCATTTATTTTTCGCTCAAATGCATTTAGTTAATGTGTTTGTGCGGTGATTGCAACACATAAGTGGAAGTGGGCCGGGCACATTGTCCGTAGAACCGATGCTCGAAGCAGGAAAAGAATGGGTTAGTAGATGTCACATGTCATAGAATTATTGGCCCTAGGACATGACACCTTTCTCTCGATGAAATGATTTATACAAAGTAAAGCGTTGTGTTAGAAGACCTTCCGTGGGGTGAACCGATAACCTTGTGAAGGCCGCAGGAATCCCCTAGATACGGGACGCACAGGACCGCTCGAAGTGGTGGTGTTTGAGAAAGGTCTATATCCAGAGGTGATAGTCTTCCAAATAGGGCTCAAACCACACCACTCTTTCTTTTATTTTCTAAATGACGTACCGTCTTCGTGTAAACGCCATCGACTACTTTCGCAAATGTGCCCCCTCTTTATTTAACCCTCTCTCACTGGTAGGGGTAAGATAGGCAGAAACATTAACATTATATTTCAATATCACAGATTTTCGGCGGTAAATTAATCAATTTGAAACTCGAGGATTATCGAAATTCAGCTGCTAACAGGCTAGTAGATAGCTGACTGATTAATGATCAGTCTTAGCTAAATTGGGAGCCTAACCGTCTGGTTTTAGGTTTTAACCTTATCCAAAAGTTGCTAACAGAACACTATATTACATATACTAAGCCTTCGACGTCCATCCGTCAGTTCCACCGTCTGTCAGCTTTATCTCATGAACCGTGATAGGTAAGCTCAATCAAACATACTTTTTACGTACAAAATGACAGCACATCAAGTTACTACAAACTGTCAACTTTCTTTATTAGATTTTCAACTTTATGATTGAAGCTTTAAGGCTCTAGGTTGAGTGGGAATATTTTACAGCTTCGGATAACTTGACCTGCTATCGTCGGTACACGTTTGTTACCATCTTTAATCTGCCAAATTGTTGTGTCGGGAGTTTGGTCCTGGAGGGTAGCGGGATCCGAAACACGGTGCTCCTGTCATACGCTGGGGCGACCCTGGACTGAGCCGCCGCCAGCCTTGCCAACTCGTCGGCGCGCTCATTGCCGGGGATCCCGACATGAGCTTTCACCCAAAAGAATCGGAGGGTTTTACCTCTCTCCTCTTGCTCCCTGATATTCTCACGAATATGGGTAGCAAGGGGATGGTGCGTTTTCGGGTTTCGGATCAAGTCGAGCGAGGATCGAGAGTCGCGGAGCACCGCCGCGCAGTCGAAGCCTCTCAGGACAACCAGGTCCGTAGCCCTGGCTATCGCGAGCAGCTCCGCCTGAAAGACGGTACACATCGGCTCCAACGGCGAACTTCTGTCGGCCCACACTGCCTCCGCTGGTTAGGCCTGATGGAGGACTGGCTCATACGGCGAGAGAGAAAGCAGGTCCCTTTGCATCTCTCTTTGCCCATAATTCGCGTCTTGGCACTAACAGTGCTACTCCACCTAAATTACCTCATTGCGGAACTTCAATGTCGGAGGTTCGCATTAGGAACAAGGTGGTTCTGAGAGTATTGTGTCCTCTGGGCGTGCATAAGGCTAGTGGTCCGGACGGTATACCAGCGATTGTTCTTAAGGCATGTACGCCCGAGTTGTTTCCTGTATTGACACGCTTTTATCGCCTCTTATTTAGGACTGGTATGGTGCTCAAGTCTGGGAAGATTGCCAACGTGCAGCCCGTGCTCAAAAAGAGTAGTCGTGCCAATCCTACCAACTATCGGTCGATTTCAAAAACCTCCATACTCTGCAAGATTATTGAGCATGTATTGTAGTCAAGCCTCTTGGCATACCTGAAAGGTAACGATCTTCTCAGTGACCGACTTCCTAGATGTCTCGAAGACCTTCGACCGAGTAAGGCACGCTGGCCTTTTGAGTAAGCTTCCATCGTACGGCATTTTCGCTGGCCTGGCTTGCTGGTTAAAAGACTTCCTGACTGAACGGTCCCTCCGAGTATTGTCCCTCCGAGTTGTTGTCGATGGATGCTCATCGGAGCCCACGTGGACCAATGCCAGTGTTCCTTAGGGGTCTGTTCTCTCTGCAACTCTGTTCCTGCTGCATATTGACGATCTGCTGATGCCCGGTATTTATGGGTATGCAGATGACAGCACAGTTGTGGAGAGGTACCTGCTGGAAGCTCGGGCTTGTAAGGAATCAATCCGGTCCGAAAGAGAGGCTATGGTAGAGCGTACGAGTGCTACACTACAGGCAGTCTCCGAATGGGGCAAAGCCAATCTTGTAGCTTTCAATGCCGCCAAAACACAGCTGTGCCTTTTCACCGCCAAAAGGAGCCCGTTCACCTTGGCTCATACTTTTCAGAATGTATCGTTGGAGTGCACCGACCGCCATCAGCTTTTGGGAGTTGAGATTTCCTCGAACCTAAACTTTGGGCGGTTAATTGAGTCTAAGGCCAAGGTGGCTGATAAAAAGCTTGAAGTCATCGCAAATGTCCGGCGGTACTTCACACTAAGGCAGCTTCTAATGTTGTACAAAGCACAGGTCCGCTCGTTTGTGGAGTACTGCAGCCATCATTTAGGCTGCTGCTGCGAAATGTCACCTGGCTACTTTGGATTCAGTAGAGAGGCGTGCGAAGAGGCTGATTGGCGACCCAGATTTAACTCGAAACGATCTCCAAAGCCTGGAGCACATGCGTAGAGTAGCCAGCCTTTCGGTCTTCTACAGGATGCATTCTGCTGAGTGTGTAAGGGAATTGCATGATTTAATTCCCCTATCTCCGTTCCACCATCGGTCGACCCGTCGTACGGCGAGTTTCCACCCTTACGTTGTTAACACCACTACGATCAGGACGAAGCGTTTCGCTTCTTCTTTTATACGGCGTACATCGAGGGATTGGAACAATTTGCCAGCGGCGGTGTTTCCGTCACACTACAATTTGAGTGTCTTCAAGGCTAGAGTAAATAGGCTCTTAATAAACTAGCGCGCTTTACCATCAACGATCGCATCACTGCTTACCATCAGGCGAGATTGCGGTCAAGCGCTAGTTTATAATTTAAAAAAAAATCTTCAGAATAGTTTCCATTCAAGTTAATGACTGGCTTTTATCGTCCAAAGATGGATCGGTATATCAATCAGATCCCCTGTCAAGACTATAAGACTATGTATAGCTACATTTTATTCAATTACAACACATTTTGTTGTTTAAAAATATCGATCATAGTAAAATGGTCATCAATGATGTTGGCAAGGGTACAGATGCAGAATGAAAAAGTTTTGGTAAGTCATAACCAACTGCAGTACAAACCTAATTTAATCTACATAAAGTGTCCATACACCTACAATAACATTGCACAATACTTTTATTGTGCAATAATATTGAATCATCCCTTACACTAAAACGGGAACAGTGGTAGCCCATAGTGTTCAACACGGTTGTGACCATGTGGGGATGGAATATGCACTAAATTGTGGTAATACCGAGACTTGTTGTATAATATTGTCGTACGGGTTGGATTCCAGGTCAAGCAAGTACCAATCTAACTTTTCTTAGTTGGTATATCTTGGACACCAAAGATTGATTACAAGGTGAAGGAAAACATCTTGAGGAAACCTGGACTTTAAGCCTGAAATCACCAACCCGCATTGAGCAAGTGTGGTGATTACGCTCAATCCTTTTCTGTATAAGAGGAGACCTGTGCCCAGCAGTGGGACGATAAGAAAAGGTTGATGATGATGATCCCTTGTACTAAACAATATGGTCGGGTGTAAAGGAGTGTGTGGCCATATAGACTAGATTGTGGTAATGCCGAAACTTGTTGTATAATATTCTTGTAGCACATACATTTCCTCTTCTTTTCTGTCAAAGACATTAAAATTATATTTAAAATATTAATTGATGTACGCGTATAAAAGACGAGGCGAAATGTTTCTTCAGGATCGTAGTGGTGTCAACAACGCTGAGGTAGTTCTCGCCGTACGACGGGCCGCCCGATGATGGAACGGAGATGGGGGAATTAAATCCAACATGGTAGACTCTAGACGCAACAGCCTCCGTGGCGTAGCGGTAGCGACCGCGGCCGTGGCGCAAGGAGGCGCATATATGAATAAAAATATAATGGTCTGGTCGTGCCTCGGAAAGCACGTTAAGCCGTTTTACCCGGTTGCCATACGAACATCTAGTGGCAGTCGTTACGGGTTGTTACAGCCCTCAAAAATCTAACAATTGGTCTAACTGCGATGCTTAGATATCGCCTTCGGGTTGTGGAGGTCAGACGGCAGTCGCTTCACGGAAAATATCGAAGTTTAGCCAAAATCAGCAGTTAGACTGGTAAAGCGGACCCCAGACTCCAAAGCTGAAAGCTACGGATGCGACTGGGATTAACGCTGAGATGATGATGATGGTAGATTCTAAACTCTATATCTTATCTTTCTGTATCTTTTAAACTAGGACTCGCCTGTATCTTAAATGACAGGGCTCAGCCAAATGGATTCTGTAAATAATAAAAATATGAGAAAACAGTTTCAGTGAATTGAACTGACAGTTGTACAAAAGCAGGGAAAAAAAATGAAATTAAAATTATCCCAAGTATGTAACACAAGGGTGAACGACAGCATATATGCATATGGGGGAACGTTAGGAAGGCGGGCCCGAAGTTCCGGATTATTGAGGTCTCTTCTCGTCCCATGAGCATCCATCGTGGGTGGTATTTCTAGAAAACGCTGAAAAATAACTATAGTATGATGTTCGATTCTTATTAGTTTAACTGTACAGACACTTAGATCAATTTGATATTAAAGGATTACAAAGATAATATCAGATTAAAACATATAAGAGCCACTGGGTTCGAGTATGACCAATACAATCGATCGAATCTTGAGCATAGAATGCCCGCGCTAACGGTCGCTCATGGACTTAAAAAAAAGTAGTAAAGTAATTTACAGATAATTGATACTGATAAAAAATAGATCGCAATATTCAAAATTAATCAGCCACGCGCCGTTATGCATATGTTTATATATATATGCATTCTGCCACCGATCTGCAAATTTGGTTTTAACTTCCTATTTTCTTGTATAGTGTAGGGGTCGAAATGAAGGTCAGGATGATATAAGAAAGAAAAGAAATAATAATGCATTTATTGACATTACAGCAAGATACATAAATTTAAAACTATAAAACTTGGCTTGTAATGCCAAAAGGGCCTCAGCTCAGGATAATGTCAGATGACAGCACAAAGTGTACCATCCGACGCTGATTTTCAGCTGCAACCCACGAGTGCCATACGCTAGAATTACAAAAACTCAGTTCGCAATAATATAAATGGTATATTATAATAATAGATATGATAGAAAAACTTAAACAGAATCACATAAAAATGTTGTGATATGCATAAATGTGTGTGTGTATATATATATATAGGTACATATGTGAAGTATCTGATAATCACAGCACTCAGTGCTCGACAATGCTCGTCCCCTCTATAAGCATAACCACTACCAACGAACTAGCCATTATATATCTACCTATTACTCAAATCTTCACACAATTTCTCTCCGAAAATTAACCCTTTCAAGCCTACCTTTTAACCCCGGCAACATTTAATAACATTAATTCAAATATCTCGTTAGGAGGGTACAAAAGGCCCTGGCGATTACCTACTGAGGTACTTAGCTTGACGGATGTGATATGATAATGGCGCCCCAAATGACGTGTAGGCTTCAAAATGGAGTATTTAAATGTATATTTTTCTAACAGGCTGACGGTTTTATCACATTTACGGGACATTAAAAAGTCTAAGAGCTAACGTAACGAAGCCAACTCAAGAGTGGGTTTCGCCCAATGTAGGCACTTTATTTTGTAGGATTTATTCCATCATCAATACCAGCCTCTCAAGTATGATTCTATACCAGATCAGGCATGTGTACCTACCAATGTAAGTTTTCTAAGTTATAATACGTACTTTCTAAGTATATCTTGGACAAAAATGACTGATTAAAAGGCGAAGGAAAGCATCTTGAGGAAACCTATATCATATCTATTACCTATTTTCTCGTTAGTAGGCCATAACATCGGCCGCCGGCAGAAGTTACCACCCACCAAACAAAGCCTTGCCGCCAAGCGATTTCTCGTGTTCCGGCATGATGTCTGGTGGAGCCGTACGGAGGACGGGTTTGAGCAGTTCTGTTGTGATGTGTGCCAGGTACGATGTGCCTAATGTTGTTGTGTTGGGAGTTTGGTCGTGGAGGGTCTTCAGATCAATCTCCCTTTGGCGCAGCATCGTTGGGTTTAACATTGCATCACCTCGCTCAACTGCCGTCTTCCTTCCTATTCATTCAGTTTTTCTGAGTGACTATTCACTATTAATAAACTAGCGCGCTTTACCATCAACGATCGCATCACTGCTTACCATCAGGCGGGATTGCGGTCAAGCCCTAGTTTATAATTATTAAAAAAAAAAATACGAGTGTGCTTATGACCACACGACTGAAGTGAAACTTCTTTCGCTCCATCTGTATGTATATATATATATATATATGTGTGTGTACAATATATACATGTATACACATATACATATATTAATTTTCTATAAATATTTAAATTTATTTCATGGTTTCATTAGTAAATTAATATTTTTGCATAGATCTTCTATTTTTATTGAAAAAAAAAACTCGTTTTAGACCTTGTAGTACCAAGCTGGCGCCACGGGCGCCTCTGTGCTTATATCCCCCACTTAACTTCCGTTCGCCTTGCCCGATCACTTTTCGTAACGCTTACGTCACGCGTTCGCCAGCTTACTCCCCAAGTCAAGCGTGCGTAAAGAAGTTTCACTTCAAAAGATCATATTTCGTATCACGCTAAAGTTTCAACTTCGATTGAAGTAAAATCAATGTAGGTATGAGTGATACATTTCATCAGATATAATAATTAAAACTAAATCAATTATATGTAAATCTAATCGGTTAGAGGTAAGTTTGACATGGCATAGTAAAAGTTGGCTTTTGTCATTTGACAACGGTTATGTTCCAATTGCGATCCAGTTATGGTTAAATCGTTAGCGCAATACGAAATATAACAAAAGTTATGGTTTGGTTGCGATCCAATTCTGTTTTGGTTGAATTATTTTAGTGCGATTGCCCCCCAGGTAGTTTTTCCGGGTCTGACTGATTGTGCATGTGAGCGGGAATCGAACCCGGGACACGCAGCACAGCAGTCAATCGCTTAACCATTGGGCCAGCCGTGCAATCAAATTTATTTACGATCAATTTAGGTTTTCTTTCTAACGGCAATTTATTGCTTCTAGACATAAATTTTTAATTAAAAATCTGTTTACAGAGATGGCGTAACTCTTCTGTTTCATAAATATTTTTTTGAATAATGATTCATTTGATATTCAGTTTTTGTTTTTATTTTTCGCACGATTTTTATGTATGGAAAAAATATTAATATTCTCCGGAATAAATATTTTAAATGACGTTGAAAATTAAATCTAAATTAGTTCTGCTCTTTGGCTCAACGGCTGCCGGCAGAAGTTGCCACCCACCAGCTAAGGCCTTGTAGGTGTTCTGTGTAATAATGTCTGGTGAAGCCGTACGGAGGACGGGTTTGAGCAGTTGTTTTGCTATGTGTGTCGGGTACGATGCGCCAAATGTTGTTGTGTCGGGAGTTTTGTCGTGGAGAGTCTCCAGATCAATCTCCCTCTGGCGCAGCATCGTTGGTCGTGTTGTTATGTTTAACATTGCATCACCTTGCTCAACTGCCGTCTTTCTTCCTATTCGCTCAGTTTTTCTGAGTGAACAGGCTCAATCTCCCTCTGGCGCAGCATCGTTGGTCGTGTTGGTCTTGGGTTTAACATGGCTTCGCCTTTTTTTTTTTGACGCTGTAGGAATGCGTTTACGCACCATACCCCGAAGGGCGTGTGTGGGACTCGCCCAGCCGAAGCCGGGAATACCCACTAAACCCGAACAGTGGCACACCGACATCGCCTTAGTGGCGGGGTCATGGGAAATAGCAAGCCTGCCTACCAATCCCCCGCCGGCGATTCCCGCCAGAAGGCGGGCCCACAGTGGGCCCTCCATAGGGAGGGGCCCGGCTGGGTACGTCTTCTTGTGCGAAAAGACGCAGCAGCCAAGGGTTTTTTAGCGAGGTGTCCTTCCTCTTAGCCCCACTCGTTTGCCCGGAAGCAAACGGGGCCCCCAGCTCCTCTCAGTGAGGAAACCGGGTTGCCCGACGGTGACCCGGAGTTCGTGTCACGTCAGCCACCTGGAGTGGTGGCCGACCCGCCGCATGTGTGACCGCCGAAGCGGTCCCCACTTCTGGTTTTGGTCCGCGCCGGTAAACCGGTAACCCCCATATCTGGGGGCCGTTCCCCTATCCGCCACCTGGGGACGCGTCCGATGGCAGGCCAGAAACTACACACGGAATATGGCTTCGCCTCGCTCAACTGCCGTTATCCTTCTTATTCCTGCAAATAGGCTTAATAAACTAATGCGCTTTACCATCAATCTCTCTCAATACCATCAACATCTCACCATCAGGCGGGATTGCAGTCAAGCACTAGTTTATTCACTGCACTGAAACACCGCCGCTGGCAAATTGTTCCAGTCCCTTGATGTACGCGGTATAAAGGAGGAGGCGAAACGCTTCGTCCGGGTCGTAGTGGTGTTAATAACATAAGGGTGGAAACTCGCCGTACGACGGGTCGTCCGATGGTGCAACGGAGTCGGGGGAATTAAATCATGCAATTCCCTCGCACACTCCCCAAAATGTATCCTATAGAACACCGAAAGGCTGGCTACTCTACGCCTGTGCTCTAGGCTTTGGAGACAATGGTCTCCAGGGAAATCCAAAAAGCCTAATATATCCAATGGGTTATATTGGACTTTTTGGATTTCCTTCGGGAATATCTAATTTTTCGGGATAAAAAGTACCCTATTACTTAATCCGGACTTCTAACTTTGTGTCTGCAAAATTTCAAAGCAATCGGTGTAGTAGTTACGGTGTGAAAGCGGAACAAACAAACATACCAACTCACTTCCCGATTAATAACACATATTAGTAAGGATTACCGAGTCCACTCGGTGAAGTCTCCTTCCGTTCTGCGGCAGTCGCAGTTTCTTCCGTTTTGTTTTTATATTGTTCTATTTAATTATTAAGAGGGGACTTTAGTTTTAGATTAGATTTTTTACTTTATCCCTAAAGCATTAATGGCCCGTCTACACGCTCCGTCTTGCCTGCGCAGTCCAAGCCTGTGCAGTCATGACTGTACAAAAAGACGTATAGTGACTACACGTGCAGGTAAGCTCGTGCAAACTGGACTGTGCAATCCTAGTTGTGTTTTGAGAGCTCGTGTAAATACACATGTAAATACCTAATAGAATAATACATAGGTACCTCTTTTAACTTTTCAATCATTAAATAATATGCTTATTTTTTTTTTGTTTCTATCTGAGTATTCATTGCTTTTTATTTACCACAACGCTGCCAATGATTTGTATGTATAATTCTATGAATTGCGTTAAAAATTTCTTAGAATAACTCCGAACATCGGTCATTTTTGGATTTGTGACGTGTACTATGTACAAGAATGGCTACACTGATTTGGCTTGAATGACCGTCCATACGTGCAAGTAATACCATGCGGGCCATAAGACTCAAGGTTGATTGGAAATATTTGGCAGTTTGGGTTAGCTTGACCTGCTGTCGTCAAAACTATAACTAATGAATACATCATTGTCTATATTAAGAGAGGACTCTAGTGCTGAGGAATTGAAAAATAGGTATTGGAAGAAACTATTGCCGTCGCGTCACTTCTCCCCGTAAAGTGCGAAAGAGACAGTGGCAGCTCAGGCTAATTTTAGCAACAAAACGTTGACCAAAAAACGTTTCGTATTCCGCTGTTTTCCAAAAAACGACAGACTTTTTCTCAATTGTTTCTATGTCAAAATTTAGAGGAAAAATATACCTATGCTTTTATTGTTTTGTTTTTTGTCTTACACTTATCACATTTGTCTAATAGTCGTCTGAAAATCGCGGTAAAAATGGTTTATTTTTCGAGATTTTGAAATATAAATATTTCTTTCTGGAAAAAACCACATGATAGGGGCACGTATAATCAAGGTGTAAAATTGTAGACAAAAAATATTGCTCTAAAAGCTTTATCTACGAAGAAAACCGCGGAATATGTTTGAATAGAGGAACCGACACTAGACTCCCCTCTTAACATTATACAGAGTGGTGCTGACCCTGACAATACGACAATAAATTAAACATGTTGTACCTCAACACATTCTCAGTCTACCCATAAAAAAATATAAAATATGTAACAAAAACCCTGTTGTTCCTTCAACCTACGTTTTAAGAATCGGTATACGGACGTAATAAAGCATAAATTAATAAAAATTGTTCAACAAAAATATTTAAAATAAATGTTTAATTATTAAAATTTATAATCTGTAACTGATTTCTTAGCTCTGCAATTCTGCATGAAGAAACTAGACATAAGTAGAACGTTCCCGCCAATTTATTTAACTTATAAAATCAGATATTCTAAAAAAAAAATTCGAATTTGTTGGTTTTAATGGGTATTTGATTGTGACCCCTCGACTAGACAATGATTACTGTTTTCTAATTATGACTTCATTAATGATGTGCTTGCAGGTAAAATTATATGTCCATGAAAGGAACAACAGGGTTTTTGTTACATAGTGTATAAATATGTCCATTAGTTTAGTCACAGGAAATTATTTTTCATTTTTCACATTTTCTACATGATGTACATATTGATAAGGAAGCGCTTGCTGGTTAATGACCGCCGCATACTTGCGGTACCAAACTTTAATAATAATAGCGCGAAAAAGGCAAGTCGATATAGGATCGCGCTGTCGCCGATCGGAGGTCAATGAACCAATGTTTTTTAAAGGATGTTCTATTCCATTTGCAATTTTATGCGATTTAGTTTGTTTGAAATTTTCATTTTTTTATTTTTGATGCTAGGTTTTTTTCTGTGGTTTAGGATTAGTCCTATGAACAGGCATTGTTCCTGTTTTCATTTATTGTCATATTGTCAGCACGAATTGTTGGTATTTTATAGAAAACATTATTTATTAAAAATAATTAATCTCGAAAATTAAATGTTTTTTTTTTTTGTGCCGTCTCTTTCTCCTTCCGTGGCAAGAATCCGTTTTTACTTTTTATTTATTTTCGCCAATTCTCTTTTTTTGCGCTTTCCATTTTTTGCGGCATTGGCCTTGTCATTTTTTCGGGGTCGCTTTTTTCCCCTGTCTATATATTCTTTCTTTTCTTTGTCATTCTTTTTCTTTTTATGTCATATTATATACAATTTTTATGTTAGTCTTTTCCTACTTATACTATCTTACTTCTATACAATTTACAATTGCATAAACTTTTAAACAATTCTTGCCGACCGACGGCACAGTGCTTGGCTGTGCTGCCCTTGTCCTATTTCTCTCGATCGACTGCTGAGCCACTTTGAGGCAAAACCGCTCCAGATACGGCCTGGAGTGTTTATCTGCCATGATTTCGGCGATGGATGTTTCTGTCAATTTTATACCAGTACTTACTTCCAGGTCGTATCTGTCGCGGGAAAATTAAATGTTGTGCATATCTACTTCTATAAGCCTCTTTCGTCTAAAGCTAACGCGAATAGTATATAATATTATATAGGTATTTAGTATACAGTATGTTAAGAAAACCCTGTCCGACCCGTGAAGGTGTTGTTAGGTATCGATAAGTGATTCTACTAATGCATGGGTTTAAACTTAAAAAAAAATCCCCCTAAAAAAATAAATATTATTTCGCATAAAGAGGTAACTTAATAAACGCGCGTTAACCACCCTTCGCCTGCCGCCCACGGGGGGCGGGCGGCAGGGCACGCGGCACGTGGTCGCATCGCTATTCGCTCATAATAATACCGGTGTTGTCACTTTTTTAAAATTACCAAATTTCGGGGAAATTGGAATTAATTCGCGGGGAAAAAAAGATTATTTCAAAATTCATTTGTATCGGTACTATGATGAATACGTAAAATTTTATATTATATTTGGTCATGTGTTTACCTAACCTTTATTATCCTTATGGGTCGGACAGGGTTTTCTTAACATACTGTATAATTAAATATAGAATACTAACAGGCTGGTTACTGTTTGCGTAAAGCACAGGCGAAGAGTAGCCAGCTTCTCGGTGTTCTATATGATGAATTTTGGAGAGTGTGCGCGGGAATTGTTCCGTTCCATCTTCGGACAACCCGTCGTACGGCGATCCTCTCTTACGTTATTGACGTTGTAGTGCATACATCGAGGGACTGGAACAATTTGCCAGCGGTGGTGTTTCAGTCTCACTACTTTTTAGGGTTCCGTAGCCAAATGGCAAAAAACGGAACCCTTATGGATTTGTCATGTCTGTCTGTCCGTCTGTCCGTCCGTATGTCACAGCCATTTTTTTCCGAAACTATAAGAGCTATACTGTTGAAACTTGGTAGGCAGATGTATTCTGTGAACCGCATTAAGATTTTGATGCAAAAATAAAAAAATAATAATAAATATTGGGGGCTCCCCATACTTAGAACTGAAACACAATATTTTTTTCATCAAACACATACATACGTGTGGGGTGGGGTATCTATGGATAGGTCTTCAAAAATGATATCGAGGTTTCGAAAATATTTTTTTTCTAAACCGAATAGTTTGCGTGACAGACGCTTCCAAAGTGGAAAAAAATTGGTCCCCTCCCCCCCTCTAACTTCTGAAATAAGAAAATGAAAAATCTAAAAAAACATATGATGTACATTACTATAAAAACTACCAACGAAAATTGTTTGGAACGAGATCTAGTAAGTAGGTTTTTTTTAATACCTCGTAAATCGCAAGTCGCTTATTACCGCGTAATCTTTCATACAAATAACTTAAATCCTTTAATTCCATAAATAAATAAATAAATATAAATACGGACAAATCACACAGATTGAGCTAGCCCCAAAGTAAGTTCGAGACTTGTGTTATGGGATACTAACTCAACGATACTATATTTTATAATAGATACATATATAGATAAACATCCAAGACCCAGGCCAATCAGGAAAAGATCGTTTTCCATCATGACCTGGCCGGGTATCGAACCCGGGGCCTCCACGTCGCAGGCAGGCGTGTTGACCGCTGCGCCACAGAGACTGACATGGTACGGAACAAACACATAAATCAATGGTACGGAACCCTTTGTGCGTCAGTCCGACACGCACTTGTTTTTGTCTACAATGCTAAAGTGAATATAGACTCTTAATAAAATAGTCTGCTTTACCTTGCATCACTGCTTACCATCTGGCGGGGTCGCGGTCAAGCACCAGTTAATAATAAGTAACAAAAGCGGTCTTTTACAGACAACCTAAACATAGAGATTTTTGAAATTATAATTTACTACAATACATTTCATTTAATACAAAGGCTGGACAAAGGCCTCCACAATGACGGGTCTTATGCTGCCCGAATCCATTAGCTTCCCGCGACCTTCACCAGGTAATCGGTCCACCTTGTTAGGGGCCTCCGTGCGCTGCGTCTTCCAGTACGTGGCCGCCACTCCAGAACCTGAGCAATGTGCCCTACCCACTGCCACTTATGTTTAGCGACTCGATTATTAACTCGTGTTTTTTTATATAATTATAAACTAGCTCTTGACTGAAATCCCGCCTGATGGTAAGCAGTGATGCAATCGTTGATGATAAAGCGCGTTAGGTTTATTAAGCCCATTCACTTAAAAAACTTAGTGAATAGGAAGGGAGACGGCAGTTGAGCGAGGTGGTGCAATGTTAAACCCAATCAAGACCAACGATGCTGCGCCAGAGGGAGATTGATGTGGAGACCCTCCACGACCAAACTCCCGACACAACAACACTTGGCGCATCGTACCCGGCACACATCGCAACACAACTGCTCACACCCGTCCTCCGTGTCACCAGACATCATGCCGGAACACGACGAATCGCTTGTCGGCAAGACTTTGTCGTGTGTAGTATTGTTGTCATTAAAGCTAAATGTTTAAAAACTAATGTTATATGTTTTAAAACTATGCTCAGTGACTATACCCTACGTTAGGGTAACATAATTCAAACCCAGCAATCAACACCTTATACCGCTAACTTGTATGCGCCAGTCAGACGTCCTTATTCAGTTTCATTAGCTTGGAGAATTGCGTGGCCCTGACGCTTTAAATTATCTAAAGGGCCGTTGGCTTCGCTGAGTATATTCTAACTTAGGCCGTTTTGAGTTAGGAGTTTAAAATTTAAAATGGTCGTATATGTAGTCATATGAAGAAGTTTAGTAGTTAAGCGTAATCTGTCATTACAGGCTTCACTCCTGAGACAGAGAATAATTCATTAATAATTTAAAGATTCAAACTAAAAAAGAACTAATTCAAATTCAGAAAGCTTATTACAAAGTTCTTGATACTATTCACAATATACACTCACACACAGTCGTGGTGGCCTAGTGGTTAAAACACCCATTCCAGCCGATTCCAGGTCAGGGAAGTGCCGATGTAACTTTCCTGAGTTATATGTACTTTCTTAGTATATCTTAGACATCAATGACTGATTACAAGGTAAAGGAAAACATCTTGAGGAAACCTGAACTTTGGAGTCTGAAAACGCCATTGATCAAGCGTGGTGATTACGCTCAATGCTTCACTGTATGAGAGCAGTAGGCCTAGTATGAGTTTTGATAGTTTTCTAAAACTATGATCGTCTCGTCTTGTTTCCATACATTGCACACGAGCGCCTCTAGCGGAAACTATTGCTTACTAAAAATGGCAGTATGAGTTCAAATCGAATTAAACTATTCGATTATTTTGTAAGTTTTCGAAAGGCAATGATAATTTGGCAGTATGAGTTACTACTTTGACAATACGTTTTTAGTATCCTTCAACGAAAACGAAAACTTTTGTAGTTAAAGTTGTCACCCAGTTGGACGATAAAAATGGTTCATGATGATAATGGTACAATAAAAATAGGTATAGACAAACTTTAGTCAAAAACTGTAAACTTTTTTTGGATAGGAAATCATCAAATGACATTTTCCATTCTAGGGTGAGCGGAAAGGAATGTCAGAATTTTGCTGACTGAAACCCATCCTTGTTCCTTCACTTGCCTGTACAAATCCCACGCCGGTATCTCCTTGTGCAGGCATCGGTTTTCGTGGACCCCGTCACGATGTGCTGACATCTTTTTCGCCGTCGACTCAGGCCTGGGTTACCCGCGCCTGCAAGCTATGGTGGCCGGGACCAGGTCCACAAGGGACCCTGGCTGACATCTTATGATCAAAGCACTTCATATTCTCACGCCTCACGACAAATATCTTAACTTAAAATTTACCATTTCTTTCCTTTCACAAGAAAGAAAAAGGATAATAAATTCCAAATTCTCAAGTACCTAATTTAAACTTTCCTTTAACTACCCCCATATTTTTATTCTGACGTATTAAATTTTACTCCAGCACGTGCTTACACTTAGGTAAATGATTGTGTAAGGGAAAGAAAATCTTAGTTGGAGTCATATCTTGGCATTTAATTCTTAGCAGAAACGCTATGAATCGTATCACTTATTGTATATCATGTAATTATCAGCTATTGAACATTGACAGCCTCCGTGGCGTAGCGGTAGCGAACGCGGCCTCTGCGCAAGGAGGCGCGGGTTCGATCCCCGCGCAGTGCAAATATTTATATGCATGAATATGAATATTTGCACTGGGCTGGTCGTGCCTCGGAAAGCACGTTAAGCCGTTGGTCCCGGTTGCCATACGAACATCTAATGGCAGTCGTTACGGGTTGTAGGAGCCCTCAAAAGTCCTACAATTGGTCTAACTGCAATGTTTCGATATCGCCTTCGGGTTGCGGAGGTCAGACGGCAGTCGCTTCATATAAAATATCGAAGTTTAACCAAAAATGAGCAGTTAGACTGGTAAAGCGGACCCTAGACTCCGAAGCTGAAAAACTTCGGATACGACTTGGATTAACGCTGAGATGAAGCAGCTATTCCAAATATTATCTTACAAACATACATTAAATAAAAGGAAGTCAGAAAGTGGCACCGGTAACTGAAAAGTTGTGTGGAATTCGATTGTCATGGCATAGGCTTGTCTTACGGAGATATGAGGAAAATGTTGTGAGGAAAGTTTTGAATTTGAGAGTAGTGATTGTTTAGGGATAAAAATCAACATGGGCACTACAAACCAATATGGGCACTGATAAACCAACATGGGCACTAATAAACCAACATAAGCCGTACGGAGGACGGGTCTGAGCAGTTGTGTTGCGATGTGTGCCGGGTACGATGCGCCAAATGTTGTTGTGTTGGGAGTTTGGTCGTGGAGGGTGTTCAGATCAATCTCCCTTTGGCGCAGCATCGTTGGTCGTGTTGTTGTGTTTAGCATTGCATCACCTCGCTCAACTGCCGTCTTCGTTCCTATTCGCTCAATCTGAGTGAATAGATTCTTAGTAAAGTAGCCCGCTTTACCATCAACGATCGCATCGCTGCTTACCACCAGGCGGGATTGCGGTCAAGCGCTAGTTTATAATTATTTAAAAAAAAAATAGGCACTAATAAATTATTGGATTAACGCTGAGATGATGATGAGTTTCTTAGTAAACTAGCGCGCTTTACCATCAGCGATTGCATCTCTGCTTACCCTCAGGCGGGATTGCGGCCAAGCCCTAGTTTAAATTTATGAAAAAAAACTTTATGTAGGTACCTACGCTTTGAGTATTTAAGATTTACTTTCATTTTGCTGGCAATCTTTCAAGAGATACTCGTAAACTTGAACAACTTGCAGCCAACTTAAGAAGTACCGTAAAAGCCAGCCGTTTTAGACGTGGAATATTTAATCTGCCAGTACTTTTCTCAAATGTGTTAGAGTCGGTTGCAATTCTAACCAGATTCAGCTGAATAAAACTATTTATGCTGACAATACGACAATAAATTAAACATCGTGTACCTCAATACATTCTCAGTCTACCCATAAAAAATCATATAAATGTGTCCATTAGTTTAGTCACAGGAAATTATTTTTCATTTTTCACATTTTCTACATGATGTGCATGTTGTTAAGGAAGCGCTTACAGGTTAATGACCACCGCATCCTGCGGTACCAAACGTTAGTAATAATGCCGCGAAAAAAGCAAGTCGATACAGGATCGCACAGTCGCCGATCGGAGGTCAGTGAACCAATATTTTTAAAGGATGTTCTATTCCGTTTGCAATTTTATGCGATTTAGTTTGCTTGAAATTTTCATTTTTTTATTTGTAATGCTTGGTTTTTTTTCTATGGTTTAGGATTATTCCTATGAACCAGCATTGTTCGTGTTTTCATTTATTGTTGTATTGTCAGCACCACTCTGTATTACATATATATTCCAATTGACAGTAAATAATAAATAACCACAGTCTAAAATTCATACAGTCTTCCAACGAAGACTTCTAGACATAGCAATTGTGCGGGGTGTGAGGGGCGAGACGCGGGTAAGCGGATCCCGAACTGCAAACAAAACGATGTTAGTAGCTCGGGACATCTTATCAAGGGCTAACGCGTGTTTACTTTTGATTTGAAACATCTATAGGATTACTTGTAAACCGAATCGCTAGCGTGGCGACGCTTGCCGTGGCGACGGGTCGCCACACTATTTTTTTTTTCTTTTTTCATGTTTAATTAATTATATTAATATTAATCATGTTAGTAATTATATAAATTATATTAAGATTAATAATTATATGACATATATTAATATTATCTCCAATTAATTATTTTTTTATTATTCATGAAGGAATTAATGTGGAAAAATTTATTAATAAAATTTATATTTCCAAATCTTTAGTCATATATTGCAATAATTAACTAAGATTTCAATTTGTAAAAAAAAAAAAAAAATTTATTTTATTTTTTATCTAGTCTTTTTTTTTTTTATTCGTGTTACTTAATTTTTTCGTTAGGCTATATTTAATTCCTGTAATAATATTATCTTTTATGCATAATCCTTGAACACACACGATGTTTCACATCTGCCAGGCGTCCCATGACGGCTCACAATTTTTTTATTTGTTTATTTAAAATGGTGCATACGATACATTGTAACCACAGATTTAAGTAATTTAGGTTTATATCATGTTACTGTTTGGCGTACAATGGGGCCGATTCTGTTGGTCCCAAACTAAACTAATTTTAACTTATGTGCATCTTTTTCTTTCCATTTCGTTAAGAACAGGACAGAAAATAAAATGTCAGTTTAGACCTGTCAAATTAGTGCTTTTCCGAACCGTGATGTTCCACTGAAAACTGAATTATTTATTCATTTAAACTTCACTTAAACAATATTACAGTAGGTACATTAAGCGTCACAGTAGGTAACTAGTTATCAAGTCTGTATCATTTAAATTTTGGATTCGGTGGAGAAGCGTGCGAAGAGGCTGATTGGCGACCCAGACTTAACTCGAAACGGTCTCCATAGCCTGGAGCACAGGCGTAGAGTAGCCAGCCTTTCGGTCTTCTATAGGATGCATTCTGGTGAGTGTGCAAGGGAATTGCATGATTTAATTCCCCCATCTCCGTTCCATCATCGGACGACCCGTCGTATGGCGAGTTTCCACCCTTACGTTGTTGACACCACTGCGATCCGGACGAGGCGTTTTGCTTCCTGCTTTATACCGCGTACATCGAGGGACTGGAACAATTTGCCGGCGTCGGTGTTTCCGTCACATTACAATTTGAGTGCCTTCAAGGCTAGAGTGAATAGGCTCTTAATAAACTAGCGCGCTTTACCATCAACGATCGCATCACTGCTTACCATCAGGCGGGATTGCGGTCAAGCGCTGGTTTATAATTCATAAAAAAAAAAAAAAAGTATACGCCTCATCTGCATTTTGATATTGTCATACTCAACTCCTTAATACATGCAGAAAAAAGCGGGTTAAAAATAGTTTTCATTATTATATTAATATGTAATATTGTTTTATTAGGGTTCCGTAGCCAAATGGCAAAAAACGGAACCCTTATAGATTCGTCATGTCTGTCTGTTCGTCTTTCAGTCTCTCCGTCCGTATATCACAGCCATTTTTTTTTCCGAAACTATAAGAGCTATACTGTTGAAACTTGGTAGATAGATGTATTCTATAAACCGCATTAAGATTTTGATGCAAAAATAAAAAAAAAATATAACAAATATTGGGGGCTCCCCATACTTAGAACTGAAACTCAAAATTTTTTTTTTTTCATCAAACACATACGTGTGGGGTAGCTATGGATAGGTCTTCAAAACTGATATTAAGGTTTCTAAAATATTTTTTTTCTAAACCGATTTTTTTTTTAAATCACACAGATTGAGCTAGCCCCAAAGTAAGTTCGAGACTTGTGTTATGGGATACTAACTCAACGATACTATGTTTATAATAGATACATATATAGATAAAAATCCAAGACCCAGGCCAATCAGGAAAAGATCGTTTTCTATCAGAACCTGGCCGGAGATCGAACCCGGGGCCTCTAGGTCGCAGGCAGGCGTGTTGACCGCTGCGCTACGGAGACCGGCTGACAGCTTGCGTGATAGACGCTTCCAAAGTGGGAAAAAATTTTCAATCTAACTACTAAAATAAGAAAATGAAAAATTAAAAAAAACATATGATGTACATTACTATAAAAACTACCAATTAAATTTGTTTTAAACGAGATCTAGTACGTAGTTATTTTTAATAGCTCGTAAATCGTAAACCGCTTATTACCGCGTAATCATCAATCAATGGTACGGAACCCTTTGTGCGTGAGTCCGACACGCACTTGGCCGGTTTTTTTATGATACAGCTATCGCTGTTAATCTGCCATAAATAAAAAAATTCATAAATATTGTTTATTGTGAGAACCCCGGCCAATGAGTTACTGTCTAGATGGTGTCAGCATTTTGCACGAGATCAAAGGCTTCGAACTACTGTATGATTTTTATACTGTGGTAATACTATGTTACGTAATGAGCATTAAGTATACCTTTGTATTATTATAATATTTTTGTTTTTGTTTTGGATGAGAAATTATCCCGCTCTGGTTAACTGTTAATGTTATAACGCATATTTTATGTCCCAAATAAACATAATAAAATAAATATACCTATATATAAAGTTAACCTCATTTATTCGATTAACGTTCCAAAAAGAATTGCTCTACGTGTAAAACGTTTTCGTATGTTGTAGTTATTTCTCTACGTGATTGTACCTCAAAACATGATGATCACGTATTATATTTAACATAAGTCATAATAAAAGCATTGCTACTTTCATATTTTATATATGTTTCAACTTGATGTTATTCCAAGTCAGAAAAAGTTATAAACACGTTTGAAATATTACCTTAAACTGAACTTAATTGCGTAGGAATTAAAGTATTTTTTATAAACTTATATTTGGCGAATATGATGCAATATTATTTTGTATATATTCTTTTAGTCCGTTCTAAGTTATTTTACCAGCAAACCAAACGGAATTTTATTACAAGAAGAATAAAGATCATTGTGATATTGGCAGAAAATTTTTAAGAGATATAAAATACTCATCGCATTTATAATCACTCTATACTTTAATCTATACTATGACAGCCTCCGTGGCGTAGCGGTAGCGAACGTGGCCGTGATCGATCGATCGAACCCCCTGCAGTGCAAATATTTGTATACATGAACATGAATATTTGCACTCTGTCTGGGCGTGTCTCGGAAAGCATGTTAAGCCGTTAGTCCCAGTTGCCATTACGAGTTGTTGGAGCCCTCAAAAGTCCTACAATTGGTCTAACTGCAATGCTACGATATCGCCTTCGCATTATGGAGGTCAGCCGGCAGTCGCTTCATGGAAAATATCGAAGTTTAGCCAAAATGAGCAGTTAGAATGGTAAAGCGGACCCCAGACTCCAAAGCTGAAAAGCTTCGGATGCGACTGGGATTAACACTGAAATGATGATGATGACTTTAATCTATACAAATATATAAACCTGAAGAGTTTGTTTGTTTGTTTGAACGCGCTAATCTCAGGAGCTATTGGTCCGATTTGATAAATTATTTTTGCGTTGGATAGCCCATTAATCCAGGAAGGCTTTAGGCTATAACATCACATCATGCTGCGACTAATAGGAGCAGAGCATATAAAAAAAAACACCAGCCTCACTAGTATGAGTGTGCGGGTTCGATTCCAGGTCAGACAAGTACCAATGTAACTTTTCTAAAGTTATATGTACTTTCTAAGTATATCTTGGACACCAATGACTGAAGGTGAAGGAAAACATCTTGAGGAAACCTGGACTTTAAGTCTGAAATCGCCAACCCGCATTGAGCAAGCGTGGTGATTACGCTCAATCCTTCTCTGTATGAGAGGAGACCTCTGCCCAGCAGTGGGATGATAAAAGGTTGATAATGATGATGAATGATGATATAAAAAAAACCTAACGTAACCTACGTAGGTAAAACCACTGGGTGGCTAGTGTTAAATATAAAATTGAACATTACAATGTGACGCAAAGAAAGACGTTCTATTTCAATCCCTTTTAAAATATTAATGGAAGTTCCATTTGTATTTTAATATAAAATATGAAGACAGTTTTGATGTCAAGTAGAGCATTTTCCTTTCTGCTTTTATTTTCCAGCATATAATGTAGACAAATGTAAAAATTTCAGGTACATTTTTGTGTTTACTACACTTTTACTAACAGTAAAAGTATTAAGCAGGTACTGAAATGATTTTTACATGAATTCTATGTTTACTTTATATTTCTAATCTCTGCGCTCTCACGCCCCTAGTTGCTGCAGGAGACACCCTGTCTGCTATTTTAAATAAATTTGTCATTCCAACACGAATCCATTGTCATTGTGCTAAAAAGTTTGTAATCTGCTAAATTCATAATGATTGATCAATTGGAAAGTTGTCTCGTACTGGAATGCTGATACAATGACATTGCCGTATTGCCAATATTTTAATAAAACCCTTAGTAGAAATGATTTGCTAAAATCTCCTACTCAATTTGAACATTTATTAATATTGAGTGAAGTGTCAGTGATGTGCCACTGGAAAGACATAATGACGCCATTTTGTTAGTAGAATACGAAACTTGTTAAAATCAATCATTATGAGAGCACTGATCAACTTTTCTGACACTATTGTTTTTTTTTTTCTTTAATAATTATAAACTAGTGCCTGACCGCATTACCGCCTGATGGTAAGCAGTGATGCAATCGTTGATGGTAAAGAGCGCTAGTAAAATTGTAATAACAGACTAGGGCTCCTGGTTGTTGGAAGACGGCATCCAAATCCTGTAGACGCGAGCTTGTGGGCGGTGACCTATGGGTAGCTCGCCGCCCATTAAGAACCAGGCCCGGCTCGACGGCGATATGTGTTTCACGCGCACCTCAACGAGATGTCAGCACATCATGACGGGGTCACTAGAAGCGATGCCTGCCAGGGCCGCGGGTGTTCTTTTTTATAATTATAAACTACTGCTTGACCGCAATCCCGCCTGATGGCAAGCTGTGATACAATCCTTGATGTTAAATCCGCGCTAGTTTATTAAGAGCCTATTCAGTCTAGACTTGAAGACACTTAAATTGTAGTCAGATGAAAACAAATTGTCCCCGTTCCTCGACGTTACGCAGCATAAAAGATGATGCGAAATGCTTTTGTCGGATCGTAGTGGTGTTTACAACGTAAGGGTGGATACTCACCGTACGAAGGGTTGTTTTTTTTTTTAATAATTATAAACTAGCGCTTGACCGCAATCCCGCCTGATGGTAAGCAGTAATGCGATCGTTGATGGTAAAGCGCGCTAGTTTATTAAGAGCCTATTCACTCAGAAAAACTGAGCAAATAGGGAGGAAGACGGCAGTTGAGCGAGGTGATGCAATGTTAAACCCAACAACACGACCAACGATGCTGCGCCAAAGGGAGATTTATCTGAAGACCCTCCACGACTAAACTCCCAACACAACAACATTAGGTGCATCGTACCCGGCACACATCGCAACACAACTGCTCAGACCCGTCCTCCGCACGGGTTGTCCGATAATGGAACGGAGATGGGGGAATCAAGTCATGCAATTCCCGCGCACACTCTCCAAAATATATCCTATATAACACCGACAGGCCTATAGTATCGTGGCCATTGGTGCTCAGGAAAATGAAGGAACAGGGGTGGATTTGAGTCAATAAAGGTTTGATACGCCCTTACAGTCAGTAGCAGTAAGTCGTGGTGGCCTAGTGGTTAAAACACCAGCTTCTCAAATATGAATGTGTGGGTTTTACTCCAGATCAGGCAATACCAATGTAACTTTCTATGTACTTTCTAAGTATATCTTGGTTACCACCCACCAGACAAAGCCTTGCCGCCAAGCGATTGGTCGTGTTCCGGCATGATGTCTGGTGAAGCCGTACGGAGGACGGGTCTGAGCAGTTGTGTTGCGATGTGTGCCGGGCGCCAAATGTTGTTGTGTTGGGAGTTTGGTCGTGGAGGGTCTTCAGATCAATCTCCCTTTGGCGCAGCATCGTTTATATTTTAATAAAAAAAAAAAAAAAAACTCTTCGTCATGTTTACTGCAAATAAACGTTTTTCTTTCTTTGTTTCTAAGAACATTAGAGACTGATGATATTAGAATGTTATGTAACGCTAATATTTTTATTAAAAATAAAACCTTCATAAACCCAAATTTTGGAGCCGGATTTTCAACACAATTACAGATTATCCTCGGCCCACACTTCACTGTACCTCTAACAATGAAAATTACATTATTTGCGGACTCTCGTTGTGGTAATTGGAAATGTATTGAAGGGTATGAGGGTAGACAAAAGACAGAAATGTGCTTTTAATTAATATAAGGTAGTTTAACATGAAGTGAGACGAAAAATACAAAGTTCTAGTAAATTAATTGTTTTAGTGGTTAACAATGACAAAATTTTAATCCAATAGACAGATACGGTTATTTTTGGTATGAAAAGAAACCTTATTTTCAAAAATTTAGCCTTCGCCTAGCCTTTTCGCCTAGTCTAAGCGTATTCAGCTGAATACTGGATCTGAGCAGGTGTGTGGCGATGCGTGCCGGGTACGATGTGCCAAATGTTGTTGTGTCGGAAATTTGGTTATCGAGGTTCTCCAGATCAATCTCCCTCTGGTACAGAATCGTTGGTCGTGTTGTTGGGTTTAACATTGCATCACCTCGCTCAACTGCTGCCTTCCTTCAGTTCCTCAGTTTTTTTGAGTGCATAGGCTCTTAATAAACTAGCGCGATTTACCATCAACGATTGCATCACTGTTTATAAAAACCAGCCAAGCGCGTGTCGGGCTCACGCACAAAGGGTTCCGTACCATTGATTTATGAAATTAAAGGATTTAAGTTATTTGTATGAAAGATTACGCGGTAATAAGCGTTTTACGATTTACGAGTTATTAAAAAAAAAACTACGTACTAGATCTCGTTCAAAACAATTTTCGTTGGTAGTTTTATAGTAATGTACATCATATGCTTTTTTAGATTTTTCATTTTCTTATTTTAGAAGCCTCTGTCACGCAAACTATTCGATTAAAAAAATATTTTAGAAACCTCAAAATCATTTTTGAAGACCTATCCATAGATGGTATGTGGTTGATGAAAAAAAAATTTGAGTTTCAGTTCTAAGTATGGGGAGCCCGCAATATATATTATTGTTTTTATTTTTGCATCAAAATCTTAATGCGGTTCATAGATTACATGTACCTACCAAGTTTCAACAGTATAGCTCTTATAGTTTCGGAAAAAAATGGCTGTGACCTATGGACGGACAGACGGACAGACAGACATGACGAATCTATAAGGGTTCCGTTTTTTGCCATTTGGCTACGGAACCCTAAAAACCTACTTAAAACAAATATAACTTTATCCGCAAAACGAGAAGATTTTCTTCAGCAAAATCAGGCATACTCAGTTAAATATTTTGCATCGACCTACATAAAAATACGAGTCAACTTGAAGACCTCCTCTACTTCTTTTTGTCGCTCAAAAAATCATGTACAGTTTCTTAAGTTAACCTTCACTCTTCTCAAACTGAATTATCTGAAGTATCTGACGTTGTATTGAGCGAAATAAAAACTTACGCACTCAGACTCAGTTTGCCTGGTTTCATGTCTCCATATTATTTAGAACTAGCTTTTATATATATATATATAGGTATACTGTAGTATGAATTTATTTTAAGCTAATGCATAGTTTTAATCGCGGGCATTGAGCGCGGTGACCGAATCAAGAAATTCCGTAACGAAAATAAAACCTAACACCTCCACTCCGATCGGCACAGCGGCGCGGCGTTGAAGGCCGTCTAACGTCATTTCAGTTCGGCAGACTTCGGGACGGTGTTTGTGTGCGTACGACTAGACGTATAAATAATAAATATATACGGACAAATCACACAGATTGAGCTAGCCCCGAAGTTAATTCGAGACTTGTGTTATGGGATAATAACTCAACGAAACTATATTTTTAATAGATACATATATAGATAAACATCCAAGACCCAGGTTAATCAGGAAAAGATCGTTTTCCATCATAACCTGAGCCCGGGGCCTCCACGTCGCAGGCAGGAGTATTGATCTCTGCGCCACAGAGGACGACAATTAGTATGTGTTATATGAATAATTAAAGTATGTGAATAGATGAGCTACTAACTACTCATAACTGATTCTATCCCCTTTAGACACGATGCTACCTAATTTAAAGTTTTTTTTTTTTTATGGTTTTGATGATTTTTACTCGCATCGCGAATTTGAGCTTGAAAACTCGCGAAATGTCGCTTATAAAATTACACCCATTCTTTTAAGGAGTTGAGGCAAATTTCTAAAAAGAAAATGAAACTATGCTTCTGCCTCTATTCCCTGCGCCTCAGAGCTAGCGTCGACTTTTGCGTCTGTGACAAGCCTTTACGCCAGATTTTCCTTGAGAATTATCTCACGTTATTGAATAAAATGAAAACACATAGATCGTTTGCCTTAGCTTCCTTCAAATCTTCAAGTCATATGTTTTTTTATAATACTTACCGTCCCATTGAATTATAAAAAAACTTTTTACAAAAAATTAGAAACCTACTTCAAAAAAACACCTCAAATGAAAAAATAATTTTAGTTTTGTCATGGCTCTAGATGTCAATGTCGGTTTCTATTTTTTTTGTAAAAAGTTTTTTTATAATTCAATGGGACGGTAAGTTTTTATTTCATGCTTTTCAGTGTCTTAGTTGAAATTCGAAAATTGCTTTTTCACCTCATAGCAACAGTGGCAGCCATAAACCTATTATAAATGCGAAAGTATCTCTGTCTGTCTGTCTGTCTGTCCGGCTTTCACGCCAAAACTACTGAACCGATTGTAATGAAATTTGGTACACAGATAGTCTAGAGCTTGAGAAAGGACATAGGCTATATAATATCCCGCTATGACCAATAGGAGCAGAGCAATAACAAAAAAATATTGCGAAAACGGGGGTGACCGCGGGCTTACATATTGCTCCCATTATTTAAACAGGCGCTTATTTGATAACAACTGAGCTTCTGTAAACTGAAGTCCACGCGGACGGAGTCGCGGGCAACAGCTAGTGTTAGAATAAGTTCTCATCAGAACGAAAAATCCCTCTCTCAAAAACTAATGAACCGTTTTTGACGAAACTTGCAATATTCCCTAAGTTGGACGATACTTAGATCAATAAAATAAGAATTACTTAATTCCGACTTGTAGTTCCGGAAATAAGTGCGCACAAACATAAAAACATACATTGTACAGACTTCGACTTAATGCATGAACTTGGCCTTATGAACTGGAGCTACTATCTCCTTTACAGCAATTGGTCGCCTACGCATGCGATCGACCAATAGCCACCGAGCTACGCGTTAACGGTTTTGTTGTAAAAATACGTTTCTTCTAGAACTACTACTGCATTGTACGCGCTAGGTATCACATATACGTCACACATTATTTTATTGTTTAACTCGAAATACACTCAAATTTTAAGGAATTCCTGGTGTCGCCTACTCATTTCAAGCCCTCAATCTCTTAACACGCAGCAGAGCTTGAGAACGAAACATACATACATATATACAATATGTAAAGAAAACCCTGTCCGATCCGTGAAGGTATTGTTAGGTATCAATACCTGATTCTACTAATGCATACAAAGCCGGGCTAACCTTAAAAAAAAGATCCCTTAAAAAATCATTATTATTTTGCAAAAAGAGGTAACTTATTACGTGTGCGGTGAGCAACCCTTCCGCGGGCGGCGGGCGGCAGGGCACGCGGCACGTGGTCGCATCGCTGTTCGCTCATAATAACACCTGTGTTGTCACTTTTTTAAAAATTACCAAATTTCGGGGAAGTTGGAATTAAGTCGCGGGAAAAAAAAGATTATTTCAAAATTCATTAGTATTGTTTCTATGATGTTTTTTTTTTTAATAATTATAAACTAGCGCTTGACCGCAATCCCGCCTGATGGTAAGCAGTGATGTGATCGTTGATGTTAAAGCGCGCTAGTTTATTAAGAGCCTATTCACTCAGAAAAACTGAGCGATTAGGAAGGAAGACGGCAGTTGAGCGAGGTGATGCAATGTTAAGCCCAACAACACGACCGACGATTCTGCGCCAAAGGGAGATTGATCTGAAGACCCTCCACGAGCAAACTCCCAACACAACAACATTAGGCGCATCGTACCCGGCACACATCGCACCACAACTGCTGCAACTGCAAAGCCTAGGCTTTGTCTGTAGGCCTAGTATGAGTTTTCATTACGAAACTCGTTCGCCGATATCGAGCGCGTTTGACTCAGCGATTGGCCCGCTTCAAGGTCGTAAGAACTCTCAACCAATGAGAGCGCCAAACGCGCTCGATACGATCGAACGAGTTTCGTATTGAAAACTCATACTAGGCCTACTGGTGGGTGGTAACTTTTGCCGGCGGCCGATGTTATGGCCTACCACCGAGAGATTACGTTAAATATTATATTTCATTTAGTCAAATGTTTACCTAACCTTTATCATCCTTATAGGTCGGGCAGGGTTTTCTTTACATATTGTATACACTTTTGAAATTTGGCACATTTGTTCAGACGCTGATATAAACTATCACCTACCACCGAGCGACCTACCAGCGTGTCTTGGTCAAGGTTTGAGTAAATAAGGTTATAATAAACACAAGTTTATAAGGCAAAAACAATTAAACGGTCTTTGAAAAAGGTGTGTTAAATATCTTATTCTAAATGGAGGTTAGTTTCATCAAAGCTGGTTTATCCTTTTAGTTTTAATCCACTAACTTAGTCTTTTCAGAATCTGTACCACAACAACTTGTAACCCTTTCAAGTTATTTAATTAAAACTCTAAATATTCAATTAAACTTCAAAGAATTTTTGCAAAATTAGAAAATAGTTTTCTCTTAAGAAAGCATTTACGACATTTTCATTCGAAGTGATGGACGACGAGTGTGGACGTCGGCGGCTGTAGGCAACAAGTGCTGCTTGTTTATTTGAGAATGGTGATCAAACATGAGGGTATGTTGTGAGTTGCTTCTGTGATCCACAAGTTTTGCTCATGTATACAGGTGTATCTGACATCGTAACTAAACTTCGCGAAAAGGCTACACCGCATGCCACTAACAAAATTATGATCGTCATTTATGTCGTTAATGAGCGGTTACAGAAATAACAGTGTTTAAAAAAAGTGTCGGCTCGGCCTTTGAACGTTGCAAGCGTGTCGCCGTGCGTGTTTGTAGGTATGACGTTGATCCCTGATGCGAACTCTATTAAATCAGCTGATAGGATAGTTTTTCTAGTATTGTTCACATTGCGCTTGTTTGTGTAATTAAAGAATTAATTAATTTTAACTTTAAAATCTTATTGGGTTCTAAAAGTACAGCAGTTATGAACGATCTAAAGTGATAAAAACTGCATATTATTTTTTTTTTATCGGGAAAAACCCGACGCATAATTCCACCACTGGGGGGTTCAGAATCATGTACTGGATCCATGGTACTCATTTGTGCGTCGATGTCAGATACACCCTTCATAAAGCGCTTAGCACAGGTTCGTACACGATTTTACTTCGCCGATTTTTTTTTTGTCAAGATAGCGGTTATAGTCATAAATACAACGTTACATTTTTCTTTTACACTGGCATGTAATCTATTGGATTTTCAACGCCCGGCCCAACACCGAAGCTTAACAACCAAGTAAGCGATTTATTATGCCCGTCTGAGGCCTTTTTTTGGGGGGTGGGACATCATTAAGTGACCTGTCCTACTTTGGGCAGAGTGTGTTCCTTCACTTGGTATCACTTTCGAACAACCAACGGCTCCGTCTGAGGCCTCAGACTTGGCAAAAGGGTTCTTATCATCAACCTTTAGGAAAGCTATTTTAAAGCATCCCATTTGAGTGCAAAAATCTCTTCAAGAGTAGCGATGAAAAACCATTTTACTCCCTGCAATAAGAGTAACATTTTATTAAGCTGTATAAAAGATAATTTGGAGCCACCTGAAGCTTTAAACTGAAAGGTTAAAGTTGTAAATACACTTTATAAGGGCCGTTAAATGTTTTTTGTGACGTTGGCATAAACAAAAACCGAAAAAAAGCGAGTCGCACAAGACTCGGACACCGAAAGTTCCGTAGAAACCTGTATTGAAATTGGATTGTATCCTAAAAAATAATTTAATGTCCATCAGATAGATTTATAAAAATAATGAACACGTATTTTTTATTATTTCTTTTATTCAAATACTTAGGAAGATATGTTGATTTGAAATCTCGCATGACGTCACCCGTGGTATATTTTGTACCACGGTGTGACGTAATTAGCTCCTACTCCGTAACTTTAAAACACTATATCTCAGTAGTTTTTGGTAATTTCGACAAAAGAAAAAATACGGGTCTTAATTTTTTTTTGCTATCTATAAGACAGACTAATTATTTTTTTGATTTACATACCTCGGATACATCCCTATTATTTGTAACTAAAAATTTACGGTTTTCGCAATATTTCCTTTGTCTGTGCTATAAGAAGTTGCTTCATACCAAATATAAAGGTTTTTGGGTTCACGGGAATTACCCTTTTGGTTTTAATTCACTTGCGCGTGTCGAAAATTTTCGGTACAAACTACTGTATTTTTTGATAGCGCTGGCTTAGAACTTTGTTTATTATAGCTCTAATTAACAGTAGGCCTCATTATATGATATAAATTTAAAATATATGTAAATATGAAACGCCACGTTCCTGAGAAATTCCTGAGAAACAGACGGACGGAAAACAAACAAAGTAATCAGTATAAGAGTTTCATTTTTCCTTTCGAGGTATGGAACCCTAAAATTGAGGATTTTTGTACTGTTGCATGTTTTTTTTATCGTATTTATAAAATTTATATCTACTTTACTTTTAAGACCGACATAGCTTGCAGAGTAAGCTAATTGAAGTGGCAATGGACTCGCCATGTTTGCCGAACGACCGATGGCTTATGAAATGAAATAAAAACTTGAAATCTATTAAAAAAAAAAAAACATAGAACAACAATAAATGTACAAAAAGCCTGTTTGTATAGTAATAACAATATTAATAATAACAATCGTAAAAGCTAACTTACTGTAGTCTAATACATAATATAAATCTATAAATTTACGATCTAAAACTAATGTTGGGACCACCCGAACTAGGTTTATTTAAACCTGTGTTTCAGGCTATCATCGACAAGGATATTTGATGGCTATAATACTCGTATAATAATAATAAAAATATGACAAAATTATTTAAGACTAAGCAATGAAAAACTCTCCTAAAAACTTAAATAATTCATTACCTCTACTTATTTATTAAGTATACACTATGTAACAAAAACTCTGTTGTTCCTTTCAGGGACATATAATTTTACCTACAAGCACATCACAATCATTGTCTAGTCGAGGGGTCACAATCAAATACCTATTAAAACCGACAAATTCGATTTTTTTTAGAATATCTGATTTTATAGGTGATTTTTTTTTTAATAATTATAAACTAGCGCTTGACCGCAATCCCGCCTGATGGTAAGCAGTGATGCGATCGTTGATGGTAAAGTGCGCTAGTTTATTAAGAGTGAATAGGTCACTCAGAAAAACTTAGCGAATAGGAAGGAAGACGGCGGGAGCGTTCTACTTATGTCTAGTTTCTTCATGCAGAATTGCAGAGCTAAGAAATCAGTTACAGATTATAAATATTAATAATTAAACAACATTTATTTTAATTATTTTTGTTGAACAATTATTATAAATTATTTGCTTTATTACGTCCGTATGCCGATTCTTAAAACGTAGGTTGAAGGAACAACAGGGTTTTTGTTACATATTGTACAACTTACTAAACTACTCATTTTATTTTAGTACCTCTATCATTTTTTCCGTATCTGTGTATTTAACTGAGAGTTTTTAGATATTCAGTTAGCACCACACAACATTTATTTGAGCTTTCCTTATATATCTTTAGCAGTTTGTTACATTTGTTATATAAATATGGTCCGAGAAATCTAAAATCTGTTAGTAAAAGCAGGTTTCGTCCGTGAGTTAGTGCAGACTAAATCCTTTCTTCTCTCGCCAGAAGGTACGAGAAGAAAGGATTTAGAATCGTATTAAAATACTACATTCTTTAAAATCTACGAATTGACCAAATGCGAGAAGGCCTAAATATTCATTTGTACGTAGGGTATCTGTGGACAAAAATAGTTCTGCTTTTAGTATTTGCTGTTATAGCGATGACATAAAAACATCATATTTCTAAATGGTAGGCCATAACATCGGCTACCGGCAGAAGTTACCACCCACCAGACAAAGTCTTGCCGCCAAGCGCTTCCACCTGATCGTAAGCAGTGCTGCAAACGTTGATGGTAAGGATACTAGATTATTAAGAGCCTATACACTCTAGCTTTGAAGACACTTGCAAACGGAAAGACCGCCGCTGACAAATTGTTCCGGTCCTTCCATGTATGTGGTATAAAAGAGAAGGCGGAACTCTTCGTCCGGATTGTAAGGGTGTCTACAACGTAAGGGTGGATACTCGCCGCACGACGGGTCGTCCGATAATGGAACAATGATGGCGGAATTATGTAATGCAATAGCCGAGCACACTTTGTATAATGCATTCTATAGAATACCGAAAGGTTGGCTAAAAGCTTACTACTAAAACTGCACTGCCTATTTTTTTTTTTTTTTTTTTGGGACGAAACCCGCCACACATTTTCCCACCCACTGCAACTCCTGAAAGCCAGAATCAACAGTGGAGACCGCCAGAAAAACGCCGAGCAATGAAGCTCGACGAGCACTGCCTATATGTCACTAGGCTGCACGTCATGAATCGTGATAGCTAGAAAATTGTTTCTTTTTTTGTATGATTATAAACTAGTGCTTAAACGCTATCCCGCCTGATGGTAAGCAGTGATGCAATCGTTGATAGTAAAGCGCTCAAGCTTATTAAGAGTTTATTCACTCAAAAAAGCTGAGTGAATAGGAAGTAAGACTGCGGTTGAGCGAGGTGATGCAATGTTAAACCTAATAACACGACCAACTGCTGCGCCAGAGGGTGATTGATCTGGAAACCTATAGTGTTATGTATTTACCTACATATACTTACACTTTTTTAAATTATAAACTAGCGCTTTACTGCAATCCCGCCTGATGGTAAGCAGTGATGCGATCGTTGATGGTAAAGCGCGCTAGTTTATTAAACCCATTCACTTAAAAAACTTAGTGAATAGGAAGGAAGACGGCAGTTGAGCGAGGTGGTGCAATGTTAAACCCAAGAACACGACCAACTGCTGCGCCAGAGGGAGATTGATCTAGAGACCCTCAACGACCAAACTCCCGACACAACAACACTTGGCGCATCGTACCCGGCACACATCGCAACACAACTGCTCAGACCCGTCCTCCGTACGGCTTCACCAGAACCACTTCTTGTGTATTTATATTCATAATAATATATCATTCATTTCAGCAGGTCATAATACGCATTCCAGTATTATGAGGCGCTGTTCTGATTATATTTTACTACACCAAGACTCATTATTCAACACAGCATAGGTACAGCCTCCTTCGCTAAAATGCGCTAAGTCGCCGAAACTTAGGCTTATAGTCGAGGAGTGTGTCTGTAAGCTGAATAATGAATCCTGGCGTATTAGAATATGATCAAAATAGAGCCTCATAGTAATGGAATGCATATTATAACCTGTGGAAATGAATGAAGTATGATTATAATTCATATAGAGGCTGTATTTGACATCGAGGCACAAACGAGTACCATGGATCCAGTACATGATTCTGAACCCCCCAGTGGTGGAATTTCTCGTCGGATTTTCATGATTTAAAAAATATATATGTAGTATGAAGTATACTTTTATAACCCAATTAGATTTTAAAGTAAAAATTAATTAATTCGCTAATTACACAAAAAAGGACAATGAAAACAAAACTCGAAAAACTATCTTATCAACTGATTTAATAGAGTTCACATCAGGGATCAACATCATACCTACAAACCCGCACGGCGGCACGCTTGCAACGTCCAAAGGGCGAGCCGACACTTTTTTTTAAACACTGTGAATTTTGTAACCGTTCATTAACGACATAAATGACTATAATAATTATATTAGTGGCATGCGGTGTAGCCTTTTCGCGAAGTTTGCGTTACGATGTAAGTGTGAGTAAATCGTGTAAATAGTGAGTAAATAGTGTAAATCGCGGCCTATACTGCTAGGTCACCGCTGCTCATCTGAGCAGTGGTGACCTAGCAGTATAGGCCGCGATTTACACGTTAAAGGTTTATAGGTTTGAACCCCATCGGTGTTGCGATGTGTGCAGACAAATCGCAACTGTTGCGCAACAAGCGCAATGATGCGCTATATATTGTTTTGTCGAGAGTTTGGTCGTGGAAGGTTTGTAATATTATGTACATATTCATATATACTCACACTTACATCGTAACGCAAACTTCGCGAAAAGGCTACACCGCATGCCACTAATATAATTATTATAGTCATTTATGTCGTTAATGAACGGTTACAAAATTCACAGTGTTTAAAAAAAAGTGTCGGCTCGCCCTTTGGACGTTGCAAGCGTGCCGCCGTGCGGGTTTGTAGGTATGATGTTGATCCCTGATGTGAACTCTATTAAATCAGTTGATAAGATAGTTTTTCGAGTTTTGTTTTCATTGTCCTTTTTTGTGTAATTAGCGAATTAATTAATTTTTACTTTAAAATCTAATTGGGTTATAAAAGTATACTTCATACTACATATATATTTTTTAAATCATGAAAATCCGACGAGAAATTCCACCACTGGGGGGTTCAGAATCATGTACTGGATCCATGGTACTCGTTTGTGCCTCGATGTCAAATACAGCCTCTATATGAATTATAATCATACTTCATTCATTTCCACAGGTTATAATATGCATTCCATTACTATGAGGCTCTATTTTGATCATATTCTAATACGCCAGGATTCATTATTCAGCTTACAGACACACTCCTCGACTATAAGCCTAAGTTTCGGCGACTTAGCGCATTTTAGCGAAGGAGGCTGTACCTATGCTGTGTTGAATAATGAGTCTTGGTGTAGTAAAATATAATCAGAACAGCGCCTCATAATACTGGAATGCATATTATGACCTGCTGAAATGAATGATATATTATTATGAATATAAATACACAAGAAGTGGTTCTGGTGAAGCCGTACGGAGGACGGGTCTGAGCAGTTGTGTTGCGATGTGTGCCGGGTACGATGCGCCAAGTGTTGTTGTGTCGGGAGTTTGGTCGTTGAGGGTCTCTAGATCAATCTCCCTCTGGCGCAGCAGTTGGTCGTGTTCTTGGGTTTAACATTGCACCACCTCGCTCAACTGCCGTCTTCCTTCCTATTCACTAAGTTTTTTAAGTGAATGGGTTTAATAAACTAGCGCGCTTTACCATCAACGATCGCATCACTGCTTACCATCAGGCGGGATTGCAGTAAAGCGCTAGTTTATAATTTAAAAAAGTGTAAGTATATGTAGGTAAATACATAACACTATAGGTTTCCAGATCAATCACCCTCTGGCGCAGCAGTTGGTCGTGTTATTAGGTTTAACATTGCATCACCTCGCTCAACCGCAGTCTTACTTCCTATTCACTCAGCTTTTTTGAGTGAATAAACTCTTAATAAGCTTGAGCGCTTTACTATCAACGATTGCATCACTGCTTACCATCAGGCGGGATAGCGTTTAAGCACTAGTTTATAATCATACAAAAAAAGAAACAATTTTCTAGCTATCACGATTCATGACGTGCAGCCTAGTGACATATAGGCAGTGCTCGTCGAGCTTCATTGCTCGGCGTTTTTCTGGCGGTCTCCACTGTTGATTCTGGCTTTCAGGAGTTGCAGTGGGTGGGAAAATGTGTGGCGGGTTTCGTCCCAAAAAAAAAAAAAAAAAAATAGGCAGTGCAGTTTTAGTAGTAAGCTTTTAGCCAACCTTTCGGTATTCTATAGAATGCATTATACAAAGTGTGCTCGGCTATTGCATTACATAATTCCGCCATCATTGTTCCATTATCGGACGACCCGTCGTGCGGCGAGTATCCACCCTTACGTTGTAGACACCCTTACAATCCGGACGAAGAGTTCCGCCTTCTCTTTTATACCACATACATGGAAGGACCGGAACAATTTGTCAGCGGCGGTCTTTCCGTTTGCAAGTGTCTTCAAAGCTAGAGTGTATAGGCTCTTAATAATCTAGTATCCTTACCATCAACGTTTGCAGCACTGCTTACGATCAGGTGGAAGCGCTTGGCGGCAAGACTTTGTCTGGTGGGTGGTAACTTCTGCCGGTAGCCGATGTTATGGCCTACCATTTAGAAATATGATGTTTTTATGTCATCGCTATAACAGCAAATACTAAAAGCAGAACTATTTTTGTCCACAGATACCCTACGTACAAATGAATATTTAGGCCTTCTCGCATTTGGTCAATTCGTAGATTTTAAAGAATGTAGTATTTTAATACGATTCTAAATCCTTTCTTCTCGTACCTTCTGGCGAGAGAAGAAAGGATTTAGTCTGCACTAACTCACGGACGAAACCTGCTTTTACTAACAGATTTTAGATTTCTCGGACCATATTTATATAACAAATGTAACAAACTGCTAAAGATATATAAGGAAAGCTCAAATAAATGTTGTGTGGTGCTAACTGAATATCTAAAAACTCTCAGTTAAATACACAGATACGGAAAAAATGATAGAGGTACTAAAATAAAATGAGTAGTTTAGTAAGTTGTACAATATGTAACAAAAACCCTGTTGTTCCTTCAACCTACGTTTTAAGAATCGGCATACGGACGTAATAAAGCAAATAATTTATAATAATTGTTCAACAAAAATAATTAAAATAAATGTTGTTTAATTATTAATATTTATAATCTGTAACTGATTTCTTAGCTCTGCAATTCTGCATGAAGAAACTAGACATAAGTAGAACGCTCCCGCCGTCTTCCTTCCTATTCGCTAAGTTTTTCTGAGTGACCTATTCACTCTTAATAAACTAGCGCACTTTACCATCAACGATCGCATCACTGCTTACCATCAGGCGGGATTGCGGTCAAGCGCTAGTTTATAATTATTAAAAAAAAAATCACCTATAAAATCCTTATAGTCGAGGAGTGTGTCTGTAAGCTGAATAATGAATCCTGGCGTATTAGAATATGATCAAAATAGAGCCTCATAGTAATGGAATGCATATTATAACCTGTGGAAATGAATGAAGTATGATTATAATTCATATAGAGGCTGTATTTGACATCGAGGCACAAACGAGTACCATGGATCCAGTACATGATTCTGAACCCCCCAGTGGTGGAATTTCTCGTCGGATTTTCATGATTTAAAAAATATATATGTAGTATGAAGTATACTTTTATAACCCAATTAGATTTTAAAGTAAAAATTAATTAATTCGCTAATTACACAAAAAAGGACAATGAAAACAAAACTCGAAAAACTATCTTATCAACTGATTTAATAGAGTTCACATCAGGGATCAACATCATACCTACAAACCCGCACGGCGGCACGCTTGCAACGTCCAAAGGGCGAGCCGACACTTTTTTTTAAACACTGTGAATTTTGTAACCGTTCATTAACGACATAAATGACTATAATAATTATATTAGTGGCATGCGGTGTAGCCTTTTCGCGAAGTTTGCGTTACGATGTAAGTGTGAGTATATATGAATATGTACATAATATTACAAACCTTCCACGACCAAACTCTCGACAAAACAATATATAGCGCATCATTGCGCTTGTTGCGCAACAGTTGCGATTTGTCTGCACACATCGCAACACCGATGGGGTTCAAACCTATAAACCTTTAACGTGTAAATCGCGGCCTATACTGCTAGGTCACCACTGCTCAGATGAGCAGCGGTGACCTAGCAGTATAGGCCGCGCGAGCAGTATACCTATCTTTCTCCCAACTAATTAAGGCTTGGCTTCCAGTCTAACTGTTTTTTTTTTTTTGGGACAAAACCCGCTACACTTTTCCCACCCACTGCAACTCCTGAAAGCCAGAATTAACAGTGGAGACCGCCAGAAAAACGCCGAGCAATGAAGCTCGACGAGTCCCGGAGAAACGATTCAACTGTCTTGGGTCCCGCAACGAAATTAATCAGAAAAGAATAGCGGAGTAGTAAGAAAAAATATCCTTTTTCCACTTCCCTCCATAACAAGCAGGAGACAGAACAGAACTAGGCCAATCGGCACAAAGGGACATTATTGCAACTGGGAGAAGCCCAGATTGCCAAGCACCACGGAATAAAATTTGATTAAGTTAATGGGTCCTAAGTAGGTATTTGCTGTTACAATTGATTCCAATAATACGTATGGCAAAAGCGCCTGAACGCACGGAAATTGGTTCTAGTTTCTACAAGGTCCGTATAATAAACGACTCCGGATGTAACTTGTACACTATCCAACATAATATTCATAATATTGCCAGTCTAACTGTATATTGAAGAATCTGTAACACCATCTGACTTCTACAACCCAGTCACTGGGTAATACGATACCCTTGGTAAGACTGGCTGTCATACTTATGGGCTTCTGAAGACACGTTACGACTTGCCACTTCTTCCCAGCGAAAGTCCTAGGAAATGGCGAAGAGCGAGCGTTTTGGGAGACTGTGTTATGTAATATTGACGTTCAAAAAGTGCTGATTGTGAGTCTATTTTGAATAAATGATTGCCAAAATCAAACATTTTGGCTGCCAAAAAGCCAATGAGAGCCGCGAGGGCTTGAAGTGACTTTAGAAGCACGAGTTGGTCTTGGTGTTTAAGGAGGGCCTCTTATCCACGTACAAAATCAACCTTTTATCGTCCCACTACTGGGTACAGGTCTCCTCTCATACAGACAAGGATTGAGCGTAATTACCACGCTTGCTCACGACGCCACGGACCAAATGCGACAAGGGTACCTTAAGCTTATCGATCGACCCATTCGCTTGTTACGACTTAGCCGCAGAATCTGAACAGAAGAAGATATGATTCATCATTATGTTTCTATCAAAAAGATTACAATCTACCTACTTTTGACACCTTCGTCAACATTTTCGGGATGCCATCAAGACAGAAACCTACTTTCCTATCCTACTAATCTTATGAATACGAAAGTTTGTGAGTATACAATATGTAAAGAAAACCCTGTCCGACCCATAAGGATAATAAAGGTTAGGTAAACACATGACCAAATAAAATATGAAATTTCACATAATCATCATAGTAACAATACTAATGAATTTTGAAATAATCATTTTCTTCCGCGAAATAATTCCAACTTCCCCAAAATATGGTAATTTACACCGTTTTCGACGGTACCATTATGAGCGATGGGATCGCGTGCCGCGTGCCTTGTCCCCCTTCGCCCGCGCATGTATTGCTTACCGCACATGTATTAAGTTACCTTCTTTTTTGCGAAATAAAATTTGTTTTTTAGGTTTTTTTTTTATTTAGCCCGGTTTTGTAGGCATCAGTTATCGATACCTAACAATACCTTCACGGATCGGGCAGGGATTTTTTACACATTGTATGTATGTATATAGAAATTTATTACTCTCTCACGCAAAAACTAATGACCGGATTTGGATGGAATTTGGCCCACAGGTGGTTTATAACCAGAAATAACAGATAAGATAGAGAAGAAAGAAGTTACCACCCACCAGACAAAGTCTTGCCGCCAAGCGATACGTCGTATTCCGGCATGATGTCTGGTGAAGCCGTACGGAGAACGGGTCTAAGCAGTTGTGTTGCGATGTGTGCCGGTTATGATGCGCTAAATGTTGTTGTGTTGGGAGTTTGGTCGTGGAGGGTCTTCAGATCAATCTCCCTCTGGCGCAGTATCGTTGGTCATGTTGTTGGGTTTAACATTGCATCACCTCGCTCAACCGCCGTCTCCTTTTCTATTTACTAAGTTTTTTTTTTTTGTGAATAGGCTAAATAAACTAGCGCGCTTTACCATCAACGATTGCATCACTGCTTACCATGCAAATCGTGATTGCGGTCAAGTACTAGTTTATAATTATTAAAAAAAAAGATACTTTTTTCCAGATATTTCCACGGAATCGAAACTTTCACGGACGAAGCCGCGGGACGTAGCTAGTTACAAATAAATAAAAAGTAAGGCTCTCCTGTTCTCAAAGGGCTGACACATTGGAGACCCTTGTCAAGTTAAATGTGATGACGTGTAACAAATCTTAAAAAATATAATTTATTTCGTGCTCTGCTACGACAATTTTGCGGAGACAGCTCTTTCATTCGAATTTCTTTAGGATCCCGTCGATAAATCATGAAAGCGAAACTCTTAATTTAGTCATGTTTTATGTCGTGTATATTTGTATATCGTGGTGGTCTAGTGGTTAAAACACTCTCAAGTATGAGTGTGCGGGTTCGATGTCAGGTCAGGCAAGTACCAATGTAACTTTTCTAAAGTTATATGTACTTTCTAAGTATATCTTGGACACCAATAACTGGTTAAAAGGTGAAGGAATACATCTTGAGTAAACCTGGACTTTTAAGTCAGCAAGCGTGGTGATTACGCTCAGTCCTTCTTCCGCTGAGAGGAGACCTGTGCTCAGCAGTGGGACGATAAAAAGGATGATGATGAATTTCGTCATGGCGTTCCATCTGCAGGTATCCAGGGAGATACTTCCCGTTTATCTTTAGGGAACCTACCTCTGTAATTGGGCAACTAACTTCAACATGATCGAAGAATTTGCCTCGTCCTTTTTTAATACCGCGTGCATCATGGGACTTGAACAAGTTAGAAAATCATCAAATTACCTCTACCGCTCTGGACGGAGCATGTCAGATTTTTACTGACAGGCATCTGTCTTTCATCTCTATAAGATACGCGTGGAATATAATGTGCTGTCGACCCGAGTCTGGTCCTTACCGGGCGGCGAGCTGCACACTGTTGTGCTGCACGCACGCCTCAATGAGCTGCCAGGAACCAGGTCCAATGGCACTAATGCCTAAGAGGGCCGCAGCAAAGGCTTATGAAGGAACACGCGTAGATTTTAGTCCAATCAGGCACTCTTTTCCGCTTGGCATAGAGCGGGAGAGATCGTTTTGATGATTCCTCATCCAAAAAAGAATAAGTCAGGCTCTTGGGATTTGGTACTAGACAACCAATCATTTTGAAAATTTTGCAGTTTTCCAGTACCTTATACAGAGTACCTTATACTTGCTCTAAAGTATCTATTTGTAGGTTTAGTTTTGTTGTTGTTTTTTTGTGTGTTTTCCATAATGGACGCTCTTGGCGTACAATATATTTCTGCATCGTTCTCACACGGTTGATTTCAAAATGAATGAAGTAATCAAATATTTGTACCAATAGCTTGATAATATTATAATTATAAAAAAGTGTCCATGCAGTTTCTTGCCCGTTCTTCTCCATAGGTACCTACTCTTTGGAATGGACGACTAGCTTCACCTTACTGACTGACCGACCTTCTGACAATTCAAAAGTGCCTGTAACTGGTTTATATGAAATAAATGTTTTGATTTTGATTTTTGAAGAGTGGTGCTGACAATACGACAATAAATTTAACATCGTGTACCTCAACACATTCTCAGTCTACCCAAAAAAAAAACCATATAAATATTTCTATTAGTTTAGTCACAGGGAATTATTTTTCAATTTTCTACATGATGTACATGCTGATAAGGAAACGCTTACAGGTTAATGACCGTCGTATCCTGCGGTACCAAACTTTAATAATAATGGCGCGAAAAAAGCAAGTCGATACAGGATCGCGGTGTGGCCGATCGGAGGTCAGTGAACCAATATTTTTAAAGGATGTTCTATTTCGTTTACAATTTTATGCGATTTAGTTTGTTTGAAATTTTCATTTTTTTATTTTTGATGCTAGGTTTTTTTCTGTGATTTAGGATTATTCCTATGAACCAGCATTGTTCGTGTTTTCATTTAATGTCGATTGTCAGCACCACTCTGTATAAGTACGTAAGGTATAATAATTAATTTTCAAACTTAGTGGCCTACTCTTTTCCTCAAGATATTTAATTAAGAGACACTCCAGTTTACCAAAGCAGGTAAATTAATTTATGAACCTAATTTAGTTAATTAAAGAATAAAAATAAATGTTCTTATTTATGAAGAAGCTAAGAAAGGTAAGTATTAGTAGTAACAAACTGTTTAAATAAGACAGAATGATGCCAATAGATTTGTGGCTAAACATTTGCACGGAGCGGTTGGTTCGTTTCATCTTTCATCATCAGAACCTCATACAAAATTGGACGTAATCACTACGCTTGCTCAATGCGGGCTGGCGATTTTAGACTTAAAGTCCAGGTTTCCTCAAGATTTTTTCCTTCACCTTGTAATCAGATATGGATGTCCAAGATATACTTAGAAAGTAAAAGTAACTTTAGAAAATTTCTCGGTCGTAGGCCATAACATCGGCCGCCGTCAGAAGTTACCACCCACCAGACAAAGTCTTGCCGCCAAGCGATTTGTCTTGTTCCGGCATGATGGCTGGTGAAGCCGTACGGAGGATTTGTTATTTTTGCATCAAAATCTTAATGCGGTTCATAGAATACATTTACCTACCAAGTTTCAACAGTATAGCTCTTATAGTTTCGGAAAAAAATGGCTGTGATATACGGACGGACAGACAGACATGACGAATCTATAAGGGTTTCGTTTTTTGCCATTTGGCTACGAAACCCTAAAAACAGTTACTGGCAACCATATCTGTTAGTAAGACTGGTCGTCCTACATTCAGACATCTGACGACCCGTCGAAGATTCATGAAGAACGGTAGGGGCTGATGGCTTCATATGCTTTCCCTGATACCAAAGTGTGTTCTTGGTTCGTAAAGATGGAATAAGTCGTGGTGGCCTAGTGATTAACACACCAGCGTCTCAAGTATGAGTGTGCGGATTCGATTTCAAGTCAGGCAAGTACCAATGTAACTGTTTTTTTTTTTTTATAAACTAGCGCTTGACCGCAATCACGCCTGATGGTAAGCAGTGATGCGATCGTTGATGGTAAAGCGCGCTAGTTTATTAAGAGTCTATTCACTCAGAAAAACTGAGCTAATAGGAAGGAAGACGGCAGTTGAGCGAGGTGATGCAATGTTAAACCCAACAACACAAGATTGGTCAACAGGAGATTGATCTGAAGACCCTCCACGACCAAACTCCCAACACAACAACATTAGGCGCATCGTACCCGGCTCACATCGCAACACAACTGCCCAGACCCGTCCTCCGTACGGCTTATTTACTAGAATAGCCCCTCTGCACACGTGTGACCCCTTTTAATACCGCCACAAGGCATTTGCATAGGAAATTCTAACAATACGACCCATATAAAACAAAAGAATACAAGTCACATCGAGGTTGTGTGTGGAAGTTTCAATTTCCGCGATCTGCCGATCAAACTTGGGACAATAGGCAACATGTATTGTGCCTATTTCAAGAGGCAGAGGCAGACACCTTTGTGTGGGCAGAAATGAAGCTAGGAACGAAGGCTTTTGAATAGCGCTGCTCGCATATTGAATGCCTATATGTTACCTGGTTGTACGAAGTATTGATGGATTTTTGAGAAAATCTTATAACGTGTCTGATGTACGTACACTTATTTGCATTCATTCCTGCAGGTCAGAATAAGTATTCTATTACTGTCAGGAGGGGTTCTGATTATTCCCATGACAAAGGACTCATTATTATTCACAATCAGCTCAGAGACACTGTCATCTCAGCATCATCTCAGCGTTGGAAACTGTACCCTCACTGGATGGTAGCACTTTTTCCTTGAGAACACAACAGTTTTAAATAAATTATAGCTTACAATTTCTTTGTAACAACAGCATTTACAAAATTGTGACAGTTTTTGAAAAGTTGATTACGTCACTGTAGCGGCTACGTGCCTATCCACGAAAGATTCTAAGCAATATTCAAGCAAACTGTATTTAAAATAACAGTGCATTAGACTCTATAAGCAAATATATGATAGAATGATGCTTTAGGAGTATACCCCTCTGATTAAGGTGCTAAAGGCGCCAACCACTTACCTCCAACCTTCAGATGCGGAGTTCGTAGACCACCAGACCAGTTCACATCACGAGGAGGCGCACGTCGACGCAATTCTCTGGCAGACTCCCTAGCTTTATTAATTTTGAATTTTGAAGCCTAAATCCTCCGGGGACTTTAAACACTTAAAGCGAATTACATTCTTGTGGCCGTTAGAAGATCGTGGCCATGACTTGCCAGCTTGCCAGTTCAAAAGGAAGTGCTTTCGTCACGCCGTTCGGTGATCGGCGAAAGAAGACAGCCACTATGTTCACGTTCCTTTTACTTTAAGTTTTCGGCAGAGTTCACCGTCCATAAATACAAAAATCAGAGGAGATATTCAACAATCGCCATGTCACAAATCAAATAAATGTAAATAACTATGACTCGTATTTTGTAACCGTGAAAACTTAGGTGCTAAAGACCGCGGAGTGTGCTGTCGTTCCAACTAAAATATTAAATAAAAGATTGTTTAAAATTTATCATCATTTCAGCGATAATCCCAGTCACATCCGAAGCTTTTTCAGCTTTGGAGTCTGGGGTCCACTTTACCAGTCTAACTGTTGAATTTGGCTAAACTTCGATATTTTCCGTGAAGCGACTGCCGTTTGACCTCCACAACCTGAAGGCGATATCGAAGCATTCCAGCTAGACCAATTGTTGGACTTTTTTGAGGGCTCCAACAACCCGTAACGACTGCCTTTAGATGTTCGTATGGCAACCGGGACGAACGGCTTAACGTGCTTTCCGAGGCACGACTTTTAAAGATTGTTTAAAACTAAATTATAATATAAATTGTTGTCTGCTAAAAGTTTTTACAGTGTCAGGAAGTTCATAGAGAATGAAATAGTATGATTAAATGAATTATTTATGTATTGGTTGCGTGTAAAGTTTGCACGCTTCTAAGCAAAACATGTATGTTTTACCATGTAAGTTCCACCTTTTTATACCATGTTTTATGCAAATAAATGATAATATTATTTTTTCCTTTACTAAACGACATTTACATATTAATTATATTTTAAATATTATCAGCCCACCGCTATTCGGAACAGGGTCCAAGTCACCTAGTTACCACTAGGCTAGCTAAGCTAAAGTAAAAGCTAGCTAGTGGTCAGAGTTCCAGAAAGAGGAGGACAATGCGAGCCGTGTCCAGAAGTATCGCTTTCTGAATCAATAGCCTAAAGCCTTGATCCAGTAGCCTAACGAGAGCTTCCTGTGGTTTGTCGAGGCTCTTGGCTATTCCAGGGGCGGGGGACATGGGGAAGTCCCCGCCCCCTATCGATGGACTCAGACGGACGCCCGCGCGAGTGTCGGCGCGCGCCTCTGAGGCGATGCACGGGGTAGTTTAACACTCCACTACCCCGTGCAGGAGACGAGGCCCGGACAGACCGGGCCAGCACGAGTGTGGGGCCGTGGAAGAATTTAGACTCCCGCGGCTCCACGCGCGCTCGTGATAGAAGAGACACCGGGGTGGTTTTAGTCAGTAAAAGTCTGACAGACCCCGTCGCCCACCTCAGGGCAGCGGACATCCTATGAGGATTTCCACCCCGAAAAAAAAAGGCTCTTGGCTATTACGCCATTAGCTGTCACGACTATCGGTACAATGGTTGGTAAATCCACATCCCACACGTCGACAATCTCGAGAGCCATCTTGCCTCGGGACTTGATTGGTTTATCTTTCTAGGCTTTCACGAGGTTTTCGTCATGTGGGATGGTTATGTCAACAATCATTACACGCCGCTCTGATCGAGCCACCAGCACTATATCAGGCTTATTGGCAATAATAGTCCTGTCAGTGATGACGGATCGATCCTCCGATTCTACAAGTTAGTATTTAAGAACAATTTGTTGAAGAATTATCCTGGATACAAGGTTGTGCCTAAGCAAATACTCTCCGTTAGCCAGGCGAGAACACCCGGAGATAACATGCCAGATTGATTCCCAGACAGATGTCAACTGTGCCGTCTTTCATAATAAATCTCCCTTAATTGTTCGTCCTCATAACTTCTTCCATTATTGCACAGACAAAACCTTCAGTTTCCCCAAATAGGTCACGGAAACGCAGCCAGACTACGGACGCTAGTAAATCTAAATCGGGCCCGTGGAGGGCTCGGAAAATATTATGTTTACTTACGCTAGGGATTTATATAGTCGACAGCTTATTCTAATCTCGCTCCATTTAAGATTTTTACGAAATAGATCGGCAGTTCTAGTCATCGTTTTGGGAGCATTAGATATAAAATAATTTATACAAAATAAAGCATCTTGACAGCGCGGGATCTATCGCCGCGAAGTTAAAATATTTGCACTGGTTTGGTTGTGCCTTGGAAAGCACGTTAAGCCGTTGGTCCGCGTTGCCATACGAACATCATCTAATGGCAGTCGTTTCGGACTGTTGGAGCCTTTAAAAGTCCAACAATTGGTCTAATTGCAATGCTTCGAAATCGCCTTCGGGTTGTGGAGGTCAGTCGGCAGTCGCTTCACGGAAAATATCGAAGTTTACCCAAAATCAGCAGACTGGTAACGCGGACCCCAGACTCCAAAGCTAAAAAAGCTTCGGGTACTACTGGAATTAACGCTGAGATAAAGAAGATGATGACACAAAGTAATGTGTCTAACACGGTTTGGACGATTTACAAAGATGTGACCCTTAGCACTGCTCTACCAATGAAATCGCTGAAATCAACAACTTCAAACGGATTGCAGATCTTATTTCCAACAAAAGGTCTTGCTTTTATCTGCAATAAAATCTGCAATCTGTTAACTAATCCGTTGCTGACTATTACCCATTTTTCATCCCTTATAAGGGTTGGCTTATGTTTTCCCCTGAATCTCTTGCTTTGATTAATTTTACTCTGAAAACCAACAAAAAAACGATAAGGTTCTTATCATACCTCATTAATTTAGTTGAATAAATAAATAAATATAAATGGGGCGGCCTCTGGCTAAATAATAACAGCCAAACAGGTCGATCGATCCGGTTAAGCAACGCTTGCCGCGGTGGATTTGTGGATGGGTGACCATCTTTAAATACAGAGACCCTTCCGAGCCTTGGAAAGCACGTTAAGCCGGTATTCCCGGCTGTCAATCGTAGATCTTTAAAGTGACAGTCATTACGATCAGTCAGAAGTCTGACTACCAGTCTTACCAAGGATCATATCGTATTAGACAGTAACTGAGTTTTGGGAATCAGATAGGCAGTCGCTCTCTGTATAATAGTGGTTTTCAGTTGAATCAGGTCAGACTGGAATCTGACCCCAACATAGTTAGGACAATAGAATAGATTTTTTTTTTCTGACGGGTGTCTAAGGTAATTATCCTATTTCAGCTCTACAGCACTTTGTTTAAGCCTAAAACCCCCTCTTATCTTAAAGAATGTTTCAAGTTCCTTCATGATCATACACTAATAATAGATATCTGAGGTCATCGCAAAACCTGATACTAGACATGCCGATGCATTCCACTAGTTTTTACGATAAATCCTTTACTGTACAAACAGTTCGCCTGTGGTATGACTTGCCAGTGTCCAGGAGAAGTGCTAAAACTCTGTCCATTTTTAAAACCATGATAAATAAGCATTTCCTCTCTCTATAAACATATTATTATATATTGTTTGGTCTTGTATGATGTTTATTAATTAGATGTATATTATTAGACTAGTATGACACACTTAACGTACATATTTATTATATAATCTATGTAAATAGTACACTGTAGACTACCTACACTATTTCTCTCTCCTTCCCCTTAGTATTCCATCCAAAGGTTATCCATAAAAGATCGCTCTTAGCGATAAGACCGCCCATTGTGTCACCCTTTGTAATATCTTTATATTTATGTTCTGTAATCTATATGGTATACATAATAAAGAGTATTCTATTCTATTCTAACAATTTTACATCAATTCTAGGATTAGTAGATTACTGACAGAAATATAAAAATGTACCCTAAGTGTGGAGTTGCATCTACCTCCACAACATCAAGGAATTCCAAGGATCCGCGAACACACTAAGAAAAGGCTGACCAGATGAAATAAATTAAAACCAATTCTAAAAGTCGATAATTAAAGCAAATGCAAAACTGTTTTGAAAAATTAATTAGGCTTCATTGAAGTCAGGCGGCGGGTTTCAATATATAAGTATTAAACTGCGTACACGAATTTCAACTCTGTGCTACAAAAAAGAAGGTTGATTATGTCTTGAATCTTTCTCTTAGATTTACCCAGAGCTCGAAGGATTTAGAAATCTCGACAAGCGATATGAAACTTTGAATCTGGCCGGCTAAAGCATTTTTCAGATTGGATAAAATTTGAATATAAAATAGATGTGCTTTAGATATTAAATGAAAACAACGATCTTTGTTTTTTTTTAATAAAGTGTTTGTGGGACACAATTATGCTGCGAAAAGAAAGACATTTTGACTTTTTATTGGATTTAAAAAAAGATTCTCTCATCTTTTATTATCTTTGCGATAGCGAAAATATCTTTTATCAAAGATTGGAAGACGACTTGACTGTTCTTTAATAATATCTTGAATATTAAGACCTCTGTTTTCATCTAGATTTCAGAATATTAGCAGATTTTTTATTGAAGGGGATTGAAGACATATGAAGCTGGCGGACATGTGATTATTTCAGCCATTTTGAAAAATATTATTTCAAAAAGTTGATTACTTGAAGCTTTCAGGTTGTTGCCTAAAAGTTTTTAATACATAAATGCAATAAGATATAAGCTAATTGAGAAAATCGAAATCGATTTTATTAAATTTTTGGTTGCATACCTAGACAGATTTTTGCTTCTTAGTGTCAGCAATTCGATGTTATTTTAGTACATCGAATTTCCATATACTCTCGCTCTGGACCATAGCCTGGACCAGGCCCGGACACGAGAGATCGCCGCCGAAAGTCACCACGAAGACACGGCGATGCTTCGTCCAACTTGACGAAGACTTCTACCACGTCCTCAGGGCGATCACCACAGTGATGACACCCTGGCATTTCCTCCCGCCTTATCCGGAATAGGAACCTCTTGAAACAAATGCTTACCATTAAGCGAGATCGCGGTCATTTAATAATAATAAAAAACATGACAAAATAGAATACAATATTTATTATGTACACCATATAGATTACAGAACATAAATATAAAGATTTTACAAAGGGTGACACAATGGGCGGTCTTATCGCTAAGAGCGATCTAGTACAGACAACCTTTGGATGGAATACTAAATGGAATGAGAGAGAATTAATGTAGGTAGTCTACAGTGTACTATTTACATAGATTATACAATAAATATATACGTAAAGTATATCATAATAGTTTAAATAAATATATATCTAATCAATAAACATCATACACGAGCAAATAAATTATGATGATATGTTGACAAAACAACATTTTCAATGTTTGTTTTTAGAATGATACTAAAGAATCTCGAATTAAAATTATATTTGCGCAAATTCAAGCTGTTATCTCTCACCAAAACACTAAATATGAAAGCTTACTAGGCCAAAATGTCAAGCGATACATTACATATTGCCTTAGCTTGTGGAGACAGATGCTGTGCCACAAATCCGGGCAGAGACGGGAACTGACGGGGTAGTCTACTGAATAAACCGCCCATTCAAATAACATTGTTGGCAAATATTACATACATACGATACATCAAGGTTTCTCTTCAAGGGGGTAAACAGAAATTAAAGAACAAATGATGATGAAGATGATAAATTTTGGCAGCCCCCAAGTTTAGCGGTAGCGAACGCGGCCGCAAATATTTCGGCCATACGGCCATTTTACGGAATAGATAGTTCTAGTCATCGTTTTAGGAACATTAGATATAAAATAATTTATATAAAGTAAAGCGTCTTGACAGCCTCCGTGGCGTAGTGGTAGCGAACGCGGCCGCTTCGCAAGGAGGCGCGGCATCTATCGCCGCGAAGTTGAAATATTTGCACTGGTATGGTCGTGCCTCGGAAAGCACGTTAAGCCGTTGGTCCCGGTTGCCTTACGAACATCTAATGGCAGTCGTTACAGGTTGTTGGAGCCCTCAAAAGTCCAACAATTGGTCTAACTGCAATGCTTCGATATCGCCTTTGGATTGTGGAGGTCACACGGCAGTCGCTTCACGGAAAATATCGAAGTTTAGCCAAAATCAGCAGTTAGACTGGCAAAGCTGAAAAACTTAGGATGCGACTGGAATTAACGCTGAGATGATGATGATAATGAAGATGATAAGTTTAAATATCAGCATCTGCCTATATTATGTTCGGGTCAGCTTCCAGTCTAACGGAATACCAGTATTTTACATAGAGCGACTGCCTATCTGGCTTCCACAACCCAGTTGCTGGGTAATAAGATATTCCTTGGTACCTACCAGCCCAGTCAGAATTTCGGACTTCTGACTTCCAGTAATGACTGTCAAGGATCTACGAATGACCGCTAGCACCAACTGCTTAACATGCTCTCTGAAAGTCAGAATGGTCTCAGCATATGAAGAACCCATCCACAGACCATCCGCGGCAAGAGTACATTTTAATTCATGATGAAGAAGGGGACTTGACCGCAATCCCGCCTGATAGTAAGCAGTGATGCAATTGTTGATGGTAAAGCGTGCTAGTTTCTTAAGAGACTATTCTTCTAGCCTTGAACACACTTAAATTGTAGCCCGACGGAAACCGCCCTCGATGTACGCGGCATAAAAGAAGAAGCGAAACGCTTCGTCTGGATCGCAGTGGTGTCAACAACGTAAGGGTAGAAACTCACCAAAGAAACCGTGGCCCTGGCCGTCGCACAGGCAAGTGAAGAAACACGGGTGGGTTTTAGTCAGTAAAAGTCTGAGACGCCCTTCAGCGCCGCCCAGAGCGGGAGAAGTCATTTGATAATTTCCCATCCCAACAAAAACAAATGGTAGAATCTCGCCGTAATAACGGGTCGTCCGATGGTGGAACGGAGAATGGGGAATTAAATCATGCAATTCCCTCGCACACTCTCCAAAATGCATCCTATAGAAAACCGACAGGCTGGCTACTTTTCGCCTGTTCTTCGTTTATTCAATTTAATTAATACGATATGATAAAAATATGAACCTTATGAGGGTGGACTGTAATCTACCGCGGGGAGGCAACTGTGGGAGATTCATCTACCATACGTTACAGTTGTCGCAGTAGGTATTCTCAAAGATCGCTTCTTAACTGTCGCTTGTTCTCGTATATCTAGTCGAATGCAGACTGACTGCCCGCGAGCGAGAACATCTCTGCGTCCCCGAGATGGGGGCGCGAGGAGACGGGTTTGGGGCTCCTTTGTGGCCCTATGCCCGTGGCGTCGGTCTCTTGGTCTCCAAAAATGGAGACCCGTCGTCGGAGTGCACCCAGAGGGTGCTATCTTCGCACACCTAGTTGTCCGCCGCAGGGGTGTGCCTTCCCTCCGGCGGTCGTCGGTGTGCTTTGTGGTGTGTGACTGTAGGAGCGCCCGAAGTGCTTCTCGACGCCCGGGCGATCAGTCCCCTGCCGAGTGGGATCTCTAGTGGCCCAGAGAAGGCCCAGCAAGGGTCGGTCAGCGACCGAGCGTCGGTTTTGTTTGGCGCTCCGCTACAGTGGGTGCTTACCCCGGCCCCTAACAGCTCAACCAGCTATGTACGGTTGGCTGCGGGGTGCGGGGGGTGGTGGTGAGTGACGAGCGGTATGTGTGTGGTGTGTGTTCTCCGCTCGCGTGGAATTCTGTGTGTGTGCCTGCATGTCAAGTAATGCATGTCTGTATGTCGAACGCAAAGCGCCTATATTAACTTAGTCCGCAATGCGCACGACGGTGTCGTGTTGCGAATGTGCAGTCAATATTTTGTCTGAGTAGGTCGCGTGTGAAAGTGTAAGGGACCTACCCGGGCGTCAAATCCGGTATTTATGCGACGTCTGCGATGAGGTCGCGCGGGAATCTCTTGTGATCGGGAGGCCTCGCGTGCCAGGGCGCAATATCCTTGATGTGGTGGAGCTCGGAGGTGCTGGCACGCGAGAACATCCCCCTCGCCAGGCGGATTGCAAAGTCGTCGATGCTCTCGACACGCAGGTCCCTGTGAATTACAGAATTCCTCACGTACCGAGGCGCCTTTACTATTTGACGCAGCGTGATGTTCTGCTGCGCCCGGAGCTTCTTCCTGTGTGACTCGGCCGTGAGGGCGAGCCAAGCCGGTGCAGCGTATGTTAGTTGCGGGCGCACGTAGGTCTTATATATCCCCAGCTTGACTCGCGTGGAGAGGCGTGACGAGAACACCGGACGTAGAAGGTTCCTTGTTACCTTGACCCGCGCGACGGCGTTGCAGACGTGCGGGCCCATGGTGAGCCGACTGTCGAGTGTGACCCCCAAGTACTTGGCGGTCCTGGTCCACCCGACCTCGGTCCCCATGAGCTGAAGGCTCGGTGGATGAAGGCCGCTTCGTGCCGTGACTATAATAGCCTGCGTCTTACCTGCGTTAACCGACAGTCTCCACTTGCTGAGCCAGTCGGGGAGGTCGTCTAGCGCGCGCTGCATCTTGATGGCCGCGTGGTCGGCCGACAGCGACGTGGTGATATACGCGGCGTCATCGGCGTACAGCGCGAGCGTCGCAGTGTGCGTGGCGGGAATGTCGTCGGTGTATAACGAGTATAACGCAGGTGAGACGCAGCTCCCCTGTGGCACGCCCGCTCTGACGGGACGTGCGCTGGACGACACGTTCTCCACCGAAACCTTGATAGTCCTGTCCTGTAGGAAGGAGGAGACCACCTGTATCAAGCGACGGGGCGTGGTGGTCATGGTCAGTTTGTAGATAAGGCCGGCGTGCCGGACCCGGTCGAATGCCTTTTCCATGTCGAGGAATACTGCTGCGGCGTACTCTCTCTTGTTCACGGCCGCCGTGAGTAAGTGCAGTACCCTCGACAGCTGGAGCGTCGTGCTGTGTTCGGCCCTGAAGCCAAACTGTTCTTGGCGCGGCGTGATGTGCGGCAGCAGGTGGTGCAGCAGGAGCGCCTCAAACACCTTGGAGGTGGTGGGAAGGAGCGTGATGGGCCGGTAGCTTTCCGGCTTCAGGACGTTCTTCCCGGGCTTGGGCAACATAATCACCTTCCCCTGCTTCCAGCAGGTGGGGAAGGTGCCGGTGCGGAGTATGCCGTTATATAGGCGTGCTATCGCTGCCACTGTTTTCGGTGGCAGGTGTCTGAGGGCGGTGTTTGTTATGCCGTCCGCACCGGGTGCCTTTCTTGGCTTGGTGCGCCTTATTGCCCCCAGTACTTGGCCCGGGGAGAAAAAGATTGGGTCTTCCTCTGGAGCTACCGGCGTCTTGAAGTACTCTCCAAGGTGTTGCTCCACTGCTGCGACATGGTCCAGGGCGTCAGTCTGGTTGGAGACTGAGCCGGCGACTTTGATGCCGCCCGCCAACATGCCTAAAAAGGCTAGGCCGGCGGCAAAAAAGAAGCCGAAGGGTCCGAGCGGGCGCGGAGGGGCAGAAGCCCCTGCCCCTGAGCAGAAACGGGCCCAGGAGCAGATCGCCGGAGGCTCCGCTCAGGTGCAGCCTCTGGTGCTGGAGGGGCGGGAGACGTGGGCGACAGTGGTCCGTAAGAAGAAGAAGGCCACTACTGCCACGGCTCCCGCTCCGGCGCAGAAGCCTAAGGGGCCCAAATCGGCGGCCCCGAAAAAGGCAGCCAAGAGGGCACCTAGGGCGCCGAAGAGGCCCGCCGTACTGATGGCCCTCAAGCCCGCGGCCGTGAAGGAGGGCGCCACGTACGTGGACGTCCTCCGGAAGGCGCGGGCGGCCATCAGCCTCGCGGAGATCGGGGTTGGGCCGGGTAAGGCGAGGAGGTCCATGACGGGAGCTTGGCTTATCGAGCTCCCAAAAGAGACCTCCCCCTCCCAGGCCGACGCCTTGGCCAAGAAATTGGCTGAGGTGGTCGGGGAGGTGGCCGACATTACCCGGCCCACGAAAATTGCCGAGATCCGCGTGGCGGGCCTCGATGAGTCCCTCACTCAGGAGGAGGTGAGGGGGGCCCTGGCGGAGGCGGTCAAGTGCCCGCCCGACAAACTTCGGGTGGGCACTATAGCCCTGGGGGCGCGGGGCACGGGCTCGGTCCGGGTCTCGTGCCCCATAGAGGCCGCGAAGGGGCTGGCGGAGCGGGGCAAGGTGGTGGTGGGCTGGAGTGTGGCCACCATCCACCTTTTGGAGCAGCGCCCCATGCGCTGCCGCAGGTGCCTAGCGAGGGGGCACACTGCGGCGCTCTGCCCCCCCTCTGCCAAGGACCGGAGCCGGCTTTGCTTCCGGTGCGGCAAGGAGGGCCACATGGCTGCGGCCTGTAAGGCCCCTGTTAAATGCGCGCTATGCGCAGACAGGGGCCTGCCCAGCGGCCACAGAATGGCCGGCGCCGCATGCGGAGCCCCTCCGGTCCGAGGCCGCCCTGTAGTGGGACCGCCAGCGGGACCACCAGCGGCCGGCTCTGCGACCACCGCAACGGAAGGGACGCCGATGGACACTGCTAATGCCCAGTAGGTCCAACGGTGCCATTCTACAGGTTAATGTCAACCACTCCGCCACGTCACAGGACCTCTTGTGTCAGGACATGGCGGAGTGGGGAGCAGACCTGGCGGTGGTGGCAGAGCCATACTTTGTTCCGAACTCGGTCAATTGGTTAGGGTCGTCGGACGGCCTGGCTGCGATCACGCGACCCGCCGCGAGCACCGGCCCCCCTCTCGTTCTTAGGGAGAGGGGTCCGGGGTTCGTCGCGGTTCAGTGGGGGGGAGTGGTGGTCATTTCGACCTACTTCTCCCCCAATCGCAGCCGGGCCGAATTCGAGCGCCTCCTGGCGGCCGTCGAGGGGACGGTCAGGAGGGCGGCTCCACGCCCCGTGTTGGTGGCGGGAGACTTCAACGCCAAGCATGGCGCGTGGGGGTCTCCCGTCACGAACGTCTTCGGTGAGGACCTGGTGGAGTGGGCCCACTGCTTGGGTCTCCAGGTCCTCAACCGGGGCAACACCCCGACGTGTGTGAGGTGGCAGGGTGAATCAATAGTGGATGTCACCCTGGCCACCTCGACCCTAGCCGACCGAGTTCGGAACTGGCGGGTAGAGACGGCGGTGGAGATCTCGGACCATAGGTACGTCCGCTTCGAGATCTCCACTGCGGGGCCTGCGGCCCCGCTCCACCTGGGCCCAGCGGCAGGCGCCTCCTCGTTCCCGAGGTGGGCGCTTGCACATCTCCGGAGGGACGTTGCCGAGGAGGTGGCGACGTTCCGAGCGTGGGCCGAACCACCGGCCCACCTCATTGGAGACGCGGACGGCATGGCGGACCTACTCGCTGAGGACCTGGAAGTGGTCTGCAGCGCCGCCATGCCGAGGGCCCAGGGACCCCGCCGAAAAAAGCAGACATACTGGTGGACGCAGGAACTCGCTCACCTGCGTGCCGCCAGTATGGCCGCACGGCGCGCCTACCAGAGGTGCTGGAGGCGCGCCGTAAGGGCGCCCGGCGAAGAGGACGGTCTTCGCCGGGCATACAGGGAGGCTCATCGAGCCCTGCGTACCGCCATATGCAGGGCAAAGGTCGCTGCCGCTGAGGAGTTCCTCGCACTCCTCGACAGCGACCCCTGGGGAAGGCCCTACAGGGTGGTGAGGGGGAAGCTGCAGGGAGCGGCACCCCCCACATCCTGTATGGAGCCGGGCCTATTGAGAAGGGTCCTGGAAACTCTGTTTCCGAACCCGGGACCCTTCACGCCCCCCAGGATGCCCGCCTCCAGTTCATCCACTCTGGAGGTGTGGACCGATGGGCCTCCCGTATCCGACGGTGAGTTGGACTCCGTCAGGGAGAGGCTCCGAGCCAAAAACAAGGCTCCGGGCCCGGACGGCGTCCCTGCGAAGGTGATGGCAATTGCCATAGAGCCCCTGGGGGACCGGTTCCGCGCGGTTATGGACACATGCATCGCGACGGGCCGCTTCCCCAGGAGGTGGAGGGTGGGCAGGCTCTGCCTCCTTCGCAAGGACGGACGTCCTGCCGACTCACCGTCGGGTTATAGGCCGGTCGTGCTCCTGGATGAGAGCGGAAAATGCTTTGAGAGAATCATCGCCTCTCGCATCCAGGAGCACCTGGAAAGCCGTGGGCCGCAGTTGGCGGACTGCCAGTACGGCTTTCGGACCGGCCGGTCCACGATGGACGCGGTGGCTCGCCTCAAGAGGTGGACTGAGGCGGCCACAGCGAGGGGTGAGGGTGTAGTCGCGGTGTCGTTAGACATCGCGAACGCGTTCAACACCCTCCCCCACGAATGCATAGAGGCGGCACTGAAGTACCATGAAGTGCCCCTCTACCTCTGCGCCCTCGTGCGGGACTACCTCCGTGAGAGGAGGGTGCTGTACGAGGACGCAGAGGGTCGCGTCCAGTCGTGGGCCGTATCAGTAGGAGTACCCCAGGGATCGGTGCTTGGTCCCCTGCTCTGGAACCTGGGGTACAACTGGGTTCTGCGTGGCGCGCTCTTGCCGCGTATGGACGTCGTCTGCTTTGCGGACGACACCCTAGTCGCGGCCAGGGCGCGTGACTGGGAGGAGGCGGTTCACCTTGCGTCGGTCGGCACCTCATTGGTCGTCCGGCGCATCCGCCTCCTGGGGCTGGAAGTGGCTCTCGAGAAGACGAGGGCCATGACCTTCCACGCCCCACGACGCAGAACCCCACCGGGTCTCCGTATCCGAGTGGAGGGGGTCCGGGTTCCCGTCGAGGTGCATATAAAGTACCTCGGCCTGATCCTGGATCCCCGCTGGAGTTTCGAGGAGCACTTTAGGCTCCTCGCACCGCGGCTGTGCTCATTCGCAGCCGCACTCGGACGGCTCCTCCCCAATCTTGGGGGGCCGAATTCGGCGTGCCGTCGGCTGTACCAGGGAGTGGTACGGTCGATGGCGCTCTACGGAGCCCCGGTGTGGGCGGAGCGCCTTTCCCGGGCAACAGTGGCCCTGCTGCGGAGGCCGCAGAGGGTCATCGCGACACGGACCGTGCGGGCATACCGCACGGTAAGTCATGGGGCGGCCTGCGTGCTCGCGGGCACGCCCCCGTGGGAGGTCGATGCCCTGGTTCTGTCCCAGGTGCATCGACACCGTGTCGCGGCCCGGGAACGGGGGGAACGACCCGCCTTCGAGGAAGTAAGGCGGGTCAGATTAGCGGCTCAGGGGGAGGCCCTGAGCCGGTGGAGGGAGGCGCTCCGCTCCCCAGCTGCCGGCCACCGGACGATTGGAGCGATTCGTCCGGTGTTGGAGGGATGGGTTGGGCGCCGGCATGGCAGCCTTACCTTCCGCCTAGTGCAGGTACTGACCGGACATGGGTGCTTCGGTCACTACCTGCACCGAGTCGCCCGTCGGGAGGAGTCACCGCGGTGTCATCACTGCGACTCCCCCGACGACACGGCCGAGCACACCCTAGTGGAGTGCCCGGCCTGGCGGAACGAGCGCCGCGATGTCGTTGCGGCGCTCGGAGGCGGACGCCTCTCACTGGCAACCATGGTACGAGCCATGGTTGAAAGTGAGACGGCATGGGAGGCTGCCGCCTCCTTCTGCGAGACCGTCCTCTTGCAGAAGGAGGCTGCGGAGAGGGAGCGGGAAGAGGACGTACTTGCCGCTCCCCTCCGGCGTAGACGGGTGGGGCGAAGAAGGCGGGGGACGAACCCCCGTCTCCTTTAGCCCCAGGGTGTGACCAGCGCGTGCGGGTAGCTCCCGCACGTGCATTGCACAACGGTCACCACGTCTGGGGATTATTCCGTTACCGGGTAATCCCCCTTTGGCGCGGAAACCGGCCCTACAGGGGAGGGCCGGCAAGCCCTGAGGGTGTCACGGAGTACTTGGCCTTCGGGTCGGCCCCGTGACACTCTCAACACAGGGCCCGACGGTAACCGGGTGGTTTTAGTGGGTATTCCCGGCTACGGCCGGGCGAGTCCCACACACGCTCGTCGCCTAGCTAGCGACGGGTATGGTGCGTAAAGGCATTTCCACTCGAGAAAAAAAAAAAAAAAAAAAAAAAAAAAAAAAAAAAAAAAAAAAAAAAAAAAAAAAAGGGCGTCAGTCTGGTTGGGCGTGAATTGACGCTCCAGGTGTTCGGCGAATATTTCGGCCCGGTCGGCCGCCGTGTAGCGCAACGCCCCGTCGCTGTTGCGCAGCGGGCGCACCGGGGCTGGGGTATTCTTGAGGCGTCGGCATAGCCGGTGTACCGACGCCCAGTCGCTATCAGCCGAGTCTATGATGTTCTCCCAGCTCTCCGTTGCGCGCGCGTGTAGCTCGGCCTTCACCTTGTCCGTGGCACGGTTGAGCTGGTTCTTAATGGTGGGGCATCTTGTCTGTTGCCACCGCTTGCGCAGACGCCTCTTGACGGCGATCAGGTCTGCGATGTATGCGGGGAGCTTATGGTAGCGCCCCTGTGTCGCGGTGGTGGTGCATGTCGCCGCTTCCAAGGCGCTCTGGATGCAAGCGGTGAGCCCCTCTGCCAACGCGTCCACGTCCGTGGCGCTGGTGATGGGCCGAGTGGGTGTGGTGGCCTCCATGACCTTCCGGAATTTTTCCGTGTGTCGACGTGGCGCCGGATGGGCAACTCTGGTGGCGTGGTCTGTTAGGCGGACGAGCACCGGCTGGTGGTCCGATCGCAGCTCGTCGTCCAGTACCTCCTGCGCGATCTGACAGGTGAGGCCTTTGTGCACGACGATGTCCAGTACGTCGGGTGTATGTGCACTGTTGTCCGGGTAGTGTGTCGGCGTCTCCGGTCCAGACACGTCGTACCCGTTGGCCTCTGCGTCGCTGAAGAGCCGTCTGCCCCCCGTGTTGATGGTGCCGCTATTCCATGCCGGATGCTTACAGTTTAAGTCGCCGGCGATGATGATGGGATGCGGCGATGCTAGCAACGTGTGTATGTCGCTAGTGTTGAGCTGCTTGTGTGGTTGTTTGTAAGCTGCGTACATACACACGTGCCTGCCGGCGACATGCAGCTGCACACCCAGCGCAGACATACTGCTGAGTGTGGGGGGGCGGTAGTTCCTGGTGGACGACTCTTCGCTTCACCAGCACCACCAGACCTTGAGAATGGCACCTGTTGGTGTTATTGGGTTGCCCATCCTTCTTATAGACGTGGTATCCTGGGAACTTGACCATGTCTGCTGGTCCCAGGAATGTCTCGCTGATGAGCGCCACGTCGATGTCCTGCTCCTGTAGGAGAGGACGGAGGAGCACGACCTTCTCCCTGAGGCCGCGGGCATTCCAGTGAAGTATTCTCACCGGCTTAACCATTCCTGTGTAACATGATAAGTTCCGTAATGCCAGTGAGAATAACTGGCATCGGGTCCTGTCCTCTACTAAGAGCCACCAGTATCTCCTGTAGGACCCGTAGGACTGACTGCCCGCTGGCGTCACGAGGCTTTATATAGGGCAGCTGATCGAACATTCCAGATTCGTCTAGACGTAATAATAATATCGCATACTTTCGAGAACGTTCGGTAGGTACCTACGGACATTCACCGGAGTCGAGTTTCTGGAAATTTCAATGTCGACACTTTGATGACAAAATTGTTTGAACCTGTACCATTCGATAGGCCACCTTAGGTTTAGCAATGCGTTTTTATATTGTGCCTCGGTAATACCTAGGACTCGAGATATAGTGCTTAAAAGTTATGTACTGCATGTCACGCAATATTGAACCTTATGCCCTAGACATAAGTAAGTGCATTCGTAACAATATAATAAAACTGGGTAAATTAATACAGGTAATCTTATACAAATAGATAAGGGTACAATGGTCACTTTTAACAAACCTTTCATGAAAATATGAAGACAATGCTCTCCGAAATTATAACTCCAACCATCCATTTCCCAAAAGATCTGCAAAACCATAAAGTGTTCAGATCCTAAGCAAGCCCACGTTTTGGCTATAACCCTTTTGTACCAGCCCTGGTGTCCCTTTGGCAATAATAGCCAAAATAAAGGCTATTAGATGGACCTTTGGCCGTTTATAGCCGTTTTATTTGTTTGTGATTGGCTGTCGGTTCCTATTGGGGACTATTTGAAGATTTTATGTGTTGTATGAGCTTTGTTCTGAATCTGGTAGATGTTGGTACCGATTTTCTTGTTTAAAAACTAAACTAATTTAAAATTAACCGCATCTTTTTCTTTCTGTTGTTGGTGTGTTGTTGTTGGGTTTAACATTGCACCACCTCGTTCAACTGCCATCTTCCTTCCTATTCGCTCAGTTTTTTAAGTGAATAGGTTTAACAAACTAGCGCGCTTTAGCATCGACGATTGCATCACTGCTTACCATCAGGCGGGATTGCAGTGAAGCGCTAGTTTATAATTATTTTAAAAAAATGAAGAAAGTCATAGAATTACATTACTACATACATTTAAGTTGAATCCTGTCAAATTAAGATATTAATAGACAGTTGAGACGCGATTATAAATAACTAGCTGAGCCACACGGTTGCACCCGCGTTTTTGAAGTGAAACTTCTTTACGCACGCTTGACTTGGGGAGTAAGCTGGCGAACACGTGTCGTAAGCGTTACGAAAAGTGATCGGGCAAGGCGAACGGAAGTTAAGTGGGGGATATAAGCACAGAGGCGCCCGTGGCGCTAGCTTGGTACTACAAGGTCTACAACGAGTTTTTTTTTTTTTCAATAAAAATAGAAGATCTGTGCAAAAATATTAATTTGCCATGAAACCATGAAATAAATTTAAATATTTATAGAAAATTAATATATGTATATATGTATACATCTATATATTGTACACACATATATATATATATATATATATATATACATACAGATGGAGCGAAAGAAGTTTCACTTCAGTCGTGTGGTCATAAGCACACTCGTATTTTTTTTTATATGCCCCGGCCCTATTGGTTACAACGTGATGTTATATAGCCTAAAGCCTTCCTGAATTAATGGGCTACCCAACGCAAAAAGAATTTTTCACATCGTACCAGTAGTTCCTGAGATTAGCGCGTTCAAACAAACAAACTTTTCAGCTTTATATTGTACTGGCTGCGCCATACGGTTACACCCGCGTTTTTTTTTATATGCCTGCTCCTATTAGTCGCAACGTGATGTTATATAGCCTAAAGCCTTCCTGGATTAATGCGCTATTCAACCCAAAAAAAATGTTCAAATCGGACCGTTTTCCATCATGACCTGGCCGTGGATCGAAGCTGGGGCTTCCACGTCGCAGGCAAGCGTGTTGACCGCCATTTGTTAGTATGAATTTTGTTTGTACATACAGTATGTTAAGAAAACCCTGTCTGACCCATAAGGATAATAAAGGTTAGGTAAACATATGACCAAATCTAATATATAAAATTCTCGTGTCACGGTGTTCGAACTTAAACTCCTCCGAAACGGCTCGACCGATTTTGATGAAATGTTTTGTGCTTATCCGGTATCTATGAGAATCGGCCAACATCCATTTTTTTTTTTTAGGAAATTATTTATATGGCAAAACAACGTTTGCCGGTCAGCTAGTCTAATATATAAATTTCTCGTGTCACGGTGTTCGGCTTTAAACTCCTCCGAAACGGCTCGACCGATTTTGATGAAATTTTTTGTGCTTATCCGGTATCTATGAGAATCGGCCAACATCTATTTTTGATCCCCCTAAATGTTAGGGGTAGTCCACCCCTATTTTTTTTAAGCTATTGCATAGCTTCTATCGCGGGCCTTGAGCGCGGGGACCGAATCCAGAAATTCCGTAACGAAAAAACCTCACGCTCCCCCCATCGTCTAACGTCGTTTCAGTTCGGCAGTCTTCGGCACGGTATGTTTGTGTGCGTGCGACTACATCTTTTGAAAACAATTTATAGATTTTCAAAAAGAGCATGCATATTGCAGGGCGCGAACTCAGTTCCACACACTTGCCATGTTACTGATAGTCGCGATGTGCTAAACTTGCGATTAATTTTCTCTCTGAAATAGGTCTTCTATAGAGATATGTCATAGACGTCATCGACGTTGTCATGGCTACCTTAAAAACTTTTCATATAATTAATTATTAAGTACTTTTATTCAAATTAATTTAGTAGTGTTTTTATAAAATAGCTTTTTTTTTAACGGAAAAGCTAAGATGAATGTCACGCTAATTTTTCATTGGACTTTTAAATTATTTATAGTGTTGTTTACTAAATAAAAGCGCGTGATTTTATAGAGTAAAAAGTGCTCACGCGGCCGTTTTTTCAATTGTTGCAAGAATTCAAAAGACTGTCTTTAAATAGTGTTCAGACGATTGCTCAAAGTGTATTAGATTTCATTAGTAATAGAAATGGCATTTCAATAATGACTTTCAACTGCCAAAGTCTAAATAGTCATAAATACGATTTACAAGATTCAGTTACGAGACAAACAAATGTGTTACTTCTTACCGAAACTTGCATGACGCATGATAATCCAATTGAAACACCTAATTTTAATTGTATTGTTCAGTTCAAACGAGATACTGTTTCAAAAGGTGGGGTAGCTATTTACCAAAATAAAAATGATATTACTAATATGATGACTCCGAATATTGAAATAAATATTGCACACGTTAGCGATGTTAATGTTAGGCGCTCAGTTGTTGGAGATATTTGTGCGTGCTTATGCAAACTTAGAAATGGCCTACAAATAGTTATGGTAGCAATTTACATTTCTCCGAATCCAAAATTGGACGAGGTAGAGCATTTTATTCATCGCACTTTACTGGAGTACACTGAAGAAGGCTCGAAAATACTTGGTACAAATGGTAATAAATTTCCACTTATCTTGGCTGGCGATTTCAACATTAACTTCGCTGATAAAAAATCAGAGCGGTTGACAACTTTTCTATCAAAAACATTGAATTTGAAAATGAATAATGATCCACAAGAGTCCACAACAAAATATGGGACCACCATTGACGCGGTATTTTCTAGGTATTTAGAGGATATTAAGTCGCAAACTTATGTTTCTTATTTCAGTTATCATAAACCTATAGTTTCAATGATAAATATTCCTGAATAACCAACAGCTACTGTAAGGTAATAAAACCCACATGTATTGTAAAATAATAAAAATATTTTAAATAATATTAACTTTTTATTTATTTAATAAAAGAAAAATTTGTTTTCTTATCGGTCACCACGCTCAAAAAGTGTAACTTGAATTAATATCAAAGAAAAAGAAATACTGCATAAATAAATAATTATAATTGCATAAATTGATACAAAATGCTATGCAATAGCTTTACCGCGGCAGTCCCCGAGTGCCACACGTCTTTTTTTTTTTTTTATTTTTTAGACAAAATTTTTAATTTCAATTTTTTTATAATACAACATACAAAAATACATACAATCCCCAATTTTCACCCTTCTACGATCAACCCTTATTTTTTAATAGCCATTTTAGTAATTTAATCTATTATTTATATGGCAAAACAACGTTTGCCGGTCAGCTAGTATAATATAAAATTTTACGTAATCATCATAGTACCAATACAAATGAATTTTGAAATAATATTTTTTTCCCGCGAATTAATTCCAACTTCCCCGAAATTTGGTAATTTTAAAAAAGTGACAACACCGGTATTATTATGAGCGATGCGACCATGTGCCGCGTGCCCTGCTGCCCGCCACCCGCGGAAGGGTGTTTAACGCACATTTATTAAGTTACCTCTTTTTGCAAAATAATATTAATTTTTTAGGGGTATTTTTTTTTCAAGTTTAGCCCGGTTTTGCATCCATTAATCAGTTATCGATACCTAACAACACCTTAACGGGTCGGACAGGATTTTCTTAACATACTGTATATAAAAATCATTACCACTTTCTTTGTAATTCTATAACTCCATAACGGACTCAACTATCCAAACCAAAAGTTTAGGCTTTGTTGTGATTAATTAGTAGATGGTTTGTGTGAAGATTGAACAAAATCGGTAGAGCAGTTCTTCATTTATCACATTTTTTGTACCAAATGAATTCAATGAACGGTTATATAAAAATCAATACCACTTTCTTTATAATTTTATAATCCCCCAAAACTGTGTAATGACACCCGATTGGCAGTGAGAAACTTATTGTCAAATTTAATTGGACCTACGATTTTAACTGGTAAATCAAATGAAGAAGTTTGGTTGATACCACGTATCCCTATGATCCCAACTGATGTGTCATTTGAGTTCAAACGATTACAATATCATATGCGTTTATCATTTGCTATGTCCATAAACAAAGCCCAAGGACAAAAATTTCACGTTTGTGGTGTGAATTTGGAGGAATCATGTTTTTCACATGGCCAACTTTATATTGCCTGTTCGAGAGCCGGTAGCCCCAGTGGTTTGTTTATACATGCTAGAAATGGAAAAATAAAGTTTTAGAATTGCTAGCAATTAAAAATATTTTAGGTTTGAATAAATAAGTTTGATGATCCTATAAATTTGTTTTTATTATTTCACTTTATACGTAGCGAAGCACATATCGGGCCGCTAGTTGCTTTATATTAAAGGCGCTCGTGGCTGAATAATAACAGCTGTAAAGAACGACTGATCAAGTTATATGTAACTTCTAAGTATATCTTGGACACCAATGACTGATTACAAGGTGAAGGAAAACATCTTGAGGAAACCTGGACTTCAATTCTAAAATCGCCAACCCGCATTGAGCAAGCGTGGTGATTACGCTCAATCTATCTCTGTATGAGAGGAGACTTGTACCCAGCAGTGGGATGATAAAAAGGATAATGATGGTGATGATCAGGTTAAGCTAAGCTTGCCGCGATACGTCTGTGGATGGAGTCTGTAATGATGGTCACAGTCACCCGACTGTGACCATCATTACAGACTTCCCATCTTAAAATTACTTTTTTTAAATTACTTCGTGCTTCGGAAAACACGTCAAACCGTATTCTTTTTTTTTTTTTTTTTTTATTTACAAATCACACAGATTGAGCTAGCCCCAAAGTAAGTTCGAGACTTGTGTTATGGGATGCTAACTCAACGATACTATATTTTATAATAGATACATATATATAGATAAACATCCAAGACCCAGGCCAATCAGAAAAAGATCATTTTCCATCACGACCTGGCCGGGGATCGAACCCGGGGCCTCCACGTCGCAGGCAGGCGTGTTGACCGCTGTGCCACGGAGACCGACAAAACATTCTACGAGATAGATCTGGAACAATCTAAGCTTGCATAATTATATAAAGCGGTCTGCATTTGACTATCGAAGCGAAATTGTTACAGTTAGAAGGGAAGTAATCGAGAATGTGGAGGCATGAGGAACATGGAGTAAAGCTCCCTCGTCCTCCATAAAAAGAGAGGATCCTCTGACTAGACGGCTGTTGTATCTGGCGGGTACATAATTGAAATCATGAATTACCTAGAATTATAGTAATTAATGTACATGTTCATTTTTTAATTGGTAAGCATTTTAATTTTGCATTGCCTTGTAATTGTCGAAATATGACTTTTTCTATATTAATACTTTGTGTGTACCACCATGAATTTTATCTTTATTTGCAAAATAAAATATCTTTATCTTTTGTCTGTTAAAAACAAAACTCATTCGAATCCCAACAATACATTCTGAATCTAGAATATCTAAAATCTGACTTAAAGACCAATTTGGAAACACGTACACGTCGTAAAATGTAGTCGCGTACCACCAATATAGTTCAAAGCTGCGGATTCAGAACTGCGGAGCGACGAGCGGAGCGATTAAGTGAAATAACGGATTTTTCTTCTTTATTTTGGAAATAACTATTTATGAAGAGCATATATTAGCGGTGATCCCTTTATTCATAAACTAAACTAAATTAAGGCTCATTGCATCTCTTTCTTTCTATTTCGGTAAGAAAAGGACGCAAAATAAAAATTAATTTAGTCCTGTCAGAATACTCCATACACAGTTTAGACGTAATTAAAAATATGGCGTCTAAAAATACGTCAATTTATGTATTCTATGGCCTACAGCTTCCAGGTCAGTTGCTAGTGTATTATGTGAGTTTAAATGTTTTAACGCACCCAGGATACAGAAGTAATTCCTAGTGCGGCCCAATGTTTTTAAAAGAAAAACAAAAGTATGGTGGTAGTTATGGTGGTAACTTCCCCGAAAGAATCCCTTCAAAGGTTCGATTACTTCGCTTGTCAATTATTGCATTTTCGCTTCGACAGTCAAATGCAAACCTACTGACGCGCTGAGTCACACCGCTATATACAATATTATTTTTCATTTATGCGACACCCGAAACACAGTATTTGAAGTAAAAAATCCATGTAAAAAATTTCAAAAAAGTATTATGAAAAACCACAAAGTTATGAGCTTGTTATCCTACTTGATTGTCCCAACAAAAATATGGTCAACGCGCGGTGGTGGTGTCAGCTTTTGCGCGTACTATGATCTACCGTAAACAGCGCGGCGCGCTCGGTAACCTCACTACATAAATGTATTTGGGAAAAAATTTAACATGGTGTAAGAATTATTGGACTCGATTCAGTTGCTTATTCGGAACAAAGTATAGGTTTCATAACGTTGTGTATGCAAGCTTATCGATTGTTCCAGATCTATCTCGAAGTAATAACAATAATGCTCGATTTCCAGTACATAGTCTATTTCTCGGTGGTAGGCCATAACATCGGCCGCCGGCAAAAGTTACCACCCACAGCCACCACACACCACAAAGCCTTGCCGCCAAGCGATTTGTCGTATTCCGGCATGATGTCTGGTTAAGCCGTGCGGAGGACGGGTCTGAGCAGTTGTGTTGCGAAGTGTGCCAGGTACGATGCGCCTAATGTCGTTGTGTTGGGAGGGTCTTCAGATCAATCTCCCTTTGGCGCAGCATCGTTGGTCGTGTTGTTGGGTTTAACATTGCATTACCTCGCTCAATTGCCGTCTTCCTTCCTATTCGCCCAGTTTTCCTGAGTGAATAGGCTCTTAATAAACTAGCGCGCATTACCATCAACGATCGCATCACTGCTTACCATCAGGCGGGATTGCGGTCGAGCGCTAGTTTATAATTATTAAAAAAAAAACATACTAATGGCTTAACGTGTTTTGCGAGGCACGAAGTAATTTTTCAAATTCAAAGTATCTTATTTATTAAATATAGGTAATATGGTACATGGTATAAAATTTGAGTTATATCAGTATGTTTTGCTTTGCAAGATATACAAATTAATTAGGAACAAAATAAGAGATTACATTTTTAGCGATTGGATATTCCCTATTTTATGCTCATACCATCTAACTGATGAAATACTAAACCCATTGATGGAATACTAAGCCTTTTCGATCAAGAATTTCTTAAGGTGTTATTTAAAATTATTTATGTTAGTCAAACTTTTTAAAGTTTTTGGTAATTTATTAAAATTTTTTGGACCCATACCGAGGTAACTCCCGGTAACAATTTAACCCAGGTAATTCCTCGGTGGTAGGCCATAACATCGGCCGCCGGCAGAAGTTACCACCCACTAGACAAAGTCTTGCCGCCAAGCAATTCATAGTTCCGGCATGATGTCTGGTGAAGCCGTACGTAGGACGGGTCTGAGCAGTTGTGTTGCGATGTGTGCCGGGTGCGATGCGCCAAATGTTGTTGTGTCGGGAGTTTGGTCGTGGAGGGTCTTCACATCAATTTCCCACTGACGCAGCATCGTTGGTCGTGTTTTTGGGTATAATATTGCATCACCTCGCTCAACTGCCGTCTTCCTTCCTATTTATTCAGTTTTTTCAGTGAATATGCTTAACAAAATAGCGCGCTCTACCATCAATGATTGCATCTCTGCTTACTATCAGGTGGGATTGCGGTCAAATACAAGTTTATAATTATAAAAGAAAACTCTTTGAAAAAGTCTTTGTAATTTATACTGTTATTAATTATGTATTTCTCATTGTTTCATGTACTTTCATTCGGAACTACAGAGCACAGCTTGAGTAAGTATTTACCTAATTTTTATTACCTACTTTATTACGTAAGCGCCTCCCGCATCCAGTGGTTTCCCGTGATCTTCACCAGGTCCTCGGTCCACCTTGTTGGGGACCTACCCACGCTGCGTCTTGCAGTGCGTGGCCGTCACTTGAGAACCCGATAGTAAAATATATAAGTAGGACGAAGGAAGCCGCTGGATACGGAAGGTGCAGGATCGATCGTCGTGGAGATCCTTGGGGGAAGCCTATGTCCAGCAGTAGACATCTTTCAGTTGAAAATCGATGATAATGATGATGATGACTACGTAAGCATCCTCAGATATGAGTGTAATATCAAGGGGAATGCCCGTTGAATAGAAAAAAAACATAATGGCATAGAATAGAAAGCTTTTATTTCCGAACTTCTGGCCTAGTAGGTTACGGACACAAATATATGACACAGATGTATGGATGACAGTAGGTCCAGCTACCCTAAACTCTCAAATATTGCCAATCAACTTTGAGCCTTAAAGCTTCATTCATAAAGTTGCAAATATAATAAAGTGAAAATTGCAGTAGCTTGCTGTGCTATCGTCTCTACATATGTACATATGATTAGTACTTAACGTGGAGCTGCATCCACCTCCACAACATCCGCGATCACACTGAGAATACTGTTAGTGCTGCCGCGTCTTATTGTTAACACTACAATATGTAAAGAAAACCCTGTCCGATCCGTGAAGGTATTGTTAGGTATCGATAACTGATTCTACTAATGGATACAAAGCCGGGCTAAACTTAAAAAAAAGATCCCCCTAAAAAAATAAATATTATTTCGCAAAAAGAGGGAACTTTATACAATTGCGGTAAGCAACTCTTTCGCGGGCGGCGGGGGACAGGGCACGCGGCACGTGGTCGCATCGCTATTCGCTCATAATAATACCGATGTTGTCACTTTTTAAAAAATTACCTAATTTCGGGGAAGTTGGAATTAATTCGCGGGAAAAAAAGATTATTTCAGAATTCATTTGTATTGTTGGTACTATGATGATTACGTAAAATTTTATATTATATTTGATCAAGTGTTTACCTAACCTTTATTATCCTTATGGGACGGACAGGGTTTTCTTTACATATTGTATATTGTATACTAGCGACTCGCCCGGCTTCGCACCGGTGCAACACAAATACACAACAGAAATATTCTGAACGTTGTATAAAAAAAACATAGCGGCCCGCCGCTCGCACCGCCCCGGCCGATAGGTACCGCCGCAAACGCTGCGTCCCGCAATTTTTAAAACTGTAATATCTTTGTAAATATTCTATCTCATTGGATTCAGCCTGCATTTGCAAAGTAAGCGGAAAAAATGTAATTATTTACGACATCACATTAAAAACCTCAAGAATAACAGTATATAAACCTTCCTCATATAAAAATAAACCGCATCAAAATGTTGCGGTTTTTTTCTATTAGAATGATTGCGTAGTTTTAAAGATTTAAGCATACATACGGCTATAGGGACAGAGAAAACGACTTTGTTTTGTATTATGTAGGTAGTGATATTGTTTGTTAATAGGTACTAGGCGACACCGGAGTGGTATTGAAATTTCAACCCTAAAATTACCGCAGAGAGCTAAAATTCCTAAGTACTATGTTTATAACAATTAAGGATTGTCTAGTGTTAGCGAAAATGGACAAACCTTTTATAACGAATGGGCTATACAAAAGTTAACAGACAAACAAAAGGACCTGACCCTGGAACAAAATAATCCCTTATTAAATCTTAAACATGACCCCTCAAAGGGCAAAATTTTAAGAGGGGACTCTAGTGCCGAGGAATTTGAAAAATAACTATTTGAGGAATCTATTGCCGTCGCGCTGCCTCCAACCTCTCCCTATAAAGTGCGAAAGGAACAGTTGCAGCTCAGGCTGATTTTACCTACAAAGACGTTAACCAAAAGTGTTGTCATATACCGCTGTTTTATTTTTCAAAACACGAAAAATATCTCAAATGATATTTACATCAAAATTTAGAGGAAAAGTGTGAAAGGGACAGTTGCAGCTTATGCTGATTTTACCTACAAAAACGTTGACCAAAAAACTTTTCATATGCCGCTGTTTTCTGTTTCAAATCACGACAGATCTCAATGATTTTTATATCAAAATTTAGAAGAAAAGTAGGTATATCTTGCTTCTATTATTTTCTTTTTTGTCAAGAACTCATCACAATTGTCTAACAGTCGTCTGAAGATCGCGATAAAAATGGGTTATTTTTGGGAATTTTGAAATATCATATTTCTTTTAAATAAATATATACGGCCAAATCACACAGATTGAGCTAGCCCCAAAGTAAGTTCGAGATTTGTGTTATGGGATACTAACTCAACGATACTATATTTATAATAGATACATATATAGATAAACATCCAAGACCCAGGCCAATCAGGAAAAGATCGTTTTCTATCATGACCTGGCCGGGGATCGAACTCGGCGCCTCCACGTCTCAGACAAGCGTGTTGACTGCTGCGCCACGGAGGACGTTTTATTAATTAAGTTTTCAAAGTTGTAGAAAAAACTTAATTGCTCTAAAAGCGCTATCCAGGAAGAAAACAGCGGAATACGTTTTTATAGGGAAAGTGCCGCTAGAGTCCCCTCTTAACTCCAAAAACTAGTCTACAATAGTCTCCCTGGCTAAAATTACGTAATGGGTTTAATTCATCACATATCCCTAAAAGCTTTTATGTCACCTATGGGACGGTGACATAGAAATTAACTCAGCCATGGCGTGGCAAAAGAGGTTATGAAACTCCTTTATCACTTCTATTTTTAAAGTTATTTTGTAGAGTAGGGTAATTTGTTGTTCTGTTTTTGTGTTACTGGGTTGTTTTACTTAATATGGCTGTATAAATGTAATAATAATTACGTTGAACAATGGGTTTTGATAATAAGTGAGTAAAGTAAAGTCATGGTGGCCTAGTGGTTAAAACACCAGCCTCTCAAGTATGATGGTTCAATTTATTCCAGGTCAGGCAGGTACCAATGTAACTGTTCCAAGTTATATGCACTTTCCATGTATATCTTGGACACCAATGACTGATTACAAGGTGAAGGAAAACATCTTAAGGAAACCTGGGCTTGTTAAAGTCTGAAATCCCCAACCCGCATTGAGCAAGCGTGGTGATTACGCTCAATCCTTCTCTGTGAGAGAGGAAACCTCTGCCCAGCAGTGGGACGATAAAAAAGGTTGATGATGATGATGATGAAAGTGTCTATCTGGCTAGGTTCACAGAGTTATTTCTTGTACATACAGGGTGTATCTGACATCGTAACGCAAACTTCGCAAAAGGGCTAGACCGCATGCCACTAATAAAATTATGATAGTCATTTATGTCGTTAATGAACGGTTATAGAAATAACAATGTTTAAAAAAAGTGTCGGCTCGGCCTTTGAACGTTGCAAGCGTGCCGCCGTGCGGTATTGTAGGTATGATGTTGATCCCTGATGTGAACTCTATTAAATCAGCTGATAAGATAGTTTTTCGAGATTTGTTTTCATTGCGCTTTTTTGTGTAATTAGCGAATTAATTAATTTTTACTTTAAAATGTTATTGGGTTATAAAAGTATAGCAATTATGAACGGTCTAAAGTGAAAAAAACTACATATCTTTTTTTTAAATCATGAAAAAGCCGACGCAAAATTTCCACCACTAGGGGTTCAGAATCATGTACTGTATCCATGGTACTCGTTCGTGCGTCGATGTCAGATACTTCCTTTATATGCGAAACCCAAAACAGTTGTCCAGTATTTTTATGTAAATAATTAATGTAAAAAAATTCAAAAAAAACCATCATGAAACATCACAAAGTTATGAGCTTGTTATCTTACCTAGTTGTCCCAAAAAAAATGTGCTCAACGCACAACTCGCCCGACCCGCTAGGCTGTGCAGCGGCGCGGTGTAGTCTATTGTTTCTTGATAATAATTTCTGTTTGTATCGTAATTAACTAGTGATAACTATTTCCATCACACTTGCAGGGTTTAGACTGTCATAACAGTCTAGTGTAATATCTACCATATTATTATAAACTTTACTAGTGCTAAAATAAATTACATACTTTGTAATAAGTTTATAAATGATTAAATTAGTGCATGACCGCAATGCCGCCTGATGGTAAGCAGTGATGCAATCGTTGATAGTAAAGCGCGCTAGTTTATTAAGACCCTATTCACTCTAGCCTTGAAGACATCATGCCGGAACACGACGAATCGCTTGGCGGCAAGACGTACCACCAAGTTTCATCGAATGGAAAGTTCACTGCTTACCTCAATCAAGTGATCGCACACGATACGACAGCGAACTTATATATTTTTAAAATAAATCGTTGCGGATTCACAACGAGACACCGTTCGACTTTCGAAGTGACATTTAAAAACTATCAATAGAGTGTTACTACACCAATCGATCGACATCGGTCGACGTTAATCGATTGCTTTGGTAGCTTTAAATGATCGACGGATACCGGTCGACTAACCAAACGATCGATTACTGGTCGATGATATCGGTCGACGGATACCGGTCGACTAACCAATCGATAGATTACCGGTCGACGGCACCGGTCGACGTAGATCGATTAACCCCGACTATATTCCATCAGTTTCTTTCGAAATGTATTCACAAGAGGACGCGTTATTGTTGACCATACGACGTTGCTCGTAATATTATTCCGGAGACGCAAACGCAGAACACTCTGGATGCGACCGTTTTTTTAAATCCAAAGATCGCCTACATTCTCCAAATTACATTTTAAACAGTGGTTCCACTCTACCATCGATCTATCGGCTTTCGACAATCGATCGATTGGTCTAATAGAAACTATCGATCGACGTCGACCAATCCATTCTATCATCGACCGATGGCATTTATCGGCTATCGATCGATTGTTGTGGTAGAAACTATCAATCGACGTCGACTAATCCATTCTACCATCGATCGACGATCGATCGATTGGTAAGGTAACACCTTTACAGTAATCTCCTTTATAATTTACACACACACGAACATGGGTCAAATTGAAAATAGGACTTTTCTCTTCTGTCTTCTCGTCTACCCGAGACTTTTCGTTGGTCTACCCCTCAAATTAAGGACATTCATGCCCCTTTAACAATAGTACAAAAGACGTAAAAACTAGTAAGCTACATAACATACCACGGAATAGATAAGTGTTCTGTCTAATCTTCTTCGCAAACTATAGAGGTTCAGTGCTGACCAAAGGCCTTCCCAAAGGCTTTCAGTCCATCGGTGAGCATTGCCATAATCCCTATGTTTGGTAGGCCGTTTGGGCCAGGGAAGACGGTGGCATAGTGGTCACGTGCTGCCGTGCATAGGACGTCTCTCCTGGGATGCGCCTTACAGGCGTTGTGTAGGGAGGGTTCTGGAATTGGTCTTTAAAGAGGAACCAGGACCGCCCCTAGGTGCAGATGGTGATCATCGGGGTGGTTTTAGTGAGGTAAAAATCCCACACTACCCGACCTCATTCCTCGAGGGTCTTTGAAGGTTTCCCCCCGAAGGATCGCAGTAATTTGTTATTCCACGCTTCCCTGGTGAGAGATCCCTTAGTCGCCTTCTTATGACACCCACGGGAGGATATCATCATCATCATCATTTCAGCCGAAAGACGTCCGCTGCTGGACATAGGCCTCCCCCAAGGTTCTCCACGACGACCGGTTCTGCGCCTCTCGCATCCAGCGGTTTCCCGCGACCTTCACCAGGTCGTCGGTCTACCTTGTCGGGGGCCTACCCACGCTACGTCTTCCGGTGGGTGGTCGCCACTCGAGAACCCGTCGGCCCCTTCGGGCATCGGTCCTACGGGCAATGTGTCCAGCCCACTGCCACTTTAGTGTTGCAATTCTTCGGGCTATGTCGGTTACTCTCGTTCTCGATTCGATCGCGCAGTGAAACCCTAAGCATAGCCCTCTCCATTGCCCTTTGAGTGACTTTGAGCCTTCTCATAAGGCCCATTGTTAGCGACCACGTCTCAATTCCATAAGTCATCACTGGCAACACACACTGGTCGAAGACTTTTGTTTTGTTTTTTTGGAAGATATGGGTTGGTACTATGCTACTCCCTGTACCACACGTAAAGTTTTGTGTCATATACAATACAAAATAGGACCGTCTGCACGGTTGAGGCAGTGGTTAAGCTATTGACTGCTGCTCTGCGTATCGCGGGTTCGATTCCCGAACGGAACAAATATTTGTATGACCTACAAGTTGTTGTTCCGGGTGTGGGTAAATATGTTAGTAAACGCACCCACGATACAAGAGAATTTCCTAATATTATAAAACAAAGTAACTTTCTTTTTCCCTATGTCCCTTTGTATGATTTAATCTTTAAAACTACGCAACGGATTTTCATGCGGTTATTTTTAAATAAATAGAGTGATTAAAGAGGAAGGTTTATATGTATAATAACATCCATTAATTTGCGAAGAAATACTATTAGTTTTGAGTTTTCTAATGAGATGTCGTAAATAATTTATGTACATTTTTTCCGCGTTTGCAGTGAAACGCAGGCTGAACCTTACGAGATTTATCAAAATAATGTACTAAATATTCTTTCTTTTCTTTCTTTCTTTTATGGCTTCGCACGATTTGTGCATTTAGCCAATGTCACGTAATGAATTGTTCATGTCGAAAAAGACGGCCGCGTGACCCGTCTTACGATGGAGGTTTGAGACAAAGTCCTGATGTGGCCACTATGCTGCGATATATCACTGTTCTTTATGAATTATTTACTAAATGCACTTTTTACTACATAAATCACGCACTTTTATTTAGTAAACAACACTATAAATAATTTTAAAAGTTCAATGAAAACTGAGGTCTATAATAAACTCCGCGATGTTATATGTCTATCTCTTATGGATATCCCACAATAACATTTTCTTGTCATTTTCCTTTTTACGACAAATCCCGGCTAATTTTCAAAGCGATTTTACCCAATACAGCATTAATCTTTATCCAATTTAATACCTTAAATACATTATCGATTGCCATAACATCAGCCGCCGGCAGAAGTTATCACCCACCACACAAAGCCTTGCCGCCAAGCGATTTGTCGTATTCCGGCATGATGTCTGGTGAAGCCGTACGGAAGACGGGTCTGAGCAGTTGTGTTGCGATGTGTGCCGGGTACGATGCGCCTAATGTTGTTGTGTTGGGAGTTTGCTCGTGGAGGGTCTTCAGATCAATCTCCCTTTGGCGCAGCATCGTTGGTCGTGTTGTTGGGTTTAACATTACATCACCTCGCTCCACTGCCGTCTTCCTTCCTATTCGCTCAGTTTTTCTGAGTGACCTATTCACTCTTAATAAACTAGCGCGCTTTACCATCAACGATCGCATCACTGCTTACGAACAGGCGGGATTGCGGTCAAGCGCTAGTTTATAATTATTTAAAAAAATATATATAGATTTTATATTATATCGCCCTTATCAGCATATGATTTAAATGAATATTTTCGAAGATATAACAGATTTAAAAATGGCGGGGCGTCGCGTTCTGGCCGACCACGAGCGGCGGGCTACGATTTTTCAACTACTTTCACAGTTTTTCTGTAATGTATTTAGTATCAGCATTGCGTCCGTGCGAATCCGGGGCGGATCACTAGTATAGTACAAATTTAAAAAGAAATAGAAATAAGTCATACCTCTATCCCCGCTATAGTACTAACAATTTATCTCTTTACAGGACAACTTCTATAAGCTCACCCCAAGCTAAGTCACCTGCTGGAAGCAGCGCTGGAGCGGCTGCAAGCGCATCAACAGCACCTGGAGAGAGGACACCAACAGCGCACAATAAGCAGCTGCAAAATGTCAAGGGACAGGAGCATCCACCGCATCCATCTGTAAGTAGAAGCTTAGAAATTGTTAAGCGGAGCTTGTGGAATACAAATGGGTAGTCTGGAGGGAGAAAAAGAGGGTTGGTGTTAAGGGTAGCTGGTAGATGTTAATAACAATGATGTAGTTATAAAATTTGTTTGGTAATTTGTAGTTTTGTTGATTGACTTGGGTATACATGATATGAAAGTGAATGCGTGTTTAGAGAATTTGAAGGGACTCTGGCATTTTAAAAAAAGCATAAAAGTTCAGGATTAGAACAACTTATAAAATTGAAAATAGAATTCGAAACAATTTAAATTCAGACCGTAAAAAAAGAATGCCATTCTAAATAAAACTGTCAAAAATAGGGGGTTATTTCAATATATTCATATCACAAAATAATATAAATTATATTTTGCAATATTCGAATATTAAAATATAAAAAAATAGTAACGGAAACATTAAAGGGTGATAAATTAGAAGACTCTGAAATATACATGCATAGTGTTACGAATGCACCTTATGTCGAGGGCATAAGGTTCAATATCGCGTGACATGCAGTGCGTGACTTTTAAGCATTATTACTCTAGATCTAGACATCATATAGGTGTAATATAAAAAACGCATTCCTAGACTTAAGGTGGCCTATCGAATGGTACAGGTTTTATCAATTTTGTCAACTAAGTGACGACATCGAAATTTCTAGAAACCTGTTTCCGGGAATTACCGTAGGTACCTACTGAATGTACTCGAAGTTATGCGCTATTATTATTACGTCTAGACGATTCTGGAATGTTCGATCAGCTGGCCTATATATAGCGCCGTGACGCCGGCGCCGAGTCAGTCTACACTTGACTACCGATACGAAAACAGCGACACTTAAGAAGCGATCTTTGAGAATACCTACTGCGACAACTGTAACGAGAACTGTGAGTACTACGTGAAGTAACATTTGTAGTGTTATTGTGTGTTTACGACACGGACTTCGTGGACGTAAGGGAAGACTTCGGTGCAACGTCAGCAACATTCTACTTGTCATTGCCTACAATCGACTGTATTCGTTGCCAATAAACTTCGTAACCCTTAACCGGTATTTTAGTACCCCTAGCTCGTAACAATTGGTGTCAGAAGCGGAATGCCGGTCACGCCAAGGGAAGACGAAAGAGTTCGCACGCGACGACAAGCAGCGATGGATTTGGCGCGTCAAGAGGAAGAAGGGCTTGGTGTCCCTGCACCCGAAACAGAAGCGGCCGTCGTAACACCTACAAGTGCGCCTACTACCACCACTATTCCCGGAAGCAGTGGATGCGATTTATCGGCGCTGCTGGCTCACTTAACGATGCAAATAAAAGGTATGGCAGAATCCCAGGCAAAATCCCAGGCAGAAATCCAGGCACATATAAAACAATCCCAAGAAAAAGCCCAGGCAGAAATCCAGGCTCAAATAAAACAATCCCAGGCAGCAACCCAGTCACAAATAAAGGAATCCCAGCAATTAGTATTAGAACTTAATGAAAAGTGGGAAACAACCAAAGAAGAGGTCAAAGAGCTTAAAATAAAAACAGCACAACAAGATGCCCGCATGGACCAACAAGAAGCTCGTATGGAGAAATTAAACAGTACCATCATGGAGTTTGGGAAGGAAGTAGAATGTTTGCATGAGAAGGTACAAAAAGGAGTTATTAAAGGTGTGGTACCGGTACCCAGTGCTTTGCCGACTTTCAAGGTACCTCATTTTGACGGAACAACGTCATGGGTGGCCTTCCGTCTACAGTTTGAGAAGGTCGCCAAAGGCAACAATTGGGACGACGATCAAGCGGTAACCGCTCTTACGCTTGCTCTGCGTGGTGATGCGGTACAAATCCTCGAAAATATTTCCGGCGATTGCAATACCCTAGCCTGTTTGTTGGAAGCGTTAGAGTCTAGATACGGGGAGAAACACCTCGAACATGTCTTCAGGGCTCAACTCCGCGACCGGACACAGAAGAGCAGTGAAGGTTTGCAACAATGGGCTACGGAAATAGAACGCATTGTTCGAAGGGCGTATGCATCAACACCAGCATTAATTGACGCTACTACTGTGCAAGCCTTTACTGATGGAATACGAGACGCAGAAGTCAGGGCTGCAGTACGCCTGGGTCACCATCAGACTCTAAAGGCAGCCTTGACACACGCCCTGGAGGTGGAAGCAGTACGTCAAGACGGCCGACAACATCATCGTATCCGTGAGGTAACCGCACCAATAAAAAGCCGACAAGGACCAACCTGCTATGAGTGCGGCGAAAAGGGGCATATTCGGATCAATTGTCCCAGGAAGTCTAAGGGAAGAAGTACTTCTGGGACACAGGTGGAAGCAGAGGATTTAAACTAGGAACAGCCAGAGCTGTGGGGCGACTACTGGCTGGTCGACGTGAAGCCCCCATTATAACAGTATCACAAGTGGGTGACGGAAACAGTCTTATTATAGAAGGAGAACTGAATGGTAAGTCATGCAGTTTCACATTGGATACTGGTGCATCAAGAACTATTGCACGACCAGAGCTATTTCCTCGCACCATAGTATGGAAAAGAGGATCTTCACAATGCCGGTTACAAACTGCCACCGGCCAACCAGTACTCGTCCTTGGGGAAACAAATGTGACCTTGAAAATGGGTGATAAGACATTTACGCATCCTGTTTTAGTAGCGAATATTACAGATGATTGCATTATAGGACTGGACTTTTTGAAGAAACAACAATGCGTCCTTAATGTAGCAAAAGGAGTATTGAGTTTTCCAGAACAAGAAGTATTTCTTCAAGGTGCAAAACAAGGGTCAGTGTACTGTTTAAGAAAAACTGTATTACCACCAAGATCAGAAACTTTGGTAGATATTAGATTTTCACCAAAAGGATGCCGCAAACGTTGCATTATAATAGAGGATTCTGGAGATCACCCAGACTGGATAACGGCAAGGACACTGATGATGATTTCCGATAAACCAAAAGTACGCATCATCAATGTTAGTAACAAAGAAATAATTCTTGAAAAGAATTGCATGGTGGGTGTGTGCGATCATGTAGCATCTTTGAGAAAAACAGAGGTGCACGAAAAGGAACGTGATAAGAAGTGGCAGGAACATGTATCGACACTACTCGAAAGTTGTAAGGGTAATTTAAACAAGTTCGAAAGTCACAAAGTTAAGCAACTGTTGCATAACTTCCATGACATCTTTGCGAAGACCGACGGTGACGTGGGAAGGACCGGGCTAGTTAAACACCATATAGATACGGGTGATACACAGCCGATAAGACAGAGACCACGTCGTATTCCCTTTGCAAGAGAACAGGAAGTCACGGAAATGTTAAGAGATATGGAGAGAAACCGGATTATAGAAGCATCCACCAGCCCTTGGTCATCTCCAGTTGTACTAGTCAAGAAAAAGGATGGCAGTACAAGGTTTTGCGTTGACTACAGGATGTTGAATGATGCCACGAAAAAGGACAGTTATCCTCTGCCACGTATAGATGACACTTTGGACTTGCTAAGTGGCATGAAATGGTTCTCCACAGTTGACCTCAAAAGTGGATACTGGCAGGTGGAAATCTGTCAGCAGGATAAAGAAAAGACCGCTTTCTCCACTGGTCCTGGGAACGGTCTCTGGCAATTCAATGTCATGCCTTTTGGACTGTGCAATGCTCCAGCTACATTCGAGCGCCTAATGGAGCGCATTTTGGTGGGGTTGCTTGGTGATGCATGCCTGGTCTATTTGGATGACATCATCATTATGGGACGAAGCTTCGAAGAGCACCTACGCAATTTGGAGAAAGTGTTCCAAAAACTGCGTGAAGCGAATTTAAAACTCAGTCCTAGTAAGTGTACACTATTCCAGAAAGAGGTTGGATACTTAGGACACATTATTTCGGCGCAAGGAATTCGAACAGATCCTGAAAAAATAAAAGCCGTGTCGAAGTGGCCTACCCCTCGTAACAAAACTGAGGTACGCTCTTTCTTGGGTCTGTGTGCATATTACCGTCGGTTTGTGAAGAACTTCTCAGAGTTAGCGAAACCGTTGCATCGTTTAACAGAGGAAAAGTGTCAATTTGAATGGAATCCTGACTGCGAACAGGCATTTGCGCTACTCAAAACTCACTTGTGTGGGGCTCCTGTATTAGGTTACCCTAGTCGGGAAGGCCGATTTCTGGTGGACACGGATGCCAGCAATGTTGGCATTGGAGGAGTTCTCTCTCAAACACAAGGAGATCGGCAGGTCGTTATTGCATATTTCAGCAAATGTCTTTCCAAGCCAGAAAGAAATTACTGTGTTACCCGCCGAGAACTTCTAGCCGTTGTTAAGACCTTACAGCACTTCAAGAAATATTTGATTGGGAGACAGTTTACACTTCGCACCGATCACGCTGCCTTACAGTGGTTGCTTCAGTTCAAAGACCCAGAAGGACAAGTAGCAAGGTGGATAGAGCAGCTGCAAGAATTTGACTTTGTCACTGAACATCGAAAAGGCAAGTCACACAATAATGCTGATGCTTTATCTAGACGGCCTTGCGAAGAATCTTGCCGACATTGTGCCAAACAGGAAAAGAAAGAGAACGTAAGGATTATCCAGGTGAACGCTTTGGATGAAGACTGGGATAATCGATCATTGGAAGAGGCACAAACGGAAGATAGTGACTTGAAGACAGTAATCGAATGGAAGAAACGTGGCCAGAGGCCCGCTTGGAGTGAAATATCAGCGCTTAGCCCAACAGCAAAAAGTTACTGGGCTCAATGGGACAGCCTGATAATTGATAATGGAGTTCTGAAGAGGAAATGGGAATCACCTAGTGGACAGGAGGTCGCCTTACAGATAGTTGTCCCCTGTGATAAGGTCGCGTCGGTGCTAAGACAGGTGCACGACGGAGTATCCGGAGGACATCTAGGAGTAAAGAAAACTCTGGAGAAGGTGAGAAAAAGATTTTATTGGGTGCATTGCCGCGAAGACGTAGAGGACTGGTGTAGGAAATGTGTAGCCTGCTCCTCAGTAAAAGGACCGCAAACGAGAGCCAGAGGTCGACTGAAAGTGTACAATGTTGGTGCACCATGGGAAAGAGTTGCTGTCGATATAGCTGGGCCATTCCCTATTACTGAAGAAGGGAATAGGTATATCATCGTCATGCAAGACTATTTCAGCAAATGGCCAGAAGCTTTTGCAGTACCCAACCAAGAAGCTCATACCGTTGCCAAAAAGCTAGTTCACGAGGTGTTCTGTCGATTTGGCGTTCCCTTGGAGTTACACTCTGACCAGGGTAGAAACTTCGAGTCTTCACTATTTCAAGAGGTTTGCCAACTACTCGGGATACATAAGACTCGTACAACACCATATCACCCTCAGTCAGATGGAATGGTCGAAAGATTCAACCAGACGCTAGAGAATCATTTGGCCAAAGTAGTTGAAGAACACCAGAGGGATTGGGACCAATACATTCCACTCTTCTTAATGTCATACCGCTCTGCAACACATGATAGCACAAATTGTACACCGGCGAAAGTCAACTTCGGCCGAGAAATTAGATTACCCATAGATGCACTAACCGGAACACCCCCCGATACCCCTATCCTAGCCGTCGACTATGTGGCCGACCTACGACGTAAACTAGATGGAATACATGAGCTAGTGAGAGAGAATGGTCTGAAAACCAGCGAGAGAATGAAGATCCGATACGACCGCAAAGCTAACGTGCCCGGATTTGAAGAGGGAACTTTGGTATGGTTACATAATCCCATTAGGAGAAAAGGAAAGAGTCCGAAATTTCAAGCCAAATGGGAGGGTCCGTACACGATAGTAACGAGGATAAACGATGTCACCTACCGGATAAAGAAAGGACCTAGAGGGAAGCTGAAGATCGTACACGTAGACCGCCTAGCTCGCTATTATGGATCAAATCATGCTCGGGACGAGCATGACTAAGAAGGGGGCAATGTTACGAATGCACCTTATGTCGAGGGCATAAGGTTCAATATCGCGTGACATGCAGTGCGTGACTTTTAAGCATTATTACTCTAGATCTAGACATCATATAGGTGTAATATAAAAAACGCATTCCTAGACTTAAGGTGGCCTATCGAATGGTACAGGTTTTATCAATTTTGTCAACTAAGTGACGACATCGAAATTTCTAGAAACCTGTTTCCGGGAATTACCGTAGGTACCTACTGAATGTACTCGAAGTTATGCGCTATTATTATTACGTCTAGACGATTCTGGAATGTTCGATCAGCTGGCCTATATATAGCGCCGTGACGCCGGCGCCGAGTCAGTCTACACTTGACTACCGATACGAAAACAGCGACACTTAAGAAGCGATCTTTGAGAATACCTACTGCGACAACTGTAACGAGAACTGTGAGTACTACGTGAAGTAACATTTGTAGTGTTATTGTGTGTTTACGACACGGACTTCGTGGACGTAAGGGAAGACTTCGGTGCAACGTCAGCAACATTCTACTTGTCATTGCCTACAATCGACTGTATTCGTTGCCAATAAACTTCGTAACCCTTAACCGGTATTTTAGTACCCCTAGCCCGTAACAATAGTTATAATAAATAGTTCACTCACACTTATTCGTGACAATAAGACTGTAGAAAGAATGAGAGAATGAAAGAAATAAATGACTTATCAGAACAGAATGAAATGTTAGAACAATAATAATTTACTGGTCATAATAATAAGTTAGGTACACAGTAAGTAAGACCGGAGATAATAATACTAATCGTGTTTATAATTAATTGTTATTTGTTTTTAGTCAATGTTGGATGTTTCTGGCTGCTGTTGATAATGAAAATTGTTGTTTATTAGTAAAATAGATGTTTCTCTAGGTGTTTCAGAAATATGTCAGTGTATCTTACTGTTTTCTATTTTAATGTGTGTCTTTATTTGTTTTGTTTCTGTAGTCAGTTGCAGTTTGTAGAATTTATTAAGTATTTTTAAACCGTTTAGGGCTGGAACTTCAATCAAAAGTTTTTGATCGTGGAATTTAAATTGAATTCTGTCAGTTTTTTTTTATATTTTTCCTCCTAATAATTTGTCAGCGATCAATTAAATAAAATTAGACTGTTAAAGTTTGGATTCTTCGCATAAAATCTTACTTTATTTAGTTAATTCTGCATGTTACCGTTGGTCGATTGCTAGTTTTAGAATGATGACAGTCAAAGCGGATAGATAGAATTTTGACAACCAATGTTATTAAGGTGGTATCGTATTTACCAATAACTAGGAAAAGAAATTCTGTGCCTTTATGTAAAAAAAAAAAACTGCTATTATATATTCAACTGCATCACAGCATAATATATTTGTGAAAAGGCTACGTAGATGAAGTGCATTCGTTCTTCTAAGTAATGAAATTCCTTGATGGACACTGTGATTTCCGAATTAAATTTGTACTAGAGGTGGACCAAGAAGGTGGACCGATGACCTGGTGAAGGTCGCGGGAAGCCGATGGATACGAGCAGCACAAGACCGGTCATTGTCGAAAGCCTTAGGGGAGGCCTTTGTCAAACAGTGGACCTAGACTGAGGAAGAAAAAGAAGTTTTTAAAATAATTTTGCCTTAATAACTATGGCCTCGCATTATTTCAGTATCTCCAAAGAATCATTGAAAATATTCAAAGTTGTATAATTATAATATAGATACGTACATACCCATTCGAATTATGAATAGAACATACAAGCGACCTGATCTAAGAGCGGGCCCTTTTGTAAAGTAACTTTTGTCAAAAAATAATGGTTTTCATAAATTTGTAATACTCGAGGTAGAATCTCCGATAAATTGTGTGCATTTTGATACCTGGCCTGTCAAGTTCGGTTGCGTATAAGGGGAGAATAATAGATATTATATATGATGATATTTACAAAAGGTGGTATATTCTCCCCGTGAATTAGCGTAACCTGATTTTACATCGAATGTTTCATTTTTAAATTTCCATTTTCAAAAAAACCTGTTTGATGTCAAAAATATTTTCAAGAAAATTGAAAAATGGATAATACGATTTTTAATTAATTAGTATTAATTAAAAGATTGTGTTACTCGATATTGAGTTTGGAACATTTTCTATGATTGATTGCGAAATTGAATTACCTACCACAAAGGATTTTTCAATTGCTTTTTTTTTAATAATCTTTATGCAATTAAGTTATCAGAATGATTATTTGTTTTTTTTTTTTCAAATGTTTAAATTGAAATACTGTGACTGACTACAAAAACATAGATGTTAACCAAAAATCGTGTTTCGTTCAAAAAAGGGTAGTTCGGAAACTTTTTAACTTTCATTTACTATCTTGATACGGCTTTCTTTTACCACTTTAGTATAACTTTTAGGGCACACTTCAAACGATTTGATACTATTAGCAAGACACTTACAATAACATCATAAAAACTTCGATAGTTAATAATAATTAGGAAGAATGAGGTACAGGGTATAAAATTTACTTAACTTCCAAAAAAAAGGGAAGATAAGACCAATAAGGATAGTAAAGGTACATGACCAAATAAAATATGAAACTTTACATAATCAGCATAATAACAATACAAATAAATTTTGAAATAATCTTTTTTTGACTATTATATTTTATTGACTCCAACCTCCCCATATACAATATGTAAAGAAAACCCTGTCCGACCCGTAAGGATAATAAAGGTTAGGTAAAAACTTGACCAAATATAATATAAAATTTTATGTAATCATCATAGAAACAATAATAATGAATTTTGAAATAATCTTTTTTCTCCCACGAATTAATTCCAACTTCCCCGAAATTTGGTAATTTTTAAAAAAGTGACAACACCGGTATTATTATGAGCTAATAGCGAAGCGGCCACGTGCCGCGTGCCCTGCCGCCCGCCGCCCGCGGAAGGGTTGTTTACCGCACATGTATTAAGTTACCTCCTTTTGCGAAATAATATTTTTTTTAGGGGGATTTTTTTTTTAAGTTTAGCCCGGCTTTGTATCCATTAGTAGAATCAGTTATTGATACCTAACAATACCTTTACGGATCGGACAGGGTTTTCTTTACATATTATGAATGTATGTGATGAATTTATTTATCTTCTTATTTTTTGTATATAAATAAATAAATTGTTTATTTCGCAACTTTGTACATAACTTGTATAATGATTTTCTTAATTCTACATAGCACTGATGTATAATTTGCCTGAACTAGGTAGAACCTGTGCTTCAGGCGTAAAAGTGCTTATTATAGTTTTTTATTTTGCAATAAATTAACTATAAAAGTAGTACGTAAAAATCTAGAACACAACGGAAGTATACAGTGATATTATTAGTATCCTATTGCTTACATAGTATTATTAGTCTGTTAAAGTAATGGTTGTCGCTAAATGTATTTACATACTGTAAGTAGGTCTTCAGTCTGCTTGACAAACCTTGTAGATAATTAGAAACAATACTAACAATACTGTCGGCATTTTGTTTGACCGCGTACCCTGTCCCCCGTCGCGCGCCCATGTATTGCCATGAACTTTAACTTCTCTTTTTTTGGGGGTTATTTTTTTTTAGGGTTAAGCCAGGCTTAAAGTTTAGCCAGGCTTTGTAGGTATTAGTAGAATCAGTTATCAATACCTAACAATACCTTCACGGATCAGACAGGGTTTTCTTTACATATTGTAGGTATATAAGCTAATTGCACGGTAAACTTTAGTTGCAAGATGCAGAATCTGTGTGACGTCAGTATGACGCGTTGTTCCCATGTAGCGTTGTAAGTACCGCTATCTATGTATTAATTGTCGATTTTGACAGTTATTACCATCTTAAAAAGGGACATGTTGCAATGATTTATCAAAATAAGCGTCATCTCTGCTGCAACATGTGAAATGATAATTGTACCGAGTGTACCTTCTTCGAAATAATCACCATCAACCTTTTTATCGTCCTGCCTGTCCGGAAAAAAAGGTCAAACTGTTAGTGGTCATCTGAAGTCTGAAATTCGAACTTAAAACACTAGTCTTAAGTAACACTACCACTACTAATTACTATGCTTGGTAAGACTAGTGTCTTACTCCTTGATAAGACACTAGTCTTATATTATCGTATTGTATTATCTAGTAACTGGGTTGTGGAGGTCAGATAGGCAGTCGCTCTATGTAAAATCCAGTTAGACTGGAAGCTGACCCCAACATAGTTGGGAAAGGCTAGTTATAATGTAGTGCTTGGTCGTGATCCCGCCAGCTGCAACATCCCCCCCCCCCCCCTGGAATTCTCGCAGAACATGTATCATCATCATCATCATCAACCTTTTATCGTCCCACTGCTGTGCCCAAGGCCTCCTTTCATACAGAGAAGGATTGGGCGTAATCACCACGCTTGCTCAATGCGGGTTGGCGATTTCAGACTTAAAGTCCAGGTTTCCTCAAGATGTTTTCCTTCTCTTTGTAATCAGTCATTGGTGTCCAAGATATACTTAGAAAGTACATATAACTTCGAAAAGTTACATTGGTACTTGCCTGGCCTTCTTATTCTTTCTTTTTTTTTATAGCTTCGCACGGTTTGTGCATTTAGCCAATGTCACGTAATGAATTGTTCATGTCGAAAAAGACGACCGCGTGACCCGTCTTACGATGGAGGTTTGAGACAAAGTCATGATGTGGCCACTATGCTGCTATATTTCACTGTTCTTTATAAAATATTTACTGAATGCACTTTTATTTAGTAAACAACACTGTAAATAATTTTAAAAGTCCAATGAAAACTGAGCGTGACACTCAGCTTGACTTTCGAGCCAAAACCTGCCTGACCTGGAATCGAACTCGCACACTCATACTTGAGAGGCTGGTGTTTTAACCACTACGCATCACGACACACGAAATAATAAATTAATTTATTCGCGATATTCACTTGTTTCATTATAGGATATTCTGTTACATTTACATAATATCTATATTGGTTGTGGATATCAAATAGGCAATAGACTCTAATCTTGTAGATTTATAGTTTTCAGCTGTTTCTGATAAGGCTGGCAGCAGACCCCAATATAGTTCAGAAAATAATGGGAAAAATGAATAAACACTTTAAATAATGGGCCACATCGGCTGCCGGCAGAAGTTACCACCCACCAGACAAAGTCTTGCCGCCAAGCGATTCATCGTGTGTCTGGTGAAGCCGTACAGAGGACGGGTCTGAGCAGTTGTGTTGCGATGTGTGCCGGGCACGATGCGACAAGTGTTGTTGTGTCGAGAGTTTGGTCGTGGAGGGTCTCCACATCAATCTCCCTCTGGCGCAGCATCGTTGGTCGTGTTGTTGGGTTTAACATTGCACCACCTCGCTCAACTGCCGTCTTCCTTCCTATTCACTAAGTTTTTTAAGTGAATGGGTTTAATAAACTAATGCGCTTTACCATCAACGATTACATCACTGCTTACCATCATGCGGGATTGCAGTCAAGCGCTAGTTTATAATTATTAAAAAAAAAAACATAATAATGGGCAAAATTAATAAACACTTCAAATCATGAGCAAAAGAAATAATTTGAAATTAAAATTCGAATCGAACCGTTCAATCAGCGATGATTTAAAAACAAATGAATTCGCTTTCGAATTTTAAACTTTTTTTGTTATTTTTTTTTTTAACTTTGCCCCACATTACAAATGTATCGTGCTAACGTTTACAAACATTTAAACTACACCCGGAACAGCTACCTGTAGGCCATAGAAATATTTATTCCGTGCGAGAATCGAGCCAGAGGCACGCCAAAGTTAAAAAAAAAACAAATCAATTCGCTTTCCAATTATGTCCGCTCACTTGTGTGAGTGTGGTGGTAATAAACATTACAGAAAAGCCGTCCAATATGGCTACCATCAGTTTTCATTACGAAGACTCGTTCATCGATACCGACCGCATTTGACTCATCGATTGGTTATAAGAACTTTCAACCAATGAGAGCGCCAAACGCGCTCGATTTGTATGATCGAGTCTCGTAATTAAAGCTCATGGTAGCCACACTGGTCCCATATCAAAGGACTGGCTGTATTCATCTTTTCTCGGAACAAAAGCAATAGAAAGAGTAACTGTCACTTTTGACAGTTAATTGCAAATTGGTCCTTTTGCTAGAATGCCATTGGATATGTGATTGACAGTTCCTCTGGTAGGCTGAAAGACATGTTTAACGAAGCATAAAGTCAAGGAAAAAGGGTTAAAAGAATAACAACTGTCAGTATTTTGAGTACTTTGATAAGTCTTATTTAGACTATAAAAATTTCTCTAGCTCTCGAACTAAAACTAAATTTAAGTTTAGTGAGTCTTTTTCTTTCTATTTTTTTAAGAAAAAGACAAGATATTATTTCACTATAATGGCGGATATCGCCTATGACAGTTGAAAATGACGGCCGCGTGAACCGACTATGAGGGAGGTTTGCGAAAAGTCTTGATGTGGCCACTATGCTGCGATATTTCAATGTTTTTTATGAATAATTTACTGAATGTACTTTTTACTACATAAATCACGCGCTTTTAGTTAGTAAACGACACTATAAATAATTTTAAAAGTTCAATGAAAAATGCGCGTGACACTCATATCTTAGCTTTCCCGTCAAAACTCCTTATTTGTTTTTAAAGTAAACCATCACAGATTAACAACGTTTGAATTTCGAGCGACACTTGACAGTTCCTTCTGACATTAATTAATCTTTATGTCACTGATTCTAAGGGTGGTTGCACATCTGACGGAAGATATGTCGTAGGCTTGACGTAGCCATACATCATTGGGGTGTAAAATTGAATACTTTATTATAACTAAATTATTATCATTATTATTATTTTAATAATTATAAACTAGCGCTGGACCGCAATCCCGCCTGATGGTAAGCAGTGATGCGATCGTTGATGGGAAAGCGCGCTAGTTTATTAAGAGCCTATTCACTCAGAAAAACTGAGCGAATAGGAAGGAAGACGGCAGTTGAGCGAGGTGATACAATATTAAACCCAACAACACCACCAACGATGCTGCGCCAAAGGGAGATTGATCTGAAGACCCTCTACGACCAAACTCCCAACACAACAACATTAGGCGCATCGTACTCGGCACACATCGCAACACAACTGCTCAAACCCGTCCTCCGTACGGCTTCACCAGACATCATGCGGGAACACGACAAATCGCTTGGCGGCAAGGCTTTGTCTGGTGGGTGGTAACTTCTTCCGGCGGCCGATGTTATGGCCTACCACCAAGAAAAAAATTAATTTTTTGAAGTGAAAACTTCTTTATTCTTTAGCTACATTGAGCTTTTTTTTATTGGAAAACGTATTGAATTCACGTGAGCGTTACCGACCCGAGAACGTAATCGCTACAAAAAGATATATATATGTATACGCTGTAAGTATAGATGCATATACAGTATTTTAAGAAAACCCTGTCCCACCCATAAGGATAATAAAGGTTGGGTAAACACATGACCAAATATAATATAAAATTTTACGTAATCATCATAGTACCAATACAAATGAATTTTGAAATAATCTTTTTTTCCCGCGAATTAATTCTAACTTCCCCGAAATTTGGTAATTTTTAAAAAAGTGACAACACCGGTATTTATTATGAGGGAATAGCGATGCGACCACGTGCCGCGTGACCTGCCACCCGCCGCCCGCGGAAGGGTGCTTATCGCACATTTATTAAGTTACCTCTTTTTGTGAAATAATATTTATTTTTTTAGGGGGATTTTTTTTTAAGTTTAGCCCGGTTTTGTATCCATTAGTAGAATCAGTTATCGATACCTAACAACACCTTCACGGGTCGGACAGGGCTTTCTTAACATACTGTATAGCAATGGTATAGATAGCGTCACCGCTATAACCTTTTTGTTCTTTTTTTTTGGTAATATAATATACTAGCGGCCGACCGCAAATTCATTCGAATGGAGTTAGTTAATTGAACATTCAATTTTAACCCCAAAAGACACAGCATACATTTTACATTTTTGTAAAGCTCCGCTCCTATTGGTCACAGCGTGATGTTATATATAATAATAATAATAATATTTATTTCCTCAAAACATGGTATAACAGATCTTGCAGATAACAATAGTACAAACATGTTTTGCCAAGCTTAGACTCAGCACGCAAATTAGAATTCAAAATAAGAACAAAAATATTCAACATTTTGTGTCAAAAAACTGTTTCAGACTATAGAAGTTATGTTGGTTTAGCCATGCACTCAATTTCCGCTTAAAACAATATCTTGTGTTTACCAACTTAAAGTCACCAGGCAATTTATTATAATATCCGTACATACATAGCCAAGCAGCCTTTGCTATACTTTGCAAGCCTAGGAGCATTGCTTAGTACGAGCCTATAAGGGTCTCGTCGGTTTCGAAGACATATATCGTTTGCTGTTTTAAACAACTCTTTATGTTTCCACAGAAACATGCACATTTCGTAAATATATAGACAAGGTAGCGGTAACAAACATAGTTTTTTAAATACTGGTTCACATGATTCGTCAGATTGAAGTCCGTATAGAGCTCTAATACATTTTTTCTGGGCAACAAATGTTCTATGTTGGTCGGTACTGTTACCCCATATTACAAGTCCATACCGCAGTATAGATTCTACATATGCGTGGTAAACTAATATAGCTGTTTTTAAATTAGTAACTCGTTTTACTTGTCTGAGCGCATATACAAATTTATTTATTTTACTGCAGACATTATCTACATGCATTTTCCAATTTAAATGTTCATCAATAGTTACACCCAGAAACTTGGTCATTGTTACAGATTTGAGTTTGGGTATATTTAGACTGATATTAGATTTATTATTATTACATTTATTAAATTGTATGTACACTGATTTGTCAAGATTTATTGTCAAATTTTGATTATTAAGCCAGTTAGTTAAGATGTCAATTGTGTTGTTAACGTCAGCTTCATGGTCATAAATTGTATTATTATTTTTGTTACATGTCACAATAATAGAAATATCGTCAGCAAATAAAATACATTTATGGTTAGTTATTTCAGTGATGTCATTTATCTACAATAAAAATAAAATTGGCCCTAGTATACTTCCTTGAGGAACACCAAATCTGTTGCAAATATATTCAGATGCGTATAGTGTTAAGTCTTTATCATCATTAATATTTGGTATAGTGACACATTGTTTCCTGTTATAAAGGTATGACTTTATCCACTGTAAGGGTGGCCCTCTGATTCCAAGTGATTCTAGTTTTTGTAATAATGACTCATGGGAGACTAGGTCAAAAGCTTTTGATAAATCAAAGAACAGACCCGTGGTTAAATTATTATCATTGATACTTGGTAATACTACTTTCATAAGTGCGTAGATGGCTAATGTAGTAGATTTATCTTTTTGGAACCCATATTGTTCATTTTTTATTATATTAAATTTATTACAATACTGTAGAAGTCTCTTGTACATACATTTTTCAAATATTTTTGAAAAAATTGGTATTAGAGTAATAGGGCGATAATTATTCATATTATGTCTTTCTCCTTTTTTGTACAGAGGCTTGATAATGGAAAACTTCAGTGCTTCTGGAAAAATTCCACAGCTGAATGACAAATTAATTAAGTATGTCAGTACGTCAATGATTTCATTAGCACATACTTTAATAATTTTTGTATTGATTTCATCGTAACCTTCAGATTTGGTGTTATTCAAAAGCGTTATTTCCTGTCTAACTTCATTTATTGTCATGGGTTTAAGGAACATTGAATAAACAGTTACATTTTTCACAAAGATACTTCCAACGTTTGTATATATTAATTTATTAGTTGAATTGATGTAATGATTATTGAAAGCCGATGCTATTTCAGCTGGGTTGGATATTAATGTATCCTCAATTTTAATATGTCCAATATTACTTTTGGTGTTTGTGTTGTTAAGCTCGTCTTTTATATATATATATAACCCAAAGGCTTCCTGGATTAATGGGCTATCTAACGCAAAAAGAATTTTTCATATCGGACTAGCAGTTCCTGAGATTAGCGCGGTCAAACAAACAAAAAAACTATTAGTTATGGCCCGCTTCTATTGGTCGCAGCGTGATGTTATATAGCCTAAAGCCTTCCTGGAATAATGGGATATCAAACGAAAAAAGAATTTTTCAAATTGGACCAGCAGTTCCTGAGATTAGCGCGGTCAAACAAAGAAATAATATTTTTTTATATATTTCTCTTCTGTCGGCAGTCTCAGGATTGCCTTTTTTTCGCCCTTTGGACCGGCTGAGATTTGTGACCATGTACCGGCAAGAACAGCGTCGGACGCCCACCGACTAGGTGGTCGAATGATCTGACCAGAATCCCAGGGAAGCGCTGGATGCAGGCCGCGTGACGCTGATGATGATGCTGATCTGTATATCCATCATAATTCGTCTATTAAGGTCAAATCAGAGTAATCATATTTTTGTTACAAGTTGTCTCAAGAAAGACCATAAAATGCTGTTAATAAATTTGTGCAATACTGTATAATTCGCACAAATTGCTTCTATTGCATACCATTTAACTCGTTTTGCGGCATCTCTCATCCAGTTAGTACCAGTCATCCTGCGCAGATCGTCGCTCCACATAGACTGAGGGCGTCCCACCTTCATCATCATCATCATCACTTCAACCAAAAGATGTCCACTGCTGGACAGGTTCCTCTCCCGCATCCGGCGGTTTCCCGTGACCTTCACCAGGTCGTCGGTCCACCTTGTCGGGGGCCTACCTGCGCTGCGTTTTCCGGTGCGTGGTCGCCACTCGAGAACCCGTCGGCCCCATCGGGCATCGGTCCTACGGGCAACGTGCCCAGCCCACTGCCACTAAAATGTTGCAATTCTTCGGGCTATGTCGGTTACTCTCGTTTTTCTGCAGATCTCCTCATTCCTGATTCGATCGCGCAGTGAAACCCCAAGCATAACTCTCTCCATTGCCCTTTGAGTGACTTTGAGCCTTCTTATAAGGCCCATTGTTAGCGTCCCACCTTACGTTTACCGATTAGCGGTCTCCACTCAAGAAAACGTCTACTCCAAACGTTCATCGGTTCTACAGCTAACCTAGCCAGCCAATTGCCACTTCAGTTGGCTTATTCTGCTAGCTATAAATGTCAGGTGCGCGACGAAACTTAATTCTGATTTTCAGTTTCAAATTCTAGTCCGAACGTTTCCTACATGCGTATAACAGTATCCTTTATTAGACCTTATTTAAACCGAGACACGTACGAGTCAAAATAAATAATTCAACTCGAGTAATAAAGGATACCTTTTAGCCCGGCACAGGTGGTGCCAAAAAGGTGTGTGTGTTTTGTTTTTACGAGTATCTTCCGAGGCGGGTATATTGATAACTGAACGAGCTGGCTTGAATGTATTGAGGTTAGCTAGAGTTTTTATGTTCCAAGCCACATGTGGTACGCCTGTTGCCAACAGGCAGTAAGAAGATCTACTACCTTATCAAAATTTCCTAATGAATTCAACTCAATACAACCTTCCACGGCTTGGAAAACAATCGTATGACCCTCTATTAGCAGTAGCGGAACACATCTGCGATATCACTGATATCCAGGAGCCTGAGAATCATTAAAAATCCTCTTTATATAAATTGTAAACTAGCGCCTGACCGCAGTCGCGCCTGGTAAGTAGTGATGCAAACGGTAGCCTTTTCACTCTAGCCTTGAAGACACTTAAATTAAAGTGAAACGGAAACACCGCCGCTGGGAAATAGTTCCAGTCCCTCGATGTACGCGGTGTGTGGTGTTGCGTTGTGGTGTCAACAACGTAAGGTTGGAAACTCGTCGTACGACGGGCCGTCTGATGATGGAACACAAATTTGGAAATTTAGTTTTTATAAATTATAATAAACTAGTGCTCGACCGCAATCCCACCTGATGATAAGCAGTGATGCGATCGTTGATGGTAAAATGCGCTAGTTTATTAAGAGCCTCTTCACGCTAGCCTTGAAGACACTCAAATTGTAGTGTGACGGAAAGACCGCAAATTGTTCCAGTCCCTCGATGTACGAAATATAAAAGAAGAAGCTAAATGCTTCGTTCGGATCGCAGTGGTGTCAACAACGTAAGGTTGGAAAGTCGCCGTTCGAAGGGTCGTCCGATGTTGGAACGGAGATGGGATGGACACTCACCAAAATGCTCTCCTATAGTTCTATGCAGCCATATTTTAAACGATCAACAGGCTGGTTACTCTTTTGAGATCGTTTTGATCCAAATCTAGGTCACCCATTAGCCTCTTCTCTCGCCTTTCTATCGAATCAAAAGTTGCCAGATAGCATATTGCAGCACCAGCCCAAATATGGCTGCAATACTCCACACAAGTCTATTTAAAATGAGCCTCAAAATTACTTAGCAAGTTAGATACTGTGTATTCTATTCTCGCTTCTTATTTAACAAAAGAGGTTTATTGTAATTATAAAACTAAAGAGTATGGTAAAGTCACAACAATGTTAACATTTCAAACGAGTGTCCCGGACTAGTTTAAAACAAAAGTTACTATGAACGACCGAGCACTACGCTTACACTACATAATTTAAACTTTATTTCAGTGGCATCAGCGAGAATAAACTCATTCCCTCTAATTACAAAACAAGTATTTTATTTAGATCAGGTTTTAACCACCTAAAGGCCAAAGGATTGTTGAATCGGGATGTTTCCTGGGTAAAAAAAAAGATTCTATTGGATACCTGTATTTTGTTTTATCATATCAATAAAAAATGACAAATATAAAAGGCATCAAAGATCAGGAGTGGTGGCTGGTGACGTCACTGCTCTCTAAAAAGTGTAGCGTGCAGTGATGTCACACGAGTTTTCAACGCACTGTGTCGTCTTCATTTTTTGTTTATATGACAAAAGAAAAAATACGTGTCTAATATTTTTTGGAAATCTGACTAACGGAATAATTAGTTTTTTTTTTTTTTGTCAACTACCCTATTATGTACTATTGCTTTCTTCTTTAGTGGTGCTGATAATACGACAATAAAGGAAAACACGGACAATACTGGTTCATAGGAATAATCCTAAACCATAGAAAAAACCTAGCATCAAAAATAAGGAAAAAATTAAAATTTCTAATAAACTAAATTCCATAAAATTGGAAACGGAATAGAAACAACCTTTAAAATATTGGTTCACTGATCTCCGATCGGTGACAGCGCGATCATGTATCGTCTTGCATTTTTCGCGCCATTATTATTAAAATTTAGTACCGCTAGATGCGGCAGTTATCAACCTGTAAGCGCTACCTTATCAACATGTACATCATGCATAAAATGTTAAAAATTAAAAATATTTTCCTGTGACTAAACTAATGGATATATTTATACGATTTTTTGTGGGTAGATTGAGAATGTGTTGAGGTACACGATGTTTAATTTATTGTCGTATTGTTATCACCACTGTGTATAAAATTGGCAGCTTAGTACGGTACAAAGTTCTCACTTTTGTTTTTGAAAACTTTACAAAATGCAGAAGTTAGACTAGTGTATGTTACTTTTGTGTGGTGTGAAAAGCATGTTTTAGCTCGTTAAGAGGGAACTAGGGCCGAAGAATTATCTATGCTTCTATTATTTTCTTTTTTGTCAAAAATTTATCACAATTGCCTAATAGTCGTCTGACGGGAAAATCTTCGGGATTTTGAAATGTCATATTTGTTTTGTTAATTAAGTTTTGGAAAAAACTAACTGATAGGGGCACGTATAATCAAGGTGTAGGAAATTGTAGTCAAATACAACTATAACTATAACAGGTAATATTATACGTTTGTATAATAAAGTATGTTTAGAAAACCCTGTCCGACCCGTGAAGGTGTTGTTAGGTATCGATAACTGATTCTACTAATGGATACAAAACCGGGCTATACTTAAAAAAAATCCCCCTAAAAAAATAAATAATATTTCGCAAAAAGAGGTAACTTAATAAATGTGCGTTAACCACCCTTCCGCGGGCGGCGGGCGGCAGGGCACGCGGCACGTGGTCGCATCGCTATTCGCTCAAAATAATACCGGTGTTGTCACTTTTTTAAAAATAACCAAATTTCGGGTAAGTTGGAATTAATTCGCGGGAAAAAAAGATTATTTTATATTATATTTGGTCATGTGTTTACCTAACCTTTATTATTCTTATGGGTCGGACACGGTTTTCTTAGGTTAGGTAAACAAATGACCAAATAAAATATAAAATTTTGCATAATCATCATAGTAACAATACTAATGAATTTTGAAATAATCTTTTTTACCAGCGAATTTACTGTAACTTCCCCAAAATTCGGGAAATTTAAAAAAGTGTAAACACCATTTTAGACCTTATAACTGTCGGCGGCGTCAGTGTGTCTAGCCGCCGACGCGCAAAGGAATAATTAGAGCTGTACTAGTTTTTGCGTAATAACGTTTTGTTTTTGTCGCTACTATTCGAAACGTTTACCTGCTCGAATGATTTGTTGTAAAAACGCAGATTACCTAATGGTAAAAGTACTTTTTTTGATTATCGATTAATTATTCATAACAATATTGTAACACAAGTACCTATATTAGTAAATAGGAACTAGAAAGGTCTTATGAAATACGATTTTTAGGAGAATATTATAAACAATGTAAAGCATTTAAGTTCACCTGATTTAAGTTATGTGAAAGTTCTAAAATCTAAAGAATGCCATGCGATGTTGAATCGATGCGTGAAATTCTGAAATACAAAATTGATACCAAAAATCGATACGAGAAATATTTTGAATACTTTCACACCTCTAGTCAAAGGGCACCGCCGTGCAGTTAGAGTACCTATTTTTATGAAATAAAAATCATTTTTATTTTAAATTTATTAGTTTCGCGTAGACATCGCGTCCGTGTAGACGTATCGTTTATTGTGTGATCATATAGTTTTCTAACGTAATGTAACCTGCTGATGGAAGGTACCTAGTAAAACTGCAATTGTGTTGTGTTGTGATCAGGTGTTGAACGATTCGGATGTGACTACTTCTTGGTCAATGTGGTTCCAGCATGACGGTGCCCCACCATATTTTTGCCGACCTGTACGTGAGTACCTCCACTATCAGTTCGGCGAGCAGTGGATTGGTAGGAGTGGACTAACGTTGTGAAACACCGTGCTAATCTCGAGGGACGGTGCCAGGCCGGTATCGTTCTTAGTGAACGAAATATGGAACAACATCTCCGCCACAGCCATTGTGCTCATCGAATGAAATTCGAAGATACATTCGGAGGGTCAGACGAACTTCCTACTTAAAAAAAAGTTCTTTTCACGAGCTGCCTAAGTAGGTATCATTGTTTCTTTCTAGAGTCGATAAACGTGGTTAGACTACCAATACCTACATGCATGAGGTCAACTGAGGTCATGACCTGTGCCTGTGTTGCCATGAAATTACCTATTTATTTTATTTAAGTTATTTATTTTTAAGGGGGTATTTTTTTTTTTAGTTTAGCCAGGTTATGTACGCATTAGTAGAATCAGCTAACGATACCTAACAACACCTTCACGGGTCGGACAGGGTTTTTGTAACATACTGTATAATACAGATAACAAATACATGAATGTGTATGTGTTCCCCGAATGGCCTGTAGATATCCTTCTCCACGAAGAAAGTTCTGCCCTCAAACACAGTGACTACCAGACGCGTCTGTAAGCGCCATCTTCTTTTATATATTTTACGTCGCCCCAGTGCGAACGCCCGCGCCGTCCGCGAGAACAACTCGTTTCGGTCTTTCCAACTTAATCACTATTCATTGCGCCGATTGCAAGGGCGTCCGAACGCCAAAAAGACGGGTCCGCCATCTTTGTAAATATACACCGCCTGCCTCGCCCACGCGAGGTCAGCGTAAACGCGGTCAGTACTTTTCCCGGTCTGAGGCAGCTGCCAACACAAGCGTCGTAGCTCCCGTCAACGTCAGTGTGGCCAATCTCATTTTTCAATTTATACCAAACTGGCCTTTTATTCTAAACAAAGTTTATAAAGAAATAGTGCCATTAGAGTCTTAAAGATTCCCCTAATTGTTACTTAGTACTTTTATGACGTGAGGTAAGACAAGAAGCAATTTTTACTTTGACGACAATGGACCCGATTTCCTAGTTCAAAATATAAATAGTACAACGTAGATTACTAAACCCAGCGCTGGGCTCTGTTTTGCATAGATTTGCAGCAAACTACTGAGCGACAGCCGTTTTGCTTGAATGTGAAGCATGTTCCCTCAACTATTTCTCATTTGTTGTGTTTTTTTTTTGTAATTGTTTGCGTCATGTTTAGCATATTTTTTTAAATTATAAGTTACTGGCTGATCGCAATTCTGCCTGATGGTAAAGTGCGCTAGTTTATTAAGAGCCTGTACACTCAAAAAAACTGAGTGAATAGGAAAGAAAACGGCAGTTGAGTGAGGTGATGCAATGTTAAACCCAACAACACGAACAATGATGCAGCCAGAGGGAGATTGATCTGTGTAGTACCATGAGTTTACAAAGGCGATCGATTGGCCCGCTTCAAGATGATAAGAACTCTCAACCAAAAACGCGCTCGATATCGACGATCGAGTCTCGTAATGAACACTCATGTTAGCTACACTAGAAACCCTTCACGACCAAACTCCGACAAAACATTTGGTGTATCGTACCCGATACACATCGCAACACTCCACTTCCCTTTCTTTTTTCTTTCTCTTCGCCTTGGTATTCCATCCAAAGGTTCTCGTTCTTAGCGATAAAACCCCCTATTGCATCCCCCTTGGTAAAATCTCCATATTTATATCCTGTAATTTACATAATAAAGAGAAAAAATACTCCTTATTATGGACCTACGTCTCATCTCCCATATGGGAGATACCTACTCTTATATTTATATAAGATTTGAATAATTATTTCGTAATTTGTAAGGAGATTTTTGAGAGGGTCTCGAGGTTTAATAATAACAGCCGAAGTACGACCAGGTTAAGTTACTCTTACCGCGGTTGGTTTGCGGATGGGTGACTATCTTTACATACCGAAACACGTTCATGCCTCGGAAAAAAGGTCAAGCTGTTAGTGGTCATCAGAAGTCCGAAATTCGAACTTAAAACACTAGTCTTAAGTTTCACTACCACTACTAATTACTATGCTTGGTAAGACTAGTGTCTTACTCCTTGATAAGACACTAGTCTTATATTATCGTATTGTATTATCTAGTAACTGGGTTGTGGAGGTCAGATAGGCAGTCGCTCTATGTAAAATCCAGTTAGACTGGAAGCTGACCCCAACATAGTTGGGAAAGGCTAGTTATAATGTAGTGCTTGGTCGTGATCCCGCCAGCTGCAACATCCCCCCCCCCCCCTGGAATTCTCGCAGAACATGTATCATCATCATCATCATCAACCTTTTATCGTCCCACTGCTGGGCACAGGTCTCCTCTCATACAGAGAAGGATTGAGCGTAATCACCACGCTTGCTCAGTGCGGGTTGGCGATTTCAGACTTAAAGTCCAGGTTTCCTCAAGATGTTTTCCTTCACCTTCAGTCATTGGTGTCCAAGATATACTTAGAAAGTACATATAACTTTAGAAAAGTCACATTGGTACTTGCCTGACCTGGAATCGAGCCCGCGCACTCTTACTTGAGAGGCTGTTGTTTTAACCAATAGGCCACCACGACTATAACATGTATGAACACCCCTAATTACTAAAGAAAGTATAAATGAGGACTTATCTCTAACTTCTAAATAAACCACGCAAAATGTACGGTGTAATTGCGAAAAAACCGCGTACAACTACAGCGCATAAAGATCACTCACTCTAAAGATGTGACAAAAATATTAGCATTTCTTTGCAGTCTGGCGTCTCTAAAAAGCTAGTTCAATCCTTATCCTGACCAAGAAATTAGTTTCGGCTATAATTAGCCGAGAACCGAAACTTGCGAACGAACGAGACTTGCGTTGGATAGCCCATCACTTCAAGAAGGCTTTAGGCTATATAACATCACGCTGTAACCAATAGGAGCGGAGCATAACTAACTCCACGCGAACGAAGTCGCTGGCGGCCGCTAGTAATAAATAAACAAGGAGTCGTGTGCATCTTGTTGATTCCCAGACGCTTTGTTAGCTGATGGGACAGATCCGATTCGAACAGCTGGCGTCCTTGATAAGTTGTGATCAAAATTAAAATCAAAGCATTTATTTCAAATAAACCAGTTACTGGCACTTTTGAATTGTCAGAAGGTCGGTCAGTCAGTAAGGTGAAGCTAGTCGCCCATTCCAAAAAGTAGGTACCTATGGAGAAGAACGGGCAAGAAACTCCATGGACACTCTTTTAAATTATCAAGCTATTGATACAAATATGACATTACATCATTCATTTTGAAATCAACCGTGATCGTGACGGCACAGCTAAATTGCGCAATGCAACTGCTAATCAGTGCTGTAAAGGCAGTCTTTTACCGGTCGATGCCTACCATCTTTAGTCAGCCCGCTTATTATCGCTTATCCTATCTACTTCTTAAACTTAGCAAGACACTTTGGCGTACAATATGTCATTGCTAGTTAAGCGCACGTGCTGCCAACTTGACATAATCTCTTTCATTTCATTAAGCTTCAAACTTGATGTTAAATTAAATTTGCATACTACGTCTTCTGTATTACGAAACGTTAGAGCGGGATGGATATAGAACGTTATTTTTTATTTTGTACGAAACCTGATTATAGTTTCTTCAGAATAAGCAACTGCAACGATTACAATCATTTTTACACCATGTTACATTTTTTCCCAAATACATTAAGAAATTATTGCAGTGTGGCTACCGAATGCATAACTCAGCTGACGTTAGATCATAGTAGGTACTAGGCGCGTCAGACAGAGGAACCCCGCGCCACACCGATGCAGACGCGGGCGGGCGAGCGGTACGTTGACCATATTTTTGTTGGGACAACCAGGTAAGATAACAAGCAAATAACTTTGTGGTTTTCCATTTTATATTTTTGGTATACACCAAAAATATAAAATGGAAAACCACAAAGTTATTTATACGAGATATAAGAAGACATTACATATACATGTAATGTCTTCTTATATCTCGTATAAAATTTATACAACCAAAAAAAAGAAAGAAAGAAAAAACGTTCATTTGCAATAAACATGACGCAAACGTTTACAAAAACACAAAAACTAAGACATAGTTGAGGGAAACATGCGTCACAACCACGCAAAACGGCTGTCGGTCAGCATTATGCTGCGACTCTAAACAAAACACAGTCCAACGCTGGTTTTCAGCGACAGCCGGCGCCGACGTAATGACGTCACCCGGTGCAACAACCCAACCAACTAAAAGTGGCCGCAAGTGGTATACATGAATTATTTACTTAAAAATACTGGACAAGTGTTTCGGGTTTTTCAAATAAAAAAAAATAACGCTGTAGATTTGTGTTTAAGTATGAACTATACTGGGTCAGTGTGGCAAAATCTAAATAAATATAATAGGAATGTTTCCTGGGTAAAAAAAAAAAAATTCTATTTAGTCCATCATTCGGATCATAGAAGAATATTGGATAAGTATATTTTGTTTTATCAAATCAATACAAATTGACAAATATAAAAGGCATCAAAAATCAGGAGTGGTGGCTTGTGACGTCACTGCGCGCTAAAAAGTGTAGCGTGCAGTGACGTCACACGAGTTTTCAACGCACTGTGTCGTCTTCATTTTGTTTGTTTATATGTACAAAAGAAAAATACGTGTGTAGTATTTTTTTGGAAATCAGACTGACGGACTAATTAGTTTTTTTTAGTCAACTACCCTATTATAATATAGAAAGTTCGTTAATGGTATAATTAAAGTTGTTTTACCAAAATTACACATTGTTGTAAACCAATTCCCTTCTTCATACACTAAACTAGTTTGAAGTTTAGTTCATCTTTGTCTGTAAATTACATTTAGAAAAGGATAGAAATTAAATATCAGTTCTGTCCTGTCAAATTAGTCAACATTCATACATAAAATAATCACTCTATAATGTCCCATTGTTGAAACACAGGCCTCCGCTCATCATCAAGCTTTTTTTTTATCGTCCCACTGCTGGGCACAGGTCATCTCTCATACAGAGAAGGATTGAGCGTAATCACCACGCTTGCTCAATGCGGGTTGGCGATTTCAGACTTATAAAGTCCAGATTTCCTCAAGATGTTTTCCTTCACCTTCAGTCAATGGTGTCCAAGATATACTTAGAAAGTACATATAACTTTAGAAAAGTTACATTGGTACTTGCCGGACCTGGAACCGAACCCGCGCACTCATACTTGAGAGGCTGGTGTTTTAACCACTAGGCTACCACGATCCCACCCGGCCTCCGCTCGGTTAGAGGGAATTAGTCAGCGCCTGACATACATTGGTGTATGATCGCCATGTTAATCATGCCTTTTTTTTCTTTGGGATGGGAAATCATCAAATGACTTCTCCGGCTCTGAGAGGAGTGGAAGGGCGTGTTAGACTTTTACTTACTAAAATCCACCCGTGTTTCTTCACTTGCCTGTGCGTCAGAGCCACGGTTTCTTTTTTAACCAACCCGCAACCCTGACCCAGGAGGTATCCTGGACCCCTTCACGATGAGCTGACATCTCTTTGAGGCGCGCGTGAAACAACGCGCCGTCGACTCGGGCCTGGTCCTTACCGGGCGGCGAGTTGCCCGCTGCTCACTGCCCGCAAGCCCACACCTACAGTGGCCGAGAGTTCGATGTTGTCTCCCGACCATGGCATCTCCTGCGGTGGTTAGTGGCGTGTGGACGCTGGGATTCAAGCTCATGGCAATCATGCCTAAACTGTCTACTCAGTATAACATAGACAGAATAACCTTCTCATAGACAGGATACCTGGACCCCTAAACTGCTATTTTTATTAATTTGTCATTCCAACACGATTCCATTGTCATTATACTAAAATTTCGTACTCGTTTCGTGCCGATTGCGTCACTGCTTACCATCAGGCGGGATTGCGGTGAAGCGCTAGTTTATAATTTATATAAAATAAAAGAATCAGTTAAATTCATAATGATCGATCAATGATCAATCAATCGTCTCATAATGGTATGTTGATAGAATGACGTTGTCGCATTGGCATTATTATAAAACCCGTTAATGCACCCACGATATAGGAGAAATTCCAAGTGTGAGACAGCGTTTAAAGAAAAAAAAATCCCTCGATTAACACAAACGTAGGTCCATGACGATTTATCTATGCAAACATATCTTCCTCCCTAACATTTGAACCATATCTTGATAAGCGAAAAATCTCTTCACCATTCCAATAATACAAAAGGCAATTCCACAAGTCTTCTACAAACCCCAATTGATATAAAACAGAAATATTTTAGCATAATATTCCCGTTCTTCTCAAACTAAATCAGTTTGAAAAACACTCGGAAAAGATGGCGGTGAACGGCGTTATTCAATTGTCATGAATAATGTAGGAATCTGCACATTCATAGCCAGTAGGAATAGAGGGTTCTATAATACGGTAGCAGGGTATGAATTGTAAGGAGCGTTTATTTAATAGTATCACAATCAGAATAATTTTAAAGGACAAATTTCTAATCGATTGCTTCATTGGTTCGAACAATTTGTTCGCTCAACACCGTGAATGACGTAATGAATGTTGAAGAACTCTTAAAATAAAATCTATTGGCTCTGGGTGCACTCACTCCAGAAGACTCAGTAGTTGAGCCGGCGAGCCTCCTTGTCGGATTGCCGCCATGGGATCTGAAGGCCAAAGCACACGCCCATATGTGGGAGTAGCAGGCAGTCACCTCCTTCTGCGAAGCAGTGATGCTGGCAAAGGAGCCTGGCCTGGTCGAGAGTCAACATCGAACTCCCGTCCAACGTAGGCGCAGGCTTGGGCGTTGTGTTTCATGCGCGCCTCAAGGAGATGTCAGCTCATCGTGACGGGGTCCATGAAGACCAATGCCTCCTGGGTCAGGGTTGGTTAAAAAAAACCGCGGCCCTGGTGCACAGGCAAGTTAAGAAACACGGGTGGGTTTTAGTCAGTTATAGTTTGGCACGCCCTACCGTTCCGCCAGAGCGGGAGAGATCATTTGATGATTTCCCGTCCACAAAAAAGGCTCTGTAGTGGAAATAATGTAAGCTAATTTTATACTTACAATTGATTATTATAAAATATTAACGTTTGTTGGTTTGTTTTAATATCACAAATATTTGATACATACTGTTTATATTCTACAATATGTAAAGAAAACCCTGTCCGACCCGTAACGATAATAAAGGTTATGTAAACACTTGACCAAATATAATATAAAATTTTACGTAATCATCATAGAAACAATACTAATGAATTTTGACAAAAAAAAATTTTCCCGCGAATTAATTCCAAGTTCCCCGATATTTGGTCATTTTTAAAAAAGTGACAACACGGGTATTATTATGAGCGAATAGCGATGCGACCACGTGACGCGTGCCCTGTCCCCCGCCGCCCGGGGAAGGGTTATTTACCGCAAATGTATTTAAGTTACCTCTTTCTTACCGTCTTTGTATCCATTATTAGAATCAGTTATCGATACTTAACAATACCTTGACGGATCGGACAGGGTTTTCTTTACATACTGTATATACACATCTTCTTTTTGGAAGGTCATCATCAAAAGACCTCTCCCACTCTGATCAGAGCGGAATGGCGTGTCGGGCTTTTATTGACTAAAACGCAACTGTGTTCCTTCATCGCATCGAAATTATCCAAAGGAAATTTTTGAGGTGCATTCAGTTTTTTTTTTCCATGTGCCGTCTATCGCTTCTTGCATGGCAAGAATTCGTTTTTGCCATTTGGTTTTTCTTTTGTCTTTTTTTTTACCGCTATACTTTTTTGCGGCTTTGCCTTTTCTTTTCTGGGTTATTTCTTTCCCATATCTATTTCTTTTGCTATTTTCTTATGTCATGTTTTCTTTTCGTCTTTTGATATCACTTTACAAATTTCTTATATTCTAGCTAAATCTATTATTATATGTCATTACACCACTATATTGGCATAATTCCTATCACATTCTTGCCGACGGCACAGTGCTTGGCTGTGCTGCCCTTGTCCTATTTCTTTCTATTGACATTTTTGCAACCTTGAGGCAAAACCGCTCCAGGTACGGCCTGGAGTGTGGGTGCATTCAGTTTAGATCCAGAAATTTCTTGCCTAATTACAACAACCGTTGCAGAAAGTTTCACGTTCTTCCACTAATTGAGCGGAGAAAAATTGCCGATATGGTATTTCCGTTCAATATGGCTGTCGACTGTCGTCAATCGACTGTTCTGAATTGTTGAGCAAAATTGGGCTGCGTGTTCCATCCTTCACTTTAAGGAATCATCAGTCTCTGTATGTTCCCTCTGTGCGATTCGTATACCGACAAAACTCTTAATGATAAGAGCTAGCAGAGCATATAATTTGTTGTGTCGGAGGGCTAATGATTTCGATTTATTCTCCACCAGTGTTCCTAAACTAAAAAAAATACTTTTTTTTTTGGGACAAAACCCGCCACACTTTTTCCCACCCACTGCAACTCCTGAAAGCCACAATCAACAGTGGAGACCGCCAGAAAAACGCCGAGCAATGAAGCTCGACGAGTCCCGGAGAAACGATTCAACTGTCTTGGGTCCCGCAACGAAATTAATCAGAAAAGAATAGCGGAGGAGTAAGGAATAAGATATCTTTTCCACTTCCCTCCATAACAAGCAGGAGACAGCACAGAACTGGGCCAATCGGCACAAAGGGACATTATTGCAACTGGGAGAAGCCCAGATTGCCAAGCACCACGGAATAAAATTTGATTAAGTTAATGGGTCCTAAGTAGGTATGTGCTGTTACAATTGATTCCAATAATAGGTATGGCAAAAGCGCCTGAACGCACGGAAATTGATTCTAGTTTCTACAAGGTCCGTATAATAAACGACTCCAGATGTAACTTGTACACTATCCAACATAATATTGCGTTTTAAAAACATACTTTTTGATAGCTTCTTTGTTAATCACTAAAAAAAATTCAGTCTTTACTAAATACTCTCAGAGTGCTTACTTGTTCTAAATTTCGCTTTCCTGTCCTGTGCTGTACCTGTTACTGTTTCTTGTGCTAACCTAATATTATCTGTGGAAACTTTTAATTGGCCTTCTTTCACTAATTACCTTCTATCTGTATATATGCTAGCTGTAAGTTTCCTCAAAATGTAAAAATAAAATATGCCTTTACGCCACGGCTCACGGTATCTTCGAACAATCCACGGCCCTGGCTGGCATCTTTAATAAACACAATGGTTTGATATGATTCTACATGTTAATGATACATTTTGTGGTCCCTGCGGTAACCGCGGTTAGACTCGTGCTGGACCCTAACGCGTAAATTAATCATACCATTCAATATTGCAACTGATATATTATAATGCTATTCATAACTGCTATGCTCCAGCGTACTTAGCAATTCTTTATTCAAAATCGTGAAGAAAACATCGTGAGAAAACCATGTTCTAGAATAAAAATTTGAAAAAATGTATAATTTATTGCTAGAGATTAAAAATGGAATTACATGACTTCATTTATTGGTTTTTTTTTAAACGTTGCCCTACTTTTCGATTTTTTTCTGTATACACATAAACATATAAACTCATAAGTCTAGAGCGAATAATCTCTTAATAAATTAGTGCGCTTTACCATCTACGATTGCATCACCGCTTGACATCAAGCATTGTATCACAGTTGTCCCAGTGGGAACCTTATTGGGTGGTATTATTACTGTCCCTTAAAAAGATAACTGAAGACACTTGGAAAGATGCTACGCTAAAATGAAATTTTCTGTCCACATTTGTAACATGTTTCTGACGACCCCATATACACAGCCGCCATTTCGTAGCGGTAGCGAACGCGGCCGCTGCGCAAGGAGCCGTGGGTTCGATCCCCGCGGAGTGCAAATATTTGTACTATGAATATTTGCACTGCCCCTGAAAGTACGGATCATGTCAGTGTCTTACGAATATCTAATGGCAGTCGTTACGGTTTGTTGGAACCCTCAAAAGTCTAATAATTGGTCTAACTGCAGTGCTTCGATATCGTCTTCGGCGTGTGGAAGTCGGACGGCAGTCGCTTCACGGATAATATCGAAGTTTAGCCAACATCAGCAGTTAGACTGGTAAAGAGGACTCCTGTCTTTGAATAAGCTTAATAAACTAGCGCGCGTTACCGTCAAAGATTGCATCACTGCTTACCATCAGGCGGGAGCAGATGATGCTTGTGGTGACCGGTCCTCTTGACGACGATGATTTTATTATGTTTATTAGTATTTAATTATTCATCTGTTTTACTTCGGTGGTCCTATTATTTGTGACTTCAAGTGACAGCTGTGTGAATAGAATGGGCAATGAATAAATTTGTGAGCCGTCACGCTCCTTTTGCCTGGAGCCTTTGTTTGAGTAATAAGTTTTTATTAAATTTTTTTTTTTTTTTTGTGTAGATACATCACTCACCTAGAAATATTAAGAAATGAGAATCTGAAAATGAGTTTATTACATATCCTAATATTTATTAGTGTCTAAACTAGTACCACAATGACCAGGAATAGCGGAGCTGCCAGTGGCAGTGCCAGTGGCAGCTGGCAGTGGGCTGGACACATTGCCCGTAGGACCGATGCCCGATGGGGCCGACGGGTTCTCGAGTGGTGACCATGCACCGGAAGACGTAGCGTGGGTAGGCCCCCGACAAGGTGGACCGACGACCTGGTGAAGGTCGCGGGAAACGGCTGGACGCGGGAGGCGCAGAACCGGTCGTCGTGGAGAACCTTGGGGGAGGCCTATGTCCAGCAGTGGACGTCTTTCGGCTGAAATGATGATGATGATGATGAAACTAGTACCTCGGACCCATTGATCACCTACCTTTGGTTTCTAATATAGACATGAATCTGTAAAAAACGTAGAACAGAATAGAATACTCTTTATTATTGACTACATATAGATTGCAGAACATAAATATAAAGATTTTACAAAGGGTGACACAATGGGCGGTCTTATCGCTAAGAGCGATCTTTTACAGACAAGCTTTGGATGGAATACAAAGGGGAAGGAGAGAAAAATAATGTAGATATCTAGTCTACAGTTTACATAGATTTACATAGACTATACAATAAACATGTATGTTAAGTGTACCATACCAGTTCCAGTAAATATATACATCTCTTAATAAATATCATACAAGAAAAACTAACACATAGATTAATTTCAAAAATTTATACGATCTTTGTGTCTGTAAAATATGAAAAAAATAGATGTGCCGATTTATTACTTGGTGAACGAAATATAGTTTTAATAGTGTGTATTGATATTTTGGTGTGGCAAATAATATAATTAACATTACAAGACACGATTATGTGTATCTTATACTCTACGTGTTAATTACTTTACATCGCCAGGGCCACTGCTCGCTGAATAAACAACTCCACACAATAGACGTAACAGACAGCTCTCTGTACAGAGCTTGCATGGAGGCTGACGAGACAGTTGCGCATCTACTTTTCGAATGTACAGGCGTTACCCACATTAGAAGTAAACCCAAAGGGGCATCAAGATCTTACACAGATGTTCTCAAAAAGCCAGGAGACTTAATGAGCTCCTGGTTGGAATAACCGCCAACGGACGCCATGGTCCACGCACAATGGTCCACTGGAAAGACTAAGTGTGGAAACCAAACCCGTAATTTAGAACATTACATATCTAGTATTCTATACAACCCCAGTCGTGGTGGCCTAATGGTTAAAACACGAGCCTCTCAAGTATGAGTCTGCGGGTTCGATTCCAGGTCTGGCTAGTACCAATATAACTTTTCTCGGTGGTAGGCCACATCGGCACCACCCACCAGACAAAATCTTGCCGCCAAGCGATTCGTCGTGTTCCGGCGTGATGTCTGGTGAAGCCGTACGGAGGACGGGTCTGAGCAGTTATGTTGCGATGTGTGCCGGGTACGATGCGCCAAGTGTTATTGTGTCGGGAGTTTGGTCGTGGAGGGTCTCAACGTCAATATCCCTCTGGCGCAGCATCGTTGGTCGTGTTGTTTGGTTTAACATTGCACCACCTCGCTCAACTGCCTTCTTTCTTCATATTCGTTTAGTTTTTCTGAGTGAATAGGCTCTTAATAAACTAGCGCGCTTTACCGTCAACGATCGCATCACTGCTTACCATCAGGCGGGATTGCGGTCAAGCGCTAGTTTATAATTATTAAAAATAAATAAATAAAATACCAATATAACTTTTCTCAGTTATATGTACTTTCTAAGTATATCTTGGAAACCAATGACTGTTTACAAGGTAAAGGAAAACATCTTGAGGAAACCTGGACTTTAAGTCTGAAATCGCCAACCCGCATTGAGCAAACGTGGTGATTACACTCAATCCTTCTCGTATGAGAGGAGATCCGTGCCCAGCAGTGGGACGGTAAAAGGTTGATGATAAATGATAATTGTATACATTCAAGTTTCCTCTAATAGACAGCTGTACTGTTGAGGAGTTTGTTGCGCCACTTTTTCTGAGCGAAAGCCCTAGGAAGTTATGAAAAGCGGGCGCTTTTTGGGACAGTCTTTTGTATTTCAGACACTCAAAAAGTTCTGATTCTCAGCTTAATTTGAATAAACGACTTTTAATTTTGATTCTCTTCAGGCGGAAAATTCGACAAACACTTTATGCTTGTCTTTTTCATACCTTGAGTTTACACCACAATAAAAAGCTACATAATGCCGGAATGTAGGCACTTTGCTTAGTACATAACTACATATATGGTCGCTTTCATCCCCTGTACATCTGCTCCAGGCTAACAATGCTATTTACATAACATAAAACTCACTTGTAATCCCGAAGGTATAAGCAGAGGTACACAGCATATTCCCTGTACTAAATTAGATACTGTGAAATATACAGATTGGTGATGACAATACGACAATAAATGAAAACACGAACAATGCTGGTTCATAGGAATAATCCTATAGAATATCATAGAGAAACACCTAGCATCAAAAAAAAAAAAAAATTTTCAAACAAACTAAATCGCATGAAATTGTAAACGGAATAGAACATCCTTTAAAAATATTGGTTCACTGACCTCCGATCGGCCACAGCGCAATCCTGTATCGACGTGCTTTTTTCGCGCCATTATTATTAAAGTTTGGTACCGCACGATGCGGCGGTCATTAACCTGTAAGCGCTTCCTTAACAAAATGCACATCATGTAGAAACTGTGAAAAATTAAAAATAATTTCCTGTAACTAAACTAATGGACATATTTATATGGTTTTTTATGGGTCGACTGAGAATGTGTTGAGGTACACGATGTTTAATTTATTGCCGTATTGTCAGTACCACTCTGTATATAAAGCAGTCATCAAATGTTAGCAAATAACAAAATAATATAAGTAGCAGTAAGGCATGATGTTACATCGAATCACCAAATCCGAAATACATACATGTCGTCTAAATCAGAGACCCTAACAGAATTAAATTAAATGATTCAAGAGCCCTCGTTAACCGGAATTGTTAATGATTTTGTGCTAAAATGAATCGTTAGATTACAAATGAGCGTGGGCTTTGAATTATTCATGTGATACATTTAAATATAGTCTGAGTTTATGGTAATTAGCGAATAATTAATATGGTTTTGTAGGTCAAAACTCACACGTTTCTTTGTCTTGTTAAAAGAATATTTTAGAGCGATTGCTTGTTAAAAGGGGGGCCCCTTTTAACAAGCAATCGCTCTAAAATAATCCAACCAAAACAGTAAGCCGTAAGTCGTGGTGGCCTAGTGGTTAAAACACCAGCCTCTCAAGTATGAGTGCGCGGGTTCGATTCCAGGTCAGGCAAGTACCAATGTAACTTTTCTAAAGTTATATGTATTTTATAAGTATATCTTGGACACCATTGACTGATGATGAAGGAAAACATCTTGAGGAAACCTGGACTTTATAAGTCTGAAATCGCCAACCCGCATTGAGCAAGCTTGGTGATTACGCTCAATCCTTCTCTGTATGAGAGGAGACCTGTGCCCAGCAGTGGGACGAAAAAAAAGGTTGATGAGGATGATGATGAAACAGTATTGGATCACAAACAAACCATAACTTTTATTATGTTTCGTATCGCGTAACCATAAATGCAATAGGGATATTTCCTGGGTAAAAAAAAATGATTTTATTTAGTCCGTCATTCAGATTATAGAAAAATATTGGATACGTATATTTTGGGTTATCAAATATATAAAAATTGACAAATATAAAAGGCATCAAAGATCAGGAGTAGTGGCTGGTGACGTCACTGGTTGCTAAAAAGTGTAGCAAGCAATGACGTCACACGAGTTTTCAACTCACTGTATCGTCTTCATTTTTTATTTATGAAAAAAGAAAAAATACGTGTCTAGTTTGTTTTTGGAAATCTGACTGACGAACTAATTCGTTTTTTTAGTCAACTACGCTATTGGAACCTAACCGCTGTCAAATGAAAAATGTCAAACTTACGTTTAATCGATTAGATTTACTTATAATTTATATAGTTTTATTTATTATATCTGACAAAATGTATCACTCATACATTGATTTCACTTCAACCGAAGTTAAAACTTTAGCGCGATACGAAATGTGATCGAAACTAGACCATAACTTTAACTTGATTAAATACGAACAAGAGTTGAACTTCTACTGTTTCATTTAGCGCGATTACCCCCCAGATATTAAAACATTTTGTGTTGTCTGTAACAGGCAAAATGCAAATATTTACATCCGCATTCTTAAATGCGGAGCTACCGAATAAATTTGGACATCCGCAATAATCAATGTGGATGTACATAATATTATTTTTAATCTTTTTAAATTATGTAAAATATTTTATTTATGAAATAATAAAGAGACAATATGGAGTTCATGCGGATGCAAATGTCATACAATTTGGGGCAAAAAAGAATTTCTCGAATTTCAGAAAAATGATTCAGAATCACCTTTTTTTTAATAATTATAAACTAGCGCTTGACCGCAATCCCGCCTGATGGTAAGCAGTGATGCGATCGTTGATGGTAAAGCGCGCTAGTTTATTAAGAGCCTATTCACTCAGAAAAACTGAGTGAATAGGAAGGAAGACGGCAGTTGAGCGAGGTGATGCAATGTTAAGCCCAACAACACGACCAATGATGCTACGCCAAAGGGAGATTGATCTGAAGACCCTCCACGACCAAACTCCCAACACAACAACAATAGGCGCATCGTAGCCGGCACACATCGCAACACAACTGCTCAGACCCGTCCTCCGTACGGCTTCACCAGACATCATGCCGGAACACGACAAATCGCTTGGCGGCAAGGCTTTGTCTGGTGGGTGGTAACTTCTGCCGGCGGCCGATTTTATGGTCTAGCACCTTGCAAGTGCCGAATCCATGTTCTTCATTTAAATAATATCTTAAACATCCACTTCCGCGAATGTGACCCTTCAAAATTTCGCATTCACATTCGCCTCCGCGAATATGATAAATGTTGCATCCGGAACATCAACAACCTGTAAGTAGCGAGCTGAACTCTTTACAGACTTATCGTTAAACATAATCAGACTTTTAATGGTTACACAGTTACCTCCTCCCTTTGAGAGGGAGTTGGCTGTTGTCTACCACACTGGCTCATTGGAAATTAAGGGCGCCGATTCTGTTTTTCACAAACTACTTTTAAGTTATGTGCCTGTGGAGGAATGAGGAAGAGGAGTAAAGTTTACTCATCCTCCATAGAAAAGGGAGGATCCTCCGACCAGGGGGACAATCGCGCTAAAATAATTCAACCAATACAGAATTGGATCGCAACCAAACTACAACTTTTGTTATATTTCGTATCGCGCTAACAGTTTAACCATAACTGGATGGCAATTGGAACGTAACTGTTGTCAAATGAAAAAGTTGAAACAAAGCTAACTTTTTCTATGTCATGTCAAACTTACGTCTAAACGATTAGATTTACTAAAAATTGATTTAGTTTTAATTATTATATCTGATGAAATGTATCACTCATACCTACATTGATTTTACTTCAACCGAAGTTAAAACTTTAGCATGATACGAAATGTGATCGAGACTAAACCATAACTTTAACTGAATTAGATACGAACAAGAATTGAACTTCTACTGTTTTATTTAGCGTGATTACTCCCCAGACTAGTTGTCTGGCGGGCCACTTTGCCCATCGGTTTATCTGCTGAACTTGTATGCGTGCTAGTTGCACAGAAAACTCTGATTGCGAGATGCAGGATTCGCGTGACGTCAGTATGACGCGTTGTTCGCATGTTGCGTTGTAGACACCGCTAGATGCCTTTTTCTTTCCATTTCGTTAAGAAAAGGATAGAAGATAACATTTTAATTTAATCCTGTCAAATTAAGATAATCCATAGACAGTTTAGACGCAATTATAAACATGGCGACTAAAAATACGCCGGTTTACGTCAGGAGCGCACTAATTTGACAGGTCTAAACTGACATTTTATATTCTGTCCTTTTCTTAATGAAATAGAAAGAAAAAGATGCACATAACTTAAAATTAGTTTAGTTTGTGGACAACAGAATTGACATCAATGCCATATCTACATTGATTCCCACTGGGCCAGCGTGGTCAATCGAATGAAGGAGAAGTTACCACCCACCAGACAAAGCCTTGTCGCCAAGCGATTTGTCGTGTTCCGGCATGATGTCTGGTGAAGCCGTACGGAGGACGGGTTTGAGCAGTTGTGTTGCGATGTGTGCCGGGTACGATGCGCCAAATGTTGTTGTGTTGGGAGTTTGATCGTGGAGGGTCTCCAGATCAATCTCCCTCTGGCGCGGCATCGTTGGTAGTGTTGTTGGGTTTAACATTGCATTACCTCGCTCAACTGCCGTCTTCCTTCCCATTCGCTCAGTTTTTCTGAGTGAATAGGCTCTTAATAAACTAGCGCGTTTTACCATCAACGATCGCATCACTGCTTACCATCAGGCAGGATTGCGGTCAAGCGCTAGTTTATAATTATTATTTAAAAAAAAAGAATCCTTAGTTCTAGGATATGTCGGTTTCCTCACGCTGTTTTCCTTGACCGTTTTTGAAAATAATGTTAGGTATTATAAGAGTTCATTATTGTTTTCTTTTTCGTGATAAGTAAGGTTTAGACCGAGTACAAGAAGCTGACGGCCAACCTTCAGGATTGAAGAGGCACAGGAAGAGGAAGAAGAAGTCATCAAATGACCTCTCCTGTTCTGGGCTGGCTGTCAGACTTTTACTGACTAAAACCCAACCGTGTTCCTACACTTGCCTGTGCGCCAGGGACCAGAGTATCTCTTTCGAAAAATTCGCGGCTCTGGCAGGCATAGGTTTTCATAGAAACTATCATCCGTGTGGTAATCTAACCCACGAGATGCAACGCAGCAATCGATCACACAGCTACTACGCCAACTGGGTCTCCTATGTTTAACGAATCAGAAATGAGGAGGTCCTCAGAAGAACCAAAGTCACCGACCTATTCAAGTCGCTAAAATTAAGTGGCAGTGGGCGGGGCACTTTGCTCGTAGAACCGATGGCCGATCGGTCAGTAAGGTTCTGGAGTGGCGGCCACGTTTCGGAAGACGCAGCATAGGGAGGCCGCCAACAAGGTGGACCGATGACCTGATGAAGGTCGCGCGAAGCCGATGGATGCGGGCAGCACCAGACCGGTCATCGTAGAAAGCCTTGGGGGAGGCTTTATTTCCTATGACTGACTGCATTGAGCTTAAAAAGTACTTTAAAAAAGTCTAAAAACTTCGTATTTCTTTTTGCCTCAAACAGGAATTCACAGAATAAGTTGATTAATATTTTGTAAATTTGAGTTTGAAGGCAGAAGAGTGGCCCGAGGGGATTTGATACTTTTAGGCCAAAAGGTACTCAACCGCTTTGGGGATCAAGACCTAAATAAAGAAAATCAAAGCAAACCTTGTAATAAAATCAACTCATTGGACCCAAAATGTAATAGGATTTGAATTCCCAGAATCAACGTAAAAGATGAAGGTAATCAATGAGATTTTTATTAATCTCTTTTTTTTTGAAATATATATAAACTAGCTCTTGACCGCAATCCCGCCTGATGGTAAGCAGTGATGCGATCGTTGATGGTATAGCGCGCTAGTTTATTAAGAGCCTATTCACTCAGAAAAACTAAGCGAATAGGAAGGAAGACGCCAGTTGAGCGAGGTGATGCAATGTTAAACCCAACAACACGACCAACGATGCTGCGCCAAAGGGAGATTGATCTGAAGACCCTCCACGACCAAACTCCCAACACAACAACATTAGGCGCGTCGTACCCGGCACACATCGCAACACAACTGCTCATACCCGTCCTCCGTACGGCTTCACCAGAGCTATAAACTATGAACTTCGAAAACATGTGATATCTATCAACCCGTACTGGGCTCGCGTGGGAGATTACTAACCATCTGTACCTTAATTGAATAATACAGTCATCATCTCAGCGGTAATCCCAATCGCATCCGAAGCTTTTTTTTCAGCTTTGGAGTCTGGGGTCCGCTTTACCAGTCTAACTACTGATTTTGGCGAAATGTCGACATTTTCCGTGAAGCGACTGCCGTCTGACCTCCACAACCCAAAGGCGATATCGAAGCATTGCAGTAAGACTAATTGTTGGACTTTTGAGGGCTCCAACAACCCGTAACGACTGCCACTAGATATTCGTATGGCAACCGGGACCAACGGTTTAACGTGCTTTCCGAGGCACGACCAGACCAGTGCAAATATTTGTACTGCGCGGGGATCGAACCCGCGCCTCCTTGCGCAGCGGCCGCGTTCGCTACCGCTACGGCACGGAGGCTGTCATGAAGTGCACTGTCTTTTTACGACTAAAGTTCCACAGTGTACATGCTTATACAGTTGAATTGAATCATACAGTATCAGTAGTAATAGGTTTCATTTTGAAAGATGTTGATAAACCATTGTTTCTTGTGTTCAAAAAATGTGCCAGATCAATAACATAAATAACGCAATGAATTTTGTTGAACTGTCAAAATGAAACGCTTTCCTACTGATAGTGTGTTACGAAATTATACAGCTGATTCAAATTCGAGACATGTCGGGTCCGAAGCAGACCTAATACTGTCTGTAAGAGGTGTTCTAGATTCACAACTCTGCCCGTTTGAATTTAGAACTTTTCCGATTCAGATTGAACTCGGAATTTGAATTCAGAATCATCTCGGATGCACTGCAGACTGCAGAACCCCTCTTAGTAATAGGGCACGTTGTCAACTTTTGAATATGGAATCCCAAAAATATACTCAGTAAGTATTATTTTTTTGTGAGCAAGCGTGGCGATTACGCTCAATCGTTCTCTGTATGAGAGGAGACCTGTGCCCAGCAGTGGGACGATAAAAAAGGTTGATGATGATGATGTACTTAACGCAATTCCGCCTGATGGTAAACAATGATGCAATCGTTGATGGTAAAGCGCGATAGTTTATTAAGTCTCTTCACTCAAAAAAACTGAGTGAATAGGAAGGAAAACGGCAGTTGAGCGATGATGATGATGCAATGTTAACAACACGATAATCTGGGGACCCTCCACGACCAAACTCCCGACACAACAACATTTTGCCGCATCGTACCTAGCACACATCGCAACACAACTGCTCAGACCCATCCTGCGTACGGCTCCTTCGGACATCAGGCAGAGCTTAATGAAAATTATTTTGTAGGTGCTATATACCATACTGGCCGCTCTGGTGGACCGGTGGGATTCTCCGATGTTGGCCCGGTGGATACGGCTGCACTGATAGCGTCATCGGGGAGTCCTAGTCTAGATCACACCTTAATTTTATTTACTACTTATTACTAATTTTTATGTTATAACAAATTATATGGATGAAGAATATGAAATAAATAATAATAATAATTATTATACAATATGTAAAGAAAACCCTGTCCGACCCATAAGGATAATAAAGGTTAGGTAAACACATGACCAAATATACCTAATATAAAATTTTACGTAATAATCACAGTTTTAATACTAATGAATTTTGAAATAACCTTTTTTTCCCGCGAATTAATTCCAACTTTCCCGAAATTTGGTAATTTTAAAAAAAGTGACAACACCGTTATTATTATGAGCGAATAGAGATGCGACCACGTGCTGCGTGCCCTGCCGCCCGCCGCCCGCGGAAGGGTTGCGTTTCTGCACATGTATTAAGTTACCTCTTTTTGCGAAATAATATTAATTTTTTAGGGGGATTTTTTTAAGTTTAGCCCGGTTTTGTATCCATTAGTACAATCAATTATTGATACCTAACAATACCTTTACGGATCGGACAGGGTTTTCTTTACATATTGTATATTAACAATTTTTTTTTTTGCCTTGTCGACTACCCTATCTATCTAGATGACTACTTGACCAAACTTGATGACTAGGGTAATCATAAAGTTTTTCCATTTAATAAATAAACTAAGAAAAACAACATACGAAGATTATATGATAGTATGTGTTAAAAATATCTAGCTTTGCTACAATCATTATACCTAACACAAAACTATATTACAAGATCAACATTAATGCTACAAACGAAAATTACAATCTCACGCCAAACCAACATCTGACGCAATTTGTAAAACCAATAATTTTAATCCTTCAGATTTATATGCAGTCATACACTAGGACTACGCAAATGTAGAACGCTACCTAAAAATAGTATCTTTTTTTGTAAAAAAAGATAAAAAAAAATTATCTTTTGTTGTAAAAAGTGTAATTTTTTGCTAAGTGATTCCGAACTGTCCTTTTCTTCAACTGTGCTCCTTGGTTATATTTTTGTTAAATTTTATTTTCTGTGGAGTTTTTTCTAAACTATGAATTCTCTTTCCATGCTTTCTCCTTCAAACATGGTAGGTAGAAGAGGTTGTATATGAACGAAATAGAGAACTTTACGAAAAAAACGACGAAACGCATTTGGAGATTCGCTTTTATTCACTTTTTTTTTTCAATATTCTAAGATGCTTAAATTTTTTCAGCGAGCTAGCTCTGTTTCAGCTGAAAAGCTTAAACATTTTGTAAATATGTATTTGCAGCAAAAACACAAAATTTTAACTTATTTTTTTAAATCCCACACGAGAAGTGGAGTAGCATTTTTTTTTTTAAATTAAAAACTCACAAACAACAAGTTAAACTAAATTTTATTTTTGAATTCACGGTTTTTTCACGATAAATCAATTTTAGATATAGAAAAGTAGTCAATAGGAAAATAGACTAGCTTAGCACTTAACACCCAAAAGATATTATTTCAATTTTATAATTAGTAATTTAGTAAAATAGCTACACGAAGAAAATTGTGTGAGATTTCAAAAAGATAAAATTTTTCTAATAAAAGATAATACATCGGGCATTTTCTTTTATTTATTTATTATTTTTGTAATCTCACATTATTGTTATGAATTTTAAATTAATACTTTTATTTTCAATTTTTAATTAAATAGTATAAAGCTATAGCATAAAGTCATTGCAGCTGTCAATAATATTTACATAAAATCCGTATAAAAGGAAAAATACTGTAGTATTAGATCAATATAGATTAGCAATAGTTTTAATTGCTTATATTGCAAAATATTTATTTTTTTATAAAAGGTCGATTCGAAGCATATTTCTTGTCCCAATCTTCCTGAAAAAAATTAAAACTATCCCCATACTTTTTAGCAAAATCTTTTTATTAAAATTAAATTCTAAATGGTTTGTAAATTAATTAAAACAGATATATCGTAATAGAACAGAGAACTCATTTTAGTATTTTTTTCTCGAAAACATTTGCATGAACCGACCCCTTTGATTTGTGTGATGTCAATCTGCATACAATATTATAATTAAAAGTATGATTTTTTTTCTAAAATAAATAAACCATTTTGTAAAAGATACATACAGATACATTTTTATTGTATTTTTTTATAAAATATGAAAAAAATCAGACTTTTAATTTAAAACTCATTTATATAAACAGGACCTGCAATATTTTACTTTGCACGATAAGTGGACGGAATTTTGATAGAAATACAAAAAAAAGTGTTTTGATATTCGATTTGTTAAAGCTTTTTCTAAGTAACTTGGCCATTCCTGGTATCTTAAGTCTTAACTACAATATTAAGATATTAATAATGAAATACTCTATAAGTATTTTTTTAGATCTGTAACGAGTCAATTAGATTATCTAATATAACTTCACAGACGTGATGGTCACCAATATCGAAACATGATCATAGAAAATAAACATGATATTCCATTCTGGGATCAGTTGGTACTGTAGTCCCTTGAAGCGTCATGAAATTAATGAATATTTGATCGAGCCCAACTCTATACCACAAAACATAACTAAAAATTTATTTGAAAGTACCTGTTAGCTCGATAGATGGCGATGGGATCGAAATAGATTGCGCCATGGTTTCGCTACCTTAAAGTGGAGGCCGGGATTAACAGAATAAAATTGTGTACTCAATACACTTGTGTCCAACAAGTGCACCGCATCACTGAGGATATACACGCAGGGTCCCTACGTGACTTGTTCACAGATGTTATATACTTAGACATAGCGAAAGCTTTTGAGAAGGTCTGGCACAACGGCAAATTATATTATAAGCTGTACCAACTCGGTGTGCCTGATTGCCTCGTGCTCATCCTACGAGACTTCTTGTCAAATCACAGCTTCTGCGGTCCAAAACTAAAAGGAGCATTCTCCGACCTCATCCGTGCTGGAGTCCCCCAGGGCTCTGTATTTGCTCCACTAATTTTCACACTGTTGAGTAGCGACCAAAAATAAAAAGGCTCAGTTTGCTCTATTCGCAGACGACACAGCCGATTTCTAGCTCGGGCTGCGGCCTCAATCAGCTATAGTATCATCTCCAAACCCTGGTCAACTTACTGACTGGTTTAAGAAATGGTCAATAAAAGCCAAGCGATTCACTATTCGAAACCGGGACGCAACCCCACCCCTTTCTGACCTATCACCATGAACCGCAAGCCGAACACTTGTGATAAGCGAGCCAAATACCTAGGTGTAATCCTCGAAAAAAACACATAAGAACGTTCAGCTCACGTGCTGCCTACGCTCTAGGTTATCTTTACTCAATCACGCATCCAGCTGCACTTCAAGTGAAAATTGTGCTTTTATACAGCATGCATTTACCCCGAAAGTTACATACTCCTGTGTGTAATCTTCGCATACACAAAGCCCCATCATATTCATAGGAAGCAGACCCTACAGAATCGGTTCCTCCACAAAGCCACGAATTCCCCTTGTTCCATTCAATATTAGATCCTCTATCTCAAAATTCTCACTATCCAGCACTTCATGAAATGCCTTCATCAGCCTTTCTTTGACACTACCGTTAAACATTGCATCCCTCTCGTTGTCGCGGTTAATGAGATCCCCTACAAATTCCGTAAACTTTGCCGTCCTAGGTACATGGCTAGAGGCGTCTTTCAAGAAACCTGTAGCATAATAAACAAATACAGGAAACCGTTATTCCATCCTCGCCGCCGAGGTCCCCAAAGTAATTATTTTTCCGTCCGTTTCTAATCCCGTCAATTTTATCGTCCCGTCGTATTAGGGCAAGCCCTATGAAGGCCAGCCAGCGTCGTGACCAATCCAGTAAATTTTCATCTCCTGACTGTGAACTCTGAGTTTGTTTCGGCGCTTCTTCTCAAAGATAGTACTAAGAAACGCCGCGATTATCAAACCCTATCCAGCCCGTCCCTTATTGCCCTCTCCAGGGATGCCCTAAGCCGAGGCTTGTACCGCCAAGAAATGCCCTTAGCGTGTTATCGCTTAGTTTTATAAGTTATCGACCCTGGCTAGAGGCTTAGAGTTCTTCTTAAGGTAACAACAGGATAGTCCAGTTAAGTACTCACAACTCTCAAGGTCAAATACGAGATGCCATTACCAAAAAAAAATTGCCTTGTCCTAAGGTATTGCGTTACAGACTGCAAGGTACCCTTACCGATGTATTACAATAGTAATAATTCTATATTCATTAGATATTTCTGTGTTGGGAGGCCGAAATGATGCCGTTGCATCTGTGAAGCTTATAAAAGCAGGGATTCTTTTTAACTTGAAGACCAATTCTTGTAATTGAAAACATTCCAAGTCTGGTCCCAATATCGTCTGAATTGAGTCGAAAACTTGTCAAAAATGTAGAGAAATTAGAAGTATTTCAACACATCGAGATTGTGATTAAATTGTAAGTTTCCTTAAAATTACTAGAATTGCTCCTATGTTATGTAAGAGCACAATAGTCCACATGATACTAAACCCACGAAGTAGAACCTAGTTTAATACTTGCCACAAAAATTATCGGCGAATCAAGTTTTCTTTATTTCTTCGTGTTCTGTTATTGATAGTCATCACGTCTATGAAACGACGCCAGTTAATTTAAAATTGGCCTTGTATTTTGTTTAGAATTTCATATAATTATAGAGAGTTTTTATTAAAGTTCCGTCGAACACTCCGCTTCAAGACGGCGCCAAGCCAACCTTTGCTTTAAGTATCAAATTTGTGCTGACAGATGGCGTTTCTGCAGAACCGCTCCATCTCTCTGGTGGACATGTACATCGACAACTCCGAACCGTCGGAGAACGTCGGCCAGATCCATTTCAGCCTGGAGTACGACTTTCAGAACACCACTTTGATATTGAGGATCATTCAGGTAAGTTGAAATGTTTATCACTCTTCTCCAAGTTACTGCCATACAATCTTGTTGAAGATTTTTCATCATTACATTTTCAATAAACTAATAAGTCATCTCAGCGTCAATCCCAGTCGCATCCGAAGCTGTTTCAGCTTTGGAATCTGGGGTCCCTTTTACCAGTCTAACAGCTGATTTGGCTAAACTTCGCTATTTTCCATGAAGCGACTGCCGTCTGACCTCCACAATCCGAAGGCGATATCGAAGCATTGCAGTTAGATCAATTGATGGTCTTCTGAGGGCTCCAACAACCCGTAACGACTGCCACTAGATGTTCGTATGGCAACCGGGACCAAGGGCTTGATGTGCTTTCCGAGGCATGACCAGACCAGTGCAAATATTCATATTCATACATACAAATATTTGAAAAATTTCGAAGACATGTGACATCTACTAACACTCACTGAGCCGACGTAGTAGATCACGGCCCACTCCTTCTCATTGTGAGGAGGCCTGTGTCCCAACAGTGGGAAAAATATGGGCTGATTATGTAAACATATTACACAAGAAAAAAAATAATATAAAAATGGACTCATTGGATATTAACGTCCACATCGCTGTCAATAGTGTCGTCCTCCGAGTCAACACGCCTGCCTGCGACGTGGAGGTCACAGTATCGATCCCCAGTCAGGTCATGATGGAAAAGGATCTTTTCCTGGTTGGCCTGGGTCTTGGATGTCTATCCATATATGTATCTATTATAAATATAGTATATTTGAGTTAGTATCCCATAACACAAGTCTCGAACTTACTTTGTGGCTAGCTCAATCTGTGTGATTTGTGCGTATAAAAAAATATAGGATGGGTGCCCAAAAGGGGGTCAGCATTACCACGTAGGATGGGAATGCTGATTGATTATTTGGGTTAAAAATAGACCAGTCTTGATCGTGAAGAGTAAGATAAACACACGAAAATGCGATGAGCACTCGGCGCCCAAGGTTCTAGTGTCATCATCATCATCATCATTTCAGCCGGGAGACGTCCACTGCTGGACAAAGGCCTCTCCCAAGGATCTCCACGACGACCGGTCGTGTGCCTCCCGCATCCAGCGGTTTCCTGCGATCTTCATTAGGTTGTCGGTCCACCTTGTCGGGGGCTTACGCACGCTGCATCTTCCGGTGCGTGGTCGCCACTCGAGAACCCGTCGGCCCCGTCGGGCATCGGTTCTTCGGGTAATGTGCCCTGCCCACTGCCACAATTCTTCGGGCTATGTCGGTTACTCTCGTTCTTCTGCGGATCTCCTCATTCCTGGTTCGATCCCTCTCCATTGCCCTTTGAGTGACCTTGAACCTTCTTATTTCTCGACATCTCCCATTGTCGATCCAGACCACGTCTCAATTCCATAAGTCAGCACTGGCAGCACACATTGATCGCTCTAGTGTGTCAAACCCAAACGGCTTAAAATATAGCTCCTAATATGGTTGTTATTTATGTACCGTTTGAAGTTTTCTGCTCCCACAGCAGCCGTACCAGCACAGCCCACTGAGCGGGGGTGTCGACATAGGTAGGTGACATCCCACACCAAAAGCCTACCCAACTTCCAATGCATTACTTCCACAGAATCAATCAAATTTATTTATTTAGGATTCTAAAATTATACAGGCTGTAATTGGAACGGTGTATACTCGGGCCCGGCTTTTTGGAAGATACCAAACAATATTTATTGGAAGGGTTTTTAAATCCTATCTCTACATGTTCGGAAGTTATGAGAAAGAACACCGTCTGCGGTAGGCTTCTACAATACTAGGCGTGTAGAATCACGGAAGAGATTTATCGTGATATTGACGTCTAAAGGGTAATTAAATACCTACAAATGCAGTACATAAAGTATGAGAGAAACGGTGGGCTAGTCCCAGTAGTGGGAACATTCATGATCATCCTTCTCCTCTCATACAGAGAAGGATTGAGCGTAATCACCACGCTTGCTCAATGCGGGTTGGCGATTTCAGACTTAAAGTCCAGGTTTCTTCAAGATGTTTTCCTTCACCTTTTAATCAGTCATTAGTGTCCAAGATATACTTAGAAGTAACATATAACTTAGATAAGTTTGTGATGTTTCATGATGGTTTTTTGAATTTTTGTACATTAATTATTTACATAAAATACTGGACAACTGTTTTGGGTTTTCGTATATATGTACAAGAAATAACTTTGTGTATCTTAGTTGCTGTAACCTTGACGCCTGATCCTAGCCAGATAGAGACTTTCATCATCATCATCATCAACCTTTTTTATCGTCCCACTGCTGGGCACAGGTCTCCTCTGTTACAGAGAAGGATTGAGCGTAATCACCACGCTTGCTCAATGCGGGTTGGCGATTTCAGACTTTGTCAAGTCCAGGTTTCCTTAAGATGTTTTCCTTCATCTTGTAATCAGTCATTGGTGTCCAAGATATACTTAGAAAGTGCATATAACTTGGAAAAGTTACATAGGTACTGGCCCGACACACTCTTACTTGAGAGGCTGGTGTTTTAACCACTAGGCCACCATGGTTGGCGTAGAGCAGTGGTGGTGTAATAGTATCGGCCGCGACTTACAAGGCATAAGTCGTAGTTTCGAACCCCGTCAGGCGCTTTTCTTTGTATAAATTATTTCATCACCACAGCTTTCAAAACGGTGAAGGAAAAATTTTTTACAAAAAAAAAAACAACCGATTTCCAAAAAACACTACAAAGTGAAAAATAACTACTTTCGGAAGTCGGTGTCTTTGGTTTTTGTATATTACTTTTTGATACCGACTTCCGAAATTAGTTTGTAAAAAAAAATATTTTAGACTTTTTAGTTGGGAAAAGTACTGTTCAGCTGCATCCGGTTAGACTGGATTGGTAAGATTGGACTAAAATACTTAATGAAAAAACTTACAAACGCACTGGTTGCCCCTACGACTTTTGAAAGTTCCCCTTGATTTCTCTGGTCTTCAACCATCAAACCCTGATGTCCTTATCATGAGACCACCTTGAGAATGTCTTCTTTCCAACAGAAAAAGAATTATCAAAATCGGTTCATATACGACGAAGTTATCCGCGAACAAACATAAAAAAAGCATACAGAGTGTATCTGACATCGTAACGCAAACTTCGCGAAAAGGCTAGACCGCATGCCACTAATAAAATTATGATAGTCATTTATGTCGTTAATGAGCGGTTACAGAAATTACAGTGTTTAAAAAATGAGTCGTCTCGGTCTTTGAACGTTGCAAGCGTGTCGCCGCGCGTGTTTGTAGGTATGACGTTGACCCCTGATGTGAACTCTATTAAATCAGCTGATTGGATCGTTTTTCGAGTTTTGTTCACATTGCGCTTTTTTGTGTAATTAGCGAATTAATTAATTTTTACTTTAAAATCTTATTGGGTTATAAAAGTATAGCAATTATAAACGGTCTAAAGAGAAAAAAACTACATTTAATTATTTTTAAATCATGAAAAAGCTGACGAAAAATTCCACCACTGGGGGATTCAGAATCATGTACTGGATCCATGGTACTCGTTTGTGCGTCGATGTCAGATATACCCTTTATATACGGTCGAATTGAGTAGCCTCCTCCTTTTTGAAGTCAGTTAAAAACATCGTGAGGAGACCGGCATGTCCTAGAGGCAAAAACTTCCAAGATATGAGACATCTACCAACCCACACTGGGCCAGCGTGGTATATTATGGCCAGTGGGCCATAATAGTGGCTCTAGGTGATAGGGAGTGCCCTATCACCTAGAGGAGTCCGGTGTTCCAGGAGTCATCATCATCATAATCATCAACCTTTATTTTAATTCTTTTTTATCGTCCCACTGCTGGGCACAGGTCTCCTCTCATACAGAGAGTGAGCGTAATCACCACGCTTGCTCAGTGCGGGTTGGCGACTTCAGACTTATAAAGTCCAGGTTTCTTCAAGATGTTTTCCTTCACCTGCAGTCAATGGTGTCCAAGATATACTTAGAAAATACATATAACTTTAGAAAAGTTACATTGGTACTTTCCTGACCTGGAATCGAACCCGCGCACTCATACTTGAGAGGCTGTTGTTTTAACCACTAGGCCACCACGACTTCCACTAGGCCATTAAATAGGCTGTTTGTTAGGCATGAGAATAGGTTTTTATCTATTTTTTATGTTACTACTACTTATGCAGGTTGATTACCCAAACCCGTGGTCAACTAATATTAGTGGAATATATAGATTATAAAAACAGTGAATTAAATTAAAAACTTAATACAAATATTAGAAGTAAATAAATAACGCAAGCCAAAATAAAACAATATAATATAACCCATATAAATCAGTGAAGTCGATAGAATTACAAAGCAAATAAAATAGATACGATACAGAAATCTAGGTGGTAGGCCATAACATCGGCCGCCAGCAGAAGTTACCACCCACCAGACAAAGCCTTGCCGCCAAGCTATTTGTCGTGTTCCGGCATGATGTCTGGTGAAGCCGTACGGAGGACGGGTCTCAGCAGTTGTGTTACGATGTGTGCCGGGTACGATGCGCCTAATGTTGTTGTGTTGGGAGTTTGGTCGTGGAGGGTCTTCAGATCAATCTCCCTTTGGCGCAGCATCGTTGGTCGTGTTATTGGGTTTAACATTGCATCACCTCGCTCAACTGCCGTCTACATCCCTATTCGCTCAGTTTTTCTGAGTAAATAGGCTCTTAATAAAGTAGCGCGCTTTACCATCAACGATCGCATCACTGCTTACCATCAGGCGGGATTGCGGTCAAGCGCTAGTTTGTAATTATTAAAAAAAAAGATACATTACAGAAAAAAGGTCCCTGACTATGTCAGGGGGACGCTTAGAAAGGCAGGAGTGGGTTTTAGCCGGTACGAGTCCAACACTGCCCAGACTGGCTCACTAGTGAGGCAGTCTGGGCGTCCATGAGGATTTCTTGCCATAAAAAAAAAACTGGTGTTAGTACATATATCTTCAAAATACTTCTTACTACTGATGCTTATAGCGTTTATTTGCTAATTCCATAAACAAACATCAATCGTGTAAAGTCTATTGTACCATCACGAATAGCGAATGCTAATTGTTTAAACAAATAACTTTGTATGGAATAATCTATTATAGTGCTTAATGTTTATCATACATTACTTATTGAGTCAATTTCTGGTATTATGATCGCTATTATGAAGTTTTGTACCATATTTTTGGGTACATTAAAACGGTTACGCAGCGCACGCAACAGAAGCCCTCAAAAATTATTAATTTTTCCTGTTTTTTTTTTTTCACTTTTTCTACTGATTCTTCCACTTTTTCGTCTTCAGCCTATAGAGGTCTGACTGCTAGTCAAAGGCCTCCCAGGCGCGTGCGCTCCATAGAGGCATATAAGCACTGCATACCCTAATAATGTTCTAATTCGGAACACCCGAATCGTATTATAATATAATTTTTGTACTACAATACATTCTGTTAAAACACTACACTGGTGATAACGCTCAATCCTTCTCTGTATGTGAGGAGACCTGTGCCCAGCAGTGGGACGATAAAGAGGTTGATAATGAGGATGATGATGATCTATGCATACCCTCAACAAAATCTCTGTGCACGCCCCTGAGGCCTCCCCAAGGCTTTTATTACATTGGCGGGTTTGCCATAATCCCCACGCTTAGCAAGCGAGTTGGGGATCGCAGTAATTTGATATTCCACAGGAGAAGCGCTGTTGCTCGCTTCCCTGATGTGAGTTCTCTTAGTCGCCTCTTACGACACCCACGGGAGGATATCGGATGGTACTGTTCTAAGCCCGGTACCACACGGGTCGGATTCTTCCACTACCTGACGTAAATCAATGTATTTGTTGTCGCCATGTTTTTAACCAAACAGTCTAAACTGGTCTAAACCAGAACTATCTATGGAGTATCTTAACTGGACAGGACTAAACTAATGACTAAACTATATCTTTTGTCCTTTTCGCATTGAAATGGAAAGAAAAAGATGCGTTGAACCAAATTTAATTTAGTTTGCGATTAAGGCATTGGCATCATTACAAGACAATACGTGTATTGATTAATGCAATAACTAGGCCATAACATCCGCTGCCAGCATAAGTTACCATCCACTAGACAAAGTCTTGCCGCCAAGCGATTCGTCGTGTTCCGGCATGATGTCTGCTGAAGCCGTACGGAGGTCGTGTCTGAGCAGTTGTGTTGCGATGTGTGCCGGGTACGATGCGCCAAATGTTGTTGTGTTGGGAGTTTGATCGTGGAGGGTCTTCAGGTCAATCTCCCTTTAGCGCAGCATCGTTGGTCGTGTGGTTGGGTTTAACATTGCATCACCTCGCTCAACTACCATCTTGATTCCTATTCACTCAGTTTTTTTGAGTGAATAGGCTCTTAATAAACTAGCGCACTTTACCATCAACGATTGCATCACTGCTTACTATCAGACGACAAAAAAAAACTAGTACCAACTGTAAAAAAAACTTTGTATCTAATGGGCATTCATTTTTTAACAGCCTATATTGTTGCCACTCCTAGTGCTCCTAACACAGTCCTCCTCTCAATGAGAGGGAGTGGGCCATAATCCACCACGCGGGCCCAGTACGGTTTGGTAGATGTCACATGTCTTCGAAGTTTGGCCTCTATGATATGCCGCTTTCCTCGCGATACTTCCTTTTTGAGAGCAGTGGTAATGAAAGAAAAGCGCCAGGAGCGGGATTCTAACCTACGGTCTACAAACTTGTGATTCACGACCATAAGCAGTAGGTCAGCTCTGGTCTTAGTTTTTATTTAGTAACACTTTTTTTTTCTTTGCGTGTTTTTACATATCTTACTTCTGAAGAAACATTCCCCATTATACAAATATTCACATTCATATTGACAGGCATCCCCACGCAGTGCAATGTATACATGCATATTCTGAATACTTCTACTGGTCTGATCGTGCCTCAGAAAGCACGTTAAGCCGTTGGTCCTGGTTGCCATACGAAAATCTTATGGTAGTCGTCACGGGTTGTTGGAGCCCTCAAAAATTCCAACAATTGGTTTAACAGCACTGCTTCGATACTAATCCGATATATAATCCGTATGCTACCTTGGTATGGTCCTAGAAAGGAATTTTTCATTTATCGAACATATAAAACAGTTGGCGAAAAAGCTAAAAGGAACTTTTATGCCCTAACTAGAATATTCAAAGCAACTTGGGGTCTATCATTCCTAACTTTAAAAACTATGTATGGAGCTACCTACTAAGGATGTATGTGCTACGGTGCACCTGTTTAGGCCGATAGGGCCAGCATAGGGGCGGCACGACGTAAACTACTTAAAAGCCAACGTTTGGCATTGATATTTTTATGCAAGGCGTATAGAACAGTCAGTACTGACGCCTTACCGGTACTGGCAGGTGTACTTCCAGTCGATCTTGAAGTACAGCGACGTGCTTCAATGTACTACTCCGCGAGGGGGGAGGCCATGGACACTAATTTTGTTACACAATGCGACCTTAATAGAATTTCTAGATTATTTAAACCTCAGACTGAAGTCTGGGAGGACCTCTTATCCGAATGGCAAAGTAGGTGGGATAATTCCATCAAGGGCGGCACCTCCATCTATTCTTTCCATCCGTTGGCGATCGGCAGGCTAAGACACGGCTGGAGGTTGACCACTGCGTTTCAATTTCTCACAGGTCATGGCAACTTTAAAAGTAAACTGTATTCTTTTAAACTTGTTCCTTCGCCTGTGTCAGTGTTCTACATCGAACTGTGAATTTGAACAGTCCGCACATCACATCTTGTGGGAGTGTATTCTTTGGCAGAATGAACGCAATATTATGTTGGATAGTGTACAAGTTACATCCGGAGTCGTTTATTATACGGACCTTGTAGAAACTATTTCCGTGCGTTCAGGCGCTTTTGTCATACCTATTATTGGAATCAATTGTAACAGCACATACCTACTTAGGACCCATTAACTTAATCAAATTTTATTCCGTGGTGCTTGGCAATCTGGGCTTCTCCCAGTTGCAATAGTGTCTCTTTGTGCCGATTGGCCTAGTTCTGTTCTGTCTCCTGCTTGTTATGAAGGGAAGTGGAAAAAATATCCTTTTTCTTACTCCTCCGCTATTCTTTTCTGATTAATTTCGTTGCGGGACCCAAGACAGTTGAATCATTCCTGCGGGACTCGTCGAGCTTCATTGCTCGGCGTTTTTTTGGCTGTCTCCACTTTTGATTCTGGCTTTCAGGAGTTGCAGTGGGTGGGAAAATGTGTGGCGGGTTTTGTCCCATATAAAAAAAAATGCTTCGATATCGCCTTCGGGTTGTGGAGGTCAGACGGCAGTCGCTTCACGGAAAATATCGAAGTTTAGCCAAAATCAGCAGTTAGACTGGTAAAGCGGACCCCAGACTCCGAAAGCTTCGGATACGACAGGAATTAACGCTGGGATGATGATGAAGACAAATATTCACATTCATCACAACTTTAAATGACAACCACAGCCGAGTAACCTCACCATCTTCTTCTTCTTCCAGGGCAAGGAACTCCCCGCGAAGGACTTGAGTGGCACCTCAGACCCATACGTGCGGGTGACCCTCCTGCCGGACAAGAAGCACCGGCTGGAGACGAAGATCAAGAGACGTACTCTCAACCCTCGGTGGAATGAGACCTTCTACTTTGAAGGGTTTCCGATACAGAAACTGCAGAGTCGGGTAAGCATTGAACTGAATATTTTGACCGCCATCCCGTCTGATGGCAAAACTGGTTGTCATACTTTAGGGCTTCTGATTACGCGTAACAGCTGTCATAGATCTACAAATGCCGGGGTCAACGGCTCAACGTGTTTTCGGAGGCACGAAGAGGTCTCGGTATGTAATGATAGACACATCCACAGATCAACCGAAGCAAGCGTTGTTTAACCAGATCGACCGACTTGTGGGTCTTATTATTTAGCTGCGAGCATTTTTAACAAATCCATACTAATATTATAACTGCGAAAGCAACTCTGTCAGTCTGTCTGTCTGTCTGTTAGGCTTTCCCGCTTAAACCTCTCAACCGATTTTGATGAAATTTGGCACAGACAATCTTTAGACACTGAGAAAGAACATAGGCAACCTTTTATTGAAAAAAAATAATATTCCCGAGGGAAATCTAAAAAAGCGTGATATAACCGAATTCCACGCGGGCCAAGCCGCGGGCGGAAAGCTAGTTAAAAATTTTTCACATACCTACCGAAAACACAACAGCCTGACTTTCTTCACTTTTCGGGTCCAATTTGTCTCAGCCATCCATTTTGAGGCCCTTTACTCGGGGGAGTCTCCACTCCAAAACTCTACTGCTCGACCTGCCATCGGATCTTCGACGAAAATTTTATATTTTTATAATTTGTTAGTTTTTATCTACATATTTAAACATAATTTTATTCGACAGAAAATTCATATCTTGTTCCATACAGACACGTAGGATAAAATACAAATGCAAATATTTATTGGGACAAAAAATACATTTTTCAGTTTTTAATGCATTACAACAGCTACATTAGGTTTATCCCAGCATAAATGAGAGCCCACTGCCAGTTCAGCTTGCTAACTCTGTAAGCTATCCATTATAAACTGGCCTCTTGTTCTTTACAATTCTTTTCTATGAAAGTTTCAATTATTTTAATTAAAAAAAAACTGTTGAATGAAAGGATTCGCCAACCTGGAACTATTTTTTTTTTTTTCTGGTATATTCCCATGGAATTCCCTAGGGTGGGCGACGGGGTCTGTGAGACTCATACTGACTAAAAATCACCCCGGTATTCCATTTCGCACCTACACTGGGGCTTCCGAGAAAGAACACTGCTTCCGCAACCCCCGATTGGTGCTGGCCCGTGACGTGACATCAATGAGTAGCGCGCGTGGAACGCTGCCACCTCGGGTCCTGATGTTTGGGGGGCGACAGATGTCCCCGAGTGCCGCCCCTGGACCCATTTAGGGGGACTGGAAGAGGGCGTTATTCGCCCTCCGCCGACGCCTGGTGCACCTGCTCCGGCCGGGTGAGAGGACGAGATCTCCCTCTCTCTTTCCGCAGCCTCCTTCAGTGAGACCCGAACCCGGACCTATATCCCAACTGTCTCAACAATAAATATAAACAAAAACACCGACAAGCGATTTGTCGTATTCCGGCATGATGTCTGGTGAAGCCGTACGGAGAACGGGTCTGAGCAGTTGTGTTGCGATGTGTGCCGGGTACGATGCGCCAAATGTTGTTCTGTTTGGTCAAAAGTTTGGTCGTGGAGGGTCTTCAGATCAATCTCCCTTTGGCGCAGCATCGTTGGTCGTGTTGTTGGGTTTAACATTGCATCATCTCGCTCAACTACCGTCTTCCTTCCTATTCGCTCAATCTGAGTGAATAGGTTCTTAATAAACTAGCGCGCTTTACCATCAGGCGGGATTGCGGTTAAGTACTAATTTATAATTACTAAAAAAAAAAAAAGAGTGGGTGCGCTACGAGCATTTTGCCGCCCGCGTGAAAAAAACGTTAATAATATTTAAAACAACTGTCCGTTAGGCTTGTGCTTTTTAGCAGCTGACCCTAATCTCGTTAGCAACGCTCGCCGAAAAGCTGGAAGCCGTCAATTCGCAGGGGACCGTTTAAGGAGAAGGTTGTTATCACCAGGTGTCGCTGTGCGGCAAATTGCTCACCGCGGCCCCTCACGTACATAAAGTTGTGTAATGTATTTTTTGAAAACTTGAAATGTCGACTATATGGTGCATTTATGCTTAAAACTAAAAAAAAACATGTTAGTTTTAGCGTTTTAAATGGTAATTGATAAATAAAAATAAGCATGGACAAAATGGAAGCTCAAGTTATGTCTTGGCTAGAGGAAACATCTAATCAAGGGCAGTTCAACATTGATAATTCAGCAAATGCTTTAGTACAACGATTATCCCAAAATATCCTCAACACTGGCCTCAACATAACTATGGATACCATTTTTACTTCGATACCTCTTGCTGATCAGTTGCAATAAAAAGCGTTCCAGATACCCAAAGTTTCTGTACAACGAACATTGCACATACCTTTGTGAAGACTGTTTTAATAAAACATATCCTTTTAATTTAGAAAATATATTAATAATTAAATAATTCTGTTATTTTTTTCTAAATTTGAAGTTTTATAGAGTATTATGTAGGTGTATAGTCTTTTGTACACCAAAATTTTTAAAACAGATTTTAATAAATATGATGACTTATTATTACTTATTAGTGTGTTATTCAAATTCTGAGAAAAAAAAATATTAAATTGCTGTATTACTAGATAAAATGGTCAAAGAAAACGGGCGGCAAAGTGCTACCCACGCGCCCACTAACGTTTTGCAAAAAGACGCGCCCACTCTAGGGTTAATAAGTATTGTTTTTGTATTTCAACTAAACAAAGAAATAATATTTTATTCCCAGCAGACATCCCTTGCCAATGTATTATTGATACTCATGTTCCCATTGCAGCAGCAAACAACTCCAATATCCATTTTATAAATTGCTCGTAAGACACCTGTGGAGCCTCGCCGCCGTCGGCGAGTACTCGTTCATTATTAAGTACTTTACATAGCTAGTATTGAATACAACAATCAAGTAACTGAAGAGACAGCTGTGCTGCTGGGGAGTTAGTTCGGCCACTTCTTCTTTCCAACGAAAGCATTAGGAAATGGTGAAAGACGAGCGGTTTTGGGACTGTTTTATATAATGTCGACGTTCGAAAAGTGTTTTAGAAAAACACTTTTAAAACGTTGCGCTACACTACGAATTTCTCCAATATCGTGGGTGCTTTTACAAAGATACAAAGTCACATACACAAACAGCCAGACCCAGAACAGCTAAATGTAAGCCATACAAGCCATACGATTTGTTTCGTGAGGGAATCGAACCCGCGAACCACAGCGCAGCAGTCGATCGCTCAGCCACTGCGTCAATCGTGTCGTCATTACTTTTGATTTTGTCTCCGTGGCAGGAGCTATTAAAGAAAACTGACTTTGGCGGGCACTGAAAGATTCACACTTGGTACATATTCATACCAACTACTTAATAATCGAGTTACCTTCGGTTACCAGGAAGTCTTTAAATAGTCTCCAGAACAGGTTAACAGAAGCAAAGAAAATCAGGTGGAGATTCATAAACAACATCCTCTTAGAGTGTAAATGTTCCGCATCTGTTAGCTGCATATTACAGGAACGATTGACGCTGGTAATGGCGCCCAACAAGTTGCCTGGGTAAAAAAAAATTGATTCTATTTAGTCCGTCATTCAGATTATAGAAAAATATTGGATACCTATATTTTGTTTTATCAAATCAACAAAAATTGACAAATATAAAAGGCATCAAAGATCAGGAGTGGTGGCTGATGACGTCACTGCTCACTAAAAAGTCTAGCGCGCAGTAACGTCACACGAGTTTTCAACGCACTGTGTCGTCTTCATTTTTTGTTTATAAGAAAAAATACGTGTCTAGTATTTTTTGAAAATCTGACTGACGGACTAATTAGTTTTTTTTTTGACAACTACCCTATCCTGGGCTGAGACCATTTAGATTTTTATTTACAGACTAAGAATAGAAAATGGTGGTCGCCTTCTCGTATCTGTTCCTACTCATCATGACATAACAACATCAGCCGGTATTATTCCTAGTTAGCTTGGAAATTATATTGTATCAGGGGTGCGTCTCTTCTTCTTCTTCAGCCAAGCCTTTCCACGATAATCGGTCTTGTGCTGCCCGCATCCATCGGCTTCCCGCGACCTTCACCAGTTCATCGGTTCACCTTGTTGGGGCCTTCCTAAGCTTTTACAAACATACAAAAATAGAAAACGCAACACAGCAGGTGCTTAACCACTGCCTCAAACCGTGCCTTATTTGAGGAGGAGTGGGCCGTATTTAACCACTGCCTCAAACCGTGCCTTATTTGAGGAGGAGTGGGCCGTATTTAACCACTGCCTCAAACCGTGCCTTATTTGAGGTGGAGTGGGCCGTATTTGACCACTGCCTCAAACCGTGCCTTATTTGAGGAGGAGTGGGCCGTATTTAACCACTGCCTCAAACCGTGCCTTATTTGAGGAGGAGTGGGCCGTATTTAACCACTGCCTCAAACCGTGCCTTATTTGAGGAGGAGTGGGCCGTATTTAACCACTGCCTCAAACCGTGCCTTATTTGAGGAGGAGTGGGCCGTATTTCGACCACGTGGGCCCAGTGTGGGTAGGTTTATGATATGTATTCATTGTTTTTATACCAAGACACTTTCTCATGATGTTTCCCTTCAACGTTTTGAGAGCAATTGTGATGAAATAACCTTGCACAAAATTAAGGTTCTCGCAGGTTTCCAATATCGTGGCGTAAAAAGTCAAGGGCATTACCATGGAGCCCCATTCCTCACCATTTGGTGGATGACATGATATCTCGGTGGTAGGCCATAACATCGGCTGCCGGCAGAAGTTACCACCCACCAGACAAAATCTTGCCGCCAAGCGATTGGTCGTGTTCCGGCATGATGTCTGGAGAAGCCGTACGGAGGACGGGTCTGAACAGCTGTGTTGCGATGTGTGCCGGATACGATGCGCCTAATGTTGTTGTATTGGGAGTTTGGTCGTGGAGGATCATCAGATCAATCTCCCTCTGGCGCAACATCGTTGGTCGTGTTGTTGGGTTTAACATTGCATCACCTCGCTCAACTGCCATTTTCCTTCCTATTCGCTCAGTTTTTCTGAGTGAATAGGCTCTTAATAAACTAGCGCGCTTTACCATCAACGATTGCATCACTGCTTACCATCAGGCGGGATTGCAGTCAAGCGCTAGTTTATATGTATTAAAAAAGAAAATGACTACATAGAAAATAATTAAAATGGCAATGAAGGGTGGGGTGTTCGCTGCCAAGCCCCTCATTACAAATTGGACACTTGGCATTGTGCGTGACGACCAGTCGTGCCACCTCTGGAGAATACTAAATGCCATTTCTTAGTTAACGTATTTTAATTAAATTAGAATGGTTTATTTTTGTTATATTTTGGGAATGGATGGAATAATGGAAAGTTTGTCAAATTAATTACTAAAACATGTTGTGTAATGCGTTTTAATGTTAACAACACCCAAATTGCGTGATCCGCTATTAGTATCAATTTGAATCGTTTTGAAGTATATTGCTATTCCATTGCTCCATTGTTAGTGTGTTGTACGGTTGTCTGTAAAAGATCGCTCTAAGTGATAAGACCGCCCATTGTGTCACCTATTGGGAAATCTTTAAAATCCTATTTATGTTCTGTAATCTCATCATCATCATCATCATCTCGGCGTTAATTCCAGTCGCATCCGAAGCTTTTTTTTCAGCTTTGGAGTCTGGGGTCCGCTTTACCAGTCTAACTACTGATTTTGGCAAAACTTCGACATTTTCCATGAAGCGACTGCCGTCTGACCTCCACAACCCGAAGGCGATATCGAAGCATTGCAGTTAGACCAACTGTTGGACTTTTGAGGGTTCCAACAACCATAACGACTGCTACTAGATGTTCGTATGGCAACCGGGACCAACGGCTTAACGTGCTTTCCGAGGCACGACCAGACCAGTGCAAATATTTGCACTGCGCGGGGATCGAAACCGCACCTCCTTCGCCGGCCGCGTTCGCTACCGCTACGCCACAGAGGCTGCCATTTATGTTCTGTAATCTATACTCACAATGGGCCTCATACGAAGGCTCAGAGTCACGCAAAGGGCAATGGAAAGAGCTATGCTCGGAGTTTCTCTGCGTGATCGAATCAGAAATGAGGAGATCCGCAGAAGAATCAAAGTCACCGACATAGCTCTGCAAGTTGCTAAACTTAAGTGGCAGTGGGCAGGGCACATTGCTCGTAGAACCGATGGCCGATGGGGCAGTAAGGTTCTGGAGTGGCGACCACGTACTGGAAGACGCAGCGTAGGGAGGCCCCCAACAAGGTGGACCGATGACCTGGTGAAGGTCGCGGGAAGCCGATGGATGCGGGCAGCACAAGACCGGTCAGCGTGGAAAGCTTTGGGGGAGGCCTTTGTCCAGCAGTGGACATCCATAGGCTGAAGAAGAAGATAAAGACTATTCTATTCTCTTCTCTTCTTGATCTAGTGCTTGACCATGATCCCAGCCTATAGGTATTGTACCCACTGTTAGGACACAGGTCTCCTCTCGGTGACAGGGAGTGGGCCAGTATCTACCACGCTGGCCCAGTGCGGGTTGATAGATGTCGAATGTCTTCCAAGTTTTAGGCTCTAGAACAAGCCGGTTTCCTCACGATGTCTTCCTTCACCGTTTTGAAAAATAATTAACACAAAGTAATGTCTTATGGTGTTTGAACCTATCTAATTAATTTTTTTAATTTATTTTACATTTAATATAATTTTTTTTTTCGTTTTTACATCATTTATTTGCGTTGATGTTATATTATTGGATTTAATGAATTTTTTAATTTGTGTTCGTAATTATATGTATACATGTCTAAGTTGTTTAATGAATTTGTGAAAAAGAAGGTCTATCATTACCTATGTTTGTCAGTATTTCTTTTCTTAGTTTATTTATTATTAGTTTTTAACAATATTAATCAATCTCACATTATTATTGTACATACTCGTAATCATTTATATTTATGTAACACGTATTTATTTTTATTTAAGTATGAGTCCACACGTTATGCTGTTGTCTAAAACTGTTTTACATCTGTCACCACACATCAGGTTCAGTTGAAAACCAGCGTCAGGCACTAGTTGTCTGGCATTTTTGCTGAACTGGACCTTTTTGGTGCAGTCACGAGGCACACTTTGCTGCTATTTTTTACACAAGGGTTTAAGGTTTTTTTTACTTTTTATTTGGCTTTTTTTATTTTATTTTATTATTTGGTTTTTTAGTATTTTTTTTTGTTGCTACCCGATGTGTGTTTGTGCTAAATGTATTGTATTGTTTGTCGAGTCTGTGCTGAATAAATGTATTTTCTTTCTTTCTTTCTATTTCTAGAACTTGTAAGTCCTGTCAGTTTATTAAAAGCCTATTCACTCTAGCGTTCAATCGTGGCGTAGCGGTAGCGAACACGGCCGCTTCGCATGGAGGCGTGGGATCGATCCCCAGTGCACATATTTGTATGCATGAATAACAATATTTGTACTGGTCTGGCCGTGCCTTGGAAAGCACGTTAAGCTATTGGTCCCAGTTGCCATACGAACATCTAATGGCAGTCGTTACAGGTTGTTGGAGCCCTCAAAAGACCTTCAATTGGTCTAACTGCAATGCTTCGATATCGCCTTCGGGTTGTGGAGATCAGACGGCAGTCGCTTCATGGAAAATATCGAAGTTTCGTCAAAAATGAGCAGTTAGACTGGTAAAGCGGACCCTAGACTCCAAAGCTGAAAAGCTTTGGATACGACTGGGATTAACGCTGAGATGACGAGGAGGAGACTCTAGACCTTGAAGACGCTTAAATTGTAATCAGACGGGAAGATCGCTTTAGGCAAATTGTTACAGCCCCTTCGATGTACGCGGTATAAAAGACAAGGAGAAACGCTTCGTCCGGATCGTAAAGGTACTAACAACGTAAGGGTGGATATTGTACTCGCCATATGGCTAGTCCCCCAATGATGGCGGAATTAAGTCAAGTAATTCCTGCGCATATATACCCTCCAAACCCTGTGGAAAGGCTGGAACAATTTGCCAGCGGCGGTTTTATCATCTGACTACAATTTAAATGTCTTCAAAGCTAGAATGGATACGTTCTTAAAATCAAGTGCACTTTACCATCAACGATTGCATCACTGCTTACCATCAGACGGGATTGCGATCAAGCACTAGTTAATAATGTAAAATAAAAATCTTGCCTAGTCCTGTTTTGCGCTTTATGCACAAATGGCTTGTATCCTAAAAAATAATTTAATGTCCGTCAGATAGCTTTATAAAAAATATTGAACACGTATTTTTTATTTTTTCTTTTATTCAAATACTTAGGAAGATATATTGATTTGAAATGTCGCATGACGTCACGCCATGGTGCAAAATATAGAACGGCGTGACGTAATTAGCCCCCACTCTGTAACTTTAATACGCTATATCTCTGTTATTTTTTGGTAATTACGTCAAAATAAAAAATACGGGTCTTAATTTTTTTTATTATCTGTGAGACGGACTAATTATTTTTTTGATTTTCATACCTTGGATACAGCCCTATTGTCCACTTGAAGAGCTAAGTGCAGAAACTAAATCCGTAACATAGAACTTAGGGTGCACCATGTATCAAAAACCGGCCAAGTGCGTGTCGGACTCACGCACAAAGGGTTCCGTAACATTGATTTATGAAATTATAGAATTTAAGTTATTTGTATGAAAGATTACGCGGTAATAAGCGGTTTACGATTTCCGAGGTATTAAAAAAAACTACATACTAGATCTCGTTCAAAACAATTTTCGTTGGTAGTTTTTTATAGTAATGTACATCATATGTGTTTTTTAGATTTTCGTTTTCTTATTTTAGAATATAGGGGGGTGGGACCATTTTTTTTCCACTTTGGAAGCGTCTGTCACGCAAACTATTCGGTTTAGAAAAAAAATATTTTAGAAACCTCAATATCATTTTTGAAGATCTATCCATAGATACCCTACACGTATGTGTTCGATGAAAAAAAAATTGGGTTTCAGTTCTAAGTATGGAGAGCCCCCAATATTTATTATTATTTTTTTATTTTTGCATCAAAATCTTAATGCGGTTCATAGAATACTTCTACCTACCAAGTTTCAACAGTATAGCTCTTATAGTTTCGGAAAAAAATGGCTGTGACATACGGACGGACAGACGGACAGAGACAGACAGACATGACGAATCTATAAGGGTTCCGTTTTTTGCCATTTGGCTACGGAAAAAAAAACAAAATCAAAAATAATTTATTCAAACTAGACTGAGAATCGGCACTTTTTGAACGTCAATATTACATAAAGCAGTCCCCCCAAAACGGTCAACTTCCTAGTGCTTTCGCTGGGAAGAAGTGGCGGAACAAACTCCCCAGCAGCACAGCTGTCTGTTCATTAAAAAAAAAAACAACTTTTTGCAACACTATGTATAGTAATGAACACAACACAAAATGAAATTATTTCCATACGCCAACTAGCCACGCTAGCAAATATCATTAAAATGGAAATATAAATAAGTAAAAACTTATTACCTAAATAAAAGCCCCAGGTATAAAGGCCGTGACAGCTCACATACTCACTGTAAAAAAGCCAACGGGGACACCAAGATACAGGCTGTGCCTAGTTTGGGACCGCTATTAAGAGGGGACTTTAGTGGCGCTTTCTCTATGCAAACGAATTCCGCTGTTATCTTCGTGGATAACGCTTTAAGAACAATTAGTTGTGTTCTACACCTTTTTATCTTTTTTATTCGAAAACTAATTTAATAAAAGAAATATGATATTTCAAAATTCCAAAAATAACCCATTTTTACCGCGATGTTCGGACGACTATTAGACAAACGTGATAAGTTTTTGACAAAAAATAAAATAATAGAAGCATGAATATACTTTTCCTCTAAATTTTGTTATAAATATAATTGAGATCAGTCGTGTTTTGCAAAAGAAAACAGCGGAATATGAAACGTCTTTTGGTCAACGTTTTTGTAGGTAAAATCAGCCTGAGCAGCAACTATCCCTTTCGCACTTTACGCGGGGAGAGTTTGCAATCGGCTCGACGGCAATAGTTTCTTCAAATTTCTTGGCACTAAAGTCCCCTTTTAATTCGATCTAAATGAAAAGTTCTTCTGCTGTTTTGTAACTGCATGCTACTACGTGTATGTTTTTAAACCAAATGTAAGTCTAATAAATAATTGTATGTAAAGAAAACCCTGTCCGATCCGTGAAGGTATTGTTAGGTATCGGTAACTGATTCTACTAATGCACACAAAGGCGCGATAAACTTGCAAAAAAAAATCCCTCAAAAAAGAAAATATTATTACACAAAAGCGAGGTAACTTAATACATGTGCGGTAGACAATACATGCGCGTGCGAAGGGGGGCAGGGTACACGGCACGTGGTCGCATCGCTCAAAATAATACGGTCGAAAAAGGTATTGTCACTTTTTAAAAATATACCAAATTGTGGTGAACTTGGAATTAATTCGCGGAAACGAAAAGATTATTTCAAAATCCATTAGTATTGTTACTATGAAGATTATGTAAAATTTCATATTTCATGTGGTCATTTGTTTTTTTCTTACTCCTCCGCTATTGTTTTCTGATTAATTTCGTTGCGGGGCCCAAGACAGTTGAATCGTTTCTCCGGGACTCGTCGAGCTTCATTGCTCGGTGTTTTTTCTGGCGGTCTCCACTGTTGATTCTGGCTTTCAGGAGTTGCAGTGGTTGGGAAAAGTGTGGCGGGTTTTGTCCCATATAAAAAAAAAAATCATGTGGTCATGTGTTTGCCTAACTTTTATTATCCTTATGGGTCGGACGGGGTTTTCTTTACATATTGTATAAGTTACTGAATGAATTTTAGATTCCTTTGTGTTAAATAATATACTTCTTCTCTACAGGTACTCCACCTCCACGTGTTTGACTACGATCGATTCTCGAGAGATGACTCCATTGGCGAAGTATTCCTGCCACTCTGCCAGGTAGTGTACATTTGTTATTTTTATGAGCACCAAATCAAAACATCCTTTTCACTTAAACCAACATGTCACGTCAAAAGCTAGCTGCACGGTTTCAATTGGTCGTTCCATATGGAGAAGAGCCGGCGAGAATCTCTACGGCTACTGTTCTAAAATTAATTAGCTTTCTTTTTTACTATTATGTATACAGGATGTATCTAACATCGTAACGCAAACTTCGCGAAAAGGCTAGACCGCATGCCACTAATAAAATTATGATAGTCATTTATGTCGGTAATGAACGGTTACAGAAGTAACAATGTTTAAAAAAGTGTCGGCTCGGCCTTTGAACGTTGCAAGCGTGCCGCCGTGCGGTATTGTAGGTGTGACGTTGATCCCTTATGTGAACTCAATTAAATCAGCCGATATGATAGTTTTTCGAGTTTTGTTTTCATTGCGCTTTTTGTGTAATTGGCGAATTCATTAATTTTTACTTTAAAATGTTATTGGGTTATAAAAGTATAGCAATTGTGAACGGTAAAAAACTATATAGATATATATTTAATTTATGAAAAAGCCGATGAAAAATTCCTCCACTGGGGGGTTCAGAATCATGTACTGGATCCATGGTACTCGTTTGTGCGTCGATGTCAGATACACCCTTTATAAAAATGTCATGTGTGTGTATGTGGGATTCACATAAGCAAACTCCTTGGTTACTCATATATGTTGACAACATCGCGCTCGCGAACGCGGAGAGGGACCGGCTTTGCAGCGTGTTAATTAGGGCTGTAACGGAGCTTCGCCTCCGCTTCAGTTACTGCGGAAGTTCCGCAAGGAATCATATCTTCGCTTCCGCCTCCGCTTAGAGGTTTATTTACGTATTTATAAAATAAATAACGTGCAAGCTGTGACGCTCGACAACCGTCCGGCCGCGTTTGAGCGCGAAATGGTTCAGAAACAACTAGTGCGAGACGGGAATACGGCAAATACAATTTGTTTCCCCTTAATTTTCATGACTAGAAGGTAATATTTTTTTATTAAGTGGTCTGCTATTAATGTACGTATTCTAAATTTAAATGTTGTTTTAATTAACCATAAATTTCAATCTTTTCTATATCTACTTTCACCTCCGCCTCCGCCTCCGTTAACCTCCGCATCCGCGGAGGTGAGACTCGTCGCCTCCGCATCCTCCTCCGCCTCCGCTAATAAGGCCTCCGTTACAACCCTAGTGTGAATATGTAGAAGGACTCGCACGAGAACTCAAAAATTGTTTCTTTTTTTATTTAGGCACATCCTTCTCGCACTTGACCGGTATTTTTACTCTCTGAAGATACCATCACGATCCTTGATTAAAGATTAAGAGGGATCCTTTTTAATGGTGCCATAAAAACAAATTATGTCTTTCCTACCTACTTAATTGTAAGGAACAAACCACTTTTTGCCCTTTTCGATAGCAATTAACGTCTTCTTTCGTAAACACTGGACTGTTAAAGAGACTTCCTTTGAAGATTTTAACTTAGGTTTTCCTAGAGCCAATTAACTCGTGTATTTCAAATCTATACTAATATATAAAGCTGAAGAGTTTGTTTGAACGCGCTAATTTCAGGGACTCCTGGCCCGATTTGGAAAATTCTTTTTGCGTTGGATAGCCCATTAATCCAGGAAGGCTTTAGGCTGCATAACATCACGCTGCGACCAATAGGAGCGGAGAATAACTAACTCCACGCGAACGAAGTCGCTGGAGGCCGCTAGTATTATAATATTACGGTTGGTACTGTTGTAAGGGGTGCTTTTCCAGGGATTTTTTTATATAAATTATAAACTAGCGCTTGACCGCAATCCCACCTGATGATAAGCAGTGACGCAATCGTTGATGGTAAAGCGCACTAGTTTGTTAAGAGCCTTTTCACTCTAGCCTTGAAGACACTCAAATTGTAGTCCGACGGAAACACCGCCGCTGGGAAATTGTTCCAGTCCCTCGATGTACGCGGTATAAAGGAGAAGGCAAAACCCTTCGTCTGGATCGTAGTGGTGTTAACAACGTAAGGGTGGAAACTCGCCGAACGACGGGTCGTCCGATGGTGGAACGGAGATGGGGGACTTAAATCGTGCAATAATGTGGTATCCTACTAATATTAGAGATGTGAAAGTTTGTGAGTATGTGTGAACAAAAACTACTTAACGGGTTTGTTTGATATTGTTATTGGTATTTCCTTCGACAGTTGAACTGCGTTTCTGAGGCGCGATTTCCTAGGAAATTACATGTTGCACAAAAAAAAACGTGTGAGTAGGAAAGACAAGGGAAAGGACTTATTGAAATATACAGCGCCGCATTCTCCGCGTGATGATGAAGGCCTCCACAAGATGTCCACTTTTCACTTTTGTTATCGGATTCAAGGGGTAATGATTGATATAAAGGATGGTTAGATCCGCCGGCCGGCATCCGTTCTTGATGTTTTTTCCTTTTTTTTATGGTGGTGTGTTTAAACAGAGAGAAGTTGGCTGTTGGCATAACATCGGCCGCCGGCAGAAGTTATCACCCACCAGACAAAGCCTTGCCGCCAAGCGATTTGTCGTGTTCCGGCGGCATAATGTCTGGTGAAGCCGTACGGAGAACGGGTCTGAGCAGTTGAGTTGCGATGTGTGCCGGTTACGATGCGCCAAATGTTGTGTTGGGACTTTGGTCGTGGAGGGTCTTCAGATCAATCTCCCTTTGGCGCAGCATCGTTGGTCGTGTTGTTGGGTTTAACATTGCATCACCTCGCTCAACTGCCGTCTTTCTTCCTATTCGCTCAGTTTTTCTGAGTGAATAGGCTCTTAATAAACTAGCGCGCTTTACCATCAACGATCGCATCACTGCTTACCATCAGGCGGGATTGCGGTCAAGCGCTAGTTTATAATTATTAAAAAAAAAAAAAATTATAAGTTTTCTGGTTTAGTCTCTAAGCCTTTAAGCCTAAGATATATGGAATTAGGTATTGCATGGGAAGGAATCGGGAAATTTGAATGTGCTTGATGTAAGAATGGTTGCATGCTTTAACGGGGTTTGAGTGAAATTTGGCACACATATGTTTTATAATCTTTTTAAGTCGTGGTAGCCTAGTGGTTAAAAACCAGCCTCTCGAGTATGAGTGCGCGGGTTCGATTCCAAGTCAGGCAAGTACCAATGTAACTTTTCTAAAGTTATATGTACTTTCTAAGTATATCTTGGACACCATTGACTGAAGGTGAAGGAAAACATCTCGAGGAAACCGGGACTTTATAAGTCTGAAATCGCCAACCCGCATTGAGCAAGCGTGGTGATTACGCTCAATCCTTCTCTGTATGAGAGGAGACCTGTGCCCAGCAGTGGGACGATAAAAAGATTGATGACGATGCTTTGTAATCAGGAATAATACATAGCTTACTTTTGACTCGATATTCCCAAGGGATTAAAACTTACGCAGGTGATTACTTACCCGCGAGGTGTCATAATTCACCATTGCTCAAAAACGCATGCAAAAACGTTGCCTCACACTACGACTTTCTCCTGTATCTTGGGTGCCTTTACAAACATACAGAGTGTTTCTGACATCGTAACGCAAACTTCGAGAGAAAGCTACACCGCATGCCACTAATAATATTATGATAGTCATTTATATCGTTAATGAGCGGTTACAGAAATAACTGTGTTTAAAAGAATGTGTCGGCTCGAACGTTGCAAGCGTGCCACCGTGCGAGTTTGTGGGTATGACTTTGACCCCTGATGTGAACTCTATTAAATCAGCTGATAGGATAGTTTTTCGAGTTTTCTTCACATTGCGCTTTTTTGTGTAATTAGCGAATTAATTATTTTTTACTTTAAAATCTTATTGGCTTATAAAAGTATAGCAATTATGAAAGGTTTAAAGTGAAAAAAACTGCATATTATTTTTTTTAATCAAGAAAAACCGACGAAGAATTCCACCTGTGGGGGGGTTCAGAATCATGTACTGGATCCATATCCTTGTAACGTATAAAAATCAGAAGAACTTGTAAACGAGATAAGTAGTGACATCTAGCGGCAAATGGTGGAATGAATTAATAATCGGTGCCAAATAGGTTCGTATAGATGGCGTTGCTTCCTTATCGATTTCTTTAAGATATTAATAATTTAAATTAGAAGAAATGCATAATGGATGCATAAATTAATGTAATAATAAAAACCTGAAAAGATTTTTTTCTTGACATGTGTTGAGGTTTAATATTGTGAAAAATAACTACTTACTCTACTAAAATAAAAACTTTGAAGAAAGAGTTTTGGCGGGAAAGTCAAGCTGAGTGTCACGTTCATTTCTCATTGGGCTTTTAAAACTATTTATAGTGTTGTTTACTAAATAAAAGTGCGTTATTTATGTAGTAAAAAGTGCATTAGGTAAATAGTTCATAAAGAACAGTGAAATATCGCAGCATAGTGGCTACATCAGGACTTTGCCCCAGACCTCATTCGTAAGACGGGTCATGCGGCCGTCTTTTTCGACATGAATAATTCATAATTACGTGACATTGGCTAAATGCACAAACCGTGCGGAGCCAAAAAATAAAGAAAGAAAAGAAAGTAATTTCGTATAGATCGCGTTGCTTACTAATCGATTTAATTAAGATAATAATAATTAAAATTAGAAGAAATACATAATGGATGCATAAATTAATGTTATAATAAAAAACTAAAAAGAGTTTTTTCTTGACATGTAATTGGTTTTGAGGTTTAATATTGTAAAAAATATAATAGTCTGTGGTCGTTAGACATGACATTTAAACTTTGAAGAAAAGCTGAGGCTGTAGTCTATTTTTGAACCGATTGAAACATAAGGATCAAACGAATTTCACATTATTTTATGTAGGTTGGTTCAAAGGAAGGACTTCGCAAAATTTTAGATGTAATATAAAGTATTAGTTACACGATACCTGCAAGGGCCGCCCGAGTTATTTGAAAAAGAAACCGTGGCCCTGACACACAAGCAAGTGTAGGAACACGCGTGGGCTTTAGTCAGTAACCCCCTTATCATCAAACGAAATCTAACTTTAGTTCCAGATTTAACCTTTTTTTTTTTGTTTTGGATGGAAAATCGTCAAATGACCTCCCCCGCTCTGGACGGAACGGAAGGGCATGTTATGAAATGAAATGAAATCGTTTATTAAGCAAGTAGGATCACTGATCACTTTTACACGTCATATTTTTTTAAAACTAAATGGAGCCGGCATATCCTAACTGACTACCTCTGAGAAGAAAAAGCCGAAACAAACTAAGGGATCATCGTCTTTTTTCAAGTTCAGACATTAAAAATGAAAATATTTACAATAATGTACGTGATTTAATAAAAAAAGAAAACAGTATTGAAAATGTCATAATTGTAGTATAATTACGTATATTTCTTAATAACAATGCTTAGCAAAGCGAGCAGCTCAGTCCCAAGCTTTTTTGTCTTCTAAATATTCTGTGATTTTATAATACCCCTTTTTGCAAAGTTTGGTCTTTATATAGCTTTATAATCGTTTAATGAAGAATATACATTATTATATATACAATTTATTACAAGAATAGAAGTGTATACATTGACCCATGAACGAGTTGCCTACTCTGTGGAAAAAAGTGTGATGTGCAGCAAGATTGTGTTTGTTCCTGGTATTTATATTACGAATATCGCATATTTTCTTATAATAATAGGGTGGTTGACTAAAAATAACGAATTAATCCGTCAGACAGATTTCCAAAAAAATTTTTCATATAAACAAAAAATGAAGACGACACAGTGCGTTGAAAACTCGTGTGACGTCACTGCACGCTACACTTTTAGCGAGCAGTGACGCACACAGATTGAGCTAGCCCTAAAGTAAGTTCGAAACTTGTGCTATGGGATACTAAGTCAAGGATACTATATTTATAATAGATAAATATATAGATAAACATCCAAGACCCAGGCCAATCAGGGAAAGATCGTTTTCCATCATGACCTGGCCGGGGATCGAACCCAGGGCCTCCACGTCGCAGGCAGGCGTGTTGACCGCTGCGCCACGGAGGACGACAAGGTATTGTTAGGTATCCATAACAGATGTATGTATGCTGGTTTGGTTTCCGCACTCAGTCCCTCCAGTGGACCATTGTGCGTGGACCATGGCGGCCTTTGGCGGATTATTCCAGGCAGCCCACCTCCCTCCAGAAGAAGCCCATCAGGTCTCCTAGCCTGCTGAGAACATCTGTGTAAGATCTTGGTGCTCCTATGGTTTTGTTTCAAATTTGGGTAACGCCTGTACACTCGAAGAGTACATGCGCAACTGTCTCGTCAGCCTCTATGCAGGCTCTGCACAGAGGGCTGTCCGTTATGCCTATTGTGTGGAGATGCTTATTCAGCAAACAGTGGCCCGTAATGATCCTCGTCATCAATCGTCAAGGGTTTTCCTATCCAGGCGCAACTGCCTTTTGGTTAGCTTGTCATCCAGGGATGGCATAGCCTCCTTGGACTGCCTGCAGCCCGGTGACGAGGACCACCAAGTCTCCGCTTGTTCGTAGGTATACCTTTGTAGCTATCTGCGTATTTAAATGAAGGGGATAGGCACAATGGGCTCCGGTCCGCTGACCAACGCGCTGGATGCCCTACTAGCCAACTCGTCAGCTGCGTCATTACCCAGTGAACCGCTGTGACCCTTTATCCATTGTAGTGTCACAGTGTTGCGGTCTGGTGCGGTTATCCGTTCCAGTGCGTCGTGGCACTCAAGTACAAGGTGTCTCAAAAGTAAGTTCACATTTGCTTATCTTATTACGCGAAAGCAACTATTCTGAGGGGCGCGGGGGGTATGTCAGTCGGTAGTCTGGCTCTTGGGAATTTAGTCGCTATGGAGCGTTTCTCTGGTGCGGACCGTGCGTTGTGCGTACGTGAGTTTTACAAAAACGGTAATTCGGCGACTGTAGCGCGTAGAAAATTCTGCAGTATTCGACATATTCGTCACTTAAATGATGCGCCTAGCACTCGTCTCATTGCAAAATGGGTTGAGAAGTTTGAAGAGACTGGGTCAACTCTGGAGAAACCAAAATCTGGGCGACCAAGAACATCAAGAACAGCCGAAAACGTGGACAGTGTTACTCAGTCTATTCGAGATGATCCAAACCTCTCGATTCGGAAGCGTGCTGTTGCTTTAAATGTGCACAGATCTTCATTATGCCGCATTTTACACAAAGATTTAAAGCTGCACCCGTACAAAATTCAGTTAGTGCAAGAACTGAAGCCTCAAGATGCTGGTCAGAGGCTTGCCTTTGTAAATCAGATGATTGAGCGCTTTCCAACGTTCACCAACATCTTGTTTTCCGATGAAGCCCATTTTCACCTGAATGGGCATGTAAACAAGCAAAATTGTCGTTACTGGAGTGCAACCAACCCAAAACAAAAACATCAGAAACCGCTACATTCACCCAAAGTCACCGTATGGGCAGCGATGTCGGCGCGAGGAATTATCGGCCCTTACTTTTTTGAAGATGGAAGGGGACGCACACTCACAGTGAATTCAGAGCGTTATGTGGAGATGTTAGACGAGTTTTTCGTACCCCAACTGCAAAACTTTCCTAGTTACAACCAAAGAACATGGTTCCAGCAGGATGGAGCAACTTCACACACGTCCAACAGATCTCTGCCTCGAGTTCTAGAAATTTTTCCGAACAAATTAATCTCCAGGCGAGGTGACATAAATTGGCCTCCACGGAGTCCCGATTTAACGCCTATGGATTTTTTCCTGTGGGGTTATGTCAAATCAAAAGTTTACGCTAATAAACCGACTTCCCTGGCACAATTAAAAGAAAATATCCGTCATGAAATGGCAGCCATCACGGAGACTACCTGCCGAGCTGTCATAGGCAATTTTAGTGCCCGACTAAATGAATGCCGAGAGCGCAACGGTTTACATTTGGACGATGTTATTTTTAAAAAATAAATTCCCAAACAGTGTACTTCAATATAAAATAAACATTTTTTCAATAAAGCTAAGACTTTTCTTTTAAAAAAAGATTTAAATGTGAACTTTCTTTTGAGACACCTTGTATTAGACTTGATGTGATACATCCCTGCTTTAGGGATTGGAGGACGGAAGCACTGTCAGTGAGTATGCGGACACGCGTGTCCGCAACTTTCCTGGCTTTTATGACTAGGGCTGCCAGAGTTATGGCCATACATCCATAACAGATTCTACTAATGCCTACAAAGCCTGGCTAAACTTAAAAAAAAATCCCCTTAAAAAAATAAATATTGATAAGTGATAAATTATACGCGTTTCGTTTCGCTTCCTCTTTTATACCGCGTATATCGAGGGACTGAAACAATTTGCTAGGGGCGGTGTTTCCGTCGGACTACAATTTGACTGTCTTCAAGGCTAGAGTGAATAGGCCGCTTTACCATCACTGTGTACCATCAGGCGGGATTACGGTTAAGCACTTGTTTATAATGTATATAAAAAGATAACTGACAAACAATAAATGATGATTATGTACAAAACCCGTCTTGCATCAATTTGGTAAGCACTTGACTGGTTTTATTATCATATTAGAATCATGTTAGAGATTATCATATTATTATAGACTAGTTGCGCCTTGCGGTTTCACGCGCTTTTTTTTATATACCCCGCTCCTATTAGTCACAGCGTGATGTTACATAGCCCTCCTAGATTAATGGGCTATCCAACGCAAAAAAAAAATCAAATCGGCCCAGTAGTTCCTGAGATTAGCGCGTTCAAACAAACAAATAAACTCTTCAGCTTTATAATATTAGTATAGATAATCATATAGAGGCTCCTTACACAAAAGCATGTGTTCAAACAATTTATACATGGTAACAGCAAAATTAAAAAAAAAATGTTTCTCGATAATGAGACGAATCTTATACTTCACCGTCGCTTTTACGTTTAATCGCCTTTGAAATCACAACGATTTTAAGAAAATTTTCACTTCAACAATACACGCTTCCTTTTTCTCAGTTAACAAAGCAAGACACAACAATTTTGCAGAAAATTAGCAACAACTGTTCGCAATACAAGGTGTCTGTAATTTACTAAAGGGATGAACGCTAAGGAAAATATACGTTTGTTAGCGGACCAATTTATGTAGCAGCGAAATGTATTCTACTTAAAATACTGCGCATTTCACATAGGAGGGGCTTATTGCTCGTTGTAAGGTATCAGGCGCTCTGTAATAGAACTACGTGGACTTACAAAGCTTATTGCTCGTTGTAATGTATCAGGCGCTCTGTAATTCAACTACGTGGACTTACAAAGCTTATTGCTCGTTGTAATGTATCAGGCGCTCTGTAATTCAACTACGTGGACCTACAAAGTAGTAAATACGTAATACAGCTGTAGTTAAAGTTACATATAATCTAAATACGTAAATCATAGCTGGTCCAGTTGTAGTTTTATTACCTTTAAAGTGAAAACTGTCCGAGCACTTCTATTGGATGGGGGAAAAGCATTGAATTCGCATAAGCGTGACCGTGAAGCGTGGTGATTACGCTCAATCCTTTTCTGTATGAGGGGAGACCTGTGCCCAGCAGTGGGACGATAAAAGGTTGATGATGATAAAACGTGATCTAATTGATCCCGTGATCGCTGCAGCGAGATAAAGTGCTATGTAGAGTGTATACAATGCTATAGATTGCGTCACTGCTATAACTTTTAAAGTGAAACTTTAATTACATCATCTCAAACTTTTTCGTCTGTTTGTTGCATGTCGCGTGACGGTCGGACGGTCGGACGCGCCGACTAGAGCCTTTATCCCCATAAAGGCTCTAGTCGGCGCCTATTACTTCTTTGGGAAAAATAAATAAAAAGTTTCACTTTTAGCGTAATTTCATGAAATCACAGAATCCTTTTTTGTTAACATAATAATGATTTCAGTTTTCAATTCTGTCGGTCAGTCCCAGGAATGCTTTTTTTATAAATAAATTCATCACCACTGCTCTCTAAAGGTGAAGGATCATCGCGAGGAAACCAATAGCGAGTCATGGCAGCAGTCCAGACATTGATAACGGTCACCTTCAGACCTGGCAGGCATCAGGCTTCGGGAACCCGTCACGATGTGCTCACATCTATTTGAGGCGCGCGTGGAACAAAACGTGCCGTCGACCCGGGCCTGGTCCTTACCGGGCGCCTACGGCTTAAACCGCCTTATTCTACCTTCCTTTCTTCTTCTTTTTAAAATTTCTGTTGATACATTTGCAGCGTATTTAGTAGTTTCGACTCTTAAAGTTATCAATTGTCATCGGTACTCTACCAAGCTTTGTCGCAGACTTGTCGATTTTCGTAACAAAACTATTTTTTTAAGCTAAACTATTCACACGTTCTACCCATAATTTCTTCGGTCGTCTCCTACTCTTGACCATCAACATATATACTAAATTTTTCTAATTATTCCGTTTCAAAACCCATACTGGAGAGTTTTTAATTTAATTACTATTTAAACTTTTTTACATTTAAATATTCCACAATTCCAGAGATAATGAATTAAAAGCCTATAATAGATCCCCAAATGAGTCTACCTTTCGTTCGTTAATGAAATGGTTGAAAACAAATGAATTCAATCATGCAACTTCAATGAGATATGTTCATTCAATTAGTTCGGTCTATTTAGACAGTCATTGACTTTTTTTTTTGTAAATACACTTGATAAATGTTTTTAACTGAATTAAGAACCGCATTCATGGGTGATTGATCTATGTAAGGAAGAAAAAGTTCCCGACGAGGCGAGGCGCCCGGCAAGGACCAGGCCCAGGTTGACGGCGCGTTGTGTTTCACGCGCGGCTCAAATAGATGTCAGCACTTCGTGACGGGGTCTACGAGGACCGATGCCTTCTGGGCCAGGGTTGCGGGTTGGTCACAAAAGAAACCGTGGCCCTGGCGCACAGGCAAGTGAAGAAACACGGGGTTTTAGTCAGTAAAAGTCTGACACCCGCCCAGACTCGGAGAGGTCATTTGATGATTTCCCATCCAAAAAAAAAAGGTCTGACACGTCTTTTTTATAATTATAAACTAGTGTTTGACCGTAATCCTGCCTGATGGTAAGCAGTAATGCAATCACTGCTGGTAAAGCACGCTAGTTTATTAAGAGCCTATTTAGTCAAAAAAACTGATTGAATAGGAAGGAAGACGGCAGTTGAGCGAGGTGATGTAATGTTAAACCCAACAACACGACCAACGAAGCTGCGGCAGAGGGAGATTGACCTGGAGACCCTCCACGACCAAACTCCCGACTCAAAAACCTTTAGCGTATCGTAACTGCTCAGACCCATCCTCCGCACGGCTTCACCAGACTTCATCGTCTTTCCGTTTCCAAATCCGCCCAGAGCGCGAGAGTCCAAATGAATCTCTCGCGCTCTGGGCGGATATCCAATCCAATAAAAAGACAGTAGCTCTATTAGCATAATGGTAATCACCCCAACATAGCTGGGAAAGGACTAGTCAGTTTTATTAATTCATGAGTTCATGGGCCGTTCTCTCTGTTTGGCTAGGGCAATGCGATTCAAAATAATAGGGATGTATCTAAGGTATGAAGGTCTTACAGATAATATAAAAAATTAAGACCCGTATTTTTTATTCTGTCGAAATTACCAAAAACTACTGAGATATAGCGTATTAAAGATACGGTTTGGGGGTAATTATGTCACGCCATGGTACTTATATTTTGTACCACGGCGTGACGTCATGTGACATTTCAAATCAATATATCTTCCTAAGTATTTGAATGAAAGAAAAAATAAAAAATACGTGTTCAATATTTTTTATAAATCTGTCTGATGGATATTATCTAAGTCGTTTGAAACCAGCTTCAGTGGTATATTATTTTGTTTCTTAAGAGATAATCTTTACAGCAAAGCCAATAAAGCCATTTAAAATCATATGAGTTTCTTTGCTTGTTCGTTCCGCTTTCACGCCTAAACTACTGAACGGATTTGAATGAAATTTGGCACACAGGTGGTTTATAACCAGGAATAAACGAGATAAAATTATCCTTTTTTTTATAATTATAAACTAGCGCTTGACCGCAATCCCGCCTGATGGTAAGCAGTGACGCGATCGTTGACGGTAAAGCGCGCTAGTTTATTAAGAGCCTATTCACTCTAGCCTTGAAGACACTCAAATTGTAGTGTGACGGAAACACCGCCGCCGGCAAATTGTTCCAGTCCCTCGATGGACACGGTATACGATCCGGACGAAGCAAAACGCTTCATCCGATCCACTTCGTAGTGGTGTCAACAACGTAAGGGTGGATACTCGCCGCACGACGGGACGTCCGATGATGGAACGGAGATGGGGGAATTAAATCATGCAATTCCCTTGCACGCTCGCCAGAATGCATCCTATTAGAAGACCGAAAGCCTGGATACTCTATGCCTGTGCTCCAGGCTTTAGAGACCGTTTCGAGTTAAGATGAAACAGCTAATTTAAAAACGAATATGCAGTAATCATTGAAACGTGAACAGAGTGACTTATTCTCAAACATACATAGATATCTACTTATCTGCAATGTTTTCCACTACAATGCCTTAAAACATCACGCGAGCCTAGTTCGAATTGGTACATGTCACATGTCTTAAAATTTTCGTTGCTGTCATGCCAGTGCACTCACTATCTTCTACTCCATAGTTTGGTGAGCAGTTGTGAGTATTGAGTTGTGAGTGTTGAGTTTTGAGCTGTGTATCATCATCATCCGTCTCAGCGATAACCCCGATCGCATCCGAAGCTTATTCAGCTTTGGAGTCAGGGGTCCGTTTAACCAGCCTAACTGCTGATTTTGGCTAAACTTCGATATATTCCGTGAAGCGACTACCGTCTGATCTCCACAACCTGAAGGCGATATCGAAGCATTACAGTTAGACCAATTGTTGGACTTTTTGAGGGCTCCAACAACCTGTGACGACTGCCATTAGATGTTGGTATGGCAACCGGGACCAACGGCTTAACGTGCTTTCCGAGGCACGACCAGACCAGTGCAAATATACGAATATGAATTCATGCATACAAATAACTGCACTGCGCGGGGATCGAACCCGCGCAGCGACCAAGTTCGCTACCGCTACGCCACGGAGGCTGTCTGCCCGTGAATTGTGTGTAAGTAAGTAATTCAATTAAATTACTTACACAAAACTAAATTCCTGCTTGTGATCAAAACCACTGCTCCTGCAGAGTTTCCGTAAATAGTTACTAACTTAAACTTTTTACTCCATAATTCCGTAATCGTGGGGTAAAAAGCCCCCGTGACTTTAAACAAATAAATTACCTGAATCACTCTGTTTCAACTCTGTTAACAAGAATGTGATAAATTATCCAGTGGTTAAGCGAGGACAAGAACAAAGTCATAAGTTTTACGCTGAAAACTAATGAGGTTTTGAGAGAGTAATATGTTTGTCCCGGATAACCGGGAAAGCAGTGTGTGGCCCATCAGTCATGACAAAATAGGAGTGATTTTTCCTGTATTAACTTTTTTTTTTTTTTTTTTTTAATAATTATAAACTAGCACTTGACCGCAATCCCGCCTGATGGTAAGCAGTGATGCGATCGTTGATGGTAAAGCGCGCTAGTTTATTAAGAACCTATTCACTCAGAAAAACTGAGCGAATAGGAAGGAAGACGGCAGTTGAGCGAGGTGATGCAATGTTAAACCCAACAACACGACCAACGATGCTGCGCCAAAGGGAGATTGATCTGAAGAACCTCCACGACCAAACTCCCAACACAACAACATTTGGCGCATCGTACCCGGCACATATCGCAACACAACTGCTCAGACCCGTCCTCCGCACGGCTTCACCAGACATCATGCCGGAACACGACGAATCGCTTGGCGGCAAGACTTTGTCTGGTGGGTGGTAACTTCTGCCGGCGGCCGATGTTATGGCCTACCACCTACACTAACTATACTCTAGCTTTGTAGGCGCTAGGGAACTCAACGCTTTTTTCAAGAAAAGTATATTTATTTATTTAATCTTTCGCACATGACATGTACAGAGGCGGACTTAATGCCTTAGGCATTCTCTACCAGTCAACCACAGGTGGTGAAGAAAAAGTGCAAATAAACGTTTTGAGATCGCAGCAATTTCATATTCGACAGGAGAAGCGCTGCTGCACGTGTCCGGTGAGAGTTCCCTTAGTCGTCTCTTACGACACCCACCAGAGGATATGGGTTGGTACTATTCTAAACACCGGTACCATGCGTGAAGCTTGCTGTATAAATAAAAAAGCGGTTGTCTGTAAAGTCGGTCACGACACTGACGATAGTAGAACGTGACAGCGTCATAAGAAAATACTGATAGAATGGTTAAGTTATTGTTATAGTTTTATCAATTGGCTTGTATCCTAAAAAATAATTTAATGTCCGTCAGATAGCTTTATAAAAAATATTGAACACGTATTTTTTATTTTTTATTTTATTCAAATACTTAGGAAGATATATTGATTTGAAATGTCGCATGACGTCACGCCATGGTGCAAAATATAGAACGGCGTGACGTAATTAGCCCCCACTCTGTAACTTTAATACGCTATATCTCAGTAATTTTTGGTAATTACGACAAAATAAAAAATACGGGTCTTAATTTTTTTTATTATCTGTAAGACGGACTAATTATTTTTTTGATTTTCATACCTTGGATACATCCCTATTATAGCATAATCTACAGTCGCTGCACTAGCGGAACGATACTCAGAATCAGAATCAAAATCAGAATCTTTATTTGTAAACATAGGTTAAAGTGTGAGGTGTTACAGATAAACATTATACATCTGCTATGTTTAGCCCAGAGGCGTACAAATATACATACTAATTGACATTTTAAACTTACCATAAATAAATAACAATAATATCAGACACATGCATAAATGTCAGCCAATTGCAATAAAATGTCCAATAGATGCCTTAAATTTTATCTGTAGTTTTTTTGTATTATTCAAAGACAGAAATTCATGAACTGTGTAATGTGGCCTGTCAACTAAATAGTCATTTAGCTTTTTCTTAAAAAAATAATATTTTCTATTTCTCTTATTTGCCTTGGAAGCTTATTATAAATTCGTGAAGACATTCCGAAGAAACTTTTAGACGGTAGAGCTGTTTTTGAGGGCATATTATTTGCTATTTTGTCGGCATGCCGACGGCAGTGCAGGTGACCAAACTTTTCCTTATTGGTTTTCACGAATATAGCGACCTCATAGATCTAAAGAGCAGGAAGAGTTAAAATTTTTAGCTTTTTAAAATATGGTTGGTTGGTTGGTATGGTTTCTTTAGAGCTCTAAATGCGAGTTTTCTGTCTGTAGCATTCCCTCAAAAAATTAGTCCATATCTGAGCGTAGACGTTACATAAGCATGATAAGCGGTTAATACTGCTGCTTGATTAACAATCTGAGATAATCTGTATAAAGCGTAGGAAAATTTATTTTGTTTTTTGCAGACCGTATCTATTTGAGTTTTCCAGGACGTATTTTTGTTTATCCACAGTCCTAGGAATTTGGTGGTATCCGTTTCCTCTATTTTTCTCATGTCCTAATTTATATTTAATGTCAAAGGGCTTTTTCTTTGGAAATAAAAGACTATTTTTGTTTTAATTAAATTAATTATTAGATTATTACATGTCAACCAATTTATAATGTCATTTAATGTATCATTTATATCTTTTTCAAATGTATTGATGTCAGTCGGAGAAAATACAGCAGTGCTGCCATCAGCAAAAAGAATTAACGGAAATTTTAAGGCTCTCGGTAAAGCGTTTATATAGATAAGGAATAACAAGGGACCCAAAACACTTCCCTGTGGCACGCCATATGTTACTTCGCTCGGACTTGATAAATACTCTTATATTTGTCGGTCTCCGTGGCGCAGCGGTCAACACGCCTGCCTGCGACGTTGAGGTCTCGGGTTCGATCCTCGGCCAGGTCGTGATGGAAACGATCTTTTCCTGATTGGCCTGGGTCTTGGATGTTTATCTATATATGTATCTATTATAAAATATAGTATCGTTGAGTTAGTATCCCATAACATAAGGTTCGAGCTTACTTTGGGGCTAGCTCAATCTGTGTGATTTCTCAGTATATATTTATTATTTTATTATTTATTATTATTATACTGCACTTCAGTTTTCGTCGTAAAACAAAGTTTATTTATTGCAGTTGTTTATTATTTGTAATCTATGGCTTAAATACGATTGCATCAAGTCTAGAGCAATACCACGTATGCCATATCTATACAATTTTTCGAACAGTACTTTATGATCCACATGGTCTAAAGCTTTAGTCATGTCCATATACATAGCCGTTACTGGTGTCCTATTGTTCATATTTTTATAAATTTATTGATGCTATTTATTTTAATGATGAAAGCACGAATATTCGACAATATATCGCTGAACATATATGTCATATCGAAAGAATCCTTTATCACAGCAATCATCGTTGCTATAAAAAAATTAACACTACATTTACTTTTTACTGCACTTCATACTCGGACGCATCGCTCACTCAAGTAGGATATAGATAGATGTCGAACACTGCCGAACGTGGAGGCCGTTGTGCCTCTTTGTCGCTCGTTCCTAGCTTTCGCTTGCACTTCAAGCCTTAATGGAACGCCTCAGAGCGAAGTAACGCCGCATGAGTCATGTTTTTTCGTGCGTGCAGCCGCGTTGTCACGTCAAAAGTTCTCACACCCAAAAACAATGATGGCGTAAAACATGGCCGCTGTACATCAAATAGATATTACTTCCAACTAAGGCTCGACCGAGACACGGTCTCAGTCTCGATCTCGGCATTTTCGGCTACAAATGCAACCGAGAAATTTGTGTCGGTTTTCGGCTAATTATAGCTGAGATTCTCGGTTAGGACCGAGATTGTAATTTTTGTTGTAAATATGGTTGTAAACTAGCTTTCTGAAAGCCAAGACTGCAAAAGAAATGCTAATATTTTTGAGTATTAGTTTTTGTCACCTTATAAGGTGCTTAGGCCTACAGCCAAAACTTTTTAATTTATGCCGCCTACTAGCGTAGCAAGTTAACAACTGTTTAGCAAAGATGGACAATTGTACAACGAGATGCGCCACTCTTTGAAGGCCGAAAATGACGAAAAATTTCATTTTTATGTTATAATATAATGTCATTTAATTTTGATTATTAAAACAGTTAATTCTAATAAACAGTTAGTGCATACTGTATTAAAAATTAGCAGCATTTTCTTTTTTTAGGGTTCCGTACCTAGCAGGTAAAACGGAACCCTATTCATGAGACTTTGCTGTCCGTTTGTCCTTCCGTCTGTCAGTCACCAGGCTGTATCTCATGAACCGTAATAGTTAAACAGTTGAAATTTTCAGAGATTATGTAGGTATTTATGATGCCGCTATAACAACAAATTACTAAAAATAATAAAAAAATATTTAAGGCTCCCATACAACAAACGTAATTTTTTAACTGTTTTTAAAGATAATGGCACGGAACACTTCGTGCGCGAGTCCGACGCGCACTTGGCCGGTTTTTTTTTTTCACTTTTTGTCTCTCCTTAGTCTCGGTTCTCGGTCTCAGCCGAGATATTATTTCATTCTCAGTCAACCGAGAATGAAACACCCATCTCGGCCGAACCTTACTTCCAACCGAGCAACCAGCCAATCAAGTCGCTTCACAACTAACCATTTCTTCTGCATTTTCCAGGTGGACCTCAGCGAGAAGCCGTCATTCTGGAAGGCATTGAAGCCACCTGCCAAAGACAAGTGTGGTGAGCTGTTAACCTCACTGTGCTACCATCCCAGTAACAGTGTACTCACACTGACACTGCTGAAGGCAAGGAACCTCAAGGCTAAAGATATCAATGGGAAATCAGGTAGGTAATTTAATTTTAAGATAGATCAACAATTTCTCAGTTGCAGTAGACGTGTGTCGTCTACTTGAGTAGAAAACGCTAATTGGCAATTGGGTTGTATCGTAAAAATTAATTTAATGTCCATCAGATAGATTTATAAAAAATATTGAATACGTATTTTTTATTTTTTCTTTCATTCAAATACTTAGGAAGATATATTGATTTGAAATGTCGCATGACCCCACGCCGTGGTACAAAATATACCACGCCGTGACGTAATTAGCCCCCACTCCGTAACTTTAATACCCTATATCTCAGTAGTTTTTGGTAATATCAACAAAATAAAAAATACGTGCCTTAATTTTTTTTATTATCTATAAGTCGGACTAATTATTTTTATGATTTTCATACCTTGGATACATCCCTATTGAGATGTAAGACCGGGAGTATTGATCTTTGTAAAGATGAGAATTTTGTTAATCAAAAGTCTTTTACTCAAATTAGGTTGAGAATCAGCACTTTTTGAACGTCAATATTGCATAAAACAGTCCCCCAAAACGCTCACCCTTTGCCACTTCCTAGTGATTTCTGGGAAGAAGATGTGGCGGAAAAAACTTCTTAGCAGCACAGCCGTCTGAAGTTAAAAAAAAAAAACACATGATTTATACAATACTATTTATAGTAACCAAAACAATGGATGAGGATGTAGGTATCACTAGAGAGGCCGAATTTAAGCAAGTGGCAGTGGTGGTGGTGTTGTTGCTTGATAATGAAGAATAACCATAGTCTCTGACACAGTATTGCCGATAAGTTGTACTGTCCGATGATCGAACCACCAGACAAAGTCTTGCTGCCAAGCGATTCGTCGTGTTCCGGCATGATGTCTGAAGAAGTATAAAGCATCCTCTATTCAAATAAAAGTTTTCCAAAAAATAAAAACAACCTATTTAAAAAAAAAACGTTACAAAATGAATAATTACTAATTTCGGAAGTCGGTGTCTTTGGTTTTTATATATTCGTTTTTTCTACCTAAAAAAGCATATTTACGGTCGAAAAGAGACCTCCTAGGACCAGGCCCGAGTCGACGGCGAGTTGTGTTTCACGCGCGCCTCAAAGAGATGTCAGCTCATCGTGACGGAGTCCACGAAGACCCATGCCTCCTAAGGCAGGGTTGCGAGTTGATTAAAAAAGAAACCGTGGCCCTGGCGCACGGGCAAGTGTAGGAACACGTTTTCATAATAACAAGCAAACTCGCGTTAAAAAAACGTATAATCTTCCAAACATCTCATCTTCCAAACGTCAAAACTCTCATTTTAATACACTTTCCAAATTCAACTTTGAAAACAGAATTAAAGAAACCACTTTCTTTCATTCTTTCTTTTATGGCTTCCCGCGGTTTATACATTTAGCCAATGTCACGTAATGAATTGTTCATGTCGAAAAAGACGGTCGCGTGATCCGTCTCACGATGGAGATTTGAGAAAAAGTCATGATGTGGCCACTATGCTGCGATATTTCATTGTTCTTTATGAATAATTTACTGAATGCACTTTGTACTACATAAATCACGCACTTTTATTTACTAAACAACACCATAAATAATTTTAAAAGTCCGATGAAAAATGAGCATGACACTCAGCTTCACTTTTCCGCCAAAACTGAAACCACTTCTTATTGAGTTGACAAATTTTCCTTCCTTGGGGTTGACCATAAATCAAGTTATGGATTTAAGAAGTCCCAATTATGGTCCGGATCCATTTTAACAGTAACTCGAGAAGGGAAAATTTATTTTTCCTGGCTAATGATCGCTTCGGGTAGGGATGTGCTTAGTTTTCTTATTTCTTATTTATTTCTTATTTATTAACTATGGACAACTTACAGCTAAAACAAACAGAATAAAAAAAATGTATGTCAGACTGACAGCCAACAAAGTCATCGCTTATAAAAAACAGATTGTACAGAGATAGTGTGGACAACACAACACAGCAACCTAGCTTATAAAAATTAAAAAAAAAAACAGACACTACAAGAATAAAACAAAAATTAAAAAAACAAGCAATATAACATTCCAGCTTAAGTTTCACACAAAGATAACAATGATTAAAAAAAAAATCCTAATATACATAAAAATCTCAACCAAAAAAGCCACGGCTCATGCATTTTCTGGCTGAGGAGACACTCGTTAAAAAGGGATCGAAATCGTGCCGTTTACACATGTCATTAAAGGTTCTACTTTTAAAAAAAATCTTTAGTTTCTTAAATCATGAAAGCTTTAAACCGTTCTTTTTTTTTTTGTTGTTGGATTTAGAATTTTTTTTTTTTTTTTTAATAATTATAAACTAGCGCTTGACCGCAATCCCGCCTGATGGTAAGCAGTGATGCGATCGTTGATGGTAAAGCGCGCTAGTTTATTAAGAGCCTATCCACTCAGAAAAACTGAGCGAATAGGAAGGAAGACGGCAGTTGAGCGAGGTGATGCAATGTTAAACCCAACAACACGACCAACGATGCTGCACCAAAGGGAGATTGATCTGAAGACCTTCCACGACCAAACTCCCAACACAACAACATTAGGCGCATGGTACCCGGCACACATCGCAACACAACTGCTCAGACTCGTCCTCCGTACGGCTTCACCAGACATCATGCCGGAACACGACAAATCGCTTGGCGGCAAGGCTTTGTTTGGTGGGTGGTAACTTCTGCCGGCGGCCGATGTTAAGCCTACCACCGAGAAAAAAAAATGTTTGAAATGAAATGTTGAAATGTTTTAATCTTACAAAAGCATAACATATAATCAGCCAATACCGTGCCGACTCCAGGGTCACTGCCTTCTCCCGAGTCCAGTGCAGGAAGATGTCACATGTCTTCGAAGTGTTTGCCCCTAGCACATGCCGGTTTCACACGATGTTTTCTCATCATTTTGAAAAGAGTAGTGATGAAATAATTTACATGCTTATTTCAACCAATCCACTTTGGCCACCCAAAACCATAGTCTTCCTTTGTTTCTACAGTATGTTAAGAAAACCCTGTCCGACCCGTGAAGGTGTTGTTAGGTATCGATAACTGATTCTACAAATGCATACGAAACCGGGCTAAACTTAAAAAAAAAAAAATATTATTTCGCAAAAAAGAGGTAGCTTTATAAATGTGCGTTACCACCCTTCCGCGGGCGGCGGGCGGCAGGGCACGCGGCACGTGATCGCATCGCTATTCGCTCATAATAATACCGGTGTTGTCACTTTTTTTAAAATTACCAAATTTCGGGGAAGTTGGAATTAATTTGCGGGAAAAAAAGATTATTTCAAAATTCATTCGTATTGGTACTATGATGATTACGTAAAATTTTATATTATACTAGCTGACCGGCAAACGTTGTTTTGCCATATAAATAATAGACTAAATTACTAAAATGGCTATTAAAAAATAAGGGTTGATCGTAGAAGGGTGAAAATTGGGGATTGTATGTATTTTTGTATGTTGTATCATAAAAAAATAGAAATTAAAAAGTTTGTCTAAAAAATAAAAAAATAAAATTTAGGGGTGGACTACCCCTAACATTTAGGGGGATGAAAAATAGATGTTGGCCGACTCTCATAGATACCGGATAAGCACAAAAAATTTCATGAAAATCGGTCGAGCCGTTTCGGAGGAGTTTAATGTCGAACACCGTGACACGAGAATTTTATATATTAGATTTGGTCATGTGTTTACCTAACATTTATTATCCTTTTGGGTCGGACAGGGTTTTCTTAACATACTGTATATCCTGCAATAGTCCAACACTATAATGAGTATAAGGATGCTCGTCCAAAGAAGCATGAAGAACAGACAGAAGACGTAAAGTTCACCCATAGAAAAGGGATAATTCTCCGACCAGACGGGTGTTGTGTCTTGTAGGCCCAACGATAGATGTTGGGAAGGTCTATGTATTCTAGTTACGCAGTAAAGTCTATTGGCGAAACGCAGGATCAGTGTGACGTCAGTATGACTTATTGTTCGCATGTGGCGTTGTGCGTTGTAGATACCACTACACGTCGGTTGGATCTCATTCCATTGTAAGAGTCTAAAGGACTTACAATGAGTTGGCTCCGCTACCTCGTACGTCTTTCAAATGCCAGGGCCCCAGAGATGAGAGATATATGTGCAATAAAGAACATCGGCCGTTACCGCAACAAGTTACCACCCACCAGACGAAGCCTTGCCGCCAAGCGATTTGTCGTGTTCCGGCATGATGTCTGGTGAAGCCGTACGGAGGACGGGTCTGGGCAGTTGTTTTGCGATGTGTGCCGGGTACGATGCGCCTAATGTTGTTGTGTTGGGAGTTTGGTCGTGGAGGGTCTTCAGATCAATCTTCCTTTGGCGCAGCATCGTTGGTCGTGTTGTTGGGTTTAACATTGCATCACCTCGCTCAACTGCCGTCTTCCTTCCTATTCGCTCAGTTTTTCTGAGTGAATAGGCTCTTAATAAACTAGCACGCTTTACCATCCACGATCGCATCACTGCTTACCATCAGGCGGGATTGCGGTCAAGCGCTAGTTTATAATTATAATCGATCGATCTCTCAGCCACTGCGCCAACCCTATCGTCCTATTATTTACTAGTATCGGATTTATTTATTAGTATCGTATTGTCATCTCACTTTAAAACAACACCTAATAAATTTTAATAGCAACGATTTACAGCGCCTAGAAAAGTCGAATAGCAATAAATTGCTAACAAGTAAAATTCTCCCCATCAACACGCAGGCCAGTTGTAACCAACTACTAAAATACCCAACCCAAGTCCTCGTTAATTAAACCCCTCTACAACATTTTTAAAACTCCCAGAATTTTAACCTGACATCAGGAATTCGTTCCGGAATTTCGACATACTTCGGACAACCCTCAAGTTAGGGGAGAATTAATTTTATTGCTGGAAGAATTTTCACCAGAAAATGTCTAGTAAATTACTGTCTGGTTCATTAAGATTTTTATTATTAGAGGTGTTTTTCTGCTCACCTGTACTCATAAGAAACCTGAATAATTGACTAAACGCGCTTATTTAGAATTAAATTAGACATTTAAATATACTTTTTTACACCCAGCCCAACGGATTTTGACTTGTATTGCGTTGGTGACATGAAAAATTGCGGGTGAAGCAAAAAGTTAGTTTTCTTGCTTTTAATACCATCCTTATGACAGTGGAATAAATATAATGTCCCACGCTTGTTTTTAAATCATCAACCTTTTTATCGTCCCACTGCTGGGCACAGGTCTCCTCTCATACGGAGAAGGATTGAGCGTAATCACCACGCTTGCTCAGTGCGGGTTGGCGATTTCAGACTTAAAGTTAAGGTTTCCTCAAGATGTTTTCCTGCACCTTATAATTAGTCTTTGGTGTCCAAGATATACTTAGAAAGTACGTACATATAACTTTAGAAAAGTTGCATTGGTACTTGCCTGGCCTGGAATGGAACCTGTACACTTATACTTGAGAGGCTGGTGTTTTAACCACCAAGCAACCACGGCCAAAGGAATAAATAAATATAATAAATGTTACACACTAATTTTTAAATCCATGTCTATTGGCGCCGATTAAATTTAAATTTAGTTTAATTTAATGAAATAGAAAGAACAATATGCACTCAATTATTGAGTTCATATTTTTCTTACTATTTCATTAAGAAAAAAAGGACAGGAGACAAATATAAGTTTAGTCGTGTCAAATAAGTCAGCACCTGACTTAAATGGAAGTAAGTATTTTTAAACGCCATGTTTTCGAACACGTCTAAATTGTCTATGGAAAATCTTAATTTGAAAGGACTAAACTAATATTTTATCTTCTCTCCTTTTCTCATTGAAATATATAAAAAGATGCACTGAAATTAAAATTTATTTCTAGTTTGTTAACCAAAGAATTGGCACAATTATTTTTCAACAGTCTTTTAACTAGTGAAGTCAGATTTGATTGCCTCGTTGTTCTAGTGAACTCGCTTTTCTTTTATTTATTTATTTAAATTTATTAGAGCCACCAGTTATTGTTACAACACTTAAATATACAGTTGATAATATTATAAGTTCTTAGCTAGTTGCACAACATACTAAGGTAGGTACAGCGTACAATTAGAGGAGCGTTATGGACAGTGATTAATAAAATTATACATAACAAGTATTAATCCATTCTAAAGATAAAAAAAAAATATTACCTACTTTACAAAATGCAAAATACTTAAATATAAATAAAAGGGAAGAGGTGGAGCAGACTAATTTAGTTCAGCCAACTTCCTCCGGAACTGTGGCAAAGAGTCAAAGTGTACGTCTACAGATTCACTGCATTTGTTTAATAAACGACAGAGACGGGGGATAGGTGATGATTTACCGAACTCTGTGCGCCTAAAAGGGGCCGAGAGAGGTTGAACTGGCTTACGCGGATATCTCGATGGCACATTAAACCTAAAAGAATTAAGGAGCTGTGGACAGTTTATTTCACCTCGAAGTATTTTAAAAAGAAAGACAAGATCCAAGATGTCTGCGCTTTGAGAGGGTCTGCATCCCGAATAAATGTAGCCTGTCATGGTACGAGGTCTTTTGGATGGGAAACCACCTAATGAACTCTCCCGCCCTGGAGTGGAGGGGCGTACCAGACTTTTACTGTTTAAAACCCACTCGTGTTCCTTCTTTTGCCTATGCGCCAGGGCCATGGTGCCTATATCTTTCGAACAACCCGTGACTCTGGCAGTTAGGCCTACAAGTGAAATTTCGGGTATATTCCCCAGGTTGGACAAATCTAACTTCGTTTTTCTTCCAATTAAAGGTGCTTTTTAGTGAGGTGGAAACGAGCTATGTAGACTAGAAGAAATTCGGGGCTCAAACCTGAAAACCAATAGGTCAAGGGATATTCAGATTGTTTTACAAAATAAATAGGTTGTTGAGGTCAGATAGGCCTGGGCACAGCACAATAGCGGCGGTAAGTCTCCTCTTTAAGGAGTGGCTAGAGAGATGCCACGGCGCTTTCACTTTCCGCCTGGCGCAGGTCCGGACACAGTTTCGGGAGGTTCCTAATCCGGATAAGTCCATTGTGTAGATCATCCTGAGGACAAGGTGGAGCATACGGTGGAGATCTGCGCGGATGGGTAGAGCACCGCCAAGCCGCGTCGTTTGATGATTTCAAATCCCAACATAAAAAAAAGTCAGATGGGTAGCCATTCCATGTGATTACTAGTATTCTATCTGCATGCGGTTAGACTGGATACCGACCCTTCCGTATTTGGGCATAAGCTAGACAGATCATGAATATTATTCTTATTCCTGTACATCTTCGCCCTATTCGACTTCAACTTGGTAAAAACGCGCCGTTGTGGTTTCCCTACGATGTTTTTTTAATGAATTATAAACTAGTGCTTGACCGCAATCCCGCCTGATGGTAAGCAGTGATGCAGTCGTTGATGGTAAAGCGCGCTAGTTTATTAAGCCTATTCATACAAAAAAAACGAGTAGATAGGAAGATAGACGGCAGTTGAACGAAGTGATTCAATGTTAAACCCAACAATACGACCAGCGATGTTGTGCCAGAGGGAGATTGATCTGGAGACCCTCCACGACCAAACTCCCGACACAACAACATTTGGCGCATCGTACCCGGCACATATCGCAAAACAACTCCGTACGGCTTCACCAGACATCGACGAATCGCTTGGCGGCAAGACTTTGTCTGGTGGGTGGTAACTTCTGCCGGCAGTTGATGTTATGGCCTACCACCGCTCTTGGTCCTACCTATCTTCGCTGCTGCGATGACCGTATGCCGCTAGGTCTGCTTAGGCCGGCCACGTACGTAGTTGCGGTGAGAATAAAGCTAGTTTATTAAGAACCTATTCACTCTGGCCATGAAGACACTCAAATTGTAGTCCGACGGAAACACCGCCGCTGGAAATTTTTTCCAATATACCCTCGATGTACGCGGTATAAACGACAAGGCGAAACGCTTCGTCCAGATCGTTGTAGTGTAAGTTACGTAAGGGTAGAACATCGCCGTACGACGAGTCGCCCGATGATGTAACTGAGAGACACAGAGAACTGAGATGGGGGAATTAAATCATGCAATTCCCTCGCACACTCCCCAAAATGCATCCTATAGAACACCGACAGGCTGGCTGCTCTTCGCCGGTTCTAGAGGTTTTGGAGACTAGTCTTGATTTCCTTCACCGTTTTTAGGGTTCCGTAGCCAAATGGCAAAAAAACGGAACCCTTATAGATTGGTCATGTCTGTCTGTCCGTCTGTCCGTCCGTATGTCACAGCCATTTTTTTTCCGAAACTATAGGAGCTATACTGTTGAAACTTGGTAGGTAGATGTATTCTGTGAACCACATTAAGATTTTGATGCATAAATAAAAAAATAATAATAAATATTGGAGGCTATTAAATATAGGCCCCATACTTAGAACTGAAACTCAATTTTTTTTTTTTTTATCAAGCACATACGTGTGGGGGTATATATGGATAGGTCTTCAAAAATGATATCGAGGTTTCTAAAATATTTTTTTTCTTAACCGAATAGTTTGCGTGACAGACGCTTCCAAAGTGGAAAAAAGTTGGTCCCTCCCCCTCTTACTTCTAAAATAAGAAAATGAAAAATCTTAAAAAAAAAAACATATGATGTACCTTACCTTCCATAAAAACTATCAACGAAAATTGTTTTAAACGAGATTTAGTAAGTATTTTTTTTAACACCTCGTAAATCGTAAACCGCTTTTTACCTCGTAATCTTTCATACAAATAATAATTTCATACACATAAATCAATGGTAAGGAACCCTTTGTGCGTGAGTCCGACACGCAATTGACCGGTTTTTTTAAAACAGTGGTGATTAAATAATTTATACAAAATAAAACCCCTTCGCTTTCGAACCTATGACTTTCAACCTGTAACTCGCGGACGATAACACTAAGCTACCGCTGCTCTCGAGATCTCATGTATATTTAAAAGATAATTATGTACTCAATCCATCAATATCTCCATTACAGATCCCTACGTGAAGGTCTGGCTGCAGTTCGGCGACAAACGTATAGAGAAGCGCAAGACGGCCATCTTTAAATGTACCCTGAACCCCGTCTTCAACGACTCATTCTCCTTCAACGTACCCTGGGAGAAGATCAGGGAATGCTCCCTGGATGTCCAGGTTATGGACTTTGATAATATTGGCAGGAACGAGCTGATTGGCAGAATATTGCTGGCTGGTAAGTTGATTAATTAAGTACGAAAAATATATCGGCTAGTTTTGTTCACCGTTTGGAATCAGAGGTGAACAGAGTAAAAGCATGACAGGAAAATTTAAAAAAAAAATCGTTAGTTAATATAAAAACCCCGGCGTTTTTTTTTTTTTTTTTATATGGCATCTCGTAGTAGAGCATGAGAGGTGGTATCCTGTGGCTGCCTTAAATGAACTTAAAGCCTCCAGCCAGGGGCATTAGGGCGTCGCTGGAGAGAACAGCAAGAGACGGCAGGATCGATTTTTTTATTAATTCGGTTTGATGACCGCGGTGTTTCCTAGTACTAGTTCTGAGAATGAACGCCGAAACAAATTAAAAGTTCAATAATAAAAAATATGTCAATTTAAACAGCACAAAACGTTAAAAAACTTAAATATTTATTTTATTCTGTTTTTAGTATTTATTGTTACAAATTAGCTGCAACAGGAATACAGCTTCTTTGAAAATTTCAACTGTCTAACTGTCATGGTTCGTGGGACTCAGCCTGGTGATTGACATAATATACAAATATACAATATGTAAAGAAAACCCTGTCCGACCCATAAGGATAATAAAGGTTAGGTAATTACATGACCAAATATAATATAAAATTTTACGTAATCATCATAGAAACAATACTAATGAATTTTGACATAATCTTTTTTTCCCGCAAATTAATTCCAACTTCCCCGAAATTTGGTCATTTTTAAAAAAGTGACAACACCGGTATTGTTATGAGCGAATAGCGATGCGACCTCGTGACGCGTGCCCTGTCCCCCACCGTCCGCGGAAGGGTTGTTTACCGCAAATGTATTAAGTTAACTCTTTTTGCGAAATAATATTTATTTTTTAGGGGGATTTTTTTAACTGTAGCCCGGCTTTGTACCCATTGTTAGAATCAGTTATCGATACCTAACAATACCTTGACGGATCGGACAGGGTTTTCTTTACATATTGTAGACAGACAGCGTAATCTTAGTATTAAGGTCCGTGTGGATACGGATTCCTATAAATTAACTGTGCCCTAGATTTAACTCCCTTCACCTTTTATGTTTTGGTCCATTCTGGAAAAATAGCCGGTATTCATAAAACCAGATTAGGTAACCCTTTAAGTTTTTGCCGTAGCTAGAGGCCGTATAAGGCATCTACAGGATACCCCAGTAAAGCAGCATACCATCATACAAAACACGGACATTCGGAACTTACCCATTAAAGGATTTAAAAGCTATATAAAGGCTAAACTTTGCAAAAAGGGGTATTATAAAATCACAGATTACTTAGAAGACAATAAAGCTTGGGACTGAGCTGCTCGCTCTGCTAAGCATTGTTATTAAGCAATATGCGTAATTTTGCTACAATTATGCCATTTTAAACACTGTTTTATTTTTATATTTTTTAAATCATGTAAATTATTGTAAGCATTTTCATTTTTAATGTCTGGACTTGAAAAAGGACGATGATCCCGGAGTTTGTTTCGGCTTTTTCTTCTCAGAGGTAGTCAGTTAGAAAAGGCCGGCTCCATCTAGTTTAAAAAAATATGACGTGTAAAATTGATCAGTGATCCTACTTGCTTAATAAACGATTTCATTTCATTTCATCAAAACATCAAAGTAGTCGTTCTGGGTCTGGTTATTTGTGTATGTGGATTTATATGTTTGTAAACTCACCCACGATACAGGAGAAATTCCTGGTGGAGCAAAGTTTTTTTTTTTTAATAAAATCCGCAATTGAAGTACGAGGTGTTATCCAATTGATTTAATTGTATGTTAACGGTTGATAAAAAACTTTTTTTTACAAAAAAAAAAAAATTACTAATTTCGGAAGTCGGTGTCTTTGGTTGTTGTATATTAGTTTTTGACACCGAGTTCCGAAATTAGATATTTTTCACTTTGTAGTGTTTTTTGGAAGTCGGTTGCTTTTTTTTATAAAAAAAAGTTTTTATTTTACACTTTTTAGTTGTGAAAAGTACTGTCCAGCTGCATCCGGTTAAACTGGATGCTGACGCTAAAATACATACTTATTAAAAACACACTGGTTGCCCCTATGATTTTTGAAAGTTCCCCTTGATTTTTCTGGTCTTCCACCATCAAACCCTGATGTCCTTATTATGGGACTACCTTGGGAATGTCTTCTTTCCAACAGAAAAAGAATTATCAAAATCGGTTCATAAACGACGAAGTTATCCGCGAACAAACATAAAAAAGCATATATACGGTCGAATTGAGTAACCTCCTCCTTTTTTAAGTCGGTTAAAAAATAAAATCAATTGCATAACACCTCGCAGTTCAATTAAGGAGTTTGTATTGTATTTTTATGATCGGTTCATAAAAATAAAAACATAGGATAACAAGGGTTAGAGGATAATTAAAACACAAAGCGAAAATTTACTAAATTTGTCAAAAAATAATAATAAATGGTAAACGAAGCAAACTAAACATTTTAATTTGACATAAATAATAGAAGTCAATCAACAGTTCCGTTTTAATAATCTTAATTATGAGCAAAATATTAAATTAATGTCGAAACAAAAATAAAATTAACTTTTACATGAAATGCAGAAAACTATAGTCATTTAGATAATGTATAAAAATACACTATTTATCGACAATTGTGCTGATTCCGTTCATTTCATTTTTTTTTTTCTTAGTATTAAAATATTAGTAAATATAGTCCTGTCAAATTAAGATACTCCATAGATAGTTTGGACGTGATTGAAAACATGGCAACTTAAAATACCTTGATTTACTTCAGAAGCAGACTAATTTGACAGGTCGAAACTAACATTTTATGTTCTGTCCTTTTCTTAATGAATTAGAAAGAAAAAGATGTACAGAGCTTAAATTTATCAAATGGAAAGGTTTTGGAAAGTACATAACATTATACTTAAATTTGATTAGTAAATAAAACGCCATCTTGAATTTTCCAGGGAAAAACGGCTCCGGCGCAACAGAAACAAAGCACTGGCAGGACATGATCACGAAACCGAGGCAGACCATCGTGCAGTGGCATCGTCTGAAGCCCGAGTGAACCATTCAACAAAAAAAAAATACAAAAAACGTCATAAGACTGAACGGTTAACAAAATTTAATGACACACCAATCTCTCTGAGCTGTCCTTGTATTGGCGTTGTGCATATCTTTTCTTATCTTTTTTTTAGAAAAAAAGAAATAATATTTTTTTCTTTTTGGCTCTGATGCAGCCAATAGTGTTGAGGGTTTTTTTGTAACTATTTGGAGCGTTTAGTTCGTTTTTTTACAATGTTCAAACTTGTTACTTATTTGAAAAATTATAGCTTGACTTCTAAAAGTACAAGAATCCTACTTTATGTGATCAAAATTATCTTTTTTGGCAAAATTAGGTTTTTCAAGGCACTTTAATTTCTTTTCCAATTTTTCTCCTTCATCAAAGCACACGCTATTTCTCGAATCTTGACTATCTTAAAAGGAAAAAATATTGAAATGAGCTAAAATTTAAAACCAAAATGGTGATATTTCTAAAAAAAGAAAAATCTGAGTGTTGAACATTAACTTTTCCTAAAATTAAACTTACTTGAAATGCTGTTTTTAAATGAGTATTACAAGAATTCATAATTTCATTCCTAAGCTTTTTTTCAGAACTTTTTTTTTTAATTTTGTTAATTTCCTCACATCTTTTAATATTTTCATAGTTTTCACTATAGCAACCTCAGTCCGTGATTTTAAGGAATTTAATTTAAAATAAAGTAGTTTTTTTTTTTTCGATTTTTCGTCACCTTTCATTGACGTTCATCATACAGCATTTCTAGTTAGTTTCATGTCTTCATGCTATATTGACGTTTTACATAATAAGTAATGGTTTGAAGATGAATGTTAAGAATTTTAATAAAAAATATTGTTAGAATTATAAAATTAATTGTTAAAAAATGTAGTACTTATTACGAAAGGTCGGATTCACGTCGCACAAAGAAGAGTAGATTTTACTTTTTATCTTGATTCTTTAATATTTATTTTTAAAAATATTAATATGTAATATTCGATGTTTTTTCGTCAAACAAAGAATTTGCTTTTGAATTGCTCAATTAAGAGTCAACAAAAAAAAGTTAAAACTTTTTTGTTATTTTAATATTTTTTAAAATAAATTGTAATCAATTCATCAGAGTAGTTACCAAACTGCCAAATTACTTTTGAAAAAAAACCAATAAAGTAACATCCAACGCGATTTTTGAGAAAAAAAAAATGTGTCAAAAACTTTGCATTTCTGTATTGAAGATGCTTGAAGTGGCTACAGACATTCTAAATTAATTGTTAAAAATTAAGGAAGCGTTGCAAGTAAATGAGGCTGGTCAATTTTAGGTGAGAATTTAAAACGAGGTGTAACAAATGCCCATAGTTGCAAACCGTTCTTTAAAATCATCAGCAACTTTTGGATATAGCTTTGTTTGATAGGTAGCAATGTTTTTGTTATATATATATATAAAAGTATATACATATATATTACATAAAATAAATAAAAAATAGTATCGAAATGCTTGTTGTTACATGTTAAAGCTTACATTCCATAATTGTAGTTCGAATCGATGTTAAAACGTATTGAGAAAAAAAATCATCAGAATCCCAAAATATTGTATACATTTATAAAAGTTTTATAGAAATTAGCGTATTTATAGGTGTACCACGTAGCTTGTTGTTATAGATGTTAGGCAGTTCAATGTTCATAATAATTAGTTGCAAGAAACAAGATCTGATGAAAAAGAGAAATTAAAAGAAAGTCTTTTAAAAAAATTTAATTAAACAAATCCTCTAACTGAGCTTCAAAAACCGATTTTAGTGGGATAACGGAGCTGATTCTCTTGTTAACAAACTAAAGTAATTGTAAGGTAAGTGCATATTTTTCTTTCTATTTCCTTAAGAAAAGGTTAGAAGATAACACTTTAATTTAATCCTGTCAAATTAAGATACTCCATAAACAATTTAGACGCGATTATAAACATGGCGACTTAATATACGTCAATTTACGCGGAGCGGACTAATTTGACAGCTAAATTAACATTTTATCCTCTGTCCTTTTCTTAATGAACTTAAAAGAAAAGGATGCACTAAATTTGAATTTAATTTAGTTTGAGAACAAGGAAATCAGGACTAATGTCAAGAAAACATATATGTTTAGATATAATTAAATAGATTTAGAGTTTAAACATAAAACGAATGGTTAGCGACACCGATACTGAAGAAAACGACTATGTTACTCACTTTTAAGTATGCAGAATTACATCAGTAGACTCGGTGATAAGTACCCATTCCTTATAAGTAATAGGAATTTGCCGTTAAATAGCCTTTCGACATAAGTATTGATGTAACTGGCCCAGAGTGGACTCTAGTAACATGGCATACATCATTCCACTGTCTTCAATTTCCAAATCAATGAATTACTTATTAAAGTGTGCCAGTCATTTTAAATAATTCAAAAGTAAAAAAAAATCTTTAATAATCTGTCGGTTCGTTGTTTAGAAAAATAGCTGAGAACTATATTTTGTACTATCGTGTTTATGCGAAGATAAATGTCTATTTTAATGGGGTGAAAGCAACCCCTGTAACGCTTCTTCAATTATTTTTGCTATGCATTTTTAAATATTATGTTGATTTGACTAAATGTACGCTAACGCTTTATTAGTTAGATTACAACTAAATCCTTTTTCTCGTAATAAAAGTTTTCCTTTACAATAAAGTGACCACTAATGCCACTTAGTGCTAAAAAAAATCAGTTCTACTGACCTAAATTCAAAAGTACGTTCACGAAAATCTAAACTCTCAGGACAACGATTAATTTCAGCTATTTCCAAAGCAAAAGCATATCCAGGTATTGGTAGGGAAGTAAAAATTAAAAAAAAAATATTGTATCTAAGTATAAAAGAAAGGTCAAAATGAGAGGAATTATTCTAATAAATGTACATAAAATAGGAAAAATGTATTGATTGTCGTCATGCAAAGTTTGAGCTATTAAATAACGAAATGTTAATTTATTATAATATACATAAAATATGTAATATTTTTGCATCTTCCTATTACTACCTCTTTTTTTGTTTAATTAATATTTTTTACTGTTGATTAGCAGAATACTATTCAAATTTATACTCCATTTCTTTAAAAACAAACCCTTTGTACAGTCCAAACAACCGATTTTGAATTCTATTTCGTTAGAGGGATGACAAACATCAGATACAAACAGTAGATAGTTGGTATGCTTCTAATGCCATGCTTATGCACACAGAATAGAAGTGAAAATTGGTTGAATGAACTGTAAAAAGTTTTGTTTAAATGTATATTCTGAATGAAGTAAAATTATTATAAAAAAATATTTTTCGATATAAAATACTGCTATTATATTTTTAATGAATAAACCAGTTGATTCACATCAATAAATGACATTTTTAATCAAATACTTACTTAAATTTAATCCATCAAATTATTATCGTTAAAATTCAGAAATATTCTAAGAAAATTATAAAATTATAATTGTAATATCTATGCATAGATAATTTTTGTGTGAAACAATTGATTTATCAGCCTATCTCTAAGCTTTTCGATTTCAAAATCATTGTGATGTACAATTATAACATATCAATCATTTTTTCATTTCAAAAGCCTTCAAGGAATATATATTTTGATGAAATGTTCTAAAAAATCTATTTAGATTAACACTGCGCACATAAATTATTTTTATCTATATACAGGCGTCCTCAAAGTATAATCTCGTATAAAACTACGAGAATCCAGAAAATGCTATTCTTGTTACCATTTGTTTATTTTTAACATTATAACCTGCCGTCTCTTTATTTGATATTTACGTAAAATTGCAGACGAGACGAAAAAATGGACAAGATTTGTAATGTTAGTTAAGTTTTGTAGAATTAACCACTATTAATGGTGGCGCACGCATTTATTTTTAATCATATAACATTAATATATTTGGATGTTATTATGTAATCGCAAATAACATAGTATTATGGCCGAGAAAATGAGTTACATTGCAAAATGTGTAATATTTCGCGCGCTTTTGTCATCCGCCATATTAAAATTTGTCGTGACGCTTCGGGTTCGGTTCGATAAAGTTCGGCTCAAACGATGTAACTTATTTAATCGCGGTCTGTGTCTATTTTGTGCAATATAAATGTTATAAAATTAGGAAAAATGTGATTTTAAAAATATAGTTGATTATATTTTATCGTACCTATAGTTAAAAAAATAATAACGTTTTAAAATATATGTAATATCATATAATGCTAAGGATCAGTGTTTAGATTAGATGAAGAAGTTAAAAAATGTATTTATAGACTGTTACGTTAAAAATATAAGGGTGTATTCGCTTCAAAATATATTAAGTTTTTAATTTCTATGAGTTTTTTTAACGCATAGATGTTGTGTATTATTTTTTTGTCTTTTTTATGTTTCCATTCATGATTAATTAAGGTTTTTAGGTGTACGATTCATTACATTTATTATATTATACACGTATTATAAAGTGTTGACAATCATTAATGTATTGTGTATTTATTAATTGTAATTAAATTCATTATTCCTGAATAAAATATTGAGTTAATGACTGGTGGCAATTATTTCTAATTCTTCTTTATTATGTGGCATGTTGTCTAGTGAAGCCGTACGGAGGACGGGTCTGATCAGTTGTGTTACGATGTGTGCCGGGTACGATGCGCCTAATGTCGTTGTGTTGGGAGTTTGGTCGTGGAAGGTCTTCGGATCAATCTCCCTTTGGCGCAGCATCGTTGGTCGTATTGTTGGGCTTAACATTGCATCACCTCGCTCAACTGCCGTCTTCCTTCCTATTCGCTCAGTTTTTCTGAGTGAATAGGCTGTTAATAAACTAGTGCGCTTTACCATCAACGATCGCATCACTGCTTACCATCAGGCGGGATTGCGGTCAAGAGCTAGTTTATAATTATTTTAAAAAAAAAAACTGAATTCTCAAATATTTGACACCAGCCGTTTTTTTGAGAGTAGGACATGAGTAGGGATTGTCCTGTTTTAAAGAGCAAATGTGTGATATTATGGTAAGATTTTGTTAAGATAGGATTTCGTGATTTCTGAACTTCATTATAAATACAGTATGTTAAGAAAACCCTGTCCGACCCGTGAGTGTGTTGTTAGGTAGATAACTGATTCTACTAATGGATACAAAACCGGGCTATACTTAAAAAAAAAATTCCCCTAAAAAAATAAATATTATTTCGCAAAAAGAGGTAACTTAATAAATGTGCGTTAAGCACCCTTCCGCGGGCGGCGGGCGGCAGGGCACGCGGCACGTGGTCGCATCGCTATTCGCTCATAATAATACTGTAATTGTCACTTTTTTAAAAATTACCAAATTTCGGGGAAGTTGGAATTAATTCGCGGGAAAAAAAGATTATTTCAAAATTCATTTGTATTGGTACTATGATGATTACATAAAATTTTATATTATATTTGGTCATGTGTTTACCTAGCCTTTATTGTCCTTATGGGTCGGACAGGGTTTTCTTAACATACTGTATATGATACTTTTTGCCCCGATAATCCTATAAGAGTGAGTCCCCAAGGTGAAGAATTTTTTTAAGGATATTTGTACCTCATTGAAATGATACTTACTTAAGCCTTGGAAGTTGGGTGGGTCCTTGGTGTGGGATGCTACCTTATTTCTTTTTTTTTTTTTGCCGGGGTTGAAATCCTCATTGGATGCCCGCCGCCCTGGGGTGGACGACGGGGTATGTCAGACTTTTACTGACTAAAACCACCCCGGTGTGTCTTCTATCACGAGCGCGCGTGGGGCCGCGGGAGTCTAAATTCTTCTACGGCCCCACACCCTCGTGCTGGCCCCGTCTATCCGGGCCTCGTCTCCTGCACGGGGTAGTGGGGTGTTAAACTACCCCGTGCATCGCCTCAAAGGCGCGCGCCGACACTCGCGCGCGCCTCCGCCTCGGGGTCCATCAATAGGAGGGCGGGGACTTCCCCATGTCCCTCGCCACTGGACCCATTCATGGGGGGCGAAAGAGGGCGTTATCCGCCCTTCCTCGGCGCCCGGTGCGTCTTCTGCGGCCCGGGAAGGGAGTTGATATCTCCCTCTCCCGTTCCGCAGCTTCCTTCTGCGACATCACGTCCTCGCAGAAGGACATCAACGCGTCCCACGACTCTGAGCTGCCGACCATCCGCACTACTGCCGGCAGCGTCAGGTCGCCTCCTACTTTATTTGTGAGGACACGGCGCTGCTCCTCCCGGCGCTACACACTCTGCTCCGTGTGCTGCGCGGTGTCCTCCCCGCATTGGACGCAGTGGTGGCACCGAGCGTCCGGCTCCCTGCCTAAGCGACGTAGGATGCTACCTGTGTCGACACGCTCACGCCATCCCATCTTCCAAGCACAGTGAGCTGTACTGGTGCGGTTGCTGCAGGAGCAAAAAACCTTATTGGGAACTATATATTTGAGTGAGCGGATTAGGATTGAAACTCTAGGACCTTAGGGTCCGAATGCTCATTATTTTTTTCGGGACATCGCCCAGCGGTTACGTGACTTTTCACGTCACCAGAGGGCTGGCCTTTTTTAATCCAAAGAATCAGCATTGCCATCCAACCAGCCTTTTGGGCACTTATCACTCTGACAGCGACGTGGATGAATTTAATGATGCCCAAAAAGCCTGTTTATTCTTTTTTTTTTGTTTATATATGTATGTCGAGGATAACGATATAATTTCAATAAAAGTACTCATTTTATTTAAGAAGTAGTGGGGCAAGCGCCGTGACGTTATTTTGTAATGGTGGCACCTAATAGCGTCGTGTTGAACGATGACTTCGCTTTAAGGCGCGGACCAGGGCACTTCTCCTGAGTGAAACTGTCTGTTTGCCTATTTAAATTGTTATTGTCAGTTATTTTCTATTTAGTTTTAACCTCCATAAAATAGGGATGTTTCCTGAGTAAAAAAAATTGATTCTATTTAGTCCGTCATTCAGATTATAGAAAAATATTGGATACGTATATTTTGTTTTATCAAATCAATAAAAATTGACAAATATAATCATCAAAGAACAGGAGTGGTGGCTGGTGACGTCACTCCTCGTTAAAAAGTGTAGCGTCCAGTGACGTCACATGAGTTTTTAACGCACTGTGTCGTCTTCAGTTTGTGTTTATATGAAAAAGAAAAACATACGTGTCTAGTATTTTTTGGAAATCTGACTGACGGACTAATTAGTTTTTTTTAGTCAACTACCCTATTGAGGGTATATTTACACATCGTGCTTTAATTCAGAAAGCCACCTAAAAATAAATCCCTTACCACCACACTGAGATGGTGAATTGGTGAAGGCCCTATCGCTCCGCCATTGCTGATATAGATTTATTTTTTAATAATTATAAACTAGCGCTTGATCGCAATCCCCTCTGATGGTAAGCAGTGATGTGATCGTTGATGGTAAAGCGCGCTAGTTTATTAAGAGCCTATTCACTCAGAAAAACTGAGCGAATAGGAAGGAAGACGGCAGTTGAGCGAGGTGATGCAATGTTAAACCCAACAACACGACCAACGATGCTGCGCCAAAGGGAGATTGATCTGAAGACCCTCCACGACCAAACTCCCAACACAACAACATTTGGCGCAACACAACTGCTCAGACCCGTCCTCCGTACGGCTTCACCAGACATCATGCCGGAACACGACAAATCGCTTGGCGGCAAGGCTTTGTCTGGTGGGTGATAACTTCTGCCGGCGGCCGATGTTATGGCTAACTAATAATAATGTGTGTGTTTCCCCAGACTCCAAAGCTTTGTATAAAATATTGAAGGGGTATGGGATAAAAAAGCACCTTTTACAGGAATAAACTATATTTATTAAGGACAATGGTTACATCGATGTTAACGGCGCAAACACGGGACCGAACAACAAAAACACTTGCGAATTACTTCTAATAGGTGGCACTGCTCACGCTCTTCGTATAGCCTTAACACCTCCCCTCGAAGTCGTGAGCATGTATCTTTGACATTCACATACATTCATCCATCATACCTAAATTACGCAGACACTCGTGATGCTTTGTTCCATTCAAACCTTTGGTCAAAACATCAGCAGGCATTCGTTCAGTACATAAATATTTCAGATCAATTACACCTCGTTCGCACATATCTCGAACAAAGTGGTGCCGCACATCAATATGTTTCGTTCGCGGATGATAATTTCTACTTCTAGCAAGTTTAATTGCACCCTGGTTGTCGTTAAATAACATCAAGCACTCACTCTTAATCCCAATGCCATTTAAAACATCCCGTAAATACAAGGCTTCTTTAGTAGCTTCGGAAATTGCCACATATTCGGCTTCAGTGCTTGATAAAGCAATGGTCCGTTGCTTTCGCGCTTCCCAGCTAATCGGAGCACCTGCCAAAATAAATGCGAAACCGGAATAGGATCTTCGATCTATCTCATTCCCTCCCCAGTCTGCATCGACCACACCAAAAAGAGGCAAACCTGTCCTTTCATACACTAATCCGTAATCTGAAGTACCTTTCAAATATCTCAGCACACGTTTAGCAGCCTTCCAATGTTCAATATCATAATTTGTATTGAACTGGCTTAGATAATTGACAGCATACGTGATGTCTGGCCTCGTTGATACGGCCAGATGCATCAAGGCACCTATCAAACTTTGATACGGATACTGTTCCATTATATCATGTCTGATACACTTAGGTTTCTCTAATTTGATACCAACATCTAAAGGTGTGACAACAGATTTACTCTCACTCATATTAAACCGTTCTAATAGTTTATCTACATATAATTTTTGACTTAAGTATACTCTATTTTCATCATCACGACTAAATTCAATACCTAAACAAGTTGATATCATACCCATATCTTTCATTTCAAATGCATTCGATAACTGTTTTTTGATATCTTGTACCCATACATCATCATTTGATGCTACAATCATATCATCAACATATATACCTATTAACATCATTCGCTTACTTTTCTGTGCAATAAACACACAAGGATCCTGTGGCAACGCCTCAAAACCCATATCAGTCAACTTTCTCACTAACTCTTTATACCACTGCAACCCTGATTGACGCAATCCATACAGAGATTTTCTTAACAGACACACACTATCTACACATTCATTAAGTACCTTACTCCAGCGTTTAGCTGTTTGAAGTATGTTAGTTTCTGTAATTATTTTCTTCTGTGAACCAATCTTCTCATGTGCGAGTACTCTCTCTAGAACATCGCTTAACTGGTCTGGTATTTCCATATACACCTCTTCATCAAGTGAACCATTAAGGTACGCTGTTACTACATCCATTTGATGGATTTTTAATCCATATTCAGCCGATAAAGCTGCTATAAGCCTTATTGATGACGATCTCACAACCGGTGACGAGGTCTCATGAAAATCCTTCCCTGGCCGTTGTGCACATCCCTTTGCCACGAGACGTACTTTCTTTCCAGTACTTTTCGTACTAAACACAAATCTGCTTCCAATAACTTTTCGTTGTTTTGGTCGTGGTACAATTTCCCAGGTTCTATTCTTTATTTGTGATAAATACTCATCTTCTAGAGCAGATTTCCATAAATTTACGTCGCTTCTCTTCTCTATGTCTTTCCACATTATTGGTTCTACAATTGCAATCCCTGCACTTATATGTTCATTTGGTTTATCTGATTCATTTTCACTATCTGTAATTTCCTCTTTTTCTGTATGATATTCTTTTCGCGGTCTACCCGCCATACCAGTACGAATCAAACGAGGTCTTCCTCTTCCTCTTTTAGAAGGTTCTATTAAATTTTCCCACGATACAGTTGAGTTCCTTTTTCTATGTAATTGACCTCTTTCTCTGTTTTCCTCTGGTTCATAAAGTCTTTCTATCGATCTTCTTGGTCTACTACCATCTCTTCTGGTTCTCAATATCTTTCGATTATCTTGCTCTCTTTCTTTATTTGCATTAGACAATTCTACTCTTATTTGTTCCTCATTTGTGTCTTCTTCTTCATCAAGGATCTCTTTATATTCATGTCTAAACGCTGTTTCATTTATAAACTTTACGTCGCGACTCACGATAAT